>MJGA01000002.1:0-1266972 GCA_001910725.1 Phanerodontia chrysosporium
TAGGCGGAACCGGGAGTAACGGAGGGGCAGTTTCTCGATAAGGGCAGGGCTGCTGACTGCACTCCCTGGCTTCTCGAGACCCGTTGTTCTCTTCGACGTGGAGATCAGCGGGAGCAGTGACGCCGTTCTCTGTGGTTCGCCCAAAGAAATGCGGACAGTTCGAACAGTCAAAATCCAGAGCGACGGATGTATTTTGTAAACTAATCGAAGTAACCGGCCCGGTACACTATGTCTAGTTCTCCCACGATGTGGCGGAAGTTACGCCTTAAACCGACAAACGGAATGTCACCGATTTGAGCGAGTCCAAGCTCGTACTGGTGCCACTCCTTAAATGTGGTGGTGGGGGCGAGACGACTGGGCTCGGCGCGGATCTGCCGAAGACGTTCGAGCAGCTGGCAGACGCCGTGCGCGCGATCGCTGCTGACGAGGTGGAAGAGGTCGACTTCCTCGACGGCCTTGAGACGCTTGATGGTTGCGTCGAGCTTGGGCGTGAAGATGCCGACAAGGTCGGTGGGGGAGTACTTCGGGATGTCGATACCGATGGGCTTGCGGGCGATGGGCTCGTACGTTGGGGCGGCGCTGAGGCGCTCTGCCAAACTGAGCTTCGAGGAGGAGGCGGCTACGGCGGCCTGGGCTTCTTGCGCCTCGCGTTGGCGCTGTTCGCGGATGCGGTTGCCTACGCGCTGTTCGGCTTCGCGAGCCTCGCGGACGGCAGTCCAGTTGATGGAGGGAACGGAAGGCGGGGGCGTCGGGAGCGTGGAGACGTACTTGATGACCGCCTTGACTTTGCGGTCTGTCCACTTAACGGGGTTGCCGGCCTCGCGACGACGTTGGAGGCGGTCAAAGATGCGTTGGGGGATGTGGTCTTTGAGAAGGGGTGCGTTCGGGGGCGGAGAGGCCGCGCTTCGACGAACGTCTTTCGGCACTGCGAATGCAAGCCTTAGCAACGTGCACGGAGTGAGCGGACTGCTCGACTACGACGTACTCGCTTTAAGCGGAGGGAATAAACTTTTTGAAACGGTATTGTGGGGGGAGCGGTAGGGGAAAAATGCCTAGGGCACCCAAAAGATCTCGACCTAATGTCGCGGAGCTAGGGCTCAACGCTTCACGAGGGAGGGCAAGTGGGGAGGTCGACGACAAGGCGCGGCGGAGCGAGTCACGCAGCGACGCACAACTTCTTCAGCTGTCCGTATTGACCAAGGTGTATTAGCACTAGTAACTAATGTACAAACAACGGGCTTACCTGTCCGTATTGACCAAGAGGTCGAGATGACGGACAGGAGCGAGGGGAGCTACCCTTATATACTACAGTACTCTAGGGCAGGCTGTACGATTACCTAAGCTGATGGGCAGTGCTTGGCATAGCCAGCGAGGCTGCGACGCGGACTGCGCGGCGAGGCTGTGCGGGGGCTATGTCACGAGGCTGTGTCAGCTGGCAGTGTCTCGAGGCTGCGTCGGGCCGAGGCTGTGTCATCAGGCTGATCAGCTCGGCGTGTCTCGGCGAGGGGAGTCATCAGGGATGACAGTGCCTCCTCGGCGATCCGGGGAACCGGTTGCAAGGCAGACCGGTGATCCGGGCGGTGTCTGAGCGCGCAGCGGGATTCGCTGGCGTCTAGGGGTGATGCGCCATCAGGGCGCTGGCGCTGCATGGCCAGGCGCTGAGTGTGGGCGGCTAGGACTCCAGACGGCGCGAGGGCTGCTCGCCCGTTGGATTAATCGAGGAAAATAGCCAAAAATCGGCGAAAAATAGGGCAGCACCGTCACATCCGTGACAAGCGACACTTCGCCTCTCGTCGGCCCGCCAGTCCCTTCGGGCCTGGCGGTTGCAAGGGGTATATATCCCAGTAGGAAACCGCTGATGAGTCTTCACGACGAAAGCTCAGCGCGACACAACAGTGTCGGCTGCCTTCGGTTTTCCTGTGAAGCATTCTGCGCTCGCCGCTCGCTACGCTCGCGTCTCGCGCCCCCCAAACCCTAAAGCGATGATGTGAGATGGAGCGTGTGCATGAGAGCACGGGCAGGAACGTAGCACGCATGTGGGGATAGAGTGCCTGGAGCCGGTTAGAGCTGGGGCTCATAACCTGTTGAACTTGCGGTTCTCAGGGGGCTCGCGCAGGCGTCGGAAGCGACAGACAACGGCGTCCAAGTAGCAGGCAGAATTGCCTAGCCGCGAAGCACTCAGTGCAAGCGTGTAACCTGCAATATTCGACAGGCCACAGCGAGTGAGTGTACGAGCGAGCGTACGATTATACCTAAACATGACGGCGCGAAGCGCGTAAGTCCAGGTGCGAGGGCAAAGAGCACTAGTGTATATCATTATACCTAAACACGACGGCGCGAAGCGCGTAAGCTAGGTACAGGTCATAAGCATAAGGCATAATGCGGGAACGCGAAATATACTCACTCCAGGTGCGAGGGCAAAGAGCACAAGGAGTGATCCCGGAGCGATGGGGGATTATATACTATGATCGAGAAATTAAGAGTCCGATCAAAGTCCGTGTTATCTAATCTAAGATAAGCCATAGAGAGTCCGCGCGCATGGGCGCAATCATAGAGCATGGAGACCGGGCCGGCACCGAGAGCCGAGCCACCCGACCGTTCAACACAACGTTATCCTCGTCGTCGGGTATGGCATGGCCATCGCGAAGGTGCAGTACACCATTGCAGAGATTGTGCGCATTCTATGCTCACGCGGCATCAATGTGCCCTTTGCGATCCACGTCCCTCATCCCATCCCTTGACGGTGGGCAAAGCTTTCTCGTCTCAACCACGTCTCCTACCTGAACGCTATGCTCCACAGATCGGGAACCTTGTCATGGCACCCGTGTTTGCCAGGCTCAATACAGATAGCACATTCTACATCTTCGCTCAAATTCGGCAGGTATGACTGGGCTGATCGCAGGCAGTGACTGAAGATTTTGTACTGGTGCGTAACTTTCTCGAGTTCGTGCACTTGTTCGAGTTGCTTTCCTGGTTGGAAACCTCACACCGATGCTAACGCAACTGAACTTCATTCGGTGCACCATATCTGCTTCAATATCGTCGACGTGATACTGACTCTGTGTGAAGGATGACCAAGATGTTGCGCCCTCTGTACGGACATGTCAACATCACCGCGGGCCTGGTCAAGTGACAAACGACCACTCTCCAGCTCGGTGATAGACCTTCCTTATATCGTCTGTCATTGGTGTTACCCGCAGGGGACATGCTGCTGGACTCCGGTGTGCTCTTGACCTTTGCAGACCTGCGCGTGAAAAGTAAGAGAGCCAGTTATCTTGATACAGAGGCCCTGTTCGATGGGGTGTGGTGTTCAGACACCCTTTCTCAGTGTCGTTGAGTGTTACCGCGCCATCCCGCTCAACTCTAAGCCTGCATGCTGTGTTTCGCTGTCTACGTCCCTGTGTTTCCCAGGCTCTGCCCTTACGTTAATGCCATGTACTAGTTGTCACGGATGTGACATCGCAGCCCTATTTTTCGCCGATTTTTGGCTATTTTCCTCGATTAATCCAACGGGCGAGCAGCCCTCGCGCCGTCTGGAGTCCTAGCTGCCCACGCTCAGCGCCTGGCCACTCAGCGCCAGCGCCCTGATGGCGCATCACCCCTAAATGCCAGCGCATCCCGCTGTGCGCTCAGACACTGCCCGGATCACCGGTCTGCCTTGCAACCAGTTCCCCGGATCGCCGAGGAGGCACTGTCATCCCTGATGACTCCCCTCGCCGAGACACGCCGAGCTGGTCAGCCTGGTGACACAGCCTCGGCCCGACGCAGCCTCGAGACACTGCCAGCTGACACAGCCTTGTGACATAGCCCTGGCACAGCCTCGCCGCGCAGCCCGCGTCGCAGCCTCGATGGCTATGCCGAGCACTGCCCATCAGCTTAGGTAATCGTATAGCCTGCCCTGAACTCCTGTAGTATATAAGAGTAGCACTCCTCGCTCCTGTCCGTCATCTCGACCTCTTGGTCAATACGGACAGGTAAGCCCGTCGCTTGTATTGTAGTATACACCACTAATAGATCTTGGTCAATACGAACAGCTGCATAAGTTGTGTGTCGCCGCGTGACTCGCTCCGCTGCACCTTGTCGTCGTCATCCCCATCCGCCCTCCCTCGTGTAGCGTTGAGCCCTAGCTCCGCGACACTAGTGACAGGTATTTCAGAATATGAACAGTTTGCATCACCCGTGTCATCAAAGGATGGTCAAAACATCCCCCTCCCTAACTCATGCTATCTGCGCACAGGAAAAACTGGTCTACCGTGCAATCCGCCGGCGTACCCTGTGCATGGGTAGTATATGCTACGAGAATCCTGATTCTGATGTGCAGACAGTTGACATAGGTCAATAATCTTCACAGCAAGGTTATAGCAGTATATAATCTGGTCCTGAAGACTACATCCATTTTATCAATAGGTGTAAGGCACGTAGCATTATGTCAAACCTATATAATCTGTGTCATCACATATATACACTTGTAAGGCCCGTCATGGCGCCTGTGGAAATGTGATGTTCTTGCACTTCGCGAGTGGTCTACGGGAACACGTGTGTGCAAGGAGTACGACAGCACCGTAGCCGTGCAAGAATTGAAGACTGTCATGAAATTCCTGCAGGAGTGGAAGGCCAAGCATCCAGACTGGTACCACACATTCATGCACAAGGTATACCTCAATGTCTGGTGCGTACTTACAGTCCTTGTTGTCTTCCCTCGAGTGATCCCATGCTGTACTTGTGGTGGCTATGATACTCCCTCGGCTCTTGAAAGCGAGCAAAACTTTAATCTCGTGATGTCGCTGACATGCCCTCCTCCTTTATAGTGTATACAACGAGCATCTAGGTACATATGTATACAATCATATTGTTGATTTCCATCCCGGAAACCATGCACGAATCCTGCGAGAACCTGCGTGAATGCCCGCCAAATGTTCCCGACTGCGCCAAATGTGGCCAAATTCTCTGCCACCAAATCGGGGAACTCATAATTCAGGAAATGCGACAAATCCACCCTTCGCACCAAATTCGCACAAATTTGGCCACATTCAGCCACATTTGACCGGGGGTTTTCCCTGATGATTTTCACCAAGCCACTGGTGCAGAAGAAATTTGAACACTTCTGTGCAATGCTTGGCATGTCAGCTGCAAGGGGGAGTGTAGATGAGTGGGCGTGAGACTGATGCGCGACATGCGCGAACGGGCAGGCGTGTGCCTGTCAGACTCCTGACACTGTGGACCCGGAGGACTCTGCACCGTGCACGCAGACCGCCACACACCTCCTGCTTGGTAGACACATTCTACCGCACCACTCTTACGTGAGCTCGCTGCTCCAGACAGCAAGCGAATATTCCAGGTATTTTACGTCATTTTCCACAGCTTTCCTAGAGGTGTATGTAACTAGAGTATAAATACAGTCTCGAGGACGACGTCCCTGTTGTCCTCGTCGTTCACTCGTCTAATACCTGTGTGAATGCATTTATTGACTTCGCTATTCTACTACAAGTAAGTCTATCTAATCTTAACACACAACACAAAGGAAAGGAGGTGCCTGTAACAGCACCTTAGCAACCATGCGAGAGGGCATGTAAACTTCTTACAGTGGGGGAAATCAAGTGCATGAGCATACAAGGAGCAGAAACTTGTTACACTGCTTGTTACACAACAACTGGCCACCCGGTTGAGAAGTCAAGGCGATTGATACCAAGCTATTTCAGGTGTTAGGCATGAGCAATACAGCCATGTAACCCAGTATGCGAACATACCAAGCTCGTTGTTGCAGTGTAATAATCTAAGCATGAAGCAGGTAAGAATCTACACATTATCAAGTGGCAATGAGATACTCACGGTAGACTAAAATCGTGCCGTCGACGTCCGACATAAGATCTTGCCCGCCTGGACCAACAACCTGTACCCATGTAAATCTTGCATGAATGTAGAAATAGTAAGGCAAACTCCCACCGATCCATGTGTCCCGAGCACAAGGGTGCCTCCGCCATTTGTCAGCGCTACGCCGTTTTGGTCGACAAACGGTCCCTTCGCACTATCCAGATATCATATCAGCATGCGACACTTCCCTAAGCTTAGGGACCCACCTCGAAGAGCGACCGACCCTGATATTATATGTGCTGTTCAGGCCTTGGCAGCAATTATCCCAGCTGGTGAACAGATAGTAAAAGTTTCCTTGCTTCCAGATAACCGATGCCTCGATTGCGCCATTATTTGCAGTGCGCTGCGCAAGAGATGTCACGCTTGAGCTGCTCGGCTTGCCGGTAGATGAGCTTAATCTGCAGACGCAGCATGTGAGTACACTTGCATGCACGCTTTCGATCAAGGGCGTACGCCATTCTGCAAAGCGAGGTTAGCTGTGTGGATCCTGACAAGCCTTGGAATATACAACGCACTCTTTGATGCCTGTCCAGAACGATCCTAACGAGAGGATCCAGTTGCTACCATCTATTCGTAGATCTAGTAAAGTTTAGCTCAATGATTTCTCGATGAAGTACCCACCGATGAGTAAACTAGAAGGAAGGTATGAGTCAGCACTCCCGGAGCTACGCGTTGGTGGTAAGGCAGAACTCACTTCGGGTCAATGGCCTGCATGTCGGTCAGTGACAAGTTAAGGGAGCAGGAGGACAACATACATTGTAGCTATCACCGGCCTTAGTCGACGTCACAAGACCGTGGTCGGTCCAAGACCCTTCATACAGATGATGAACGATGCAACCTCGAGCAGCGCAGATCTACGCACCAGGGAGACCCGAGGGGGAGGTTGCGAAGAATATGCCCGACTGCCAGTAGATGAACATTTAACCGCGTCGACTCCAGGCGGCAATTCAACGAAAGACGTACGTTCTGGGAGCCGAATGTAGAAGCAGCGTAATATAGCTATGGGGAGACATGAGTAAACGCTTCGCCAGAAGATGAGGAGCCTCACGTAGAACGTGCCGTCTTTATATGTGCAGTCCGGTGCCCATAGATCCCTACCAGCGAAAATGATAAGCCCTCAACGAGCCTTCGGAATAGTGTGGATGGCCTCGTACCCATTGGTCGTTCCGGTGAACTGGTTCGTCTCCGTCGGGGCACCATCAGGCCACACTGACCCGATCACCGTCCAGCTAATCCTATCCGTCGAGGTGTGTATCGGTATACCAGTCCCGGTAGCTGCATGTCAGGGACGCAGAAGTCAGGACTATACTCAGGATTATCGCAGGAGAACGACAACTCGCCGAAGATGAAGTAAGTTCCGGCGTCGTCTCTGCACATGGTAGGGTCATGTACAGAGATATCACCAGTCACTCTCCCTGGGTTTGGCTGCGCAACGGCCATGACGGCCATAGCAACTAGTGCAAGGAAAACGATGGAGGTCCACATAATTTCGCAAAGAGTATCGGTACCCGGACTGAGGTTGACGTGTCTAGAGTCTCCATGAGCCTTTATACGCCGTCCAGAAGCGGCTAATGCACGCTTACCATGTTGGTCCGGTGTAGCTTATTCTCCTTTGGACGAGGGCGCATGGTTCCCGGGCTTCCTTCGTGGCGTCGGACCGTATGCGGTGCGCATGACAGGTCATTCAGCCTCTGATACCTGCATACTGTCAGCGCATGATAGCACCTGTTGCACTGGAGATTCTCCGGAAGGTATCTGGCCAACGGTCATGTGGAGCTGCCGCTGGAGGCTGGGGCAAATTCGTCTCGTGGCGAAACTATGAATCATGAGGTATGGTGTCCCGTGCGCGGTCCGGACAGT
Organism: Phanerodontia chrysosporium; assembly: GCA_001910725.1. Classification (NCBI taxonomy): domain Eukaryota; kingdom Fungi; phylum Basidiomycota; class Agaricomycetes; order Polyporales; family Phanerochaetaceae; genus Phanerodontia; species Phanerodontia chrysosporium. The sequence goes on from MJGA01000002.1 coordinate 7,732, forward strand.
CACTCGCCAGGTGCAGTGGTGTACAACGGCTACCCCCCCCCCCATGGGTAACTTACATCAATGGCTTTGGTCGATCATGCACGAGACGTGGCATGTGCAGATCCACAGTACGGAAAAATCTTCGGAAGGTCTTCACGCGGGCTAAAAGAGCGCCAAGAATCAAGGTGATTGACGAGAAGGCATTCAAGTTTGCGGACGGTGACATCCAAGATTGCCTACCACGGCAGATCACCCCAAGTGCATCGCAGAAATTCGCCAAAGTTGGAGGGCGTATCGCCGACACATATGGTGATGGAGAGGGTACGCGCTAGTCCCGCACGATCAGTCGACGATGTAGTACAATCACCTAAGCATCCAAGAACAATAATATAACACGTAGAGATTCGATTACAACTCATCTTTCCTGTGTCTAAGGGTATCTTCCTCTTCCGCATCCTGGCCAGGCTGGTCGAGCCCAACTGCCTTCCCTGCACCGACGTCGGCGAGGACCGTCGCGTCTGCATCCGCCATGCCCGAATGGATGAGCCCCTTGTCAGCCAGCTGACGGGCAAACCGTGCGATCTCGGCATCGTATTCTTCCCACTCGGGAATATGCTTGGCCCGCGCGAGCTTGGGCTCTTTCTGATTTCCGCAGTATGTAAGCAGATGACTCCTAGCTTCAAGATGAGACTCACTGTGAGCGGATTTTGGCAGAGATCGATGGTCTTCGCACGGTGCAGCCTGTCTTTGCTACCTGTTGACGCAGTCAGCTTCATATTGCAATGTCTGCAGTACGATGCAGAGCTTACACCAGGTCTCGCACTACCAGATACCGTTATCAGCATGATACAGATATCTACGTCCTAGAAAGAACTCACCCAGAGCCAGTCTTCTGGGAGCGAGAACTAAACGAGGCGTCAAGCAACAAGACAATCAGAATGACAAGCTGTTACTCACGATCGGTACTTCGCGCTGAAGGTTATTCGGCAGGTCTGATCGAGATAGGTGAGCGGGAATATGAGCAGAAGGACCGGGATCGAACCTTGATCAAGGTTTGCGAGCGAGTTAGGATCGGCAGAGAGCTGCTGATAGTGGCTTCGAAGAATATCCTGTAACACGTGGTCAGAGACAATTCGCGGAAAGACGTCGATGCTCATACCCCAGCCGCCATCTGACGGAAGCGGACCAAGTCAACCACATAGAGTGCACTGGCCGAGGCGCGTAAGCATCGAATCTCGAGCAAAAGCAACGGCAACTCGCCTGATATGGTACGGCAACCCTTGAAGATAATCCTTCCAGTAGCCTGTCTTCCAGAATCTGAATCCCTCCATCTCCTTATTGTCGTCTCCCATCGGCGTATAGCCATAGGGTGCACCGTGCAGATCAAGGTCGACTAGTTCTTTGAGGTCGGCTCGAACAATCTGGTCTGCGTCGACGAAGATGACCTTCTTCAGGTCCATTGGAAACAGGACGTCCAGAAAGAGGATCTTGTAGGCCCAAATGATGCGTTGTTTCTCTTTCTGTTGGCGAAGCCAAGACGGCCACTTATATGTGACAAGCTCGTACTGGAAGTTGTAAGCCTCGGCGAAATGTGGAATGAACTCGAGGAAAGACGGCGACAGGAAGTTCTCGATGAACCAGAACTTGACGCTGCTCTTCGTGTTGCGGAGGACACTGAGAATCATAATCGAGGCGAATCGCTACAGGGTACGTCAGACAGAGCGCAGCATGGCCGTACACCTGCGTACCTCGTAGAGCAGACCTGAAGCGACTGTGAAAATGTTGATCTCAGCCTGCGTACTGCCGGGCTCGGCGACCTCTGCCTGCTTTTCGGGTTTCGACCCAAACAACGACGTGATCCTGCCGTGGAACAATAAGTGTCAGTCATGAATGGCAAGGATTGACATACCCATGCTTCAGCTTTTCGACGAGAGTTTCGTCTTGGCTATCCTGCTGCTTTGGCGGTGCGAGCACATCGACAAAATCCATTCCAGGAAGTCGCTTCATGCGCGGGTACAGCGTCAGGCCCTCGAAGCTCATCAGAGTGATTTCGTTTCCGGCCTGGTCAACAGTCGGCGAATCCCATCCTTCGTTTCCGACGCTCTCGAGAGTGAAGATCTCGCGGCCTCGACCAGGTCGAATCTCGAGCCCAAAGACGCCCGGTTTCGCGCGGAATTGCAGGTAACCGAGGTTGGCAACTACAAGTGTATCCGCGATGGCCTTGCCTTCGCCGTTCACGAGCTGCAGTTGGAGACCGCGAGGCGGACTGAGCGTATTGCCTTCCCGCGCATGGCCTTCGATGACGAGGTAGTCGAGCTCAAAGAGCGCGTACACACCGCGCGTACGTTCATGCTTGGCGAGACCGCTGAGCAGAATGTTGTCGAGGTCGTAGCTTGCTTCGCGGGGGCGGACAAACCAGGACGGCGGAATGTCCATAGCGAGGGTGTAGATAGGATCTTCCGGAAGGTCATTGAAGGTAACGATGGACTTCGCTTCCTCGCTATCGACGAGTCGGTACTTGTAGCAGTGTAGATACGACACATTACTTACCCAGTCTCAGAGAACCGAAGGAAGGTTGGACGTTATAGCGATAGAACCGTTTCAATGGGAGCTGGCGCGGCACAGTCAGCAAGAGGCTTGACGAGGTCAGCGCCGAACACCATACCTCTTTGTAACGTCCGGGATTGATATGGAGCTCAACGTATACCGCTGGATCGTTCAGGAGCCACTAGAGGACACATTAGCTTCATGTCTTTATACCAAGGCAAGGTGTATACCTCGAGTAGCGAAGACCACTTCTGGGCGGTTTCGCTCACCGGATCGATGAGCACTCCTAAGTGGAATATAGCCGTCGTGCTGTCCCCAAATTCGAATTTTCTGCGCGCACTACCTTCAGCAATGCTCCACGACCAGGTATACACGCCGAATACTCACGTGTACTCCCCACCGAGCAGCCGGTAGTTTCGCCTGCGTGGACGGATCGGGGCGTCGAATAACCCGACCTCGCTGGGGTCCGGAAGGTGTATGCTTGAGAGGAGTGCCGCCGCTCGCGAGACGAGCTCTGCGGCGTCCTTCCTGGCCAGTTGCTCCAGCCCGACGACGTCTTCGAGCGCTTCCACGACGGGCCCAACACGCTTGCGCAGCTCAAATGCGTAGAGCGCCTCCATGTCTTCTGCCACGATTCCGCCAGGAGCAATGGGGCCGACGATCTACCAGAGGCATTAGCTTATGGTTCATCTGTGGGACAAACTGATCACGACTCACCCGTCCATTTACTACAAGGACTTGTGCGCCAGGTGCAAGCTTGAGGTCTCGCAGGATGAAGCGGCTCGCGCGAACGAAGGGCTCATCGTCAAGCATAGCCAGGGACACACCGTCCAGGAGCTCATCGAGGAGCGAGCCGCCGGACAGGACGGCTTGCTCACTAGTCTGTGCGTTGGCGAATGGCAGGTTCTCTAACAGGTTGAGAAGTTCTCCTGGGGAAGCTTGGCGAGCTGGCCGCGGGAGATGAGGTGGCCCAGGACAGCCGATGTTGATCCTAGAGCGCGATTTGCAGAGCTGGTGGGGTTGTGAATGAACGAGACGCGCGCGGCGCTGTTTTCGGTCTACGACAGCAAATTCAGAAGGGTTAAAACCGATGTAACAGAAGCTTACCATCGCGGCCAAAATCTCTTTCACCATAGTCAGCCCTTCCTCAGAGTCAAGATCGGCAATGACGAAGGTCGTGAATGGCACCTGTGCGTCACCCGCTATTTCGGCTTCAGCACTAGGAGTAAGGTCTGATGCTCAAGCAGACTCACGCGGGTAGACAAATGCGTCATGTGCCCCCGGGAAGTGCGCGTTTGTGAGCAATTCCGGGAGGTTTACGATACGTAGCTCTCCGGTTTTGTCGCCAGGGTAGATGTACGGGTTGCGACGGGAGGCGGTTGTTGGGAGGTCGTAGAAGTATGTGTCGATCCTTCCCGCATCGTCGTCAGTCAGCACGCCGGAGAGAACCTACAGCCGAGTAAGCTCGTTGTGCCGTAAAAGGGCCCCATAACTGCGGACGTACAAGCTCCTGCATATGCTGGAACATCTGCGTACCGACGATTTGGATGTTCTGGATGATCTCGTTGTCCAGTGCAAAGTGGCGGCCGTTGACGAAGACATGACCATGTGGTCCACTTTCTCGACTGGCAGCAAGGCGACTGGCGTACTTCCGAGCTGCGGTCACGCTTTCTTCGACATCGTCGTCGACACCGCTGATGATGTCGGTGAGGGATGCTGTCAAGTCGTGTTCGGCGAGAACGTCTGCGAACTCGCTGCCGATGAGCGCCCAGTCGAGAATCGGCGGCGAAAGTGGTCCCCCAAACTGAAGTCGGGCGACCTGAGTGCCAATATATGTCAGATAATGAGTGGGGTGTACGTGAGCGAACGAAGCATACCCGGGTTATGAAACTGAGGGTCCTGTCGCGGCCGACATGTTCAAACAGCCAGTACACGAGCCGTGCCATCTTGAGGCCTGCATTGCCATTTTAACACCGTAACATATTGGTCAAAACTGCTTTTGCTCACCATCTTCTGTCTCCACACTGGGCACGACACCAAAGCGGAACGGGACACCGCGCGAGATCAGCGGGATGACTGCATTCGCCACGAACCCAAGACCGTTCGGCTGAGACAGGTCCAACACCATGACTACGTTGAAGAGATTCAGGCGCAAGCTTGGCAGCTGACCGGGGTACATCATGACCGTGCGCAGCGTCGAGAGCGACGTCGCCCAGCGGGCATAGCGTGCGTCGGATGTGAAGTCGTTGCACCACAGCGTCGCACGGGAGCCTTCAAGGCGGTCACTCGCGTCGAAGAGTGCGTCGAGCACGCCAGGCGTCCCTTGTGCACTGCCGACGGCGCGGTGGGTGAGCAGATCCAGCGACTGGCTCGCGTTGAGGCCCAGAGCTGCTAGGGTGCGCATCGTCGCACGTTCCTTGCGCAGGAGGCGCAGCAGTCTGTTCAGCTCGTTCGTCAATGCACTGAGGTAATAGCGGAAGGTGCGACATACGAGAACGGATTCATGTCGGGTTCAGTGAGCGGCGCACCGTTCAGCCAGGCGACGTTCACGCCGCCAGGGGCGCGCGTATTCTTGATGGCAAGCTCCGCCTCGAGAGCCTCATTGATGGTGACACGCCGTGCAATGGTGCTCGCGTACTTGGGGAAACTCTGCGAAAGCTGCTTGAGGGTCGAGAGCGGGTCGGACGCGTCGGAAATCAACTGTGCGGCTTGAAGACCGATATCCAGCAGCTCGTCTTCCGTAAGCGGAGTTGTGTAGTCTGCGCTAGCGTCCTCGGGGTACTGTTGAAGCAGCGCGGGGATAGCGTCGACTTCGGTAGTAGAACCCGATATGTCACCAGATGTATCAGACTCTTCCGAGCCGCCTGTATGCGGGTAAGTAGGGAATGGAAAACGAAAAGGCGCGACAGTACCTTGTCTCCGGTCGTCTAGCGCGAGGTAATCCATCTTCTTCAGGTCCAGTGCCACGCCATAACCGGACAAGTAGGTTCTTTCCTCGCTCGAATGATGGTCTTCAGGAGGGACGTGCCGCAGTACGTATTCTAAGTGTGGCGCAGGTCCACTGGATGCAGCGTAGAGGAAAGAGTGCAAGTCGCGGAAGTTGGGTGAAGTCAGGGAGGCGTAGAGTATAGCGGTCCGTGCGGGGCGATCGAGAGTTCGAGAGGGAGAAGGGTGGACGTGATCAAATGGCAAAAGCTTGACAGTTGAGCTCGCGCTGTGCAATGCAGGAATGTGAGTGGTAGAGGCACTATGACAGAGAGAGCTACGCACTTGTAACCTGCCACGGCTTCCCCTGTGTCAATCGTCTCAACGCCAGCGAGCCTCTTCAGATCATTCACGTCGCATACAACCTCTCCATACCAGTCCACCCATGACCCGCAGTCTGCGCCACGAGCGGCCTGGCTAGCAAGATAGTATTGGTATGACGCTTCGATTCTTGGGACAGACGAATGCAACGCGAACGTTGCCTCGAAGGATGCGAGCTCTCCGGGCTCCGAGAGGTACCCTGCCGCTAGCGCATCTTGCAGCGCATCACGATAGATCTGGTGCTCAGTCTTGTCTTGAGCGAGTGAGGACCAATCCGGATGAGTGAAGCGGTCGAGCAACGGGAAGAATGATTCGGGTTCTTCGACAGCAATAGTTTCACTATAAACGCGTGCAGCCACATCTTCACGCAAAGAACATAATGAGACTTACAGGAGCTCAACGAGAAAGGGCGGAGAAGCCCATGACGTTCTGAGCTCGACCTGGACGGGCGGACTTGCGGCGAGGACGGCGGAAAGGATGAGAGGGCTGAGCAGACAGTATAGCCTCATGCCGCTTGCAGCGACGTCCAAGAAATTCGAGGCTGCCCGCAAAGCAGCTTTCAAGTCGAGTCGCGTGAAGCAATGAGTCTCGCGAAACGCGGTCCATGGTACTTACTGACGTGTAAGGGCGCTTGTTCCACGTGGCGTGCGCACTCGTCGGCGCGGTGTCGAGACGACCTTCCTCACGATCCTCGACGTCGACGACCACCTCTACCCTATTACACAGCCGTAATCCGGCGCCGGCACCCATCGACATAATACTAGACATCCCCTCCTGGTTATTGTCACCCTCGAGCAAAGCGCAGCTGGGGACGACGTGGAGGTACGTGTCACTTTTGCCGTGTCGGGGACGGCGAAGCTCACATATTTAGACTCTACACAGGCTTTTCTACCGCATCAACCAAGGAGAAGGAACCATATGCTGAACTTTGAGGACGTCGAGGAGCGCGATGGTACGTGCCATCGTCTGCCTTCTCCCCGTGTACTCACGACTTGCTCCGTGAAGGCGTTCGGCTCTCGTGGAACGTCTGGCCGTCATCCAGAATTGAGGCAACCCGCACAGTTGTCCCCATCTCTGCGCTGTACACCCCTCTTAAAGTCAGGGAAGACCTCCCCCTGTCCTCTACGAGCCCGTTACTTGCAAGCCGCCGTGTCGCGCAGTCCTGAATCCATACTGGTACGAATGCTTGCCCTTCGTCTGAGAGACTTGCTGAGCTCTCCACAGTCAAATTGATATCCGCGGAAAGCTTTGGATCTGTCCGTTCTGCTTGCAACGCAACGCCTTCCCGCCGCACTACAAGGACATCTCGAACACCAATCTCCCCGCCGAGCTGCTGCCAAAATACACCACCATCGAATACACGCTTTCCCGTCCTGCCCAGGTCCCGCCTATCTTCCTGTTTGTTGTGGATACCTGCTTCGATGAGGAAGAGGACTTCAAGGCGCTCCGCGATGCGATCATTGTCAGCTTGAGCCTCCTCCCGCCCTACGCCCTCGTCGGACTGATTAGCTACGGCACCATGGTACGTTCCTAATGTCGGTTTCCGGTATAGATGCTGACTGTATGCGCCAGGCCCAAGTGCATGAGATTGGATACGCCGAATGCAACAAGTCCTACGTCTTCCGCGGGAACAAGGAGTATAGCCAGAAGCAAATTCAAGACATGCTCGGTCTGTCGCCGCAGAACCGGGCAGCCCCTCGTCCTGGCCAGCCCCTTCCTCCGCAGACCTTTGGCGCCGCTCGCTTCCTCATGCCGGTGCAGCAGTGCGAGTTCCAGCTTACCGGTGTCCTTGAAGCCCTCACCCGCGACCCGTGGCCTGTCGCGAGTGGCAAGCGCGCGCTGCGCTGCACCGGGACTGCCCTCAGCGTCGCCGTTGGCCTGCTCGAGACGACCTACCCGAACACCGGCGCGCGCATCATGCTTTTCGCCGGCGGTCCCGCGACCGAAGGCCCGGGCATGGTCGTCAGCAACGATCTCAAGGAACCCATTCGCTCCCACCACGACATCGACCGCGATAGCGCGAAGCATTTCAAGCGCGCGAGCAAGTTCTACGAGGGTCTCGCAAAGCGCGTTTCGAACAATGGCCACGCGGTCGACCTCTTCGCCGGATGCCTCGACCAAATCGGCCTGCTCGAGATGAAGGCGCTGCCGAACTCGACGAATGGCGTCATTGTTCTGTCCGACTCCTTCGCGACGTCAATCTTCAAGCAGAGCTACCTCCGTGTGTTCAACAAGGACGCGGAGGGACACCTCGAGATGGGCTTTAACGCGACGTTCGACGTGCAGACGACGAAGGAGCTCAAGGTCAGCGGCATGATCGGCCACGGCATCTCTGCGGGCAAGAAGAGCGCATGCGTCGGCGAGACGGAGATCGGTATCGGGCAGACGACGGCGTGGAAGGTCAACGTGCTCACGCCGCGCACGGCCGAGGCCGTCTACTTCGAAGTCGTCACCCCCGCAGGCCAGCCGCTGCAGCCCGGGTCGCGCGGGCTCATACAATTCGTGACGCACTACCAGCATTCTAGTGGCACGATGCGCTTGCGGGTGACCACGATCGCGCGCAACTTTGCGGAGGCAGGCTCACCGAGCATTGCGGCCAGCTTCGATCAGGAGGCGGCGGCGGTCCTCATGGCCCGTATCGCGGTCTTCAAGGCTGAGATCGACGACAGCCCCGACGTGCTAAGGTGGCTCGACCGCATGCTCATCCGTCTCTGCCAGAAGTTCGCAGACTATCGCAAGGAAGACCCGACGTCGTTCCGCCTCGCGGACAACTTCAGCATTTACCCCCAGTTTATGTTCCACCTGCGGCGAAGTCAATTCCTGCAGGTTTTCAACAACAGTCCGGACGAGACGGCGTTTTACCGCCACGTGCTCGACGAGGAGGACGTCAACAACGCGCTCACGATGATCCAGCCCACGCTCATGAGCTACACCTTCGACACGCCGCCGCAGCCTGTGCTCCTCGACAGCGTCTCCATTAAGCCTGACGTCATCCTCCTCCTCGATACCTTCTTCCACATCCTCATCTTCCACGGCGAGACGATCGCGCAGTGGCGCAAGGCAGGGTACCAGGACCAGGAGGGCTACGAGAACTTCAAGGAACTCCTCGAGGCGCCCGTCCGCGACGCACAGGAGTTGCTCGTCGACCGCTTCCCCATCCCGCGCTACATTGTCTGCGACCAGGCGGCAGTCAGGCGCGGTTCCTGCTGTCAAAACTCAACCCTTCGACGACGCACATGTCCACTGGCATGTACGGCAGCACCGGTGGTGGAGCGGGACAGGCAATCTTCACCGACGACGTGAGCCTCCAGGTCTTCATGGAGCATTTGAAGCGACTGGTGAGTTCTTCTTACGTCGAGTAAGGTTATAGGCTGACAACGTCCGCAGGCTGTGGGTGCGCAAACAAACTGAGCCCAATAGAACGATGCCTGTTGCTGTACACCGTTTCGCTACGATGGATAATGTTAATCTCTGGATACTATCTGCTGCTTGTGCGTCAACTATCATGCCGCCATCATCATGTGTCGTACCTGCGGGTCTATAGCATGCCCTGTTGCTGCCACGTCGACGAGCGCATTTGACGGCGGGTTGTTCTCTGCAGCTGTACACAGTGGGGCACGAGCGCCGTCTCCAGAGCGTGAAGGAGTGCTCTGCAACCTGCGCGCCGCCGCCCCAATCGAATTCTACGTGGTCGGCAAGCGCATTCTGTGTTCTTGCCAAGTCTTCAGACACTGTCTACAGCAGCGCAGGTGTCCCTTGGCTCTCCGTACACGGTATACGGAGCCTCCTAAGCCTGGTCAGCTTTCTCTTCGAGTACACTGTCTTTGGAACTCACCAAAACACTAGTTGCTCTGCCACTTCTCCATCCCTGCTTCTCGGTACAAGAGGGGCTTGCTCTCTAGCAGCGGTGCTGCAGGGTCGATGTAACCAGCCCTCGTGCACAGGTACAGATAATGCAAGAAGAACGATCCACCACAAATCGTGATGGACTGTATGATGAATACCCAAGGTACGGGTCTCACACAATCGACCCTGCAAGCGTTGACGCCAAGAAAGGGACACATCTTTCATCGTCTGCCGCCGTCCCTTTGATGCTCCTCCTGCACGCCATCGCAACCGACGCTACCTTCTCAAAACGCCTCGGGTACGGCGAGATTAGTGTCTCACCGAGTTACAACAGTGCGCCCAGCAAGGTGCGCGCCGGTGCGCTTACGGCACGATGCTGACGGCGCCTATCGCAGAACACGCTCATGACGGGCCAGTCGATGTAGAGAAGACCTACGATTTGTGGGTAATATTCTTGTAACAGGCTAGTCACCTTGTGGTCATGCAGCAGCGAGGCAGTACGGTGGAGCTAGTCTGGACCTTCTGCACGAGACTCGGCCACGCCCCGACTTCACAATTTGCGACAGCATCGCACCCTGCAAGACATCCTCAGGGCCTGCACCCAGCTGAGACATCCCTGCGTGGCGTGCGGCGACGTATGCACAAAGGCCGCGGATGTTGCCGCCAGTCTCCTCTATAAAAGCCTCGTGCGGAAGGTGTCCGCTCATCATCCTCACCCAACTTCCTGACCCACCCATGGCCCGCGTATCCGTCCCGCTTGACCTTCTATATCAAATCGTAACAGAGCTTGTTTCCGACTGTATTGATGAGCTGTTCGCTCGCGCGGAGGTGTCAGCGGCATGGGACAAGCCCGTGGTAGGTGCACTAATACCTGCTCCGACATGCGCTGACGAAAACGCGCAGAACCTGCCGCAAGAACCGCAGCGCACTCTCAAGGCGCTATTTCACACTACAACGACTGTCCGCCAAATCGCCATGAAGGCCGTTGACGATGGGCTGCACACAGGGCTCGACACGTCTGGGGTCTGGAGGTGCATTGCGACTGGCAGCGACTCTGAGCAACAACCTATACTGACGAGCTTTGATAGGCTGCGAACAGACCCGTGGCGGTCTATTACTTGCACTGTCGTTCTCGCCGCTCAGACGCACGCATGCTCCACCGCAGGCGCAGATGCACTGCCGCCACGCCCCGTGCATACCTTCTACGCGCTGTACCTCGCCGCAGCGCGTGAGCTTGCATACGCAGAGCGGCGCCTTGAGGCGCTGAACGAGAAGGCACGGTGCGCAGGGCTAGATACTCCTGTCGACATCAGCGAACCGCGCGCGTACGCGGTCCTTGCGGCGCAGCGCGTGGAAAGGGCGAAAGCTGCTCCTCGTGCGGCGCCTGCTGCGTTTCGCGCGCTGCTAGAGACCCGAGTGACGGCGCTGCACATGAGAATACGAGAATGTGGGTTTTCTCGTCTGTATGTGACTTGCGGTAGACTGACACCTGGCATGACAGTTCTCGACGAGCGTCTCAAAGAGGCCGTGCCCGGAGGAACAACACGTAGCTTCGACGCTCGCGCTGGGGTCGACGGATTAAGGTCGGATTCGTCACATACTTCGGGGAGAATTGCGGGTATCCGCTCGTACTAGTTCAGACATGGTTAATCTGCCCTTCTCGTTCCTGCAGAGACCAATTCTGATCCAGTAGCTCACGTCACTGTTACGCCACGGTCCACGTTTCGATTGCAGTCCACATTCTTGGCATGTCCGCTCAATAGGCCCAAACCGCGTCGAGTGTTGAGTCGCGATGTGGTGAGAATTTGCGCGCGCTGCCGCAGGGTTGCTCAAGCACTTGTCGATCCAGCCTCATGTATTGATCACGGGATCATTAGACTTTGTTCTTACGGTATGTTGCATCTCAGTATCCTGTACAAATGTCCCCCCCCCCTTCCCTCTCCCGATTCGCAACGCTTGCTAAACCTGGACAGCAGGGCGACCATCGTGGCGTGCCGCGGAGCTTGAACGCCAGCATAGCGGAGAATCAGTCCGTTCACTGCGAGATCCAACAGCGAGGAGAAATCCGTCCCGTACTCTCTTTTATAAGCATGAGCATTTGTCAGGCATAAACATCGTGGTCACACGGATACCCCCTGTCATCGCTCGAGCACAATGTATTTCGATGACGTTGCTGGCTGCCTCTCTCGGTATTTTTACAGATGCTAACGGATAGCGACTACTTGCTCCCCCAGTTGTGAGATAAGACAGCGACTAGACGTGCCGAGGGTAGTGTTACCCGAAGAAGCCCAGCAATTCCTCCATAATCGAGATGGGCAGCTCCTGATCTGGGTCGCCGCTAGAGGGACTGCTTTCAAGGCCAAGCCGGGATTCGAGAATCGACCTTTAAGATCGCATGTCAGGATGTAACCATGAGAGATCATGGGGCACACGTACTTGCTGAGAGGTGGGAACAAGCGCAGTGGCGAAGTCGTTGGAGATTCGCCGCACTCAGGGCTTGCGCGGGTGTGCTGCCTTGGACCGTGATAGCCCCAGGGCTTTAGTAGCTGCGGTGACGGTTCCAGACCTGAGACCCACAGGCACAGCGTATTGTATGTGAACCCCTACAGTAGCCACCAATCCAAATCTCCATGTATGTTTGCGAAGACCAGGTCGTTCAGTTCCTGCAGAGGTCCTGATGGTCCTTGGTCCGATTTCACGTACGCCACTGGAAATACATCGGCCAGAAACACGGCAGCGTGGTCTCTGAAGTCTTCGTCAACCCGAAGGATATGGAGATTGAGTAGCAGCGAATACACCTCCCCATTCGTCGACACTGGGGCTCGCGGGACTGGTGTGCAACACAGATAGGCAGGCCAAGCGTGTGGAGTTGGGGGCATTTCTCCGCGAGTGGCAGAAGGTCCTCGACTTCGAGATACTCTACCGGCTGGTAGTCAAACAAGGTGTCGCCGAGCCGCAAGCATTGCAGCCGCGGCCATGCTTGTGCGACGTGCATGACATCCGCAGGGACGAGATGGAAGGGTAGGGTGCGTAGGTCCAGGATGTAGATATGGGGGTTTGTGAGCAGGGGAGCAAGCGTCGCGAGACTGAGTATGTGCTCGGCAGCCACAGGTATCGAGAACATGCTCCAGGTGGCTTCGTAAACAAGGGAGCGGAGATTCCAGAGGGATGATAGCACATACAAGACTTCCTGTATGCCTGCAGCTGTCGGGCGGGTGGTCTGCATGGCTCTCCAACCAATCTTGTCCTCGATAACAACGTCCATCAGAAATGGAGCGGACAGTTTCCTGAGAAATGTGGATAAGGATTTATGGTCTGCTACGTCGTATCTCACTGTGAGACGACAGAGGGACGGGAAAGCCAGGGTGGTCACTGGAGTGTCCATTGTATCGAGTGTGAATTGGAGGTCGCGGAGAGTTGCAAGAGACGCCAAGTGTACGATCGCAGAAGGGTACAAGACGCCAATTTTGACCGAAGTAAGCACACGTAGCTCGCAGAGGGCGTCGGACAGCTCTTCCTCATATTCTTGATCATCCATGTCCCACGCCTGTGGGAGGTCGATCGACAACACCTCCAGAGTTTCCGCACATCGTGGTAGTGCACAAGCGATGGGCAGGATGCTGCTCATGTAGGAGACAGTAAAGTCTAACAACCGTAATGGGGGCGCAATACAAGCGGTGTCGTAGGTGGCGTCGTGCGCAGCGAGTCTGCGAAGGTTGGGAAAGAGTTGTCCTGCGGGGCAGTGAATCCTAACGGATAACCAGCTGATGGAGTGTGGAGGCTTTCTGTATTCAGACTTCGTCCCATGGTCTACCGCATAAACCCGGCGTGCATAGCCTTTCAGCCTTTGCCATTCGGCCTCGGACGGTGAGGCGGTGATTTGCTAGACCATGGAGCAGTGAGCAACATTGACTGCGCAAATTATGGGGGACGCACAACTCGCCGGCTTGACGTGACGGTTCGCACACGGGCTGGCAGCACCAGATAGACATACGCCGGTGTTCTCAGCGTCCTCCAGAGAGCATTCATGGCAGCGTCGAAGAACGTGCGGCATGACAGCGCCATCTGGAGCAGCGTACCATCACAGCCGCTGCTAAGACTATCTGCAATGGCTTGCACAATTTCGCTGATGTACAGGCCGCGGTGCATGTCTAGTATGATGAGGGGTGCCAGTGAGGTGTCGTGGACAGGCGCGGGACTGTAGCGCGGCGTCTAGGTTCCCATAGGGTCCTGAGGACCCCATAACCAGATAAGATTAACCTCCCATTCCCTCGACGATAGCGGCAAGGCCCTGCTCCAGCGACCCATCATACAGCTCCTCCACAAGATCATCTGCTTTCTCGTAGAGATCTGAGACCGTGAGCTGCCTCCCTTCGCCACCACGATTTCTTCACATGCGTTTCCCCGAAAGCGCTCACAAACAGCCGCACCGTGTCCTCCGTGAACTCTGGCGACACCTCGACGACGCAGAGCTTCTCAAGCAGCCGTGGCGGTGGTTCTTGCACAATAGGCATGTGTGTGGCAGTATATTCGATCTGGAGCGGCAAGCCGAGGATGCGTATCTGAGGGCACGAGCGGGCGAGAAGGAGGATGTCGTCAAGCTGGAGACGCCGCTCCGGCGTGCAGGACACTTTGTCAGCCGTTCATTGGATTTGTATATATAACCATGCGTGCACAATTGTTTCAAAGGTCACCAGCTGCGACGCACGCAGCGAGAGAAGTCGCGAGAGCATGAGGGCGCCAAGGACCTGGCCAGCCATCGGTGCCTTTGCGACAGAAACCCATCGAGTATAAGTGAGCACGGGCCTGGAGAGGTAAAGACGGTCCCGAGTATGGCAGTCAAGTGCGTTGGAGAGGGAAGCACATCGACTAGTTCGAGATATTTGACAGGCGTAGGAGCTATCTTCCAATTTCTGCAAGGCCGGTGCTTCAATCTTCTGTAACAGCGTCGCTGGGAAGGGGTCCGTCCGAGCTAATACGCATAGTCGGAGTCACTCGAACACAAAAATGGTAGGTCCATCATGGCGATGTCAGGAACCGCAATATTGATGAGCTAGAGCTTGCACATGATGGAGTGCCTGGCGAGATAGACGACAGCGTGCAGAAATGGGACGTTGGTGTTCGGAGCGACGAGCTCCTGATCTTCGAGATTGCGTGGCACAGCGTTAGCGAGTCGAGCTGGCTGGCAGGATGCGCCTGAGTGTCGACACAGATAGCTCGAAGAGTTCGGGAACAGGATGCAAGGGGTCGATAATGCTCTCGAAGCGATCGGCATGAGCGAAGTCGAAGTGTAGGTGTCGTAGACGCGGTAAAATGAGGAGTGCATGCTCGTCGCGTCGCAAGTTCCAGGTGTAGATGACTTTGCACAGATTGGGGGGAGTATCTCATGGACGTCAGGTCTTCGCAAACCTCCAGGCGACGCACATAGTCTGCTACGCGCTGCCACCCCGCTTCGGACGGAGATACCACTATCTTCTGCTTCCGATTTTCGTTGGTACAAAACAGAGCCAGCATGACTTCGACACCTACAAACTTTACGAGCCCCTTATTGAGCTCTGATCCGATGCTCTGGAATCCGTCCTCCATGAGGCGTCCATGGCGAGGTTGTGGAACGCGCGGCATGTCGGGGTATGCGCAACAGCGTCCCCGAGTCCCGCTCGCTTCACCGAGATGGAGGCAGCGGTGTATTTTCGAAAGCAAGGCTTGATGGTGGATAGAGCGAGTTCGACGCCCAGGCTGCGTAAAGTTGAGGAAGACACGCCGCGGGCGAGTCTCCTTTTCTACTATGAGAAAATACGCCTTACTGCATGCGAGTACAAGCTGTACCTGCAACACTCACCACTCTTGGTATCCAAGAAACTGGCTACTTGAATGGCCTTGGACGGAGCAATGAGCTCGACGACACGAAACAGAACCTCATCCGCATGCGTCACGTGGTACTGTGCAAGGTTAGGGTTACCGTCGCATGCACACCGCCCGGCGCGAGAGAAGTTTCGCCACCCGTTTGCACCAGACTCGGGCACCATTACGGCATGCAATGCAAGCGTATATCAGTAGCAAATCTGGGCTTGTAGGAGAAAGGATAAACTGGTAACAGTCCAGTGGTGTATACTACGAGACGGATCGGAGCTCGCAGAGTCTCACTGATCATCGCGGCCTCCGAACCAACGCCTAGCCGCTTCATTAGCAATCTCATCATTCAGGGGAGCAACAGCTCCATGTGCAAGCCTTTTTGATACTTGTGCGTGTGGAAACTTTCTCGCGAGTAGCTCTACGACCTTGCGCGCTGGCTCGTCGTCGACTATTGTGGGTTGCAGCCACCCCAGCTGCGTATGCTCTGTCGTAGGCTCTGATGTGGTGCGCCCCCGGACACTTGCGGGATGCAGAGCGGGAGCCCGAGCCTATAGACGTGTGTGCAGCGCTCCGCAAGAGGTCCACGACCTCCAAGTGGTGGCCCAGGGGTGTATACGTATTGCACAGCTGGAGGATCTCCATCCGCGGCCGAGCTTGTGCCGCAGGTGGGATGTCCGTTGGTGCGACCACGATAGCCCCTTGTTTCGGATTGAAGAACCTCGAGGTGAGCGAGGGAATACAGTGGCGAGAGCATGGACGCTGAGTTGCGAACCACGAACTTCATTCGCAGCAGGGCTGTCGCTTCGAGGGGAGCGCACGAGAGCGGACGAACACCGCCTCTGGATCTGCGACAACCGCTGAAGCGGAGGCACGGTCCTGAGGCGTGCCCGTTTACAGCATGCACAGGATGCTTGGGCGGGGGGTCTGTACGCAAGAATAGGCATCTCGTACGCGGCTGGCGGGTAGAGTCGGGACGCCGCGGGCCCTAGAGGACCTCGCGAGCGACGGCTGCACGGAGGGTCAGAGTCAGACGCAGTCCTACGGACGTAAGGGATGCGCTACACCTACACAGCGCCCCCAGGAACGGTGACATACATCCCAAAGTCGAGCCTTCGTCGCGAGAATGGAGGAAGTGGCAGCAGCCAGATCCTTGTGCGCCGGCGATCAGAGCGTCGCGAAAGCGGCCGAGATGACGAGGGCTCCCGCACAGAGAGGCACCGCGTTTCCAAGCAGGTTCCCATGCTTATGGAGGTGGCGCCGGATATCGTCGGTACATGCTGATTGAGCGGGGGGTGCTGACGGAGCTGCCGCACGGACGCTGCAGACACGCACACGATCGACTCTGGCGAGGCATGTCCGATCAACTCTCGAGAACACGGGGAAGGAGTGAACGCTGCGTAACCTGCATTGGCCGTCTGGCAGCTCTGCCTGGCGAATGGCACAGCGACCAGATCGCCTCGACTAGCACGGCAGAAAAAAATAGATCGTGACGTCGGTACCTGGGGGCGAGAACAATCCACCCCCAACTACGCCGGACGGTCATCGTTTAGCACCAGACATGCGACGCGTCTGCGCCGGGGAGACTGGGCATTGGCGCCTTCGGGGCGTCTGCTCGCGCGCGCCTCGCATCGCCTCCTCGACAGTGGAGCTTGCAGGGACGGGGGGTGCAGAGCGCATTGCTGCATCGCTCTGCACCGGCTGGGCGGCAGACAGGCAGGCGCGCCGAACAGGACGCGCAGGAGCGGAGGCGACGCACGCCTGTGCGGTTCAGAGCATGTCGATGCGCTGTCTGGCGAGGCGCGAGCGCGGGGCAGGGAAGAGTCCGCGCGCCGGGCGTTGCGGTTCTGCGCGGGGCAAGGGACGGGAACGTGTGGCGCGGGACGTGGGCCCCTTGGCGCACGACCGAGGCGGACCTGCGACGAACGGCGCACTCAGACTGCGACGGCGAGGGAGACACGGAGGGACAGCACACCGAGCCTGGGGGCGGGCTGCACAGGCAGCCTGCGCGCCCGCGGGATCTGCAGCCCCACCGCCGATCTCCTGCGCGGAGACAAGGAGTCGGTTGCGGAGGCAGTCAGCTGCGCGTGCCTTCCGCCTCGGGACGGCACGGTGCCACCCCCCCCCCCGTGTGCCCACGCCGTCGTGACAGGGCACCTGCAGAAGGCGCAACTGGCGTCAGCCATTGTGTCTGGCCACGACCCGAGGCTGCGGCATACCCGGGCGACCGCGGCGACCCCGCCTGCGCGAGTGGATACCGGGGCAAGGATGGGCGGCGGAGCAGGGTGCGCCCAGGCGGACAGGGCGTGTGATGGATCTCTCGTGTGTGTGCTGCGAACGCATATACGGCGTAGCTAGTGCGGGCGGCGTGCATGTGAAAGAAGGTATATTGGGCGTAGAGAACAGCTATAGAGTACAGATTCGATGCAGCGTATTGGCGCAGAGCCCCGTGGTCTCAGGCAGCTGACGCGGAGACTCCAGAGCCAGGGCGACGGCGGCCGCATGGCGCCAGAGCAGGAGGGACGGCTGTGACAGGAGAGGGCTGCTCGTAACAGGAGCCATGAGCATGTGCGGGCGACGTCGAAGGCTGGGCTTCTCTAGGTTGCTGAAGACGAGTTTAAGGGCCACCAGACGTCCTCGGGCGGGTGCGTCGTCTGTGCACGAATCGAGACGAAAGGCCAGAGCGAAGTGCGAACCCAGGTGTGGTCGCTCGAAACGAGCAACAGGTCAATATCGTGCCCCTAGCAAGGACGCGCTTGAGGCTCGCCGAGAACACTCGAGGTGGCGAGGATAGGGTGAGGTCGGTCAGCTCGAGAGGTTGGACATCGCTGTCGATAGGCTGCGCGTCCTATGATCGTACGATAGGACGAAAGCAGGTAGGGTTCGGAATGGAGCGTCGAGGTTGCAATGCGGCGACATGTCGTGCTGGGGCTTTGGCGACGACGGCGCGCCACGCAGGAGCAGGACCGGCGGAATGCCGGGTGGAGAGCACGCGCATGTCGTTGTAGGGGGTGTCGGGAAGGACGGCACCGAGTGTGCAATCCGACGACGCGCATCACGGACGCAGCGTGTGCTCTGGACGCCGTATCTGCCAGGCGTCCGTCCGTCGAGGATGCGCGGGGTGCAGCTAACGCCGAAGGTGGAGCAGGACGGCCGTGCGTGCGTGCGTCGGCCTACAGGCTATCAGTGTGCCCGAGACAACAACAGGGTGCGTATCCACGCGCGCCGTCATCAGAACCGGAGTGTGTGCGAGGCGAGGGCCAGGCAGCGCGGACGATGCAGCAGACAGCATGGTCGCGGTGAGGAGGAGAAGGAAGAGAGAGAGACGCAGCTTGCGTTGCCGCCAAGCGCGGCGGCGGAACGGGCTGTCCCGGAGCGCGCCGCCTGCCTTTTCTGGGACGCGCGCGCCGGGTCACGGCGCTTCGGACGTCGGGCGCCGAGGGCCCGACGGCGGCTTCTCTGCTCTTCACCCCGGGGCATCCTTCACTGCTGCGTCACTGCAGCGCGGGTGCCTCAAGGCGTGCCATACGCGGGTCGAGGGCGAGGTTCGACGGCAACCGCTTCTGCGCTTCCTTGACGGACGCGCGTGGACCGTGGACAGCAGCACCCCTGGCAGGATCGACGGGCGAAGTGAGGCCGAAATCCGTGCGAGGATGAGATCTGAGAGCTCAGGTCGGTGCAGCCACGAAACCAGCAGCAGCAGATTATGCAGGAAGTCTACAGTGCATCGCAGACACCGTCGATCCTCGCTGAGCCTCGCGAGAGCAGGCAGGGTACGATCGCGCGAAGCTGGCCGTGCGCCACGCTCGAAGTCGTCCGCCACCGGGAGGCTGGTGATCCCGGCGCCGGTGGGTGTGTCAGCCTCCTGGCCACACTGGCTGCGCGCTCGCCGTACGTTCGATCGTGCCCGCCGACGGCACCATCGGGCGGCGTGGCCAGACATTGCGGCGGGCGGCTGCAGGGCGCCGCGACTCTGTTCCGCGTCTCCGTCGACCGGACTCGGCCCCCGCGTCCGTCTTGCATCCGCTCCGCCCTTCGAGGGATCGACGCACTGGGCCGGTGGCGCCTCCGGGCTGGACCTCAGCCTGAGCGTTGGCTGGCTTATGCGTCCGTGGCAACCGTCGTGGCGGGGCTGAGTCTGTGGGAGCACAGACGCGTTTGCGCTGGGACGTGGCTCTGGCAACTCTCTTGGCACTCCTGTTGTCGAAGGCGGCGGGCATCGTGTTCCGCCATCGCGAGGCGAGCCCGACGCCGGCGTCTCTCGCCACAGACGGCAGACTCATACCAACATACGCCACAGAAACCTAGAGACCACAAAGGGCCCGCACACGGACTAAATGCACCCCGTTCAGTCACGGAGCTGTTGCTCGGGGACGAATGCGCCGACGTCAGAGGGACTCGCACCCAATCTCGACGCGCGCCGGTGCCCCGGTTCGTTCAACATTGAGGCTCATTTGTATTCTCGAACCAGCAGATCCGTGTGACGTAGCACGCTGTATGCACCGCGTTTCGCGCGCAAAGCCAGCTATTCCTGTATCCCGTCGCTAGGCCTACGAGGGCCGCGCAAGGACGGGCAAGACGGAGGCACGCAATGTGCAGCTGCGGAGCAGGATCAAGAGACCTGAAGCGGTTCCGCTTGCCTTGCCGCCGGACGACGCAGGGGACAGCAGAGGGGCATCCAGAAATATGCGTCTATTTTTGCACTGCGGCTTCGCGTATCGTGGGTGTACTCGAGCACATACAGCGAAATCGCGAGCAAGGCCAATCTAGGTGTGCCATGCTTATCGGGAGAGCGAGAGGTTGGTGTGCACCCTGCAACAGGGGTGTGCGCGACTCGATCGTTTCTCTGAGCTCTTCGCGAGCCTGCACGGCGCGCTCGGGCAGCACGAAGGGCTGCCCTTCGTCACGCGCTCGTTGCTGCTGCTCGCGACATGGCCCCGACATTTGGTGTGGCTCCTGATGAGCAACTCGGACGGCCAAGTAGCCTATCAACCGAACAGAGCTATACTGCTTCCATATAGCTGAGATCAATATGAGGTCGCGTTCTTGACTGTTGTCAACACACCTATTTGATGTTCGATGCAGCGTCGTCGCGTCCGCGAGCATTCGGAGCACCACGCCTGACACTGGCGTGACGACCGCAAACGCAAACAAGAGGGGCAGTCGGGCACTTGGTGATCGCCAATTGAGTAGAGAACACGTCTGTGATGTCCCAGATGCGCCACGACGCCGACGCAGGATGGGGATGGCAGTCGCGAGGGGCAAGCCATTCAATCGTGCGGTGGATCTATCTGTCTGTGAGCACTGCTCGCTGTCCCGAGCAGAAAACGAGATGCAGCACATCGCCTTGGGCAGCGCGATCCTGCGGGGATAGCTGTGCAGCCTGTGGAGCGAAGGTAGAGCGGGCGCACAGGCAGCGCTGCAGGCGTCGTGGGAACGCCCGCCGGACGCCTCGCACAATCCACGCACGCACGCGAGACGCACCGCGCAGGGCGGCCGAGGAATCTCGGGCTCGCGGGAAGGAGACAAGACAGCAAACGGGCAGGTCGCAACGGCGCAATCGTGCACTGTACGATCACCGCCGACGTTCCCGCGTCGCGAACACGACGGGTCCCGGAAAGCTACGTGAGCGGCGGCCCTGGTGTTATTATGAAGGGCGTGTCGTCAGCGGGGACCGGGGAATGCATGTGTGGGAGGCACGCGGACGGGCTCTGGGCCTGCCACCGCCACCGGGCAGGGCGCGTGGACGAGGAGATGAGGTCAGCGCAGGCGTTCGGAAGCACCGCAGAGATCGCGCACGGGCAGGGCGGGTTCGAAGTCATGGGTACGCTCGCATTCCGAATGCGGCGTGGCACGCGCAGCCAATCGCAGGCCGCGGACGGCACCCACGCACAGCGCGGCGCGGTCTCTGGGCGGAGGCCGGGCTGGGAGCGTGCGGCGTCGCAGGGGGAGGCGTGCGGGCCGGGGCTGCGGCGAGGGCGGACGGCGGACGCTGGTGTGTGTGTGTGTCGTGTGCCCGCGTCGAGCACGCGCCAGGCGACGCGCCGGGGCGCGGGGCGCGGGAGGCGCAAGGGGGCCGGTCGGACGAGCGTGACGAGGGCGTGCTTATGGCGGCGCACGCGGGACGATCAGGCTTCTTCCTGGGACGATCGCGCGCGGCGGCGGGCTGCCCTGGGCGCCCAGGCTCTTCGATTTCGTCCGCTGGGCGAACCCCTTCCCCTGCTGCCCGGCATGGCCATGCCGGCAATGATAAAGTCGATGCGATAAATCTGCCCGTCTGCTCGTTTTTCCAGCGGGCGAGGGGCGTCGGAGACGCTGGCTGAGCCTGGGGCTCTCGCGCATCGGCGGGGCGCACGAGTCGTCTCTTGTGCGCTCAGCGTGGCCTCCACGCCTGTGACTGCAGCCTGCAGCCTGCAAAGTCGACGAGGGCGGGCGCCGGCTGACTGGGCCCAGTTTATTTCTGCGCGTGCCGAGCCGCGGCAGGGACAATCGGGCCAATGAAAAACAAAACAGATATATTGGCCGGAAGACCGGCTTGTCTCGGCAGCCCCGCATTGGCACTTGGCGCCCGGGCAGACGAGGAACAGAGCGAGCCGCGGCGGACGTTTCGCGCGAGCTCGTCGGATTTCTGGCCAGTTGCTGACGGCGGCGATCGCTGTCGACCCGTCCGGGGGGGGGCAGCAGACGCAATGCACACGACCCGCGGCGAGCCCGACGCCTGAGGGTGCCGACGCATCCCGGGTAGGCGCACCGCGGGATCAAGTGTGGTACCGCTTACGGCCGTGTGGTGCGGGGACGCTCATCGATGCTCGTCGATGTTGACCCGCCGCGTCGCCGCGTGAAAGGTGCTTGCGCGCCCGCCTTGTGCGGGCCATCAGCGGGGGGACTTGTGTACGGGGTGTGCGCATCTCGCGCTAGCCGGGCGTGCAACGATTCGCAGCGCAGCGCGCGCACAGACGTCAGTGGGATGGCTGCGGCGTTCGGAGACCTTGCGTTCAACTCGACCGGTCCGAGGCGACTGGCAAATGACGTTTGCGACGACTGCGTGCGATGCCTGTCGCAGGATGACCTCCGTGCGAGAGCGGCCGGTCTGAACAAGCACGCGTTGCGGCAGCGTTGGCGATCCGTAGCTTTTCTTTGCTTTCACGCACACCATTGTCGAGCGAGGCAC
Organism: Phanerodontia chrysosporium; assembly: GCA_001910725.1. Lineage (NCBI taxonomy): Eukaryota > Fungi > Basidiomycota > Agaricomycetes > Polyporales > Phanerochaetaceae > Phanerodontia > Phanerodontia chrysosporium. Next base: position 30,431 of record MJGA01000002.1, read on the forward strand.
GCCCCCCGAAAATTGTCGTTTGTCGCTGTGTGCCGCGTCGTCCGTGCGCTCGTTGCGCCCCGGGGATAGAGCGCACGGATGGCGAATAGGCCGCAGGACGGAGAGGATTGGACCGGAAGTATCCCTTTTCTGGACGTCGGATATTCGCCCGAGAGGAAATTTCGAGGGTCGGGCGGCTGGGGTTGTTTTGTCGTGTTTGGGCGCCGATTGATCTTCCGCACTAGCGGGTTGGGAATATTTAAAGGTGCCGGCGTCGTTCAGGCTGCCCAACCTCTTCTCCCCAACCACCATAATTGCTGTCGTCGTCCCTTTCCTCGCTCTTCTGAGCAGCTCCGCATAGAAAGCCCCCTCAAAAGGGTCTTCCCTCCCACTTTCTTACATCGCGACCTTTGCTTGCGCCTTCTCCAGACATGTCCGCCAACGTCGAGAAGGAGGCGGGCCCTACGGAGCCTGTCAAGGATACCAACCAACCCCCTACTCCCACCGAAACTCAGGAGCCCGAGAAGAGGAAGAGGGAGTACAAGGAGTTCGGTCACGATGAGGAAAAAACAACGCGTACGTCCCCTTATCGCCCTTTCTTCCCCCTCGAGAGGGGCTAACCCGACTCTCCCCTTTTCCAGACGCGAAGGTTGACATGTCCCAAATTCAACTTCGTGCGGAGGATCTATACGACAAGGACAAGGTTGACCTGGAGACCATCGTCGTCGACGATGTGTTCAAGCTTCTCCAGTGTACGGAGGCTGGTCTCGACTCTGCCGAGGCCCAGCGCCGTTTGGAGTTGTTCGGTCCTAACAGACTTGAATCTGAGGAGCAGAACCCGTTCCTTCAGGTACGTCTCTCGTGCTTTGCGACGTCATATCGCGTGTCTGTTTTCTAGAGATTGACGCCCGCCTCTCGCTAGTTCCTCGGTTTCATGTGGAACCCACTCTCGTGGGTCATGGAGGCTGCCGCCATTGTCGCCATCGTTCTCTCGAACGGTGAGGGCCAGCCTCCCGACTGGGAAGATTTCGTCGGTATCGTCTGTCTGCTGTTCGTGAACTCCCTCATCGGCTTCTACGAGGAGCGCAACGCCGGTAACGCTGTCAAGGCTCTCATGGACTCGCTCGCCCCCAAGGCCAAGGTCAAGCGCGACGGCCAGTGGAAGGAGATTGAGTCTGCCGACCTCGTCCCCGGTGACATGATCGCCTTCAAGATTGGTGACATCGTTCCTGCCGACTGCCGTCTCGTCGAGGCCGTCAACGTCTCGATCGACCAGGCCGCCCTCACGGGTGAGTCGCTTCCCCAGAGCAAGAAGGTCGGTGACCAGTGCTTCTCGTAAGTCTCCCTCTTTGTCGCGCTTGAATCGTCTGCTAATACGTTTTGCAGTGGCTCTACTTGCAAGAACGGTGAGGCCGAGGGTGTCGTCATCTCCACCGGTGCCAACACCTTCTTCGGTCGCGCGGCTTCGCTCGTCGGTCAGGACGACGACACCACCGGTCACTTGCAGAAGATTCTCGCCCAGATCGGTTCCTTCTGCTTGGTCGTCATTGGTGTCTTCATCATCGCCGAGATTTTCTGCTTGTATGCTGGCTTCCGCTACCACTACCGTCGCGGCATCAACGACATCCTGGTGCTCTTGATCGGTGGTATCCCCATTGCCATGCCCACTGTCTTGTCCGTCACCCTCGCCGTCGGTGCTCAGCAGCTCGCCAAGTACAAGGCCATTGTCACCCGTATCACCGCCATTGAGGAGCTCGCTGCCGTCACCATCCTTTGCTCGGACAAGACCGGTACCCTCACCACCAACAAGCTCACCATCGACAAGACCACGCTCAAGACCTACGGTCCCTTCTCCGCCGATGATGTCATTCTCCTCGCTGCCTACGCTTCCCGTACCGAGAACCAGGATGCCATCGACGCTTGCGTTGTTGGTGCGATTGGCGACCCGGCCCGTGCTCGCGCTGGCATCAAGCTGCTCGACTTCAAGCCCTTCAACCCCGTCGACAAGCGCACTGAGATCACCTACCTCGAGGAGTCGTCCGGCAAGCTGAAGCGTGTCACCAAGGGTATGACCGGTATCATTATCGAGCTCTGCACTCGCAACAAGACCCCCGAGCTCGAGGACCGTCTCGAGGCCGACGTCGAGGAGTTCGCTGCTCGTGGTCTCCGTGCTCTCGCTGTCGCGTACGAGGAGGTTGAGGGCACTGACCCTGAGGCTGAGGGCAACGGCTTCGAGCTCATCGGTCTCCTCTCCATCTTCGACCCCCCTCGTGACGACACCAAGCAGACCATCGACGATGCTATCGCTCTCGGTGTTCGCGTCAAGATGGTTACCGGTGATCAGCTCGCCATCGCGAAGGAGACTGGCCGTCGTCTTGGTCTCGGCGACCACATGTACCCCGCCAAGGTTCTCAAGGAGGGTCCCGAGCCCGGCTCGCGCTTCCGCAACCTCGATGAGATGATCCTCGACGCCGACGGTTTTGCTGGTGTCTTCCCCGAGCACAAGTACGAGATCGTCAAGCGCCTCCAGGGTCTCGGCCACCTTTGCGCCATGACTGGTGACGGTGCCAACGACGCCCCCGCTCTCTCTCGTGCCAACGTCGGTATCGCCGTCGAGGGTGCCACCGACGCTGCTCGTGGTGCTGCAGACATCGTCCTCACTGAGCCCGGTCTCTCCACCATCGTCCACGCCATCCGCGGTTCGCGTATCATCTTCCAGCGTATGCGCAACTACTCGATCTACGCCTGCGCCGTCACCATCCGTATCGTCGTCTGCTTCGCCATCCTCGCGTTCGCCTTCAAGTTCGACTTCCCGCCGTTCATGGTCCTGATCATTGCCCTCCTCAACGACGGTACCATCATGACTCTGTCCGTCGACCGTGTCCTGCCCTCGAGCACACCCGACAGCTGGAACTTGGCCGAGATCTTTGCGTACGCGTTCGCCTACGGTTTCTACCTCACGCTCTCGACGTAAGTATTTGCATTCCGACTTTACCATAGCTATGCTAATGGTTGTTGTGAAGGATCGCTCTCGTCGCCGTCTGCATCCGCACTACGTTCTTCTACGACAAGTTCGGTGCTACCTTCTCCAACGGTGCCACCAGCGCTGCGGGCAACCACAACGACCCCAAGCTGCACACCGTCGTCTACCTCCAGGTCGCCATCATCTCGCAGGCACTCATCTTCATCACCCGTTCGCACGGCTTCTTCTTCATGGAGCGTCCGTCCGTCGCCCTGTTCTGCGCCTTCTGCCTTGCCCAGCTCGTCTCGTCGATCATCGCCGCGTACGGTGACTGGGGCTTCACGCAGATTCAGGCCATCGAGGGTGCTTGGATTGGTATTGTCTGGGTTTGGGTACGTGCATTGTCTGTCGCCGACGTTGTATCAAGTGTTGACTTTGTCTTCAGGACATCTGCTGGTTCGTGCCCATGGATCTCATCAAGTTCGCGATGAAGGCCACGATCATCAAGTACCTGCGCAACCGCCACGAGGCTACCCTCCGCATGGAGACCTCGCAGGCCGCGTCTGGTGTCCCCATCACCCGCACCCAGTCCCGCGCTGCGTCGATCCACGAGTCGCTGTACTCGAACCGTGTCAGCTTCCTCCGTCGTGCCGCCCACAAGGTTGGCTTCCGGCAAAAGGTCTCGGTCAAGCCCGAGGAGCTCCGCCGCTTCTCGAGCATCCAGGCCGCGCAGACGGGCTCCGTCCTGGCCCGTCACCCGTCGCGCCCCCAGGCATAGATGTGGAGAGTCGGAGCGCCGCTCGTCGCCCCAGCCATTCCTTGTACTACACTCGCCTCGTAATCCTCGAAGGTCGACGCAGCAATCGTTCACTGGTGTCATCGTTCTCTTCTCTAATTCCCCCGCGTTGTCTTACTACACCATTCCTCCCTACCGCCGCACTGTCGCGCAAGGACATTGACATCGGATACCCCTCGCCCCCCATGCTCGTCGACGTCTCCTCCCATCGAAGGTTGTGTAGCCCGCGCACGGTGGGCCTCGTCGTTCCGCGCCCGTCCGTGTTCCCGCTTGGTCTGGCCTGTGCTTGTTGGTTCTCCTTTGCCTCCCCACGACCCCGCTGCCTTCATCCATAATTTGCATACATAACCCGATACGTCGTTTCTCGTTCACGATCTTCCGCTTCATGACTTGACGTGTGGTGCCGGTAGTAATATTCTTTTACGTCGCACTCATTGACATTGACCTCCCGATCGCCTGACATCGACGACACTCTTCATTTTTTACTATAGCTAATGTACAAAGGAAGACCCGTAATATAGAGATGTGATATCAAAGTTGCAGTGTGCGCGATACCTCTGGAATCTTGTGTGACTTGAGCGAGCTGTGAGCGACGGCGACCTCGTCGGTGACGAGCGCTCTGGGAAGTTGTGTCAGTCGTCTGACCATCTTCTGTCATGCCCACCATGAGCCCGCGGTCGTCACCCTCGTGTCTGCACGGCTATCCGAAGCTACAGCCCTGTCGCAAACCGCGTTCGAAACTCTGGAAGCTCATCTCGCGGAAGAGCTTGGGAAGGGGGAGAGGATGGAACTCGGGCGGATGCTCGGGACGGGCTCGGATAGTGCAAGCACGCCTGCTGGCCGTTCGCCAGTAGCGTTTTGCGGGTTGCGGGGACACGGCGGGCGCGGGTGGGGGTCCTCGCGTCGAGGCGTGGCATGCTCGAGCGCTGCCTGCGCGGGCGTCGACCGGTTCGGGGTGCGCGGTACGCACGGCTATATCTGTGTTTCTGGCGTTCCACGACACTGACATGACAGTGCGTTTCCGCCAGGCTTTGCGGTGTCTCCCCGCGCGCGCACCATGGCCGCAGCCGACAGGACCCGCCTCGCGCTGTCGCGACACGCACAGGCGCGTCCGCGTCCGCGGCAAAAGGCGAAGGGCACAGGGCGAGCGCGGCGAGAGGGGGCTTCCCTGGGAACGCACGGCCAGGAATAGGGCGGCCGCGTGCGGGTCTCGATGCTCCTTGACGTGTGCTTGTCGTCTCGCCTTGCGGTGGCGCGGTCTGCTGACCCCCGGCGGTGCGCGTCCGCATGCGCAGATAGGTCGTCTCCCCGGTGTGCCACGAACAAGGTGGTGGGGGGCACCGCAACTGGACGACGCATTTCGTGGTGGGCCCACGGCGGCCGGCAGCGCGGGTGTTTTTTTTTTTGGGACGCAAAGTGCGACGGGAAAGGGCAGCAGGCGAAAACGGCATGACGCCGGTGGCGGCTGTCCCGCGGGTGCGTGAGCCCGAGACACGCACTGGCGTGCTGCCCGGTGTTGGGCATCGCGGGCGGGCCCATGCGTGCGTGGGGCGGCGAACCCTCTGGAGCACCCCGCTCGGATAGGGGAGCACGCGGGCTGGCGCCATCTCCACTGTGCTCGGTGGATGCGAACGGCGCAGCTGACCGCCTCGAGAATGCGTCCGGGACGCCACTTGGTCTCAATTGGGATGGAGCGCAGAGATGCGGGAGCGCCAGGTCCCGGGGTGTGGCGCGAAGATGAAGACTGGGTCAGCGAGATACGCCCAGGTTCGTTGGCCTGACCTGCAGGTGCGTCTCTTCGCGTCGTCATAGTCTAATTGTTCTGTGGTCACAGGTGCACGTTCGTCACGAGCCAAGGAGCCAAGTTCCACTTTGCAACACCAAGCGTCCCTGTCCCTTGCGCCGCGTGGAAATCAGCGCGGACTTTCTCTTGGGTTCATGCCAAGGTTCTTGCACATCTCACACTAAACTCATTTCTAGCAGAACTCGACCATTCCGGTGACGACGGCGCCTTCAACATTGCTTTGAGCCCATCAGGCGGGCAGAAGCGTGCGTTTCGCCATTCGCTCATGCCGCGTTCTATTCGCGGAAAACTTACGCTTGGTCGCCCTGCAGTCAGTGCAGAGCGGCGTAAGAATGCAGTCTAGACACGGCGCTGTCTCGGACGCTAACCATCCAGGTTGCCAGCGTAACATTGACCGTCCACCATCCTCGACCGCAGCTGAGGCCGCATGATGATCCTTCGACTTGCTAGTCAGATGGCCATTCTGTGCAGTCTTGTCACTCGTGATTTCCGAGATAAACGAACGTGCGTGGTTGCAGTTGGACGTGTACTTACGTTTTTTTTCTTTTTTTTTTTTCTTTTTCTTTCAGGCCAGTGACCCTGTCACCGCCGTCCAATCTGCATTTCCCGACGCTATCTGGCGCCACCTGCATAAGCCTGGGAATCTGCTTGGAAATGCGGTGCTATGAGGGTGGGATCTTCGTCATAAGGGCCGTCCTCTCGACGCTCTGATGACCGGTATGCAGCTTTCTCGGATCTGGTCGACGGCGACGCTACTTCCTCCGTTGTCGTGAGGGCTCATCGTTGGGATGATGTCACCGTTCGTGATTCCTGAGGAGGCATGCAACTGCGTCGACTCTGGTTACCTGTGCAGGAGCTACTCGTCAGCACCTTCAGGACTTGCGGATGCCCCGGCCAACCCGTCGCCGCCCACCGAAGACCTGCATTCCTCACGGGTCCTGCATGCTGTTTATTGTGCTGCGCCATCGGACGCCATAGTGTCATACAACCTCCGTTGCAGCGATGTGGCGTTTGCGCGCGCGCTCTCACGCTCTGGACCGCCCGATTGCTCATTGAATGGTGACTGTGCTCCGTGCCGCAGAGCTGCACCGCTGCAATGTTGTCCGTCGCGACAGAGAAACGTGCCAGTGTGGTCGTGTGTCGAACCGTAGGCGGTGTAACTCGCCTGTGATTCGTCCCTATTTATGCGTATGAAGCTACATTATGACATGTTTTGACATCTCTCAGGCTCTGTCTGCGCTAAGTGGTCTATCTCAGATGTTCAAGGTGGTACATGAGTGTGGACGAGAATCGACGCGCGGGGTGATCTAATCTTATCTGCCTCAGGCGTCGGCGTCCTGACTAGAGTTGAACTTGCTGTCGCATGCGTGCAGCTGCTTCCTGCACGTCTCCAGCCACTTCCACCGCGTATTAGATCGATATGCACCACTGCTTATGCATCAGTGAAGTCTTGCAGGTTATTGCAGACAGCTTTGGGCTCGGCTACGATGGCACGCTACTCCAGATGCGTTGACATGTCGCGCGTGCTTCGACCCCCCATGAACGCCGTCTGGGGGACGTTGACCGACCCAGCACTCGTCTTTCTTGTCCTCCCGGAGCATCTAAGGATGATTACTCCAAAGAGAGAGGTGGTGCGTCATGCACCTTCACATCGCGCAAAGCTGCTTACTCCGCGACCAGAGAATCACCGCTCGCAGTTCGAGGAAGAATGGCAGAGGGTGCAGGACTACGCACGTCGCGTGCACACAGCGCAGCGAGGCATCAGGATGATATACAGAAAGTCACCCTACTCTATATCCTGGACGTCGATCGCGAGGCACTGCCCGGAAGGACAGCTTTTCTCCAACCTCCGCAGTTTCACTGGGCAGAGTGACGGCACCCAGCACGATGCGAGCCCAGCGTTTATTCAGTCGACGCTGCGTCGCTTGAAATACACCTACGCAGCCACGACCAGAAGCGTCAGACCACTCGTTTGTGCTCTGTCGAGATGTTCGGAGATGCTACAAGGCGTAGAGACCAGGCTGCTGGAAGAGCGGGGCAGGACCGCAGAGACGTTCGCGGAAGACTTGACTAATGCGGTTGCCGAGCTTTCGGTGCTCACATCCTTCAGTATTGGCACCCTTTCCCTTTTTGCTTTCAAGCACTTCGTCTCTACCTCCACTCTCCGTGATTGACCCTGCCGAGACTGGTCCCTGATGTTGCCTTCCCTCCGGCATCTCACACCAAGTATCATTATGCGGATCACGCGCTCTTACCACTGTTCTTCAAGAGGCTGGTTGAGCCCATGATTGAGGAGATTGGTCGCTCTCGACGACTATCGTACCTAGAGACGCGGAGCTGTCCAAGCGTTTACAGCCCGCCCGCTAGGCACTGTGTCTTCGCAGTTCCTTTCCTCACTGTCACACCTCCGAACCTTGCAGTCCCTCATCTATGACGCTACCTGGGTTTCGTCGAAAACATCCGAACCCGAGGACACGCTCACTCTCGAGACGCTCGCTCCGCTGCTCTCGATGCCACACCTAGCAACACTCGACATGCGCGCCTGCGTTGCCTTGCGCCGCAGACGTGCTGCCCTCGCGCAGGCGTGGCCGCAGATGCAGAACCTGCGGCTCGGCGACGTCATGTTCGACCGCCCCGCAGCCGCCCTCGCGGTCGAAGACATGCTGCCGGTTGCGGAGAAGTGCCCGCGGGTGCACACGCTCGGCCAGCCGGTCTGCATTACAAGCGCGCCCGCGCGGGCGCATGTGCAGATGGCTGCTGGCGTGCGTTCGCGGCTCGTCGACCTCCATGTGCTCGAGGTCGACGCAGACTTTAGGCGAGATGCTGCTCTGTTCCTGGCGGAGGCCTTCCCGGCGGCGCATTTCATGGAGAAGGACTACCAAAGGCACTTGAGGAGCTCAATGGTTTGGTCTCTGCGACCGTACGCGAGCAGTTATCGTAGTCCTGTCGTCATGAATGTGCATGATACGCTTCTGTCGCTCATCGCGCAGAAGCGTCACGGGTTCTACGGGGTCCGCGGCCAGTAGTTGTGCTCCAACTTGCCAATTCCACCTCCTTCACCACCTCGTGCATTGCTGTCTGTCAATCAGGGAGATGCTGCGCGTGGCTTGACATGTCGCGCCTCCCTCGAGCCCGCCATGGATATACACTGGTACATGGTGCACAACTCGGGGCAACTCTTTCTAGTGATGCCTCTACCTCAGATCCTCTTCGCGTGAGTCTTGAGGCTGCTCTCATCCGGCAGTGTGTAGCCTACACTCCAAGATAATTGACCATGCACTGAGACCGTACACTACTACGAGAAATATTGCACAGCTTTGGTGAAGAGGTGGCCGAGCACGTTGGAACTGAATACAATACATATTGCGCAACACTAGCAATGAATAGAAGTAAGTAGCAGCTACTTACTTCCTACATGGTCAGTAAGCCAACAATGCTTACTCCATCAGCTTAGTTGCACAGCGCTTCTACTTCAACGACACGCGCTGAGTCCGCACTTCGCCCAGAATCTCGGAAGTTGTCGCTATATTGAAAGCCCCCGTATTCAGTCGCTGCGTAAGCTGGTGTCATCGTTCAGTCGACACGGAGACCTACAAGTGCTACAGACAGCCATCGAACGCCTGGATGTCGTAAGTATATATTTGAAGCCGCTCTGAGTCGCGCTTCACGCATGACTGAACGATGACTCGACAGGTGCATCCACTGCATTCTGAATGTGCAGGCAGATGTTGCAACTACTTCTGCCTATCCCGAACCAGCCCGCGTCGCGCGTAGGGCTAGACTTCCTCGTCATCCTCACGCTCAATTGCGATAACGCCACGCCTCATGGGAAGCACGGTGCGCTCTGCGATCTGTCGCTGATGGAACGGAAGCATAGACCCTAGTTCGTTGTGACATGACTCCCTGCAGTTCCGTGGCCTATTCGAGTCCTCCTCCAGGCATCCAGTGGTGTGCAGCGGTCGAATGGTATGTCTTCCCTGCAATCTGTCCTATCTCGATCCCGCTTTACGACACTCATAGAATATCCCTGACGGGACCCTTGTAGTGATGTATGCCTCACCCTGACACGCCCATCAAGACACGTCAAGACCAAGTTGCTGATTGTTTGGTGTGCAGCGGAGCCTCGAGTGGCCATGTTCCTCGGCTGGTGTCGACTCGACCGTGGAAGAGCAACTAAGACCTATGAACGCGTGTAAACGAGATCCAAACATTCCTCTGAATGGCCTACAGGGTAGCTCGACGATGAATGAATGATCCTTTCGTATTTGAGCGGCGCCTCATGAACACGCCTCTATGGGGTCAGTACTTTGGAAGCCGATACCCTTCTGTATTAACCGCGAATTCCTGCAGGAACACGACACGACGCTGCGGCAAGGATTGGCTCCGCATGACTGTCTTGTCTGGTGAGTGCATGTACGCTGCGTGTCCATGAGATGTCTGATAAAGCGACCTGCAGCCTGTACATTGGTCCTTTGACAATCCATATCGTCTTCCTGCCCCAACATCTTCTTTTTGTCTCATGGCTGGAACGGGAGGTGGCAATGGTCGCGCAAAGGCACTGCACCCCGAGGCAAGTAGGCGGTACCTACGTCAACTGGTAACTCATACTCACCCGTTAGCTGCTTTCGCTTACAGGGCGCGTCGGGGTTGTCAGACTGGGCGGGCATACAAGCACACGTGGCGGATGAAGACGGCGAACGCATACACGGCTACTCTGAAGATGTCGACGCTATGCTCTTCTTCGTGCGTGTCTCGCGACTGGGCCGTGGTTTATCGTTAACCCAGGTGTATAGGCCGGTCTATTTTCAGCCATTCTCACTGCCTTCCTTGTCGAGATTTACCACCAGCTACTACCCTCGACTAGCGAAACGATGTCCGAGCTGCTTGCCCAGAACAATGAACTCCTGGCGGCTAATCACCGTCTACTCACGCAAGGCTTCTCCGCGATGCTCGAGCAGACATTTTTCAAGCCTTCTCCAGTGGTGCTTGCCGCACGGCCATCCGCCTTCACGTCGTCGACTACGGCCCGGACCATCAACTCGCTCTTCTTCGTTAGCCTAGTGCTCAGTCTCGCAGCGGCACTGTTCGGGATTCTCGTCAAGCAGTGGCTGCGACACTATATGTCGTGGCACTCCGCGCTCTCATCACCGCGGGAAAACGTGCTCATCCGCCAGTTTCGGTTCGAAGCGTGGCAGGTCTGGTACGTCGCGATCGTCGTGTCGATGGCCCTCGCACTACTCGAGACCGCCATGACGCTCTTCCTTATCGGCATCATCATCCTTCTGTGGACGCTCGACAGCGTCGTCGCCATCTGCGTTACCGTCGCCACCTCCGTCTTCCTCCTTGTGCAGTCAGTGTTCACGATTCTCCCCCTCGTCTCGAAGCGCTGCCCCTACCGGACGCCCGCGGCATGGACTGTGGTTCTCTTGTTTACACTGGTCACCCGCGGCCCATCCTACTGCTCACAATGGCTTAGAAGAAAACTTAACGTAGTTCGCATTACGTGGGATCGCAAAGGAGGTGAGCATCAGAGCTCATTTATGGCCCTCTTGCATGTTAATGACATTCTACTTCGAGCTGCAGCAGAGTCGACGTCCGCCACCGTGCCTTTGGGCGGCGCGACGTCGGCCTCGCCTACGCAGCCAATGACATTCTCGAAGATTACCAGCGCCATCGACAAGAAAGAAGAGAACGGCACTGATCTAGAATCTCGTGCTACTTTAATCTCAGGCATGTCGTGGAGGACACGTGACCTGCAGAGCTGTAGGGCCACCCATCGCGGGCTGCACAGACGTGCGGACGTCGCAACACAGGTGCTGAGCGCGACGACGCGTATCGCGGAGCGCATTGTGCGCGAGTTCGTACCGCTGCCGAAGGACATCAGTGAATTCCGGGAGATGACGGACTTCATCGCGGACGTGGTCTCGACACACGGCGACCACCACAATATTCCATTCCTCGAGGAGCTCGGCGAGATGGGCTTTCTGCTCGGCGCGCTCTTCTGGGTGCAAAAGTCGGCGCAGGACATGCAGGTCACACGCTATGTCGAGCAGTGCAGCCGCGTCGAGCTGCGCGACCGCGAAAAAAGCCTCGCATGGTTCCTCAAGGTGTTTTCATCGCGCGGGCCGTACGAGGAGAAGCCGACGGAGACTGTCAAGAAGCTGCGGCTGTTCCTTCTCCAGTTCGTCCTCTATGGAATTGGCTATCCTGTCACGTCTGGCATGCAATTTGAGGCGTATCAAGATGCGGTGCAGAACCATAGGGTCATATATTCCGAAGACGATGAACGCATTGGTAAGCCTCCCCGTTCATCTGTTCACAAGTGTAAGCAACTAACGGTGTGCCCATAGTGATTCTGGATGGCCAAACCCAGGACGAAGATTACGAATCACTCCTCATGCACTATTTCGGTTCACGCTTTGAACACGCCAACGAAGACCGCCTCAAGATGTTCGTTCTCACCGCCACCGACTGGCTCGCCCACTGCGGCATATCTGGTGTCTCTCAAGACGTAGTGGAAGATATACTGTACAAGATGATACACGCAGCGCACGCGCTGTCCAAGGGGCCAAGGCAGAACACAACACGTCCGTCGTACCTCTTCTGGATTTGGAAGCTCTCGGAGGAGAAGGAGTCGCTATCGGCTCTCTACGGGGCGCAGTACCGCGCACTGCTGCATGCGCTCGAGAAGGCGTACACGCGCGGCATGTTCAGCGCAGACGAGGCGAACATCAAGCACAGCCTGCACGTGCAGCTCGTCCGCGCGCACCGTGGCCTCACAAAGGAATCGACACCCTGCGAGGTCCCGCAGTGCGAGTGGGTAGAACATACGACATGCCCCGGGGTGCCGCGGAAACACTACGCAGGCTGCCCCCTGCTCATTGTGCGACCTCGCACGCCCGCGCTGTGGCGCCGCGCAGCGACGGTGTGCACGGTGCTGCGCATGCGCCGGGCGTGGTTCCACGGGCACCGGCGCTGGCGCCGCGCATTTTGTGCGGTGCTTTTCTTCGTGCGCGTACACCGGCTCGTGACATCTTCGGACGCTGCATCCCGTCGTCCGCACGCGAGCCCGAGCAGCGCCAGGCGCCATCGGTTACCGCATCACCATGCTCACCATCCGGCGCCAACGATGCCACCCGCAGAGGACGAAATCAAGGAGCCTGAATTGACCACGGCCGTTTTGCCCATGTATGCACGTTGATCGTCCGCTCGTCCGCACGGCCCCCTGGAGTTGCCGGAGTTCTGCTAGACGGTGGCACCGTATGTTATGCATCATGTGTTCTCAGAGCTTCAGGACCAATTTTCACACGTTGTTTGAGATGGTACGTCCGATCCGATGATCACTTGCAAGGAGGAGCCTGCTGCATACAGTAATTGGACAATATTAGCTCCCTCGCGGTAGCCTTACTATCCGGGGTCCCTGGAGAGCGCTGATGGGTTTGCGGGGTCCGCGAGACATCGTGAACCTCACCCTGCGATATTTCACAGTTTCATCCCCCTCATCATCATGATGCACCGCTGTCTCTTGATTCACGAGATCGTACAGAACATTGCGGATAGCGTACGGACAAGTGACACTAGGGCGACTTTGTATATGGCGCTGACGTGTCGCGCGTTCTTCGATCCGGCCATGAATGCGGTCTGGCGAACGGTGGTCAACCCAGCGCATCTCCTGTTGACGCTGCCCGAGCGTACGCGAAAAATCACTCGCGATGGTCTACTCGTACGTCCTTATCTCTCCTGTGATGGCTACAACGGCTCAGATGATTTTCATCTCTTCCAGACGATCGTCCAAGCACCATCAGCGGCAGACTGGAGCCGTTTCGAGAGCTACGCACGTCGTGTGCGCATTTTATATTGCTATTTCTCTGTTCGAATCAAACGGGGAACGAAATACCCAGCAGTCAATTGGCTATCAGTGGCACAATTCTACCTTGGCCAGCAGCTACTTCCCAACCTTCGAACCTTCAAAGGAGGCTGCCGCGATGACGATAGCGATGGATATCCTCTTTTCATCAAACCGCCACTGCGAGACCTACATCTCGATTTCTTTCATATCGGCTGTGCTGAACCCACCGCCCGCTGCATGTCACAATGCTCCAAGACGCTCGAAACTCTGTGGGTTGAGACCGAGGACCGGGACGATGGAGACGATGGTGTTGTCAAGATGCTCTCAGGAGCCATTGCCGGGCTCGAAGTCCTACGAGAACTTACCATTGGCGTTCTCTTTCCGGACGCGATACATCATCTGTCATCCCTGCGCATGCTGGGCAGGCTGACATTCAGACTCGAGGTTGGTGATGACAGCACATCCACGCTGTCCTTTCCTGCCCTGGAATACCTTCAAATACAGTGTGGGGCAGAAGACCATCCCTGCCGCTCCCTTGTCGCACCGTTCCTGCAGCGGCTTGCTGCACCTGTGTTATCCGAGCTCATGCTCCGGTATGACACATGCTTTCCGAGCTACAGGGAGCCGGTGCGGCTGTCTGCTGCAGACGTCCATGAAATCTTCTGCGCCGTGTCACAGCTTGCCCAGCTCCGTGAACTCAACCTCGACGGGACTTGGTCTTTGGCGCCACAATACCCAGCCCAGTTTCTCACATCCTCGATGCTCTCACCACTGTACTCCCTGGCGCACCTCGCAGTGCTGGACATCCGTGCTGTGCCCATCGTGCTGGCGCCAAGAGACATCCTTCCGATGGCGCAGGCGTGGCCGAAGATGCAAGACCTCATGCTATGCAGCTGGGACACTGACGAGCACCTGGAGTGCTACCCGGAGGCCGCAGATCTGTCGGCCTTTGCGCAACACTGTCCACACCTCCGGGAGCTGAGCCTTCCGGTATGCGTCCGACGGGTAACTCAGCATCGTGACTCAATTTGTATGCCAGCACATTTGGAGCTGAAGCGGCTACACATTGCCAAGGCCGATGACAGTGGCACGCAAGACGCAGCGTTGTTTCTCGCAAGGACATTTCCGAAAGCCCGTGTGGTACAGGGGGCGTCGCATGAGGTACTCGATGCTATGAACGATGCTATTGTAAGGGAGGTGTTGAGGTGTAGACCAGAGGATGCTACCGGGAGGATCGTAGATTAAATACATAGTACAGGGACTGACAGACATGCTGACAAGCAAGAAGGCGCTGTAACAGAGATGCAAGGATGACTATCGGTTGTTGTTGACCATGGCGCTCGCCTCCGCTACCTCAACCAACCCTAACCCTATCTACTTCCCAGCACGAGGTTTCGCCCGCGCCTGGCCGTGAGGCTGTTGTTTCCCGCCATACGCGATAACGAGGTATCACCTTTGCTATTCAATGTGTGCATCACCAGATATCTTATATGGCCGATAGTTTCGAAGAACTGGTGGTGTTCTCAGGATCTGCAACTTATCGCGCAATTGACCCAAGCCGCGGCCACCTCCCAGCCAGCTCGACAATAGACAGGACCATCATGCACCGCTGCCTGTGTATCAGCGAGGTCTTGCAAGTTATCGCGGACAGCTTGGACAACGGACATGGTGGCACTCTGCTCACCATGGCGTTGACGTGCCGCACGTTTTTCGATCCCGCAATGAATGCTCTTTGGAGGACGCTGACCGACCGGGCGTATGTCTATCTGATCCTTCCCGAGCGCATACGCACTGTCACCTCGGGAAAGCGGGTGGTATGTGCTTGCTTTTATCTCGTGACTGTTGCTCACCACAAAATATATAGACAATCCACGCTTCTCCGTCCAAGGTCGAGTGGCAGAGAGTGCAAGACTATGCGCGCCGAGTTCGCCATCTGAAGATTGAGATCCACATTCGTCCTTCGAATGAGACATTCTCACATTCCATTTGCCCGTTATCCGTCTGGAGGTATTGCCCGGAAGGACACCTTTTTCCCAACCTTCGCAGCTTCACTGCGAATGATGGACGCGACTATGCAGGGGATGCTGGTTTCGTGAGACCACCGTTGCGTTCCTTAATTGTCAGGTTCTCGTGCATAAGCCACGTTGAGCCTATCATGTACGCTCTACCGAGCTGCTCGCAGACTCTGGAAGTGCTGTCACTCAACCTCCCTGAATCATTGGATATAGAAGACGAGGTCTTCGAGGAGGAGCTATCTGACGCAGTATCACAGCTGCGCGTACTCAAGTCTCTCACCATCGGCGTCCTCTTCCCCCCTGCTATCACCCAGTTGGCGACCCTATCCACCCTCCATGAGCTCCAATTCACGCTCGAAACGGTCGGTTCTGCAGCGACCACCTTGCCCTTCCCTTCCCTGAGACACCTGACAATCAAATATTCACGAGAAAAATACATGAACCTGTCTATGTTCCTCCAAAGGGTTGCAGCGCCCGTGCTCGAGCAGGTCGTACTGAATGAAAAGGATAGGTGGCAACACATACAGACTGTCCGCCCCACAGCCGCGAGCATGTCCGAGACCATTCACGCAATGGAGCACCTCCAGAGCCTACGCTCCCTCGTCTACGACACAACCTGGAGCCTGTTTTCAGAGCCTGTGCGCCCTGAGGAGGTGCTCAGCCTCTCGACGCTTGCACCCCTGCTCACCATGCGCAACCTCAATACCCTCGACATCCGGGCCCTGCCCTTCGCCCTTGTGTCCGCGGATATCCAGAGCATAGCGCATGCGTGGCCGCATTTGCGGTATCTGCGGCTCGGCGACACCGCGTCTGGATATCAACCGCAAGACTATCTCCGGATCGAAGACCTACTCCCGTTCACAGAGAAGTGCCCGCAGCTCCGAACGCTCGGTCTGCCACTCTGTATCCCACGTAACTCGGCGCAGGATGCTGTGCCTCTTGATATGGAGATGTATTCGTTGCTGTCAGAACTCCATGTCCTTCGTGTTGATGCACAGTTCAGTCGCGAAGTTGTTCAGATGCTGGCAGAGCTTTTCCCAGAGGTGATAATCTTTGGAGGGGCGCCGCGAGAAGTTCTCGAGAGACTGAATAACCTTGTCTTCAAGGAGGTGTGGGGACTTGGGTAACATAAATTGTACTGATGTCTCGTGTCCCGTCTACACATTGCTTTCGCTGGTGGTAATGTACTTATGGCATGTTCTCGGACGTACATTCACGGCAACCTGATTTTATCTGATGCACTGGCTTGAAATCCTGGTCCTCTTAATACCGATATCAGGCTTCATTCAAGTTGTACGTTACCATACTCGTACCTCGGTGCAGAATTGTGGACTCGACGTGTTCTGTGAGCTCGTTTCCGCCTTCATCGAGCCTCGGCGGGCCTTTCGGCGCCGTCGAAGTCTCTCCAACATTCTCGGACGCTGTCGTGAGACTAATCCTGGACGTTGTCCCTCATGCACAGGTGGTATAATTGGGAGTATCTGACGACCAGAGACTTGATCATCTCGACCGGTGCAGGGCGCTGCATCAGGGCATTGCGGGATGGACAATAGGCGGCCAGTGATCGAGTAGAAACTCCACATGCGAGACACACGGCGGGGACACCATCATGGGCATTCACTCACAGCCCGAGCTGAAGTCACCACGTACGATCACGCCGCGACAGAGCTCTGACATGCGCCTAGGTACTCCACTAGCGGTCGAGACAGTGTGGCACTCTACACTAAGGCATCCATGATAGAGTGATGGCCAAAGGAACGAGGAATGAAAGGGATAACCGAATGAAAAAGTTTGTGCGGCGAGCTACCTGCCGAACCTGCTCCGAGCCACTGGTGCCCCAGTCACGCTCCAAAGAATTTAGCATCAAGTCTCTCGCCCAGATACTGTCTCCAAACTTGTACCGTGACTTGCGTGTGCTCGCGCTTGCGCGCATCTCCTCGAATGCTGCGATGTACCGCTCCTTGAATGAAGTGCGCCGTCTCGCCTCGTTTTCGTCCATGTACGCCACGTAGACTGTGCGACTTCCAGACACAGCGAGCGGGTCTGGAGTGTTGAATCTGAGTGCACATTCGATGATGCCCCATTTGATTGCGCGGATGACGGGGAAGCCGTGCAGCGTCTGGTCTGTCTCGAAGGCTTCGATCACAACCCATGCGCTGCGCTCTAAGGCTCTCCAGCTATACCTGATGTTTGCAAGGGTGTACGGTACATCGGGGAGCAGTACTCCGGTCACCAGGTAAGTGTCAAGGTTGAGCGGCATGGAGCAGCCGTCACACCGAAGTGTGAAGGAAGTATCGCCGCGCCTCTCGTTGCTGTGCCCCGCATCCTTGGCCAGGTAGTACGGCCCGACGGTTGCGACGAGGTGGCAATATGACCCTTGCGTACGCGATGCCGGCACTGAGGGGCAGTTGGAGATGGAATCCTGATGGTCCATAAGTGTGAGCATCTCCGGGACGTTAGGAAAGTGATAATCCTCCCATGAGAAACTGCGGTTCAGGAAGGCGTCGCACGACAGGAACAGGCTGAATGGCTTGTCTGGTGCACTCTGAACAAAGGAAGACGTCAACAACGTAGGGACGAACTGTCTTAGCAGCTCTGACCAGGCCTGCTCGACCGTCATCGCCGGATGATAGACAGGGATGGACTTGCATGCGTGGCGAAGGCAATATCCGATCACCACGACTCGATCCACCTCATTAGTGCAATGTCGCTTAGCGATGTATAGAGGAAGCCTCGAGAGAGATGGGGCTACAGCCCTCATTTCGACGGCCCTCCAAACATAGTCCCTTCCTTCCGTCGTGGTCGCTTCGACGGTGACAGAGCGGGCCGTCAGTCCTCCCGGCAGCCATTGCCCTTCCACAGCCTCCTGGACCGTCCAGACACGATTGAACCAGTGTCTATCGGACTTGAGGACCTCTTCATCTGTGGTGCACGGAAGGCCAAGACCGTTCAAGTAAATGATGCAGTATCTGTGCCTTGGTCCTCCTTGATATACGAAGCCTATCGTGGGTACGTCGATCTTCCACTCGGTGAGGCGCCGCGGTTCGTCAGACTCACGGCCCTTCTGGCGCAGACACAGAACGTCGAGCCAGACGTACTCGGCGCCCATGTTCAGGAGCTCGACGCGGACGTGCTCGAGCGTGCTCGTGCGGGGGAAAGGTACTGGCCATTGCCGACCGTTGATGTCCGTCCAGAGGTCCTCTCGGTCTTCCTCGGCTACCCAGCTATGGGAGACCATCCAGAGCCTCTCGTCAATCTGAGCTAGATCGTCCTTCAGTGACTCGGTCCCTCGAAAGACGTAATACGGTAGCACGCGGTTGCTGTACAGGTCCCACATCCGTCGCGGGGGCGGATGGGAGTCGGACGGTATGCAGGAGCCGTCCATGATAATCTCGTCGCGGTCGCGATCGTCATTTGTCTTGCGCAAACGCATGCGATGAACGACCGCTTGGAAGTAGGTACGGGAGTCGGCGTATGTGTCCCTGTACCACCATGGCCGGACACGCCCATACAGATCACCGAAGTCCAACGACTCGCTGATCATGAAGTTTAGAAAGTCGCGGAGGCCCTCTGTTGCCTCTAGGGATGCGCTGTGCCCATAATATCGTTGAGATCATTAATCACCTCTTCGACAGTCGAGCACGGTTTATTGGCGAGTTCATCGGGGATGGCACCAGGTCCAATATGCACCACTTGTAGAGGGACGGGTGACTGCGGTGCGGGTCGGAGGGTGTAGGGTTTCCCATGCCCAGCGAACCGGAAAAGATCCTCGTCGTCGACTACCGTGGAGAGCAATCCCGTGATCCATGCTCTAAACATAGGGTGGTTGGCTTGGCTGTGATCAATGGGGGGTGTGAATGAGGTGGGAATGGGCAAAATGTCTCGTAATTTCCTCTGTTTGATGACATATGGAGTGCGATACGACGACGCGTTGGAGATGCCTGTCAGGGAAGGACAGCGTGCACATACGAAGTCCTCGTCTTTCCATTGTATGCTGAAGCATCTGTCGGCCCACCAGGGCTCAGTCTGAATGTCAGTCAGCAAGGAACGAAGAGCAGGGCTGTGCACCAACGAACCGATGTCACAATCGCGTCGGGAGACCGTACGATGGCCGCCCCGACGGGAAGTTGTAGCCAAACCTCAGGCTTTGACCGCTAGAAAACGAGATTAATGAGCTGTAACGCAATGGGGGCACATAAGACTGACGTCTGCAGCTATTTTGTCGTCGCCAGCTCCGCCAGAACCCGAATGTCCGACATGGTAGCTTTGTATCATGCGGGAGCGGTCGCGCAACTCAGCTAAGTCAGCTTTCGTCATGTATAATCGTGAACGCTTGAGCTCACATACCTTGTCGAGAACTAGCGGTCGAAGGCGTCGCAGGATACGACGGTCACCGTCGACGTCGAGCGGGGGCGGACGCAGTAGTTCGGCGACGCCAGGCACCCATTCTGAACGGATCATTCGCCCACGTGGCATCTTGATCCGAAGTCCGTTTCAGCGGAGGCTCGCCTTTCGCATCCGACACTCGCCAGCTCGGGTCGACCATTGCATGGGTCTCATGATACAGTTAGAAGCTAGTCTGTCCGTTCTGTCAGATGCATAGCAGAGCGAACTCAGAACCTTCGCAATCATAAGATCAGACGCATGATGGACATCATGTTTTGAAGTAATCGGAACCTACGAAGAGTTCAATTCAAAGATAGCAGTAGTGATAGTAGCACGCCAACACTGGAATTTGTGAATGTACGTACGGCAATAACTCTTCATCGCGTCGAACACGGCCGGGGTTCCCGCTGGAGTATTAATAATGGGATACAATTAGATTGGCCCTTCTCGACAGCAGTCACGGAATCGGACCCTCCACGCTATACAGCCTATCTATTCAAGCGAAGCACCTCTATCGCACGGCCTCGCTTGAGTGCAAGAGCCTGCTCGTGCGTCAGAAACTTGGGCACCTCGTTGTCGAGCCACGCGGCGCCCTGCTCCATGGTGACATACGGGTAGTCCACCGAGTACAGGATGCGTTCCAGTCCGATTTGGGCCGCGTGGAACTTGACGAGGTCCGTCGCAAAATTTCCCGACGTCGTCTCGAGGATGTTGTGCTGGAAGTAGAACGTCACGTTCTTCTGCATCGGCATCCCTGCCGCAACTTGCCGTGCGAGCTCTGCCGGGACGGATGTCAGGCGAAGGCTGTCTTGCAACGGTCGCGAAGGGACTCACGGTCGTCTATGCGTACGAGATCGGACGGGAGGCGTTCGCCGAGGTGCCCTATGATGAGCGTAAGGTTCGGGAATCGGCTGTGCAGACGCAGGTTAGCCCGCCGTTGACAGTCAAGACGAGAATACTCACTCAAAAACGCCATTTGTGCAGAGCCCGAGGACATGCGTCGAGAGCGTCGACGCGAACTCCTGCGCAGGTCCAATAAGGAAGCGTGCGTGCTCGAACAACAGTGTCGAGACCGGCGGCGGGTTGACACGCGGATGCAGGTACACGGGCACATCGAGGTCCACGACCGTCTGCCAGAACACGTCGAACTCGGGCTGGTCGTAAAATATGAACGTCTCTGCGCAGAAATCCGGTTAGGAGTGGTCGTGCCCTGCCACGCACGAACACCGGAGGAACTCACGATTATCGGGCGTGCCCGCCTGCTGGTAGTCGTTGATGAGGGCGCCAAGGAAGCCGAGCTCGGTGACGGCGCGGCGGAGCTCTGCGGCAGCTACGGCGGGGTCGTGCATTGCGAGGGCGGCAAATGCTCCGAAGCGTTCTGTGCTGTTTGCGATGTCTGCCGCCAGCAGGTCGTTGATCGCCGTCGCTGTCGCGGATGCGTTGGCGGGGTCTGTGATCGCTTGGATGCAGGGCGACGCGCAGGAGAGCACCATCTGTGAGTCGTAAGCGGACCTGCAGGAGGTGCAGGAGAAGGAGAACGTGCGAAGTCCATGTTGTTTGCGTCCATGTGCGCAAGTCGCTGGTTGTGGATGTCAAGTAGGTTGTTTTCCAGGTCGGCTAGCGTTTGACCTGCAGCGCTATCAGTGAGCCTTTGCACGTTACCACACTTTTAGATGGCTGACCAACTGGCGGAACGGTGAAGCTAGATAACTAGTTAGACCTCTTGCCAGAGCCACTGGTCGCAAGGGCCCCACGTACTCGGCCTGATGGATAAGTTGCGGGGGACTCCACGCCTCTTCGAATGCGATGCTTCCAACGCCAGTGTCGTGCCACTTTCGCGCCTGCACCCTCGAGGAAAGGAAGAGACCAGACATCAACAGTAGGCCGACGTGTGCCATGACCGAAGTACAACCCATGTTTGAGGTGCGAGTGGGCATCAGATGGACGGGGCAGGGGACGCCGTCACACTTATAGACAACCAGCGGTTGTAAGCGATGATGGCCCTGAGAACAGCAGGCACACGGAGTCCCGCACCCTGACTTTCTTGAGTACATTGACACTGCGAGAAAGGGTAGATGCACTCACTAGTTGTCGTGCAGCCCACGGAAGATGGCGAGGCACTGTGGTTGCTCGTGAGAACCCTGGGAGCGCACAGGTTGTCTTACCACAAACATAGACCATATGCGCACGGAATGAGGTGGACTTCAGGCACAGAAGGGTTCCGTTTGCAGATCACTGTATGTCGTATGATGAGGCACCACCAGTTGGGAGAAAATAGCATAATTACACGGGATGTAAGAAAGCAGTCCTTTGGGTTGCTTTTTTATCATGTCGTATTGCCACGACCGTGCGAGCCCAGTATCTGCCGTAGCCAATGAACATGGTGGATGTACTTGATTTTTGCCAGCACGTACCTCCTTACGTTCTGGCAGCCCGTTCTCGCTGACCTGGGGACGACAGGTGAGTGCCACCAAGGACTCATCCGAGGTGATCATATATGGTGTCCATGGACATTGAACTTCCAAGACGTGGTCGTCGCACATCTCGGAGCCCTCGTGAACGTAATCGAGGCACTCATTAAGTGAAAAGGTGATGTGCTGGTGATCACCCGCGAGCACACCGCGGAGGCGGCACTGCTCTAGTGCGTGGCGTAGCCTGCGAAACGCCGTCGGAATTACCCTTGCGAGCTGGTGTCTTCGGTCCTAGGCCCAGATGCCAAACCGTGCGTCTTAAACCTCCTCGGGATCTGTGGGCAACGCGATGTCACCGCTGGCGGCGGCGTGGGAGATTTTCGGTCAAGGTAGAGAGGCAGAGTGAAGCGGAGGTGTCGCGACGTTCGCCGTCCCTAGCCAGCGCAAAACCGACAGCAAAAAGACGGCAGTTCGATCTGCGCCGCTGTCCGCCACTCGCGCAGAGAAGTGCCGTACGAGCAATGACTCGTAGTCTTGTGTAAGAGTCTGAATACGTGTATAGAGGACTTGAGCGCAGGCCTCAAGTGTAGCGCGAGTACAGAAGACTTGGACTCAGGCTCCAAGTGTAGCAATAGATAACTAGACGAGAGTACAAGAGGAGAAGCTGAAGAAAAGAGTACAGAGAGGTAGTCCTTATATACTCTAACCCAGGCCTGCTACCAGGAGGGAACAACGAGGCATAGGCTACCAGTCAGTATGAGTCATAATGAATCAAGGGATGAAACATGATGAAAGAGGGGTGAAACATGTAAGAGAAAAGAGAGGATCAAATAAATCAGTATAGCCTTGCACAGCCATATCCCAACTGTAACATTACGTCCCCGTCCACGGTCGAGCTCCGTCGAGACCGACTTACTGCGTGATACACTCCGGAGGCAGATCGGAGTCTGTCAAAGTGGAGCTGTTGCCGGGGGCATCCGCGTTATGAGGAGTCGTATCTCGAGGTGTATACGGAGGTGGAATGATGGTGGGTTCGTCGTTGGAGACACGAGCACGACGGTCGCGACGACGTTGACGACGAGATGGGGTATTTGTGTTGCTGTTGGGTGATACCTCATTGAACGACCATCCCCGAGTGGGGCGAGTCTCCCGATAGAGGGGAGCCCAGACCCTCTGGTTGTACTGAGGGCGGCGAGGAAGGGGTTCGGTGCGATGAGCTGTCTGGGAGCGAAAGTGGAGTCGTTCGCCGTATTGCACGTGTCCGATGTTTGGATCGAAGTACGTGTTCCAGACTCCGTCTACCATTTCCACGATGTGGTCGTCTTGTTCTGCGAGAGTGGCAACGAGAAGTTCTTGCTCTCGTTGAGCATCGTAGAGATGGTTGAGCTGATCGCGGATTCGTCGGGCCATTCGGACGAGGCGTGGAGCGGCTGTGGATTGGAGCTGTTGGATAAGGTCACCGACAGCATCTCGGGTGTTGTCGGTGATGCGTTGGACGTGGATGGTGGCAAGAGCGTAGTTTGCAAATACCGCGCAGGTAGTCGTCGCTCCCTCTTGGAACGCCGTGGAGCGGAGTGCGTCTCGGGTGACAGGGTGATACTGGATGTTGTTGAGGCGTTCTCGAAATTGGGGCCAATCGCGTTCTGCGGCGAGCTGTTCTTCGTAGGCATGATTGGCGAAGTGCCTGACGGTGACGCCGTTCCAGGTCCTTTCTCCATGTTGTCCTGTGACCCCTTCGTGCCAGTCTCCTTCGACATACCAGGGTCTGTCTTCGACGAGGGTGTCGGAGTTAGAGGTTGCGGGCTCTTGGCTTTCGCCTGGGAGCTCTTGGACGTCAGGGTCTTGGGCATTTGGCTCGGAGGGTGGTTCTTCTCGGACGGGTTCCTCGTCAACGTCTCCTCTTCTGTCTTCTTCGGCCAGGCGGAGGATCTCAGGGAGGGACGATCCGATGAGTTCTCGGATACGTTCTTGGGCCTCCCATGCGACGATCCGTCGTTCGACCTCGTCGTCGAAGGCGAGCTGGGATTTGGTGCACCATTCGAGGATGATCTTCCAGAGATCATTTCGCTCGTTGGGAGTGGGGTTGTTGTTGAGCCAGTCGTTGATGGTGATGTCGATGTTGCGGGTGAAAATGTGGTCAGTGAAGTCGTCTGGGAGGAGTTGGCTAAGGGCGAGAAGTCGGTCATTGTTGGTGATGGGGATGGTGTCGCTGCCCATGAGGGTAGCGAGGGCCTGGATGCGCTGGTAGGTGGAGGAGAAGTTGGTCGACATTGCGGAGGGTTTGTAGAGGCAGTTGTACTAGTGGCTGATGTTGTAGAGCGAGGTCGCTGCTGACCATGAAGCCTAGGGTGTCTGCTTTTATATTCTTCGAGTAGTTCCTTGGCGTTCTCGAGATGAGATTCCGGTTCCCATGAGTTTTCCGCCGTTGGTTGGTCTTTCCACCTGATGAGGTAACGTCTTCCGTTGCCCCAGGGACGATCCGCCAAAATGGCTTCAACTTCGTACTCCTCGTGACCATCGATAAGGTCAGGAGGGGGGTTCAGGAAGTTTTTCCCATGCTGCGGTGTTTCATGATACGGAGATAGAAGCGAAGCATGTATCACGGGGTGAATCTTCATGGTTTTGGGAAGCGCCAACTTGTACACGAGGCGCGATAAGACCTTGGCTATCTTGAAGGGTCCGTGCCTCTTGGGAGCTAGCTTCTTGAAGGGGTAGCCGTCGTCGTGATGAGTCATTTCCAACCAGACCTTCTGACCTTCTTTGAAAGGTTGGAAATGCCGGCAGACCCGGGTAGCCATTTGTGCCGTGGCATAATCTAATGCGGCTCCTGCTTCTTCTTGTGCCCGTTGTCGCCTTCTGAACCATTCTTGAATAGAAGGGACTTTGGACTTGGCGAATTGTGTGGGTAACGCCATTGGGTGAGAACCGTACATAAGGAAGAAGGGAGAATGGTGGGTCGCCGAGTGTTCCCTATTGTTGAAGGCAAACTCCATATTCGTTACGAAGTCTGCCCAGTCATGCGGGTGGTTGGAGCAGAAGATCCGTAGGTAGGATTCGATTTCGCGGTTGACGCGTTCTGTTTCACCATCCGTTTGAGGGTGATATGGTGTACTCAGGCGTTGTTCTGTTCCGGTGAGTCTCCATAATTCCCGCATGACTTGCGAGTCGAACTGTGGTCCCCTATCCGATAGGAATACACTTGGCATCCCGAAGCGACGAAAAACTTGATTATGGTAGTTTGTGGCGGTCGTTATTGCATCGATTTTTTCGGTGCAAGGGATAAGGATTACCCCCTTCGTAGAATCGTGGTCGACCACGACCATCAGAGCTGAATAGCCGCGGGACACAGGGAGATGAGTGATGAAGTCACAGGTGACGAAAGCAAAAGGGCGAGATCGGTGCGTGGCCTTGATCGGCTGTAGCGGCGGTTTCGTGGGATGCGTGTTGACTTTCATCTGTTGGCAGGTAGCGCAACCTTGCACGTATGCAGCGACAAAGGAGCGCATTCCTGGCCAGTAAAAGTCCCGGTCAATGAGTTCAGCTGTTTTATACCTTCCCGGATGGCCAGTTATAGGGGAATCGTGATAAAGGTGTGTTACTTGGCGTCGGAGTTGAAGGTCAGATGGAACATAACATTTATCGCGGTAGAAGATGAGGCCATCTTCAAATGACCAGTCATCTCGTGTAGTTCGCCCAGGGAAAGGGAGGTGAGTGCTGTTTAGTGCTGCAATGACTGTGTTGGCAAAAGGGTCGTCTTCTGTGAGACGTCGAATATCCCTTCGGAGGTTGTCATCGAATGGGTGGTGCATAGGAGAGATTGAATGGTCGGTGCTTGTGAGGAGGTCAGTTGCCATGTGCAATGATCGAATGCGAGTGGTTTGAAATACTGAGTCGGGGAGAAGAATAATATCGATGTTGTCGTCCGCGGTGTGAGTAGGGAAACGATTGCGGGTCATGGCGTCTGCTTGAACTAGTTGAGACCCGGGGCAATGATGAAGTGTGTAGTTGAATTGCGAAAGGAATAGATGCCATCGTGCTTGTCGTCGGTTAAGTCGTCGTGGCGAACGGAAATAAGTTAGATTCTTATGATCAGTTAGGATGCGAATTGGGTGGTATGCTCCATGTAGATAATGGCGCCATGCCTCTAGAGCGCGGATAATTGCCAAGAGTTCTCTGTCGTAGATTTCGTAGTTCCGTTCCGCTGGTAATAGGGATTGGGAAAGGTATGCGACGGGGTGCCATTCTCCATTTTCATCTTGCTGACGTAGTACCGCTGCGGTTGCCACAAGGGAAGCGTCGCATTCGATGACGAAGGGTTTAGTGGTGTCCGGAGTGAGTAGGACGGGTGCCGTGGTAAACCGTCTTTTCAATTCATCGAAGGCTTGTTGGCATTCCGTAGTCCAGTTGAACGGTGCGTCCTTCTTTGTGAGGTCCACGAGTGGGCGTGCAATATCAGAGTAATGGTCTATGAATCTTCGGTAGAAATTTCCGAAGCCCAGGAATCCTCGCACTTGCTTTACGGTAGTGGGAACTGGCCATTCTAGGACCCCCTTGACTTTGACGGGGTCCATTGAAACATTATTGAATGATACAATCATTCCCAAAAATTCAACCGATTCGACGTCGAAGGCGCATTTTTCAGGTTTGACGAAGAGGTCGTTTTCCCGGAGTCTTCTTATGACGCGAATTGTCTTTTCCTGGATGTCTTGACTGTCGTGTCCGCAGATTAGAATGTCGTCCATGTAGATTTGTAACCATCCTTCGCCTAGCATGTCCTTGAAGATGTCGTTCATCATTGCCTGGAATGTAGCCGGTGAGTTGCACAACCCGAAGAACATAACCGTGGGTTCAAACAGCCCTCTACTTGTCTTGAAGGCTGCCTTCCACTGGTCTCCATCTTTAATCCTGACATTGTTGTAGCCCGATCGTAGGTCCATCTTTGTAAACCGTTTGAACCCTTTGATCTTGTCGAGGAGTTCGGAGATGAGTGGTAGCGGGTATACGTTCTTGACGGTCCCCTCATTTAGATATCTGTAATCTTGGCATGGTCGCAGACTGCCATCCTTCTTTCCTACGAAGAAGAATGGTGATGCCATTGGAGACTTGCTTGGCCGGATATACCCTTTGCGTAGGTTTTCATCGATAAACTCATTCATCTTCTCCTCTTCCAACGGCGACAATGGGTACACTTTGCAGTCTCGGGGGACGAAATCTGGCTTGAGGTCAATGGCATGATCATATGGTCTTGATTCTGGGAAGCGTTCAGCTGCCTTCTTCTCGAAGACTTCCTTGAATTCATCGAGGTAGTCTGGAATGTAGACTGCTTTCTTCTGCGATCCTTCCTCCTGTGCTAATGTCATTGCCGGATTGACCTTTGCGTTGATGTACAGGTCGTGAATTGCTTGTGCGGTTGTGGTTTCAATGGCGCGAACCCATACTTCATGCTTGCCTGGTGTGTATGCTAGCACGAAGTCTTCTGTCACTTCTTCATCCTGGTTAACGTAGTCGGATGAGGTGACTTGGAATTGTGGAGGGCATTCAGGATGGGTCGCCATGCGTATTGCACCTATCGTGACGTGTAGAAGCCGTTGAAAAGACGGTCCCAAACCAGTGGATCCAAAGCCCTTGCTTCCTCGGGTGGTTTGCGTGAGGTTAGTGACTTCCTTGACCTCTGGCTGCATAATCCTTTCTAGGATTATTTGCGCAATTCTATCCCCAGGTTGTACTTGGAATGGTTCCTTGGTGTTGTTGACCAGTATGACCATGATTTCGCCTGTGTAATCTCGGTCTACCACTCCCGCGGCAACGTCGATTCCCTTTGATGCTAGCCCGCTTCTTGGAGCTATGCGAGCATACGTGCCAGTGGGAGGAGTGATCTTTAGTCCTGTCCGGACCTTCATGCGACTCCATGGTGGAATGACGATTGACTCGGCAGAGGAGATATCGTATCCAGCTGCTTCGTCACTTCCTCTAGTTGGAAGTGTTCCTCCACCTCGTTCAACTAATAAATGTGTGCGTAGAAGAGCCTCTTCTTCCTTTGTGGCTACTTGTATGATTCGTCCTTCTGGATCGGCTTCGTCGTCAATGAGAATTGTTCGGGGGGTGAAGTCGATCAAGCCTGTCTTCCAATTAATCCTTGGATTATGCTTTTGCAGCCAGTCAAATCCAAGGATTAATTCTTGTTTCCCTAGATGGGTGACGAGAAGTCGTTCCTTCATGGTCTTGCCCTTGATTACCATTTCGGCGTTAACGTAGTTTCTGATGTTCCCTATCCTGTTCGGTGTTCCGTCGACATTGTATACTGCTATTGGTTTCTCCATTGGATGTTCTTGTAACCCGAGCTTTCGTACCAGAGATCGATCGATGAACTTGCCCTGCGCGCCCGAATCGATGAGAGCCTTGGTTGTTCCGGCATTTGTACTCGTTCTGATGGTGACAGGAATATTTATCGATTGCGCTTGCATATCTGCCACCAATACAGAATGAATCGAGTATCTCTGAGGAGTGACAGCCGGCGTCATCCTCTTAGTTAAAAATTCTTCTGAGTCTCCGTGGTCTCATTGTCGTTGGTCTTCGAGCGCGTTGAATAATAGCGAGTGGCGAGTTCGTCGAATTGTTGCATGGACAAGGCCATGACGGCGTTGATGTCAACTTGGTTCGTGTTAGAGGTTCCTTCGTTGGTTTCGTCCTTTCCTTCGACTTGTGTTGCCCTGATCTGGGTTCGACTGTTGCCCCGGTTTGACGTAAATTGGCGTGTGAATCCGCCTCGTCCGGGGTTGTTCCTTCCTTGTCCACGCCCGTTGCCTTGTTCGTTCTGCTCTTGGTTACGGCGTGGGGCTCGGCATTCTCGTGCAATGTGCCCTTCTCGTCTACAATTGTAGCACTTGACTCCAGTCTTCCTGGTGGTGATGGCGTCGATCTCCATTGCATTGGGATCAGGAGTGGACGTAGTGTTGGAGTTGGAAGTGGTGGAATGATTGGAGTAGTGCGTGTGGTCTTTACGCTGCCGGATTGATTTGACAATGCGTCTTCTATTGTCGATGATGAGGGCATGATTCTGCCAAAGGGATAGAGGGGCGTGATCCGGTACAACGAGGAGGAGTTTGTCGACGAGTTTATGATCGAGGGCGCGTACATATTGTTGCGCCATGGATTCATCAGCGTCGGGGTTAATGACACCTGCTTCGGCGAGAAGGGTATTGAATTCCACATTGAATTCGTGGACGGATCTGTCGCCTTGCGTAATGGCATGGAGCCTGCTCATAGCTTCCGCTCTGGGATCTGGTGATTGGTATGTGTCGAGGAAGTCTGCCTTGTGCTTGTCCCATGTGGGGAATCCACTGAGTAAGTAGATTCGCTCTCGCATGGTGGCCCATCGTCTAGGGTACTTCTTTCCTTCGTCCTTCATTCTTGAGTCGAAGTAGCGGATCTTAGATTCGTCGGTGGGGAACTTGGAGGCTTTGGCTCTAAAGTACATCTCGCATTGGTGGACGAAGTCGCGAGCCTTCTCGGCTTCTCCAGTGAATTCTTCCGGGGGTGTCATCTGTTCGTCTTGTGGTACGAGGGCCCGTATTGCCGCTGTGAAGGCTGCTAAGACATTCTGGTCGAGGTTGGATGGAGGTTGCGGCCCGTTGCCTCCTCCTCCTGGGGAATTGCCTCCTCCTCCTCCTGGCGGATTGCCTCCTCCTCCTGGAGGATTACCTCCTCCTCCTCCTGAGGGGTTGCTTCCACTTCCTTGGCCGAGGTTTCCGTAGTGTGTGAACCATGTTCCGCTCGAGTTCACGGCCTGGTTTATGGCTTGTTGGAATAGTGCGACGGATATGCCATTAGGGTTTCCCTGAAACCCAACTCGTTGTGCCACTGCTGCGAGTAATTGTTCGACGGGTAAATCGTCGAGGTTCTGTATCGTGTTTGTTTCTTGGCGTGTTTCGGTTTCCAGCTGTGTTTCGGTGGCCATGTCGGATTGTGTGGAGTCAGTGGACGACTGTGTTTCTTCGCTTTCGTCGTGTGCTCTTGCCTCCTGTTCGTCGGAGTATCTCTCGTATTCGTCGATGCTGGGGAATCTGCTAATTTGCTGTTCTGTCGGTCGTTCGTGATCTTCTTCAGAGATTTCGTCTTCGGGTGCTGCGTTAAGGTACCTCCAAGGGCACGGTTGTACTTGACACTTGGTCCACTGAAGTCTGTCGCGTTCGTTCTTTCCCCAGTGCTTGTCCTTGATCTGTTTCTTGTGGAATACGTGTGCGCAACTGGCGCACGCTAGCTTGTCCGTGGTGACTGCGATATTCTGGGCTTGGGCCTTAGGCAGGCCAGCCGATGCGTGTGGGAGCTTCTCCTAATGTAAGAGTCTGAATACGTGTATAGAGGACTTGAGCGCAGGCCTCAAGTGTAGCGCGAGTACAGAAGACTTGGACTCAGGCTCCAAGTGTAGCAATAGATAACTAGACGAGAGTACAAGAGGAGAAGCTGAAGAAAAGAGTACAGAGAGGTAGTCCTTATATACTCTAACCCAGGCCTGCTACCAGGAGGGAACAACGAGGCATAGGCTACCAGTCAGTATGAGTCATAATGAATCAAGGGATGAAACATGATGAAAGAGGGGTGAAACATGTAAGAGAAAAGAGAGGATCAAATAAATCAGTATAGCCTTGCACAGCCATATCCCAACTGTAACATCTTGCTTCATTGTAAAACCCTCCTTGCGGCCTGTGTAAAAGAAGTGTCAGCTTACGTATTTTTACAGGAGGAGGTCCGCACATAGATTACCATCGGAATCTGAGTTCCCCGTAGTCGCATGCCAGAGCCAATATACCCGGAAGGAACCCAGATGGCCAGCGAGAGGGCGTCTAGGTATCAGTCCGTCGTGGCGCAGACATGGTGCACGCCTGGTGCCTCGGGCGGCGGGGGAGGGTGGAGGTCTTCGATGAACTGCGAGACGATCGCATGGACCCGCGGGCCCTGCGATGCCAGGCTGTGGACCCACGACAGCGCGTGCGGCGCCCTATAAGTCCTGGTCCGATTTCGCCACGATAGGCTACTCGTGTATGGCCTCCGGCAGCTCTCGAGGTCGCGCTCTCGCCAGCTCTGGCGCCTCTCCGGACTGTCTTCTCAGGAGCTAGCATCCTGTCCGGGTTGGTGGACGTTTGTCTGTGCTGGCGCAGCAACCGACAGGGCAACTCGGCTGCTGCGCGTCCTTTTCGAGCTACGCCGTTGCCGAGGATAGCAACGAGGCTGCACGCCTGCAGGCATGCCCAAGCCAACTGGGAGCGATACAGACAGCGGCGGAAGAGCACGGGAAGGACCGTCAGCGCGGCGAGCGCGACGAGGGCGAGCGCCACGACCGCGGGAATCACGATCGCGACGACGAGCGCGACGACGACGTCGAGCGTCCACAAGAGGCCTGCGATAAACAGGAGCATCGCCAGCTCTAGTAGCATGGGCACTGCGCGACGGCCGCTGTGGCGTGTCAGGGCGAGGCTCACGTAGAAGAGCGCGATGATCCAGCGTGCGTCGGTCGAGGGCGTGAACGGTGCAGCTGACAGGGCGTTGTTCAATGCGATGCTGATGAAGGCAGGAAGGGGATTATCGTTCCTGTGACTCGAGATTCCGTACCAAGTAGCTGATTTGTGATGGCCGTGCCATTGGGCTGCAGCATCTGGTAGGTTTGAACGACGAAGGCGCTCAGTATCGCTGAGAAGAGTCCTGCCTGCCCGTGCCTTGTTTCAGATGTAGACAAGCTATACGAAAATTAAAAAAAGAAACCCGTACGAATACAAGCAGCGTATCGATATCTTCTGCGTACCCCTGCGTCTTCTTCTCGTCGTAAACCAAGAGGTGTTCCTCCATGCCTGGCCACCCTGTGGGACCCGTACCTTTCTGCAGCGTAACATCAGTTTCTGCTACCGCGCACTAGGCAGGCAGCGAATGCAGACCTCGGGTTTGGCACGTCTCGACGTCTCTATCGGCATAGCAGTCAAGCCAGACAAAGTAAGCGGGGTGGGGATGGCGAGAGACGAGCGTTGCCTGGAATGCGGTGCGTGCTTGTTTGACGAATCGGGCAGCGCTAGAAAAGGGTCTTGCCAGGATAACGGAACCATCTGTGTCTGCCAGTCGATCGTGTTCAATCCGACCAGACATATGAATGCAAGGCAAGCCATATGAAGTCGTTCACATCGCAACTGCATCTTCAGAGGATACAGTCGTAGCCCAAGATGCTATTCAAAAACCGGCATGTGATTGTAGCGCTGATACACCGAGACACCAGAGATAACGCATTGAGACCTGGCAAAAATGGTACAAGTAAGGGCAAATATACAGTTTACAGATATTCAAGAGGAACATGCGCAGCAAGTGAGTATGTTGTGACGGGATATAATGCATCGAAGCCGAATATCCTCCAGGGATGTCAAGACGGCGCAAGCGGTGTTGCCCGTGCTGTTGCCTACGATGACGTAACCGCTGTGGTCGCAGACTTCGCCTCGACCTGGGCCAGGTAGCCCTCGAACTCGTCCTTCAGGGTCCGCGCCAGGGCTCTGCACTCTTCAAAGCCTTCTGCTTCGACGTCCATGTCGACGACACGTCGAAGAAGAACACAGAAGTTGGACATCTGCGACGGGACGGATCAGTACGGGGCACGGCGCGAAGAGCCGAAGCACAGAAACAAACGTACTTCTCGGACGTCGGGCATCACTGTTACAGCGTGCCCCCCATGCTTCCGTTCAAAGTGCGTTCCGTTATC
The DNA here is from genome assembly GCA_001910725.1 of Phanerodontia chrysosporium. Classification (NCBI taxonomy): domain Eukaryota; kingdom Fungi; phylum Basidiomycota; class Agaricomycetes; order Polyporales; family Phanerochaetaceae; genus Phanerodontia; species Phanerodontia chrysosporium. Next base: position 63,368 of record MJGA01000002.1, read on the forward strand.
GACGTCCCGCAGCACCTTCAGGAAGTGCGGAACATATGCCTGGAGAGCCCGTGAGCGCCGGGATGGGTCATCAGAGAAGATCAACGCACTGGCAGGCGTGGGGGATCGCCTTCGGCACGCTTCGCGTCGTAAGCCTGGAGCGCGACGAGGACCTGCACGCCGCGCACAAGCATCGTGAGGAGGGTGCCGTATCGCTGCGCTATGACGTAGTCAGCATGAGGCAGTACCGCCGGCGTTAGAGCGATGCTCACCGATGACGACCTTCCTGAGCGTGTCCTCCGCGTAGCGGACGAGCACCGGTTGGGCAGTCGAGGGCACCATGGGTGCCTTGTCGAGGGCCTCGCGCGCAAACTTCAGACCCTCTTCCCACAGGCCCTTTGCGTGGGAGAATTGCGAATCGCCGACCGTGAGGGCGGTGACGTTATACATCCGGGGCACACGTTCGAGCTGCCGCAGCGCCGTCTTCACGAAAATGTACACGGCCAGTGTCGGGGAGGAGTGGGCGATAGATTCGAGTTCCGCCACGATTGTCCCCGTTGTGGAACCAGTGAGGGCGTATTCGCGGACGATGGCTAGGCGCGGCCATGGGCTGGTCTGGAGTCTATGACATAGGGTCAGGGTGTATGCGGCATATCAGCCACTGTGCGACGCACCTGTTGCCCGAGTCGTCTAGTGGAATTCCCATGTACTTTGACAGTATCTCCAGTGTGATCTGTCGGAATTGGTACGACGCCAGGAGCAGCGGGACGATGGGTCGGGCGACGACCTTCTTCGCGGCCTGTAGGTGTGTCTCAACGTCACTTCGTGCAAGCTACAAGCGCAGCTGCAGCACCTCTTCACTGCCATCTTCCTCTTCTTCGGTGCACTTTGCGTTAGGTCCGACCATCTCGTGGATGTAGGCCGCGACGTGGAAGGCAAGAACAAGGTGTAGAACTTCAACGGGTAATCTCGTCATATCTGGATGGGTAGCAGGACGCTGTTGGTGATACCGAAGTAACAAGGGATATAAAGACTCGCCTGCAGAACGTCTGCGATGACTATCCAACCGCTGGTGCGTGAGGATGAAGATGAGAGTCTTTGTAGAGTGTGAGAGCCATGAGAGTCTAGGGAGGACGAGTGTGGGGCTTTGATGCGCCTCGGTGATTGCCGTCGCAAGCGCATCGGGCAAGTGCTCAAGTTGCCTTGCTTGACACGTCACTCTTCTACGACACGGAGAAAGACGAGCGGTGAGTACTTGGGTGCTCGATCTCGTGAATATATATGTGTGTGCTGCTGCTAAACGTGGTCGTTAGCAGAAGGTCACCGAACTTCGAGAAGACTTGCGTGCCAGAACAGTCACGGTGGTCCTCCAGCACCAAATATTCGGTGTACACATCAGTGCGCCGTGTACTCAGAGGTATAAACAGCTTCACGGCACAGAGAGTCATACTCTAGTTCCTGACGGCTTTTGGCATGTGCTTCCATACCATCCATCCTTATCCGTACACTCATTGCAAGCTCACTGATGCCGCGCTCAAGGTTTGTCTGCTACTTCACCGCAATCTCAGTCTGCAATAAAATTACATGCTGCAGAAGAGGATACAGGATCTCAACGTGCTCCTCCTGCATGAATGTGGTCGCATGCTTAGTTTCATGAGAATTGGGCGTATAAATAGCGATAACATACATTGGCAGTTGGACGGATAGGGTCGGACTTACTCACTTGGCAAGGGATCTATTGGACATGTTTTGACTCCCTCTGGAGTTCCTTCGAAGGCAAGGGTATAGTATGTATAACAGCACAGGAATGCACGTCGTAGTTTAGTCTTCGTGTTAGTGAGGCGGTGTCTGTCATAGGTACACGTTCTCGGCTATATATTGCACTTCGTTGGAGAAAGTCTTTAGATATACACGTCATGAAGGTTTGGCTGGACCCTGGGGCACGCTGCAAGGCCGTGAGTGCAATTGAGTGTGATCGTGAACATTCAATTGAGTCTCGAAGCGTAATGCTTTGAGAGATGAAGAGAATCGACTGATGCAAAGCGGGGACAGTGCCGGCGTTGTCCGACGGTGTCACATTCGGAAGGTGCTGTGGAATGCGGGCGTTTCCCTCCGTCACGTGCACACGACGTAAAAGGCTTCCTTTAGCGCCCTCCCCAGCTTGCTTTGTTCCCCTGCGGCGACATAGCCCTGGACGTCTCGTTGCCCAGAATCTATCTCACACCGTCTTAGACGATAGCTAGCCCTCAGACATGGCGACTAAGCAGCCCCAACTTCCTTCCGAGATTCTTTATTGCATCGTTGCCAAAGCGGTGGCTCAGTATGTCGACGACCTCATCCTCGGGCCGCTGTCGCTCGTTGCGTCAGCGGCAGCTACTGCACCTCAGGTATGCATCTGAAAGATGTCTTGGTGCGCAATCAGTGATATGCATACGCGCAAATAGCTCTCCAACGTTGTGACATCGCTCTTAGCTGTCTCATTCCGGTTCCGCCATGTCACCCTCGACGTGCTCTCGACTGCGCTTGCTATCCCGCTCAACAAACAAGGAGTATGGGGGTTTGTAACATTTGTCCATCATCAGATGAGCCAAAGCTGATCCACATCGCCATAGGCTGAGGGAGAAACCCTGGAAGAAGGTCGCCGCGGTCCGGGAGGCCTGTGCATGGAGGGCCGGCACCGACGGGAAGCCGCTTGCGGCTCTGCTAACAGTGCGGAGGGAGACGATGCCACACGTGCTCATGGTATATCTGACGCTGCATACCATCGGCACCATGGACAGCCTTGCCCTCGGCCCGGGCATCAACGCGCCGACAGGCCCTGCAGGAATGCAAAGCGTACGCGCACCGACGCGCGACAGAGCGTCGCGCCTGGTGGCCCTCAAGGCGCAGCTACGCAGCCTGTGCGAGCGGTGTCCGGCGGGGTTCCGGGAGGTGCTGGGCTTGCGCGTCGACGCGTGTCTTGCCCGTAGCGACATGAGTGCGTTTCCTGCCTCTGCATGTGCCACCGGGCTTGCTGACGCCGTCTCAGTCGCGTTGTACGAGCTCCCATTCCGCGAAGTGGAAGCATCCTGCCGCGAGATTGCGTCGAGGCTCAAGCAAACCGCGGGTGCGCCAGTCCCCGGAGGTGCCGAAGTGCGTGATGACACCTGTGGCGCCAGTCGGTGCTTGCTAACCCCCTGCCGCAGGTATACGTCGACCTTGCGTGGAACACGCTGAACAAGGTTCGCCGTGCCGACGTTCTCGTGCAGCGCGGCTGGCCGCATTCGACGCCTGTTGACGCTGTCATCGGCGCCGAAAGAGTACGTTCTACAGCCTCTAAACTCCGAAAGGCCGAAACTGACTGAATCGAGTGTAGTACAAGTCGTGGGCCAAGCTCCTCGACGGAATGTGCAACTGGCCCGGGCACGGAGAGCGCCTCGTCGAATTGCGAAATGTGGCAAAGGAGCTGAGGGACGCGTTCTCCCGGCGCGCGACGCGCCTTGTCTCCCAGGCATCGCAGGGCGCGTCGTGCTGAATGCTGATTCGCTGATGCATAGAAAGCGGCACTTGCACTTACTTCGTTCCGCACAGTGCCTTGTATTACTATCTTTCTGTGGCCCATGGTTGCTACCTCGCAATATCATGGCAATGACCCTCCTAGACAACGCTTCCAATTGCGACACGGAATTCCATGCGTACCTCTTACCTCACCCTGCGCGAGGAGGGCTACGCACAGCCTACAAGAAACGAACTCAACGGGGCTCGTCAGATGTTGGTAAGGTGGTGCGCAGTATGACTGCCGCAGGTTGGCAGTACCAGCTTCTGGATAGGGAATTGACTTTTCTATGAAGTCTTCTCGGCCATTGCCGACTGTGCTAGGACTCGTCGGCAGCGTCGTCCTCGGGTATGAGCCCTCCTGTCTGTTTCTCTCTCACCTTTTACCTCAGATCCTTCTCGTGACCCTCACGAGAATGAGTATTTTCCTCCTTGTATGCTCGTATCTTGGCATTGATGACTGCTTACAGAATGTCTGCCGCGATCGTGGCTGCCGGGGCGTGTCCGCCAGAGGTCACATCCCAGATAGTCTCGCGCGTCGTCGCTCAGCACATCCACGACCTTGTCGTGAGGACTGTTTCTACCACTGCGGGGACACACGGATCCAATGCAGCGAATGTATGCGCTTGAAACCGTATTCACGCAGCTTGTGCCGCTGAAGTTGGTCAGGATCCCGAACCCCATGACACCAATCCTGCCGCAGCCTTGCTTCGTGTCTCATTCCAAATCCGACAAATCACACTCAAGGTTTTGTCTGACGCTCTAGAATTGGAGTTAAGGCATGTCGGTCTTGGGAGGTACGTTCACGAAGTCCGTCAGATGTGATTGCTAGCCGCATATATGCGGTATTGTCCAGGTTGACACCGAAGCCTTGGACCCGCGTCCAATTTGCTCGCCGGCTCCTGACTAACATCCAAGTTGTCGATGCACCGGACCCCGACTTCGCGCTCGCAGTCCCAGAATACCGACAGTCGCCCCTGCTGTGCTTCTACATAACAGTATCGCTACTCACACGCGAGCTACAGTTGCTTCTGGGCGCGCAGCCCTTCCCGCTGTCGTCTGTTTCTTGGCCGGAAATGGCAAAGCTGCAGGTCGATGCTGTTCGACGTCTGCCGATAATCGCTATGGGCGGGTCTCAGGCGCATGGGTTATACCTCCTGCTGTCTCCTGCGTTCCAAGATGTCGTGACGCCACATCTGCAAGACATCGTGGCGTAGACCGACACCTGTGCGTTCCATCCCAAACTCCTCCGTAAATGAAGGCCCTCATTCTTTGTTTAGTGATTGGCTACACCCTACCGCTCTACAGTCTCAAAGCCCTGCAGGTTGCAGAACTAGCGCCACACGGTTCCGCCAGCCGTCTCAGCGACGAGGTGTGTCGCTCTCCACGTGCAACCAAACAATTGCCAATCACTGAGGAGTGGCGCGCTCCGACACAGCTTTCGACCCTGCTTATGGACAGCATGAAGTCCAACATCGCACTGGTGAAGCTCTGGCGCGACCCGTCTATCCTCGACAGGGCCATCGGCGTGGACAGGGTGCGTCGCCTGCGCTCGCTTGAGTGCTACCTGACCACTGTGTTTATAGCTGGCCGAATGGTGTATCGCTCTACAGTTCGTCGTGCAGATGGCCGAGGGCGACAGCCGACGCGAGGGGACGAAGGTCCTGGCCGGCGCATTCCTCAAGACGGTTTCTGCGCGGTTGAAAGCCTTGACTTTGTCGCTTGCTCGGTCGTCTGGACCTCCTTGATATCAGGTTTCGCTTGGGCGTATGATGTAGCAACGTACGCTGGTCTCTCTTGCTATTCCCTGGCGTCTTTCTCCATCAAGACCGACCTCAGGTCTCTCTAGCTCTCGCTTACTTTTTCCATTGGCGGATACCTGTGTCATTAGAGTATCACCCTATGTATTTGGAACAGGCGTAATAGATGCAAGGCTTCGACAATCTTGGTGCATTTACGGATGAAATGTATATTCGTATCACTCTGTGCATTTCAGAGTCTACCATTGCCAAGAACCACCTGACTTTGGAACGGATGACTCCCCAACTTTATAATCATCGAAAGTTACAACACAACAAACTAGAATGTGTAGTGAGAGATAATCCGTGTATGGGGCAAAAAATACACCAGCACGGTATAGCCCTGCAGGCTACCAAGAAATCCGTTCTTGAGATTCGTTGTTACGTTCTTCAGCAAAGACGACTTCCGGCGCGACCCGTCGCCGACCCCTGCCTACGTGGACCCACAGCAGCCGCCACCAGCCGAGGGCCTCACATCATCGACAGGCTCAGCACGACCTTCATCCGCCTGCGGAGGCTCCTCGGCGGAGCGCTCGCGCCCCGCCCCGCACCCGCCACACTCCTCGCCGCAGCCACAGCGGCCGGCGCCGCAGCCGCACCGGCCCTTGCAGCACGCGAGCTTCGGGAGGCGCACGAGCCCGAACGCGGGGCCGTGCGCGTCGAGACGTCCGCGCGCGCCCGCGAAGAGGCTGCGCGGGTACACGGTCACGTTCGCCGGGTCGAGCGCGGAAGCCGCCGCGGCGGCGCGCTGCGCGGGCGGGTGCGGGACGGCGGCGGCGCACGCGCGGACCGCGTCGAGCGGCGTCGCGGGCGAAGCTCCGGACGGCGCGGGCGCGGTCGTGGGGAGGGACGAGCCGCGGCCCGTCGGCGGCGGGAGCTCGAGCCCGTGCGTGTGGTCGACGCAGTGCCCGCAGTCCGGGCAGCCCGGCGCGGACTTGGCGGCGAGCTCGGGCCCGCGGTGCTCCTCGCAGCCCGGACAGGTGCACGAGAAGCCGCAGGTGCAGCCGCTGCCCGCAAACGAGGCGACCGCGCGGAGCGGGGGATGGGAGGGAAGACGGGCGGCGGCGCGTCGAAGGTGTCTGGGATCTGGAGGGGCGGGAGGAGGTGCGTGCGTGACGGGTGCTCGTTCTCAGAACGCGGGGACGAGGAGCTACGGCGGGGACGTTTGGAGGGGAGAGATATGGTCGGTGCGTTGCAGCAGCTGCCGGATTGTGATGGCGTCGGTGCTCCCGTGATGGGCCAGCCGCAGCAGTCGTCTCGAAAGAGCTGAAGAGAGCAGCAGCTTGCACTAGGGCGTCCAGGCCAGAGCAGCTAGGCCCTGCTACGTTACGACACGTGCAGCTGTAGACATCTTTGCAGTGGCAAGGATTGAGTAGATTGTCGACTGTGGTGCGAGGTCAGTCTACGACCGCGAACGAAAGCTGCTGGACTGACCTTTCGACCTTGGGTTAGCCGGTGCCGTCGCATCTTCCTTGCCATGAACGTCCTTGATGCCGTTTGGTAGTGCAGGCCGAATCGGTATGTACCGCTTTGCTGGAAGGGCATGGTGAGATCGTGAGAGTAAGCCGAGTTCGGGAATAGTGTCCGTACAGTTTCCTGCAAGCTGCTTCATGTTGCTCTTGTCCGCCATCTCAATCGAGCACTCACACTTGGAGTGCTTTCGCTTTGTCTTGCGCAACTCCCGACACTTGGCGCATTGGGACACAGGTCTGCCCTTCTTCTTCACCTCGTAGAGGGGGCGGTCCGCGTGACCGCATGACGACGACCGGTGTCCTTTGATGCACGACTCACTGGGTTCTGCTAAGCCTTGGGAAAATGATCAAATGCGAGTGTCGTACCAGGCGTATTTCTTGTCGTCTACCACAACCTACGAGCGCCGCGTTATCAGCTTCACTGTACCCGCTAGGATCTGGAAGGCGTCTAGTTCACCATGGCTACGTAGCTTGATCTGTACTGTAGTAGCGATGTGCGTCTCAAGGCTACTACGAGGAGGACATATGTATCACAGTGCTAGGTGGTGGTAGCGGACAGGGACGAAGGGTGCCTGGGAGGCCGGGGGAGCTAAAGTAATACCTGAGTAGCGCGGGGCGTCTAAATCCATGAATCGGAACGGTAATTTTCCTTAAAAGGTCCAGACGTGAGGGCTTTTCGCCACGACCATTCCTCCGTCTCGTCTTCCCGCAAAGCATCAGGGCTACGTATCTCTGAGCACATCCTATTTTATGAGCAGTGGTGCGCGTATAATGCGTCCAACAAAGGTATCGTATCTCGATAATTCAGGAGCAAGCGCGCGCCTACATGAAGGGCATGCAGCGGGACGCACCGCAGCTGGCGTTACGGAGCCTCGGTCTCTGACTGCCCTAATAGCCATCCTAGTTCATTAAACACCGCCAATACTCATTGCAGATAGCGTGTATACACAGCATTTCGCGCTTGCGCTTCCTTCGTGCCGAATTACATATGACCTCGACGAGACACTGACAGACCGATTGCTGATAACGTCTCGCCGTCTAGGCAAGCTCGGGTGCTCCCAGAAGGAGGAACGGAAACGCTCGTCTCCGCAGAGCACCGCCGCCTCGTGGGGGGCCGTGAGATTCGGTAGCTTTCTCACGAACTCAGGTGATCCCGTGCGCAACTGAGAGCGACCTCAGGGTTTGATCAAGCTTCTGGTCAGAAGAAACGACCCTTTGAATGAAGAAACTAGAGGACGACAGCTAGATGTGTTCTACCGCCCCACTTTGCGGAGCATGTGTCTCGAGGTAACAACAACTGGATGGTGAAGGGAGAACGAGACGATAGACACACTTGGACCTATCCTGGACACACCGGTACCTAGACGTTCGGGTACCGTCGCAACCCCTCGCCCTGGATAATGGGAAAATATGAGATTCTTCATGCGCGAGAATCGTAGAGATGGCCGACGTACCGCTGAACGCATGCAGCTAGTGACCTTCCAGCTGGATGGGTCGGCTGCCTCGACGGTGCAGCGCCCAGACGAATGCTGTATAATGCTGTATCTAGCTCGGCGGAAGCGAGCTTCCCTCACGGTGCGCGGTGAAAGTGGAGAATGAGAGTGTAGCGTCCGTGCGCTTGACGGGGGCGAGCAACGGACGGGTCACGCACGGCTAGGCTCCTCCCCATCCCCCGAACCAGGTGCAAAAAGCCTCCAAAGACTCTCCAGAGACGGGCTCGACGAAGCGGACAGTCTTCGATGGGCTGCGAGGCAAGGGGGGTTGCAGAGCGCGACGGGGCCTGTTGCGCGCTCGACGCGGTGCCCGGGGTCCCAGGAGGCCCTCCTCGGTATAAAGCGAGCTCGACGCGGTGCATCCGACGCACAAGGATGTACAAGAACAGCTACAAGCCCGAGCACGGCGCACCGGTCTTGCCGACTGACGACCTGCACGAGGCGACCCCCGTCGCGGAGTACGACCTGAACTCGGCCGTGCCCGCGCCGCCGGGGCCGCTCACGACGGACCTGGTGACGGTCGAGCCTCTCGTCGTACGTACCGCGCCGAGCTTCTCTCAGAAGCCATGATCTTGAAGCGACAATGCAGCCGTTGTTGCACGCCGACGGACTGGCCGCAGCGTTCTCCGCCGCGCCGCCGGCGGACGATCCGGACGTGTGGTTCTATCCCTTCCCCTCCGGGAGGCCGTACGGTGCGTCCCTGAGCTGGCACCCCCCTGCACCTGCGCCGCTGACGCCGCGTATGAGTCGCAGGCTCGCGCCAGGAGACGCTTGTATACATCGAGAAGCAGCGGCGCCGCGCGAACGTGCTCGCCCTTGCCGTCGTCGACCGGCGGTCGGGGGCGTTTGCGGGCACGATGAGGTCCGTCTGCACGTCCGTGCCGGCCGCACTGCTGCTGACAGCGCGCGCCCCCGCAGCATCGGCTGCGACCCCAGGCAGGCGACGCGCGACGTGCGCCTGATGAGCGTGCGCGTGCTCCCGCGGTTCCGCGGCTCGCCCGTGTTCGTGCACGCGGCGTTCCTGGTGCTCGCGTACGTGCTCGACCCCGTCGCGCGCGGCGGGCTCGGCGCGGTGCGCGTCGGCTGGCGCACGCCGCGCGAGAACGTGCGCAGCCAGCGCGCGGCGGAGAAGCTCGGCTTCGCGCGCGAGGGCATCCAGCGGTGCGTAGGCGCGCTTTCGGCAGAACCCATGTGTGTGTGTGCGCTGACGCGCGGGCGCAGCTGCTACGAGGTGTCGGACGCCAGCGCGGCGCTCCTGAGCGCGCCGTACCCGCACCTGCGTGTCGCGCCCGACGGGACGGGCAGGATCACGGAGGACGCCGTCGTCTATTCGCTGACGGTCCACGACTGGCTGGGCCCCGCGGGCAAGCGGCAGAGGCTGGCGGACCTGGTCGCGCAGGCCCCGGCGGCGGGGCCCAGGGGACCATGGTGCGGAGACGGCTGCGGCCGGCGTAATGTAGACTAGCGAGCCTGGACGCGTGGGCGTGTCGCCGCTTCGGGGGAACGTTCTGTCGTGCCAATGCGAATTTGATGTGTTATAGTGGCGTCTGGAGATGAATCCTGTATCCGATTATGCGAGATCGTCAGAAGCAGGACAAAGTTTTGGCGTGCGTGCATCGGTTGCTGCTGTCTGCGAAGGGTCAGCGAACCCCCGAAAACAGCCACAAGGGACGTTGCACAATGAATATTGGCGCTGGAAGGGGAAGAGTATACATACCTGGTGAATATCGGAGACGGACCACAACAGCCCACCAGCTCGACACCGAACATGAGCCCGCCGCTGAACGTCTTCACGGGCCCCAGTGCCATCCGCGACTTTTACGACCCTGACAAGAACCCGCCGCTGCCCGTGCGTCCGCACAGTCCGCTTGCCCATGCACGCTGCTGACTGCGCGCAGCTGGTCGAGCTCCCGGAGCACCCGTTCGCGCGCGACGGCGTGCGCATCTTTGCAAAGCTGATGACGCAGCTGCCCGCCGCGAACGTCAAGTCGCTCCCCGGTACGTGTCTCCCCCTCCCGCACCGCCCCCATGCAGGCTGACGGGCGCGGGCAGCGCTGAACATGCTGCTGCGCGGGCAGGAGCGCGGCGCGCTGGGCGCCGCGACGGAGCGCATCGTCGAGTACTCGTCCGGGAACACCGTCATCTCGCTCGGCATCCTGGGCCGCGTGCTCGGGCTCGCGCCGGTGACGGCGTACGTCTCGAACAAGACGTCGGACGCGAAGCTGAAGCTCCTCCGCTTTTTCGTGCGTGCCCCGTGCCTGTGTTCGCGTGCGCGGCTCCTGACGGCTGTGCGGCGCAGGGACTCGAAGTGTGCGCATCGCTGTGCTGCGTGCCTGGTGCCGGTGCTGACGACGACGTCTCTGCAGCTCGCTGTTCGGCGGCCCCGCGCAGGTCGAGCCGGCGGACGTCAACGGCGGCATCCACGCCGCGATCGAGGACGGGAAGCGGCCGGGCTGCTTCAACCCCGGCCAGTACCACAATGACCATGTGAGTCGAGGGCGGCATCACGGTCCTTGGGCGTCCGTGTTGAGCATCTGTCCAGAACTCGGAGGCGCATGTGCGTTGGACGGGCCCGCAGCTGCAGGCGCAGCTGCCGGACATGTCCGTCTTTGCGGCGGCCGTCGGCACGTCGGGCACCATGACCGGCACCGGCACCTACCTCAAGTCCGTGAGCCCGCGCACGACGAACCTTGGGTGCGCTCCGCAGTGTTTCTGGTGGCGAGCAGCGAGCACTGACCGCCTGGGCGCCAGCGTCTTCACCGCGCCGGGCGACCGCGTGCCGGGCCCGCGGCCCATCGACCTCGTGCAGACGATCGACCTGCCCTGGAAAGAGGTCATCGACGACACGGAATATGTCGGCTCGCAGATGGCGTACGCGCGCAGCATGGAGCTCAGCCGCGCGGGCCTGCTCGTCGGGCCGAGCTCGGGGCTCGCGTACCAGGGGCTGCTGCAGTTCCTGCAGAAACAAAAGGACGCCGGCACGCTCGAGCGGCTGCGCGACGCCGCGGGCGAGATCACCTGTATGCGTCTCCTCCTCCTGCGCCGCCCCCACGCTGACAGCAGAGCCAGGCGCGTTCGTCTGCTGCGACCAGCCGTTCACGTACCTCGAAGACTACTTCGAGAAGCTCCCCGCGGCGCACTTCCCCCCGATCCACAAGCCGCAGCTGCTCGAGGTCGACGTGTACCCGTACGGCGTCGACTGGCGGCTGCCGCTCGAGGACGCGCGCGCGCTGCTGCACCACGCGGCCAAGTCGTGCGGTGCCGCCGCACGGCGGGGCGGACAGGCCCACGCGCACGGGACGCCCGCGGTCGTGCTTGATCTCCGCGCACAGGTCGGGCCGTACACGTACACGCCGTTCGGGACGGCACGCATGGTGCTGAGCCTCGCAGTCGAGGCGCGCGGCAGCGCCAACCCGTTCCGCGACGCAGACGTGCTCGCGCGGCAGTGGCGCACGCTCGACCGCCGCCTGGCGCCGGGCGACGCGGACCTCGGTGCGGTGCTCTTCAAGGGCGCGCGCCGCGGGTGCTCGTCGTGTCGCAGGACGGGAACGTCGCGAGCGTGGGGTGCAGCGTGCTGCGGGCGAAGGGCGTCGAGGCGTTCTGGCTCGATGGGAAGGCGGAGGAGCTGCTGGGGTTTTGAGTGTGCAGAAGGATTGAGGCTGTATCTGTGTAAACTACTGTGATCTGCTGCTTTGTGCACCACGCACCTCTCGTCGAATACTATCGAAGCGACATCACAAACCTCGGCAACGTGTGTGGTTGGCTGTTGACATCGATGGCTCTCTCGGCGTGTGCGGGTCGTGCGATGCCACATGCTTGGGATGTTCTCGAGGAGAGGCATGTTCGGCGAGCCTCGAGGACGAAGGAGGGAGCGTGAGGCAACTAGCGGGCGATGGGGACACAGACACCCACAGGAGGCCACAGGGCACAGCGTCGCTTGTTGAGGCAAATTGGCGCATGCCCGCCCGCTGATTCGCTGGCGTCTACTCGGCAACGCGGCACAAATGCCTCGCCGCAGAATTGCCTCCACTACAAAAGCTCGCTTGCCCCCTGGCTCTCCTCTCCCCGCATCTCCTCTCCCTCGCACTGTCCCGTCCGCCGTCGCCGTTCCCCTCGAGCTCGGCCTTTTCGACGTCGCGATCGGTGTTGGATCGCCTGCACCATCACATCATGCTCCATGATCTCGAGACGTAGGAGGCTCTGTCAGACGCATACAGCTCTGGTACGCCAGTCGTCACCGTCGCCTCTCCTCTCCAGTCTCGCCAGTCGACCTCGTTTACCAGCGGCTGACGATGGTGTTGAATCGCTCGCACCGTGCTCCAAGGGCATGCTCTCGAGACGTAGGAGGCCGTGTGACACACTACCAATACGGTACGCCGTCGTCACTGTCTGCTCTCCATCCCCATCATGCTCTCGCACCCGCCAGTCGCTTCCTCGTCGACATCGTCGACACCGTGCTGTCACGTGGCACTCGTGTTCAGCTCCTCTCGCCATCAAGCCAGTCGCGCCGGGCGTCATCACCCAAGTCGAACCGCCGCGTCGCGCTCGTCGCCAGGAGCAGCCTCGGCGGCCCTCTGCCACCCGTGCGCCGACATTACCCGACACCTCGCGGGGATACTGCGCTCGGCCGATGCCACTGAATGGTTCACCACGCGGTACCCCGCTTCAGCAGGCTAGCTCGTCGCCGCTGCCGACCCGTCGGGCACCCTCGTTGCCCTCTTCAGTGATATTGGGCTATCGCCTCGCGCCCGCACTCCCCCCGCAGGCGACCCTGCCTTCCCTTCATCGGCCTCCGTTGCCCCTGGAACTCCGTGCGATTCCCGAATGGCGCTTTCGCGAGCACCCCTGTTTGGCCGACGATCACCCTCATCATCGCGCTGCTATGCTTCTGTCGTGTCGGCTGACTCGTTGCGGGGCGCGAGATAGGCGTAGGCTGGGCCCACACATGCCTCTCGAATTTCCATCTCGCCCTCGTGGACCTTGGCGGAGCTACCTCATCTCCGACGTCCTCACCGGGTCTCGGAATTCTCTGCTGGTCTACCCGACGTGCTCTGGCGGCCTCCTTGTTGCCGTATAGACGATCTTTACCCTCGTTTCGTGTCGCCTCGCTACGTCTGGCCAGGTCACTCATTAGTCAACAGCGACGTTGCTCGCCCTGACTCGGGCATCGGGTGTGGCTTTTGGCTCTTCCGCTGCGCCGCCTCATAACTGCCGCCCTTTCCAGAACACCCTGCGCCCTGCTCATTTGAAATGACTTGGCATCCAGCCGCGCAGGGCAAAGGGCACAGGACGCGTTGCGAGGTGCGACGGCACGAAGGCTAAGGCTACTTACGGTCTTCCCAATCACTCTTTCTGCAGAGTTACCACGGTGCCGGGGCAGAGACCTGCTGTGTCGGGGGTCCCAGACTGCTCTTCTGGTCTCCTCTGGTGTAACGTCGCTCGGTCGCTCGGACGGATCCTCGCGACCGCACCCAGGACGAACCATGTCTACCGCCGTCTGCTTGATCTCGCCAGGTCTAGACAGTGGTGCGGTCCCTCTGGCTGGATCTTCGCTTGCCTTGGGGCGCTCGTACGTAGGACCCTCGTACTGAGTACGTCTTTGCCCAATGCAGTTTTATTTCTTCCGATCTTGCAGGAATGCCGCTGTCGCGGGTCACCTCGGTCAGAACAAGCTCTGAACCGTCGCGCGGCGTGCCTCCCTCCGAGCAGAAGGTGCCATGCGTTTGATGTACAAGTGTTGTTCACGCACGTCTTCGCAGTGCGGGGATGACAACACTGTTACTTGATCTCGGAGAGCGTGTCCCGTGGACGCTCTGCGGGTACCCGCCAATCTGTCCTCTGCAGTCTTCCTCTCGCAATTCGATGCGGAACAAGCCCTGCACGCGAGGTGTGGCAAAGGGATCTAGCATGTGCGGTATGGACGCATACCGACAGCGCCAGAAGCGCGACCGCCGAGTCCAGATTAGTGCCCATAGGCTTAGTGAAGCCTGGGCTCACCTCACGCCCAGCGATCTCGCTCTCTGCTGTAAGAGAAGGTTATGCTTAGGCTGCCGCTGGACTTTCGAGGCTGAAGATTCACGGCTGTCGCTGCAGGACGTGTCGTGGACGGAATCGCTGTTGGGTGGCTTGGCTGTAGTCCACGCCGTGGCTGTGAACAATGTGCATCTCTCTGTTCTGTACCATTGCGAGCTCGACGTCCTCGCCGTGTCACAGCGACTCGCGTGCTGCTAGGGTCTTCCGCTCGAGGGCGGCAGGGACCCCAGACAGCGCACCGCCTTTGCGCGCGTTCGATGCGAGAGACGCCCATGGTCGCGCGCCATGACTTGTAGAAATACCTGCGGCGGACGTCTCGCCATGGGCCCTCGCGCGAGGTCGCATCCGTCTGACATCGCTCCACGATGCACTCCGCTGCCAGCGCACCGCCTCCCGCCCCCTCGGCCCCTGCCCCAGGCCCCGCGCACACGACGCCTGCGCCCACGCACGGCGCGCTGACCGACCAGACGAACTACCTCCCGACGCGCAAGATCATCGCGGCACGTCGCACGCCGTCTGTCCTCGCCCTTTCTCTGCTCACCGCGGACGACAGGTCTTCCTGGCGTGCGCGTGCGTCGGCACGACGGGGCTGCTCGACGAGACGATGGTCGCCGTCGCGCTCCCGACCGTGGGCGCGCACTTTGGCGCGGGCGCGCAGATCGGCTGGGTCGCGAACGCGTTCTTCGTGTGCGTCCCCCTCCCGCAGCCACGCACCGACTGGCCGCGCACTGACCGGCGCCCCCGCCAGCACGAGCACGAGCTGCCAGCTCGTGTACGGCCGCCTGAGCGACGTCTGGGCGCGCAAGGCGGCGCTGCTCGCGCTCATGGCGCTCTTCCTCGCGGGGAACGCCGCGGCGAGTGGCGCGCAGTCGTTTGTGCAGCTGCTCGTCTTCCGCGCGGTGCGTCGCCGTCCGTGCGCTAGGTGGTCTGGGCTGATGCGCGGCGAGCGCAGATCGCGGGCATAGGCGGCGGCGGGCTCCCGACGCTCGCGCAGGTCATCGTCTCAGACGTCGTGTCGCTGCGCGAGCGCGGCAAGTACCAGGGCATCCTCGTGCGCAGCCTTTCGCGCCCCGCGCGTCTTCTGCCGACCTGACCGGTCTGCACCACGCAGGGCATCTCGGTGGCGCTTGCGAACGGCGTCGGGCCCGTCATCGGCGGCGCGTTTGCGTCGCACGTCACATGGTGCGCGGGGCTGTGCGTGTATTTGAGGACGATATCCTTATGGCGGGGGCGTTGCAGGCGGTGGATATTCTGGCTGACGCTGCCGATGACCGTCCTCTCGGCGTGCATGGTGTGGTTCTTCATGCCGCTGAAGCCCGTCGAGGGCGACTGGAAGCTGTATGTCTCCGCCCCTCGTCGGCATCGTGTGCCGCGCATTGACACCCATATATTGCAGCAAGCTGAGAAGAATCGACTGGCTCGGCGCCGTGCTGATCCTGGCGTCGTCTACACTTGTTGTGGTGCGTCACGCCCCAACACTCGGCCCGGCGGTCTTGTCCCCTGACGCCCGCGCTGCAGCTTGCGCTCACCTGGGCCGGCGCAGACTACGCGTGGAACAGCGTGCACGTCCTCACCACACTGGCGCTCGGGCTCGCCGTCGGCTGCTGCTTCGTCCTCTGGGAGTGGAAAGGCCCGAGTTCCCGCTCCTCCCGCGTGCGTTGCCGTGCTCAGGTTACATACCCTCTGCTGACGCGCGCGCGCTGGCAGTGCACATCTTCAGGAGCAGCATCGTCGTCGGCGCGGCGGCGACGCAGTGGGTCAACGGCTTCCTGACGATGGTGCAGGTCTTCTACCTGCCGACGTTCTACCAGATGGCGTACGGCTACTCGGCGACGAAGAGCGGGGCGATGCTCCTCCCGCTGACCGTCGTGCAAAGTACGTCGCACGCGATGCTCTGTGCGGGGGCCGTGGCTGACGTCGGGCTCCAGCGTTTACGTCCACGCTCTCGGGCCTCATCGTCACTTGGACGGGACGGTACCGGGTGTGTCCAATTACTGCAATGCTCTGCGCATGGGAACTGATCCTCGCACAGGAGCTGATTCTTCTCGGATGGGCGCTGTGGGCTGTCGGTCTCGGACTCCTGGCAACGCTGGACGCCAATTCCTCAGTGGCTCGACAGATAGGATACTCCATCCTGACCGGTGTTGGAGTCGGCCAGACCTTCCAGCCGTACGTTGCACGACCTATTCCTACGGTATGGCAGCTTACGAGCCCATTTCAGATCCCTTGTTGCCGTGCAAGGCGCCCTGGAGAGGAAGGACATGGCGGTCGTGACTGCCATGCGTAGGTACGATGCCGTGTCTTTTGCGGCTTCCATCGTCCCATTCACGCTTCTGCCCCTCTACACCCCAGCTTCTCGCGCAACCTCGGCGGCACCATCGGACTCGCCATCGCAGGGACCATGATGTAGGCACCCGTCTTCGCTCGACACACGCCCGGCCCGCTGACGCGCCTCCCGCACGCAGCAACAGCGCGCTCTCCGCGCGCCTGCACGCGCTCCCGCGCCGCATGCTCGCCCCCGAGCAGCTGCGCGCGGTCGTCGCGAACCCCGTCGACGCGCTCGCGCGCCTGCCGCCCGCGCTGCGCGGCGACGTCGTGCAGGCGTACCGCGCGGGCTTCCGCGCCGTGTTCGTGCTCCTCGCGGCGCTCGCCGCGGGCGCGTTCGTCGTCGCCGCGGCGCTCCTCAAGCACCGGGAGCTCGACCGCGCGGACGACGCGGCGCTCAAGGACGCGGGCCGGCGGTTCGTGCGCGAGCTCAAGGCTGCGCGCAAGGCCGGTGGCGATGAAGAAGGCGCTGGAGGGACGCTCGGCACGGGAGGAAGCTCGGGCGAGAAGGTGTGATGCCGCGGCTGCTTAGTGGTAGTTTGCACTACATAGGGCCTAGTTTGTCATTCGAAGCGGAGCATTGTTTGCATGAGAAAAGGTTTACGGTAGGCGGGAAGGCCATGGATGAAATCACGAACTGATGGCTACCAAGCGCTTGGCACGCGCGTGGGCGCTTCCGGTGCACCTCTCCCGCCTCCCGCCCTCAGATCATCTGTGCGAGTGTTTGTATATACTACTGAGTCATTCTGCATTTATATGACCATCTGCCATGGGGTGGTATAGGCTCTCAAATTCCAAGATCGGGGCTGCGACCAGACGGGCGCTTATTGCACACATTGGCGCCTGTGTCCGCTTTTGCAGCAGGCAGCACTGCAGGATTCAGAAAGTGATTGAATCTGCTATAGCCGTTTACAAAACGGTGGTCTGGTCTGGTTTTTTTTTCGATTATGGGCAGGGTTCTTACCCCGCTGATGCCCGGCCCTGGCACCAGTATGTGGCTTCTTCACTTCCTCCTGCTCAAAGTTGTGTATACATTTGTTATTATGTTCGCTTTCTTGGTGTACATATCATATACAGCTGCTGTAAGAGACCTTGTCCCGCCTTTTCAGCCATTGCGTCGCGTTTGGGGGTGTTGCGCCCCTCAAAAGGCAGGTGTCGCGTCTGTGAGGTCCGTCGCATGGGGGTCCAAAACTGGCGCCCTCGCCATCCCGCCTCCGGCTCCCCGGGGTTGGTCGCCATGGTGGTCATCACTCTACGTCGCCCCAGCTATGAGGGCAGACTGATACGTAAAATATTCAGAGATGTATCGACAGTGTAACTTGGAATGGGAGGAGACTCATGGCGTTGCTCGCCCCCGACGTGTTCAAGGACGCCGCCACTGGCATGCCCGAATGGGAAATGGTCGGGTTGCCAAGTGCGAAAGCGCTGGAACCCGCGGTGTCCCCGGGCGTCCAGGGCCGGGCATCAGCCGGGTGAGAACCCCACCCATAATCGAAAAAAAAACCAGACCAGACCACCGTTTTGTAAACGGCTATAGCAGATTCAATCACTTTCTGAATCCTGCAGTGCTGCCTGCTGCAAAAGCGGGCACAGGCGCCGATGTGTGCAATAAGCGCCCGTCTGGTCGCAGCCCCGATCTTGGAATTTGAGAGCCTATACCACCCCATGGCAGATGGTCATATAAATGCAGAATGACTCAGTAGTATATACAAACACTCGCACAGATGATCTGAGGGCGGGAGGCGGGAGAGGTGCACCGGAAGCGCCCACGCGCGTGCCAAGCGCTTGGTAGCCATCAGTTCGTGATTTCATCCACTCGTGGGTATTGGCTCCGCCTTATACCACCCGATTCCCTCTAAAATCTGGCTGACACGTACAGAATAATTGTGCTGTGTTAGACCGCACATGTGATGTTCCATCTATGTCTAGCTCGAACCAGTTTGTAACATTATTGCTGGTTTCATTTGGCAAGGCCCTCGCGCCTATTTGCGATTTCCACCACGGCTTAAACCCTAGCGCTGGGGTTAAGTGACCTCCAGCTTCGACCGCTCATATCTCGACGACCACGCATCCCTTACCCTCAATTCTTGCTCTAGGCCATCCAACACGTCTATGCGCAGGTCCTGACGGCAAAAATTTGGCGGCCCGCCTCCTCGGCATCGTTTGGAACGAAAGCGCCGGTTCTGAGGCTCTCGGACGCGGAAAACGGTGACGACGCGTGGATGCGCGAGCGGTGGGCAGCCCCCATGGTCGAGGAAGGCTCGGGGAGTGTTCAAGGAGAGTACAGGCTGCTCGAAGCAACGTAGAGGTGCGTACTTCTGTGTCGGTACTGTGACTGACTTGCTTGTCGTACAAGGTTCAGCACTCCGTGCTCCCTGCGATGTCTTCAAGTCCCAACCGCTGGAATCCAGACCGTCGAGAGACCTCATATTACCATACTATAGACTATAGGGCGGCTCCGTCACCGTCCACTTAGCACAGAAGGCTCAGAAGTCACAAAAACCCATAGAAAATACATGACAGAGTATCAGTCCACCCTCCCGCGTGTCTCAGGCCAGCTTTTCCTTGAGAATTCCTTCCTGAAACCTGAGTACGTTATATATGATGACACCCACGCCTCGGGTAGCTGGCCGGCTGCCATTATCGACTGAGTAAGGTCACCCACAAGTCATCCGTCACTCAAACCACACCAACGCGGCACAGCGCAGAGTAGAACTTATCCCCATGCCTGTTTATTGCTTCCACATGTGTGCCACATTGGAATACACGGTTTTATATGGTAGATACAGCGTTACAGCTACAGAGCGACACCGAGGGGCAGACAGCACCTGGCACAGGACGATCATCACATGAATAACGTACCTGAGTGCCACTTTGAATTATCGTAACTCTCCTTGCACACTCCCCGAACCTTCCCCGACCATGGGGGCTGCCCACCGCTCGCGCATCCACGCGTCGTCACCGTTTTCCGCGTCCGAGAGCCTCAGAACCGGCGCTTTCGTTCCAAACGATGCCGAGGAGGCGGGCCGCCAAATTTTTGCCGTCAGGACCTGCGCATAGACGTGTTGGATGGCCTAGAGCAAGAATTGAGGGTAAGGGATGCGTGGTCGTCGAGATATGAGCGGTCGAAGCTGGAGGTCACTTAACCCCAGCGCTAGGGTTTAAGCCGTGGTGGAAATCGCAAATAGGCGCGAGGGCCTAAATGAACCCAGCAATAGACTCCCCGCGTCGTCCTCACCGTTCCACGGGACTGACTATGCTATACAGAGATTACCTTGCTTGTCAAGGTCTCTCCGGACTACGACAATTAATTTGAAATTCAACCCGCAACTCACCGGAGTTGGCCGAAAATGCGTCACATCACACATAACGTCACTCCTTCTGATGTCGAGGACGAGGTTGAGAACAAGATTTATAACATAGGAACCAGGCTACAGAGGGCTACCACGCCCGAGAGTGGTGTTGGTTTATCAAGGACAACCCAAGATTAAGCTAGGAAGACGCTAAGCAACGCGATTACATCCGCTAACAATCGGGAACTCGACTCGCCGTGAGCAGCTGCGGCTGGTGTAAATTGAGAGCCGCTCGCCGCACAGTACTTACGATGCGCCCAATTGAAATGTCTCACTCTCACTTGCATACATAGATAGTAGAGTTGGCTGCATGCAATAAAACATGTGCCCCGCTGTAGCCTGCCACAAGCCGCCAACTGCGTAACGTCACAAATGAACGTAACGCGCACCGATGGCCGCGCGAGGCGGCCTGCCCAAGGCCTCAATTATGGGTCAGTTCATGTGGTATAGCATTATGCGGGTCGCGCTGGCTTGAGATTTTTCAGAGGCTGCGTGGGTTTTCTCCCAGACAAGCAAGGTCGCTGCCGCCTAAGGCGGCGCTTCACGAGTAGATCGAAGTTGCCTCAGCTGAGGGCGAGGGGAAGAAAAACGGACGAGGTACACGAGGAAAGCGGAAAGTACAAAAGTGGAAGGGATCGAGTGGAGCTAAGCAGCCAATAGCATTGCAAGGTATGCGACAGCCAATGGTATCGCGCAAAACTCAACCAGCGCCTTTCTGGCACTCTTGTCCCAGTCCACCGATTCTTAAAGGGAATCGGAATGGCCTTCCCGCCTACCGTAAAAGGTTGCGTCGGGTGCTGCTCCTGAATCGAGGGCACTTACGTTTGAAGCGGCCACCGTGATTTCACGAAATACAAGCGTCGAGAAACCCCGAATCTGCCCTGTCAGAGGCTGCCAGAATCCATAGCCGACGTGGAGGAGACCAGCACGGTCTCTCTGGTCTACGCGCCTACGAGACACGCGTGGACCGGGCGCCAAACGCGGGCAGCCTCCCATCTCGACGCTAGCTTTGCCGATCTATTTGTACTTGTACGCAAATGTATCCCGGAATTCGAGAAGACCGTCTACCGCGGTTGAAAAGGAGCATGTTCACGCCGTCGGATGGCGTCCTTCTCCACAGTTTCCCCTCGGGACAGCAGCCATGCCTGTCGACCGTGCCCTGAACGTCTTCTCCGGTGAAGAGGCCCTCCGCGCGTTCTACGACCCCGATGCACAGGCTCCCGTGCCCGTACGTCGTGCCACGCACATCCACGCCACGACTTCGTGTAGACCGCTGACCATGCACGTAGCTCGTCGAGCTCCCCGCGCGGTTAAACCCCCTGCGCAGCGGTAAGCAGCCCGCCCCGCCCTCCGCTGCCCCGCACTGACACCCGGCGCCCAGACGGCGTGCGCATCTACGCGAAGCTGCTGAGCCACCTGCCCGCGACGAACGTCAAGTCGCTGCCCGCGCTGAACATGCTGCTGCGCGGGTACGAGAAGGGCAAGATCACGGACGAGACGCACACCGTCGTCGAGTACTCGTCCGGGAGCACCGTCATCTCGCTCGGCATCCTCGCGCACATCATGGGCATCCCGCACGTGAAGGCGTACCTCTCGAACAAGACGTCCCAGCCGAAGCTCGACCTCCTGCGCTTCTTTGTGCGTGCCCACTCGTTACGGCCCGTGTGTGGTGCGCTGACGCTGTGCAGGGACTCGATCTGTACGTGCCAGGATCTCCCGTGAAGTGCGCCACCGGCTGACACCGTGCAGCACGGTGTTTGGGGCCACGGACAGCCCGAGCCTAACGACCCGAACGGTGGCATCTACGCTGCGACCGAGGACGGCAAGCAGCCCGGGTGCTACAACCCCGACCAGTACTCCAATCCCGAAGTATGTTCTGCGCGCATGTCAATTGCGCTACCTGTTCTCACACATGATGTCAGAACTATGAAGCCCACATGCGCTGGACGGGCCCCCAGATCGTCGAGCAGCTGCCCGAGCTCAGGGTCTTCGCGGCGTCCATCGGCACCTCGGGCACCATGACGGGCACGGGCCTGTACCTGAAGCGGGAGAAACCGGCGTGTCTCCGCGTTGGGTGCGTGCCGTCTGCTCGTGCCGCGCGTCGTCCGCTGACGCTTCTGTCAGCGTGTGTACCGCGCCCGACGACCGCGTGCCCGGGCCGCGCTCGTACAGCCTGCTCGCGCCGGTCGCGTTCCCGTGGCGCGACGCCGTCGACGCCGTCGAGGAGATCGCGTCGCCCGAGTCGTTTGAGCAGAGCTTGGTGCTCTGTCGCAACGGGCTCCTCGTCGGGCCGAGCTCGGGGCTCGCGCTGCTCGGGTTGCTCAAGCACCTCAGCAAGCTGAAGGAGAAGGGCGGGCTCGACGCGCTGCGCAATGCGGACACCGGCGAAATTCCGTGTATGGCTCCCTGTTTACGGTGTTTTAGCATCTGCTGACACCCGCCTCCTCAGGTGTGTTCATCTGCTGTGATCAGCCGTTCCAGTACATCAGCGAGTACTACGCCAAGCTCGGCCCCGAACACTTCCTGCCCATCAAAAACGAGCTCCTCCTCGGTGTCGACCCATACCCGTACGTCCCCGTCTCTGCCCGTGGTGAGTCCGACGACGGCCCTGACCATCCGGGACAGCTACAACGTCGATTGGGAATTTCCACCACGCGTCGTGCACGACCTCCTGCAGGGCAAGCAGGTCGTGCTCCCGCCGACGCTCACGACCACCTCCACGGGTGCGGCCAACACGCTGCAGCTCGACCCGGCGGAGACCGTCGTGCTCGACCTGCGGGCCGCCGCCGACTTTGCGGCGGGGCACCTCCCGCGCGCGGTGCACCTCGACGTCGGCGCGGGCACGGGCGCGCCGCTGCGCGACACGAACCCGTACCGCGACCCGGCGGCGATGGTCGCGCAGTTTGGCGCGCTCGATGCGCGCCTCGCGCGCGCGGACGCGGTGCTCGGGCGCGCGCTGTTCGGCGGGGAGACCGTGTTCACGCTCTCGCACGACGGGCACACCGCGCGCCTCGCGATGTCGGTGCTGCGCAGCCGCGGCGTGCGCGCGCACTGTGTGGTCGGCGGTGTCGCGGCGTGGGTGCGGGAGGGGTTGTGGGAGGAGGCGTGTGCACTGGGGGTGTGTGGGGAGCCTCTGGCCGCAGAGTTTGAGTGACAGATATCTAGGTGGATGCGCTTTATTCCAGGATCGCATTGAGCACGCACAGATGCATAAGGATGAGCTCTGGGAGTTTCTACAAGCCATAACAAAGCTCGAGTTAGCGACGCTTTTTGAATTTACTTCCTGTTACCGACGACCCTGTGAGAATATTCGTAGAGTTCACGTTCAAAGTGTACGTGCAAGAGAATATACAAGATCCAGGCCCTCGGGATTTCCGCTGCTCATGATCCTAAGCGATGACTGCTGCGACACGCTGCGTTTGTGATGGCCTCATAGAGTGCTCCCAGCATACGCTGAGATTAGTTTGCACCCGTTGAGCCTTCGCGTACGGCATTGACCTCACAGGCTGCAGTCCTCTGCTTGCGAGACGTGGTGCTGCGCTACCCGCGGAAGGGTCTATGTAGACCTCTTTCTCGCGTGTGGGATCCCCTGGCATTCGGTCTTCAGGACCTGATGGCAGCTCAAGCTCAAGAGGAATGTCGGGGCGGGGCCGAGAGGGAGAAGAGACCAGCCTGGGAGAGAGAGACCACACACGACTGCCGCTGCCGTGAGGGGATTGAGCCGGAAGATGCCGGCGGCGAATCAGCGGGCGAGGCTGCGCGAAATTGACTCACGTCAGCTCGGCAGGCTCACGACACCCTGGCTGTAGGCTGATGTAGGTGCTTGTGTCGACCAGTACAGCTTCTCCTTCATTCGAATATCCGACGCCCTCGTCGCAGTCTCCGTCCCGCCCATCGAGCGTCAGTGCACGGAACGACGCGCGGAAGGCAGAGGCTTTTGCTAGCCTCTCGCCTCCAACATCAAGGCTAGTCATAGACCCGACCATGTACTGCAACATATGCATTGGTACTGAAGCCCGAGTCCGGAGGGCAAGCGAACCACCTCAAAGAGCGACGCTTACCCCGGTGGCTGGGGTCCTCTAGGCCTTCGGGGGCCATGAGATACAGGCCGTGCGCTCTCCAAGGCGTTCGACTGTCGCTTACGCACGCAACGCGGCCTCCCCATACGCACGTTGAGCAGGCCCTGCGCACACCCAAGACTACGCGATGGTTCCTCCCTCACTCTCCCAGAGGGCCCAGGTTCGGCTTGACACCGAGATCGACGTGCCAGGATAGTAAGTGATTTGCGAGCCGTTCAAGTCGTCAAGGTGAGCTAAGAGCAATTGACCGTGGTAGCACAATTCAGGGAAAACTCTACCACGAAACGCTCCACCCGAACGGTGTCATAAACATCGCGACCGCAGAGAACTCGCTGATGAGCGAGGAGCTATCCGAGGTTCGCTTTCTCATGCTCACGGTGGATCCAGCTGATGTCGCGTTATAGTACATGAACACACACTGTCAGATTACCCCAAGCCACTTGAAGTACCGTAGGTCTCATTCCGTCGCATTCACTATCTCGCTCATCATCTATCTATCCCTTCAGGGACCTCGATCACCAACGGACACGTCTGGAGCACGGTCCAGGCAATGCCGGTCTATATCAACGACTACACCAAACCGCTATCTCCCGTGACTCCAGAGCACACCGTGATCGGTCCCGGTCTGGGGTCCATCATTGCGCAATTCATGTGGACTGTCTGCGATGAGGGCGATGGGGTCCTGCTGACTACCGTGAGTTCTCATCAAGTTCATGGCAGGCTGTTGGTGAGCTCAACACGTCTCTGTAGCCCTTCTATGGTGAGCCGCCCTCAGGAACCTTGTCATGTCAGCTGAAGAATCACTTTCATCTGTAGATGACTATCGGCGAGACATCGTTTACCCCGCCCGCGCCAAGGTTGTGCTGGCAGACGTGCCGCCAGATGTCGACGCCCTGTCACTCGACTGCATCCCGTACCTCCGCTCCACCATTCTGAAGTCACACCAAGACGGCACGCGAATCCGCGTACTTCTTCTCTGCAACCCCCACAACCCGCTCGCGCGGGCATACCCCGCGGAGACGATCACGGCATATGCCCTGCTCGCCGAAGAGGTGCGCCATCCCACGGCCAGCGGCATCCCCAACCACTGCCACTCACGCGCGCACAGTTCGACCTGCACCTGCTCGTCGACGAGGCCTTCGCGCACCAGGTCTTCGCGTCCGCGCACGTCCCGCACCCGCCGCCCTTCGTCTCGGTCCTGCGCCTGCCCGTCTGCGCACCGGGGAACGCGGCCGGCGTCGACGCCGCGCGCATCCACGTGCTCGGCGGGCCGACGAAGGCGTTCGGCGCGTCGGGCCTCAAGCTCGGCGCGCTGGTTCCTCGGCGAGAACGTGCGCCGGACGCGCGCGGCGTTGGAGCGCGCTGCTGCGTGGTGTGTGTTCCATGGCCTGAGGCGCGTCGTCGTGCTGTGCTGTCCGTGTGGTGCTGTTGTCCTGATGCGCCGCCAGCTTTGTCCCGGCATCCGCCGGCGTGTTCTTCCTGGTCGACCTCGACACTATCATGCCACGCACCGGAGCGATGGGCGCGCCGCTGACGACGCAGGAGCGGCTCGACGCGGCGGTGGCGGCGATGTCGCGCGCAGGAGTCTTCATGGTGCGTACCACTCGCCGCGCGTGTACCGACTGCTCACGCTGGACGTCGGCGCAGAAACCGGCGACGTCGTTCGCAGACCCCGTCGGGACGCGTTTCCGGATGACATTCACGCTGCCAGAGAAGCAGATGCGGGTGCGTCGTGGCTTTGCGCCCGCTGTCAACGTCTCTGACATGGCTCGCCGGCAGCTCGCGCTGGGGCGCATCGAGAAGGCGTTCGGGCTGCCAGAGTGGCCGGGCGCTGGCACGGCGTAGGTCGTCTGCCGGTCTGCGACGTCGAGTCCCCATTCCAGATATCTCGAGTCCGCATACGGCTTGGGCCATCAAAGGCGTGCTGAAGGGGCTGCACGAAGACGGTGATCCGCCCTGGATTGTGTGGCCTGGTGATGCCTCGTTGTATGTACGATACGTAACGGTTCCGCGGGTATACATGCATGTGATCGGGTGGTCGGTTCTGGCCCTCAGAAGGGTTGAGCTTGTGCTAATTGTACCGAGGTCTGATGGTCTTTTGCTCTGTCTAGTCGTATCTCATACGGCCCTGCTGGACGCCTTGGACAGACATACGCGAACTTCAATACTGCCCATCACACGCACTCGTCGCAGCCGCACTGGTGCCTGTTGCTCGATTGACGTATACAACACAATTGGTACATTCTCTTTACGACAGCATGATACAGAAAGCGGTGCTGAAGGTATATCCAATATTCGCCGCCTGACGGGGCGTGGAGAGATGGCGCGGTCACTCCTGCTGCTACGCCTTGCCGCACTTGCATGCGCCAGCAGAGCATTTACATCTACGATGTTCGACACGACGTCAACACACACACGGACAGGGAGTATCAGTAGAGAGACGTACGCGGTTCCGCAGCCACAGGTGCTCGTGCAGCCCTTGCAGTGAGCGTCGACGGGGATGGCGGTAGTCTAGGACGAAGGCGGGGTGAGGGCTGGCATGCGATGTGTAACGAAGGCTACGCACGGTGAACATCACTGGAGACGGTGGAGGCGGAAGGATTAGCTGCGGGTAGGTAGGTGCGGTAGGGCTGTGAGAACGAAACCCCAGGAGGGCACCGACTTATATATGCGGTAGACGGCATGCGCCTATTCGACGGGGCGGCTCACGAACATCTCTTCAGAGCCGGCTGCGGACGCTTTCGGGATGCAGGCTGTCCTGCAGAGGTGCGATCGCAAGACCGCGTGTTGGTGACAAGCGGAGAGCATGCAGGCCTGGGTGCGACGCGGCATGTCCGTCTTGGGGTGGGACGGTCGAACTAGGGTCGCCACGGGACGTAATCCCAGACAACGTCCAGAGCACATGTAGATACGTTGAGCACCATGTAGGCAGGCAATCTCCCGCTTCGTATTGTTGACGAGTGGTGGACGCTGCTTGTGTGTACCCTTCCTCTCCCGGTTGACGTCAAGTTTCGAGCGTCGCAGGAACTGCGATCCGCGGAATTGCCCAATCCTGCCGTGATGGTACGCGGCGCCGCCTTCAGTTTGCCCCGTGCTGCAGCACCCGACGACGTGATGTATCAGTGGTATGAGGCGTGCTGGACACGTTTCGCTCCCTGTTGAGTCAGATGATAACGGACGAGCCCAATTTGTTACGCACTTATGCGAGTTCAGCAACCAGCGGGAAGCGTAAAGTATACTCTGTACTAGTGTACGGATCAGGGCTCAAAACCCGCGAGGCCTCAAGCTCGCCCTCAAAAGTCCGGTCTTTGAGGCCCTGCTGAGTGATCAAGGCTGAACATGGTCTTGAGCCTGTCTCATGAGCCTGGGCATTCACTGTTGCTCGGAATAAAAGATGAAAGAGCCACATCAACAGCAATATACTCACTAATGGGCCGTGGGTTGCTGCGGAGTGGCGGGAGACATGTGAGGACGCGCCGGTGCATCACCGCGCAGCGTCGGCACCGTTCTAGGACCCCTGGGTACTGCGGATTCGGTGGACATACATCGCGGCTGATGTCCACCATGAAGTACCCCATGTATAGGCAGGCTAGCAGGGCCAGCCCTTTCCACATCCAGCGAGCCCAGAGGAGGTAGGACGGGGGTCGACGCAGCCAGAGAGCGCGTCCCGAGGGTGCGCGAGAGGTGCCGAGGGGCTGGTGCGAGAGAATCGGTAAGGGACTATTGCGCGGCA
Source organism: Phanerodontia chrysosporium (assembly GCA_001910725.1). NCBI lineage: Eukaryota > Fungi > Basidiomycota > Agaricomycetes > Polyporales > Phanerochaetaceae > Phanerodontia > Phanerodontia chrysosporium. Next base: position 91,168 of record MJGA01000002.1, read on the forward strand.
CACCTGTACGTTACGTCCACAAAGCTAGCATTTCTTACACTGGTTCATGACCCGATCTCTGCGTCGGACTGGAAAGAGGCGCGGAGAAAAAGCTGGTCAGCGCCATACTATCGAGAGAGCCGTAGCTGGCGGCGAGAGCATGCGGCCTATGCTTGCGTTGGGCAATAAGGTTTATGCTCGCATTTCCTCGAGCCGGTGGTGCGTGATGGCCGTTACGAGAACCGCTGTGGGATGCGCTTAGGTCCTTGCCAGTAAAATAGCGTCAGCTGAGGTTGCGAATCCGGACGCTCCGGAGGGTCTCTAGACACAATATCTGCATCGCAGTCTGAGTTGAGCGTACTTGAACGATAACGAGGAAATGGAACTGATTGACCTGTTTGCCCCGCATGTTCACACAAGCACCGATAGAGTCGCGATCAAACGACTATCATCCGCCCGCAGATTGTCAGGCGTGCGGATGGCCCCTGACGTTGCAGCTACGCCGTTGCCACTGTGTGCTCGCATGTGTCCACTCCACCAGCGAGAAGGCGGACCTGACAACCCTGTCAGAAAACGTAGCGGATCCAAGCGTATCTGTTCGTTGTCGTGGGACCCAGCTGGTGATGCTAGGTGCATACCGTCGACTGCGCTTGAGCTTGAACTTGAGTTCGTACCTCGACGCACACTTTAGCTAGTGTCGTGGGGCTCCCCACTTGTCATGCCAAGTGCAGTGTGTGCCCTCGAAAGCGTGAGGACCGCCAAGGCAACTGCGCTTCAGCTTCAGTGTTGGTCAAGCCCAGCAACGCTCGCCGTTGAGCTTAGAGGTCGACCGCCCAGGCAAAGCGTTTCTGCGTCATTTCAGGCCATTCACGGAACGTCTGAACAGCACGAGCGGCTCGAATCTCGAGGACGGAGGGAATGCGGAGCAAAGCCAAGACCTGCGCACAGGCGTTGAGGCAAATGCGCGCCGCTGGCGCTGCTGATTGGCTGGCGGTTCCGGGCGCCAAATATTGGCCGCGCGAAAATGCCTCGGCTGTCCCCATCCCTCTCACCACCTATAAAGCCTCTTCCTCCCCGCCATCGTCCCCCGTTTCCGCTCCCCCATCTCCTCGCACTCCCCTGCGCTCCTGCCCCTCGGTCCGCCGGCGTCGGCGTGCGCGACGGCCTCGGTGTCGTGTCGAGTTGTAGGAGGGCATCTGGCGAGAGAAACCGGGGGCTGGTGCGTCGTCTGGTCTCTCATGTGTGCTCACCCGTGCGATATCCTCAGACTGCACGTCGGCGCGCGCCGTCGCCCTCTCCCTCTGGCCAACATACCCCTCCCTCACCCTGCTCACCGCCTGACCGTCTAACCGGTTCGGCTGCTCGCCATCACACGAACCGCACCGGGCGCCCCCTCGAGCCGACCCTCCCGCCGTCGCCCGCCCCTCGCCGCGAGGTGCGTCCACGTTCCCAGGGCCCACGGCACCCGTGTGCCGGCTGTGCACGGCGGAAGGGCCCTGTCCAGCGCGGCCCGCCGCACAGGGCCCGTGCGCCGCCGCAGTCGGCGAATTGGGGTGCTCATTGCGGGTCGCCAACCCCCGTTCCTCGCCGAGCCTCTGCCGCCCCCCAAAACGGCCCTCGCGACCGGTCTGGACCGCGTTCTCGGCGGCGGCTGTCGATGCTGGCTCGGGAACGCGGTGAAATTCGCGTCGCACGCGATGAGGCGTGCATGCGGCTGCACGTCTTGGCGCATGCTTTCTCCGCTCCTCGCTGCCAATTGTGCTGCTCGCGATTGGGCCTTGGCAGCGGTCTTACGTCTTCTGCTCTATTTTTCGCTGCGTCTCACATGGTCCCTCGTACCAATCGAGCCGCGGTGGCAGTCTCCGTGCCCTGGGACGGATCCTCCTAGCTGGTCTTGCCTCGACTTTGCTGCGATCTGTCCGAAATGACCAGTCTCTTGGTGCCTCCCGACCTCTCACGGCGGCATCTCGTCGCCGTACGTTCTCGAGGTGTCATCTCGTAACTCAGCTGCGCACCGAGTTCTGCCGACCTCTCAGGTGCTTGGCAGGCTACTCGCGGATGCCTGGGGTCCGACGACGCACTGGCGAGGCGGAGGGCGGCTCGGCAGGGGCATTTCCTGCGCCAACGCTCGCAGGCGACCCGACACGTTTCACGCTACCTGGCTTTCTGGCAAAGATTTGTGGCGTTTCGACGACGTGTGCATCCTCGGGACTCAGCAGTGTCTGGAGAACATGTGTACATTTGATCCCGAGTAATAGATTTCCGAAGGATTACAGTCGTCCAGCTCAATCTCGATGCAGCCGTCCGAAGAGAAACTCGCCCACAATCCCGCCTAAGATGACGCTGATAATGTAGCTGGCGTTGAACGTCCTGTGGAAGGTGCGGGTGTCAGCGCCAAACCGTGTAGATGGGCTGGACGACGTACATGACCACCAGCATGAGCAGATAGTGCAGCGTTTCTCCAAAACCGTGCAAGGCGCTGCGAGCGAGCTCGTTCGAGAGCACGAACGCCTCCCTGGGCCGTACGAAGGTCGTATCGACAGAGCCGCCATCCTTCGCGAGACTCCCATGGCCTGCCGCGCTCTCGCGGTCCACGAGCCTGCGAGCGCTGCGAACACGGGGAACACGTCAGTTAAGAAGACGGAGCAGCGGAGGGGGGCGGCACGCACCGCGCAGCGAAGCGTTTCTCCGCGCCGCGGCGATAAGCACGGAGCCAGCAGTTGGCGAGGGCGAGCACGAAGAAGACGAGGCAGGTGCCGAAGACGGCGCCAGCGGACGACGGCGCGACGGAGTCGAAGAGCACGGTGTCGCCCGCGGTGAAGTGCAGGTACATCTTCATCGCGTGCATGGCCATCGGCGGCGCGGAGGACGGCGCGGCGCTGCTTCCTCCGCTGCTGGCAGTCGTGTTCATGTTCATCGTGTCCATTGGGGTGCGTCGCGGGCGTGAGGGGTTGGGAGGGTGAGGAAGTGACAGGTGCTCACGCTCCCTTTTCTGAAGGGTTGCCGCACCAGGGGGTGCCTCGCCTCGAAGCGAAGGGCTGCAAGGCGGGGCGCTCGCCCCCCGGGCTCAAGCGAGAAAAAGCTTTTCTTCGGGGGGTCTTTCTTGGCGGCAACTAGCCGTCGCACAACCGCCCGGTTGCCTCTCCGCTGCCTCGTACGCTCGCGTGCCCACGAAAATACGCCGGACGGTTCCCCCGATCAAGTGCCCGTGCACTCATATCCCGAGTCCGTACTTAGACCCGCCGTGGCGTCCGCAGACCCCTCGCAGGCCTCCTCTGCCTTTCCTCTCCCACCTCCCGTCCCCTCGTCCACACACACCCAATGGGAAAGATCTGGCTGAAGCAGCCCGTGCTCTGGCACTCGTCGCGCGTGCCCTCGGGCTACGACTACACGAAGATGACCCCCGAGCAGATCGCGCTCATCCGCGAGCGCTGGCACGACGTGCGCAACCCCCCTCTCTCTGCAACGACGCCCCCGCCGCTGACGCCCCCGCCTGCAGTGGTACACCGCGGACTGGGACTACGCACTCACGACCGCCGAGTTCCTGTGCGCGTGCATCGGCAGCATGGCGCTGCTCTACGCCGCGTCGGCGCTGCGCGCGCACGCCCTCGCAAAACGGTGCGTGTCTCCCCCCCATCCTCCTCGCGCTGGCCGTTCGCATCCTGAACACTCCCGCAGGAGGGACGCCGCGCCGCAGCGGGCGGGCGCGCTCGCCCGGCTCACGGCGGGCTTCCGCTCCGTGACCTCGCGCCAGCTGCGCGTGCAGCGCCTCGGGTACTACGCGCCGCCGACGGGGTCCGTCGTCGGCGTCGCATGCATCTTCACGTTTGTCATGGGTGCGCCGCTCTCCTCTCCCTGAGCCTGCGATGCATGCTGACGGGGTGGCAGCGCTCGCGCTCGCGGTGCGCCCGTACTACTGGCCGAACTACGAGATGGGCCACAGCCCGCCGCTCGCGACGCGCACCGGGTGGATCTCGGTGGCGATCATGCCGTTCATGATGTGTGTATGTGTTGCGTGTTGGGTTGGGTCGGTGCTGACCGCTTTGGGGCAGTGCGTTTGCGAGCAAGGTCAACTTCATCGGTATGATCACCGGCGCATCGCACGAGAGGCTCCAGGTCTTCCATCGCTGGACCGCTACGATCATGTGTACGTCTGCTGCCCACATTGTTTCGGCGTTGAAGCTCACCGGACACTACTAGACATTACATCGCTGCTGCACACCTTTCCGTTCATCGTGACATGTATTGACATGGGCGACATGGTCGTCAGCTGGAATACCAGCCCGTGGTACTGGACAGGCGTTGCAGCACTAGTCCCCCAGGTGAGTAGCCGCCCGAGTTGCGGAGCAACAAGCGTGTCTTGACAACTGCCATTTAGACTTGGCTCGTCTTCATGTCCTGGGGCATCATCAGAAGCAGGTACTACGAGTTCTTCAAGAAGCTGCACTTCATGTATGCTCTCCGCTCCGTCCGTCTAGCTATCGCCGTTCTGACCAGAACACCAGCGCTGCCGGCATCTTCATGGCGGCTCTCTTCATCCACTGCAACTTCCGCCTGACGTCTGGTGCGTGCCCATCCCTGCACAAAGCTGACGCGCCCTAACGCCGCCGCAGGGACTACTTCTGGGCGACGCTCGCGATCTACGGCAGCGCGTGGCTCATCCAGGTCGTGCGCACGCTGTACAACGGGCCGTTTGGGCTGCCGTACACGCTCACGGTGCTCGCAGACCCGCAGCTCGTGCGGCTCACCGTCGCCGCGCCCGCCCGCTTCCGCTGGGCACCCGGCCAGCACGTCTTCGTGCGCTTCCTCGACACGCCGCTCGCCCTCAGCACGCACCCGTTCACGATCACAAACGTCCCCGCGTCCGACGGCAAACAGACCGTCGAGATCGTCTTCCGCGTGCGCCGCGGCATCACAAAGGTCCTCCGCAGCCGCGCGCTCGCGCAGGCCGCCGGCCGCCTCCTCCTCGACGGCCCCTACGGCGGCGTGCCCGTCTCGCTGCGCGGGTACGACCGCGTGTACCTCATCGCAGGCGGCAGCGGTGCGTCGCATCCCACCTCCCGGAGTCTCGACGGCCCACTCACATGTTCTGCAGGCGCGACGTTCACGCTCCCGCTGCTCGCGGACCTCGCGCGCGGCTTCGGCGCCGGCGCGCGCTGCGCCTCCGTCGTCTTCGTCGCGGCGGTGCGCCACCCGGGCGCGCGCCGCTGGCTCGAGCCCGCGCTGCACGACGCGCACGCGGCCGCGGCCGCGGCGGGCGCGCACGTCGAGGCGCACGTGCACCTCACGGCGGACGGCGGCGACCTCGAGAGCGTCGACAGCGCCGCGAAGGGCGCCGGCGGCGCGGAGACACGTGCGACGGCGACGGCGAGGAGGGCGCGGTGCGCGTGCACGCGGGGCGCCCGGCCCTCGCCGCGCTCGTGCGCCGCGCGTGTGCCGCGAAGGCGGGCGGGCGCGTCGCGTTCGCGGTGTGTGGCCCGCCCGCGCTCATGTACGACGTCCGGAATGCGGCCGCGGACGCGCAGCGCGAGCTCGCGGACGGGTTCGGTGCGTGCGAGGAGATTTTCGTGCACGCGGAGAGCTACGAGTGCGTGTGCTGTGTTGTCGCGGTGTGCGCGGTGCTGATGCGTTTGCTCACAGCTGGTAGAAGTGTCCGTTGGTGTGACCTTACATTCCCTGATCATCAAATATGTGTACATCTGTGTTCACCGCGTCCAACCTAGCACCTGCATCTCAGACTGTTTCGCCCCCTTCGTGTCCTTCCATGCCCTCGGCCGGTGCATCCCCAATTACATGCAACGGTATGTCATCAGATGTCGTCGTTCGGCTTTCCAGGCCGGCCTCGGACGCAGTGCTGGAGGAATTGCGAGTGTGTTCTGAGCGTGGCCTCGCTCTTGCGACGCGGTGCCATGCCTCCCGCATCCATGTTCGCGATGTTGGTGCCGGTGTGCTAACGACCTGCGCCGATGTGGAAGTGTTTCCCCGCGCTCTGAGGTGCAGCAGTGTAGGAACTGCCCATCCAGCCGGTTTACAGGTTCTTGTCTCGCAAGCAAGTCACGAGCGGCTCGCAGCGATTGGCGAGGTTGCCGAAAATGGAGCATGTCCCGGGGAGCTCGTCGTGGCACTGGTGGGATATCCAGCGGCAGGTTGCCTCCTCGCATGCCGGGAGATCTTTGTGTGTCAGTTCAAGTAAGTCGTGCAAAGCGCCGACCCTGAAGGAATCATTATCCGTGAACTCCCCAGAGAAGTTGCGTTCCGCGGCGTGTATCAGCTGTCGAAATTTGGGAGAGCGAGTACGAGTTATCTCTATGACTACTCGATCGTATACGCAGTTGTTCAAAACTCTTGACAGCAAGTAAAGGGCTTGATGGTGAATATCGCACGACTGGCAGGATAGTGCATATGCAGCAAACCATGAGGCCTTGTCTAGCAGTATAGGGTCCAGGTCGGCATCCTCATACCGTTGCATGACATCCTCCAGTAGAGATGTAAACGTAACGAGGAACATGAGAAGATATGTGCCGTTTGCGAGGGCTGGGTCATCGATGAAATAGTCCAGAAGTAGGGACTCCAAATCTTCTCTAGTGGTTTCTTCTGCTGTATATACTGTGACGGCATGGTCAGAGACCGTGAAGTAGGTTTGTTTTTTTTTTATCAAGACACGCACTGAGCCTGTGATCAGATGTTGCTCTGAGCCGCCCACCACGCAAGGCTTTCAGAAATGTCCTGTAGCGTAGATTCGACCCGCTCTCGCCCCAATACGAGATGCCGTTTGTGGAGTTAATTGTGAGACATAACGCCTCTTGATACCAGCCATCTCTGTCCCACACCTGCAGGTCGTCGAGGATAGCGCACAGCTCCTGTATCACTGTCACGTTGCGAGCTTCTTCAGTCTGCTTGAGCGAATACTGCAGGTCAGCAAGTGTGATTCGTCCAAGGATTTGGGCCGTGAACCGATCCTCCCGTCGAACTGTCGCTCCCTCCGGAAGGGTAGACAACATCTGCGATAGTAACGACGCGTGTGGACGATAGGCTGTCACCGCGATATCCAGCTCGCTACTACTCTCGCCATAGCAATCGACCGGATATAAAAATCCATATAACGGATCCAAGTATGGCAGGCGTGGGCTTTGTCGTTTCAGAGAGAGCAAGATACATCGGTTAGCAACCAGGTTGCTGGCGACAGTCATCTTCGCCAAGAGTGGTGGGTGGTTGAAATGAATGGACTCTGCACACTGCGTGATATATGCATCAATTCGCGGGTCCTGTGACGACTGCTTCACCCATGTTAAAGCTTGCAGAAGGAGTGATGTTTCTATGACATTCATAAGGACATCCTCGGCTTCTTTAGATTGACCGGGCTGGAAGCCGCTGCCTGGAGGAAGATGGCGGCCCACGGCGACAGTGAAAAGCAAGCGGGTAAGTTCTCTGCCATTAACCTTGACTCTAGGCTCCCTGCAGCTGCGAAGGTCCAGCTCTCTCCAAGTCGTCGGAGCCGTTTGAGGGTAGAGGCCATACATAGTCTTCCCACGTATCCTTCTGAGGAGCCTCAGGAACGCCATATATAACCGTTTCGATGCATGGGACATGACAATGCACGCCCAAGCAGTCGGTGATTTGTAGGGACAACGAGTCTGGAGGATTGGCATGATGGTAAATGCGAATGCTGTGAACAGAAACAGGGATGCGAAGATTGTGATGGTCATGGCGACCAGGCTGTCCAGAGTCCAGAGAAGTACGACGATTCCTATCAGGAAGAGAACCATGGCAGATTCTAGGAGGGCGGGAATAGACGAGATGGTGGCACCGACATTCCAGGCCTCCCATTCTTCGACACGTGCCTGCCTTACGAGGATGTTTTCTCGAGGGAGAGCAAGCGGGGAGTTCCAGCGGAGATACTCGCGGATCCATTGCTTTGCGAGGATACCAAAGAGCGCAGAGGAGAGACTCAGGACGAGGCTGAGGAAGAAGAATATGTTTATGACCCGCGCGGCAGCCGTGGGTGCGAAGGCCGGCGCATCAAGAAGGGAGACGAGTGTAGCGTTGACCGTGGGAGGGGGGATGATGCCCGTCATGCGCAGCTGGGCGGACACGCTGAGCGCGAGGAGCTGGTTTGTGGTGCTAGAATCCGCTTCGGTGAGCATAGGGTACGTCTGGACGACAAACGCGGTGAGGAATGCGGAGAATAGACCGGCCTTGGCACATCAAAGTGAATCAGCGCAAGCACCGTCGACACCAGCAGCGCACGTACGAAAACTAGCAGCGTATCTATGTCCTCAGCATAATACTTCATCTCTCCTCCATCGTGCTTGTAGAGGTGGTGCTCGATGGCAGCCCATCCCGAAACGTGTTCGCCATGCTGATTCATGCAGGTGAGTATGTCTTCACAGACACTCGACACAAGCCAGATAGCACACCTGAGGCTCTGGATCCACAGCTGAGTCAGGGCTAGTGCTTGCAGGACCTGGAAGCGGCATCTACGGCAGACGAGAAACGACGACGGAGGTGACAGAAGTTGACGATGGTGCAAGTCGTTGTCGACTGATGTTCATTAAGTAGCAGTGCCTCGCCATAGACGCTTCGGAGTACTGCCCCCGAGAAGAGGCGCGCGTCTCTTTTGCAGTATAGAAGAGCGTTCATAAGGGTTCATCGAGGTACACAAGAAGGCACGTCCAGATGTCCAGCAATAAACAGAGAGATAGATGCCACGTCACCGACTCGCCTCCTGCTTGTGCACCTCAGACGCGGCACCCGAGCTTGCGACGAGGTGTGGCTGCGCTTTATCCGGGGGGTCGTCTGGGTACAGCTAATGCAGGCGTTAGGAGCATGCTGCGTGGCCAGTGTGTCGTAAGGGCGCACCTTGCCTGGATTGAACAGGTTGTGCGGGTCCAGCGCCCGCTTGATCGTCTTCATCAGCCCGACGGTGCCCGCGCCGAGTTCCTCGTAGAGATACTCGCGCTTGCCGATGCCGACGCCGTGCTCACCAGTGCCTGGAGGTGATCGTTGAACAACAGAATCTCGTGCAGGAGAGTCATGACGTACAGGTGCCGTCTAACCGGATCGCCCGCTCGACCATGCGGTGCACTAGACCTCGCGCGATCTCGAGCTCATCGTCGGTCTTGAAGAGGAGCAGCGCATGGAAATTGCCTAACAGCTCGATAATCAGGACAGACTCTCTGTAATCGCGACAGATACGCACCGTCGCCGACGTGCCCAACAATTGTGCTCACAAGCCGCTGCGCTCGATGTCTTGCTTCGTCTCGTACACAAGCTGCGGCAGCTTACTCACGGGCACACTGCCACGAGGGCCATAAGTAACTGTTTCGGAGATATCAAGACGACTACGCACCAGACGTCTGTGCTCCACCCACGGCTGCCCTCGACGAGCGCGAGGCCCGAGTACAGCGCGTTCTTCCGGTCGGACCACAGCGCATTTGCCTCGGCATCCGACGACGCACACGTGAAGCCACTCCCGCCGTGTGCGCTGCAGATCTTCGAGTAATTCAGCCAAGCGTGCAAGCACCATAAGGCGCATATTCTTACCTTTTCTACAACTGAACGGCTCTCCGCCATGATCGTGGGCGTCGGGCCTTGGAGTTTGATGAACAACGAGTCCTTCTCAGGCCATTTGCGTGTGCTCTGGCCGTACAGATTCGTCGAACGCATGAACGCGTCGTCGCAAAGCTCGACGCACTCTTTAGTGGGAAAAACAAAGTCAGCCTCGAGAAGCTGGAGAGGCTTCCATAGCAGACGTACGGACACCGACGCCAGAGTTCACAATCTCCCGCACGGCCTCCGTTGCTGCGCGGACGTCCGGGAACTGCACGACTGCCACGGTGGTGGGCAGTACCGGGGCAAGACGGAGCGTCACTGCGAGCAAGGTGGTCAGAAACGGACGCGGCTACCATCATATAAAGATGTCTACCTTCGGTGATGATTCCAAGCGTGCCTTCCGCACCGATAAAAAGCTTTGTCGTATCGAATCCCGCGCTACTCTTCCGCGAGCGCCGCCGTGTCTTTATGACCTCGCCCGAGGGTAGCACTACCGTCTGCGCACGAATTGTGAGAAGAATATGAATTGACTACGGGGCAGTTGACGCACAACATTCAAGAACCACTCGGCCTTGGCGGTGCCGTATCGTACCGCATTCGCTAGTCACGTAAGCATGTGTGACACGTTGAAGACGAGAGAGAAAGCGACGTACTGCCAGAACAGCCAGTGCTGATCATGCCACCAATGGACGCGCCAGGTGCGGGATCAATCTGGTGGCAGACTGGATGTGAGATTTTGGGCAGAGACACAGCAGAGAGCGCGGACCGGGAAGAATAGCGGGATGCCGCGTCGTTTCAGTTCGGCGTTGATCTCCATCCAGCCAACTCCAGGCTGGCAGACGAGGTCCGAGTCCTCCTCTGCATTTGGTCATGAACTAAGTATGAAAGTTGACGAAGCGTAATGCGTACCGTGTATCTCAAGGATTTTGTCCATGTCGCGCATGTCGACGCATATAGCCCCGCCTGGAGGGGCACGCCAATGCCCTTCGAGAGACGTGCCGCCGCCATACGTGACAACAGGTATCAAATGTTTGTTCGCGAGCTTGACTATAGCGACGACGTCCGCCGTAGATTGAGGGAACACGACGACAGTAGGGGCAGAGCCTGCAGATGCGGTTAAGGATGCATATATGCGCGCGAAAGCGTCACAGCGCACCTGGATGATAGTCATTCTCGCTGTAACCATGCACATGGAGAACTTCCGGATCTGTCGAGACCTTGTCGAGCTGACCATCCGCGTCACCGAGGGCCTCGCGCAGCTCCTTCGAGAGCGTGGCCGCGCTGACCTTGGCGTCTCTTGCCGGCGGGTCATGCACTGGCACGCTACCCAAGCCGACTTTCGCGACACCCGAGTCTGCATGTGCTGGTCGTGCGAGGAAAAATGCCGTAGTGAGCAGCACACCTGCGCCGAGGCCAGCAGCAGCGTGCCGGAAGCTTGACGGCGGGACTGCAGACGTGCTCGCGAGACGTGCCGCTCGCGGACGAAGAGCATGAACTAAGCGAAACCGCAGCATGGTCTGGTCGCCTCGTCTATGTCGTGTTCGACGTTTAGGAGGAGAACGATGGCGATGAGCATGGTGTTTGTGTCGTCCCTGGGAAATGACAAGGAAATGCGCGTAATAACGCCATGTGACTCCCGATCACGCGACCGCCATCCTAGCAAGGCACGTCGGACCGATGTCCCGATGTCCCCTCTCCCTCCACGTTTGCGCGCTCAGCGTGGTTTATATCCAATCTTCGTGCGAAATGGAGGGTCGCCCGGTTCTCTCCTGCACTCCCATGTTGTTGTCTTTCGGACGACACCCTTCTCTTGTCTTGCCTGGCCAACGACGTTACCGGAGACGTTGCTAACCTATCACCATAGTTGATACAACCCTCAGAGGCAGGCTACGCATCGTCGGTCATCAAGCATACATCCTAGGCCTGCTGGGAAGGCTCAGGCAGCCCCGATGGATACAGCGCTGACCTCAGGTGTGTCTTCGTTATCGATGAGCACTCTCCCCTCCCTCACCGAATGATGAACAAATGACAACTCAAATCTACTCGAGATTGCTGAATCTTGTGTCGACGAACTCTTCACTTTTCTGACCATTTCCCTTTTTTATTTTTCTTGCATCGGTCATCTGCGGCTTGCGCTAACGATGTCTATCCACAGTCCGGATACATGGACCGCGAGGTGAAGCTGTATGCCGGCGATGGGCAGTATGGGTGCGCCAAGCATTGTCGCATGATGCTTTTCCTTTTAGTGAGCGAGATCATGTGATACTACAATGATACTCAGCTTGTTTGAATACAATGGCTGTAGTTAAGATATACTCAGAATGCCCGCTTTTATGTTTTCTTGTGCAGGCCGAAGATGTTTTCACTAAGTGAAGCCCTCCTGAGCGCGTCACTAATTCCCAACGTGAGCGGATTGCGCATACATTCCCTCTATGCCACAGCGGATGGCTGAGAGTTGTTCGGACATCCGCACAACGGGAAAGCTTGGGTCGCAAGACAAAGAGATCGTGGTCCTAGTCCCAGACTGCCTGATGGTCATGTAACACCGAGGCATTTCTGCCGTCAAGTGGCCCCCATTGAGAGTGAGTATTTGTATCGGATGCTACTGCAGACACACCGTACTTTTCATACAAGCTATACTCAGCCGATACCTTGCACCTCCGCGTTCCAGCTCCAGGAACTCATAAACCGAAGCGTACCATCTTGCATGAGGGTATCCCAGTGCAAAGCACTCTCGCCCACGGTCTCATCCGTGCCACCCTCCCAACATTGACACTGGGGGCTGGGCGCCCGCTGTGCCAGTCTACGTCCTCATTGTTCCCAATCCCTTCACGCTTGTGAGGCCATTCGTCTACGCGCGTGGGTGGTATGCGACGGCCGCAAGCAAAACGCAGACGCCAAATTCTTCGATTTACAACGCGGACAGCGCGCCACTCGTGCACATGGCCGAGAAAGCGTTGCCCCACTTGACACGCGTCCTCGCGTGCGACGGGCGACCGCGCACGCTCGTCATTGCCTACAAGTTCAGCTCCTCTATCAGCAGCTAGACGCAACGCTCTACGAGGGCTGCACGAACATCGTGTGCGGCGTCAGACTAAGGGAGATGACGATGCTGCAGATCGGGACAGTGCCTATGGCGCGGCTCGCCCGGCTCGAAGACCTCGCGGAGGAGCTGAGCGGGCGCGGAGCCGGCGGAAAGCTTTGGGATATCCGCTCTTCAGAGCGTCACTGCAAGGCATTGGTGCGGTCCCTTGTCGAAGCGCGAAACCTTCGCCTTCAAGACGCTGGAGCGCCTGGAAGAGGTTGCACAGGAGGTTGAGGATAGGCGCTATTACGAATCATCGCGGTAGATATTGTATGGCTGTCCAATTCATGAAAAGGACAATGTCGAACAAAACTAATTACCCGCCTTAGAGAGAAGCCACCACAACTACCCTTGGCCCTACGGCTTGCCTGGAATCGAGGCACATCACGCCCTTATTGGAGATGCATATATTCCAGAGCTCCTAGGTAGGCGACGTACCCGCCTTCTGCGATGGCCCAAGCCCGAGTCTACGGTTCACGTTCTCTTGATCATAGAAAGGCAGACCCGCCTCGCAAGCGGCGCGATACAGGGCACACACCCAGGCCCGATAGCTCTGCGCACCGCTGACCGTCATCGCAAGAGCAAGGAGGCTCGCGAGGCCGAGCGAATCAAGCCACCCGACGCGCATACAGCGTAGCTCCGCGAGAATGACGGTGCGCGTGCCGGCGCCAGCACCGACGCGGAAGGGTTCATCGGCAAGGCGGACCTCGCAAGCGAACCCACCGCGCGCGCATTGCGCACTCCCTCGACACAGCACCGTGTACGCGTCTACGAGCTTGCCGCGTGCGTCTTCTGCTCGCCCTGAGATATACGCAATGCACCAGAACGGGTCCACGCCATGTCGTTCTGCGTAAATCCAGATGCCAGCACCGCCCGGCGAGTACTCATACTGGCTGTCGCTTCTGGGTTGTCGTTTCGTTGGGGCGGTAGTGGCGCAAACGTTCGGACGAGGGTGCGATGGCGTGCTTGCAGTTGTCGCGGATGGCGTGCTGGCAGTTCTCGCGGGTGTCGTGGGGTAACGGGGGTCGGGTGCGAGCAGCTGATACTGACACTTCTGCGCTCAGAAATCCTCTTTGGTCTAAGACTGTCGTGCGTCCTGGCGTCGCTTTGAGCCTGCAAAAGACGTTGTCTGGCGCAAGAGGCCTGGGTTCGTGCACTCACTGTGATCTATCGAAGACCCACGAAGGCTTCCTACGTGGAAGCAGGGGTTGCGGAAGGGCTGTGCCGGGCGCGATGTAAACATATTCCAAGCTCGACGACGACGGGCTGGACGGAAATTCTCGCGTGGTACGACGCGATGATAGGCTACGGCTATCCGGATGCTTGTTGCTCCCCGTAACCACTGGCCGCGCGGGGCTGCTCTTCGACTGAGGGCTCGTGGGCGGGGGCGTATCCTTGGTCAGCCTAGGCTTTGCTTCGCTGTTGTTGATCTTATTGCCCTTCGCAAGGTAGGACGCGCGCCATGGAATGTAATCCTTTATCTCAGAGGCATTCGTGATGAGCGAGTCGCGGAGAGCACCATAGTAGGCGGGGTAGGAGGACATGGTGGCGGCGAAGAGCGCGCCCTGCTCGGCTGCAAAGAGTCAATGAGACAGCTATGGCATCTCGAGGCCTTATATGAGTGGCCAGGACAAAGACCTCGTCGTCATCTCAGGCCACCGATCCGCCTTGCGGCCGCAAAGGCAGACAAAGACTGGCGAAGGTCAAAGACTGACTGTTAGGCATGTAATTATCTGGAGCTTATCGGGACATGATAGACAGATTTATTTGTTTCGCAGGATATCCCCAGCAGAAAGGGGCATAGCTAGTAGTCAATCTGTTGGTGAAGGACGAAAGATATTTGGCAGGCGATTTCAGAAAGTGGGCAAAGCACAGGCGCCGGCTTACGTTGGGTTGATGACTATGGGCGTCCATTCTCTGAGGGTGCAAACGGTACCTCGGACATGCTGGATCTAGTCTCGTTCCTCTTCCCACTCAGAGTTGCAGAAGATTGTAGCTGGAAAAATCTTGGAGAGCCGTTAGTGAGGTTATACTGTTGCAAATTATGCTGGCGACATCGACTCACAGCGACGTGAAGACTGCATCACCGTGGCCCGAGCTGAGGCCGGGGTTCTCTCATGCATAGCCTGTGCCGAATCATTGTTTTACCTCTTCAACTCAAGGTAGCTTGTAAGCTAAGGTCAGCCACCAGTATACATCCTTGTTTCATTTACGAGTGTACTTCTCCTTCGACGCATCGACGGTCTCGACGGCATCTTCAGTGGCATCTGACGGCATAATATATCAGGTTAGGGTTACTATCATTTGGACCAGTACCTTGATGTCCTTGGCGATTATATGTTCCCCGTAGTCTGTCCGCTCAGACGACGAGTTGTGCAGATGAGAACAGCACAGCGTGTCTCGCGATCACGATTTTGATGGGCACCCGAGCCGCAGTCCCGCGCCCGAGAAGACGTGCTTCACGCTCTCATCCACTGCCGCCACCCTCATGGATAGTTGGCTTTCCTGGCACGGTGTTGCAGCAGCAGTAGTTGCTGCTGCACTATTGTTAGTGGTGTACAGGGTGTACTTTCATCCCCTGGCGAAGTTCCCAGGGCCAAAACTCGCTGCAGCAACACATTGGTATTCGGCCTACTATGAGGTATGGAGGGACGGTGCTCTTGTTGAGCACCTGCAAGAGCTCCATAAACAGTACGGTAAGCCCTCTACGGCTACCTCATGATGTCGCAGCGATTCACGGTGTACACGTAGGTCCCGTCGTCAGAATAACGCCGGACGAGGCATGCATCTGTGACGCTTTCCATATGCTTTGAGCTGACCCCCAACGTTTTATTATAGCTACACTTCAACACATCTCAAGCGTATACTGATATATATGTCAGAGGGACGCGATTCACGAAAGACCCGGGTTTCTACGGGTTCATGCATGGGGACAGATCGTCCTTCTGGATGCTAGACCCACAGAAGTCCAAGGCTCGTCGGGACGTTTTGCTCCCACTCTTCTCTCGCAGGGCCGTTCTAAGTCTTGAGGATGTTGTACAGAAAAAGGTGCGCAGAATACCAGAATGCCCACGTGAATCGCCTCCCAACCACCGCACCATGTACCTAGGTCCGAGCCCTCGTCACCGCCGTCCTCACGCAAGGGGCAGATGACACCTCGGTAAACATGCACCGTGCATACCGTTCCGCGACACTCGACACAATCCTTGCGTACGCCTTT
This sequence comes from Phanerodontia chrysosporium, assembly GCA_001910725.1. Classification (NCBI taxonomy): domain Eukaryota; kingdom Fungi; phylum Basidiomycota; class Agaricomycetes; order Polyporales; family Phanerochaetaceae; genus Phanerodontia; species Phanerodontia chrysosporium. The sequence goes on from MJGA01000002.1 coordinate 107,004, forward strand.
GCGCAGGAGCGCGGCATGCTCGACGTGCCGGGCTTCGCGCACCCGCTCGTGCGCGAATTCGAGCGCGCGTTCCCGCTCGCGCTCATCCTGAAGCACCTTCCGTGGCTGCACCGCGTGAGCACCGCTGTGCGCGCGGTAAAGTACATGCTCGTGCGCACGGACCCTGACGACATTGTCCGCGACACAGCGGCGCAGATCGACGGGCTGCTCGCGGACCCCGACCGCCTCGCGGAGCTGCCGCACGAGACCGTCTTCCACCGCTTCCTGGCACCGCACGCAAAAGGCGCGGGAGGCGAGCCGCCGTCGCGTAGGGATATCGTCGACGAGGCGATCAACATCTTTGCGGCGGGCAGCGACTCCACGGGCCACACGTGTGCGATGGGGACAGCCTTCGTCCTGGCGTATCCGAGGTACACAAACGACTCGTCCGCGAGCTGGAGGAAGCGTGGCCCGATCGTGACGCAGAAATACGGCTAGCGCAGCTGGAGAAGCTGCCCTACCTGGTGGGTTCGCTGGCAGGGTCGCCTGAGGAGGCACACTGAACACTGTCGCACAGACTGCGGTTATCAAGGAGTCTTTGCGGATGTCTCATGGCGTCGTCATGCCTCTCCCACGGGTCGTCCGACCCAACGAAGCCATAATAGATGGAATTTCAGTGCCAGCGGGAGTGGGTGTTCCGCAAGACTTGGAGAATCTGCTATCTGACGTCCATGACAGGCTGTTGTAGGCATGGGAGCAACCTTCATGCACTACAACCCAGAGGTCTTCCCACAGCCGTACACCTTCGACCCGGACAGATGGCTACAGCCAGACGTCTCACGACTTGAACAGCATCTAGTGCCATTTTCGAAGGGGCTTAGGAGTTGCATCGGATTGACGTAGGTGTCTGATTTAGGCCGCCATTATTCCGCCTAGATGCGTACTTAAGTCTAATTACAGGCTCGCTTGGTGCGAAATGTACCTCGTCTTCGGGTATATATTCCGACTTCTCGATATGCAGCTCGATAACATGACGTGAGACTCTCCACAAGCTCGTACAGACGGCCTGCTGATTGATTTTGTACATACAGCCTGGAAGACATCAAAGTCAAGTACCACTTCACCCCAACTGTGCGGGAAAAGGACATGCTACGATGCATGGTCCGCGCTCGCGAGTCATAGGCTGTTGACGGCATGATATGTATACTGTAAGACATACAAGGTTCATGGTACACTGGAAGTCTTCTAATCGTACTCTATGGTGGCATATCTGTACGGGCAGGCATGATGTCTAGAGTCAACCTGCGTAGGCTTTTTACTACAATATGTTGTTGAATAGAGGCATAAATACCCAACGCTCCCGGCGTTCGCTATGTCTGGCCACCCACCTGCTCCCCATGCACCCTGAAGCGATACAGGCAAGTGTGTTCTGGATGTCCCCAGTTGCTCAGAACGCGGAGTACAACGACTTCGAAGTCCATGTCCAGCTCCCTGACCTCAGGAGGGAGATCGAACGTCTGCACGTTCCACCGCGCGTCGATGTTGTACTCAAACTCGGCAAGCATGGTGTACACCTCGCCGTCCTCGTTCGCGAGCTCACCCTCATGCACATGGCCGCGCGTCCCATCCTTGGAACTCCACGCAAAACGCGGGGTACGCCATTCCGCAAGCCTGCGCACGTTCTCGTCACCGTCGACGCGCCCCCAGAGCTGCATCGCGCGCGGTGCGGAGCGTAGGTCCGTCGCGACCGCTTTTGCGACATGGTCGACGCTGACGGCGGCGATGCGCACGCGTGCGGGAAGTGCGACGCCGAGTCGGCCGCGCGCGCCGGCGAAAGGCCAGCATTCCCCGTTGTGCGTATCTGGCTGCAGCGCAGTCTCGGGAGGAGGGCCGACGGCACGCGGGAAGAGGACGTCCAGGATGGGCGCGAACATGCCCGAGCGTGCGGCCTCGAATGTCTCGGAGGTGAGATCCTCAACGACGCTGGCGCCGCCGGAGTAGAGTGCATAATCCGGCCGCCCGAGCGTGTCTTCTGCAAGGTTCGGAACCTCGTGGATAGTTTGCCTGATAGCCTGAATGTCAATTTCTAGATCGTTGACGCGTGGTAGCACAGCTACGATGCTGGCCAGAACGCTTTCTATCGCGAGGACCCGCGTCGAGAGCTCGAGATCCTCGGTTGTATGGGTTATAGCGGGAGGCTGAAGGATTGCTGTCGGCAATAGTTGGGACGGGGAGATGGCAAAGAGAGAGAAAACCACGTAGAGGCCAAGGGCGACAAAGGCAATCTGGAGCACCCTGAAGAACGTCGCTGCGCTGGTCCCGAGAAACGACAGGATCTTGCCGAGGGCGCGGCCTAGCGCAGAGCCGACTGCGAAACTTGGGCGAGAGAATGTGTCTGCGCCGTCGAGGGGCCAAACGAGATTGCCCGCCTCGAGCATTCCACTGAGCTGCTCTAGCGAAGCGTCATCGTCATGAGCATCCACAACCTCGCCGTGGCTGCAGACTTCTACGGGCGGTGAGTGCCGAGAGGGTGGCGTCTGCTGTCGCGGACGTATGGGGCTCTGCACACACACATGAGCTGGGGCGTGATAGAATGTACGCCAGGGTGAGCTCACCGGGTGTCCAAAGCTCACCTCTTCCTCTGTCGTCTCGCCCCCATCGGCAACTCGCTCTTGCACCTTCTTACGCGTCACCGCCGGCGTCGACATGACAAGCGTGTCTTCCTCCCAGAGCCCCCGCGGCCGCGGCGCAGCATGCCTCGCTGCAGCATCCTCGAAGCCTTCGTCTGTGTCCGCGCCAGACCTGCCAGGCGTGTACGCCCTGTTGTCCGTCGCGAGTCCTGTGCGCCGCCGTGGCGTGCTGCTGTGTTGCTCGGGCTCCGCAGACATGCGCCGGCGCGTGAACGTCGCAGGCGCGAGGCGCGAAGTCATGTCGGCGATGGTCGTGCTCGCCTCGTCGTTCGTCGCATCGGCCTCGCCTAGATTCTGCGGACTTGAGCGTTTCGGTGCGCTGAGGCGTATGCTCCGTCGTGGTGACACGCCAGGCGTACGGGCAGTGGCTACTGAGTGTGTTTCCTTTTCAAAGTCGGGAAGTGCAGATCCGAAGCGACGTGTTCTTGGCTGGGTGCTCGGTATCGGAAACTTGCTTGCTGGAGCCATGGCTTATGGCAAAAATATTCGCAAGGGCCCTGCCCGATGCTGCGAGATATGGGTTTATGCAAGATATACGGAAGAACTGGGGCGTACCTGAATTGCATGTGTGCACCCTCGCCTTTATAGCCCGTCTACCCTGCCATAGCGCCCCCTCGTGGCGTCCTGCACATTCGGATAGCCATTGCAACGTTCCGCGCACGCGCGTCACACCCGAGGTCCTCGTGGACCTTTGCGTGCAGCGGAACAGACGGAGATGATATCAGGGCAGCCAGTGTGCCTCGCGGACAACGCGTGTCCAACAAATACCGTCAGGTTGAGGATGACGAGGGTCAGGGTCGTATATAGATGGCACACGAAGAGTATGAGGCGGTTTGACGTTGTCGCAACGGCTATTCACTGCTGTTAGTGTGAAGAAGTTTGAGAGGTAAACGGTGTAAAGCTCGACTTTCCCGATGAGACGTGCTTAGACGCCGATTTCACTACGTGAAAATTACGGCCAAACGCTTTAACGTCTGCTGTTTTCTTCGCCTGGGACAGAGAACAAACTAAACGTGATGGCGCAGTGGTCAGCTTCGTCATAGCGTCTAGCAAACAGACATCGAGGGCGCACAACAAGGCTTCCGAGGCGGAAAAGGGGCGATCCATAAACCGAGTAGAAACAAGTAGGAAAGTACAATACAGTAGTGGAATACAGAGTCGAGAAGATAATAATGATACAATAAAGACACCAGTCTACTTGGCACCTGCACTCGAGAACTGTAGCAGGGATGGAAGTTAGGACGAGGACGGGGAAGATGGAGGTATGGTACATACCTTGGTTACCGACTTGGTGCCCTCGGAGATGGCGTGCTTGGCCAGCTCACCCGGAAGGATGAGGCGCACGGCAGTCTGGATCTCGCGCGAAGAGATCGTCGACTTCTTGGAGTAGGATGCGAGCTCTGTTGGGCGCGGTCAGCGGCCGCGTTCAAGATCGACATTGGAGAGGACGTACTAGAAGCCTCAGTGGCAATGCGCTCAAAATGTCGTTGACAAAGGAGTTGAGGATGGCCATGGCCTTGTTTGAGATACCGGTGTCAGGGTGCACCTGCTTGAGCACTGAAGTCGGGGATCAGAAGACCGCTCGAGTTCGCTGCGAGAGGGGGGACTCACCCTTGTAGATGTAGGAGGAGTAGGTCTCCTTGCGGCCCTTTCGCCGCTTCTTCTTGTCGCCGTCTGCGCCAGAGGCAGCGGGCTTGGAGGTTTTCTTCGCAGCCTTCGTGCCCTCGGTGGTCTTGGCCGGAGCCTTGGACGCGGTGGAGGCGGGAGCCTTGCCGGCAGTGGACGCGGGCTTGGGTGCCATTTGTGCTAGGTGTGTGAGTGGGCGAGCGAGGGCTGCGACGAGGCGAGGGGATGGAGGTTTGGGGAGAAGGTGAGGGCGAGACGGGCGCGGCAGCACGGCCCTTAAGTAGTGACGCGTGACGTTGGCCTTGTTGATTCCATCACGTGATTCAGGTCACAAACGCGTCTCGCGACGTGACGAGCTTGTTTATTCCCGGTCACTTTCCCAGGGCGGGGCGTGACCAGCGTGCCGCGGCGCTATATAAGCCTGGGCACCTCTGCCCTCGCCGTCCACGCTCATCTTGCCCTCTCCTCGACGCTGCCCCCAGCCCCTTGTACACCCACTCTTCTCACCACCCACAACATCTAAACCACTCGAAATGTCTGGCAAGGGTTCTGGCAAGTCCAAGTCTGGCAAGGCCGCCGCCGAGGCCTCTGGCAAGTCCCAGTCTCGCTCTGCAAAGGCCGGCCTCCAGTTCCCCGTTGGCCGTGTCCACCGTCTTCTCAAGCGTGGCAACTACGCCCAGCGTGTTGGTGCAGGTGCCCCTGGTGCGTTCTAATCTCTGCGCGTCCTCAATGTGCGAGGCTCACCAGTTGCGCAGTCTACCTTGCGGCGGTCCTTGAGTACCTCGCTGCCGAGATCCTTGAGCTCGCTGGCAATGCTGCGCGCGACAACAAGAAGCAGCGTATTGTCCCCCGTCACCTCCAGCTCGCTATCCGCAACGATGAGGAGTACGTACCACGTCCGATGATAAGCCGAACCCCGTGCTGACCCCTGTGCTCCAGGCTGAACAAGCTTCTCGGTGACGTTGTCATCTCGCAAGGTGGTGTCGTACCACACATTGACCCTGCTGTACGTCGCGTTTGCTCCTGTGTGCTATCCGCGTACTCACCATCGCTTGCAGCTTCTCCCAAGCAAGACACAAAAGGGCAAGAAGGGCGAGACGACCGAGGTTTAAGTTATACCGGACTTTGTTCCTTGTCTCCGTTCGTGTCGTGTTGGATTCGTCTTTATCTTTTTGACTGTATCACTATCCTATGTACCATCAGCTATATCTTAGCCTTCGCTTGCGTCGTACCTTGCGGTGCAGCATATCGATCTGTCTTCATACTCCGCCTTTGTGTGAGTCTAGGGGATGGCAGAGAATGAGGGCTTAACAAGTCCATGTCGGCTTTTTGAAGATGCCCACTGCCTGGTTGTTATGCGCCCTCAGTTGTGAACATCGCCCCATGACCTGCGACGGCTTGCAAGGGGTCCCGACGGGCTTGGTCGCGGTATTGGCTCAATGCTCGCCAACGCTGGTGTACCCTATGTATGTTCCCCATGCAACGGTCGAGGCGTGCATCGGATACATGCAAAAGGTGCACCGCGTGGATTCGCAGTGTGGGAAGACGACTTTCAGCCTGCAGCGTCATGAGCACTGCCGGGAGCGTTGGTGGGAAAAGATCAGGTAGGGACTCGTAGAGTATGTCTTGAGGGAGGCGAGAGAGGTGAGAGAGGCGAACGTGCACGAGTCCTCAAGGCCTCAAGCCACGCAAGGGACGCATCATTTGATGCGCCCATGACATAGGGTTAGGGCTTGTGACCTAAGCATCGGCGCCAATGTGCGCATCGGCACCGACGCAGCTTGCTCTCGGACAGCCATTGTGACGAGGTGAGTCCGAGCCGTATACAATTCCCAGAACAATTCGCGAAAAATGTCTAACGCTTCCACTGCTACTGCAGAGCCTCAGTTGTACTGCATCCTCCTTCTCGTCGGCTGAGAAAGCGTGCTGCAAAGCTTCAGAGTTTAACACAGTACCGCGGTATGCATGTACAACTTTCACCTTCTGAGTTTTCTGACATAGCAGAAATTCTTGTAGAAATAGGGGCCAGTATGGCTGTTCTTACTCTGCCATTGTATCCTTCTTCTAAGACGCGTTCGACACTGTCGCCGTCGCAGCTTGCGACGCTTAACAGCAAGATCGCCGGAGCCCTATCCCAGGCACTCACGCTACCTCAGGACAAGCGAGATTTGCGAAGTACCACTGCTTTTATCTCGTCCTACGCCAAAGATCGGGCGCAGAACGTACTAGAAGCGCTCATCTGGGACCCCGAGCACGCTAGCAAGAACACCATGGCGGGATTGTCTCAAGCGGAAAAGGCTATCCACCAGCGTACCTTCATGCTCTCTGAGAAACTCGCCGCTTATCTTGATCTCCAAACACTTGTGGACCTTTGTGTTACCTACGCACGCGGGTACACCAAACGAGTTCGAGCGCTGCTTACATCCGTGGTCCAAACATCTCCGGATTTCCTGCGTCGGCTTGAAGAGGAAGCCGTACCGGCCTTTACAGCGCTGCTCTCCTCACAATCCCAGGGACTCTACGGTGTGCGCAAGATTGCACACGTCCTCTGCTGTCTGCTGAAACCCGCGCCTGCGGAAGTCGTACGTCCGCTTGCACGCAGCAAACATTTCATGGCCGCTCTCGCGCAGGCCCATGACGGCGGGCTCGCCAGCCTCGCACGATCGTACGGAGGCTTAAATGCAGGCCGGCTCCAGACGCCTGGGACGCCGCTCGACGACTGGGAGCGAGTCTTCATCGAGAGCAAGGCTGCGCTCGTTGACACCGCGCACGTACTCCTGCGCACACTCCTCGGCGACGTTGCAGCAGTGTCCGGCCCCGGTTTCGCCCTCGCAGAGGCGTGCGCACCCGCTTTCGAGGTGCTCGACGCCCTGCTCTCCGTTCCGCCTGCACGTGCTCCTAATGACGACTCCATACCGTTCCTCAACCGCACGCTCGTCGAGGACACGCAGGCTGCATACGACCTCCGGGGCGTGCTACGCTCCATGTCGCGCACAGATCCGCGCACGGAGCAGCTCGAGCGTGCACTCACGGTGCTCGACACGCAGGACGGGCCCGGGGCACTGCGCCTCATCCTGCGCTCTTCGGGTGCGATGCCCGGCATCGACGCGCGCGGCGCCGGGTCCAAGGGCAAGGGCCGCGCCACCGCCGCCGACGAGCCGCAAGACGACCCTGCGCTCGACGCGGCCGTCGCGCAGGTGCTCGACATTCTCCCCGAGCAGGACCCTGCGTACGTGCGCTACGTGCTGTCCCATCCCGACTTTCCGTACCGAGGTGACGCGGAGCGGCTCGTCGGCGCACTACTCGAGGGCACCGCGCCCGCCGTCGACCCCGCGCAGTACACCCAAGGCGCGCCGGCCCAACCCCCCGTGCCCCGAGAAGAGCGCTTCGAGTACACGCGCGAGCGGCGAAACGTGTTCGACGGGGAGCAGCTCGACGTCTCGAAGCTGCGGGTGGGCAAGAAGCGCGAGGACGCGAACGTTCTTCAGGACCGTGCGTTCCTCGAGCAGATGAAGGCCGACATTCTGCGCCGTGCGGAGGCAATGTCCGACGACGAGGAAGGGGAAGAGGCTACGGCGGGCGCGAAGCCCCGGGCGCCAGCGTCGCGCTGCCCGAGGAGCTCGACGACCTCGACGAGCTTGAGGGCGTCAAGGTGCGCGACGGCGAGCCGAGCGACGACGAGGGCAGCGAGACGGAGGCTGACGAAGTGGTGCGTAGCGGCTGTGCCTCTCGGATTTGGGGCCCACGCTCATGTATGCGCACAGGCGGGCACGCCGGCGAAGCCCGAGACGATCCTCGAGCTCGCCTACATCCGCGACCCGAAGCTCTTCGACCGCGACGGACAGACGCGGCGGGGCAAGGCCCGGCAGGACCTCAAGGCACAGACCGGTACGCCTTCCTCTTTGCCCTGGCGATTGTCACCATTGACGCCGAATTCTAGGCTGGAGCGACGAGCAGATCGAGGGCTGGCGGATCATGCTCGAGCGGAACGTGCGTTCTTCTGCCTCTCCTTGTCCGATCGTGACGCATATACTCATTGCCCTGCCAGCCGAACAAAGACAAGATCCTCCAGAAACACGAGTTCTCGGGCAACCAGCGTGGCCCACTCGCGCCTTCACCCTCACCGGGTACGTCCGGCTCTGGAGGCCGCGGGCGTGGTGGCCAACGTGGACGTGGCGGAGGTCGTGGGGCGGGCGCGGGCGCGGTAGGGGTGGCGGCGGCGGGCATGATGGGTCGAGCGGGGAGGGGACGGCGCGCGCGACCGTGCGTGGAAAGACAAGAACAAGGCGAGTCGCGCGAACCACAACCGCAAGCGAGGGCACGACAAGAAGATGGCGCGGGCGGGTGGTCCGAGCTAGAGTTACGTGCAAGTTCAGATACACGCACAAGTGTCTTGATGTTTTATCCAGAGAAGGCTCGGCTAGGGCGAAAGTAATGACCATATGACTAAGAGCTATTATGCAGAGGTCATGACAGCAAAGACGGCATTTCGACAACGCAAAGAAACTTAGCATGGCGACTGGTTGGACACGAGCAGAGCGAGCAAGAACACCGGGGCAAATCGCAAATCCCAGAGTGTCCAATTGAAGGGCATCCGAGAGACTTGGATACAAGCCGCTCGGTATGTCTCCAGAAATCTCGACATTTTCAGCTACAAAGAGGCGGGGAACCATTCAGCACTTACATCTGCTAGCAAGCGACCACCCTCATCCCTTGACTTGACTTCTAAGACACAGCTTCTGCTTCGTTACGTTAGCAAATGCCGCCATCGCCCGCCTAAGATGGCGACAAGCAAGGGTACATGCCAGGTGGTAAGATGTCATGATTGGATCGGGGAAGACACTGACCAAGAAGGACGCCGCATCTGGGGGAATCTGCGTACGCGCTTGCGCGTGACTGAACAAATCTGCACGTCTTAGTGCAAAACAGCCATCGTCTCGAGTTGACGAGGTCATGCGCCAGGCATGGGCAGCCAGCCGCTACACGCTGGTCGCGCTGCCCGGAGACCGTGTTCACGCTCCGCTCTACACTGACGCGCACTGTATGGGCGCTTCTCACAGGCTTCGTGGCGTTGCCACGTGGAGGGCACGTGGATCTTGCGCGTAGCGTCGGTGGGCGACTTTGCTACCGCCCATGACTGCGTCGCCTGCAAGCTTCAAAGCCTGCTGCCCACTAAAAACACTCGTTTATGCAGGCAATTTACACGCACAAATCTTTGGCCATAATGAATAAGCTGTCGCGTATGTGCCGCTGACGCAGGGCAAGCCAGAGTTGGTTGAATTCGATATGGCGGTTCGTACAGTCGTGTCTCTGGGGCAATGCGCTTGGCTCACCGTACATTCACCAAATATGCGCTCGCTCTGACATATACGAAGGGCCGAGCAGATGCTGTACCTAGGCGAGCACTGCCCGCATTCACTAAGTACAAGGTGTCCTTAGCCGGCTAGCCTGATACGTGTTCACATCAGCCCAGGGTACAGGAACCCGGACCACGGCACCGACAAGCACAGTTACCACGTCCAGACATCGGACATAGAAGACAGCAAACCCGCCCGGTCCTTCGTCTATTGAGTGCCCAGGCGACCGAGGCCCGAGACCGCGGCGGTCCTGATCCTCGGGGCTCGGCCAGAGGTCTTGCCGACCACGGCCTGCTTACACACCTAGACACAGTCTGTCAACCTCTCCATGCGTCGTTGGCTGTTTCTATGGGCCGTTGTGGACCGTTGTGGCGGTCGCCATCGCGCTCCGGTCAGTCGCGCCGTCCGCGACAACTTGACCGGCAATATATTCGGCTCACGCTCGCCTGTGGGGCGTGTACCCGGCGTTAAGCCGCTTGAGCTGCGTTCTCTATGACGTCTCTTCTGCGTCCTTGCTTACTCGTCCGGAGTTATCGTTCAGAGGAGATGTCGTCGCTCTCGACCGGAACGACACGATTTGTCCCGCTTCGGCTTGGGTTGCGACCACCGAGCAGCGATCCGTGAATCATCTCCAACTCAAGATGCGTCCGAGATGAAGACTCTTCCAACGAAGTGGTATACCGTGCTATATTATCGTTCAAAGCGTCGTGTTCTCTGGCAGTATGCCTCAGAGACATGCCAGTTGCATCACGAAGATTGATCGCACATCGTCATATTCTATTTGTCATTCTCTCTCGCCTTGGTCAAAATAGGTGCATGTGGGGGTCGGGGTCATCCGGTTGTCCCCGTTATCTGCAGGTTGGTTTGTCCTCGACTTCGCACTGCTGCTCAAGTCATATGCCTTCTTGGACGTCATCACCCTCTTCCTTATTCGTTCATCCTGCAAGGCGCGGCTGCCCCCAATGTGATTTGCGGAGTCCCGTGGGATGCATAGAGGCGATGGGACGCCGTCACATGAATGCTCGTAGCGTCAGAGGGTCCCAACGTGCAGCTGCGAATTTCCATTTTTGCTGGTCAGAGTCTTTCGCTAGTTATTGGACATGAAACCATCGTAGCAGGGGCTATGCAGGATGCCCAGCGCATTTGTCCTTTGTCTCCGTCGCGGGCCCGAGATAGCAGGGGAATTGCATAGATAAGATTAGATTTTGAATATCAAGGGATAGACGCCATAATCTGGATCGGGACAGGGTCGCTCTCGACTTGCTCTCGCCCACCTCGACCAGCCTTGGCCGGAAGGAAAATGTGCTTTAAATCGTGCAGTGCCTCGCGGTTGCCCCTCATGTGAACATGATGCCACTCTGGACGACGCCAGCCAGGACGACCCAGATTCAGAACCTGCTCAGGAATGCCGGCGCGGGAAGAACGATCAGGACGAGGCTCCCTCACGGGGTCATTTCGAATTCGAAGCGAGCGACTCCTGGAGCTGCCTTCGGCGGGAGCTCCGTGCCTGTCTGTTTCTGGGACTTGCTTTCGACGATAAATAGCTGACGACGCCGTTCTCGAGGGCCAGCTCGTCTCTTGCACCCGCCGCTACACCACCATGTCCCAGTACTCCATCCCCAAGACCATGAAGGCCGCCGTCGTCGACGCACACGGCGCGCCGCTCGAGATTCGCGACGTCCCCGTCCCCCAGCCCGAGAGCCTCAAGCCCGGCGAGTGCCTCGTCAAGCTGGACTGCACGGGTGTATGCCACACCGACCTGCACGCTGCCAAGGGCGACTGGCCTATCGCAGCAAAGACCCCGCTCATCGGCGGCCACGAGGTGCGCAGAAACGGCCTTGATTGGTGTTTAGCGCATGCTGACGCGCATCCCAGGGTGTCGGCATCGTCGTCGCTATCGGCGCACATACGCAAGACACGGGCATCAAGCTCGGCGACCGTGTCGGCATCAAGTGGCTCGCAGACTCGTGTCTCGATTGCGAGCAGTGCAGGAAGGGTCTCGAGCAATGTGAGTTCACTTTTCTGCTCCCTCTGCGGGCGAGATTTCCGTTACCCCTGTTCCCGCATGTCCACCCATCGTCATGCGGCACCACTCGGCGTGCGACGCGTCTCAGTTCACTCTTCTGTGAATGCGCCACATCACGAGGCTTGCGGGCGCCCCGATCGTCACAGTAGCTGACGTCTGTGTGTGTAGCATGCCCCAACGGCAAGTACAGCGGCTTCACCGTCGACGGCACCTTCTCGCAATATGTCCTGTCGTACACGAAGCACGTCACCCCCATCCCCGATAACCTCAGCAGTGCAGAGGCTGCGTCGATTCTCTGCGCCGTAAGTCGCATATAACGCTATTTCGCCACCATATACTGACTGTATGCACAGGGAATCACCGTATACCGCGCGATCAAGTACAGCCGCTCGAACATCGGCGACTGGATCTGCCTGCCCGGTGCTGGCGGTGGACTCGGTCATCTCGCCGTCCAGTATGCTGTCGCGATGGGCCTGCGCGTGCTCGCGATAGACACCGGTGCGCAGAAGAAGGAGCTGGTCACGAAGCTCGGCGCGGAGGCGTGGATAGACTTCAAAGAGACCAAGGACCTCGTTGGCGACATCAAGCGCGCAACAGGCGGCATGGGCCCGCATACGGCTGTCATCACCGCTGCAACGAGCACTGCGTACGAGCAGGCCATCGACTACCTCCGACCTGGAGGCACCCTCATGGTCGTCGGTCTCCCTGCACGGGCCTCACTCAATGCCGACATCTTCTTCACCGTCACGAAGAGCATCAACATCATTGGCTCATACGTCGGGTGAGTTGTAGTGTTGTCAGTCTCTGCTCCCGCTGACGTCACGCCCAGAAATCGCCAGGATGCACGTGAAGCGCTCGACATCGCGTCCCGCGGCAAGGTCAAGTGCTTCTTCGAGCTCAAGCCGCTTTCCGCGCTCAAGGAGTGAGTAGCGCTGTCTTGTACGACTTGACCTCCTCTGACACCACTCTGCAGGACATACGAAGGTCTCGAGAAGGGCGCCGTCGTCGGCCGTGTCGTCCTAGACATGAAGAACTAACGTCTCCAACTTGACGCTGCGTTCGGCATTGCTCGCCCTCCCTCTCTCTACTGACTTGACATATACAATGAACTCAAACTGTATCAACAGCCTTGTGTAGGATTATACCGGAAAGTGTGTACAGTTTGTGTAATACTCTGGAGTCGGTGCTTGTACTTTTGTAGATGAAATATACGATGGAACGTTTTTACTTTCTCACCGCGTACGCCGACATTATCTTTGCCTTACCGGGAGAAAGACAGAAGTTTAACTGGGGCTTCAAGAGGTGAGATCTGTGAGACTATAGGCACGGAAGAGAAGTAGTGACCATCCTCGGGTAAAGGCCTCTATGGGCTGATTGTGGAAGAATACAGGGGCTTGCAAAAACAAACTGCAGGTCAACAGTTTCGGATCGCTGGCAGCTGGCCACACGCGTCACCATATTGGGTGCGGGGCTGTTATGTGAGCCGCTGGGCTATCGAGGACAAGGCCACCTCCCTTTCACCGACACAATAGACCGCGCTGCTACAGGAGTAAATAGGTGCTTGCGCGGCTTGTTTCACTACGGGAAGCCGAGAGAATATTTTTCCGCAGATATAGGTAACAACTGGGGCCTGGGACTCTTGAAAACGGACGTCAATGGACGTCAATGGGCAGGGCACACATGATACAGTGCAGGCGGGAGTTTCCACCGGATGACAGCCCTTTCTAAAATATGGAGAAAATCTGTCACCCGCGGCCAGAGAGCACCAGAGAGACACGTGCAGTTTCTCTTGTAAGTCCCTGTAAGTGATGAGTCTACGATCAAGGGTTTACCGGGTCTTGCCATTGTGGTGCCAGGGGGCTGATGATGCCACTTGCGCAAGGCTTTTGGCTGCGGCCTATGTGCTTGATTCTTGACTACCACTGATGAATTCTTCGCCATCCGGCAACTGTGACGCTTTGTGGTCCTTCATGTGTTTTTGACTGATATTGAAGGTAACGCATGAAGAGGTAGGACTTGGCGGCTCGCAGTCTCGCGTGGCGAGGCGCGCGTAGCGATCAACGAGTGAGCGTTCATGTTCGTTTTGATTCGTGGTTTCGAGGTCCCTCCATCTTCCTGCGTGCTCTCGTCTCATTTATCTCACACTATACACTATCTTTAGCACCATTCTTGGGGACATTAAGTTCTCATCAGACTTACGGCGCTCTACCCTGAAAGCCAAACAAACTCGAACAATCTTCTCGTCACCGTAGTAAGGCCTAATCGACGCGAATTTTGTGTGTTCTTAGGTTCTGATTTCTCATTATACTACTAGGCGACATAGATTCGTACAAGATGCACTGCTGCCTGCACATTCATGAAGTCGTACAAGCCGTTGCAGACTGTATCCAGAATGCCGATATTACTGAGTCCTGCTCTGGGCCTCCGAAGGCCCGTACACTCTTTAACATGGCGCTAACATGCAAGGCATTCTCCGAGCCTGCTTTGGACGCCTTGTGGAGAAAAATCAGTAACGTACAATACTTGATACGCCTTCTGCCAGAACGCATTCTACAGCCGGGCCCCTTTCTTGAGGATGAGCGCCCACAGCTGGCGAGTGTTCTTTGAGGCTACGTATTTAACGAGACCTGATCAGAGCTTTTCAGATAGTTTCTGAGAGAGGATCTGTAGAAGACTGGGAGGTGCTTGTCCGCTACGCGCGTCGAGTGCGCGAGGTCTACTTTCCACGTCCGCGCAAGAACAGTTTCGGGAACTACATCCTACTCGATTGGGCCTCTCTCAAGGACTTCTATCCTGGGCAGCAGCTCTTCCCCAATGTTCGCTCCATACTTTCAGATAACCCGATGGTCGTTCGATACCTCCCTTTCTTCGCGACATCGCCGATCAAGATGCTGAATTTTGAATACTCGAGCTCACGTGACGCGGAACTTCTCGCATCATGCCTCCCTCTATGTTCCAGAACGCTGAAGCAACTGTGCTTCGAACGTGATACTTCCTTGGAGGGGGAGGACCGAAACGCAGCATCGATAATCGTCTCAAAGGCGATGTGTACTCTGGAGTCGCTCACATCGCTGTCCATTACATACCCACACCAGGAGACCCTCGTGCACTTGGGATCGCTCATCTATCTTCGTCATCTCGACCTCACCCTCCCTGAGGGGGGCCATAACCTCCCGGCTTCCTTCCAAGCCCTCGAGACACTGAACCTCCGGTACACGACATGGGACGCAGCATCGGTCATCAATTTCCTCCAGTGCATCCATCCTCGCAATCTCACGCACTTGAGAATCTCCCGCGACTGCCTACACTAAAACGAGGTTCTAGTTCCTACAACCCCGTCTCACGTCCAGGCGCTCTTCGCGCTCCTCCAGAAGTTTAGCTCCCTTCGCTCCCTCGGAGTGCGGTTTATTTCAGATCTTCCTGACCTGCCAACTGGCAGTCTCTCCATACTCCCTCTTCTCTTCCCGCTGCGTGAACTTGAGTACCTGGAGTTGCGGGACATACCCTTTGCCCTGTGCGCGTCCGACATCAATACGGTCATTGATGCGTGGCCCAGGATCCGCTGCCTATACCTCGGGGACTTGGCCGAGATTGCACAGCCAATGGCTGGCCTGGATGCGCTCCTGCCGTTTCTGCGCTGTGCGCGCCTGAAGGAGTTGTGTCTTACCCTCGCGGTGCCTCAAGAGACAACCTACGATGAGTACATACCGCCATTCGCAGCGACCTCGCACCTTGAGTCGCTGTGCGTCGGTCCCCTCAAGCAGGGTGGTGGCTACACAGGTGCTGCGTGGTTCATTGCAAAGGTGTTCCCGCACGCGAGACTCCAGAGGTCATTGCTGGAATCCCCTGTGCTCTTCGGGCCCGCATATTACTTGGACGGAGAGATCAAGGCCCTGAAGAGTGGGGTTTAGGGCAGGGGACTGCTTCCTCAAAGACGTGACAGGTCTGCTACCGTCTCATATACGTGTCCCAGCTCTCATGTTGATTGTCCGATTAGGTTGAACGTGTCTTCAAACAGAGAGGCACAGAGCTCCGTTGCGTTCTACGGGTATTTATCTGGGTTACTTGCCGCTATCATGAGTTGGGGAATGCGTGCTACGGATCCTGTCAGTCGCTGTCATCCCAGTTCAATCCTGCTACTCTCCGTTAGCTTCATAGCACCGGTCTCGGGCGGCGAATCATGCTGATGGGGTATCTTCTGCTAGTCGGAGAGTTTGCTCTTACATCACGTTGGTTTGCATCATTCGTGATGCAGGACGCGGGACGCCCAGTACGCCTTGTCGCAAGCCATGTCTGCCATGCACGAACATCAGCAAAAAAATGGGTCGCAGATCTGGTATGGTAGGGCTGGCAAGGCGGCGCCAGTCAGACTAGCGCTGACCTGCAATGGCAAAGGCGCGCCAGTCTGGGATCGCCTGGTATTGCCTGGCCATGGCTTGTCATCCTGATGCTGCGTGGCATGAAACTTCCTGGTAAGGTCATGGATGGGAATTTAATATCTGTATGAGTTTTTATGAGCAGTAATGGACAGTTCACTGTCATCTTACTTCCTGAGCGCACACTGGGCCAGCTCCTCACTTTGGCACCGTGTCCGGGGCACGCTCACTCGTTCGGGCGCTACTTACATTGTGAAACAGGGTTCGCAAAGGCAGCTTAAAACGTTCCACGGTTCTGTGCGCAATCGCATATAGCAGTGGCATGTGCCACATGCGGAGCCTAACACAGCACGCCCCTCGTTGGCCTCACTGACACCTACATAGCATGTATCTGCATACCTTTACAGTGCGACAAACACCTTACTTAAGTGTATTGGGTGGTCAACGATCTCGCCCAAGCAAAGGTTTGCGGCTGTTCTGCTCGTGTTACTTGCTCGAGATGCTAGTGCACAGCAGACAAGCCAACGCTTACAACCTGACAGCTTACCCAGTCACATGGTGACTTACCTGTGACGTTTTTTGCTTACCAGGACTTCAAACCCTGTGACAGACGCGTCATGCCCAAGACGGAAGGAAGACATGACGTCGAAGCGTCCGAGAAGCAAAGTCCATCTCCAACGCATATAAATCCTCTGTTCCCTCTGCCCTGCTCTCTCCCTCATACCACCACGATCCTCACTCCTACATTGCCCCTGCCTTGTCAAGCCGCCTCGCCGTCACGTGCGAAACACCAAAGTCGAGCTTCAGGATAAACATCGTGCCTAACGAGGAAGGCCTTGTTCTCTGTTGCGCGGGCTGGTGCGGGTGACAGCGCATTTATGGGGCAATTCTGAGGTACGCCGTTAGATTTTTATTGTCGTTTGCCCTGCTAACAGGGTTCTCTCGACTTTGTTCTGCACAGTTACGGTGTGCGTGTATGAAGTTACAACATCAATTCCACGCATATATGCACCTGCCCTGCACACGCTCGCAACCATTGCACACACTGCGAGAACAACGGATACACAATACCCTGCGGTGCGGCTTGCCAAGCGCATTATCTCTCGCCAGACCGCCGCATCCACTGACCAAAAGGCCTCGTCAGGTCGCCGCGTTCATCGGGAGCGACACCAATTTCTATGTCGCAGATGCGGACGTCATCAAGGTTCAATTTCCCCCTCCCCGCTGCATACTCCCGCTGATCTTCATGACAGGAAATTACGACACATTGTTCGCGCTTTCCAAAACTGCTAGAACAGTATAAGGTCCTCACCTTCTTCGGCGGCAACATCGTCGCGAGCGAGGGCGAGCACTGGAAGTGCTACCGCAAAATCGCCGCGCCCGCTTTTTCCGAGGTACGCCCTCGTGCCGTCCCCGGTCGACCCTGCATTTCTGAGCGGCCCTGCGCGCAGCGGAACAACAAGCTCGTGTGGGACAAGACGCACCTCACTATGCAAGACCTCTTCACTAACGTCTGGGGCAAGCGCGCCAAGGTCCACGTCGACCACGCCGTCGACATCACCCTTCCGGTGTGCGCGCCTGCACCTGTTTCCTAACCGTGTGCTCACTTGCGCCCATCCCTCCCCTGGACATTGTGCGACGTAACCTTGCGCCTCTTCGTGATTGCGTCCGCGACATGCGCCCTTGGATCGCCCCGCATGGGCACACGCCTTGGCCGCGCAGATTGCCCTGTTCGTCATCGGCGTCGCAGGCTTCGGGCGGCCATCAGCGAAAAAATAACTGCTAGATCTAGCTTGACCAGGGCTCCCAGCGCAGATCAGCGTTGCCAGACTGGGATCGGGATTGCCACCTAAGACATGCGATCGATAAGCATGACATGCTTATCAGCCTGATAGCACTGACCAGGCTTGCCAGTATGGAAAGCCAGGTCACCGACGTCCAGGTCTGGTAATGCCTGGCAATACATGACAATGGCCGCAGTTGCGTGGCATATATATCCAGGTTTATTGGCTTGCTACTCAGGCTCCCCTCATATACAGTAGACAATAAAATCGATTCATTTACTAGTATACAACACACCATACAGTACATGAGTGCTCGGGTGACAGATGCATAATAGGATGGATCGCTGGTGGCACTATATGCTTGTGTTACCCTGCGCACACCCTCACTCTGGGAGGGCTGCTCTTGCAGAACCTGCAATGCAGCGGCCTGCGTCCGCGTGTCTTCAGAAAGGGTCTATACCGAAACCCTATGTCTGCATTATGCCCTACCGCGTCAGAAACTGATATGTGCACTCGTAAGGACGATGACGCACCGGTCAAGCTGCTCGTCAACGCGGTTGAGCTTCTCCAAGAGGCAGACGTCCGGGTGCACACGGCGCATGGCAACGAGCCGCTCGAGCAGCTGCACGCTCGAGTCGAGTCTCTTCCAAAAAAAAATGCAAGCAGAGCATCGGGCTTGAGAACGCACTTGGCGAGCCATGCCGCAAATGCAGCCGCGCCACAGGGTATGGGGCGTCTGTCGTCCTCGCGGTCGCATGCGGGGTTGGTTGTAGACGCATATGATGGAGTGTCGAGCGTGTTATCAAGTCCTGAGATACAAACGGCGAGTAGTTAGTAGGATATATGCGCACATACAATGGGACTTACAGCTCGAATCTGATTGCATTGTCACGGCTTCACACCGTGAGTCTTTCCAGACCTGGAGGATGCCCATATTAACATGACCGGCCTAATGCGCGATAGGGAGCGGTGAGAAGGGGTACAAGAGTGGCGGGCACAAGGGGTTCGCCTCAAGTTCGCCTCGAAGTGACTCTGTGGATCATCAGAAATAGTCTTTTATCGAGGACGCACGAACCTCAATACTCAGTGCAAGCCTGCAATCACTGTCTCACGGCTTCAAGGAAGGGCCAGATTCGTCGGAGCAGGCAGGAGCGTTTAGACAATGGGAAGGCGCCAGGAGTGGGAGATGTGACGGTACGAGAGAGAGCTGGGCGAAGGGGATGGAAGTCTTATATGCGTTGGAGATGGACTTTGCTTCTCGGACACTTCGACGTCACCGTTTCGGGCATCGCACGTCTGTCACAGGTTTAAAGTCCTGGTAAGCAGAGAACGTCACAAGTAAGTCACTGTGTGACCCGGTAAGCCGTTGTGTTGTAAGCATTGGCCCCCGTGCTTCGCGCTAGCACCTTCGCCGCATGCCGCATGCACCACTGCTATGTGCTGTTGCAGTAGTGGCGCTGCGCTTTCTGCAGAACCATAAGCATCCTCGTGCTGTTCTTGCGAACCTCGTTTGGCAACATGAGTTGTGCCCAGATGAGTGAGTGAGCCCCGTACGCCGTGCCGAAGTGGACCCCTATTGGCCCAGTGCGTCGATAGCACACTCAGGAAGTAAGATAATAATGACTTGTCCATTACTGGTCAAACAAACTCGTACAGATGTTTGCATTATCATCCATGACCTTGCCAGGAAGTCCCATGCCTTTCAGCATCAGCACGACGAGCCATTGCCAGGCATTGCCAGGCATTACCAGACTGGCGCGCGTTTGCCATCGCAGGCCAGCGCTAGTCTGACTGGCACCGCCTTGCCAGCCCTACCATGCCAGATCTGCGACCTATTTTTTTGCTGATGGCGCATCCTGTGGCAGGACGAGGACGTTGTGCCTGCCGGGCACACAATGACCTTCAAGGTGCGCCTCACTCCCCGTCCACGCCCTCCCCATCTTTCCCACGCTGACGGCATGCTGTCACGCACGCAGACCGCGCTGCACAGTGTCCGAGAACGTCTTCACGCGGCTGCTGATCCCGGACCATGCGCAGACTTCCGATAGCGAGCAAAGGTGAGAATATTTGACAGACGGTGGTTGACATTTACCTGTTACTCATCTGACCCGCTGTGCTACACAGGATACACCGGGATGCAGGATTGTGCACACGTACGTGATCAGCTCCCCGCTTTCTGACCCTTTGTACTGATGTCCACTTGCAGGCGCAGCAGTCTTTTCCTTTAACAGGTTTGTCGCTGCTTCCTATATGCTGCTCACTTTCAGCGAACCCCTCTCGGTGGCGCCTAGCGTATAGCATCCGTCCAACACAATCAGCGTCATGTATGCGGGCGACGCAAGTACGTGGTACGGCCAGCCATCTGTCACCCCCCCCCCCCATTTGTGTATTGTACCACTGTATACTTATGAATAAATCGATTTTATTATCTAAAATATATGGGACGAGCTCGAGTAGCAGCCGAACGAACCCAAAAGTGCGCCCGGAACCGCAGCCGCTTGCCAGGCATTACCAGCCCTGGCCATGCCTGACCTAGCTTACCATAATAGCGAGCCTGGTCTATGATGTCAGACTGATGGACATGGTCAAGCTTACCGATCGCATGTCTGCACTGGCAACTACAATCCCAGCCTGGAAGCGCTGACCTGCTCTGGGAGCCTGGTCATCGCAGGCCTAGCTAGATCTAGCGGTCTTTTTTTTGCTGATGAAGCCCTTGTCGACAAACATACATACGACCCGCTCTGTCTAGTAGCATACATAGTCCTCACTGTGCTCGCAGTCTGTTTCGTGGTCGCACTTAGGCCAACGCTTGCCTTCAGGTTGGCGACGTGGCTGGGCGTTACGACGATGTTGATTCATGCCGCTGGGTTCGACATGGGCCAAGGATTTCGGAACTATTGTACGGGCACGTCGTTGGGCACACTGTCACTTACATCTCTCTTGCTATTGTCGACGGATCCAATGGTACAATGCCGACACGAGACGCAGACGAGGAGTATAGCGGATATGTCCCTTGGCTGGAAAATGTACAACACCCTATGTATCCTTGTGAACGCCAGAGGGATAGGGTGGAACTATCAGGTACAGTAGCGTCATTTCAAAGCCCAGCTGGCAATACCTGACGCGTCGAACAGATTCCGCATATACCCATAGTGGCGACCGAAACACGTGCGCGGTTCCTCCTGCAGCGCACTCTGCGGGTCGTCGGCCTTGTCCTCCTTGCCGACGCAGCACAGACGTACATGGACCTCAACCCAATATTCTCATTGCCCGAGGATCGGGCGGTATCAATCGGGAGCCAGGGAATTACGCTGCGTGCGCTCAACACTCTCGCATATGGTGGTAGATCATACTGTGCCCTCAGTCTCGGCTACGACGTTCTGGCCGTCATATCAGTATTGGTGGGACTCTCCGAGCCCAAGGCTTGGCCGCCGATGCTGGGAAGGGTGAGCGATTCATACACCGTTCGCCGCTTTTGGAGGTCAGTATACTTCATGTTGAACCGCATACAGCATGTGGCTGACCGATCCTAGCCGGGTTTGGCAACAGATCATGCTTCGAGTAGGCCCCTCCTTCTTAATGTCGAGCCACGCTGAGGTCGGCTAGTATTTGGCTGCAGGTGGCAGACTCGCGGCACACGCTCTTGGCCTTGCTCGTGGAACGTGGCTCTCCGCCCGCGTACAGCTCGTCGTGGCGTTCACCATCTCGGGGATTGCGCACCTCCCTGGCGATATGATGGTGCATCCGAAGTGGGCCGGTGCCTCGTTCTGGTTCTTCCCAGCACAAGTAGCTGCAATCACGCTCGAGGACTTCGTCATCATCCACGGCAAGAGGCTTAGTGCACGGGACGCGCCCTGGGTCCGCTCCGTTGGATACCTGTGGACGGCGGCATGGTTTACCTACTCCGCCCCGCTGTTCATCGACTGGGCGGTGCAGGCAGGGCTGGCGAGAGATCGCCTGCTCGGCCCTGTAATTGTGAGGTCGCTGGTCGATGCCTTAGCCCCTGCATTGGGATGCGACAACATACTTGCTATGGTGCCTTAGGCGTCTTGCTCCATCCACAAGCCAGATCTAGGCAATGCATTGGTGGGTTTAGTCTGTTGATGGTGTTGCTCTCGTCACTGATCTACCGTAATCAAATCTCTAGAGTTTGACAGCTTGCGGATAGAGACTATCTGGCGTTTCTTCCATGTTCCAACGACGCAGACTCATACCCTGTACTTCCCTTCTCTGCGCCGCACAACCTAGAAGTACTGTCACAGAAGAAACACTCAGACATTGTTGCGGGTGCAGGCACAGATGGCAAAGAAGAGACGAATGTCAGCATATTGAAGAGGTACAATCGTTGTCTGTCTCACGACGGACGCCGGCCGGAGTCAAACAATCATTGACACATAACCGCACCATCCCGCGTTACAGCGGCAGAATGTCTGGTAAAGGACCCACAGGCACAATCTTGAATGGGTTGATCTACCGCGACGGGAAGTGTGAGCTATGGGTTGGCCCGCTGCCAGAAGCATAGAAGTCACCATAGTCAGGCCAAAGTAGCCGACCTTGATATGCTGGAAGTTGCACGTGTCCTTGAAGGCAGGGATCGTCCAGTAGAGCCTGCGCAGCCAGCGGTGCAGCGCCGGATAGTCCGCGCGGATGCTGCGGATGTTGCACTTGAACGCTGTGTGGTAGCCTACGTCGAAGCGGACCTGGACAGAATTCCAAGTCAGGAAAGTGTCGGCGTACAACGCAGGAAGACAGACGATGGTCACAAAGAGCCGGACGTCGGCCTCCGTCAGTTGGTCGCCAACTAGGTAGTCCTTGCCCGTGAGAATTTTCTCGAGGCGGTCGAGCGACTCGAAGAGCGGGATGACGGCGTCCTCGTAGGCCTTCTGTGACTGGGCAAAACCAGCCTTGTATACACCGTCTGCGGAAGCACCAGAAGTCAGCCAGCGAATGGAACAGCAGACGAGAATCACGTACTATTCACGGTGTTGTACACCCAGTCGTTCAGACTGTCAATTTTCGCGCGCAGCGATTCAGGGTAAAGGTCGAGCGCAGCCTTGTCCTGCGGCAAGATGCCATTAAACGCGGTGTTGAACATGCGAATGATGTCCGAACTCTCGTTGTTCACGATTGTGTCCTGCTGCTTGTCCCATAGCAGCGGAACGGTGAACCTGCAGACGCCCGAACTCAGCGCCAGTCCGTCTGTCAATCGTGCGACGCACCTGCCCGCGTGCTCCGGCTCTACGCGCAGGTACAGGTCCTTGAGGTGGCGGGCGCCATGCAGCGGGTCCTCGTCTGCCCCTGGGAACGGGTCGACGTTCGCGAAGGGCCAGCCATTGGCGTCCATGCGCGGCGAGACGACGCTGACCGCTGGCGGAGGCGTAAGCACGAGGACACGCGCGACAGAGCGTGGGAGACCATACAAATGACATCCTCGAGACCCTTGAGCTGACGTACGATCAGCGTGCGCGTTGCCCAGGCTGCGGGCGAGTCAGAGGTGCGCACGGATCCTCGCAGCGGGAGGACGTACGGCAACCGTAGGAGACATAGAGGTGATACCGGCCTAAACGAGTTCAGGAAGGCTGAGGGAACGAATTTAAGGCGCGACTAGCCTTTCTCAGGCTTGAACGGCCCGTCCTGCGAGATCCAGTGCCGGAATGTCGACGGCTTGCGGTCGAATGAGCCGTCAGCCTGCATCTTCATCTTGCTGACGTCGGACTGGCCCGGATCGCGTGCGGGGAGTCTTTGCTCGTTAGCCTGCTGGAGCGCGGTGTGCTGGTGCGGGAGCGTGCTGCCTGTGCTCATATTTGCTTTTCTCAAGGAAATGTACGGGGCCTGAACGTAAGAGGCAGGTCGGAGGAGACGAAGTGGTGTGGATGTGAATCTGCGCAAAGCAATGTGCATCAGGATTGGGCAGACACGGACAGGGCACGCGTGTCACCGCGTTTAAGTACCTTCTCGTGAGCGTGTCCAACAGGCCATTGGTAAGAAACGTAATGTGTATTGCGCTACCGCTTGCGCTCAGTGAGGTCATCTGAAGACGCCCGCGCACGCAAGAGGACCAAAGCAGCAAGCTTTGACATCCTTGCAGGGCGGATACTAGAAGGCTGGGATTAGTCATGTGGCGCAAAGTACGGCAGCAAGATGACCGGGCGCACCTCGCGAAACACCTGTCTGGAATCTGTTGCAACCAATCCTATGTGATGGTAAGGATATATACGACGAAAAATGCCGAGCTCTGTATATTTGGTCACGCCCACGGAGGCATGCACGTCATGCTCGTAATGACGGGCGTTGGTTCGTGCGCTCTCGACAGGCCTGCGAGACTCAGCGAAAACAGGGTCAAGCCTCGAGTCAAGCATAGGAGCGATGTGTCGGCGAGCCGTAAGGCAGCTCCTGATCTTAGCATGCAATACGTAGCATTTTCTCCACTTGTGGTCGCTGACGTTGTGCAGCCGATATTGCGATGAGCCTCGAACGGTGCCGAGTGATGCATGGAGTAGAACAATGAATGTTCTCGGAAAGCACTCCCGAGACAATCTGGGCGAGGCCGGTCGCGGGGATGTCCCGCTAGGAGGTCGGGATGGGCGGGAGAAGATATAGCTGGCTTTTCAGAGTCGACGACCAGGGGTTAGCACAAGTGTTTGGATCCAATCGAGCGAGCGATGTGGAGCTTTTTGAACCTTCCACGATGTGCTGCATGCGAGCAGGAGCGAGTCTACGACACTCGATATTATTTTCCGGTGGCCGTTGAAGTGTCTGAACGTCCGCGAGTGTGCAGTCGAGGGATCTGAGAGTCGCGGTCAGACATATCGCAGGAATTAATTATTTTGTGTCAGTTTCTCGGGAATCGGGTAGGTCGGGGAGTTACCGGAGCGGCGGGAGATACCGTATATGGTATGACGTCAGTTGTTACGCTTGCCTCGTCGGCTGTGGTTAGCCTCTTGCCACCGTGGTGCCTGGAAGTTCCGGGCGTGACAACCCACTTACCGGGCGAAATTATTTCTAAAACTGCCCACACTCTTACCACCGACCACGACCACGACGACCACGACGGCGACCGCTCGCGCGACCGTCCTCCGTGCTGTGTCCTTCGACGACGACCGAACCTCGCCTGGTCGCTTTGCACTCGACGCTGAAACTCTCGCTTCGGAGCGCCCGCGAGGCAATATTGGGTTCCGGAAAATCAATCTCTGGCAGGATCAGTCGATAGCATCTCTGACGAAGTAGCTCTGCACGCTCCCTACGCTGGCGGGCCTCAGGCGAAAACAGAAAGTGCAATTCTACACGATTGCTTTCTGCACCTCTACTCGGCTTTACGCGGCCCTCAACCTCTCGCAGTAGTCACACACATGGCCTTGCCCTCCAATTCCTTCGTATGTCTGTTTTTCCTGAATCGCACCTGAATCGCTGAAGCCGCAAGCAGGACCCATCTCTTCATAATTCCCCACTTCCAACTTCCCCGCTGTCATCTTCGGTTACCCCCAGCAACGCCTCCATGCAGCCGCCGAAGCCCACCACAGACGAGATCGATGCAGTCATTCAGGCTGCCACGTCCGCCTCTGCGCATGCTGCTTACCCTAACATGCGTCCCCCGCGGGATACGCGTACACAACTCTTCGTTGGCAACCTCCCGTACCGCGTGCGGTGGCAGGACCTGAAGGATCTTTTCAGACGTGCGGGGACCGTGCTACGAGCAGACGTCTCGCTGGCGCCTGACAACAGGAGTAGGGGATATGGCACTGTGCTCCTAGCCACGGCCGAGGACGCAGGGAGGGCGATAGACATGTTTAACGGGTTTGTGTGGCAGACGCGTACGCTAGAGGTCAGGCATGACAAGATGGGCATCACACCGATGAGCGACGACTTCCACAACTCGGCCGCAGGGGTCACCATCCCCGCGGGGCTAGCATTCGGCGGATCAGGGTCGGGGGCAAGCAGTGGAACGGGTACGCCTTTCCCTCACCTCCAGACAAATCTTCCAGCACCTCTGTCGCGTCTCTCCTCGGCAACCTCGCCCACACTTTTTACGACGCCTATGGACGACCTCACAAGTCTGAACACCAACCTTTCGAACCACCTGAGCCTCGCAGGGAAGCTTGCATCGCCTTCCACAAATTCCCCTCGTGGCGCTGCATCCCCGCTCTCGGTGCATTCGCCGCTCCTAACGCAGCTCACCGGTACCCATGTCGGTGCATCACTCCTCACTGCGCAGCACTCTGGGAGCCCCGCGGCGCAGGGCGGAGAACGCAGCAGGAACCTTTTCGTGGGCAATGTACGTCTTGGATCACTCGTCGTTCTCCATACTTCTTCCACTGACTGATTGCGTACTAGCTACCCTTCCACATACAATGGCAGGACCTGAAGGATTTGTTCCGGCAGGCCGGTACAATCCTACGTGCTGATGTTGCCCTAGGTCTGCTACAACTCTTCTACCTCTACGCTCCTCTCACTAAGCCTGTCTATATTTGTAGGGCCTGATGGTCGTTCGAGGGGTTTTGGGACAGTGAGCTTTGCTACGGAGACAGACGCGGAACGGGCAGTCAGGATGTTCAATGGGTGAGTGTCAGAGTCCACATCGCCCATCCTTCGGCCCATACGCCTAGGTCGCTTGGCCCTTGTGGGACAGCTTCGTGTATCAGTCCCCCTCTTCCGCCGCTTCGGGATATAGTCAGTCACTCGTGTCGTGCGGTGGGTTGAATGCTCATCTAACCGGGGGCATCCGTGACTGACTATATGCGCCCGAAGTATGCATATACCTTTACTTGGCGATCGTCTTCCGCCCTTGCGTCATCCACGGTTTGCTGATCATCCCTCCAGGTACGAATTCAACGGTCGGCAACTGAAGGTTCATTTCGACAAGTTCGCGGCGCCGTCATTGACTGCGCTGCCGACCGTACACCCTCTGTCTGTTCCACAATCTCCACTCGTGCATGCTGGGCTGTCGTCGCTGCACCAACCTTCTCCACTCGGCCAGCTCAATCTGGCACACCAAGTTCTGCTTCAGCAGCACAATCAGTCGAGACAACAATTTGACCGGCTTGCACCAGGGCATGCGCAGGACTCACCTCTCAGTCCGACACCCCTCGGCTTGCAGCGGTCTTTGACAGACACGCAAACCTTCCGTTTCCTCCATACACAAGATGACCCAAATGCGACTCGGGCAGCACTCAGCGCACCGGCAGCCAGTGCAGAACCTCCAAGTGCTCTCAGTCGCGCAAAGTCGGACACTGTGCAGCAGCTTCTGAAGCAGTATCCCTCGTTGCGCTCGTCATCACCTTCGTCAACAGCTCCGGATTACAGCTTGCAGACTCAGGAAGAGCAGCCGTTACACATATCATTACCACCACAGCGTCCTTCGTACGCATTTGACTTCTCCCCTGGAATTCATTACGACCCATACTCTCTGGGTAGAGACCAGAGCAGAGATATGCAGTTCCAGCCGCCGTTCGATATGGGGACGCTGCCGACTGACAACTACATGGATGCGAACGTTCAGTCGTTCTCGTCGGCAGCATACACGGACGCCACGGGAACTCGGCCTTCGACTTCGCCCTCTCCAGCTCCTACGTCTGAGCACCAGAAGCAGACGCATTCCCACTCCCAGTCGGAGTCTTTCACCTCTGCGAGCCTGTCGGCACAGCCGAACACATCCCAGACGCAGACTCGGTCGACTTCCCCAGTTGTCACGTCGCCGACGTCGACGCACTCGAACCACCCCGCTCATCCAGGTCCCATCTCGCTGCCGCCACCACCTCCGGTCAGCGCCTTTCCGGTGCCGCCGCCTCATACCTTGTCCCCGTACCACCCGCCAGTGTCGCCGTACGGCCACCAATACATCATCCTGGCATGATGATAGGCATGATGGGCATGCCGACGCCCACGGCCTGCCGCCTATCACCCCTAGCATGCCACCTTTCACGTTCCTCCCGCAGCCGTCCCCAGGTCCTGCGCCTACAGACCCCGCTCAGCAGCCATCCCCAAGCACTGGCACCGCCGAGTCGCACCCGCAAGGACCGGGGAGCTTCGTGGCCCACCTGCACCACGCGCACGGTGCCATGCTTTCGCCGTATACACCCTTCTCGCCCGGCGTCGCGATATCCCCCGGCGCATTCTGGGGCCGCCCAGGGTCCGGCGCGAATCCGTACATCAACCCCGCGGTGGGTGCCCCTGTTCACTCGGGCTACTTCCCGCCCGTCCCGCCGCGCGGGCAGCCGACGGAAGAGTACTTCCCGCCGTTCCTGCCTCAGTCGACGTCTACTGCGGCATCACGGCCGAGCGGGCTCGCGAACGAGATCCAGATGGACCAGTCGAGCGTCGGCGGGAGCGCGGACGATCGCGACGCGGCCGGCGCGCCGTTCACGAATGTGTCGCCGCCGAGCGCGCCCACAAGCGAGGGCCACAGCACCGCGACGACGACGGGTACCGAAGTCAGCCCCGCGCACCGACACCGAGCTCGCGCGGCACGTCGTACGCGAACTCGAACGGGCCGTCGTCGTCGTGTGACCTCGCGCAGGAGATGGCGGGGCTTGCGATCTCCCAGGCTGCCGCGGACGAAAAGCCGCGTTCACAGTCAACGGGCGCGCAGGACGGTCATGCGCCGCACCAAGGCGCGCCGTTCGTACGTGCCGACTCGGACCCTGTTCAGGGTACCTCTGCGATGAACGAGCCGCCAGTCGAGGCGCGCGCGGTCGAGGCGTCGTAATGAGACTCCCCAAAAAGTAGAGAGAGCACACCGACACATCGTTATCATCTTGGTTTTTTCCAGTTCCGATTTTCTTGGGGTATATGCATGCGAACGGGGTCTCCCTCAGTGACAATCATTGCAGATCATTAGGAGTATCTACGTATATTTGTTATGGCTTTCGTCGTATATCGCGCACCAGATGGCATGGGTACACGGGCGGGCACGACGGCACGCAGCAGCAGGGCTCGCGTTCGTTTTATACATATACTATATTGTAGCACAGACATGTTACGATAATCGTACAGCTATATCATTAGCATTTTGCGTTACTCGGTCGTCCGTGTCGTCGTCGTGTATTCTGCCGAGGAGGGCGTGCGCCTCGGGCGGCTTGCCGTCCTCGCAAGACTCGTCCCCCGTGCCTTTCCGCCGCACGAGAGACAGGTACCGGTGCGCGTATTCTTCGCTGTCGTCGTCGAAGAGGTCCTTGAGCTCGATCGTCGACGCTGTCGACATGCTGGCGCAAGACGTCCCGGGCTCAGTGCCCTGGCACCGACAAATACGGGGGAGAGCGTACCTATCGCGCTCCTCCGCCTCGTCCGCGTCGGGAGCAGACATCATCGGGAGGCCCGCCGCCAGCGGGTTGCGCGAGACCCATTCGGAACTGCTGCGCGCCTCCTCCGCCTCGTCATCGTCCATGTCGCTGAAGTCGAGCGGGGCGCCAAGGTTCCCGACGGCCTGCGAGGCGAACTGGAGGATTGACGAGACGATGGCGCTGTGGGTGCTTGCGCCGCTCCCGGCGAGGTACACCTCGCGCAGGTGTAGGATGAAGTGGCAGACGGTGATGCTGCGGAACCTGGTGCGACGTGTCGGCGACAGGGTGAGGTGACGAGGGACTAAAGGACTTACACTTGGAGATAGAGAGTGGCGTAGTCGACTACGATTGTCGACTAGGGCGCTATCATGAGGCAGCGCTCCACGGGAAGATGAATCACGTACGGCCATCGATGCCATTGTCAGATCCAAGATACTGAGGCCGAGGAAGACGCTACGCCTTGTGTCAGTACGTGTACTCGGTCTATGCGCTAAGAGCATCACCTGAAGTGAAGTGTCCCTATGCCTAGGTTAGTCCTGCCCAGATACTGTAACGGAGGAAAAGGTACCGTCTCGTAGAAGGAGCATAGAAATAGGGACATTCATCCCAAAGTCTCTAGCCTCGCGGCGTATTGAATACGTTTTCGCCCAGGTCAGCGCGAGCACGATGATGTCCGTGATGAGGGTCATGACACGCCGTAGGATGTAGGCTAAGTCGATGTTTAAGCATGGGCTCGGGCCTGGGGTGTGTCGACATGCTGACCTCTGTTCACGTGGTGTCAAAACCTTTTACAGATATGCGCTAGCAGGAACTGACTCACGTCATGTACGAACTGTTAAACTCCTGATAGCAACCAGGAAAGTATTCAATGGCAAATGACCCATGGGGTTGTCGCAGAGGAGACCACAACTGCAATTTTAGCGTCAGTGCTCATTACAGTGACTGCGAACATGACCGTTATTACTCACGATGCCCAACACCAACGGCGGTGTGTGCAAAGCAAATACGAATATCGCAAGCTTGAGGTTGTGGCCCCAAATTGCATAGAGGCGTAAAGCAGAAAATGCTTAGATGATCAAGCGTTTCAGTGTATCCAGGTGAACTTTGTGAGGTCGATCCACTCACACGCCTGCGAGATGTATACAAGGAACGACACTACCAGTGTAGTGATGCCTTGCGCCTGACAGCTAAATGGGCGTGAGTGTGAGACCGGATGGCAGGAGAAGAGCCGGTCGGAATCGGTTACCTCTGCAAAGGCTGTCAGTGAACGAAGGACTCGAACGATCAAAGTTCTTACACTGTCGCTCATAGCATAGACAGCTTGCGCCAGGGTCAAAGCGATGACCGCTATGAAGAGGTACCGATTGATTACGTAGATCAGAGTGGTCGCCGAGGGATGTCGGGACCAAACATAACGTGTTTCCCTCCCAAAAGTCAAGACCGTGTCGTATAACGTCCACGCTTTCAAAGAGTCGTGAGCTGCTTGCGTTTCTCCGTGAAAGAAGCATCCTTACTGAAGACCGAAAATGCGGCATAGTTGGCTGAAATACTGCGGATAGGAGTGAATAACGGCATATTCCCTTCGACTGGGCTACGTGGACTCACCTTCGCTCGACGAATACGACCAGGTCAGCCCGGTCACTTGGAGAGAGCGTCTGCCAGACATTTGGACCGAAGAGCTCCTCCCAGTTGATCATCCCTTCCGCGGGCGAGGGGCAGCCTTCCGTCAGCTCTTGTCCTCCCCGCAAAGCCGCTTGCTTTTATGTCTCAAGCTGCCGCAAATTCAGTTTGCGCACAATTATCAGTGCACGCTGTGCACCGCCCCATCAAACGAGGCGATCGACAAGGCTCGCGGGGCGCCCATCTACTCCTCCATCGTTGGCTTGACTGCATGGGTGCGGGTACACAGGGCCTCGGAAGGCGATGCCTATCTCGAGCGCTGGCGCTGGTAAAGCTGCGGCGCCCATCGCAGGGACGAGCGGAATGTGGTCGAGGCCTGGGTTCGGCTTCAGGAAGTAGACATTCCTCCATGACGAGCGGTATCTTCATGATGCGTTTCATCCTTGCTCCAGGACCTCTCCGGGTACCTATGGAGCCTTTGAAAGCTTGCGTATATCTCTTGGCACAGCGAGGACATACATATGTGCCTGTCGATCGATGGTATGCATCTTCGGTTCTCCGAGAGCACTGCTTGAGCACGCAGTCTGAGACGTATAGCCACCGCGTGCGTGCAGTGCATGCTTTCAGTGCCGGCTGAGGGTATCATAGGGTGCGGGCCGCCTGCGCCCATGATCCTGCGGACGGTATCAACAAGCTGGTCATTGCCGTCATTACACACTCCTGAGATACCCTTCAAGCTTCAAGGTTACGTACGCGTCGGTGTTTTCCTCACAGCGGGACTGTTCTGTGATGTGTTCGTGACCGCGCAGATACAAGGTTCGTACGACCGAGTAAACGCCCATCACCCATGTCCTGACCGTGCTCAACGTCGGGAAGGAATGCAGGAAGATGCACTGCGAGCGACAAAAAGGCATAGCAATACGGCGAAAGTGTGCAGGTATCTCTCCATATTGCGGGAGCATCACGCTGGGCGGCATCTGTTGGATCCGCTCTGTGCAAATGCCAACAAACTATAATTGCAGGTAGTGTACATGAATGCAATGAAACGTCTCAACACGTCCAAGAAAAGTGAGTAGAAAAAAACATCGTCCCGGTATTAGTATCTTACATACACTTCTGCGGCCACCGCGGCGCGCCCACGTTATCTAAATATGCAGCGTTGTATAATGTTGTGACACTTCTCAAAGTCATGCAGACGTGTCGAACGTCGGAGGTCATGGCGGATTCGTCAGTTGAAAGGCGACCCGCGGTTCTCGTTCTCTAGAGTTTGCGCCGCGATACGAGACGGCGGAATGTGGGGAGAGCAAGCCGTCTTGCGATTCGTTGCCAGAGGAAGAGGACTGTCCACGCGGTGTTCGCCATCGAAGATATTTGGAGACGCCGTGCGAGGTGTTGGTGTCGGGTGCGTGCTCCCCGGCTCGGTGCATCGTCAAAGAGGCGCAAGCCGTCAGGCGGGATCGTCCAAAGGTGCACACCGCCGTCGTGGGTGCCAGTTGCGAACATGAACGGGTCTGCCGAAGGGTTCCACGCGATGCAGGTGAGGTCGCCGCCACCGAGCGCCTGTGGTCGTATGTGGTGCAGCAGGGTCGCAGACTCCCGGTCCCAGATGTGGATGTCGCCCGCTTTTCGAACGCACTCGGTCGTCAGAATGCCCATAATTCGCAGTGCATTGCGTAACTGACCTTTGCCAGCGCAAAGCACCAGCTCATCATCCTTGCCTCCAAAGTAACTCGGGCCGGCGAAGTCGACAGTGACCTTGGGCATGTACGTATGTCGGAGCGAGAGCCGAGCACTGTCCTTGATGTAATCGAGTTTCCAGAGCTGCGGAGGTGCCTAAACAACGGTCAGGCCAATGTGATAGGAACGAGAAGTAGGGCGTACGGACCTTGTTCTCATAGCTGACTAGTGCTACGTCACCGACGCGGGCCATCGTAATATCACGGACTTCGTGAAGAACAGGAACGCGGCTGCAAGGAGCGGATGAGCTTGTCACGGACGTTCGATCTGATAGATGTGCTTACTTCTCTGCGATCCCATGCTCAAGATTAAGTACTGGCATTCATCAGCTTACACCGGTCGATCATGCCTCTAGGGGTTGTTCCTCACCGATTATCTGTTTCTCGGCTCGACTTCGCTTGGGCTGTAGACCATCGGACGAAGCAGTCAGAGTACCGACGCAAAGCAAGCGCTGACAGTTGGGCGTGACTGCGACATCGTGCAGGATCATCCGTTCGAGCTTGTACTCTGCAAGGATCTGGGACGACGGTCTTCAGCCACAACAGAATGCGAACATATACACGGTGAGCTCCGAACACACCTTGCCATTCGTATCCTGCGGGGCTTTGTCAGCTGAGAACATAAGAGTCACGAAGTGGGAAAGCTTACCAGTTTGACCACATAGCTGCCCTCTACCGAGAGGAACGCGTCTCCAGTTGGTAACCAAGTGATGGATTGCACATTGTGCCCGCGGTCGATCGTCCTCTTGCAAACACCATCCTGCAAGCAGTCTTAATCAGTATTCCTCAAGCACCATCTGGGCAGCGACGCACCTCTGTCCAAACCTTGATTCCACGGTTCATTTTCGTGAGCAGCTGTTGTCCGTTCGGAGACCAAGCGACCTGGCCGACGAAGCCCTGCGGGTGCGCGAGCGTGCGATGCGCGGTAACGAAGTCCGTGGCGGAAAGGTCTTCACCGATCTTGAAGATGACAGACGTGCGGTCCCAGCTCGACGTCGCGAGGTACCGGCCGTTGGGCGAGAACTGCAGGTGGCGTACGAGCGCCTGGTGCGGGCTCAGGTCGAGCCACATCTCCATCTGCTTCAGCCGCGGGATGAGGCGCGCCACGCGCGACTTGCGCACCATGCCCGGCGGCTCCGCAGGTTTCCCGTTGTCTGCCGACAGCGTCCGCTTCCGGCTCGGCGTCGGTGTTGCGGTCGAGCCTGCCGCGCTGCGCATCATCATGACTGAGCGCACGATGTTGGTGAACCGCGTGCGTGCGGGGTTCACGGCGGCGGGCTGCTGAGCGGCGCTGTCCCATTGTCGTTGACTACCGTTGGGTCGTCGTGTCCGTCCACGGTAGAAGGCGCATGTTCGGAGATGGGCGTGAGGATCGCAGCCGTAGCATCAGACGGGCGGTGCGACCTAGGCGACGTGGGCTCCGGGCTAAACGAGTGGTGCGACATCGGTGACTTCCTCTCGCTCCCGTCGGCGCTCTCGAGATCGTCTGGATGCCGTCTAAACCGCTGGGTCCAACCGAACACGAAGTTCCCCGCCATCTTCAGGTAGTCGCCAACATCGTGGCCGCGTCTGCGGGTCCAGAACGCGACTTTGTGCGCCACGTTTCCCGGCTCGGTGAGGATCCAGCCTATGCCTGGAAGCCTGTGCATCTGGACCTTGGTCTCCGACAGGACATCTGCAAGCCACTTCTCGCCTTTATGCTTTGTGAAGATGATTCGCTCCGAGGCGAACCAGCATGACACAGCCGCAAGGCCGAAGCAACTGCAGGCCGAAAAGACCGTGGTCACAGTCGAAGTTATGCGATGCTGTCCCGATGAGTACGCGAATAAGACAAGCCCATGGAGAAACAGGCAACTGAGAGGACCAGGAACACGAGCGGAGACCTCTTGATCCAGATAAGGACCCACCAAGGACACGATGTCCTGGTGAACGGTACATTGCTTGCTTCCATGTCAGGCCCAGCAGGCTGTTGACTGCGGCACCGATGCTGAAGACTAGGGATGTGAACC
Source organism: Phanerodontia chrysosporium (assembly GCA_001910725.1). Taxonomy (NCBI): domain Eukaryota; kingdom Fungi; phylum Basidiomycota; class Agaricomycetes; order Polyporales; family Phanerochaetaceae; genus Phanerodontia; species Phanerodontia chrysosporium. Next base: position 141,483 of record MJGA01000002.1, read on the forward strand.
AAAAGCCATTGACGCTATTCTGCAAAGGGCCATCCACCTGGTCGAAGGAGAATTGCATTGTCGTCGCGGTGACCGCGCTGAAGAATGTCGCTACAGTTGAGAGATTCAGCAGGTTGGCGGCAGCGTGCTTCTGAGCAAAGCGGATTGTCGGTACACCTGCAAAGCATGCAGACTAGGTTACCACATGAGGAAATAACGCAAGTTAAAGCGAGAATGCGGACCGATCTCAATGAATATTTGCAATGAGGAGGTGATGCTATCGAGATGTTCGCCCATTTCTGAAGTAAGGTCGTGCAGATAGCGCTGCACTGCAGGATACTTGAACTGGGTTTCGTATGCTCTCAAACACGATGCCCAGTACTGGAGACGGCGTCAGATGGCTCATACGTAGCTACAAATTGTCCACGCACCTTCAAGTCGCCTTCCAAGGAGGTGATCGACGTGTTGACCCCTTCGTCTGTGAACTCCGGAAACTCATTTAGGCAGTCGAGAAAGATGATGACATCTTCCGCCAGACCCTGCAGCTGATCTGGGAAGTCCTCGGCATCCAAGTCATCGAGGACAGCTGGATTGGCAATGTGAACGCTCTTCGCCTTCCGGCGAGGCCGTACATTCGGATTCATGACACCTTCGCGTGGCTGCCGGTGGACCTTTCGCGGGAACAAGTCCGCGGCATTTTCGCGGAAGAGAAAGAGGATCTGAGCAAGTCGCTCCCGCAGGTGAAACGAGGACGACAGGATACCGACTGAGCTACCGAGCTGCCTGGCTGCATTTGCGAAGTTCCGAAGCTGTCGCGGGTATGCACGGTAAGGTTACGTCAGGAAGCGGGCAACATTCGTTGAACATGCCTCTTTATCGAGATTGATGATGCGCCTGGCGTCAGATGAGAGTTGAGTGGGGGTAAAGCATACGGTCATTGAACCGAACACGCCGCACCTCTCAAACCGGTTGAAGCCTCCGCACCGACTTTCTGAAGGTGTTCATCCACGGTCGCTTGAAGTAGAATATATGAATGGCGGCTTGGATCACCACTGAGGGAGGTTACATACGGACATCTCGATCGTCCTCGAAGCTCGGTTGTTGGCCATTGTCTGGATTCGCGGAAGCAACGGGTGAGCACTGCAGGCCATGTTGGTGCGGAGGGTTACGCACTGGTTATGTCTAGCTCTCCATCCTTGCTCAACTCCTGCAACGCGTCCAACAAGCTCAAAAGCGTCTGCTTGCGCTTGCTCTTGACACCTTCCTTTGGAGTGGACGCTCCAGGTGGGGCGGCAGGCAAACTGGACAAGTCATACCCTGGCGTGATCGCGTCCGCTATCGTGGGGGCAGCGAACATGAGTGAGACAAGCCGGCTCGCTGAGCACCGCGACGTACCGCGAGGCATGTGCCTTATATATGAAGCACGGCTTAATCGAATATCCCGTGTAATTAACTACGACGTAAGCCGGGCGAACAGGTGTGTCTTGGTGCTTGAGTAGGTCGTGAAACGCGTGACGAGAGGGCGTGAAGGTCGTCGAAAGAGAGGTGCCGTGCAAAGCGAAGGGAAAAGTGTGTGGCAAAGGGGGCCTGGCGGGGGAAACGTCGTGGAAGGCAAGGGCAGACACCCTCCGAGAGCGTCTAGGTCCAGCGCTCTCGAACACATGCCGGCTTTAGTCTTGATGGGACGTCAGAAAACTCCGGCTTGCGGGGACGTTGTGATGCTCGATGCCGATTGGGGCTTGCGTCGCGGGCTGGACACCGTCCTTGTTCGTCGTGGGTGATGTTCTCGGCGCAGTCACTCACAAAGACGCAGACCTCAATGCATGTGCTATCAGAGGCAGCCGTTCGACAAGGCGTCCTTGTAGCGGCGGCGGTCTGCACATGCCGCGCGATAGTCAAGCTCAGTTCTATGCCGTAAATAGTCTCCTGTGCGGCTATATGCGTACCTCGGAGGACGGCGCGCGGGCGCGGCGGACTCGTGGCTAGAGTATACTAGCTCTCACGCCTAAGACGCGCATACACAAGGCAACGCCATGTGGTCTAGCATCGTCAAAAGCTAGTGAGGAGCTCGTGAAGGATTGTTTCTTGAATTTGTAGCTTCTGGAGGGCTGACGGCTTCGCAGCAGCCTGGCACTGGCTCTCATGGAGATGAGGGTCAGGAGAAAGGAAGGGTACCTTCTCGATTACTTGCGTTTGGTGGTGCAAGTGAAATCGTGAGAAAACGATTTTGTTACTTTCCTTTGGATGCTTGACTTACCTGCCGAAAGCGTCCCCCGCCACGTCTTGACTCTCGAGCTTGAACATTGAATTGTCGTATGCGCCTCGCCGCACACCATGTCGGAATCTTCTCAGCCTCGTACATCCACAGACAGCGAGCGACACTTGTCGCCGTCACCGACGAAAGGCCTGAATGGCGACACCCACAACGATGAAGACGACGCGAGCCTTGACCCGGTCGACCGGCTGCAGCGCGAGCTCGAGCGGACTCGGGAGGAGAAGGAGGCGTTGGCGGCGCAATATAGGAACCTGTTGTCCAAGCTCACGACGATGCGGACAACGCTGGGGAACAAGCTGAAGCAGGACGCCGTACGTCTCGCCCTCTTCCCTGCACTCCGTGATTACGACCTCCGTCTCGCATAGGAAGAACTCGACCGGCAGCAAGAGCTTGTGCAGCAACTGACCGCACAGAACGAAGACCTCGTTCAAACAGTTGAGACCTTGAAAGCCGAACTTGTCGCTTCCAATGACGAGGCCGAGCGCGCCTCCCGGGAGCTGGAGGCGATGCGGAGCAGGGCGTTGCAGGAGAATGCACAAGAGGTGTATCTGCGTGAGCGTGAGCTTCGCGAACTGCAAGCCGAGCTCGAAGAGGTTCGAATAGAGCGGGACGAGTGGGAGCGCAAGGCACTACAAGAGCACGTTCTCGCCGACGAGGCACGGAGCAACCTCGAGAACGCCCGCCGGGACCTTGAGATCGAGCGAGAGGCGCGGGAGAGGGAGGCCACCGCGTTGCAGGTGGAGAGGGAGAAGGTCAGCAACCTGCAGTCTGTCCTCGAGGACTTCCAAGCAGGTGCGCCATTTCTGCTGCTTGCCTGCCCGCTCCCTCGCTCATCTCTGTCCAGCGAAAGACCATGAACTGCAGCAAGCCATCAAGACTACGAGACGCAACTGGTGCAGGTCACCCAGCAGCTTGCAGAGTTCAAATCGCGGGCGTTGAACGCAGAACTGCAGCTTGAAGAATCCTCGACAAACTCGACCCGGACGCAAGAACTTGAGAAGGAGGTTAAGGAGAAAAACCTGCTGATTGGAAAGCTGCGTCACGAAGGTCCGTGTCACTCGTGCATGTCAGCCGCACGCCTTGCTTACGTCTCTGCAGCCGTGATCATGAACGAGCATCTCATGGAGGCCTCCGGCGGCTGCGCCGCTCCTCGTCAGATACAAATGTCGACCGGCGGCTCGTGACGAACGTGCTGCTCTCGTACCTCACGACGCCGCGCGGCGACTCGAAGCGCTTCGAGATGCTCACGCTGCTCGCGTCGATCCTGCAGTGGACGGACGACGAGCGCGAGCGCGCGGGGCTGCAGCGCAAGGGCGGCTCGAGCCCAGCGCCGGCGGTGGCGGCTCGCTCTGGGGGCGCGCGACAGGCAAGGGCAGGAGCCCCGAGCAGCTCGAGAAGACGGACGAGACCGAGGTGCGTCCCATCCGTATCTGCACACGTGCGCTTGCTGACGACGCGACGACGGTGTGCAGTCATTCTCGCGGCTCTGGGTCGAGTTCCTGCTTACCGAGGCGTCCTCTGGCGAGGGCGCGACGCCGGTGTCGCCGCGCTCGCCCAGCGCGCGGACGAATGGCTCGCTCCCGCCGACGCCCACAAAGGGCGGAGCTCTCCCATTTATTTGTCGCCCGGTTCTCTCAAGGGCGGGCGCCGCCTCCCGTCGTTCTCCTCTCTCTCGGGTATGGCGAGCTCGCCGAATCTTTCACTCGAGCAGCCGCCAGGACTGGGGAGCAGCAAGGGCAAGGAGCGTGCCACCGAATAATAATTTATGATATTCGTTGTCTTTCTCACCGTATGGTTCGCTTATTCTCCTCCGTGCTTTGTCGCTCTTTCTTTCGTGCTGTTCTATCTCACTGGGGACATTCTGCTTTTCACTCGTATATATGCATTTACTTTGGAATGAATGACACTAATGCCCAAGAAGAGGTATCTCTGTCGTGCGCCCTCCGTCGAGGAGAGCATCCGAGTATAAATCCTACTACGTCAAAACAATACAGAGCTCGGGACACTTCCGATACATGGGGGGGAGACTAGGGCTATGAAGGCGAATAGATTACGTGTAGATGGGCTTTGTTGCTGAACCAGATTACTATAATATGGCGCATGAATTGCTCGTAGGACGGAGATCGGAAGCGGGGATGGTGCAACAGAGCGAGGCTTCGCTCGCAAAGCGGAAAAGAACGAAAGAGACAAGATAAGGAACCCAAGAGATCAGGTAGATCGACGAACGCGGTTACGGCGTGCGCTGAAGCCAACCGACGTCGAGGCCGGTCATAGTGCGCATACTCTCTGGATAGGCCGTCGTGCTCTCCTTGAGTACCGCCGCGAGGCGCTGGCAAATTTGGAAGGGATAATACAGGTGTTCTGCTTGTGGAAAGCCGGGATACTTCTCGAGTGTTCTGCGCGGTCGCGTTAACATCTCATCCGTATTCATTGTAGGCAACACGTACGAGCTCAAGTCCGAGGCGGCGGTGGAGGGACCAAGGAGTTTGTAGAGCACCTTCGCGCCGCGTATCGACCCGTGGCGCGGAATCGCATACTGAGTCGGGGTCGCATACGCGAGGCGCATCGACGGCTTGAAGAGCCAGACAAGGATGCGCGGCTTGTCGTCCTCCTCGTCGACGATGACAAAGCGGTAGGTTGCGTGGGCGTGCACGAACTCACACATGTCCTCGACAATGAAAGCCGAGAGTGGAATACGGACAGGTCTGCGCCTCGAGTTAGACGAAGGAACGAATGGAAAAACGAGGGACTTACTCGGCTGTTGGACTGACAGGCCGAAAGGCATATTTCGCGAGCCGGTACACCACGCTACGGTCTCCGTCCGCAGGCGTATGCTCTTGGCTACGTCCCACCACCGCACCGCAAATGCAGCGGACGCGAGACCAGTCATCAACCTAATAGAATAGTGTCAGAAAGTTGCGTGATTTGTATGTTAGGAATCAAGCCAGAGAGGAAAACGAAAGGCAAAATAATTCGAGTGAACAATGTACCCGCGCATGTAGCTCCCGAGGCATAGGCCTTGGCTAACGAGAGTTGTTTAGCAGGGGAAAGGACATTGCTCTTGGACGTTTTGTATCGACCAGAGGATCTACGATCCTGCCACTGCATCACTCGTCGCTCATCGCAGCTTTCACAGCCACGAAACCAACGAGGGCTTCGAAGCTGCTCCAGGCAACAACGACCAACGGCTAGCAGACGACCATGGGTAGGAAGCCCAATGCCGGCCTTCTCATTCGTCCGAACAGAAGAGAACAGGAGCAAAGATACAAGTATGATACGCACCTTGTTCGCATCAGGACCCTGCACATCGCACAGGTTCACCTTCACCACCGCGCTCTCTCGTAGAAGCACATAGCTGCCGCCGACAAGCGCCTCCCCGTCCACTGGCCAGAAGCCCTCCTTCGAGCCCTTCTGAACGTGCTCGTGTAGCTTCTGGTCGGCGTGGCACATCCAGGCGTCGACGAGCTCCGCCCAGTGCTCCGAGGGCAGGTCGCGGAACTTCTGCAGCACGGACGCGCGAACGAGGGGAAGCGAGCACGACGCACAGATAAACGACGTTGGCTGGATCCGCTGGAGGTGCGTCGCGTCTAATTCAGACTCGGGTTCGAGGGCTGGCGGGGATGTCGAGGAGGCGACGGCGAGCTTTACCTGGAAGTGACGCCCGCCGACGACGCTAACTTGAGCGGGGCCGACCATGACGGGCGCGGGCAGTGCCAGCCGCTGCGAGGTACTCGCACCACATCGTAGCAGAAGCTGCGGCTGGTGCTCCTGGGCCCCGGCATCTGGCGGAACGACTTCAGCTTCTAGCTCGACACCGGCCTGCAATCCGGAGACTGTCAGGAATGCGACCACGTGTTGCAAGTTCTCATGGTATTCAGCCACGTAGGTGACGTCCAGAGTTTCTGTAGGAAGTAAAACGATGAATATACTGTACGCGCGTGTGCTGGTTACCACTTACCCTGCATCTCAGGGACAGACTCCACGGTTGAGGACAGCCTATTAAGCTTCTTCCCAGAAGCTTTCCTGCTGGAAGACTGTGTCGGCGATGACGACTTTGGCAGTAGCCAGGCCAGCGGCTCTGACATGCTTCGCGACCTATTTCCCTTGATAGGCTTGGTCGCCACGGGAGTTGAGATGGAGGTGGTGGGCTCCTCGCGGGTGCAATTGTTACCGTTCGTATGGGAGATTGACATTCCCCGGGCCTGACGGGTAGTGGTATTGCGGACCAGGTCTGGAGGTGGATTCTCCTTAATAAACTCCGGGAGCGTGAGCAAAGCCTCTGGGTCACGTTCCAATTCCATTCGTTGCTGGATAGCCTCTGGAACACCTTCGCGAATGAACTCTGGAAGAGTCAACATTGCGTGTGGATCTAGAGCCTCGCCGGCCAGATTTGGATGGGAGCGAGAACGCGTGGAGCTGAAGGTGGCATCCTGCGAATGGAGACGGCCAGCCTCTGAGTGCTTCGCGAGCCGTTCAACGAAGGTGGCACGCTACCCAACACAGTATACTGTGAGACCCAAGGCGGCAGACAAGAAGGAAACACGTACCTGCTGAAGTTCTTTCTCGCGAGCCTTGGCCAGTCTCCGCTGCATTTCGTCTCCGTCGATACATACGGTCTGATCGCTGAGCTTCCTCTCTGAGGCCTTTCCAATAAGCTCGAGCATCCGGTCAAGCTCGCGTAATTGGACTTCGTTCTCTGGCTGTTTGCCTTTTCGCTTAGCGTTCTCCATCCGCTCGAGCTTACTTTTCTTCAGCTCCACCCGCTGGTTGTGCAGTTGTGGGGCTACGAGGTAGAGTCGGTCGATAGCAAGGGTTACAGCCTCCAAGTCCATCTTCATCTTCTCAGATGTGTTGTCTGACAGACGTGTCGAGATGCGCTCCAAGTTGTCGCCCTTCTTCTCGTCCAAGTCAACATCAGAGAAACCGCCAGCCTCATAGCCCGGAAGACTGTCTCGCTCATATTCCGTAGCGTCATATTCGGGTGGCAGGTTATCGGCGAACGGGTCGGCGTCGTGGTGCTGAGAACGACACAAGGCAAGGACCGCTTCCAGTTCGTCGTCTATCAGAGACCAAAGCAGAGAAGATTCGATGGACGGTGTTGGCGTAACCTCGCCAGTCGATGGCAAGCGATTCTGGTAGGACCGCTCTAATTGGAAGTCGCTGACCTGGCGACGCAAAGTGCTGTACGGATCACTGTGGCTGCGCAGAGATGAAGCATCGGTTCCGGCATTCCACGATGCAACCCGAGTATGTGAAGACGTGGAGGGCACGAGAGGGCTGAGGAATGAAAGTCGGTGGAAGTGAGTGAGCAAGGAGACCAGAGTTCGCGCGAGTTCTGCGTCGCGTGCTGAGAGACCTGACGCGATCCGGTCGACTCGTGAGCGAAGCTCGTGGAGGAGTTCTGTGTCAGAGAGGGATTCGGCAGTCTGCAGCATCTCTCCACTGGCGTCCTGGAGCCGTAGATTCATCACCAAGGTCTGGAGGGGAGATAGGCGATGTGTTGTACTTGGGGCGTTTGAGCTGCTAGGCGCGAGGTGTGAAGGATGAGGCATGGAATGCCGTCTGTCTGGGACTATCGGTGTCCAGCCGGAGTTTGCAGACAGCAGGTCATTGAGAGTGGCCAAGCAGATACTCTGAACCTGTCCGATCGATGGCAAGAGGTCTTCCTGCACGATATGAATCCACCGGCTGGAAGCAACGACAGCCGCACTCACCGCCGACTTCTGCGCATCTCCCATGTCGTCTTCTCTCGAAAAGGCATTGTCTACACAGCGTTCTTGAACCGCGGGCGAAGGGGACGATGGTGGTAACGAATGACGCTCCTCCTCGAGGAGAAAAGCCTCATCTGCAAGCGAGTCTAATAGTTCATCCTCCTCGCGCACCAAAGCGTTGCTAGGGAAAGGACTTGGAACACCGAGCCTCAGGTCGCGTTGAATATCCGAGACGTCGTCATTAACAGGCCTCGTGCGGGTTAGGGTCGCCATACAAGTTGGGAGTGAAGGAAAGACGATGAAGGTGCCTGCCAGTAGGTTGGAAGTGTCATACTGGTTTTGGCGGCCTTTCGGTGAATGGATCCGAGTTTTCTCAGGAAATTCCAGAAAAGGCGCAAATTTGGGCAAGTTTCTAGCGCCCTTGTGCCTTTCCCGTACGAAAAGCTCACGCAGACATCTCGACGTATTCGTCGTCCAAGACGTCCAAGACATCGATATATGTTCTCTCGAAATCATCGCGCATGTGCTATTTATATGATATTTGTGCGAGAGACGACTTCGATTATCCGAAGAAATGACAAGCAGTCCGCCGCCGTGGCGTACGCCGCGTCCTGACATTCGAACGGCCGATATGAAGGCAAGTGCCTGTGTCTGAACCATTAACATGTGTCGTAAAATCTCCTTGGTGTGACAAGGTTCAATTCCAGGTAGCATTCATTCAGGCCCCGAAGCTACAAACTTGTGACTGTTCTTCGGTTCGAATGAGCCCCACCTTGACCCTGTCGCACTTGTCTCGCGGTCGTGTGTTCTGTATATCGTCTGGAAACACGTCGGTGGATAGTTACTCAACTCAGTGTGCACTGCATACGAAAGTGTTGAGCTGAGCGCGTGGTGGAAACGAGGCATCAGCCACATCGCGCTCGCCTCGTTCTCTTGACCTCTAACCATCACGCACTCCTCCGCAAGCAGAATACAGCGCCATGGCACACACCATATTTTGGCCTGGAAAAATGTTCTTCTATCCCGTGGCAACACGTCTCCGATTTTCCTCCTGCAGCATGTGCCACCGGAGGACGATGCCGACATTCTGCTGCTTGGGTGCGGAGATCCCAGGAACATTCTGTATTCGCTATATGCTGCAGGAGAGGATACAAACTCAGGTATGTTGCAAGCTGTCGCCTCCAGACGGCACGAATTAATGCAACATTACCTGGCTGTAGACAATAGGAAACTCGACTTTACCTGTTGCGATTTTGAACCTGCCGTCATCGGTCTGTCCATCATTGTTTTCAACACCGCACTCTCTCAACTGCCTTAGCCCGAAATATTCTGCTGTTGACCCTCATTTCCGACGGTGTACACGCAAAAACCTCTCAAAATCTGTGGAATATTTTCTACCACTTCTTCCTTGATGAGCATTCTCTCGCCCTCCTGCATACGCAGTCCCGTCAACTGGCCGACGCGTCGACGTCGTTGGATACCTGGAACGCGTCCAAATACTCGCACTTTCTCGACATCGGAAACTCGTTCACTTTGCGTGAGCTGCACCGGCACTGGGCGTTCTATGCCGAGACGAAGGAGTTCACACCCACGCGCCGAGGGCAATTGAAAGAAAGCTTCGTATCCGGGCTTGAGAAGGTCCAAAAGGAGAGGAGGACGTGGACAGACCTGACAGCGTCGCGCTCTGCTGGTCCGGCCATACTGCAAGCCGCGATGTCGGGCGCAGAGGCTTCTAGCCTCTTCTGGAAGACCGGCACTACGTACACATCCAAACGCGACATTGATGCAGCAACCGAAGTCAACCCCACCTTCGCTTACGCCATGGGCGATGAAGGCTTTATGCCTCACTATGGCACAAATATCCTTGCTGCCTTTCATCTCGCCCCCCTCTTCGCCACCGCCAGCCTCGCCAATGTTCCGCCATTAGACCAGGTGTATGACGGTGTTCGAGACCAGTTCCGCGCTTGGTGCACAACGTTTTACAACCTGGTCAGCGGCTCCGCGTCTCGCATCAAGATTAGGGTCGTTGTCGCGGATGTCCTTGCTTTCTGCCAAGCCTTACGGTTCACGGCGGAACGCCACGATCCCTCTACATATCCTCGCGTAAGCTCCTGGAAAGCTCCTCTCCTGGTGCTGGATGGCAAGGACTACTCAAGCAACGCTGCACCGCTAACGTTTGATGTGATCGACACTTCGAATCTGTTCGACCACATCGGAAGCATCAACATGTTGGTCGCCACAGTCCCACTCTTGAAGCGCACGCCGTCTGCCTCTCTATTCACTGAGACACTGCTCTCATCTGGGGAAGATCCTATCGTATCGTTTGCTAGTAGCCTGTGTGGCGATGTGACGGCCCTGTCTTTACTCTTCGACCTGACCCCCACGGCACACCTGTCAGGCTATAACACTCAGTCCAATATCCACGAGCTCCTGGGTTACCACACTCGCGGAAAGGAGAGTGCTCAGTACCACGAGCGCTTGGTCTGGAAGATCCCTTCCCATCTTGCAGGTGCTGTCTGTCGCCCCGTCGCGGTGGACCCAGCCCAGCTCGCACAACTGTTGTTCGGAGTCTACCACCGTATGTTTGCCAACGAGAACGTCTCCGACTACTTCCGCCGCGCAGTAACAAAGGCCAAGGTCCAGTCTCTCGAGCGTCTTCATTATTGCCGCAAAAGTTTCGCAGAGCTCGTGCGATGCCTCATGGACCGTGTCAGCGTAAACTGGAACGACGTCTTTGACCACTTTGAGCGGCACATCACGGGCGACGACCAACTTCTCATGGGCATGAACTACTATCAGGACTTCATGACCCAGCTCCATCTCTCCCGCGTCTGGACTATCGAAACACTCCTCCCCGGCAATCCACGTCTGGTTGCAAACAAGGCAATCGGGCCTTTCCGCGACTGGTCGTCAGTTCCGCCAGTTGTATGCGTGGCATTCGTCGTTCCAAGGTCGAAACTCGCTCCGCTCGAAGAAGAGGGCGCTCCAGGAAACCCGGTATTGGCGGTAGAACTTGGGACTGCCAGCGCTTCTAACTTCTTCTCTTCCATCGAGCCCATGTTTGGTGCGCTTATCGTCAGTGGTAGCGGCGAGCAAATGCAGGCGACTGTAGACGGGGATCCCAAGGGCAAGCAAGGAAAGTCCGATGTGATCGTATCGCTTACAGTGGCATCCTGGTTGCTCGCCCTCGATCCCGCCGAAATGGTTGTCCGTCTCGTCGTCGTCACCACGCCTTCGTCTATGGTCCTGACGCAGAAGCTCGGCCTCCGGATGGCTATTCACGAGGTTCCATTGACTGACCGCAACCTTGTGTACGTCTTGCGGGAGCGGCCCAGTGTCGAGGGCGTCCGCGCTACGATACCCTACGCGCCTCAGCCGGGCTTGGCACCAACACCTGCGCCCATTACCCTTTCGGCGAACTCGACGACGATCGACAAGATGACTCGGAGGACAGACATCGTTGAGCCCAAGGCCAAAGAAGCGCTGGCTCGTAAGGACACTCCTGTTACTACGAGCCAGGCGGGACCGTGCGAGATCGAGCTCTCCATCGGCTCGGCTTATCACGAGAGGCTGGCATTCCCGTACCCCGTCGATGCAACGCAGTCGAAACTTCGAGTGGCCCGCCAGTCTTCCTGGGTAGAGGTACATTCTCCGCGTCGTTTTGTAGACTGTTGCTGACTGAAGCCGTCCAGGTCGTTGCCTCTCCGTGTCTTCTCGGCCACGTAGGGGCGCCTATTGTACCCGATTCCCCATCGCAATGCAAGACCATAAGCCGATCCCTTGGACCATACACCGCGTCAACCTGGATCGATTGCCAATACTCAAGACGACGAACGTGGACAAGGCGCGACTTGAGTGGATCAATCCCCATGTCAGCCTCGCCTTCTCTGATCGCGAGAAGCGCACTCGGGAGACCAAAACTATGGACGCTATCGCCCACGTCAAGGACTCGATGCATAGTATCTCCGTTCAGGTCGCCGGCATTCAGGGCCAGAAGCAGGTCTCTGTGTTTGGTCTCAATCGGACCTCGGGCGGTGGGATCGACACGCTATTGTTCATCACCAACATTCGCCTCGATGTCGCAGCCCATACAATCGTTGCTGACGCTCATGTTATGCCGCTGCACACCAGTTTCCTCCATAACATACTGCCTCGGGTGGCCGAGATCCGCGACCTCTGCCAGGTGAACGTAACTGCGGAAGAGTGCACCGCGTGGAAATACCTGCTCCCGAGCCTCGCCGAGCGCTGTCGCACCTGGAACCACACGCCGACGTGTGCTTACTCTGCACCTGGCGCGCGCATCCCTCTCGCGACAGAGCACGGCGAAGTGCCCATTTGTGCGTGCGGCAAGGGAAAGGTGAGCGATGCCTTCCGTGCGCGGAAGGAATGGGCGCCTTTCCTGCCGTACGTCACTCGCATTGCACTTGGGCCGTTGTTCGCGGTGTCCTTCCTCGAATCCGTCGCAGGAGAGCTCAAAGAGCTGAAGAGCATCGGAAGTAGTTCTCGCTCCGCGGTCACGCCTGGTTCCGCACGTCCTCAAGGTGGTCAGGCGAAAGTCTCACGCTGCGGTGCGTGCAAGGCTGCTGTCGCCAACGACCGGCCCATGGTCTGTAGTCGCTGCAAGAAGGTCGCTTACTGTAGCCGCGACTGCCAGACCAAGGACTGGAAGCTGCACAAGCGATCTTGCACGGCCGTTTAACGAACCCGATAGGTACGTACACTACGCTGCTTCATGGACCACGATATGGCGTAGCTGTTTTGCTTTGCTATGTCATCTGTCCTTACTTCAAATGGTTCTTGCGATAATCACGCCCTTGTAGTCCCACCCAAGTCCTGGCATGGAAGGACTTTCTTGTTTTGATCCGGGTTCCGGGTACGAAATACACTCCTTTCTTCCGCTGCTGGTAATGAGCAGCGACAGGCGGCCTCAGTGGTCTTTTGGGTACGAAACAAACCTTGCGTAATTCTGACCTCGCTATTTGCACAAGCAGGGGATGTTATGTTAAGGTCAAAACCACAGTCCTGCTATTAAGGCGTAGGCGGACGCGGACGCCTGCTTGCAACCGTGAACCTCCTGTGCCTTTGACGATATATCGCTGATCGTGCCCCGCATCTCGCTCCAGCACCACGCCAGAACATGACGGTACCAGACAAATGCATCGCTGTGATTCGAACGCTGAGAATCACCCGTCGCTCTCGCATCCATCGGTGGCCGAACCAAAGGGGACTGTCTCTCCACTGTCGCACCAGCGTCCTTCTCCAACTAACTTTACGGTCGCCACGTGTAGTGATCCATCAGACTGTCCGCAAGACCAGCGATGAGACAAGCTTCGTTGATACCCTCCGCTTTACGCAGCCTGAGCTCTCACTAATGTCCTTCCGGTGCGTTCTCGTGTCAGTACCATCCGACACACATCACAGTCAGCGCTCTTCGCTCCGCTTCTTGACTCCTAGCCGCTCCAGACTGGCGCAGGCAAGTCTACTTTACCTTCGCAGCAACTCAGTCTCGGGCGTACTGACTTCTTATCAGCTGCACACGCCGGGCCGGAGTTCGCACTGAGGCAGCTCAGGGGCGCATACATGCACAATGAGTAGTTCACACCAGGAGTAACCACAGGAGTCTAAGCCTGGGCTGCAATCTTCCCTTCTGTATAGACATGGAAGATGCTCGTCAAAGCTTCCGAATTGCAACCGTCGCATCTGGGCGAAGTCAGGGGACCGTTACAGCTCTCGAGACCAATAATTTCTACCCGCATGTCTCGCTCAAAGTTTAGTCCAGTTGACAATAGGTTAGTCACAATTGCATCGCGCTCCTACTGTGGCTTGTTCGACGTGTTCACTCTAGGTCGAGCAAACGCTGTGAAGCGATCGTCAAGTGTAATCCGCGCCTGCTGAGTCTCTGACAGACGGCTACAAGCGCACGTCACTCTTCAGCCGTAGGTACGAGGGTGTGATTTCTCGTGCTTCCAAGTAAGCTGCTGGATTGCAGAAACCGGGCGAAACCCATCCGTTACCTTGACACATGTACCCAGCATCATGTTGCTCCTGCGGTTCAAGGGGGTACATAGACATTTCAGATGTGTCCGAAGCCACGATCACGAGCGCCGCTGCGCTGCATTCATTGTGCGCACACCGTTTCGGACCAGTCGTCACAAGATGAAATATATCGATCACAGAGCAGTATATATATCTCATCATTCTCCATGCAGTACTCCAGCAGTCCAGCGCATTAGCAGGCACTCGCAGATACTCGAACCAGCTACAGAAATGTCCTGTGCGTATTGTCTCTATGACGCTGGCAAACCCACTTTCTAACACCTCGTAGCTCACCACACGAAGTACGAACGCCTTGACAAGGAGAAGGCGTGTCTTCTCGTCGTCGACATGCAGGAGGGCCTCTTCCAGCTGGCCCGTGATGAGGATGCGCTCACCGTCAAGAGCAACATCTTTGCCCACAGCGAGCTCTCCAGGGTGTTCAACCTCCCGACCATCCTTACGACCAGCGATGAGGATGGTTTGTTGACGTCCTTTCGCTGCTCTCCCTACTGTTCGCTGACATAGCGATGCAATAGGCCCGAACGGCCCCCTTCCGCGGGAGATCGTCCAGATGCACCCAAAAGCTCCGTACATCAAGCGTGCGGGCGAGGTCAACCCGTACGACAATGCCAAGTTCCGCGAGGCCGTCAAGCACACTGGCAAGAAGCAAGTCATCATCGGGGGCATACCCACTGACGTGCGTTTCTTTCCCTCCTCCTCGCTCACTTCTCGCTAACCAAACACCCCGTCTATAGGTTTGCATTGTCAGCCTTGCGCTGTCGCTCTTGAACGACGGCTACGAGGTCTTCGTCAACAGCGACGCATGCGGCTGCATTGGGCGTAGGACTGCCGAGGACGCGACCGATCGCATGCGCCGCGCTGGCGTTCAGGTTCTCTCGCTCTTTGCGACAGCCTGCGAGCTCATGCGCGACTGGCGCAGCAAGCCTGGTGCCAAGGAGCTCGTTCCGTTCTTTGACAAGTACGCCTTCCCCCTTCTGTCTTTGGTGCCGGATGTTAATGGCTGGCCGTTCAGGTACCTCCCCGAGTATGGCATGCTCGTGCGCGCCCACGATGCGGCCGTCAAGGATGTTGCTCCTCAGTGAGCATTCCGGTTGTAGGTCCTGTGTATTGTAGGAAAGTATCCACTGCACCGTGGATGAATCAGAATGAATGAAAGTACAGTGTATTGCGGTTTGTGCTCGTTAACAGAAGGGGGTGTTTTCTGTCTCTCTCGCCTTCACAAGGGCTGTGTATGCAGGGAACGCGCCGGTAAGGTCTTGGTAGCTACCTTCAACAAACGTCGACCAACAATACTTCGAGGTTACATGTCGCCCTCGGATTGCAGCATCGTTTGAACTCACGAGATCTTTACTCCGACTGCATGAGAACAACTCGGAGTACTGGCGAGATCCGGTGGAAGTTTCAGTGCAGGTGGGAGCAGGGGCGCGGTTCATAGCATCCAGCTTCAAAATCCCGAGCTTCATGTCTGGAATGCCCTGCTGAGCGACGTTTTGGCTTTTCGCGGCGGTAATTTGTAGGATATATGCAGCACGTCTATGCAAAATTCGTTAAAAACGACATGTCGAAGATGGCAAAGGCGCTTACTGGGCCGTGAGAGGCATCAATCTCATCCTCGGCCCGACTCACAGGCTGCGCACTGCGGCCGAGTCATACAGTTGCACTTTACTTCAAGCTTCGACCGTCACAACGCGGACGTCCAGGAGTGTACGGAAAGTATGCATGGTTCTGAGCAGACAGCCCCAGAGGTCTGTAGCCTTTATCAGTCTTACACCAACTTTCTGCTGATCGTTGCCTGCGTGCCGGGATCTAGCTTCCTCCAGAGTTGCTTAATATCATCTTTGCATTTCTCCTAGTAGAAAAAAAGCAAGAACTGAAGTCATGCACATTAGTCTGCCAGACCTGGCGTACGTACGCCCAGACGTATCTCTTCCGAGAAGCGGTGTACACCATGGAGGATAACAATGAAGATTCTCCTTGCGTGGAGGACCACCGTACAGCCCTCGCCCGTATACGTACCTTTTTTGAGCTGTGCAAGGACATTGCAGCTTATGTGCACCATCTTACCCTGCGAATCGTGCTGCGCTTTCCCCGGTATGACTGGTTCATCCTGCCAGACACCGGCTACCATGAATCTACTTCACTTCTCGGTCTTCTTCACCTCTTCCCTCAATTACAACACCTTTCCCTGCAAGACATCTTTGTTACACCGGAAGTCTCCCTGACGGACCACATCTCAGAACTAGTATTTCTGCCTTTGAAGAGCTTGATGATATCCAGCTAACAGGAAGAGATACCATACAGCGATATCACGTGCCTGCTCAACCTGTTCACGGAGGTTGATGCGCTACATCTAGCAGTGACCTGTTATTTCAACTGGAGGAGGCAGGAATCACCATGTGCCCCCACCAGACGCCTCGCCGCATCAGGAAACACGCAAAACGACGTAGTAACCAAGTTGAATCGGAGTGCCGTGGAGCATACGGAGCGGTGTGCGTAGCGCTGGAGACCTCGGGAGCGCGCTGTAGCATCACCTCAGCATCCATAGCCCTGCGCAGCGTTCGTAGTCAATGTATTAACACCAGCGACTTGACCAGCAACAATACACTACTAGGATTTCAGCCATCTATCTAGTAGTAAACGGAAGATTACGAAGTCAGAGTGCCGTAGATATGGGTTGACGTAGAAGCGAGAGCATCTTTGTAACACATTCTCTGGAGACCACGTCCTGTCCATCTATCGGCCGAACACTGGAAGAAGATGACAGGTCCGGACGATCGAGGCAAGCGATATCACAGACGCGTGCTGGCGCCCGTGGCGAGTTGATCGCGCGACGCGGTACATTCCTAGCGCGTTGTCGCGAGCCTGGAAAGGTGTGAACCACTCCACGTACGCCAATGGCTGCTTGACGAGCATCGCGAACTCTCGTGGAGGCTCAAAGATCATGCGTACTTGACCAACGCGCAGATCTGGAAAATAATGCGATTGTGATGTACGCGACGTCACCAAAACGTGAGCACACATCCTAATGTCAGATTCTCAGCTGCGTACGCACTTGCTAACGGTCTAGGATCCCGTTCCAGCACTGAGACTTCGGACTCGCCGTCTGCAATCCCCCGATAAGTTCTCGGTGGAGCGGCGGTTGGGTCAACTGCCAGGACGGTCGAGAACTGGGAAGGCGCGCCCCGATTACGACCTAGGGGGGCAACAGCAGGTATCGCTTGGATCCTGTCGCGTTCCGCATGCTTTGAGGCCTGAGACATGATGGGAAGGGTGAGTTTTGCTTGCTTATAGGCTGAAACACGCATCGTTGGTTCAACATTCAGCGCTGGGAGTGTGATGAGCTGGATGCGGGTAAGATGACTTGTGTCGATGTGACGCAGATGGTCTTCTAACGCGGGTATGAGATCGGGTGCTCCGAACATGTCGGCAGCATTGGATACCTTCATGGCGCCGAACGCAGGATGCTTGGCCATGGTGCAAGCGATAGGGGCCAGCGCGATACGGGATGATGTTGTGCGCGGAGCTGAAGATATGAACGCTGTTGCAGGTACGTCCTCTTCCTCTGCAGCGTCGTCGCCTTCTGTATTCTCGTCCTCATCATCGCTGTCGTCCTCAGAACCACCGGTGAAGTCTGACTCTTGAGATACCTCGCAGTCGAGCTTGAGCCAGCGCAGATAGCCTTTGAAACGGTGCGTAGCTTCACGGCGCTGCAGCCATTTCGCCATTTGCTCTATGTATTGCTTACGGTTGCTTGCACGATACCCTAGTTTTGCGAAATCAATGTGAAGACGCTCCGGGCCCTCTGTGTTGTAGCCGTCCGCTGCGCCCAACAGCATAATCGACGGTACGTAGTGCTCCATAGAATGTAGCTTCGCGAAGTTGAAGTGTTCACGAACACCCCAGCGAATAAATACGTCCTTGTGCTCGTGGAATGCGCGCCATGACGACTCGAGGTTCGCGAGAGACTCTCATGTGTGAACCTCGAAATGCGCATAGTAGACGAAGTCCAGAAGGGCACGTACAGCCTGTTCAACGTCTGGATCTGCTCCGCCAGCGACAACCCCCAGGAAGACCTTTTCCATCTGCTTGTACTCGTTTCCGGTCCATTGCGAGACAAGCGAGATCCCCTTCTTGAAGTGGCGCAGGTCAGCGTGAGGGCTCATCGCACGGAATCGAGAGTCGACTTCGTCCTTATCTCTAATGATGCAGGCCGTTGCCCACTTGACGGTATGATTCTTAAACATTCCCTTGTGAAGCTGATGGAGAATGTCCGGTGTCAGGCACTGGAAAATGTTGCAGTGAGGAAGACCGGTCCAGAAGGGAGCAACCGCACGGAGCCCCAGTTTCTCGAAGTCTGCAGGGCTCTCTCCATCGAGCTTCTCGGCAATAGCGGACGCAACGGCTTTAGGATCTCGAAGGACTGAATTGACAGGGTCGGAAGAGGGTTCCCCTCGCTTCGTGGGATCGACACCACACTTCGGACAGCAGTTCTCCTTGCAGCAGGACACGAGGCACTGCTCCGGGTGGTCGGCGATGTACGCAGCAAGGATAGGGAAGACCAGACGCTTGAAGCCGTCATCGCATGTGATCTCCACCCCGTTCTTCCCAGCGTCGATAAGCGGTGAGAGAAGCGATCTCATGCAGTCGTGAAATAGCTGATAGCCCTGATGAGCTCGCTCCTTCTCCGAGAAGCATTCTAGCTTCGTCACAGGGAGGTAACCGATGAGAACGGTTGCGTGGGAGGATGGGGACCTCCGGGTGGCTTTCGCGATGTTTTCCAGGGTAAGGTACACTGGCCATGCTGCCTTGTCCCCGCTAAACGTCGATAGCTGGGTCTTGTCAGATGCAAGAATGACAGGTGCAACCGTCGCACCTGCAGGAAGCAGATTCTGTTGGAAGGGTGAGTATGAATGACGACAGATTTGTATAGTTATCTAACAATTCACCTGGACTGTTTCCCACCAGCCGGCGGTCCACATTTCGCTTATCATTGGTTTCTCACCCCAAGGGTCTTCAAACAGTCGCTTTGGTTCGTATTCAATGCTACCGTTGAACGCTGGATTTGATAAGAGCTCCTCGACACATTTGACAGGGTTGCGCCGCCATAACTCCAAGGTCTCAGTCTTCTTCTTCCCGCCTTCGTCCAGCAAGTCGCCCTCTACCCCCCACATCTCACACTCCCATTCCGGCCCTTCCGGGAGCTGGTCCACGAGCTTCATGAATGACCGCTTGTTCTTGAAGGATACATTTGTGCGGGATCGTGTCTGTAACTCGGTAAGCACGTGTATTGCCAGCGAAGTCTGCTTGCTTACTCACAATGTTGAGCTTCAGGTAGCGGTCAATATCTGCCTGGCTCATTCCACTCGTGAGGAGGAAGCGAGCCAGCAGCCATTCGTCTTCATCCGCAAATGGTGCCCATGGGTTGTCGGCGAGCCCCGCTTCAACTCGCTTGTTGTGAATCGCCTCGAAGAGATTAGAACCCTTCCCGTGAGTTGCCCCTGCAGAGCGCGGATAGTAGCTGATGTATGGATCTTTAGGCAAGCTGCCGGCCTCGGTTTCATCATCATCAGTGCAGTCATCGACTCTTGCACGCTTGCTAGGTGAGTCCCCGTCGGAGTTAGGCATGGGGGACAGCGGTCGCCCGCCAGGCCAGGCGAAGGACGGCCCAGAGCTCAAGTTTGAATGCTCATGCACTCGGCTGTCAGCAGGTCCTTCGCCATTGTCGACTTGGGGATGTTGTGTACCGCTGACTTGCACCTCCGTGAGTTGCTCACTATCCTCGTTGCCTGTTCGTCGGAGGAAGTTCGCTCTTCTGATGGACATCCATTCTTCATACAGTTTCTTGCACCCTGGACTCTGCGCGACATGAGAAGAGAGGCCCCCTTCGGTACGAGTCGTTGCACGGCAGTATGGGCAATGAAACACTCTGCCTGAGGTATGCATCGAGGGTAGGGATGAGGTTATTGCCGTTAGAAACAGAGGTGAGTATCAGATTGGGGAGACACTCTCACAGCAATGGTATTCGCTTCCTAACTTCCACCTGTCATAGGTCTCCACCGTCGAGTTCGTTGGGGAGCTGGCTCCTTCCCCATCCGAGTTGACTTCCAACTCTTGCAGAGCCTCATACCAACATGCCCTCACATCGCCAGAATCAGTGTTTGCCGACCTCTTCTGAAGACGATGAACCCATAGCACGTACCTCTGGCGTACTGCAGAAATCGCGTGGGTGCAAAGAAGGCATCTCGATGAGCAATATCGTCGATGAACCCCGTCGAGAGCGGCGGAACACGCCGAAAAAGGACAAAAATGGTAAGTCACCATTCCTCGAGTTCTCTACGTTCATCTAACACAAGTGCTGCTGACAGAGAAAAATACAGAAGCTGCGCTCTTGCGAGATATCGAGAAAGCCGCCAAGGATTTGGAGCGGAAGAGGAAAAAATTGAAGAAGAAGCAACGGGGTCGGTAAGCCCTGTACTATTTGCAAAGACAGGCTAACGCTCTGCGATCCAACAGAGGCAGCTAATGCGAGAGAAAGCGAAGACGACAGCGGTGCTGAGCGCTCCGATGAGCCTGAAGAAGAGGAGCCTACAGTTGCGCATACATCAAAGGTCAGTACTCTCGACTTGTTTGGATTTCCCTGATGTCCTGACACTCTTACAGTTCGTTTCGCAAGGTGTATTCCAACTCAAATCCACAAGACGAACTGCCCCGCTACCCCAAGTGAGCCAAAGTCGCCCACTGCTCCTTCACACCGGCCAACAGCATCAAACACGCACGACAAGCCAGAACGCTGACCATCGTAATCTCCGTCCTTTAATATCCCTTATTTCTATTCTGATCGCGACATAGCCTGCGGTACCAGCCCACCTGGCATACCTGTGGATGCCGGAGGGCCTCGAAACTCGGATCCGCACCCAGACAACTCCCCTGCAGTGGAAGAGGGGTATTCTACGTCACAAGAGGACGATCATGAGTTCCATAATCATGTTGATGGCCATGAGAGCGCTGATACCGAGCTCCAAGGTGTGGCGCACAACCTAATACTTACAGAGGTGCAGTAATACTTATCTACCGCCGTGCTTTGACACAGAAGACGCATCTTCCTTCAGGGAACCGATGCTTAACCAATCCCGTCAGGCTTCAGTCACGCTGCGCAGTCGTGCACCAGCTTCGTCTTCATCCCCTCGTCACGGGAACTCTCACATAGAGCACCGCACTCCCAACCCTAGCGCAAGTGACATTGCCGTCCAGCGCTCGAGCTACCGCAGTGGTGTGGCCACCCAAGGCTTCAGGCATACGCTGACATGCGGTCCAGAACGTGAACCGCAGCCAGTACACCACCATGACAGCGTTCATGGTACTAACTCTTCAGCTCGCCATAAGCGACAGCGGTCCCGCTCGCCTTTGCCCTCTGTTGAGGCCATGGTGTACAAGGACGGAACGACGAATGCACTGGCCGGGTTCCCAAAGGCAAGCGACTATGCGAAGGATATTGAGGTACTCATCAATCGTGTCGTCGATTACTACAGCGTCGCCCTATATACACGCCACGCTTTTCCGTCTGCAAGTGAAGCAGGAGTTTGGGCGCAGCAAGCTTGGTTGCAGACTTGCCAGGAAGCGAAGCGACACTTCCAACCGGCTGATGACCTTCAGGTGGTGAAGGCGGTGAGCTTCTGATCGTTTTGCGCATATTTACTTATCCCTGAGGATTCCTGGCCCCAGATCGTAAAGCGAGCACCATCCATTCGATCCCACATTCGAGACCAGCTCAAGGGCGCGGTTCTAAGCCGGTATTCTATTCAGGACGATGTCTCGAAGGGCACGAACGTCACAGCCAATGCCCGCCGCATTACCTACCTCTGTAGCGGCAGGCCCATGCGATTTGCATACAAGGTATAGTGCGCAACATGTCAACAGCATTGGCCCTTAGCTCTAACGTCTCCGTGACATAGGATTTCGATGCTGAGAGCCCTGAGCTCTACGCTGAAGACAACTATATTCTGCAGGCATTGCAGAAGCAATTATTTCACAGTCAGGACGCCATTGGCGTCACCTGCAGTGAACAATTTAATCCAATGCTGGTGCCTGTTCTTGCGCTGCTATTCACATGTGTAAGTTAGACCGCTGATCTCATGCCGATCCTTAGCATTAATACTGATTGGCTGCTCATCAGGTCGAGTTCCTTCTTGATAAGTGGTCCACCGGTGAGGAGAATACCGGACTCGAGATGCGCACAAAGCCCTACCGCGAGAAATACGATGCACATGTCTTCCAGCTTACCGAGTGGATGGACTTCAACCCTGCTCTGACAGTGAAGCTCCGCAAAAGGATGTTCGAGCGAGTCCTGTGCGTAGTATGCTTGTTTACGTCTGTCTGTCTTCAATTGACGGCGAACATCGCTGCTAGGCGTTACGGGAAGGTCACAATCCGCTCCGACACTGTGGCCGGCATGGCAGCTGAGTAGAGGGAGCGTCTGCGAGCCGCACTTGCAAGCAGAACAGGTGATACTGACAGTGACTCTTAGTATACGCCCACTCGTCCTTGTACGACAAGATACTCATTATATATAACATGTCATGCATGCTGCCTTAGTACTACTGCGTGCGGCGGATTGCTACCTGAGTGTTACAATCAAGTGCGACAGCATAGTAAAGCTATAGCTTGCTACAGACCTATGGGCGGTGCTATGAACTGCTCCGTAGCCCTATGGCGTTGCACTATGGCGCTCCCGTCACCTACGGATGGGGGTACTCTGCTCCGATGCTACGCCACGTCCAGAGTCTCCATGATGCTCCGCATCATGGTGATTGTTTCCTGATGCGTGCGCAGCCTCACCACACACAACTCCATGCACAGCCACACACTACTTCATATCGCACCAACACCCTCTACTCGTACCTTACACACAGTCTCACTGGGCGACCTAGAAGCAGACTCTATGTCCAGAGTTCAGGACCTGCTAGTTGCGACAAGCCAGAATCTTCAGTGCTTGCGAATGTCGTTCAGAGCCTTTTGGAATGAGATCAGTGGGTGCATTTGGACATAGACGCTGATGCCGTACCTGATCCATGTCGTTCCTTCTCTCCACAGAACGAACTTCCCCTGTGGTGTCTCTCGCATGTTGCACCGCACTCCGCCGGCTTGAGCTGTCAGTCCGCTCAGACATCTCAGACTGGAAAGCCGCCTGGCATATCCTCGCGACGATCTCCACAGACACGACTGGTGCTCTGGAGGACATGGCCATTGAGATGTCCCCGCTGTCTTCCCTCCCCAATGACGACTCATCAGCAAAATAGTGGTAGAAATGTACCTCAATATACTCTGGTATCATAGCTGGATCACGGGATAATGCATGGATTGCAGGGACCACAAAGATATCACGAATTATTTGTCCTACCCTATTCTTATTGCTTGGCGCGCGGGAAACTGCACCAACCGTGAGACGCCGATTATACCTGACACCCGGGCTATTTTACCGCAGCTTACCGCAAGCTGGAAAATATATCGTGGTTTACTGCGGCATTTTCCAGGCAGAGATTATCAGAATCCCCTGCTATTCCCATGGGTTTCCCAGCCTCGCACTCGGTATACATACTGCATACTAGTTCATATGATATATTATTGATGTATCTACTCCTCAAGCTGTCAATGGCATCTTCACCATGAGCACGAGCATCTCCAAGCCGATGTTCGCTGCGGCGATTTGTGTGATCTCATCTAGCAGGTGGTGCTGTCAGTCCAAGGCTCGTGATAGACCAGGCGCTGATGCGCCTCGCGCCGCGCTGAGCTCACAAGCCGCGCCGAAGCCATGTCCGAGCAGGCGCCGAGCCGCCACCTCGGCCTCAGCCATGCGGTCCTCGCACCCTCGCGGACGACGTCAACACCCTGCCATATGGTCACCGCGGTCTCGAACACGCACGCCGCGCACACTGTGACGCCACACGCTCGCGTTCCGCGAGCTCCGCCGTAGGCGGTTTCGGTTTTTCTGTTTTTCCTTTATGTTCCTCTCACTCTTATTCCGTATATTCCCGATTCTTTAGACTATAAAACGTGTATCTACGAACACCCCCCCTCTCAAGCAATACAATCCCCGTTACCTACGACCTCGCCTGCGACCGTCTCGCTGTGTTCGCACTTTCGCGCCCGTAAGCGCCCACGCACCGTCTCGTGACCCCTCGGCACCTCGCACGCACCCTCGAGTCGCCCTCGCTGGTCTCACTGACCGCCGTCTCACCCCCTCCGAGCCTGCTGGGTGTGGGTTGGGTTAGTTCATCTAGCCTAGCCGCTCCAGAGGCGCTTCAGCGCATACAACCCACCTTGGGTGTCGTAGCCCGGTGTAACCTCGACGATGTCCGCGAAGACGATCTTCAGGTCGGCCAGGCCAGGCCCTCCTTGTATGCGTAGTAGAAGTAGCTTCCGTGCGAGACGGACACCTCCTCGCCCGGCAGCCACGGGCTGTCGGGGTCGTTCCAGTCAGTGGGCTTCTACGTGTCTAATTGCACGGTGTGAGCACCACCGCATGGGAAGGGCACATGCAACACGTACCGAGGTGGCTGTCAAAGTGGATGACGCTGCGAGTGCCACGTTAGATGTACTGAGGCGCATATAACCACCGGGCGAAGTGGCGACGCACCTCACAGGACCGTACACCTGCGCGACGCCGCGGAGCAGCGGGAGCGTGATTGTGTGGTCGCCGCCCTGCAGCACACGAGATGAGCAGCCGACGTGTGAATGCGAGACACGGGGGACACACCAGCGTGAGCACGCGCAGGTGGAACTTGCCGTCCTTCGCGATGCTCTTCTTGCCCGCGGCTGCTTGCGCCGCGCCGCGGAGGGAAGAACGCGCGAGGAGCGCGCTGTTTGCGATCTCAAGCTGGCGCAGCGTGACCTTGTTGTCGACGAAGACCATCGCTGCGGGCACAGTGAGTAATTGGGAGGTTGTGGGTGTAGGAGCACACACGGACGTCGCCGCAGTCGACCGCGTCTAGATGGTCGCTCACGCGCAGCTTCATGGGCAGGTTGATCCGGTCGACGCTGAGCCACCGCGAGCCCTGGCGGACGCTGTTCAGGCTGAAGCGCGCTCTGCAAGTATAAGTCGTGAGGAAGAGGTATGGGCCGTGTGTGCTCACCCAGGGCGGTAGCTCATAGCAGTATCAAACAGTGCACCTGGAGTACATCTCAGTGCTATGTACCAATGCAGAGGTGCAAGACTCACCAAGCACCGCACCGGTTGTGCACGTGCATCGTCTTGCACAGGTGGTCCCTCGTCTGCGATGTCGATGTCCTTCGTCTGGCGGTCAATTCAGGGCGTGAGACTTCTGTGCTGATGTCTTGTGTACAGTGGGTTCAGAATTATCCAGCTGTATCTTGCCCGACAGCGGGGCCTTGGGCGCTGGTGCAGACTCCTATACAGGGAGGGAGGGATGAAAAAGACATAGTGATGGTCGAAGCAGAAGGAATGAAAGCGCGGAGTGTACGCGCAAGCAGCTTAAGTGACGCCCGGGAAGCTTTACAAGCCCCGCGTCATGGAGAGCAGCAACACATGCGCAGTTTCAACACGGGGCTCAGACTCAGTACCATGTCCCCATATAGTCGTCATGGAAAAGTCCCACTTAGGTCGGCCATTGGTCTTTCTATGCTAGCAAACTGTCAGCTGCTAGGTTCTGGTCCCGATGATTGTCTTGCGGCATCTTGCTCACACCCATGATATTCTGCAATTTAGTGAGGTATATATTATGCATCTGCAAGAGGTCCGAGAATATCTCGAAGCTTGCGAGGGAGAGCGAGACGCTGCGGTATCTACTGATCTCGCGCGGTATCTATTGCCGAACCGCGAGACGGGCGCTTTTCTCACCTTGTCCGCGAGCTACCGCGGCACATTTCTCTGACTATTTTGCTGATGCTACTGGGTGGCAATCGATGACTCTGCAATACGCGCAACGTATGAGACATTGTCTCTGCTCAATCGCAAGGGAAGGTTCAAACGATTCAAAATCAGAGAGGCGAGCTGGGCTGGTCTGCCGCGGTGCGACAGCAATGTTTTTCCCGATGTTCTCCGGAGATATGTCAGATGACTGTGCTGCGGCGGCATGGCATTATTGTCAGTGCATTCTTTGTCTCCTGTTGTCCATGTGCTGAACGTGGCTGAGATGTCCTCGCAGCCATTCTTTGTCGAGTGACCAGTGAATGATCAGAAGTGAGCCTTGATGCCCCCTTTGTGACCCCGAACCGAAGATGAAGATGCTTTCCAGCAATTCCCACATTTTTCCAGCGGGTCTCATCGTGAACTCGCCCAACTCGTTCTCGTTCGCGCTTTAGAATGCAAATAACGCGAGAAGGATTATGAGTCCTAATCAGTGAGGCGAGCCCCAGCTTGCGCTCCTGGTGTAACTTGCCTGAACATATGAACACGTGTAGTAGAATGTTGAACATTTGACGAATTACGAGCGCAGATGGCACGCCTGAGCAATGCATCACACGCTCGACGGTGTCCCACCCGGCTGTCAACGCATCTACTGGCTCCGCGCTCCTTCTGTCGTACAACTATTGCACGGACAATAATGATTGCACGCTGTAGGAACTACAGTTCTTTGCGGACACTGCAGTCCCCCTTGCTGCGCTGGCCGTTCCAGAGGACACGCTTGCACTCGATATCGTCCCCTTGCATACATGTACGAGTCACCTTACTCGCTATTCGGAGCAGCGAACCAGCGTCACGTTTGGATCGACGCCGCGTTGGCAAACCCGAGTAGACTTCCACGGTTCGGAGTGCACCGGGTCCGCGGTATCACGGGTCCTGTCATGGCGCCGATGCGGGAGCGCTGAGCGCTGCAGAGTAGCGGTTGCTTGCTCACGCGTTCGCAAGCCAGGGATTCAGTCTTCGCCAGGTATGGTAATATAAGTCTACTAGTACCACATACGGATTGATGGCGCTTCAGAACCGCAGGGCTAACCAGAGTAATGCTAGGCTCTGGCATCAGGGGCCCTGTTGGCGAACTCATTCTCCTCATCTATAGCGCTGCTCATGCAGGCTGGCTTATCTGGTGGCTCCTAGGCCCAAATGGTTCGCTCCTGCGCGAGATCATCGACATGCACCCGAAGGCGCCGTTCATCAAGCGTGTGGGCGAGGTCAACCCGTACGACAACGCTAAGTTCCGCGACGCCGTCAAGCAGACAGGCAAGGAGCAGGTCATCATCGCGGGCATTCCGATTGACATATGTACGTGCCGCCTCCCCGTTGCGCACTCCTTTGACCCTAACGGTTTTTCAGGTCTGCGTCGCGAGCCTGGCGCGGTCGCTGGTCAACGACGGCTATGCCGTCTTCGTCAACAGCGACGCCTGCGGCGCGATCAGCGCCAGGACTGCTGAGGACGCCAACGACCGCATCCGCCGTGTCAACGCCCAGGTCCTGTCGCTCTTCGCGATCGTGTGCGACCTCATGCGCGACTGGCGCAGCACGCCCGGTGCGAACGAGCTCATCCCGTTCTCTGACAAGTACGTCACACTCTGCTACGATGCTAGGTACGAGCTGACGAGCGACCACAGGTACCTGCCCGAGTATGGCATGCTGGTACGTGCGCATGACGCCGCAACCGAGGAGACCGATGCCACCTCTGGCATACCGATGTAGGGGCATTGGTAGCGTGTTTCATTGTATAACAGAGGCTCCCGACACAGCGCTGAATCATCTTTCTCGTCTACCATGGCGTGCTGAATGCGCAGTTGAAGGCCGACTAGCGTATGTAGTCACCAAGAGGTCCTTTATCCCTTTGCGATGCGGACTGGGCTGCTAGAGAACGCTAACAACCAACACCTCGAGATACTGTCTCACTCCAGAGGTTTCCCATCTTGGGGCTTGAGCTTGAATGCCCAGGTTCGTATCGCCGGCTTCAGCAAATGTTCAAAATGTATCGCGTCACACAAATCGATGCGCCGCACCACCCATGGCTAACGAGCCCCGACAATCCTGCCGCTCTCGACCATCCTACCGCAACAAGGTGGGCACACGACGTCACAACGTTTGGCTTGGCTCACATAACTTTGAGCCTAGTGGCCTCGCCACTCGCCAGGGTAAGCCCTACAGCACGCCTGCGGCGCGCCATCTCGGGGATTCGCTGTCAGCGAAGGGTACAGATAATTGTGAGCACGGCTACTATAGCCTGCTAAAAAGCCTGCGGTCTCGTCAGGTGCTCTGCTTTGTCACTCACACAGGTACGAGACATGGTCCCGCGCGAGGACATCGATCTCGAGCGCTGATGCTTGGATGCCCTTCGACAATTTGACCCTGGAAGACCACCACGATGTGAGATACGCATCACTCAGCTTTCATAGAACAAAGGGTGCATGCGAAATACGTCCACACCCGGCGGGATGCGCTGCAAGATAGCAGGGATGCTCGAGGAGACTGTCGGCGAGCGTGGGGGAGTAGTCAGGCGTCTATCGAGGGCGCCGGGAATTGCGTCCGCGTAAGCGAGGCGCGCGGAGACATTGGCACAATGCCCCACGACCATGACGTCCTCACGCATTCCACGGCTTATAAGGGCCTCGTCGATCTTGGTTTATGACCAACATCTGCCTGCGACATCTCTCGTCAGGCCTTCGTCGACAACTTCTCCAGAACAACACCCGCGTATACCGCTCCTTCCCAGCCAGAATGAGCTTCACAACCGGCAGCACTCTCCAGCACCAGGAGGCGCAGCTTCAGGGCGCAAAGGACGAGACCGTCACCCAGCTCGAGCAGCGCGCAGCTGGCGGCGCCTCGCATGAGCTGCAGTCCGACATCAGCAAGATGAAGACCGAGGACGACGGTTCCTTCAAGCGCAAAGCCGCGTCCTTCAGGAACTGGATCCAGCCAAACGGCGACTTCACTCCTGAGAAGGGTGCGTGTTCCCGCAGTCGATGTGTGCTCGTATTCTCACGCATGGCACACCAGGTCGCTACCATCTCTACGTCTCGTACGCGTGCCGTTCGTATCACGCTGCACCGTGTCCGCAATCGCCAACTGCTGACACGCTTTGACAGCTTGGGCCACCCGCACTCTCATCGTACGCAAGTTGAAGGGCCTCGAGGACTTTATCGGTGCGTCGCCGTCTTCTCGCAATACGCTCCTCCCTAACGGTACTATCAGGCGTGACGGTCGTGTCTCCGCGCATGGGCAGCAACGGTTGGCCGTTTGCCAACGTCGATCCCTTCCCGGCCGCGGACTCGGACCCGCTGAACAACGCGCAGCATGTCAAAGACCTCTACCTCAAGGTCAAGCCCGACTACGATGGTCGTTTCACCGTGCCTGTCCTCTGGGACAAGCATACCAGCACCATCGTCAACAACGAGAGCTCGGAGATCATCCGCATGTTCAATACCGCATTCAACCACCTCTTGCCCGAGGACAAGGCCAAGCTCGATCTCTATCCAGAGTCACTGCGGGCGAAGATTGATGAGGTCAACGACTGGGTGTACGACACCGTCAATAGTGCGTCACGCGTGTCTCTCCGTACCTATCCTGTGCTAACCGTACCCCAGACGGCGTGTACAAGTCCGGCTTCGCGTCGACGCAGAAGGCGTACGAGGCCGCGGTCATCCCGCTCTTCGAGTCGCTAGACCGGCTCGAGAAGATGCTCGAGGGCCAGGACTACCTCATCGGGGGGCAGCTCACGGAGGCGGACATTCGCCTGTTCGTGACGATCGTGCGCTTCGACCCGGTCTACGTGACGCACTTCAAGTGCAACCTGCGCACGATCCGCGACGGCTACCCGAACCTCCACCGCTGGATGCGCAAGCTCTACTGGGGCAATCCCGCCTTCAAGGATACGTGCAACTTTGAGCACATCAAGACGCACTACTTCTGGTCGCATACCTTCGTAAGTATCCCCCGTGCTGCACAGGGAGGCGAGCTGCTGACACGCGCGTGTAGATCAACCCGCACCGCATCGTGCCCATCGGCCCGATTCCCGACATCCTCCCTCTCGACGCCTGAATGTAATCCAAAAGGAATTGAACAAGCAAATGTACACTAGTCACAGAATGGAATGTATCTGAATAGCGTCATCGATGGCAAGGGCAGTCCGTACGCGAGTGATTACACCGAGGCAAGTACAGTTAGAGCACAACAGTCCAACCCAGGCAAGCAAAAATGGAGGGTATAAAACATATCAGAGCGTGAGTCCATGTCGTGAAAGTCGTAACCAAGAGTCCAAGCAAGGAATAGCGAAAGTATAGATGTGTTGTCTCACAAAGGCTCAAAGCGCGGCGAGGGCGCCGACGAGGGCGCCGAAGACTGCGAGGGTCATCTCCCATCCGAAGGTGACGGAGCGCGCACCATTGGCTGCGCCGCCAGTGGGAGACGGGGAGCCGCTGGAGCTTCCACTAGCGGAAGTGCTGACAGTCGTCGGAACGGAGCCTGCGGACTAGAAAAGAGCGAACGTCAGCACCGTCGATGAAGCCTGGAGGCATTGCCCAGACAGAGCCAGAACAGCCATTTCTGCAGACATCGAGACTCACGGGCTTAGACGTCGGCGTGAGCGACCCGGTCAACGACGCTCCGGACGCAGGAGCGGAAGGTGCGCTGGTCGGTGCACTCGCGGACGAAGGGGACGACGATGCGGCAGCGGACGAAGACGGGGGTGCGGAGGACTGCGAGGGCACAGACGCCGGGGTGGTTGAGCGGGCAGGCACGGACGACGGGGCAGCAGAGCTCGGGAGAGAAGAACGTGTGCTTACAGAGGAGGTGCTCGACGGGGACGCGCTCGCGCCGGAGCTCGTCGCGCCCGCGGCGAGGTTGCCGATCGTGCTGAACGGCGTGCACTGCGAGGACGGCGGCGCGGGGTGCGCGGGCGGGGTGCTCGGGTCGCCCTGGTGGAACGTCGAGGTGCCGTACACGCCCATGGGCTCGCCGGTGTCGCCCTTGCAGTCCTCGAACACGCCGGCGTCGTAGTTGCCGGGCATGTTCCAGAAGCAGCCCATCACGTCGTAGATGTGCTGGCAGAGGCGCGGCGCGTTGGGGCCGTCCTTGCAGCCGCGGATGCAGAACTCGTTGAACGAGACAAAGTTTGTCCACTCGTGCAGCTGCTGCAGCTGCCCGAATGCCTGCGAGAAGACGAGTCCGCCGATCGGGTTGCCGTTCCCGTCTGCACCGTGCGGGTCCAGCTCGCCGCCGGCGTCGCCTTGCGGGATGTTGATCTTCGTCAGGTCGCCGACGCCGGTGACTTGGACGTAATCTGGCGTCTGCACGAAGTGCGCCCCGTTATCGCACCGTCAGGGATGAGGCGGGTGCCGTAACCGGGCTTGATGCACCAGGCAACTTCGATGCGCTCGGTGTTGCCGATAACAGAGTCAGGACCGGGCTCTGGAGGTGCAAAGATGCAAAAGTCGTCTACGCCATTGACTGTAGAAGGGGATTGAGTGAGTTGGGTTGAGATAATGCGGAAGGCCGCTGCTACGCACTGTAGACATTTTGGCACATCGACGTCTGGCTAGACCCCGTCCCACACTTGTTTGTGCCTGTCTGGCCCTCCTCGGTCGTCGGGGGAGCATTCGACGGCAGATACGTCGCGCTGTAGGTCTGCCCGTGTACCAGGAGCGGCAGCACGAAGGCGACAAGGGCCGGGGACAGCATTTTGGGCTCGTACGTGGTGGGGGAGGGGTGAAGGATGCGGCAAAGGATGCCCAACGTCGGCCGGGGCTTTTTATACGGTCAGGAAGGCCGTATGACCCTTCTATCTGGGCACTGGTAGCCGTCGATAGCGCGTGGGCGCGACGTGCGCAGATATGGTTCACGTTGCTGATGCTCTGCAGCCAGACGGCAAACTTCGACCGGAGGTTTCTCCGCACGTCCTGGCCTCGTGCTCCGTCTAGGCATGATCATGCCCTCGTGCATGCATGTCGAGATGGCTTTATGCGCCAGCGTGATTGCGGGTCATACCCAGGTAAGTAGCTCGCCCTGGGGCATTAGGCGGTGCTCGCCCAAGTCAGTTTGCTTCGTCATCGGGCACGGCATCGGGTTGCAGGACCAGAAAGAATCTGGAAGACATCGCGAAGGTGAGTGGACGAGAGAAAGCTGTGAGCCGAGCGTGACGCCGGCACTTTTCATTTCTGTCTTCAACTTCCATGACTATTGCAGGCCTCAATCCTCGTGCTGCGAAGTCGGCTAGCGGACGTCGAGAATGGCGGCCGAGTCTGTGTCACTACACATCAATGGCACCCCCCTCAGCTCGATAGCCGTCGCAATCACGCCGTCAGCGTCGACGGCGCATGCCACAGCGACCACCAGCTCCAGCAGCGGCGGGCCCTCTGGGTTTTTCACCAAAACCGGCTCCCCAGCCCTTGTCCTCGCCTTCCTCGCCGTGGGTATTTTCGCCGGCGGGCTCCTATCCTTGCTCTTTCTGCGACATATTGGCTCGTGCGGCTCATGCGGCGCCGACAGCTCGGAATGGTAGCAGAAGTCGAGCTCCAGTCGAGCCAGCGCCGGTGAGCAGACGAGCAAAGCGGCGGAAACAGCTTGGAGAGAAGCCGAAGCTCTGGGAGTATGCCCACAACCCCAGCAGGAGAACGAGATATGGGTGGGAAGCTTTCGTGGTGAGCACGCCGAGGTCGCTGTCGCTTTCGACCGCTGAAGTCCTGTCTGCTGCTACGCAGCCTCTCACCGTCTCATCTGTCCAGCCGGTGAGGGTGTCCCTACCGGAATCACAAACGCACACTTCACCGCCCCCAAGCTCGCCAAGGCGCCGGCGGTTCAATGCGGTCGGAAGATGGATTAGAGGGTTGGATCCTCGTCCCCGGCCAGCGCCGTCTCCTCACGCCTTACCACCGGGAAAGACAGGCTCATTGCGACTTGCTGTGGCAGTAGCAATGCCGTCGCATCGCAACTCTGGGGCACCCAGCCGCGTTCCAGTGTACGAACTTGGTTTTATGAATATCCCTTGGAGTATCGAGAACTTCCATGCCATGGACGCAGAGGAGGCCAGTGCCTCTGAAGCGTTGTAATACCGTGTTATGTACGTGCAACACAATGAGATTGTCACTTCATTCACTGATGGTCTACGGGCTCTAGGTAGCATTATCCACGCTCACGCTCCCTGTACAGTATTGTATCTTTGTAGAGCTTGCTCGGACGCACCGAACTACGTCTGATCAACGATAGATCCAACCTCTGACTATTCCCATTAGTCATTTTGGGATTCCAGAATGTAGTTCTCGCTGGCGATCCAGCAGTCGCACCATTGACCCGATCGTCTCGTTCATCATGGCCAGTTCTGTTTCTTCATCTAGTTCGTCATACCCTCCATGGAAACTGATCTTCGGGAACATCGTCGCCAGAGTTGCTGCGTCTTCAGCCGGGAGTTCTGCCTCTCGAGCGAAGAGTTGGAGACCAGGCGCGCTGTCTCGTGCGAGTGCTGAACCATGGGCGGGAAGCCCGAGTGTCTCGAGGCATGGGCAGGACTGCTCTCATGGCAGGGGACCCTCCACGCGCCGTTGGAAGGAATTGCTACTCGCATTGTTTCCGAGAGTGAAGTTCTTCAGCTTATGCCAGGCGGCGTCGTAGCTCTATGTCGCGCGGAGACAGAATTGACGCGATATAGGACATGTCCAGGGCAACTTGAGTTTGTCGAGTGCACAAAGGTGTGCGATAGATTTACCGTCGAAGAAGGCTCACGCCACTTCCAAGGCAGGTTCTCCCGTTTGCCATTCCGCCGATGCATTCGTGACCTCTATTTTGACTTTTAGATACTTATGTGAGACCCGTGAGTGTTTTCAACACCGCAAAGAGCTTGTTGAAGTGAGTCGTCGACAGCAGGATTTCAGCGTTTTGGTACCGTAACAAATCACAACGCGCTAAAATGGCTAGATCCTATACAGCCCAAGTTTTCAGTGGTTACGACATGATGTCTAGTACGCATAGAGGGTAACGTTTGCAAACGAGTGTCGACGAGGAATCGGTTATGTCTGCCAGTAGGAATTCGGAGGACCCCCGACACCATGGACCCGGAGAACCCTTCACCGCAGCCGGTTCGCCTCTACGTGTATCCGACATGTTGGACTAGTGAGTCACTCTGGCCGCTGCTGAAGTATCCTATGGACAGAGATAGATTCCAGCTGTTGACGCTTGTCACCAGTGAACTTCGCTGCCTCGGCGTGCTCTCTCTCCCCTTGTATGCGTCATATGGAGGAGCTACTCCGACCACTGATCGTTTGCTATTGCTTCCCAGTACGTAAGTATGCACACGCACATTCTGTACAGTACCTCTACCATGCTACTTCCCTTCTATCTAAGCTGGTTCAGCCTCCGCTTCACAACAGCGCTCCATGCGTACACCGGAAGTCGCCCTAACGGGCGCCGTCTTGCTTTCCCAAAACGCAGCGTCCGCTGAGCAGCAACTTCGCCACACCCTGCATTGCACTATTCATCAGAGATATCTGTTCTTCCTCGTGATCGTCCTCGCGTTCCCCACTAGGGTCGCAGAGGGAAACAGCGCGCCCAAGACCGCCGCGGCATCTCCAGAAAAGTCCTCCGAGATGTAGAAGCCAACGTCTAGGGTCTTGAGCGAGGGTTCGTGGGAATCAAAGTTGCTTGAGGTGGACACCTGAAGCCTCGGCCAATCTCGATTGGGAGCGCGAGACTCTCCAGGCACGGACAGTATTGCGCGAATGGTATGAGATCCTCCGCGAAAGGTCCGTTCCCGTCGTACTTGTCAACGTCGGTGCCGAGAGACAGGGACTTGAGACGAGGCCACGCGAGTGCAATCTTCTCCAGATCACAGGGCGACAGAGCATAGGATATGCAAGCATGGTCAGGAAGGTCAGGTTCTTCAGCGCGCAGAGCCCCGGGATGTTGATGCTGTCAGCGTACGCCTGTTGCCATATCCAAGCCGCACTCGTCTCTTCTGTATGTTCGGAATTTTCAGATAGGTGAGGGTTGTGAATCTTGTCAATGCTGCACATAGCCTGTCGAAGTGCGTTTTTGATGGCAGGGCCTCGACCTCAGATGGGGTGCACTCCTCAAGAGCGTAGTATTTAATGATGATATTCTTCAACAGTGGCGCAAGCATTCGAGACAAGAATTGATTGAGCTCTGAGACTTGTGTCCAATGCACTATTAGCTCAGCGCAGGTGAGGGAAAGGAAGGCGTAATGATCAGAGGGCTGCGGCTCTTCGTCGGGAAGAAACCGAATGCAGGTAGAAAGGGTGACAGGTTGGGAAGTAATGCGAGATGCTGCAAAGCTTGCAAGTCGATAGTGGCGAGCTCGACTTCCGTCAAGGCTTCAAAGCAGCAGATCGCTCGGGAGACAGCGGCGATATGAGAAATGCTGTCTATACAACCGTAATAACCGAGTTCGTAGGGTTGCAGTGTGAGAGACAGGAGGCTATGTGCGAGGGATTTCAGAGAGTCGAGAATGAGGATGGTGCTGTGTTCATCACAGTTCAATATGTCAACGGATTTTACTCGTGGGGTGAGAAGTAGGCGAGTGTTGTGTCGGGCTTCGCAATTAACTGAGATGGTGATATGCTGGAGATTGGAAAGAAGCCACAGTCCTGGACCAGGATAGTACCGCAGCACCGACTTCCAATCGACAGAGTGAGGATGAAGTCCGTGATTGACCAGGGTGAGATTTCAGTTGTATAGATTCGTCGGCATAGCGCTCGAAGCGAGCCCATGCTGCGTCTGAGGGTGCACTGCTCATGGTCTGCAGAAGATTTGGTATTATCAGCTCTCTGAGAGATAGCTTCCACACCCGCGTGAACGCACCCATTGCAATGTGCAGCTGACCCCCTCTCTTCGAACACCTCTTTGGGAAACAGCAAAACTAGGCGTGAAGCGCTTTCATCCCGCCATAATACGTCAAGTGCTGGCTCGCAAATTGCGTGACATGTCAGCGCAAACGAAAGCAATGTCCTTCTGGAGGAGCTGCTGTTTAGATCATCTGCGATATGGCGGATAATTTCGGAGATATGCAAGCAGTGATGCATGCCGGCAGACGACTGGCAGGGGTCAAAACTTCAGTCTCAGGATTTTACAGGTAGCGACTAAGGCCGTGTGGAAGGACGCCGCATACAATGACGCGAGGAGCAGGAAACCGCACCTTGGTGGCGCCCGAGCAATGCAGACAGTTCTCTGCGCGATCTTCGAGTGTCCGTAGGCAATGCTTTTCGTGGGGTGCCCTGGCCAGGATTAGCAAGTTAGCGAAGACGCACCACGGTCGTGGAGCACATTCGGGGTACGCACCTCGTCCGGCCAGCGGGACTCTGCTGGTGGCTACGACGAGGCAAACACTGGTGGTCGGAGGGGCGAAGTCGGCGCAGGGGGAGGGAAAAAAGCGACAATTTCTCCTTTGCGCGGGTGACTATATACTGCGTTGCCGTCGGCGCCCCTGGCGAGCGTCGCGCTGCCCGAGTTGGGGAGGCATCGGCGGGACGTGTCCGTATCTGGTAAAAGAAGGCGCGAGACAGCGACGCGATGACGACGCGCACTCGCCGATGACGCGTGCCATGGAGAGGCTGTCAGACGAGGCAATCCTTGATCCGATCACTCTGGTCTTTGTTCCGTTGCAACTCTCGCTATCCGTCCTGTTGCCGAACGTCTCGCCACACGTCCCAGAGATCAATATTTGCTCTCAGTTCTCTGGCCGCTGCAAGGTTTTCATTCAAGCAGCGAGGGATCAGGAGATAGATCTCCTGCGGAAATAGATTGCTGTGTCAAGCTCCTGCTCGAAAAGCAGTCCCGACATAATCCCATATGCCAAACGTACGACTAGCATCGATGCATCTCAAAGCACTGCACATTCATTCACTCGCAGACCCCGGCTGTACAGTGGCTATGCTTAGGGCTCCTAATAGACGAGCGAAAGACCCTGCGGTCCTTACTGGGAAGGAACGGACTCCTTGACAGCCGCATCGTGCGCGCGCACGAGCATGCCGTACTCGGGAGGTACCTGCACGGCAAGCTATCAGCATCCGGCTCCCCAACACCAGACCGGAAAAGACGCACTTGTCAAAGAACGGAATGAGCTCCTTGGCGCCGGGGTGGCTGCGCCAGTCGCGCATGAGCTCGCACGCGCACGCGAAGAGCGAGAGAACCTGGACACCCGCGCGGCGCATGCGGTCCGTCGCGTCCTCGGCGGTGCGGCGCCCGATGCAGCCGCACGCGTCGCTGTTGACGAAGACCTCGTAGCCGTCGCCCATGAGCGAGAGCGCGAGGCTCGTGACGCACACCTGCGAACGCCCGGTCAGCAACTGGCGGCGAGTAGCGCGCGGGGCGGCTGGTACGCACGTCGGTGGGGATGCCCCCGATGATGACCTGCTTCTTGCCCGTCTGCTTGACGGCGTCGCGGAACTTGGCGTTGTCGTACGGGTTGACCTCGCCCGCACGCTTGATGTACGCCGCCTTGGGGTGCATGTCGATGATCTCGCGCGGGAGGGGGCCGTTCGGGCCTGCGTGCAACGGCGAGCCATCAGCACAGCGCTCGGGCGAGGCCGTGTGTAACTGCGGAGACACGCACCCTTTTCGTCGCTCGTGGTCAGCACCGTCGGGAGGCGGAAGACACGGGCGAGCTCGCTGTGCGCGAGCATGTTGCTCTTCATCGTGATCGCGTCCTCGTCGCGCGCGAGCTGGAAGAGGCCCTCCTGCATGTCGACGACGAGCAGGCACGCATGGTCCTTGTTGAGGCGCTGCTGCTGAGAGTGGTCTGCACGATGATGAGCGCGGAATGTTGAGAGGGCCGAGGGAGAGAGCTCACGAGACATTGTGGTTGTAGTGCGTCTGATTGTGCGAGTGTCTGCGAGCTGTTGCTGGACTGCTGCAGAACTGGAATACGGTCGTGAGCTTATATACACCTCTGCAGAGAGGAGATGACCCCTACCATGAGCCGGTCTGTTGGACTCCTGAACGCGAAGGTCGGGACGAAGCTGTGGCTCCTGGTGTGGTAGGGGCCAATCCCACAGCAGCCGCCGAGACCGCAGCAGACATATGTGCGGCCCCTCCGCAGGCTGGAGTGTCGAATCTACCCCGCAGGCGAGTCGCGGGCGACACGTAGTCACATGGAATCACCAGAAGGGGCGCACAGAATTGACAGCAGTTGGAGAATCTTCAAGTTTCGCGCTGCGCTGCGCAGAATAAGAGCAGCTCGCGAGACACACGCCCAAGCCGGCGACCTGCTGACCGACGTGCCGCCAGACTTTGATCGGTAGAAGGCAGGCGCAAGAGAGAGAGCCCGCCGTCAATGTCGGGGTGAATTACTGCCTCCATTCTGGCAGGAATTACAGCATGGTCTGATCCAGACAACCAGTGCGTATCCGAGGCGCATCGGTTTCTGTGGGAGAGGTAACACAGAAGATGAGTGGAGAGGAGAGGAGAGTGCTGAAGAAAATTTGTCATGCTGTCCCTATATCTCACCATGCGGATGTCTGCCCATCGAGGCTCTTCGTGTGTGATATGCATGAGCGGTATAGTCCTTCCGGCGAGCAGCGTGGGCGTGAGAAAAGTGTGAGCTGGCAACTAGATTCATTCTATCGCGATCACGTGCGTTTCATGTGACCGTGGCGGACGTCCCGAACATCACCTACATCGAAGCCTTCACCCAGTCCTGCAGGCGGGAATCATGACAAATTGCTACTTAAAACCCCCTTCCTTAGTGTTATCTCTTACAATAGTCATGTTTACTGTGACAGTACTGTCAGAGGGGGGAAGCGGGAAAATGTGACATTTCCCGGATCCCCCCACTTTGCACCTACCACTCTGCCAAAAATTTTCAGATGTTTAGAGCATGTAAACCAGCGCTATACCAGCCCTACAGAGCGTCCAACAGGTCCTCCTCAGGGGTTGGTAAGCCAGGAGAAGGAGAACGAAGGGGATGCGGGAAATCTGGAGATCGGGCTTTGGATCTCAGATTTTGATGGCAGACCTGCAGCGAAGTTTGGGTACATACAGGGTGTTATAGGCCACTACATTGTATATAGAGGTCAGGGGATAGTTCACGAGTGTATATGTGCAGTCTGATAAATGTCTTATAGGGGAAAGGACGGCGACGGGGTCGAATAGTGCGCTCGCTGCCCGGCGCCTCGCTTACGCGGCGCGTGTGTGACCGCTGCGTCACAAGTTTCGCTTCTACCTGAGTTAGTCTCTCGCCTATTCCTCTTCTACATCTCAACCGAAAATTCTCAGAAATTCACGGCCCACTGACAGGACTGCTGCCTACAGGGCTGTATACTTTTTGTCGGTGGCAGATTGAGTCTGGCGTGGTGGTGCCTTAAGCGCCCTGATTTTCCCGCTTCCCCCACCTAACAGTACCTATACAGAATCATACCTGAACGTAGTTTCTGTCCTTCGAGTTCTCGTGCTTGCTCTTTCAAGCTACCATGATCTTCGGCAGCCAGGATACGTAGAAACGCCCTCTTCGCCTCGTTAATCTTTTTGACAGATCCGGCTTCCTCCAGTACCGCCGAACGAAGCGTCGCGTGCGGGAACACAGACCCGAGGAACACGACTGTCTCAGTACCGAAGGACGTAGTGCCCCCGATGGTCCGGAGCACCTTCAACGGCGCGCCTGCAAAGCCCAGGTCCCTGCACTTGGCAGTCGCAGCGAGGTTCGCCTCGGCGTCCGCATCGTCAAAGCGCAGCGGGAGCCCGAGCGTCTCGAGGTGCGGGCAGCCGTGCGCGAACGGCAAGAGCTCGTGCAGCGGGAGGGCGCCGTGCGCGCCGTGCGCCTTGTCGCCGAGGCGGACCGTGCGCGCGTGCGGCCACGCCTGTGCGAGCTGCGCGGTGTCGCCGGGGGCGAGGGCCACAGGCGTCTCGGCGAGCGTGACGCGCTCGAGGGCGTGCAGCGCGAGGAGCGGCGCGAGCGCGCGCAGGTCGACGACGCACTCGTGCGAGATGGTCTGCAACAGGAATGTGGAGTGTGTCGCAAACGAAAACGCGCGGAGCTGTGTGTGCGCGGACGCCGCGCCGAGCACGGCGTGCACGTACGCTGCGGTGGGACGCACACCCGTCGGGAGCATGTGCTCGGCGGGGTCCTTGACGCTGAACGCGATCGTCAGGTCGCGCAGTGCGGGGGCCTGCAGCCGCCGGAGGACGGAGACCATCGACGCGGTGTGGGTCATGTGTGTCTTCAGCTCGAGGCGCTCGAGCGCGGGGAAGGGGAGCGGCGTCGTCGTCGTGGCGATGGCGTCGACGGCGAAGCGCAGCTCGCGGAGCGTGCGCAGGCTCCCGAGCTGGTCGAGCGCGGGCGACAGCAGCATCTCGACGTTGACGGCCGTGAGCGCCTGCATCTGCGCCATGGCGTGCGAGAGGCCGAGGGTGCCCTGTGGGTCGATGTCGTCCCAGCCAACGACGACGATTTCGAGGGTCTCGAGTGTCTGTGCGCATGTATGCAGGGCTTGCATGACCTGTTTCTCTTCGCCCATCTCCCAGAACTGCAGGCGGAGGTGGCGCAGAGGCGCCCTGATAAAGAGCGGGTACCACTCGCAGATTAACTCGAAGTCGGACTCGAAGGTATGCAGGTTAGGCAACAGGGGTCCGCCGGGGTGGTAACGCATGATAGACTCCCAGTTGATGCCGAGCCATTCGTCGAGCTCTCCAGTGTCGTCATCGTCGTAGTACGTGAGTACAGGGTACGCGAGGGTGCGTACGCGATGGGCGTACTTGTTGAAGTGAGCCCAATCGGCCTCACTTGGGGCTGTGATGAGTGTCTGAACGCCCAGTTTCAGCGCGTATACAGCATAAATGGTGTAGGTGACGCACAAGATGCTCGGTGAGCTCCTTCCCGCGGATCTCCTCCGGGAAGAGCATGATTAGGGGCTCGGGGCCGGGGAGCTTGCACCACAGTGCATCCATCGCAGGGTCCAGAAACGCGTGGCAGACAAGTGACAACGAGAGCAGCGTATATTTGTGCTCAGTGTTGGCGATAATGTTGTGTAGAACTTCTACTATATTCAGGCAACGGTGCGCGGCCGAGAATTGTAAACACATCTTGTGACAGTGCTGAAGCAGCGCTGAAGGACGGAACGAAGGTGCTGCGAAGCGTAGAACGCGTATAACACGTTCCTAAGGTAAGATCTGTCGATGCTATGGGAGATGTGCTGAAAGAAGGTGGTGGTGGTGGTGGTGGAAGTTGAGGGCAAGCCAGGTGAGACACTGCGGGATTTGTCCAATGTTCGCCACGAAAATCAGGATACAAACATCGTGAGAACAGAAACCATGTTCTCACGGTGTTGTAACTGGAGAATATCGTGAGGACATTGTGAATGTCCATAACGGGGGCGGAAATGGAGCATGATTGTGTACAGTCTAGGGCGAGATCCTAGTCTAATGTATCTACAGTGTTTTCTCGTGCGATCATCAATATAATCGTACCATAATCTTGCCCTATTCGGAAGTTCCAGCCGAAAACATGACGGAAACATACTGCATAAAGGCAGAACAGTACACAATATTTACAGTGTTATCAATAGCAGCACTGTGCTGACATGCTGGTGGGAATCCAGCATGTGATCTACGGAGACATACCACATGTTCACAGCATGTTCCCCATGGTGACATGCGGCGGACATGCACCATGTTTCTGCGGGAAACATTGTGAAGATTCCCGTTATGGACATTCACAATGTCCTCACGATATTCTCCAGTTACAACACCGTGAGAACATGGTTTCTGTTCTCACGATGTTTGTATCCTGATTTTCGTGGCGAACATTGGACAAATCCCGCAGTGACATGCCCGCGCTCTCA
This sequence comes from Phanerodontia chrysosporium, assembly GCA_001910725.1. NCBI lineage: Eukaryota > Fungi > Basidiomycota > Agaricomycetes > Polyporales > Phanerochaetaceae > Phanerodontia > Phanerodontia chrysosporium. The sequence goes on from MJGA01000002.1 coordinate 183,216, forward strand.
TAAACGACGCGGTCACATGACCGGCCGCGTCAGTCAGCGCTCAGCCTAACTTGCTGGGCTTCCCGCTCACATGAGAGCCATCTTCCCAGCTGAAAACCTGTTAACGATGTTGACCCTCACATTTGCTGTACCATGATGCATGATGCACTACAGAATAACAAACCATTGTTGCAATACCTACCTCGAGTCCTCATGTTCATTGGCCCATTCTATCCCGCTCTTCATCAGCTAGCACACGCAGAAACGTCTTCTTCGCGGTGTTGATCTCGCGGATAACTCTATCTTCATCCAACCCCGCGTTTGAGCGAATAGTCGCGTGCGGGAACACATACCCGAGGAACTCGACCGTCTCAGTCCCGAAAGCGGTAACACCACGGGGAGTCTGAAGTACCTTCAGTGGTGCCCCGCCCGGTGTCTCGTTCCTGAACTTCACGGCGGCCGCGCGGATTGCTTCGGGGTCCGCGCCATCAATGCGCAGCGGGAGCCCGAGAGTCTCGAGGTGCGGGCAGCCGCGCGCGAGTGGCAAGAGCTCGCGCAGCGGCAGGTGTCCGTGCGCACCCAGCGCCTGGTCGCCGAGACGGATGGCCCGCGCGTGCGGCCACGCCTGTGCGAGCTCTGTCGTGTCGCCGCGCGTGAGGGACACGGGTGTGTCGGGGAGCTCGACGCGCTCGAGCTCGGTCAGCGCGAGCAGAGGGGAAAGTGTGCGCAGGTCGAGCATGCACTCGGCGGAATTTCCAGCGGCCTGCTTGCATACGCCGTACGTTCCGCGAACTCAAACGCACGGAGCTGCGAGTGGGCGGACGCTGCGGCGAGTACGGCGTGCACGTACGCCGCTGAGGGGCGCACGGCTTCTCCAAACCCCTGCAGCACCTCGGCGGGATCATTGACGTGGAATGCGACCGCCATCTCGCGCAGACTCGGGGCCTGTAGACGGTGGAGGACGGAGACCATGAGCGCGGCGTCTGTTATGTGTGTTTTTAGCCTGAGGCGCTCGAGCGTGGGGAAGGGAAGGGGTGTCGTCGCGATGCCGATATCGTCGATGGCAAAATGCAGCTCGCGGAGGGTCCGCAGGCACCCGAGGTGCTCGAGCGCAGGCGGCAGCAGCATCTCAACGTCGACTGTCGTCAGAACCTGCATCTCTGTTATGGCTTGCGATAGGCCGAGCGTCGCCTTTGGGTCGATCGTGTCCCAGACAGCGACGACGATTCTTGAGGTCTCGAGTGTCTGTGAACATGTACGCAGAGCTTGGGTGACTTCCTCTACCTCGCCCATCTCCCAGTAGCGTAGGCGCAGGTGGCGTAACGGCGGCCTGATACAAAGGAGAAACTCGTAGTCGGATTCGAAGGTGTGCAGGTTGGGTAGTAGAGGCCCGCCCGGGTGGTAACGCATGATGGACTCCCAGTCTATGTCATGCCAGTCGTCGAATGGCTTGTTGTTGTCGTCATCGACGTCACTGATGTGAAAGCAAAGTTGAGCGTACACGAGAGTGCGTACGCGACGAGCATACATGTTGAAGCGCGCCCAGTCGGCCTCTCTCGGAGCTGCGATGAGGCTCTGTCACATAGGTTCAGTCTGCGTAGAGTGTACACGCTACATATGACGCACAAGGTGCTCCCTGGGCCGTTTTCCGCGTATCTCCTCTGGGAAAAGCAGGATGAGGGGCTTGGGGTGGTAGAGAGTGCACCACAATTCGTCCATCACAGGGTCAAAAAACGCGCGGCAGACAAGCGACAAAGGGAGCAGAGATCCTTTTCGCTCCATGTTGGTGAGAATGTTCTGCAGAATTTCTGCCACGTTCAGACAGCGGTGCACGACGGAGACTTGTGGATACATCCTGTGGTGACGATGAGGTCGGTTGATTAGGATGTGTGGTCTAAAGGGCAAACTGAAGACAGTGTGTCATTTATCTCTGAAAAAAAGATAACGATGCCGGCTGATACGTGGCGATGAGGTGGTGGATGCGGTGCAAGGAGAGGATAAGGCGTCTCGCGCCCCATATACGACGCGATCACATGACCCGCATCCGTGAGCGTCTGCCAAGGAAGTCTCACTGTAAAGCACCGTATATCTCAATGAATGACGGACAAAAATAGTACAGCGCTATGGGATACGGCCGTATAGTACAACGAAAAAGCCAGCAGGGACCCTACATGGACATGCCAGAGGTGCTCTTCATCGCGGCATCGTGAGCGCGAGCAAGCATGCCGTACTCGGGCATGTACCTGACCAGCCAGCATTAGGATCATAGGAATAGAAGACAAAAAAGTATAACGACGAACTTGTCAAAGAACGGCATCAGCTCCTTGGCACCGGGCTTGCTGCGCCAGTCGCGCATGAGCTCGCACGCGCAGGCAAAGAGCGACATGATCTGGCAGCCGGCGCGGCGCATGCGGTCCGTCGCGTTCTCGGCCGTGCGGGGCCCGATGCAGCCGCACGCGTCGATGTTGCAGAACACCATGTAGCCGTCGTTGCACATCGACAGCGCGAGGCTCGCGATGCAGACCTAGCCAGCGGGGCGTGGTGTCAGCGTGCCCATCGAGGCGGAAGGACAGATGCGACGCACGTCCGTGGGGAGGCCTGCGAGGATGACCTGCTTCTTGCCGGTCTGCTTCACGGCCTCGCGGAACTTGCCGTTGTCCCAGGGGTTGACCTCACCCTGACGCTTGATGTACGCCGCCTTCGGGTGCATTTCGATGATCTCCTTGGGGATTGGGCCGTTTGGTCCTGGGATGGTCATTTAGTCAGAGCGCAGCGCGGACGTCAATGTGGGACGGATGCTCACCGTTCTCGTCGCTAGAGGTCAAGACCGTCGGGAGGTGGAAGACGCGGGCGAGCTCGCTGTGCGCGAGCATGTTGCTCTTCATCGTGATGGCGTCCTCGTCGCGCGCCAGCTGGAAGAGGCCCTCTTGCATGTCGACAATGAGCATGCAGCACTCCTCCTTGTTGAGGCGTTCGGTCTTGGTGGCTGTGGGACGGAGTGAGCTGGGTGAGGCAGACTGTAGACGTGTAAACGTACAAGACATCATCTCCATGGTAGTTGCGAGTGTGGTTATGCGAGTGCTAGCTGGGTGTGCTGGACTGCTGGATAATCGACGAAAGTTCAGAGGTTTTATACTCCTCTGTCGGTCACCAGTTGACCCCTGGACACCTGCTCGCCTACACGGCAGTGCCCCAACGAGAGAGCACCAGTCCGGCCCAGCAAGGCTCCTGAATGCGAAGACCGGGTATGTCGGGAGCTATGCTGCGTCGCCACTATAGAGGGCTTGTGACCGAGACATCAGATGCGAGCTATGGAGCAAGAACGAGTGAAATTGTGTGTTCCTCGCTCCAGGCGGGAAGATACCAATGCTGAGCTGCTTGACCAGCAGGGTATCGATTACCTGGTGTAAGATAAAATCAGAGGCGACGATACTTGGTGCGCAAAGCTCTTGTAGAGAATATGCCTTACTTACCGGGCGCAGAGAAACCTGCAAACTTGGATTGGGCTACGAAGGTAGAGACTTGGGGTTGGAAATGCTTTGTGTCGAGGCCTGCGTGAAGACTCAAGGAGCGAGTCGCGACGCGCTTCTCAACATCCCATCCCTCTTCCCAGTTGCCTGGATTCATGACCAACGATGTCCAGGCTACCCGCCCGTGCTCGACATTCCAAACCCGTGTCGCAGAAGGGTCAGGATGTGTGTCACGAACAAGAAGGGAAATGGAAGAGAATACACATGCGCTCACACATAGCGTTCAGAGCATGAAGTGCCGGCCCCTGTGGATTGTCCGTGAGAACCCGTCCCTTGTGACCGCAACAGAAGGGCCCCTGTAATGGCGAAGACGGGACTCGAACAAGTTGCTGGTGACGTGGCATGCATATGATGGTTCTTCGCTTGGAAAACACCCCAGTGCTCGCAGGACAGACCGAGGCAGGAGGCTAGGAGTTGGGATTGGTTTCGCATGCGCGACGGTGGACCAGCCGAAACACGTCTAGCATTGTGTGAATCTTGCGCAGAGGGGGCAGGCGACACTTCACGAAGTGTGGGGAGAGGTGGGGCAAGGGGATACATGGAGAAACCGAACGCACGACGACCTACCACGGAATGGACCTTGGTGGACGACGAGGGTGCCTTTCGTGAGGAACGTTACTGGATGGTAGCGATGGGCCTTGTAGCATATATTAGGCTAGGAGAGGCGAGTAGACACAGTGAGTGAAATCGTAACACGTGCTGACTTCACCGAATATTTGTAGGGTATATTATCGTCGGGCCGCCGACACCGCGATGTTCATGGATGTGCAGAGTGCGGATGGATGCCGACCCTCTTCATAAGGTCGAAGACGTGATGCACAACACTGTTAATCTCCTCTTTCGCGCCAAACGACTCCCGAGGCTCGACTTCCACCTCGTCGTCGGGGCCCAAGTCCTCTTCGAGCTCGGCCTCGATGGAGACTTTGGCGTGCGGGAAGAGGCACGCCAGGAATGCGCCGGCCTCTTGGTACTCCCCCTTCGCGAGCACGCCGAAGTGCAGCACCTTCACGCGCGACGCCGACCGCCCGAACGGGAGCCGGCGCTCAGAGTACGTCCGGTCGTCGGACACCACGGCGCGCACCCCGAGCGTGGTGAGGCACGGTGAGCGATCCGCAAAGAGCAGGAGGTCCTCCAGCTCCACGACGGGCTCGCCTTTCGCGACGCTCACGTCGTCACCGAGGCGCAGCGTGCGGATGGCGGGCCAGGCGTCGGCGACGGTCCTCAGCTCTTCGGCGCGCAGCGCAAACGCGGCTTTCCTGACGACGAACGACTCAAGCTGGCGCACGGCGAAGAGCTGTTGCAACGCAGGGAGGCCTCCCTGTGGTAGGTCTTGGATGACCACGTGCGGCCTCAGGTAAAAGTTGCGCAGCGTGGGGAACTTGCTGGCGAGTGCCAGTAGATTTTGGAGGGCAGAAGGCGGTATATGACGCTCGGTCTCGTCTTCACAGTCATATCCAAGGCCCGCTAGAATGTGCAGCTTGTTGATGATTGGAGCTGAGATCCTCTCCAGGAACTTCGCGATGAGCGTAGGGCGCCACTTCCAGTACGTTATTCGCAAGCTCTCCAGGGCGGGAAAGGGCAACGGGGTCGAGACGGCTAGGATATGGTCCGGCAGCTCAATGGCCAGCTTCTTCAGATGCGACAAGGAGGCGAGGCAACACAGCGTGCTTGAGCTAAAGGTGTTTATTTGACACTGCTGAAGACGTGTGAACGATGACATCGCGTCGGAAAGGGCCAGCGAGTTCTCAACGTAGAGGTCGATGGCAGATTGATCCCAGGACAGAAGCGCCAGTGACTTCACGGAATTTCCACATTGCGAAAGGCACTCCGCGAGTACATCAACAGTGCGCGTTGTCTCCATTATCACATACAGAGTTTCGAGCGACGGGGAGATGAACAAAGGGAGGTAGCAGCTCATGAAGTCGTTTTGACAACTCAGTGAGCGCAGGTTGGGGAGTAACTTGTCGCCAGGATAGAATCGCTTGACAGAACACCAGTCGACCGCGGTGTTTGTAATCGTGACATCCCGAACGCACCGAGCAAACCTCTTGAATTTCGCCCAAGCTCTGTCCGAGGGTGCAGAGTAAAGTATAAGGATCTAGGCAACAGTAAGGCTCCTGGTGACAACGGGTCAATGTACAGAGTACTTACTAGACCGTCCTCAGGTAGTGTGAACCTGAGGTCATCTTCTGGCAAGAGGAGGACAAGGACTTTGGGGTCAGTGAGCTCCCTCCAGAGCACGTCCAAGGTGGGGTCGCAGAACGCACGGCAGGTGAGTGCCATACTTAAGAGATCCCGGGTGGACCCCCACATGCGGGCATTCGTCACCCAGTGGTCAACATATTGCGCGATCTCGAGCAACACGGCGCGATTCTGAAGGCAGCGATGCATTCTGCGCTGGATATGGCGCTCTGCGAAGATGAATAAGAGCGAAAGTCATCGTCAGGTTGCGCTCACCTTGCGTATGAGCCCCTGTCTATCCTACGTCGTGTCCCCGAGCGGACAGCCCGCGCTTCCGAACGCCTTCCCGAGACCCAAACGCCACAATGGCAGCGACGGCCTACGTAAGTGGGGCAAGATACTGCGCGAGGATGGCGCAAGCTGTGCTGAGGGAATGCGAGGATGGCGTTGGTTGAGAGCAGGATATGGAATGGTCGTCGACGTCGCGGAGGCATCACGTGGCGGTCGTACGCAAGCGAACGATGAGATCTCGCCAATGTGAGATCGTAACGCGCTTTCCAGCTACGGTCTGCAGGTACTTTGGCCGAGAATGGGTTTGAGGGCATTCGAGCCTCGGGTTATCGTGTGGAGTCCATAGTTCGAGGACGCTGCGGGATGTACGCGGCACCTGTAACGCTACGTAGTCTGCGCCAGTTTGCGATAGCCCCAACATCGACAGAGTGTTAGAGCGAGCCGAAAGATGGATTGTAGATCTACACAAACCGACCAGAGCCATGTCCTGAGTATGGTCAAAGACGAGCGACTACGCCATCCATTGGGCAGCGCTTGACTGATCAATAATCCTGTGCCATTTTTCTTCTTTTCGCTGCAGACGCAGGCTATTTGACTGCTTGAAACCAGATCAAGCCGACCAGCCTGCAGCCTGCAGCCCGCAATTAAATCGCTCATCGACAAGTACTCACACGGTTTCAGCCACATCCACATGAATCGTGCGAGAGGGCGCAACAGCGCAAGTCAGGCGCAATCTCACGTCCCTTCTAGAGCATTTCCGCTACTCATCTTCGTATGAAGCCTCGTAGGTCTCAGCCTCAAGTTAATGGGATGCAGCTTGGCGACTACCAGGCATAGATGTCTACTTGTAGCTGAACATTCAATAGTAAGCACTGGGCTTTGACAAAAGATAGGGCTCACAGTCTGGTATGCAGCGGATGTTGGTCCTCGGATGACTGTCTGAGAAAAAAACAGAATCTCCCCGCGAACATGCACGGCCCGGAGCTGCGGGAAAGAGGGTTAGGGGCTATCAGATGGCGCGGCAACTGCCCTAAGTACAGACGCTCACTAAAGCAGCGCGTTTGGCCTCCGCCGTCCTCAACCTCCACCACATCCAGCACGACATCGAGACACGCTCGACAAGCATGGGCAAGCGCAAGGCGACTTCCTACGCGGAAGAAGACTGGCTTACTACGGCTCCAACTCCCTCGTACACGTCCTACGATTACCCAGCCCCTGGCTCCTCCTCGAACCCCATCGTCCTCGACTCTCCTCCGCCTGCGAAAGCCCCGGCCAGAAAGCGTCAGAAGAAGGTCAAAGACCCTGATGAACCAGTTCCGGAGAAGCGACTAGCTATGATGAAGCGGAAGTGTCCGCAGAATATCCTCGATCGTCTGGAAAGGGTCCAAACTCAAAGGCGCGTCAAGGCGCGTTTTATTCTGCTCAGTGTCGCTGACGACCCTCTTCACATTCTAGATTCTTTATGGTCGACCGTAAACGCAACGGAGATGAGCTGCGGGAGGAGTTTCAAGTCCTTGGGTCTACTGGCAATGTAAGTTTCGCTCAAGGGACTCATGCAGAAAAGAGCTAAAGTAGCTACCAGGTGTACACAGTAGTCATTGACAAGATACCCCAGTGCAACTGTAAGCCGAATCTTTCCAAAATTTTTTCCCCCAAACTAACCTGTTGCAGGCCCTGACGCCTTGAAAGGCAACCATTGCAAACACATCGTAAGCCTTGACCCTGCCGTACTCCTGCCGTTCTCTGACCTTCAGTTGTAGCTTTTCATTTACGCTAAAGGTACCCGTAACGTTGACGCGACGATCAGAACTACCATCTGACCCTCCTCAGTGCTCCAGGTTCCTTTCACGTCCCACGTGTGGTACCAAAAGTGCGCACCTGTCTGTTGGCTTCGGCGTTCCGCTAATCTCTCTGCAGAGCTCTATTGACAAGCGAGCTGCAAGAGATTTTTGCAAGTGCGCCGCTTGCGCCGAACGATATGGCCAACCCTCGCGTCCGTGAAGCCTACGCTCGCGCCACCGGGAAGGCCGCTCCGTCTAGCAGCTCGAGTGGCTCGAAGCGCAAGATTCCGACGGAGGAGGACGACTGTCCTGTATGCTACGAGAACATGCACGGTACAGCAGAAAATAAGTTGAGCTTCTGTGAGACGTGTGGCAACTGTCTGCACAAGGAGTGCTTCCAACAATGTGAGTGCCCTATCCTGGTAGCGATATCGGGATACTGACGTCTGGTTGCTTGTGCTCAGGGGCGCGGAACAAAGGCGCGGACGTGACCTGCATTATGTGTCGCGCTGTATGGGTTGGCCCCGAGACCGCCAGCTCGAGTCGGGCAAAGGCGAACCTCGACGAGGACGGATATTTGAACCTTGCATCTGTCGCCGGACTTAGCCCGCAGCGCGATACAAGCACATGTGAGTCGGTGGGATTGATTAATTGGACACACGCTGACCACGCTCTCTTGTAGACTATCATGGACCGAGACGCGGCCAGAGGCATTACGGGTTCCAGTACTATTGATGCCGAGGACGAGTGGGACTTGGCCGCCATCTATCTATTCGTACGATACCCTCTCTTGATATCTCGTCCTTGTATTTCCAGCATACCGCGATCCCGCCTGAGCGGTAATTCATCCTACGCGTATTCATGTTTACATTGGCTGCGTCACTCAACCTCTGGACCTGTGCAGGTTTACGTGGCGGCTTTTGTGGGATCTGCGCTCTTCTGGATCTACCGAGCGCGTCGCTGCAATCCTCACCGCAATATGGCCAACGACCGACCAGCAATGGCTCCGAAACCTATCCAAGTACGACGAAACCTAATACATGTGATAGCGCCCAACGCCACCCGTGAAAAGAAGTCGCCAGGACCCTGACCCATGATCCTAATACGCAGCGCAAATATGATCATAACTAGTCGGTTAGCTGTTGCACCTGGTTTTGACGTTCTAAATGCGCGTTGTGGTCCTAGGTTTCGAGCCCCCGGTACCGTATAAGCCGGCCGTCAGTATGCTGCACACTGGCTACCACCACACACCTTGCGACTCGTCGGGAAAACGGCAAAGGAACCACGAGGTTGTCGCGAACAGGGAGGACGTTGTGCTGGGCGGCTGCGATGCTTGACACTTCAGGAGCTCATGAGCTGTGAGCCTCCGCCCAACCTGCCTCGCATTCGTCTCTTCGAACTCACCCAAGTGGCGATAGGTTAAATGCCAGCTATGTGCAGTTCGCCGTCACAGGTGAACGTCCCGCTGCTGGAAGATATCCTTCCAGACTGACTGAGGTGGGCGCAGCTCTCGTGGTGTACGACCACTTCATCACCATGGGCTCTGAGATCAACGCAGTGTGGAAGCGCCAGCTAACCGTGACGTCTGCGCTGCTGCTCTCTGTGCGATACTGCCTGCTCCTCCAAGCAGCGATTCCGCATCTTGCCACGAATGCTATGGTGCGTCTCCCAGGTCGATATACGCTCAACAAGACTAACATTGGTGTAGAGGTCCGTGTCTTTCCAGATACACCTGACGATGTCCAACTGTGCACGTGCGCAGCTGTAACCCGCTGATGAAGCTCAGTGATACCCTCGCCATTATAGGGATGCTGCAACTGTCAAGTAAGTCATCACTGCAGCTGTCATGGAGTAAGATGATCTGACCGTTCACGCAGTATTCTCCTCTCTGCGTGTCACCGCTCTATGCAGAGGCCGATATTCTCTGCCCGCGGTAGTCTTCGTACTCGGGATGGCGCCAGTAGGCACACTCTCGGTGGGGCTTCTCTTCTGGCTCTTCATTAATTGTCTGACGACGTGACATTCATGTCCTGCAGTTTGTCATGGCGCACAGCCATTCCGTGCTCCTCGGCCCGCCCCTGGACATTTGCAAACATGTCAACGATTTTGCGCCCAGTCTAGCGACCAAGTAACTCAGATACCATGTTTGACCTACTCTCACTAATGCTTTGCACTTTTAGAGGTATGCCGTAACTGTCGGGCAGGGCTTCTAACATTCTCACGACCCGGGGCGACAGTAGTCTGGATAACTCGCATACCTATGATCTTCGCTGACGCAATCGTCCTGGCGGTTACATGGACCCAAAGCTTCAATCATTACAGAGTCGCCGCTCGTTTGAGGATTAGAATGGCAGTAACTGGTGTTCTTCTGCGAGACGGTAATGTACGACTCGCGAGTAATCCAGACCGCTGTTGCTTACTCGATACCTCCAGGGACAGTGTACTTCATGTATGTGCATCCGGTGAATATGAAACGGTTCCCTTACGAACCTCCAACAGCGCACTCCTTGCGTTGAATATAGCGCAGATACTCACTTTTGGGCGATCGGTATGTCTTCCGTAGGACTCGCTCGCCTTTGGTACTGATAATTTGGATGCAGGGCGCGGCGCCAGTTACTCGCCTCGTTCGCCTTCTCGTACGCTGTCCGCTGCCCTCTGGTCCGTATTTTCACTGATATGAGGCCTCGGGTAGCCTCTTGTGCTTGTCAGCCGATTCATGCTCAACCTACGGCAGTGCTACTCGACAGACTTGGATACAGACGCGGCGCACTTCTCACGGTTCACGGTCAGCTTCAGCACGTCGCTCAGCATATTGGGAAATATCGGCGAGCCGCTCGACCACGGAGAAGCAGGGGGAGCCGAGGAACTTGCTGAAGACCTCGTCGAACCCACTGAGCCACCCGTGGCTGCGTTTCCCGGCGAGGTGTATGCGTCGCTGTCAGCGAGTGGTTGGAGGTCGATATTTGACAGTGAGAAAAGCATATATGCGGACAGCCTACCGAGCATACAGGAAGTATGTTGCTCGGATTGCGAGACCCAGTCGAATGTAAATCTTGGATAATCTCGTCGTGTATCCGGAGAGATGTTACGCAGTGTTTATCGTGTTCTGCATACTCAGTACCGCCTGCTGCAGCGGCCGGGATGTAGATTTTGAGAAAGCCCAACGGTCGAGTTGATTGCCCCTAACCCTACAGCCAACCTCCACTCGGGATCGCAGGAGTTGTCCCTTGCCCTCTACCTCCGCGCAACACACACCGTATCACTCAAGCGTACTGTACTTCAGACATGAGTTGAAGATAGTACGATGGCTCATTGTCGCCCTCGAGGTCGACGCTGCATGAGGCGCGTATGTAGGTCTGTGCTCGTCGTCCAGCCTTTTTGTCTGGCTCACCCCAACTATCTCCACAGCAGGGCACGGATTGGGGCTTGCATGCGTTGTGATGCACAGGCCGAATCCAATGCCGCATTCTCCCCGTTCGCGAACATCCATGGCCGGTCCCTCTCGCACATTTCGGCGTGCATGCCAATCTCTGCCGCTGAGGATGAAAGGCCGCACCGTTCTGATCTCCGTGTTTCCTGTGCAAACTCTCTTGGACGCGTGCGAGAATGAGTCCGTGGGTATATGTACATGGGCTGTCAATCCTGGTGAGTCGCAATTCTTGTCCTGCTTTCCTTCTCTAACTCTTACCCCCTCGCAGAATGGCACATATCATCTGTCAGTAGACTCGGACAACCTTCTATCGTATCAACACTTCGTCATCAGCTTCTGTACTGCGGCATGTCCTACCGTAAGAAGGTGCCGATGCACTGCTACTCGACTGCGGAGACCTGAGGGATATACTGCATACGATATGGGGCGATGGGGGACTGGGTGAGCATTCATTCGAAGGTGACCGCGCTCGCGCTAACCAGACGAACCTGCACAGGAGACCGCAGGCCAAGTTTCGCGTGCTGAGACATAGAGCCAGCGATCTGGGGTATGTCTCCATCTACCTCTAAGTTGAACTTCGCTCATTCGGATAGCGCAGAACGCGCACTTGCTAGTCGTTGAAGGCAAACACAGCTAGCAGATGCGGGCGCGATGAAATATTCACCTAATCTGTTGTTCGCCGTTCCTTCCCTCGGGTCCGACATCGCTCGGGCTACGGCGCAGATGGCAGCGGGTGCCGAAGGTCCATCGACGGAGCCCACTCATGCTCTTCGTTGCGGGGCTTGCAAGGACATGCTCGAGGACGAAAGTTCTATGGTGTGTAGCTGCTGTAAAGGGTTGTGTATCGTGATCGCGACTTCCAGGCCAAGGACTAGGGGAGATACAAACTCTCGTGCAAGATCCTATGATGGTTCGTGCCAAGTTCCCGAATCCGCGAATACGCCCTCGATCAGTCGTCTGCGGAGACGACTTAGCCATCCTTACCATAGAATACAAGGCTTGATCTTTGAATGAAAAGCGGTATATCCGTTCTCTTGAATTGGATCTCGATAACCGCGTCCCAGTTGCTAGCTCGCCACGTGCTACAGTGTAGGGCGCTCCGACTACGCGAAGGGTGCGCGATGTTCAACTTATCCTCGACCGTCGACCACCACTCGTAGCTGCGTGCATCACCACAGTGTAAGCCTTGATCTGTTTGCCAACAGCTGAACGTGAAAACGTGATTGCACCGCCTTTTGCTCTCGCGCAAAGAGGCAGCAGCTTCACGGCGCAGGGAGGTCTAGTTGGCGGCCATACACTGAGTGCGTATATAATGTCCTTCCTGCGACCTTCCATCTGATACATATGTGTCACAGACTACTACAACTATGCACCGCTGTCTACAAATCGACTATATCCTCTACATCGTAGCTCACCACTTGGAACGACAGGTGGGAGTTCGGATCCCGGAATGCGTGGTCGACCTCCTGAATATGGCTCTTACCTGTCGCACCTTTCGCGAGCCTGCGTTGGACGCGTTATGGAAGCAGCCCGACGACCTCGGTCTCGTCTTGCGTATCTTACCGGAGCGGACAATCGAGAAACGCGACGGGAAGCTCGTGAGTGCTGCTAGCTTCGCTCTGATACCTGTCCTGATTTTCTGCACAGACCATGATCTGCCGCCCGTCAGACGCTGAATGGACGAGGTTCAAGAGATTCACACAACGTGTTCGCTATGTTTCTGTCGAGGAGAACACGGTTGATTGGAACTCGATACAGGGGTTCTACCCTGGCGAACAGCTCTTTCCGAATCTTCGTTCTTTCGACGCCCTTTGTGAGGGCCTGAGCGAATATTTCCCCGTCTTGGTTCGTCCACCACTCGAATGCATCCTTGTCTTGTTGGAGAAGACACAGACAGCGGACGCTCTCGCGACGTGCGTACCGACATGTGCGCATACATTGACGCGCTTTGCTATGGACTCCATCGAGCCAGAGGCTACTAATGAGCATACAGCTCAGTCAGAGGCTCTGTCCCACGCGATGTGTTCCCTCGAGAAGCTCAAGTGTTGCCAAGTTGATACGATACATCCGAAGACCCTAGAATATCTTGGCTCCCTTTCATTGCTTACAACGCTCGACGTCCAGCTACATGGCTCTCTCCCATCCTGCCCTCTTCCATTCCCTGCTCTAGAGCATCTCAAGGTCATATATTCTACATGGCAGCCGATTCTTGTCATCGCATTCCTCGAACAAATCGACTCCCCCTATCTGGACCGGCTCTTCATCCTCGCGAACCCATATTATCCCTACGACAGTGACCCGGGGCGTGCTATAGCTCCATCAGAAATTCATGACATCGTTTCCTCGGTTACGAAGTTCGCAGAGTTACGCACCTTCCATCTGCATCCCCATGAATTTGTATGGAACCTCCCGAAACGCGGCTTCCCGATTCTGGAGATGCTGCTTGAACTTCAGGATCTACGCAACGTATGGCTGAAAAGCATGGACATTTGTCCAAGTACGATGGATATTGAGGCTATTATCAGCGCTTGGCCTACACTCCAGCACTTGCGCCTCGGTGACGACCAACACGACCCTGACTGGCCCTCACGCTCCATTCGATTTGAAGACCTACAATTATTCGCGCAACGTTGCCCCGATCTTGAGACGCTTGGCCTACGCGTAAAAGTGGTACCAGATTATGTTTACGATTCTCATGGGCCCCCATTCGGCAAATCGACTTCGCGCGTTCGAGATCTGTACCTCGGACCAATCGGCATGAAGGGTGACTTCCGCCGAGCTGCGACGTTCCTGGTGTGCTTGTTCCCGCATGCGCGGGTCTGCAAGCCGGAGGAGGAGGAACCTCTCGAGGATCCGGAAGAACAAGCGCAAGAAGATCTATGGTGGGGTCCGGTGGAAGATATCAACAAGATGATGCAGTTCGTGGTCAAGCTCATGGCAGACGCGGGCGTGAGGCCGCCTCGGCTTCGATGAAACCAAGTCGCCAGTGAGTTCTGTCGAGCCTCCTGGAGCATCACCATTCTGCCTTGCTGATGTTGTATCCTTTAAGTACGAGCAATAATCAACCCAAACGTAATAGTACCTCGACCGATTTCGATGCCATTGATGCGATATGCACGCCGAGCTTAAGAAATATCATGATCAGTCCGAAGAACACATGGCTGGTCGCAACTCTGGGTGGATGTCGAAGCCGACTTTCTATCGCAGAACAAGACTTGTGTTTGAACTTCACAACCCCGCAATCGTCAGATGCGGTGGGCGTCACACGCCTCGCTTACGACCACGTGCCCCATGCCACGACGCGAGCGTTCAATTTCGCGGTTTGCCCGCTGTCGCTTTGCACAAGCCACCAAATGCGAATTCGAGGACAAGATCACATCGTAAGTTTGGCGATGGAAATGAGCAAAGCTCCTCTCACTTTTTTCTTTCTTCTAACGTATATAACAGGACCTCGCTCACTTGAGTTCGAAATGCATTGTTGTCTCAGCATAGCCGAAGTCTTGCAGGCCGTGGCCGACAACGTAGATCATCGCGGGTCTCTACTTTACATGTCACTGACATGCCGAGCGCTCCACGACCCAGCGATGAACGCGTTATGGCGGGAACTGGACGATCCACAACCTCTCATCCTCGTCCTGCCCAGCGCAGACAACAAAGCCGGAGAATCCGAAAGGCGTCTCGTACGCAACTCGTTCCATTGGTCATGCATTTTTCTGACGTGCCTGTAGAGCATCGCCAAGCCCCCGACCGAGGCTGAATGGCAACGATTCTACCGATACGCAAGCCGCGTCCGCGTTTTGCGCTACCGTTCCGAAACTGATAGCAATTACTACGAGGACGACTGGAGCATAGACTGGGAGGCCATTCTGAAGTACTACCGTCGCGAACGACTCCTTCCGAACCTCCGCAAATTTGGCGCTGACTACGACCTCAAGCATCAATTCTATCCACTGTTCGTCCAGCCTTCAGTACGCCATTTGTCACTCACATACTGGGAGATGTACCACCTGGAGTCGCTTCTTGTTCCGCTCCTTGAGTGCGCACAGACGTTAGAGCACCTCAAGATAAAAGTCATTGGCGAACAAGTGCATGGCACGCCACAGATCCTACGCGACATATCGAAGACCGTATCCCAAATGCGCGCCCTCTCTACCCTTCACATTGGTCCATTGCTCCCCGACGCTCTTTCCCAAGTAGCCTCATTTCCAGCTCTTCGTGAACTCGACTTTGTGGTGGACTGGGCGGAGGCTACGTCTTCCCTCTCGTTCCCGACCCTTGAGAGGGTTGGGCTGCATACGCACATTGCGGACTGCTCTCCGGTTCTATCCATTGTCCAGCGGCTACATGCACCCTCTCTCCGCCATGTTTCTGTTGGCTACAGGGTCAAGCAGACTGAATACCCGCGAGCCGCCGCCCAGCCTCCTGCGGCAGTGATCAAGGACGTGATCTCTGCTATCGCACACTTGGAACAGTTACGTGGCTTCGATTTCGATGTTCACAGTTTCCTGCCACCCACCCAGTCTGACCCAACCCTTCCGCTGGATGCGCTCGAGCCGTTCCTATCCAACGGGAAGTTCGAACATCTCAATCTCTCGAACGTGACCGTGCCTCTCGACGCGAGCGACATCTCGAGAATTGCGCGTGGGTGGCCAAATGCGAAGTGTATTCGCATCAGTGACATCGTTCGAGACGTTAAATCTCCCATACACTTTGAGGACCTCGAGCCGTTTGCGACGCACTGCCCACATCTCCAGACACTCGGCATTCCCCTCGCGTCGCCCCCACTCGCACAGACCGAAGCAGTGCCCCGTCAAGACGTGCAAGGACACTCTCTCAGGAACTTGCGAATCAATGACATCGACCTCGGAAACTATACTGATATCGCACGCTTCCTCTCAGGAATCTTTCCGCATGTTCAGCTTGGCTGCCTGTGGGTCTCAAACGGGCCGGACCGGGACTCTGTCAATAGGCAGCTGAAGAGAATGGTGAACCCGGCGGCGTATAGCCGCATGGCTACGATCTTCAAGTTTGGTTATTGACGGTGGTGAGTTTTGACCCTGTCCTGCTGAGTATCATTGGCTCATCGAGTTGCACAGACCCGCGTCATCGTGTTCGAGCACGGGGAATTAGAGCGTTACACTCTATCATATGTGAATTTACCCTACTTCTGAGATTTTAACTGGCGTCATATCGCGCAACTCTTCCGCGCGCCGAGTTCGATGTCAGCTTCTCGTTTGGCCTTCCCACAAGCACGCTGTCGTGTTCACCGCAACGAACCTGCCCCCTATAGCGTTTCGCAAGGCAGTGCTCTGGGCTTCCTCAAGCGCGGCCTGTTCAACTTGACACGCAAGCGTCAGTCTCTGTGCTTGAGTATATTTACCGCGGCCCGTCCATTGCATCCGTTAGCCCGTCGAGATCGACTCTCGTCTCGATCGTGAGCAGGCCTGCACCGTATCACCCCTGTGATGCTTCTCCGCTGCCGCAGGTAAGCTATCTGTCAGTCCGCCCGCGTCGATCTCTACATTGACTGATGCTGTGCGATCAGCGTCTGGTCGCCTTCGTCTCCCCTCGAGGGTGTCAAGGTCGCGAGCAGCTACGTCTACGGATGCGTAAGATGCGAGAGCCCTTTCAGGCTACAAGCATCGTCGTGCGCATCTTGCTGACGGTCTCGATTGCTACTGCCCGGATGTTCGAATAAGTTACTTCAGGACTCTAGGTTCATCCTGAGAAGACGGGCGCAATGTTCCCAGGCCAGCGGGCGGTCTTCCAGCTTCAATCCATCATGCATGTGTATCGCTGATGATCTTCGACGCACAGCGTGGGGCTCCAAGCGCGGGGCCTTTCCCTAGACGTACACCTTCTGTCTTCTGCAATCTTCCAGAGCGTCATTAGCAGTCAAGTGCGGTGGTGCGCTGCAGGGAATCTGTGATGAAGGCGCGGGGGCCGTAGGTAACTATGAGGCGGACCTAGCATATATGACACTCTGGGAGGGCGACTTCCCGGTAGTTTCATCCACGCCCGACAAACAGCCATGTCCTCTGACGATCTGGCAAATGCAGTCTCAGAGATGTGCGTACTACCTCTTAATTGCTATTATACTGCTTACACAACCTTCCCAGCACGAGGGCCAATGCCATCGCATTTGCCACCTCTGGTGAGTATGTTTCGATAAGACGACTGGGCTGGAGGCTCATGAGACGGTAAAAGCTCTAGTATTCTACGATTTCCTCATAACGTTCGGCCAGGAGATCCGCACAGTATGGCAGCGCAGGTTCTCGGTCGTGTCTCTCCTCATCGTGTCCACACGATGGGTGCTCCTCTTTGAGGCTGCAACTGTCATCCTTCCGAACGGCTACATGGTGAGTTCCCTGAGTTCGAGGCATGGTTATTGTAGCTAAACGAATTTGCAGAGGTACCGCAGCCGATTACCACAATATATGGATGCTCACGGCTAATGCAACTACAGCTGTACAGTCATATCATGGATGAATGAGGCCCCAATCCTCGTTGGCTTCGTTCAGACCGCCAGTGAGTAACCCACGCAGCACGTAGGTGTCATTACTCACAACATCCCAGTATTTTCCGCGCTGCGAATATGCGCGCTATGGAACCGTAACTACACGCTATTCACCATCGTGCTCGTGCTGAGCCTGGCTCCGGTCCTCACCAATGCCGTGCGTAATGGTTGTCATGTCTATCTATGTTACTGACGCTTCTGCAGTGTTTCTTCGCTCTAAGTACATCGGATTATGTCCCTTCACCTTTGAACGTCTGCCTACAAACTCCGTACTTTGACGAACGAGTTGAGAACATGTGAGCAAGGCGGCTTGCTCCTTCTTTCGCTTGCGCTAACCCTTGACCGACAGCTGTACGCATCGTTCTCTGCTAGCTCAGGACCGCAGATTGACGTTTGTTACCAACAGTGCTATTCTGCACGCGAATTCCTCTGATTGTCGCCGACGCGCTCGTCCTACTCCTGACATGGGTGAAGACCTATCGCCAGTACCGCGAAGCGAAATCGCTCAAGATCGAGTCCCCACTCGCAACATGCTTAGTTCAAGACGGTATGGTTCGCTTGCCTATTTCTCGAAAGTGGTCTGACCAGTATTCACAGGAACGATCTATTTCTTGTGGGTAGCAAGCATCCCCAGTTCTCCCAACGCTAAATTGACATGTTCTGCAGTGTTCTCATGGTACTCAACGTGGCGCAGATTGCAACGTTCGACTCATCTAACGATGTACGTCGGCCCTACACCTTACCATCGGTACTCATCTGACCATATGCAGACCATCGTCCCCATCGTCTCCGCATTCACGACCGTCATGGTACGCCGTGCGGTCCATCGTCGATACGCTGCGTTTGACACTCCGTTTTTTTTTCCAGCCGCCAATCCTCGTCTGCCGCTTCATGATGAACCTGCGCCAGGTCGTTCGAGGTGACGAGCTCACGACAGGGCTTAACATCTGCTCGCGCGTGCCGCCGCTGAGCTCGCCAGCGGTTTTTGTCGCAAACATGGGTGAGCCCTTGGACTACAGCCAGGACGACAGCGTGGACGACGATATGCGAACGGGCAGTGAGCAGGAGGTGCGTTCGGAGGATGGGTTGACGTTCGATGAGCGTGTGGCGTAGGAGCGTGGGGGTCTGCGAGACCGCTCCTGCCTTTTGCTGGGGTGCATTGCTGGGCGACGTACCCCAGGAAAGCCATGTTAGGTGTCAAAATTATGTATATCTATGACAATCTATCGTAAGACAGCTCATTAGACTAGGTGTATGCTATGTATTGAAGCCGCCATCTTCCCCCATTATCCTGTGCTTCGCCCCATTTCCTACCTCATGCGCCTGCAGTCACGCTACTAGACGTCGACACGAAGGCCAAGTTTGTACTGGTCTCAAGCTCCTCTTCCTCGAGGTCGAGTGGCTCGTTCACGTCAGCAAAGATGAGTGACAGCACAGCGCTGGATACAGGTGCGCCCGGCGGTAGATGATGGAGAGACAAACTGAGTGTAGAGAAGGTGGTGTCTTCCGCTTCCGCAGCCAGGCGCAGGCCCATGAGGAACCGATACATCAGGATCGGCGGCTGTTCAGTCACAAATAATCGGGATGACTAGGTCTAGTCAGTTCTGGTGAACGTACCAGGGTATACACGGTCACGGCAGCGATAGCTGAAAGAGCTCTCTGGTGACATTTTAGCTGTCCAATTCAATTTGTGCCAGAGACGCTCACGTTGTGTGATGACAGCATCTCGAAGACACTCAGCACAAGCAGGGCCCTGCATCGTGAGTATCAGCTAAGCAGCAGATAAGCTCGGACAACCAAATCTTGCTACGACGTACAGGAAGTAAGTTATACCTGGGGATGGGAGTCAAAAACTGCACAGGCAGTGGTCACGGTGTAGCATACGCACCGCCGCGCAAGAGACACCCAACCACCGGCGTCTTCATTTGCAGTGCTCGCGCCTGGCTGTACTATCTATGAGTTTTGACGCACGACAGAACAACCACGAGCAGATCTGCGATGACTAATGAGCATCGGGAGAAAAACATTACTAGTAAACCTGGTCAATGTTTGTCCAGCACGCAGAGTCCGTGATAGCCTACGTCTGTACGAAACTATTATTGAGCGCGCACGACTATGTAAGACAGGAGCTACTTACGATATATTGGTATGCGCGGCGGAGCGAAGTACTTCTAGGCACGATCCTGATGCTGATGGGGTGTATTCTATAGTAACATGGATGAACGAGTACTGGAGAACGTCGGTATTGGGCATGGCAATGTGGAGGAGGTTGACGCACTATGTCTTGAACCAAAGGCATGAGGCTCAGAATGAACAGGACTCCAAAGAGGCGATAGTTTCGGCCCCAAACTGCACACAGGCGCAGCGCAGAGAAGACTAGGAGTCAATCAGCTGCCGTTGAGATCCCCAGACAGAAATCATGGGCGCACCAGCTGTCTGCACAGATCCCAGGAGTGCGCACACGAAGCTTGTCCAGAAGAGCGTCACGCAACTGCACTCTCATCAAACAGCATCAGCGAGTACATCGAAACAAACGGACCTCTACGAAAATCAGTTGCCGGAAACCCGGAGAACTTTGTGTGAACTACGCACGCTAGGTGAGGCCGGGTACAATGCAACTGCGGCTTGAACGAGCAGCGCCCAGCGGGTGGACACCACAAGGACCGATACCATCGTAAATCTCCGTCGCCAGACTGTGTGAGCCTCTTGCTTCAAGTGATGAGGTAGTCGTAGAGAATTAAGGCTGTGTGGAGCTCTTCATCAGGAGCGGAATCGGCATCCTCATCACGCAATCAGATACGGTACCTGCAGCTGCATAGGTTACTCTTCCAGATAGGACACTGCACGAACATAATCAGTCTTTGCGCAAAGTAGATGTTGGAGACGTACTTTTGCGAGGCGTCGTTCGCAACAGCCACGAAGGACATGAGTAGCAGATGCGATAAGGTAGGACCCCCGGGGCGAAGGGGGGCCTTGCAATAGTACTACATCAATATACCCTGCGGTAAATGAGATCGATGTTAGCCTCAATAGAGTACACAATGACTGTGCACCGAGCCGCCAGCACAGGTATCGGAGTCACGGCCGCCGGTAGAAGCCAAGTTAGAGCGCCAACTGTATCGATCCGATATTGGCTTCGTGACACCTCAGCGTGAAGCAAAAAAGCTTGTAGTATCAAGAGAGGTTGTCAAAGCAAATGCCTGCAGTGCGCGTGGCTCAGATTGAGGTCGAGTTTTCGGAGGTTGAAGCAAGGGGCATGGGAGGTGGATTGGGGTTAAGGTCAATCAGATGGCCGCGGCAGGTGCCGGCCCTTTGTCGGTTGTCTGTCAACTTTCGACGAGGCAATTTTGACGTCGGAAGTCGTGAATGCGCCGTTCGCTCATGTTCTGGGAACACAGGCTTTTGGAAGATTGAACACGATATGCCGGTTACGATGCTCCGGGAAGATGAATGCTGTATGTATATTGGTACGTACTTCCGCATCCCTTCGCTGCGGTGTGTCTGATTCAAATGGTAAACGGCCAACCCTCCATGCAGGGCCGAAGTGATGGGGTTTTGGCTCAGAGAATGGCATCCCCAGCTTTTCAATCAGGCCACCCGTTGCTTGCTCTCGACCCATCTGCTGCCGTCGCCCAGTCCTCCGTCTTACCCTCCAGGCCAACTTCCTGCGCCGTTCTTCAGCCATGGCGCATCCAACGTTTTGGCCGACAAAAACGTTCTTCTACCCGATTGGCAACACATCCCCGGTATCGCTTCTCCAGCATGTCCCTCCAAGTAATGATGCAGCGATCTTGATTCTTGGGTGCGGCGACCCCCGCAATATCCTATACACCATATACTCCAGTGGTCGGGACTTAGCAAAAGGTAAGCAGTACAGAACACAGGATTCCATAGGTTTTACTGAAGGTTTGTACAGAGAGGAAGCTTCAATTTTTGTGTTGTGATCACGAGCCAGCCATCCTAGGTGCGAGCCTTTGCCTGTATGCGTAGCTCAAGGTTGACTTTCGGCCTCTACAGCTCGGAACTTGCTCCTTTTGACCCTCATTGCTGATGGTGCGCACGCTCATGACGGCTCGAGCCTGTGGAATATCTTCTACCACTTTTTTCTCGACGACACTTCGCTTGCTCTCCTCCTCCAGCAGTCTCAGAAGCTTGTGGAGGCATCGGTCGACCTCGATACGTGGACCTCCTGCCAGTACTCCAAATGCTTCCACATCGGCAACCGCTTCACGCTCGCGGAACTGCATCGGAAATGGACATCCTATGTGCAAACCGGTTCGTTCACCGCTGACAGGAAGAAGAAATTTACGGAGGATTTCATCGCTGGCGTGCAGGCGGTGTACAACGACCAATTTGCGGACTTCGACAAGAGCCTATTCGATGGGACCGTCGCGCGTTCTGCCGGCCCTCTCTACTTCTCAGCAGCTGAAGTATGCGGTCAGTCTTCACATGACTTCTGGAAGACGGG
This sequence comes from Phanerodontia chrysosporium, assembly GCA_001910725.1. Taxonomy (NCBI): domain Eukaryota; kingdom Fungi; phylum Basidiomycota; class Agaricomycetes; order Polyporales; family Phanerochaetaceae; genus Phanerodontia; species Phanerodontia chrysosporium. The sequence goes on from MJGA01000002.1 coordinate 205,393, forward strand.
AACGACCTCGCCCTCTCCCGGCGGCCTCCCACCCGCCATTCATGCGAACCCCACCTTTGCTTATGCATCTGACGGCGAAGGTTTCCGAGCACACTACGGCTCCAATCCGATCACAGCATTCCATCTTGCACCGATCTTCGCTAACGCCACTCGTCCTCCCTCGCTGTCTGACGTCTACGTGGGGACGCGCGCGCAGTTCCAGATGTGGTGCGAAGCGTTCTATGTCTGCAACCGCAACCCGTCGGGCCTGAACATCACAATCCGGGTCTTGGTCGGGGATGTGCTCGCAACCTGTGAGGCGCTGCAGACCTACGGGATGGAAGGCGCCCCAGACATTCTTCCCAGAGCAGGCACGCTCTCTGCAAACCTTGCTCTCTTGGATGGTTTTGGATCGAAGGATGGCGCTACACCGTCGACGTTTGATGTTATCGACACGTCCAACCTCTGCGACCACATCGGAACGCTCAACATCCTCATCGCCACCAGACCTCTACTCAGGCGCACTCCTTGCGCAACCCTCTACACCGAGACCTTGCTACCGGACGTCAAAGATCCGATTGGCGCCATCTCCGAGCGGCTCTGCTCCGACCTCACCACCATGTCGCTTCTGCTCGACCTCACGCCTGTGTCGTACCTTTCCGGATACACTACAGACTCCAACACCCACGAGATCCTAAGCTTCAGAATGCACGATAATGCTGGCCAATACCATGAACGTCTGGCCTGGAAGGCTCCGTCACTGCTCGCGACGGGCGGCGCGCAGGCTCCCAACTTTGATTCAAAGGACCTTGCGTCCATCCTGTATGCTATTTACCGCCGCATGTTTGCGCACGAAGACATCTCAGAGATGTTCCGCAAGCTATCTAGCACCATACAGAAGCGTAACAAAGTGGCCCAGTACTCTCGCAAGAGCTTCGCCGCGCTCGTGCGCTGCGTGCGCGGCCGGGTCGCGACCAACTGGACCGAAGTCTTCGATGCGCTCATCCCGTGCATCATGATGGATACCACCCTGCTCCCCGGCAACCTCTTCTACCAGGATCTCCTCACCCAACTGCATCTCTTCGGCCTGCACAGCGACCCAAACTACTGTGTTGGCGACCCGCTTCTCCTTCAGAACAAGGCCTACAGTCGCTTCCGCAGCTGGACAACCGTGCCACCCGTAGTCTGCGTCGCCTTCAGCGTAGACCGCGCGCAGCTCCGCGCGATCGAGGAGGACGGCGCGCCAGTGCACCCGCACCTGACCGTGCAGCTTTCCGGGCGCGGGTGGGAGAACGACTTCGCATGCGTCGAGATGATGTTTGGCCGGCTGCGTGTTGAACGCCGCGGAGAGCACGCCATCGCGACCGTCGAGCAGTGCCCGCGTGGGCGGCACGGCAGCGCACCACTCGTCGTTGCGGCGTGCGTGCCCGCGTGGATCATCGGACATGAGCCACGCTCGGCGGTCGTGCGCCTGGGGCTCATGAGCACACCATGCACTGTACACCTCATCCATCGACTAGGGCCGCGCCTCACCCTGTTTGAGGTGCCGCTCATGGACGAGACGTACCTCCATGTTCTGCGCGGGCGGCCGACGCTCGTGGCAGACGGTCGTGCGGCCATCCCCTACCTCCCTCTTCCTCCCGTCCCAGCCTCTGTGGAGTCCTCTCCGGCCACTGTCGCTGTCGAGAGCTCAAAGGCCACGCTCTTCACGAAGCGCGTCGAGATGACGAACCCGCAGGCGAAGAAGGCGTTAGCAATGGCCGAGACTCCGGTATTCGTCAGTCAGATGGGACCGTGTGCGGTGAAACTCTCGGTCGGTGCGAAATGTCACTTTGACCTGGATTTCCCGTTCAGTGCCGACGCGACCAGGGTCAAATTGCGTGTAGCGCGAAAGTCGTCGTGGGTCGAGGTACGTCATCTTGTATACCTAGCGCTGCTTCTATACTCAAATACGATAGGTCGTACTTCCAATTGTACCGCTTGGCAGTAGCTGCATCCCCTTCGAGCATCGGTTCCCACTGACCCAAGTCCAGAAGTCACTGTCCCCGTGGGCAATACATCGTCTGAACCTTGACCGGTTGCCCGTCCTTAAACTTGGAGATGTCGGCCGGCTGAAGTGGGTCAACACCATTGCCACCATCGCAATGTCAGACAGGGAACGCAATGCCAGGGAGCGGGAAGGGAAGAAGAACGGCGCCATGGATGCACTCAGTTGGATGAAAGCCTCCTTGCATAGCATCTTCGTCTGTGCAGCTGGTATTCAGGGCCCTACAGCACCACGCCCCTCGAGGAGCTTCGGCCTCAATCGCACCCCGAAGGGTGGCATGGACACCCTCCTCTTTATTGCCGACCTCCGGCTCGACGTCGCCAGCCACAGCATCGTCGCCGACGCCTTCGTCCTCCCTCTCACGAAGGCGCTTGTGCGCACGCTCGGGCAGGCGCTGGCCGGCATCACAGGCGAGCTCATCCAGATCCGCGTGAGTGACGCCGAGTGCACGGCGTGGAAGGCGCTCCTGCCCGCGCTCGCGGAGCGCTGCCGCAGCGAGGTGCACAGGGCGGACTGCGCGTACGCCGTGCAGGGGCGCGTCCCGCTCACGCTCGAGCACTCCCAGGTGCCGATCTGCGAGTGCGGGAAGGGGCAGGTCACGGAGGCCTTCCGACGCAGGCACGAGTGGGCACCGTTCGCGCCGTACGTCACTCGCGTCGCGCTCTCGCCGCTCTTCGCCGTGTCGTACCTCGAGCCTGTCGCCGGGCAGGTGAAGGAGCTCCTTCGTGAACGGGAAGGTGTACCGACGGGCGCTGCGGTACCGGCGGGCGAGCGTGCGCAGGATTGTTGCGCCAGGTGCAGAGCTGCGCTTCCCGCGGGGAAGCGCATGGTCTGCAGCCGGTGCAAGAAGGTCGCGTACTGCGGAGCAGTGTGCCAGAAAGAGGACTGGAAGACGCACAAGACGTCTTGTAGACGGGCTTGAGCGACTGTATGGCGATTGTGAGGTGCGTGAGGATGCCTGATCTGTGCACCGTAAGCTTGCTCAGCAGCTCAAGGGCATACGTGAGCTAGCCCATACGTTCTGTGGAGTATACTTGGTACTGCACTTGTTCAAACCGTTGGAAACAGCGACAGCGACGCCTGCTATTATCTAGCCTTCGATCATGTACGAGGCATTCGCACAATCTGCAATCGATCGTTCGGTCTCTTGTTCCCTGCGCCGTTACCCCTACCGCCCCTTCCCGAGATTGTTGGCAATGCGCACAGATTGAGACTAGTATCCTGCTGACTGCAGCGAGCTTCTGAGGGAGATACGAGGGCAGGAGGAAACGGCACATCAGGAAACACGCACGTAAGTACGGAGGCTACTGGAGACTGCAGAGCACTTGTAGCGCCGTAGCAGAGTACCCCCATACGGAGCAACACTATGAAGCGCTGTAGAAGTACGGAGCAGTCTGTAGCACTAGCAGTGACCGTCGTAGCACTCTGTACCTCTCTTGTACATCTTGTACCTTGTATAATTTCGGGCCACTTGCATCAATCCCAGGGTACATCTCAAAGTAGTTTATTCAACACCCAAGAGTAAATACATGGGTCTGCTATCCGTGCTATCTACTCGAGACATATATCCTACTAGTACAGGGGCCATCCTATCCCCGATGGCAACTGTTGATTGCACCGGCGACGATCTGCATTGCTAACCACGAGATGAGATTAGCAAGTGCCAGCTCAACTCAGTGACTGTAGTACTCACATATCCTGTATACATCCTGCATCCGGGGGCATGGTCACAAGCTATAGCCGAACTTCCGCATCGCTGTTGGGTTGATCACAACGCGCACGGCGGACCGGCAGCGCCGCATGTCGTGGGTGATGGTCGGATACAATTGGCAGGCGACAAGTGCCCCGTCATGGTGCAGATCCCGATGCAGGACCTGCTGGTGAGTGAGCGTCCACAGGCAGCAGTCATGCAAACACACACACACCATGGCATTATCAGACCTCGTGCAGAAATAAATCCCCGCAGCTCTTGCCATCAACGCGCGTTGGGAGCGGCGCATGCACACCGTCGAGGCCGCTTGGGCACGGCAGAGCGTGAGCGCAACGGCAGCGTGCGTGCATAGCGAGGAGCCTGACCTGCGGGTACTCGCCAAGCGGCTCGATCTACGGCTGGCAACACCGCTGAAGCTGATGTCGAAGCCACCGTTGGTACGTGCTGTGATGCGCACGAAAGCCCCATGCGCGCCCATGCCGCCACAGGCATGACCAGGCAGCCCGAAGGGGCGGCTGTTGCGCTCGCACCTGCCCGCTGCGGCCAGGAGCAACGAGTGGGAGTGTGCACCGGTGGAGGCTGTTATGCTGGGCCCCAGACCTGAGCAATGGCTCAAAAGCGCAAGCGCATGCACTTGTCCTCGGTTGAAGTGCTTGAGGAGCCAGCTGAGTGCTCGCCCTTCTCACCGCCTGGGGGGCTGAGATTGACACGCACCTTAACGCATTTTCCAACACCCTCGATATGGCCCTGACGCAACCCCGCGACGGCTGCTGAGCTGTTCAATAGTGTTCCAGGCCAATCCGGGTATGAATGCTGGGAGGGGGGGAGATGGAGGTGTGGGCTAAGTTGCGACATCAATGCTGCAGGTGAAAGACGGTTGGGCGCTTCTGTAATTCCCGCTCTACGTCCGCTCTACATCCACTATTGAAGGCGGCAAATGGTGAAGTGAGTCTCAGCGACGTATATGTATACAGAGGTCATGCAAGCATGCACACTACACAAGCAGAGGCCGCCGGCATGCTGGACGCGGCAGGGTTCAAGTTCGCCAAGGGCAACGCGCCGTGTTATGTCGAGCTCGTACTCATACCCAGGCCGCGGACGAGTAAAAGTGCCTTACAAAGCCGCATGCTACAGTACATAGTGGAGACTTCGGTGAGTTGCATCTCGACTAAGACCCTGTTAACTTGCTACACGTGCTATGTAGTGCTACAGACGCCTGTTTTGTAGATACGAAGCGCTACAGCAAGCTCCCAACAACTCCGAAGCCAGGCACCATGCTCCATCAGCTCCGGAGAACGCGGCTAACTATGCACCTTTGAGTGTTTCCTGATGCAGGTGCTGCAGGACGGCGCGAGTCGAGAGCGGTCTTGAGTGCGTCCATGCCCTGGGGTTAGGATTAGTCAGATCGCTTCCATGGGCCCAAGGGCCGAAACATCAAGTCGGGGACGGGCCAGGCTAACATCCATCTTCAGATAGCTTCATGTCCTCATTCGTAATGAGCTGCGCCTTGGTGTAGTCTGTGCGCCATGGGAAAATGAGAGGGGTCAGAGCGGGAGATGAAGCCGTCAACTCGAGATGCGAGGGTGAGGACTGGTTGGGTGGGCTCGCTGCGTCAAATATTGGATGTTGTCTCCGGGTCCCATAGCATCACGCGAACATGCACGTACAGATCCATGAAGTCCAGAGTTATATTCGAGAAAACAACGGACCTTACAAAACATGGCTTGAACACAGCAAGTCGCGTGATAGACACCCTTGGGACACACCCAGAGGCGGTAACCTCTTCCATCCGTTTCCTCTCACCCCATCCCCTCGTCTGGGCATGCATGGCGCCCACGAGTCTTCAGTTTGAAGGGGAGAAAGCGTCGAGGTGACCGGACATCACTCTCTATACCATGCGGAACGTCCAAGCTGGCGGGCAAGAGCGATGTATTGACGGGTAGATAACAACCAGAGGCCGTGGAAAGCATATGAACGAGAGTTGCAGTGGTAGCAGAAGGCGACCAAGATTCAAGAAGCTGGTATCCGCCTCGGTAGCGGTGCAGGTGGTGGAAGTCGCGTGCAAAAGTGTCCGCGAATGGGGCGCCGCGCAAGGTCGGAGTCTAAACTAGAGAGTTGTTAGGCGTCTAATGCTCTGGCAGGCGAAACGACTACTCTTCACAGTGTGCACGACAGTGACCGCTTTCAGGGCTAGAAAACGTTCTGAAAGGTGCAGTTCTGGCATTGGATGTGGAATGAGGGGTCTAATTGTGTATGACAGGCAGGAGAACGGTTGCGGGCAAAGGGTATATAGGAAGGTGAGGTTCGATGTATTATAAGCCACGGTGGCCTAGGGGTTGGTGAAAGTGGAGAACCCTACCAACTCCTAGTCCCACTTGGAGTCCGAATCTTCCGGGGTATCGAACCGCCGAGTGGCCCATTCTTTTTCGCTCACCATTTTCTTTTCTTTTCCTTTTCTCAACAAATTCATTTCAGGAACTCTGTTTCCCTCCTGTGGCCGTCTCCCAACAACTCGTACTCTCTCATGGCGTCCGGGCGCATGCTCTCGCCAGCCTCTTCAACGTCCAACACCCTTGCACGTCGGCATCCCCACCCACTTCAGCCTTTCGTGCTACGGCTGTATCCTGTCGATGTCCACGCCTTGCCAGCTAATCTCGTGCGTGTCCTTGGCGTGAAAGAGCTTGGGGAGCCGGAGCTTATACGATAAGGCCACACCGGAGTTCGTGGCTCTCCTCGCGGATAAGAAAGACATTGAATCTACGCACCTTGTACACCTCTTCACGTGCGTGCGGATGTTATTCTTGCGATGATCACACTGTTGACCAGACTCCAAGATTTGACTTCATGTCTGATGCGCTTTTTGGCGGCGGGTCAGAGGCCATGAGAGATGGTGACGCAGACAGCATGGTGAGCTCCGTCAGGACAGCCTTCCACTGAGCTACACCCTATGTGAAGGCGTCGATATCACTGATCTGCGTTAGGGATGCACAAATATACGAGAACCTCCCTTGGCTAGGCTCCCTTGTGCGCGACATACCGGGTGTCGGGGAGAAGTCAAAACGTTTCCGCGCAATGTGCGTGCAGCGCGGGTCGGAGCGAGAAAGGCTCGAGCATCAAGGACCTCTTTTACTGGCTGGTGCGTCCCCTTACCTAGTCGGTCGCCTCTATACTGAATGCCCGGGCAGAGCAACGAGGATGGCAGCAAGAAGGAAAACCCGTCAAAGCACCTAGTCGTCCCGGACTTCGCGATCGTTGCAGGGTCAGACACCACCGCAACAGTGCTCACGAACATTGTCTACTGCCTGCTCACTCACCCGGAAATATATGCACGCCTCCAAGACGAGATAGACCGTTTCTACCCGCCCGAGGCGGACACGTTTGATTCTAAGCATCTCAGGCAGATGCACTACCTCGATGCGGTAATGTACGATCATGCCCTTCGCCTGCCCCAAGGATTATATGGGGGCTAAAATTGCATCGCAGCAACGAGACTATGCGTTTGTACCCCGTGGTCCAAGGCGGCAGCCAGCGCGCTCCAGAGCGCGGGACTGGTGGGTTTGCCGCAGGCCAACAGTGAGTTCCCCATGCGCATATACCCACCGTTATTTACGCTGACCACCTGCCTGCCTGCCAGCTTCATTCCCGAGTGGACATCGATCCGCGTGCCGACATGGTGCCTGCACCGCGACCCGCGCAACTTCGTGCGGCCGCTCGCGTGGGTGCCCGAGCGGTGGCTCGTCGCGGACGGGCGCGCGCCCGCCTCCGCGCTTGGGCTCGCCGCTGGCGAGGACTTCGTGCACAGCGCAGCCGCGTACGTGCCATTCTCATGCGGCCCGCGCAACTGCGTCGGCAAGAACCTCGCGCTGCTTGAGATGAAGCTCGTCCTTGCGCATATGCTGCAGAATGTGCGCCTGCGCTTTTGGCATGAGTTCGATCCGAGCAATTGGGAAGCCGCCATGCAGGACCGGTCCAATCTCATTGTGCCAGAGCTCCCACTCATTGTCGACCGGAGGTCTTGAGCGTTCGCGGATATAGATCCTGACGCATGTAACGGCTTGATCCAGCTTGAGAGAATACGTATAATTCGTTACTCCTATGTATGACAGGTTAAAACACACCACAAATTGAATCACGTAAACAAGCGGCGTTCTCGATTTTGCATCTGGCTGGACCTCAACTTCGTTGCGTCTCCGCCATGCTCCAAGCTCTTACTGATACTTGCGAAGACAATGAAATAGTTGGTGTCGCGTCTCGGCATCATATGCAATGTGGGCAAGCCGCAGGTCTGACTGATGGTGTGCGCTTCTGATGTCCCAGCAAGCCGAGGCTGCAGCGGCGCGCGTTGATTATCAGCTGCAGAGAGGTCGATAAAAATGCGTCGGACAGGTCTTAACGCACACGAACGCGGTCAGCATGTTCTTGGTACTGTCTAACAATCAGTACATTGGCCTTGATAGTAAGCATTAGAGGGACATATGCGTTAACACAGACTGCTCAGGGCCGTGACCAGCCTGCTTTCCTCAAATTTCGGGGATCAGGCCAGCTATGCTCGTCCACCGAGCATCATGTTCGACACGCCAGCCGTCATAATATATAAGGCACTGATACGTTGGCTAATAGCAGTCTTTAACATGTTTGCATAAAGCGGGTTACTGGTCACCCTAACGGTCGTACGAATCTATTTTCTGGTTTTACTGATTATGATCTCCTTTCCCCCCTCTCCTGGCTATAAACACATGCTGATCTGAGCCATCGTCTGCTCAAACGCTAGGGGCAGGCGGGCCATCCTCGGTGGACGCACCCATCATCGGTGGGACGAAGGGCGGTGGCGGGAAGGCAGGCGGCGGAAAGGGCGGCACGCGCGCAGGGCCGACGTGATGATGAAAGTGCTCGTGACGGAAGGATAGCGGCGGCATGCCACTCTCGTGGTCGAAGGGCCCGCCGAAGGCATCGAAGGAATAGAAACCATGCATACCGCCCGCGCCACCCCTGCCACCCCTGCCGCTGCGCCCGCCTCTGCCCATCCCGCGTGCGTGTATTTCGGGGCTGTCCGGTGAGGGGCTGTGGAATGGAGAGGCGGACGCACCGGGAGATGGTGGGCTCGGAGGCGAGCCAGCGGGCGGGAAGGGCGGGATGTGCGTGCTCGCGAAGCTGCCGCGACCAAGTCCTCCAAAGCCAAGCCCTCCACGACCTAACCCACCGCGGCCACCTCGACTGAACCCTCCACGTCCGCGAGCGTGGGGGTCGAATCGGAAGCTGCGGTGGCCATGGTGGCCGTGATGCCCACGAGTGCAACCGTGGTAGTCGAGGCGCGGACGGTCCTGGACGTCGACGAGAACTAGGTTGTTGTCTTCATCACCGTTGGTGGACCTGCGGGACTCACTGACGTCGTCCATGCCCCCCAGGACACGGTCGATCTCGACGTGCTCAACTACGTCGGAGGCGCTGTTACCTTCGATGTCGGTCAGGCGGTCGTCGATGCTAGTGCAGTTGTTAGACTTCCAATATACGGTGCATATGAGAGAGGGAATGGTATACCTTGTGTTTCCTCTGTTGGCTGCGACGGTGCGAGTCTCATTCTCATGATTCTCACCTTCTTGGGCGGCATATTGGATCGCATGAACGCCGTCACCGGTGGACTCAGCAGTAGCGGAAGAGGCGATGTCGGAGTCTTTATCGGTGGGGCCGGGGGTGAAAGACCGGGCAGAGGGACGCTCTGTCCCGCCATTGCGCAATGTGCTGAGGTCGAGGACTTTGCAACGGATGACCGTCGCAAGCTCACTGGGCGTGTTGCTATCTCCACCGCGCGTGACAGCAGCGGTCTCAACACAATCGCGGAGCTCCTCATCCGAGTTCAGGACGATCTCATCGCCGTCGGTGTCGATGTATGCGAGTGCGACGTGGGCCTTAGGGATGGCGAAGGTGCCCTCAAGCTTACCGACAAGGTCAGCCCAGGAGGGCATGGAGGTGTACGAAAGACGGCGCGCAGGGCCGTCTGAGCTCAAGAACTTGAAAGTGATGTTGGACATGGTGAATGTGCTATCGAAAGATGGGTGAGTATGGCTGGTACGCAAGCAGGGGCTTATATACCTTGTCGCGGATCCGCAGCTCGCAGCCCGCAGCCACCGCAGCCACAACCGCAGCCCTAGTCATCTCGCAACCCTTTCGGTACCGCCTCGTGGGGAGTCAACGTTCAGCGACTGAACTATGGCGTGCTTGTGCGCATGCTGCCGTGCCGCGGCGGTTTAGCTGGCCCAGCTCATGTAGTGCAAGTGACTCATCCGGCCCCGCGTTGACTTGCTCGCCGTGGTGTGTTTAGCGCAGAGTCACAGTATCGGCGTCGCCTGATCACGAAGCTCCCCAAGCTCTTCCACGGCCTATATCGCCAAGTATATGCATGAGACTAGCTGGCAAGGCATGGACGTCGACAGAATACAGCCGTAGCACGAAAGGCTGAAGTGGGTGGGGATGCCGACGTGCAAGGGTGTTGGACGTTGAAGAGGCTGGCGAGAGCGTGCGCGCGGACGCCGTGAGAGAGTACGAGTTGTTGGGAGACGGCCACAGGAGGGAAACAGAGTTCCTGAAATGAATTTGTTGAGAAAAGGAAAAGAAAAGAAAATGGTGAGCGAAAAAGAATGGGCCACTCGGCGGTTCGATACCCCGGAAGATTCGGACTCCAAGTGGGACTAGGAGTTGGTAGGGTTCTCCACTTTCACCAACCCCTAGGCCACCGTGGCTTATAATACATCGAACCTCACCTTCCTATATACCCTTTGCCCGCAACCGTTCTCCTGCCTGTCATACACAATTAGACCCCTCATTCCACATCCAATGCCAGAACTGCACCTTTCAGAACGTTTTCTAGCCCTGAAAGCGGTCACTGTCGTGCACACTGTGAAGAGTAGTCGTTTCGCCTGCCAGAGCATTAGACGCCTAACAACTCTCTAGTTTAGACTCCGACCTTGCGCGGCGCCCCATTCGCGGACACTTTTGCACGCGACTTCCACCACCTGCACCGCTACCGAGGCGGATACCAGCTTCTTGAATCTTGGTCGCCTTCTGCTACCACTGCAACTCTCGTTCATATGCTTTCCACGGCCTCTGGTTGTTATCTACCCGTCAATACATCGCTCTTGCCCGCCAGCTTGGACGTTCCGCATGGTATAGAGAGTGATGTCCGGTCACCTCGACGCTTTCTCCCCTTCAAACTGAAGACTCGTGGGCGCCATGCATGCCTGGACGAGGGGATGGGGTGAGAGGGAACGGATGGAAGAGGTTACTGCCTCTGGGTGTGTCCTAAGTCCGCCACGAGATCTACTGTGGACTAGAAGTGTCCACTATCGACATCCTGCTGCTGGGCTGTGGAGATCCCCGAAGCATCCTGTTTTCTATTCACGCGCACTTCCGTGTCGGGCTCAGGATGCAGCAGGTGAGTAAACTGCCAAGGTTGTGTTTGATGCTTGTTTCTGACGGGCGTGAGCAGGAAACATGACTTCACTTACTGTGATGTCGACCTCGCGATACTCGGTATGCTAAGTGCTCTCCAAGTTGTATTGCATTCTAACATTCCTTAGCCTGAGATGCAGTCTTGCTCACCCTCGTCGCCGAAGGATCGCACGCCAAAGAGCCACACGTACTCTGGAATCTCTTCTGCCACATCTTCCTGGACAAACGATCAATCCACCTCTTGGTCTCGCAATGCGAAGGGCTCGTCTCTCTCGAAGCACTGCGGACGCACTGGTCGCTTTACACCCAAGCCAAGTCCTACCCGCCTTCGCGCACACAAGAGACAGTTCAAATGGCAAGCCAGGTCTGCTATCAAGAAAGTGCTCGATGGGCAGCTTGGTTTCGACGATCTCACGGCATGTCGCTCCGCCGGTCCTGCCCATGTCCAGGCCACGCTTACTTGCCATGAAGCGTCGAAGTTGTTCTGGAAGACTGGTACTACATTTACGGCAAGCAGAGATATCGACGGCGCGGCCGAGCTCTACCAGACGATCGTGTACTCTCTTGACTGCGAAGGCTTCGCAACGTGCCATGAGCTGAACCCTCTCGCCCCGTTTTACCTGGCACCTATCTTCGCGTATGAGACGCACAAGAAACCTATACACCTCGAGAAAGCCTACGAGTTCGCGCGAGCGCAGTTCAGCTTGGTATATGCAGGGACGTTATCCGACCGATTGTCGCGGACGCTCTCGCCTGCTGTGAGGCGCTCGAATTTACTCGCACCAATGAGCCTGCGTCCCTCAACCCATGCATATGCTCATGGCGTGCTCCCCTGTTGAAACTCGCTACTCAAGAGGCACTGCTCCCTTGACTATCGACGTCATCAACACCTATGTTGGCCGATCCTTGAGGCATGCCTGAACATTGTCGTCGCCGCCGTACCTCCCCTCAAGCGCATTGCATTTGCAGTTTTTTGCATGGAATCGCTCCGAATGAACAGCACCTCCTTCCAGGCTTCGCGGAGCGCTGCCGCACCTGGACGCACAAGAGCGACTGCGCATCGTCACGCTGGGCCTGCTGCACGCGATGCCGCTCCTCGAGACCGTCGCCACTTATATGGCACAGTCGGGCGAAATGTCCGTCGAGGTCGAGGAGATGCTCTCGCGCGCAGCGCGCCACCTCCGCGAGGGCGATCCCGCCGTGAAGTCTGAGCACCCGCGCTGCGCAACATGCAAGGCGGTGCTTCGCGCGGAGGAGCAGACAGTGTGCAGTCGGTGCAAGAATGTGTTCTATCGCAGTCGGGACTGTAAGACGAAGGACTGGGACATGCACAAGACGCAGTGCAAGGCTGCGTAACAGATCTAATCGTGTACTTTGTAGTAGCAGCAGCCTCTATTAGAGCAGTGTTTTGATTATACTCGCTATATACATAACAGGAATTTTACTTGCGCGAGTCTCAGCAAGTGCGCTACACTGCTGTTCTGACTGAACGACTATCAGCCGTGAACTTTGTCAAAGGACTCTCATTGACAGGCGTCTCCTGCTCGTCGCCAACATCTTCATCGTCGTCCCAGCTTGTGTCGTCATTGAAATCAAGTGGCGCCCCTGCGTTCGCGAAGACGACGGATTGCCCAGGCACCAGTGTGCCCATGTCGGTCGTCGTAAGATGCTCGTTCCGTGTCGCTAATCGCAGGCGCATCATGAAGCGGCTCACTAGGAGCGGGGACTGTGGGTAGACGTCAGACTCAAGGAAAGACTAGAGCTGGCTGGTGCTAGCTCACCATCACGACCGCGATTTGCGCGACGTTGGATGCAGAGCTCTGCGGTGATGAGCATCAATAAGTATGGAGGTGCCGAGCGGGACTGCGTACGATGTACCACGCCATCATCTCAGTAGTATTGAGTATGAGAAGGACGCTGCGAGGGCAGTCAATACACCATGTGTGCGAGGCCGTTCTTTGCAACCCACAGGAAAAACACTGTCCCTGTAAACATGTCCGCTTATTAGAGCGAGATGAACAGTCCCTTACAGCCCAGGGTACATACCGTCATGAAGGAGGCATGTCGTCAAAGGAGACTTGATCCCAGTCGCCTGAATCTGGTGGTACATATCAAAACCAGTCTCCGGACGGTTCTCGTGCGAACAGGGGCAGCCGACTCCGGTCGGCGCGCAGCGAGGCTATAGTCGTAGCGACTCAGTCGATAGCTCAGAGGAAGGGGAAACGTCTCTGTTATGTACTATAGTCGTAGCGACTCAGTCGATACTAATCTAATGGTCAGTACGAGTGTGATAGCTACGGGAGAAGGTACATACGCTCAGAGAAGGGAAACGTCTCTGAGCGGCGAAACTGTGAGTGGGGTTTTATACTACGAAAGGATTAGCTAATGCTAGTTTTAACTATCTACGGAAAGTCCGAGCTGTGGCTGACGGCCGAGCGGTTTGCTTCCGCGCCACGCAAGTGGCGGCGGTGGGCGCTGCGCAAAGCGCGGCGCGAGTCTTCGACAGTACATGCTGTATGTCTTCAGCCACGTCGAGACGAGGACGAGGACGTCTCCAGCGATTGCACAGCTGCGTGAAATCATGACGACTGCAGGAAAGGCGGTCATTCCTTGAAAAATGCCCACCTGAGGGTAATGTCAACGTACGGCTGTACAGTTTGAGTGAGCATAGTTCATAGAATTGACTCGCAGACATACTCAAACTGCGCTTGGTCAGTGATATTGACATTTTCACCACAAATATTGAACGGCGATGGTATATACTCCGATGACGCATAGGAGAACTCATACTGGTGGATCAAGTGAGTGGAACCTCCAGGAACGAACGGACGGGAAAACGTACAATGTTCGTACATAATGGGACGACACTCAGAAGAAAAACCACCGCGAACAGGACGTAGTTTCTGTTCCATAGAGCGCAGACACGCAGGGCGGAGAATACTAGGCAGAATAAGCAATCTCGAGCCCTTCTAGATATTATTCCCGACGTACCAGCCATCTGCATTAAGCACACATAGATAGGGATCGTGGCTGCCCACATGAGCGCTGAGCAGCTGTCGCCGAACTTGAGCAACTCTCTCGCGAGAATGGAGACAGATATACCTCTGACAGGCCGCAATCAGGGACACTCACAGCGAGACATGAAGACTCTGGCGTACCTCCGGTGGGCCTGAAGCGATATTTGCCACAGATCCAACTAATAGCGACCATCGCAGGGTCACGATCAGAAGCGAAACGACCGAGAACTTCCTCTGCCACACGGTTCGAACCTCATCGCCAAAGGTAATTGCGTAGTCATAAAACACCGTGGCTTGAGTGGGTACGAGATGAGCATAGACGCTCGATTTGAAATGTCGCGCAGACTTACCTGATGTCGCGAATATCATCCGTTGGCTAAGTACTCTGCAGCTCTTTGCGTCAGCATAGGTGCACTAATCAAGCAGGGCACGAACAGTTGAAAGAGTTCTGACGCCACACTATCCGACATTATTGCGCTGGAGCCTGCGTTAGACGTATAGCAGACTGGGGTGCAGCCAGTGGTGGGATCTCGGAAGGCAGTCCACTCGCTTCAGTACCGAATATATGTATTAGTCACATAGAGTTCGCGGAGGGCGTGATTGCCTTCGCTGCCGCTCCGCGTGCTGTTTGGCAAATGAAATGAGGGTGACAGACACCGCACATGTCGTGAGGCGGTATTGAAATTCAGGCGCCTGAGCTAAAAGAACCACCTTTTGCCTAAACGTCGATGTAGCCATTGACGCTAGAAGGAGCGGCAAAGACAAGTCAGGCGCAAGCCGATCGCAGTCCCGGAACACCATTATGCATACCGAAGATCTGCTGCTTCAGGCACTGCAGTGACGCCAACAAGGGGGAGCTTGTGAACGAGGCTCTAACGCAACAGGCACATTGTCATCGCCGAAGAAGTAGATGCCACGTAAGCACTCTCCTACCTGCACTCCAATAGTATCAAATGGCCCTGAGCCAAGCCCATGCTCGCGTTAAAGTCTTCGCACGACGGCGAATCTCAAGCGTCAGTCCTGCAGCCGGCGGTTCCGGATCAGCTCCAAATTCCTACGATGAACGATCGGACATTACCCCCGAGTCATCTTCCCTCTTGCGCTCCTGTGAGATTGAATGACTCAGCTAAGCAGTGCGTCTCCGTGGGTTGGTCCGGTCTTCAGATCTTGGACCTACAAAACGAGGAGCGCCTTGACATCGTAGAGACGCAAGGTATTGTGTCAGTACCAGACGACGAATTCGTTCATATTGCATCCGCGGCGGCACACACCGCGGCGAGCATGCATTTGTGTTACTAAGTATATCCAATGTCTAAACGTTGAATATATGCGCTGCCATATGGACAAAGGTACGACTCACCGACCTCCCCCCGCCGCGCAAGTAAAGCTCGTATAGTATACCTTCTCTCCGTCATAGGTGGCCATGCCTTCGAGCGAAACCTGGAGATCCACAAGCACCTTAAACCTGCACATCGATCTCGATAGTTCAGAGTCTAAGATGGTAAACATGGAGGATAGAACCTAAGTGATGAGACAGCGGTTGTAGGAGAGCAACATAGCCAGGGTTAGGGTTGATCAATGATTTCGGCTGTTCCCGAGAGCCCTCTGTTCCCTGCCCTCAGCTCGACTAAGCTTCAAGCTACACTCAAATGACCTCCCTATGCCCTGCGCTTGGTTGACTTCCTTCCTTGGGTATCTAGAAATACCCGCTACTTATTTCGCGCTGCTAGGACCGACGCTGGCGGCCGACTGATGCCGTGAACGTGGGACTGTGCCATTCCTGTTCCTGTGGCGCAAGCAGTGTTGCGAGTGCCGAGGAATGGGGTGCAATTCTACGTATTCTCCACAAGACACGTAAGCCATGTAATCTAGCAGGAACTTATCTAAAGCATTACACCATAAACTAAGCCCGATAAGAAGTCGAAGAGTCTAAGTGTAAGTTCGCTAAGTCCATGAAAGAAGCCCAAAGGAACGAGAAGGGTGCCCGAGGTATACTCTGTCTACATGTTTTATAATATCAAGTGTCCTTTTCCATGCGCTAGGGTATCTAGTTTAGAAACACATGACTCCGGTCCTCGCGTGCAAAGGCAGTATGTGTACCGCCATGAGCCATACCTGACAGAGCAAGGTGAGTATGGGAGCGGTGACACTCAAGAGGATGGCTCACGTTATAGAAGAGGTAAGAAGATTTGTCGTCAGCTGCGCTCCGTCGGGTATAGTATCGAAAGCCGATGAAGGTGCCCAGGGTGACGAGAGATGCGGTGCACAGGCAGCCAATGGACCAGTACCAGCTCAGCGCCAGCGACCATCCGACCAGAGCGACGAGCGTACACGCCCGCGAGAACTCTGGCGCATAGATGGGGAAGGTGACTCTGCCAAGCAGTCGGTCCCCTTCTACGTCCGCAAAGTCCTGCGCCTGGATCGTCGTGAAGATCAAGGCGCCGCTGATGCATACAGCCGCGGTAGACACGGTGTCCATGCCGCTGCTGGCACCTGGAAGACGCATATAAGCAAGATAGTCGCCTCGAAGAGTTCACTTGGTTCGACTTACCCATTGTTTTGGTGGCACCAATCTCAAAAGTGGTGTACCCCGCGATGTTGCACAGGTTCTTCCCGATGTGGTGCCCCGCAAGGCCCATCTCGTCGTAGAGGTACGTCGTGACGAACAGGCCCATGCTCGATAGCACGACGCCGGGGCCATACATCGCGGAACACCAGGTGCACAGGCTGACGACGACCCAGCGGAGCACGACGGCCTGCGCCTGCGTGATGCGCCCCGCGGGGAGCGGCCGCCACGGCTTGTTGACCGCGTCCTCGGCCTCGCCGTGCGCCTGGTTGGAGACGTTGCACATGAACTGGTGCATCCAGATCCAGAGCAGGCCGAGGAGCAGCCGGGAGGCGGAGTGCAGCGGCGCCGTTGCGCAGGCGAACAGAGACTGGGTGTGCGGTCAGCGTGCGGCTGGTAAAATAGATGGACGGGGCGACTTACAACTGGGATGAAGATGGTCTTCAGGTCTGAGATGGTGAATAGCAACACGGTCTTCGCGTGGTAGCGCAGACGAGAAAGGGTGGGCTTCATGGTCAGAGACCAGTGAGTGAGCACGGGGCGTATTGCGGTGCTGGATGCAGCTACGACACTGTCCTGCATATTATATGCTTGCTCGCTTTCTAGCACATGAAACAGCCTCTCTAGGCAGTGCGCCATTGTGTTTCCTTCTGTGGTTCAGTGGTTTGGCAGGAGCGACCTTCGCAGATCTCGCTACGCAGATGTTCCAGTGTTGAAACGCACATACCTCGTGCTTTCCCATGCGCGTCGCGATCCGCGGAGACAGCTCGCCTCGCTACGGAGAGCACTATCGAAAGGCTGTGATGTCAACGGACCATGTATGACGCCCAGGACATGCTGAGGAGTCATGGTTGCGCCCAGCGGCACGGTCTGCGGCCCCGCCGTTGCGTCTTTGTGGCGTCGATCGAGCATTCAGGGGCCCCTTGGCAACGGTCTCGCCGGTCCGCGGGAAGGGCATGTTTCGTCGCAGTGATTGAATCATGCATTTCTGCAGCGGAAAGGCTATGTTCTGCATGTGGCGAGATTTGAGGAGCGCCCAGTCAAGTTCGAAAGGTGACCGTGACGGAGCCTGATGACGTGCTAGAATATATCGTAAATTCGACCTGACCCCGAGTAAATTCTAGTGAAATGCCGGGAAGCTGTAGCTCTGGCAACGGATTCCTGCCAGCATCGTCTGACCATGGGCCGTGAAAACGTCGATCGATCGAGTACGCTGGGGCTGGACATCACGCCACAGGCCCGAACCTAAACTGTGGAAAGCTTTCGCGGGGCGGATGACCGAAAGCAAGGGGGTTCCTTTCCGGCGATCATGCTGTCCCGCCACAGTCACCCGGCGGCAGCCTGCGATCCTCCCTTCGAGTTAACGGGACGGTCATGACGAATGACCATCACGTACCTTACGCCGTATTTCGGGGTACGGCCCGCTGCGCGGTCTACACCGTGTATAACACCGTTCGTTCGTTTGCGCTTTCCTGGCGCAACGTCCGGCGAAGTGGCGAAACGTTCTGAGGCTAAGTTGTGTGATTGAGCAAATGCTTAGCGATTCGGAGCCGCAGCGATACTCGGCCTGAAGGAGGTAGCGCATGATTCGACGCCGCACTCAGAGAATGCACAGCCAGGGAAACAGAGGCAACTAATCCTGGAGGGTAAATGGCAGAAAGCAGCTGCCAGCCGGTGGTGGGTGACTTGATCGAAAAAGTAGGGTTAGGGCCTATCAGATCACTTCGGCAGTTGCCGGAGACTGCGGCCGAGGCGGTCAACGCTACCGCAGTGCACCGATCCACAATGGACGATTATTGAAGTCGAAGCAAACAGCGTTGCTTCATATACAACCAGTGAATATTTTGGTAAGTCTTAAAGAGCCTAGTATGACCAATCAGGGATGATGACGCTGTCCAACTTTCGAGGTGGCACTCGAGTCGCCCTCGAGAGGCGTGAATGCAGTAGACACTGGCGGCGAAGACGTTATGCTCAAGGTCATTGTCAACACTGATAAACCATCCTTGGTAGCTGAGGAGGGGTCCCTATTCAGTTCCTCAAGACTCGTTTTTACGAGATATGCCAGACAAGAGTGCAGCCACAGAGCGCCCGCTGGGTTGGAACTTCCTTTGTCTTCGCTGATGGGCTGGCTCCCTCGGAGTTTCGACCGCTGAACGAAAAGCCCGGTTCATCCAATGGTACCGCCGCCGAAGCACCAACGCACCCAACTCAGCAGCTGAGACCAGTCGCAGTTGAAAGGTCCGGGCGCCGAGCGGCAAGCAATCGCCCAACCCCCCTTTCCCTCTCCCTTTTTGGACCCCTTGCTTGGGCCAGGCTTCGGACGTAACAATTGCCACTGGTAGCTGGCTTTTGTACTGCGTAATACTCGCTATCGAACCCCCCCCCCCCACACACACACACACACCCTCAATTTCCGTTCACGCTTTCGCGCCACATATCGACTCTCGACGCAGCGACGTCTCCTACCCAAACGTCCCGCACCACCTCGGTACACAACACAGCCATCGTCAACATGAGAGGCATTCAAGGCCTGAAATCTCTTTTTTCGACCCCATCTTCGAGCCAGAAGGGCGGCAAGACGCGAACCCGTAAGTTCATGGTTGAACTCGCCTCAACCCATTGTTCAATTTCGTTTTCTTAGCATTCAACTTACGCCCGTACCATCTATTGTCTATGACGAAGAGGCACATGGCTCGAAGCGCAACCAATGCCCAGAGGGCAGATTCTATACTCTCACTGGTGCGTCTGCCTCTCGACGTCGAAAGCGGCTCTCCACCCACCGTCAAGATCGCCATCCAGGGAGTACAGGCTACGACAGAGGTGTTACCAATGAAGCCAGAGGTTGCCGAACAACAACACGGACCATATACAGAGAGTGGAACCGAATGTGAGAAGGTTGGCATTTCTTGTGGCGCAGGGCACCCGACCGTGAAAGCGATTTTGCCCCTCAAACATGACGTGAACAACACAGCGAGTGAGTGGCTATGTTCTCGCTTGAGTTTATACCGCTTGCCTACCTATGGAATAACCAACTTTTCCTTCATAAGAACAAGTCGGCGCACATGCTGCTCTCGAGGAACACTACATCGTAGCCGCCCACCGTTCGCATAAGCTGCATGCAGCCGAGGTTACAGCAGGCGATTGGCAACAGGTTATTGGTGGTTCAGCTCCCGCCAAGCCTCGTTCCCTCCGGTCGTCCTCGGGTCAACGTGTTTCAGACGATGGACGCTACCCAACTCCTACTTCCTCGGGCATCTCGAAGTCGCTCTTCACATCAACATCTCCCCGTCACGTCGTAAGACGTTGTGTTGGAGGTGGTGTTGGAGGTGCAAGAGTACGACGAAGACTTGTGGAATGCTCAGGTATCTGGAAGGGGAGACGTCGACAGTGGCCAGGTAAGAAATAGGTTTCTCTCCACTGTTGCGGATCCTCAACGTTTGCCTCGTCTCAGGACCACCTCGACACCGTGAGCCAACGGATGGACTGGACTTCGATGTCCTCACTTCGTATATTGTTCCGCCGACCGAACCGGTCACGGTCATGATGATGACTCAAGGGTCAGCCCCGCTGCCGTTTCCTATGCCAGTTGTCGCAGACGTCGCCACGGGAGAATATTTCTTTCAGACCATGTCCTCGTCCCAGCGCGCGACGGGCCCTGCCCCGTCCACCATCTCCTCCTACTCTAAGCTGGCGCAGGCTCTGGGACCTCCCGCGTCGAAGACCAATCACGTTCCCATCTCTCACACCGCACCAGAAGGGGAAGTCGATGCTTTTGAGTCGTCTGGAAATACTCGAACGGCCAGCTCGGACTCGTCTAAGGCACTTCCTGCTTCCGCCACACCGCCCAACACCGTCGTCTCCAGCGCCGCGTCCGCGTCCCCCTACATTGCCATCCTGGTATACGAATCACCTGACGAGTCCCCGCCTGCGCTTGCGCCCCCCTTGGCGGAACGAAAGATGAAAGGCTTGCGGAAATCGGCGATGATCAGATGCGCGAACGCCAAGGCATCGTTGGCTGCAGCTAGCGGTAGGCCTTCGAACTCCCCCAGCCTTCCCCCAGCCTCCGTGCAGTCGCCTGCGAATGCGAACAGTGTTTCCGGGTCCGCCGACGAGCATTCGCCGCCTCCCGTATCTCCTGATACACCCTCCGATTCTGGACAGCTGCCGTCGCCTGCCACCCAACCTGCCCCTTGCACATCCCAACCGGCGGCGGCTCCCATTGCAAGCGAAGCTAGTATCGTGGACTCCACGCAGCACGTTCAGCTGGCAAAGGAGGGAGACGCCGAAGTCTCCGCAGTCGAACCGAACGAAGCAAGCGATATTGCAGGTATGTACTAGAAGGGACCTTCTCTCGACAGATGCTAATGATATCGAACCAGGGGAAAGCGACGCTACTAATGCCCCTGTGCACGAGCCCAACATTCCAGCCCTCATCCAACCTACCACTGGACAGGTGGAACAAGGTGCCATGGTATCAAGCGTAGCGGAAGTTCTGCCACCGCTGCAGCCTCAGATACCGCTCTCTACCGAGGGTACAGCTGCAGCGGGCGCATGCCCGCCAAATTCTAACGGCGAGGCTGTTCCGTGGAATCCTTTGCAAGACGTGATCGATACGTTCTTTGGGGACATGGGGATCATCTTCACGCCACCGCTTCCACCTGAGCAGCATCATGATGCCGAACCCGAGAGTACTCCTGCTGTCGCGTGGTCGGACTACCTTCATCCAGTCACGCTTGGCTCGACATACGATACCGCTTCAGTGTTTGCTCAGCATTCAACCCTTCCTGCAGCTGCTGCTAGTGGAGTAATCGAGTCACCATTAGCTGGTCCCTCTCACCCATACGCTGCACCCTCATACGCTACATATGAGCCTGTGCAAACAACACAATTCTCCAATTTCCTCCCCTCGGATATGTCCGACCAATGGCAGCAGGTGCCCCCGGATCCCACCGCCGTCTATAATTCGTCGGACATGCCTATGTCACCCGCGTACCAGTCGCCCATCCCCTCGTCGCGGACGTTCGCCGTCCCGTCCACGTCCGCACCATGCGAGCAACAAATGACTGATGACGACGACGACGACGACGACGCGGACATGGTGCATATCTGCTCGATTACGTCGGGTATGACTCTCCAAGAGGACGCGTACGACTCGCAGATGAGTGAATACCAAGGTGCTTCCACCTGGAACAATCTCGGTGTCTACGGCTTCCCGGAGGTAGTTCTGGTGCCTTCGGATGAGGACGCGGCTATATACTTCCATGAAACTACAGAATCGTTTGCCCAGCCGTTCTACCTCGATCCAGCTGCCCCAATTGCACCTGATGATCAGACCGTCTTCACAAGCCAGGATCCTAGCCAGGTGTTCCCGAGTCAGTCGGCCTACGTCCCGGACGCGTCTGAGTTCGCTGTCGCTGCTTCGGATGCGAATGCTGCTCTGTCCAATGAACCACCCCTCCGTCCTACCTCGATATTGTCGGAGCCGGCCGCGGCTGACTCGGAGAGCCACGAGGGGCCTCAGACTGGACCCATCTCATCTGCAGAGGTTCAAGAGACGACAATCGTTATCTCAGACGATGATCGTCCTACCAAAGACAGCGTCTGTTCCACTGTTCCTTCTGTGCCGCACGATGACAATGCCTCAGACGTGAGGGCCGAATCAGCGACAGAGCTTTCGCCTTCTCGACTAGAAACGGCCTCTGGCAACTCGGTTGTGGCCGCAGACCAGAAGGAAGAAACCTGTCCGGAGACTTCTTCCGCACGGGATACCAAGGACGAGAGGGTGGATGATGCCGTATCCGCCTTACTGAGTCTATCGCTTTCAATGACTCCCACCTCGTCCAGTTACGAGTACGGGTGGGGACAGCGGGACCACCGACCTTCGACTGCAGGAACCAGCACCGCAGCCCTTCCCAGATATTACAGCACCCGCAGAACGTCCTCAGAATACGCTGTTCGTTCTCTCGGCGCCGTCAGGTACAACACCGAGCGCTGCCACCACCACACTAGCCGGTCGCCGAGGCGTGACAGCGAGAGGCAAGGGTCCCAAGAGGAAGCCACATACAGGGGCGTCCCGAACCGCAGGCACGGCTGCCCCCAGATCGTCCATCACGATAGCACCGGACACTGCAGAGGATAACGAGCGTCCCGAGAACCTTGGACGTGCGAAGAAAGCCAGGGTGGATCCTGCGGAATCGCAAGAGGCACTGCCCGCTGCCACGCCGAAATCGCGCCCACGGAAACCCCAGCCACCATCATTCACATTGGACGAGTTTACGCTCGAGGTCTTGGAGGCGTATGTGATGTTCGAGGACTTCCATGTGCATTCGCTCGGGTTTTCCCGTGGCGGGGCGGCGGCGGGCGACGCTCAGAAGCCAGAACAGCTGGAGGCACCGGACCCTGGGCAGTGTGTGGCATGGTTGGCAGACGTGTGCCACCTGCGGCGAAAGCTGCTGGAAGCTTGGGACAAGAGGCAGAAGCAGGGTTGGGACGAAGCGCGCTTCCTCGCCGACGTCGAGAACAAGCTCAAGGACAAGCCGTTGCACAGGCAAGCTGCGCTGCACTTCTTCGGGAGGAAGACCCAGTGCGTCTCATACGTCCCAAGGCGCCTGGTGGTACGAAGACCCTGCAGCATTCTATTCTCGTTATCCGGATCTGCTTGAGCATCTTTCCGCGTCTTACCGTGACGGACGATGTTATCCCCCGGCGTACAACAATTTTCCTGTAATCCAGTTGACGTAGTAATGATAATTGGAGGCCTCATATCGCGTGCATCGAGTCTTCTCTTTATCATGAGCGAATTCGGAAAGGGCAATACATGAAGGTAATTTAAGATGAGAATTCATAGGATTACAGTAAATGCGCCAAGTCAAGGCAACGCTGACACCGCTGAGCGTAATCCAGGGTCGCGGCTGTCTTTTGATACATCGCGAAAAACAAGAATATACATCCGGTATTCGTTACATCTAAATCAACAAGAAACCTGGAGAGATCCAACTAACCAAAGTGAACGACCTAGCGGTGTGTCGCGGTCCCAGCACCTCCGCGACGGCACGTATGGCTTCAGCGCCTTCAATGCTCGCCTGGTTCCACTCCGTCGAATATATGCCATCGAAGCTGAGCTCCTGGAAGGTGTCCGCCTGGAAGCAGCGTGCGCCGAGGAAGCGGCGCCAGTTGTACGACGCGAAGGACGTGTCGTGGTGCGACGTCGCGCTGGCCGCCTTGAGGATGATCCCGGCCGCGAAGCCAAGGTGGACGTGCGTGAGCGCGCCGCGGCGCGCCGTCTCTAGCATGACGAAGACCTCGTCGAGCACGCCATGCGCGACGCGGATCAGGTCCGCGCGCGCGGAGAGCGCGTGCATCGGAATGTCGTGCACCTCCAGCATGCGCAGCTTCGGGAAGTGCCCGAGAGCGGGCAGCCGGAAGGAGTCTGTTTTGGGGCTCCTGGTCAGCGAAACATAACGCGCGGGATAATGGGACTCACGCGAAAGCCAGTCGTTGAGGCGGTGGCTGGGGATGCGCAAGATGAGCTCCTCCAGGCCCGTTAGACGCGCCAAGAATGTGAAAGTGGCGTCTTCGGTGAAGGGACGCAGCCCTCCGTCGGTGGGCTCCAGCTCGAGGCTCCCCAGGTGAGCGCCATTGACGGTACCCGTCAAGACGTTGAGCATGGTCATGAAAGACGTAGGTCGGTAGCTTTCGATGCGTAGCCATGTTGTTTCTAGAGGAGCCAGCCGCTGCATGTTGAAAGGCCCTTCGAAAGAGATGTTGCGGCCGAGGGCACGGTTACTGACGGACGGGATGTATTCGTCTTTGAAGTCCAGGTCGTCGATCCGCTCGAATGCACTGAGGAACGCCTGCATACACGAGATGTCTGCGACGAAGCTCGCCATGTTGACAAGGCGGAGCGATTCGAGCGAGAGACGCGCTTCCCTGAGCTGTGCCAGGTCGGGTGAAGTAGGATGGAAGTCGGCTGGCCAGCCCACGAGGGGAAGCAGCCACATGTCTAGATAGATAGGTGTGGAGTGTAGCTCAAGCGACTCGAGTTTTGGAAGCAGCGACAGGACTGATACGAGCTCGTTCACCGAAAAGGTGTGAGCTACGATTGCGCCGTCTGGTGAGCCGGAGTGAGATCCATGACGGCGTCCACCGGCCCAACCATCTGTCGACTCGATGATGAAGTGCCGAATGTTCTCGCGCGCGCGTTCGGTGAATTGCAGGTAGTCATATAGGGCGGTGACAACTGGCCGCACTACCTTGAACTTGCGGAAGTAGAGCCGCGTGCTCCAGACTGTCCATGATTTGCAAACGAGCGTGCAGGCGGCCAGCGTGACTCTGTCCGAGATGAACTCGAGTACTAGGTCGGTCAGCTCTTGCGGAAGGTCGTTCACACTGCACCGCATGTTGATGTTGAGACATCCTTTACACTAATATGTACAAATAGGGGGAGCCAGGCACTTTCGTGAATTTCACGTAGAGACAAGAGATGAGGAACGCACGGTAACGTCGCTTTCAAGCCATAGATCTGGACTCGGTGGACGGAAGCAATCCCAGATGGGCCGCGGGGCCGGATTTGGCCAGGAAGGGCCGGGAAGTGCTTGGACTGTCCAAACCGGACGCGGGATACAGGGAGGGGAACAAAAGACGCGAAAGGTTGAAATGGGGAAATAGGAAAATGAGGGACCATGGCTGGTCGTTGTAGAAATGGGTTGTGTGACAATGGATTATGGGCTACAGAAAGTAAGGGGTGTGTGGCGTTGTCTTGAAGGCGGACACAGACAGAAACACGCGAGAAAGCTCACCTTGTACCACTCCTGGTGTGTCTACGTCCATCGCATCGTCATCTGGAGCGTTTTGTACCACAATTTGGGGTGGTCCAGCCACCCATCCGCTTGTTGTTTGAGCGTTGAAAGCCATCCTTGTCGCTGGCGAAGGACCCGGATGTCCTTGGTCGCGATGCGTGCGAAGAGGTCGCAGGGCACCAGACGAGAGGAATAGTACGAGGTCGCCGCGCTGCGCAGCAGGGTCGGTGTTGGCGAGTCAGGACAAAGGTCGGTCCCGTGTGGCACAGGCGTCGACGACCTGTGTTTCCTCTCTGGGAAGAGTCACGTGAGATGCCCGCAAGGTTCGCTGCGCTCTCGTATGAGGATGCATACGCTCCGTGCAGATGGGAGAGCCTTCAGCAAGCCCCAGCTTTAGTCGTCTAGTACGGCAGCCTGGCATACTAACATCACTGTGAAGGCAAAGAGGCGTAAGATGTAGGGCTCCCTACCTTCCTAATGAATAAGAACACATACCAACTCTCAATCAGAACCCCCTAGGCAGGTAAGACCAATTGTTCCGCTCGTTATATATCAGAGGCAGCGGCAAGCTTGGATCGGTCGAGGCAGAAAACGACTTTACAGTCTCGTGTGTGACCGAGACAGGAAGCAATGTTGCCATGTAAGCGATGCCATCCTGACTGGATTCACTGCAGAATCAATTTTTGCAATTGTAGCAGTCGTATGTTCCTGGTATCCTAGCTTGAAAGGCCGAGTTATGTCAGTTGGATGTCGTTGTAGACGTGGCTACGTTTCCGGAGAGAAGATTGCTGCACTACTTGATATGGCAATTCAGAGATTTCACACGCCCATCGTACACATTGTCGCTCCTCCTGCTATCTTATCTTAGCCCCTCACCGCCAGCACATCCGAGTCTCTGCACTCATCACCGACAGTTCCGCGACAAAGCAAGTGGCGGGTACATACGCTTACAGGATGCAATACAGGATGTAGCATTGAAGACGCTAGAATATACTTATTGGTCGGTGCCCCCACAATGGCCGCATGAGGTCAACATGTTCCGACTCGAGGTGCGTTATCGCATACCGTAGCTCCGCATTGTGCATCTTTGTTTTTTCTCACCTCAATCTCTAGCCGCCCTTGAAACTTGTATCGATCGACCGCTCGCTCCAGAGCCGCGTCCACGATCAGGGCACAACCGCCTACCACGGGGAACCCAGCTGCTTATGCCCGAGGTTACAGAGACGTCGGGAACAGACAGGAAGGTCAGTGCTCTCGAATAGCCACCCTCCCGATACATGGAGCGTTCGCTCACCTGAGTTTGTCCCTGCAGTAAGAAGAGCGAAAGCTGCAGAACGCGCAGCTGTCTCACGCGGCCACACCCGGCGGGCGAAATTGATTTTCTGACTCCGGAATAACACGTTGCTTCCGCTCCCCGCGGGTTTAAGAGAGTTGATACCTGGGCTCGCAGAGGCCGCAGTGGCCCTCTTTGAAACACTCTGTATCCAGTGCTGCTCCTCATATACAGAGCCAGGAATCGTCCAGCGCAGTGTACGTCATCTACTCGAGAGGCCTGGCGCGCTGCAGCGCAAGCGCACCCAGGCTTGCTCCGCCCCAGGCGCGCTCGATCGCCGTCGATCGTCTGCTTCTCACGGCGCTGTGGTTGAGTAAGGCCGGTGGGGCCAAGGGGCGGAAAAGACACCTGCATGGATCTAAGACATGAAGTCGGCCACTTCATAGCACATTCATTCGCGCCCCTTTGCACCCCACTTCTTGTCATGCGACGTCCACCTTCTTCCTGAGGTCTTCACGTCGTGAGTGCTTCGCTAGCTCTTTCTATTGAACGTGCCGCTCAGTGACCTGGCGGACCTCAGAAGCGATCGATGGGAGGATGAGCAGCCCAGTGTTCCAATACAGCTACTCGGAATTTTTCTCACAGTGCGTTACCCTTGTGTGCCTTCGTGACCGTGCTGCTGACCTGGGACATAGGCTAGACGTCGATTACTGCAACGTTGCTGCTTCCGGTGAGTCAAGTCTTAGTCCGGGCGACCCGATATTGAGAACCCATCTAGTCATCCTCTTTTGGGACCATATCCTGACTTCTGGCGACGAAGTCGACCACATTTGGAAGCGAAGGTTTACCGGGGCAACAGCGTTGTTCCTGCTGAATCGCTACTCAACCTTCATCAAGACCGTGCTCGGTTACGTCACGGTATTCACCTCGTCACCCTCGGTATGTACCAACTATCTCTCGAGACCGCTTCAACTCACCGCATTTCAGACGTGAGTATCATGGTTCTCTCGAATTGTCGGTCGGACTGACCGGCATGCTGTGAAAGATGTCGTTGGTCCCAGTACGCATACCAGGTCTTTGACCTTATTGCGCTCTTTGTGTTCGCAGGTGAGCGACCCACGTCTTCTCTCCGTACCACCTCGAATGCCGACGTGTGCACAGCGTTCAGCGCGTTTCGTGTCTGGGCGATCTGGGGGAGAGAGCTGCGCCCGTTTCTGGTCGTCCTGCCATTCTGTCTCGTCACTCCTGTATTGAACCTAGTGAGTTGCTATGTGCCTTCAATGGGTTGACACGCCTAAAATCTTCCAGTACCGAGTAACACAAGCGACACCGATCTTCGACCACTCGCTGCCGATACCGTTCGGGGGGTGCGGTACGGACTATGGACTCCCACTAAGTCTGTACATCATGTGTGTGATTTAATTCTTGCTTTTCGTGCTCCCTGCTAATTAATATCAATCAGGTGTGCGTAAATCTTGCCCTTCCCCGTCGTGCAGTCGGTGATCTCTCTCCAGTCAGTGACATCGTCCGCGCAATAGCGATAGCTACAGATGCTCTCGTACTCATCATGACATGGATCAAGACCCGTAGTATATATAAGGCCGTCAGACGGGTCAAGGTCGGGACGGGCCTGTCTGAACTGCTCATTCGCGACGGGACCTTGTACTTCGGGTAGGTCATGTCATTAACAGTGTGATGCAACGTACTGACCTGCCTCAGCTCGCTCCTGCTATTCAACGTCGTAGACTTAATCGTAAACCACACTGCTGCAGTGCGTTTTCTGTCTCGTTTGTCCCTATCAGGCTTGTCTGAAGTGGGTTTTGCAGAACTTCAATCCTGTCAACTACTTCAACGATGTCGTCAACTGCATCCTCATCTCGCGCTTCATGCTCAATCTCCGAGCGGTCAACGCAAACCCGTATGAACGCGCAGTAGGGACGAGTACGACCGCTCGCGGGGTGATCCAGTCGAACTTCTTCGGCGACCTCGGCGGGCCGCTTGTGTACAGCAGCTCGGACGAAGAGTCAGGCGCGGTCTACGAGTGTTCGCAGTTTACAGAGTTAGAGGAGTTCGAGCGCGAGAACGGTCCGCTTGCTGTCGGACTCCGAGGGTGGCGCAGCGCAGAGGACCTGCGCCTCTCCCGGTGCGCATAGGCTCTCTTCGGAGGTAGTATGAGGTCAGCTGACTCCGGCGCTTGCACAGCTGCATGCCCTTACACACCACCGAGGCACTTCCGCCGAAGCCGCGGCGTTGGCGGTCGACACAGGGGCGTCGGCGCGTACCCTCAGAAGGTACCGACAGTGTCCCGTCGACGCCGAGATCTCACCTGCCAGCGGCCTGGCTACCCGGGCCGTCGCGAATACGCAAGCAAAAGTCCGAGGAGATCATGGTTGTGGCGCGCGAACGAGCCTAAAGAACGACGGTTGCTAACGAAGGACATGACGATACCCGGGTTCATACGATATCCCCCTTTAGTGTGTGTACAGGCATAGTGTAGTGTCAGGACATAGAGATCGGACTCTTCGTGCATAACGCTGGTGTGGACGCGGGCTTGGGTGAGCGCCGCGCCGAGTCCATCGGCGCGGCGTGGCGAGTGCGTGCTCAGCACGCGCAGCGCTCTAGATCGTGAGCCGGCACAGCGGGCAGGAGCGGCTGCGCACGAGCCAGCGCTTCAGGCAGTACTCGTGGAACCTGTGCGGGCAGGTCAGCGCGTGTGCGGGACGCGGGCAGGCGGGGGCACGTACGCATGCTGGCAGTGCGTGCCGAGGCAGGCGACCTCGGCGTCCTTGAACTGCGAGAGGCAGATCCCGCACTTGTCGACGGGCTCGCCGAGCAGCGTGAGCTTGAGCTTCACGCGCCCGTCCTTCATGACCCGCCGCCGCTCGAGGCGGACGCGGCCGGACGGTGGGACCTTGAGGGTCTCCCCATCGATGAGGAAAGGATCGGGGATCGCTCCGACGGGGGCAGGAGTAGTCATCTCGGAGATGCGCAGGTGGTCCTGTGGGTCCGATGTCGTTGAGAGTCTTCTGCGATTCGAACGGGCGTCCGGACTGACCTCGTAATTTCTGCCGCTGGGGTGGCCCTCGATGACGCGCGAAGCTAGGGCGTCCAGGTCCGTGTAGTGGGAGTGCTCAGAAATGGGCGAGACAGCGGGCGACGCGGGAGCCGCTACGGCAGCGGTAGTGCGAAGCGGCGACGGCTGCCGACAAGGAAGGGCTGATTGCACCTGGCGGGGCGGCTGCTGACGGGGCGGCTGCGGGCGAGGTGGCTGTGGGAGTGGGCGGCCAGGATAGTGATGAGGATGGGTCGGCGTGGTCGGTGTGCGTGGCGGTGTGATGTTCGGCGAGTCCAGGGACATAGTAGAAAAGCTGTCCGTAACAGTCATCACCGGAGGAGGAATGCGGGCTCTCATTGGACTGGGCTGCGACATAGAGACCGAAGTCATGGCGGCAGGGCTCGAAGCAATAGATACGGCATCGGAATCCTGGAGAAACGCTGGTGGAGCAGTATTGAAGGTGCCATAGATACCAGCACTCGGCGGCGGGCTAGGCAAACTGGCCTCGACTCCTTCCCGGGAGCTTGGACGCAACGAGGGCAATGAAGGATACGGCCTAGGCATATGCAGCGAAGCAGCCGCAGTCGCGGTGGTGGGACTCGCGAGCGTTTGAGTCGGGGAAGCGACCTCTGCGTAAGTCCTCACGCCACCCGCAGTTGCGACTGCAGTGTCGATAGTTGGAAGCCAAATCGCAGACGAAGACGAGTTCATGGTGGTGGAGACAGCCTTGCGGCGAGGTGGTGGAAGAGGTGGTGGTGTTCGCTTGGCCTTCTTCTGTTCGTGAGAATCCTGGGTGCCCGACTCGAATGTATTGGCCGTCCGAGGAGCACTAGGACCTGCCACAGTGCTGGCCTGCAGCGACAGAACAGAGTGATTCATTGACAGAGTCAAGGTGCTGCTGTTTGTTGTAGCCTGCCTGATTGGTCTGTTCAAGAATGGTGTATGCGGGCTAGCGAGACTATGCTTGCGAGCGGATCTGGGACTAGAAGTACTGGACAAGTGGCGATCGGCCTCCTGTGGTACCTCGGAAATGGGGCTGATAGGCCTCGAAATCCCCTTGCGGTCCTGCTCCTCAGACCAGATAATCGAGGCACGATTCACAAGCTCCCAAGGTTCGTCGTCTACAGACGCCGAGCCTCCTGCCGCAGATGTGTCGCGCTCCTTGCCCTTAGAGGTAAATAATCTGCGAATGCCGGAGCTCTCCCTGCGTTTGACGGACGACGGGGATGGATTATCGTTGCATTTGGAAGGAGAGCTGCCATTGGTGGAAGCGAGAGTGAGAGTACTAGCCCATGCGCCCTGGAGGAAGCCGAAAGTACCCGTTGTAGGTGATTTAGGTTCTGGAGATAGAGGGGATATGGAATCATGGGAAGACTTGGTATCATGGGGAACGATTGGATGAAGAATTTTCTTCCAGCTCTTCTTAGTCTTGGGCGAGCTCGGGGGCGTGAGGCCGTCGGGTACTTGCTCCATGAATTCCACGGGGTCGGGTAGGGGGATCTGGCGCCCGTGGACGCTCCCGGGCTTGGGTGAACCGCAATGGGTACAATGGCTGGACCCGTCCGCATGACCAGAGTGCGGAAAGTGGTCGAGAGCAAGGTTTGTAGTACTCTCGGCAAACAGCAACCTGCGCTGTTCATGCTCCACTCGTTGTTTCAGGGAAACTCCCCGTCTGCGATCAGCGTCCCACCCCTCGCTACACACGTCGTAACCGACGATCTCCAGGCTAGACGTGCGACTGGATGCCTCATCGGAGCCGGAGCCAGACGAACCAGACTGATCGCTGTTAGGCTGCGAGGAAGGCGGCGAAGAAAGCGACCCTGAAGGAGCAACGGTCGTCTGCACCGTCAATGAAGGAGGCTGTGATGGTGCAGCAGGTAGTGATAAGGGTTCAGGACGGTCGACAGGGGGTGGAGATGACGTATCCGGTGTTGGATCTACCTCCGGTGCATCTGGCTGTACTACGTCCGCCGACGTCTCGGAAAGCGGAGGCGGGATGAAGGGCGGACTCATGAGTGCCTCTTGAAATGACGGCGGCGGATAGTCTGGGATCATGGAGTCTAGCAGTCCGGATGGTCACATGGATATGCTCTCTAGAAAGCTCAAGGAGCTCACCTCTGACGGCATTCGGAGGAGGCATTGGGACCCGGGCTGCCCGCCCCGCCGAGTTGTTGCCCCTCCGGGAGGCACCTCTCGGGGTGGTGGGGGCCGCCGTGTTGAATCGAGGCTCATCCGATTCACGTCTCCTGTCTGGACGAGGTCTTTCAGGGTTCTTCTTCCCGCTTTTCCGCGTCCGACCAGCATTCTGCGGGGGAGTGAGCGTAAGCTGGCCATGGTGGGTCTCGAGATGGGTGAGGTAGGGAGCAATGCGATTGGGATCGCTGCGACCTGAGCCGGGTGGAACCATCTGCTGCGAGCTGGCCGTTGAGCGAAACATCATCGACGACGATGGCAAGGCTGTCTATCCTACACGCGGTCCGAAGCAACGACGTCTAGGGGCGGTGGCGCAGCAGACACGATGCGGACACGCGATGGCTAGATTATCATCTTCCAAAAGAATGCTGGGGCCCTCGGACTCATATCGGGATCATGTCTGAGACTGATATTTTCAGAATCTTCGAGAGAAATAGCCTGTGATGTGAGCTGCGCCCGAGAACTCTTCAGAACTGGGCCAAGACGGCGGACGCAGCGGAGAGAGGTTTTCAGGGTCCGGGGACGAACGGGACAAGGCTCTGGGGTCCTGGCTACACGTGTGTTAGAGGTCCTGCCGGGGTCCTGGGTGCCAGACCACGTGATCAATGTCCCGCGTCGCGTCCTGGACTTGCGGGTTTGCGGACACTCCATCCCCATTTTCTCTCTCATTTTCTACTCTTTTCCCAGCCGCTAAGGGCTGGGCATATCCCGCGCGAAACATGCCTGCAAAGGTTACCTTCACCCTCGACGATCTCTCAACGAGTATCCCGCGGATATTCGACCAAGTTCAAACGACAACAACGAACCACCAGAAGAACTATGTCGCGTTGCACAAACTACACGTCGAGGCCGCAAAGCACACACAGCCTATCAACGGCGGCGAAAGTCTGAAACTTGTCGGTGAACGCGAGTTCGAGGATGTCTTCATTTCCATGCTCAGCCGAGCCCTGCCCATCAAGAAAGGTGCTAGTGTCGTGGACCGGGTCATCAAGTTTGTCGGGGGCTACACGAAGTTTTTGAACGAGAAGGGTACGTTTACCTTCGATAGACTCGGGTCGCGCGTAACGCTTGGTACCCAGCAACGGAGGAACGCCAGAAGAAGCGGGCGGGGCGGTCGGGTAGCGCAGACGAGGACGAGGACGATGAGACGATGACACGACCGCCTCGCGTTTCTGGGCAAGGCTTCTGCGATTCCTCCTCAAAGGATGTCAGGCGAAGGACAAGATCATCCGTTTTCGCGTCGTCCAGTGTATAGCAGAGATGGTCGCGCACCTTGGGGAAATCGAGTGCGTACCTGTTTCTCACAGAAGTTCGCGGCGCACTGACGCCTCCTAGGGACGAGGTGTACACAGTACTTCGAGACACGCTCCTCGAACGCGTCCGAGACAAGGAGACCCCTGTGCGCGTGCAAGCGGCCATCGCGCTCTCAAAGCTCTGTGGCACCGAAGACGACCCTAACGAGGAGCCCAAGATCACGGATGTTATCATAGACGTCATGACATTCGACACAGCTGCGTGAGTATTTCTCAGATCGTGCTAGTTTGTTGGTTCATCTCTGTGCAGAGATGTCCGTCGCGCAGCACTCTTGAACCTTCCCATCGGCCCCGACACACTGCCTTTTATCCTGGCGCGAACACGCGACACCGACGTCACTGTCCGCAAACTTGTCTACCACAGCGTTCTAGAGCCAAACTGTGTGGTCGAGCACGACGGCGGAATGAGCGTCGGCGTCACCCACCCGCGCGCCCTCAGCATTGCGCAGCGCGAGCAGATTGTTCGCAACGGCCTGGGAGACCGCGAGGACGTCGTGAAGAAAGCCGCCGCAAAACTCGTCGCAACGTGGGTCGATATCGTCCGCCTAGATGGCACGAAGTCAGAGAAGGCGGACTCTGAGGCGGACGTCATCGCGTTCCTCAACCTCTTTGACCTGATGGAAAACACCGTGGCGGAGGATGCGTTACTCAGTATATTCAAGACGCGTGTGGATATCCTCGACGGGCTTCAGTTCAGTGGTACGTCGATCGCCTACGCGATTTACTCGCCAGTTGACACCTCGCAGAGAAATATTGGGAAGACCTGACGCCTGAGAGGGCCTTCCTCGCCCGCGTCTTTGTCGACCACTGTGTCGCCACCAAGGATGACCGCCGCCTGGAAGCCGCACTGCCAGTCGTGACTGCGCTCGCGTTCCGCATTCAGACCGCGTACAACCAGCTCGTCGAGGAGATAGAAGCCGAAGAACAAGAGATGCTCCTGCGCGGCGACATCAACGATGAGGAAGAGGACGAACTGCGGGCGAAGCGCGAAGAAGCTCGCCTGGACCAGGAGTTCGTCATTGGCGAGATGCTTCGCATGTCCGTCAACCTGGACTACGCCGACGAGATCGGACGGCGGAAGATGTTCCAGCTCGTCCGTGAGTGCTTTGATGTCGTGGCTGCTATGCTCTGCTGACGTAGGCGCAGGTGACATGCTTTCACAGGATGTTCTCCCAGAGGGGCTGCTCTCGCGGTGTCTCGACGTTTTGCGCATCCTGTCGCCGAATGAGCGGGATCTCATTCGTGTCGTTGTCGAGGTCATCCACACTCTTCGGGATCCAGATGAGCCACAGATCGTAAGCATTCGTGAACCGCTATCCCGAACTCAGCTGACGCCCTGACAGTCGCAGCAAGGCATCAGCGCTGATGAAAGCACGTCGACTGTAGCAGACACCCCTGCCACAGTTCGCACCGTGCGTGCGGCCCCGAAGCCAGCCGCAGAGATGTCGCCGGAAGAGCGTGCACGAGCGGACGCCATCGACCTGCGCTGCCTGTCACTCTGTATCGGCATGCTCGAGCGGGTCAACGGGGTGCGTCCACCTTTGTTATCGGATGAATCGCGCTGACGGTTATGTCTGCAGACACTGGACGAGAACTCGACGCTCGAAGGCATTCTCGGCGAGCTCATCATCCCGGCGGTCAAGCGGCGCGAGATGCTGCTCCGCGAACGCGGACTCGTGAGCCTCGGGCTGTGCTGCCTCATCGCGCGGCGTCTGGCGCTCGGCTCCTTCACGCTCTTCGTCGGCCAGATACACTCCAATGTGCCCGAGGCCCTCAAGCTGCGTGTGTTGCAGATCGTCTTCGATGTCATCATGGTGCACGACAAGGACTTCCTCAATCCGCAGAGCCCTCACGTGCGTATCCATTTCTTCTTTTTGCTCTTATTTCGTTCCATCATCTTGGTCGAGGACTGAAGCCAACTGACTGCTGCGTTGACAGCTCGAGAATGTCATCCTCCTCTTGTTGAACGCCTTGCACAACGAAGAGTCCGACAAGGTCCGCGCTCTAATTTGTGTGGGTCTCTCCAAGCTCATGCTCTCTGGCATGATCATGGACGACCGGGTAAGCCGCCTCAAGTTCGGTCCCTTCCTGCTGGTCGTCTAAGTTCTACCTGCAGACGCTTCGTGCACTCGTCATGGAATATGTCTCGCCATACTCCGTCAACAACCAAGAGCTGAGACAATGTCTCTCGTACTTCTTCCCAGTATATTGCTACTCCTCCGCAGCCAACCAAAGGCGTATGCAGAAGGTTCGTTGATGCATTTCCATCTGGTTGGACGGCTTGTGGAACTGACGAGGCCGTGGTAGCAATTCATACCCCTCTACGAGGCGTTGAACAAGGAGTACGCGGAATGTGACTACGACGAGGATATGATCAACCCCTCGCAAGCGTGTCTGATGCTCGTGGACTGGACGGACCCTCAAAAAGCTGCGTGAGTCTAATGATCAGTAAGTTTTGACACGAGGCATGCCACTGACAGTGCTACAGTGCGGCAACGCAGCAGGTTCCTGGACACAAGGTGGATGAGAGTATTCATATCGATTTAGCAAGCGACATCATTAAGACATTGTTCAACGAGGATCTCGAGAGTAAGCTTGATCCTTCTTTGAAGAGATCATGACGGTGTTTCTGACCAAGAACAGAGGATGACAAGAAAGCCCTCTGTCAATTATTGAGCAAGCTTCACATCCCGGACGAAGTCGATGACGACAAGATACGGTCACTGCATCTGCTCATGAAGACCCTTCGCTCAGTACGTTGTTGCACAGCCGTTGGTCTCGCCTCCTGATAATCCTCGCAGCGTCGACCGCTTCGGGAGTCCAGCACCAAGAACGCGTTCAGCAAATTCTACTCACTCATAGAGAAGAAATTCGAGAAGCAGCTCGCCGACTTCGATGAGGACGAGTACCGCCAGCTTGAATACTTCAAGGGCTCTTCGAATTCATCGACAATATCACACCTGACTCGGACTGGGACGACGACGAGGTCGCCGTCAAGAAGCGTGGAAGCAAGCGCCGCAGCGAAAGCGTTCTGTCGGATTCGACTGCGTCTTCGAGTGCCGCGAGCGATGTAGAGACGACCCCCAAGGCGCGCCAGGCTAACGGCAAGAGCAAGGCCAAGTAAGTACCTCCTATAGGCCGTGCGGGTCGTCCAGTTGCTAATGTGACATTCAGGCGCAGGCGCATTTCAGAGTCTGGAGATGAGTCCGAGGCTAGCGTTGCGGAAACAGCAGGCACCCTCACGCCGCCTCCGGAAGCGCCGAGCCGCGTGCTGCCCCGCCGATCTGCGTAAGTGTAGTCGGCACATGCTTTGTTATGCCAAACCACGGCTGACGTCCGCCCCAGCGCGAGGGAATCGCTTGCAAAGACGTCCAAAAACCTGACTATACCGCCACCCAGCGAGTCCGAGGAGGACGAACTTGACGATGACGACGGCGACGATGATGACGAGGAGACACCTGCGCCGAACCGCGTTCGCCAGGTCTCTCAGCCAGTGATCAGTGCGATGCGGCTGCCCCGCGCGACGCTGCTTCTGTGGCACCTTCAGACGAAGACGAAGACGCTGACGAAGTCGACGACTTGCTTTAGCTGCGATCTCACCCCACATCTATCCCTGCTACGTTCTATTTTCGATTTGTCTAGTCGTGTAGCTATTCTTGCTTGATGTATCATATCTCCTGGGGCATTCTAGAGAAATGTAAGGCTAGTGAAGTTTTGATTCAGTAGCTCTTCAACCGTAACGTTATGGGTTAGCTTTGTTATGAAAGGCTTGTAAGGCGCATTTCAACGGCCAATACATAGAAGCGTTCTCACGGTCAAAACGACGCGCGCGTCGTCACAACGCGTGACTAGGCGCGCGAAGTCAATAATTGGTGCAAACCAGCAGACGCGACTTCAACCACATCCGCCATGTCCACCGCCGCCGCCGTGCACGACGAACACCAATACCTCAATCTCATTCGAACTGTTCTCGAGTCAGGCGAGACGCGTCCTGATCGCACGGGAACGGGGACGCTGTCCATATTCGCCCCGCCGAACCTGCGCTTCTCCCTCGCGGATGCGACGCTGCCGCTGCTGACCACAAAGCGGACCTTCCTGCGCGGAATCATCGAGGAGTTGCTCTGGTTTGTTGCAGGTGCAACGGACGCAAAGCTCCTCTCTGCGAAGGGCGTCAAGATCTGGGACGGAAACGGCTCGAAGGAGTTCCTTGCGTCGCGCGGGCTGGGACACCGCCGCGAAGGTGACCTCGGCCCCGTGTACGGCTTCCAATGGCGTCACTTTGGCGCAAAGTACGTCGATTGCGAGACGGACTACACGGGACAGGGAGTCGACCAGCTGAGGGAGTGCATCCGGAAGATCAAGGAGGACCCGACGGACCGCAGGATCATCCTAAGTGCATGGAACCCTGCCGGTACGTGTCGCGTCCTTCTAACATCAATCCAGTGCTGACATTCCTCAGATATCCCGCAGATGGCGCTACCCCATGCCACATGATGTGCCAGTTCTACGTGCACCTGCCCGCGACGCCAGAAGAGGAGCCACGGCTGTCATGCCTTATGTACCAGCGATCGGCAGATCTGGGACTCGGAATTCCGTTCAACATCGCCTCGTACGCGCTCCTCACCCACATGGTTGCACGGGTCACGGGCACGGTCCCACACGAGCTCGTGCTGCAGCTCGGCGACGCTCATGTCTACCGCGACCACGTCGACGCGCTCCGTCAGCAACTCGAGCGCGAGCCCCGCCCGTTCCCCAAGCTGCGCTTTGCGCGCGACGTGACGGACATCGACGACTTCAAGTTCGAGGACTTCATTGTGGAAGGATACGACCCGCACCCCAGTATCGCGTTGAAGATGAGCGTGTAGGAATACATGCGTGCCGATCCAGCCAAACAGGATGAAGCTCTTGATACCGCAAACATAAGTTATATACCATGTATCTGTCAAGCGTAATGTATCTGTTCGTCTCCGCAGTTCAGCCACAGACTGTCAGAATATTCTGAAGAGGGCGTTCAAAACTCGCAGTCTACGTGATACCACACTCACGATATGCCGGCTATTTCTCGTCGAACGAGCAGAAGGTCATATTACATCCGAGAACGTACAAAAACATGCCATAATGATGAGTACCCTCATATCTAAAGCGCGTCCCACCTTCTGCTATTCACCACCTCTTCCAGCGGCGGTGCTCAGCTTACGCAAGGCGTGCACCAAGTGATCGGCATCACTGCGCGCCCGTCGCATGCCCGTCTACAGCCTTCCCCGTGGTCTGTATCGCGCTAACTAGTTGGCTGACGAGAGTCTCGAGACGTTCAAGCCGATCGTTGAGTTTGACGAACATATCCTGGGCAGGATCGCTGGATTCGGCCTTGGGCGGCGCTGGTATATGTCGATAGAGGATGAATTGGTGCCTAAAGGAATGTACTGCAGGCCTCTCAGCCCCATCTACGGCTTCGTGATTGCGCTTCGAGTTACCTTCGTCATGGTTCGCTTCATGATCATTTGGCGGGTTTTCCGGCGGCGCGTTATCTTGTTCGTCACCCACGACGCTGCCGCCTGGAGAGGGCTCTGCGGGTCCCACCGCCTGGCCGTCTGTGAGCGCTGCATTAGAGAAGCCTGTGCCACAGCTGAAAGCATCCTTTACCTCCTTCGTCATCGTGATCCACACTATCCTCCTCCACTCCACTGGCAGTAGGTGATCGGCTAGCGGACATAGCTTCCGCATAACTAGCGTAGGAGACTTCGTCCTCGTAGGCCAGTGCGTCGTCCTTCTCGGTCTTACACTTGAAGCAGACGTAGGTTTCTGCCACAGAGGTCAGAGTCTTAGGAAAGTGTGCACCGTAGTTACGCACCTTCGCAATCAACGCAATACCAATACGGCGTCTTGAGTGAATCTCGACAGTAAAAACAGCTGCGAGTCTTGGTAACGTCATCTACTCAAACACCCAGACGTCAAGAAGTCTGATTTCAGGTTTGGTGACATCTCTTCGAGAGGTCGACGCACCTGACGCGCAAGCTTTATCTAGCAGGCTTTTTACATCTAATATACGGTCCCACTCCTCCCTCTTGTAGGTCGGAACCCTGATTTCGAACAAGGAATGTGAGGATAGATGCTGCCTCTTTATTGAGGCGTTATGTGCGTGGCACATAGACAGGTTGTCGACATAGTCGATGCAGTCGGAGCAGAGATCTATGGTACGAGATTCGATGCCTTGACTGACGGGCAATTTAGTTTCAGAATCGATATGAACGCAGTCAAGACAGAAATATCGTTTGGACACGACATTTCCCTTGCAGCCCCAGCATTCCATACCCCTAGTTTATGATGATAAGCGATCGTTGGCCAACGCGCAAATGTATCACATCGTGCTCACCAATGTACGGATTGCCTCCGTCGCAGCAGTAAAGAGAGTCTTTGGTAAACCTCAAGATCTTGTTTCGAGCATAGCGATGCAAGTCCGGCAAGCTCGTCCGCCTCTGCAGCTGATAGCTCCGGCAGCCAGGGAGTCATTCCAGGAAGCGAGTCGGTATCTACTCGGCTGTATAGCTCGACGAATCGCCGCCGGATCCTTCGTCGCTCCTTGAGGTAGGACCAGGTGAAATGCCCCAACTTCAGACGCACACGATTCAGAGTGTTGGCAATCGCAAACCTCCACAGAGCGCGTGCTTTGTTTGATGCGAGCTCCTCCGGGGTTGGATCAAGATACGGGAACTGGGTGCGAGCTACATGTAGCTCGAAACGGGCTGCTACATGCTTTAAGTCATCTTGAGTGGCACTGACGCCGACCTCATTGGGCTGTTCGGAGTTATCTTCCGGGTTCGGGCTCGGAGGACTAGACGCGTGATCGCGGGTCTCAGCAGCTTGATCTGTGGGGTCGCTGACCACGTTGAAAACGGTTCCTTCAATGATGTCGCGAGCCTCGTTAAGTGTACCTGTAAAGCGAAGCAACCCCAGTGCAGTTTTTGAGTCGAAGCTTATGGCAGGACCCTGCAGTGTGCCGGTGATAGTGACGGCGCCTTGCATGGACACGCCTGACCCAGTGACAGAACCATTTTCGCCGGCGGAGGCAAGGTGAGGTACATAATGCCAACAGGGTGTTTGCGAGTGTATCCCCCGTCGTACAGCCGGGTCGAGAGGTTGCCGGTCCAGGGTACCGAATGACCGTCTGTAGTTGAAAATTGGAGGACGTCACTATGGTCGTAAACCTCGATGTGGAGATCCAGGTCCTGGGTGGGATACAGAAGTGCTTCGGGGGATCTGTTTCGTCGACCAGATCAAACTCGTCGTCAAAGAGGATATCAGTGACAGTCGAGATATGCCTGGCTAAGAAGCCGATGTCATGGAGGATGTACGGCTTGATCCCTATACGTCTGGTTTTTTGCCGGAGGTATATAGCAGAGATATACTTGCTGGTGTTGAATATGTCTGTGTCTTCCGCATATAGGCAGTAGTAGTACTATTAGACGCAAGCTTGAGCTAATCGGTGGCTATCATGTAATATTACACTCACAATGCCGTATGAGAACTTTTGAAGCTGCTCGTCTGGGTCCAGGTTTTGCAACCTATACATAGCTAGCAATATTCCGACGCTGATCAAAGACAGGTATCAATAGAATGGCTCAGACCATACCTGTAAGATGCTCCGCACGACTGCATGCAGCGTCGAAGATGGTAGAAAAGGACTTTGAGATGTTCATCAGCTCTTGTGGATGCAGAGCGACATCTTTGGCATGTCGCAGAACATGCCATGCACGAAGCAGTAGAAGGTATATGAGCTGGAGCAGGTTCTAGATAGAGGCTGAGTCTATCAACCAACAGAGGCCTGCTTCGCGCGCACCTTTTCTAGCCGAGCGGAGCCCACGACAAAACGCAAAGTATCCTCTGCATCGACTAGATACTTCACGGACCCCAACTTCTTCCGTATCATGATCTCTTCACTTTCGACA
Organism: Phanerodontia chrysosporium; assembly: GCA_001910725.1. Lineage (NCBI taxonomy): Eukaryota > Fungi > Basidiomycota > Agaricomycetes > Polyporales > Phanerochaetaceae > Phanerodontia > Phanerodontia chrysosporium. The sequence goes on from MJGA01000002.1 coordinate 246,737, forward strand.
TAGTCCTTGAAGCGATCAAATAGGTTATAGCTCTCTTCCGTGCGCTCTGGAAGGCCCATATAAACACCCGCTAGTATTTGATCAAGGCGGTACACCGGCGCGATGTCGTTCATGAGGAAGTCGACAATGACATTGTTCCCTGGGAACTTTACCCGTGCTTCATGTGCCAACACAGGTATACGTGCGAGGAGGAGTTGTATCCGGGCGAAATAGTGAGGGAGAGTCAGGGCGTAGCCTAGAAGATTTACTGAGGCTGGAACGTCCACGTAATAGCATGTCCTCCGTACCTGCCGACCAGTATGCCAACCACTTTGGCAGACTGGCCATGCGTGTCTAATGTTAGTCCTTCCCGAGAATCATGATAACGAATCACGTACCTCCAGTCCCTCGGTCGGGACTTCGTAAATTCGTTGACTTCTGCCACTGAGACGAGCGATGATGCATCCTTATCAATGGCTTCGAGTAAAGGCTGAATTCGGGAGATCGTGATGAATTCTAACGCCCATTCGTCTACTGGAGCCTCGCGATTCACGCCTTGCGTAACCTTCGCTATCTCCTGCACCTTAAGCAGGTCCGGGTCGTGACTCGCAGAGACTATATCGCTAATCTCTTTGAGAGCCTCGTGTTCGACGGAGGCCGCGGCTCTGTGGCGCTCAGCGTAGTACTCGCGCAGGCCTAGAACGAGATTTCTTCCCTTGACCACGCTTTTCCATCCCTGACAGAAAAAAAATCAATACAGTAACAACGCAATCAATTGGGAGAATTAGAACAGACCGATTCCCTCCAAACTGTGTATAAGTCCTGGGGACACTGTATCAGATGGGTCGGCCTCACATTGAGGTAAGCATACCTTGTCAATGATTCTGTCGTGTGGACCGGAGGTAATCACGCCGATCACGCGATCCGACTCGCGGCTGACAATAGTCGACATCTCGTCCGGAAGACGTCTTGCTGTGCCTTGAATTTCCGTGTGAAAAGCTCCTCATTCTCCTGGATCATGTCCGAGAACGATTTGTTGACTTCGCGGGCGATATCCCGGACAATTATGGCCTGCGGATCCCTCAGGAGCGATTTTCCCTCGCTTTGCAACTCCTTGTCGCCGCTCTTCTCGATCAGTTTCCGCATCAACCCTCGTCCTTGAGGATCCTCTCGGCGCCACCGTTGAGCTCGATCTCGCGAAGCAGGTCGCGTTCAACTGGTGAGCGCAGGAGGCGCAGCAGAATGAGTGTGCTTGCCTTGTCTTTGGTGCTCTGGATGTGAAGCGACACGGTACCAAGCTTGGTATTCGCCTGCTGGATGCCGACACTGGAGTAGATGGCAAGGTCCTCTTGCAGAGCCTGCTTGTGGTCGTCGAAGGCCTTAATGAAGCTCTCGAGCTTGCCCTCCCATTCCAGACTTCGAAATAGCTTGACTACGAGGTATTCTGCGTCAACCATCGGTCAAAATATGGCAGGAGATTTGCCTACCGAGCGTTCTCTTCTTGGAGAACGTGTCGCATATCTCCGAGTATTTCTCAATGTCGTTGGCGACCTTGGTCATACGCCCACCGAGTCGCTCCTCCACTGTTTTGCCGTCTGGGCCACGGTCGTCCTGAACAATGTCACGCAAGCTAGCAGGATCTCAGGTTAAAACTTGCGAGACGCCTCCGACGTCAAGGACAGACACATACATAAGTAAAACCGAAAACATGTCGTTCATCTTCAATTGAATCAGCATAACTCGTTTGTCGTTTTGGCGACGTGTCATCTCGAACTGAAGTGCCGTCTTGAACGCAAGTACAGCGACTACAAGAACAAATGAGGGCAGTTCAACATAGAGTATCCGATATACATACCGGAGATGAAGGGATGCGTCTTTGCCAAGCCGTCAAGAGCATTGGTGAGGATCTTGCTGGCCGAACCCAAGTTGTCAATTTGTGATTGCACGAGTTGCAGTGTCTGGGTAGCGACTGGCTCAATGGCTTGCACCGTCGGGTTATTAGCTTCGGCCTGCGCGGCGGCCATCATGCCTGTGCAGAACGGTTGAGGCAAGGCACCATGCAGGAGGAGATGAACAGACCTATGACGCTCGCTCTCTTGGGCGCAGACTTGGGCTTCGCAGTGTCGACTACCGCGGAGGCCTTGAGAGAAGACGAAGCCCTGGCGAGGCTGGCGTCTAAGTCGGTTTCTGTAGACATCTCTGTCGGTTCTACGGTCTTGGTAAGATGGTACGTCGAGGTGGAGTACTATGAGGGAGGCAGAGGGTGGTCTCAGCTTGTCGTCCCAGAAGAGCAGCAAGACGCTACGGAAGTCACTTTTCCATTACACCCGCTGGACATCGGCCGGTGTATTGCGTGCCTTGTCGTGTGCTCTGCGTGCTAAATAAGGGTACGAATCAATAAGGAACAGAGAGCGACTCAGCGCAACAGGTTCCTGTCACGCTCAACAGTCCTTGACAGCAGAACGTATTGGTCGTGCCTGACCATAACTGACACCGCGGGAACAACGTCGTCGTTCACCGGTGCTGGCAGTCGATAGCCTGCTTAAAGTAAGTGCGACTTTTATGACGAGCCTACAGTTCACGGACGTCGGAGTCACCAACATCTATAGTGTGAGTAAACTTGCGCCAATCTCGGTCGAGGCGAGCGGGGTGGAAGTGAAGTGCCCGCTTACTACTTAGGGTGTCGAAACGCCCATCAATCTGTTACTCCCCTTCAAGTCCCGTTGTAGTCGTGGTAAGAAATCGGGTCTTACTGCCAGCTCACCGCCTACAAACCAGAACTTACCTTGACGAAACTCCGACTGGCGTATCAGCCCATGTCTTCCAGCAGGTCCTCAACCCGAATTTCACGATATAAGTTCAACGTCGAGAGTATGAATAAATGGTGACAAGACTAGAGACCGGGAACAGCTCTCAAAGGGGACCTATTGTGTTACTGCGTTGGGAACACATGAGACGACCGTGCCTCATAATCGGCCTATGCATCAACGTCAACGGATGAAGGACGCTCTTGAGACGTGTCTCTCCCATAAGAAACTTCAACGCCGTACGGCCAGATGTGGAGAGGCGTCGAAGCAACCAGGGAGCCCAGTCGATCTAGCACCGAGGAATACTTCAGACGCGGCGGTAGACAACGCCGCTGCGTCTGCTACATGGGGTGCGTCTTCCGAAATGACCCCACAGGGGACGGGCATTGCCCTACATACCGACAAGAACCTCTGACGAAGCCCGTCATGTTCGTGGTTGCGGACAAAGGATAGGCGTCCCGTGGGAACGCCCGTTATTGCGCGTGATAAACCTCGGATAAACATGATAATATACACAAGGGCGAAAGAGCGGGTGTGCGTGTCTAACAGCGTACAATAGATGTTGGGTACCCCCAGGGTCCTTGTCCCGTCTACGGATACATAGTAAGGTATAAGAACAGCGCGTATTACCAGCGTCCTATGGTATGCGTGGGTGGGTCGTGAGCAGCGTGCACGGTCATCACTGAGAGCCGAGAGCGCCTCCGAAGAACCCTAAGACGAAGCCATGAGCGCGAGAACTACGAAGCAAGCGGATGGGGACGCACAGTAGAAGGACGTGTACTTCACGCTAATGTCCTGCGTCTGGCCGAACTGGCATGTCGCGGGCGGCTGGCCACCGACGGTGGTCGTACGGAGGACCTCGGCGGCAGCCTGTCCACCAGCGTCGCCGCCGACGTTGACGACGTCGAGCCAGTTGATGTCCGTCGTGTTGTTTGGGGCGGGGATGCTCGTCTTGCCCTTCGCAATGACGAAGGCGTTCGGGTTGCCCGCGAGCGCCGCGTCGCCCGAGGATGTGAAGTCCCACTTTGGCGAGACACCCTGGCCCGTCGTCGGGTTCGTGACGAAGTAGTGCTGTGCGAGGATGTCCGGTGTGTTAAAGGCGTGGAAGAGCGTGATGAAGTCCTGAATGGGCGTGTCCTCGGTAGCGTTCCACGCCGTGAAGAGCGACTGTGGGAGAGTCTCGAAGGCGTTCGAGTTCACGAGGCAGGAGACATCAAAGAGCTCTGCCACTGCGCCGACATTCCTATGGAATGGGTCAGAGTCTAGTAAGCTTCATATGGGGATGAGGGTACGCACGTAAAGTTGTTGCTCTGCGTGCATGTGTAGTTCTGCACGCCAAAGGCAAGGCCGACATGGTCGAGCGTGAGGTTCGAAGGCGGCACGATCTGGTTGTTGATCGGCGCGAGGTCGATCTTGTCGACGTCTTGCGATATATTGCAATGCGTGAGGACGCTACGAATGGAGTCGATCTGCTTCACGATGGACATCTGTCCGCGGCGGAGGCGAGTGCACCCTGCATAAGATACTTGAAGGCAACCATGACGAGCGTTCAACGTTCGGTGTAGAAGAGAAGTTAATGAGGTGGAGAACGAGCCGAAAGCTACTCCACAGGAGAGAGAAATAGGAATGATGGGCTCACGTTGGGCAAGAGGGACTTATATTTGAGTGGCCATGAACAACGCAAGGACAGTCGGTTGTTTCACAATGGGACAATGAGCGCCGAATACCCTCTCGAGCTCATGTTTCGGAGGTTTCGGCTAGTGCAAGGCACCGCCTATCTGTCCTCGCTGTGTAAATTCGAACTAACGTTAACAGAAGCTATGAACATTGATTTTCTCATGGTCGTGCATTGTTCAAGGTTAGGACTCACAGGCGCCAATGCATAATAGGTTCGTAGCGTGCAGGGTCGGGTCTACGCCTATTGTCTCTTTGGTCTTCCGTCCACGACCTGCTCTCAAGGCCTTTGTCGGCTTTAGCGACGTCCTGTGCACATGTGGGTGGCGCCATTTCGCCATTGCGCAGCCTAGCAAAAGTGTGTCAGATCTCGCAAATCTGCTGCCGAATGCATTGCTCAGCATCGATCTTGTCGACCAATTACACGACGTTTTGCGCTGGAGATCCGTCAAAATGAGCATAGCGTGTGGCAGGGCGGATGCAAAGTCGGCGGAGGCGGTGCTCGGGGTCGGTGATGACGGGGATCAAAGGCGTCTATCAAACCCGCCCTTCTGGGTAGATGCTATTATCCTGAAAAGGAAACCTCATCCGCTGTCGATCCTACGAAAATGCGGCTCGCGCTCTCGGCAATCCTCGTTCTCGTCCTCTCGTTGCTCGCAAAGCTCGTGGTGTATCCTGCGAGTGCTGACCTCGATTTAATCCTAGGACAACATGAAACGGCGCGGGTCCTGTTGCTGACTGCGCATCCGGACGACGAATGCCTCTTCTTCGCTCCGACTGTGTCGTCACTCCTCGCACAGCCTCCCATTCCGCAGGCATCAGGGCGCAGCATTGAGCTGTACTCCCTGTGTTTGTCAACAGGCGACGCAGATGGCCTCGGGGACGTACGGAAAGGCGAACTAGCAGCCAGTCTCGACGTCCTGGGCATCCCAGAGGGCCGCAGATGGCTCATCGACCACCCGTAAGCTATTCTGCCAACTTTCTCAGAGAAATATCCTGACATATTCACAGCGATTTGCCGGATAATATTACTCTGTCATGGGACGCAGACATTATAGCTGACACAGTTAGACCATACGTGCTGGCTAACAATATCACAGTGGTACGTGCAGTACAAGCGTCCCCGCGGCCCCGAGAATCTCATTCATACTCCCTTTAGATCCTCACTTTTGACCATGCTGGCATTTCCTCCATCCCAACCACGCTTCGCTCCCCGTCGGCGCTGCGCGCCTTGTCTCCGCGCTGCCTCCCAGTCCTCCACCACCGCGGCTGTTCAGCCTCATCACTGTACCACTGGCGCAGAAGTACACGAGCGCACTGAGCGCGGCCCTTGCCAAGACGGACCTCGCCCTCGCTGGAGCGCTGCGGCGGCACGGACTGGACACGCGGCGTATGCCAGTTTGCGTGTCAGGCGTGTCGGGCTATCGCACTGCACTCCGTGCGATGGCCCAGCACCGATCTCAGCTCGTGTGGTTCCGGTGGCTCTATGTCGCTTTCTCGCGGTACATGTGGGTGAACGAGTGGATGGAGATCCTCCCGCCCGTCCATGCAGCCACAAGCGATGACCCGAAGCCTCGTGCCGCTGTATAGGAGAATTGCAGTGCACTTTCCGACACGACTCCGAACCTGCGCCTCCTTGATGCCTTGCACGCAAAGGTCTGCCTAGCACACCCTGTACGGTCTTTCGTCTTACGATTGCAAGCAATCGATGTTGATCAAGGGACGTTCATGTTGGAGACGAACAATCGGAGAATGTCCAACAAAGCCTAGCTATAGCTACAGAGCCTCCGGCATCAACCTGATAAATGAGAAATAAAAACTAGTGCTACAAGGAACCATAGTACATGAGCAGTTTCTCATAAGAAATCTCGTCTTCTTCGGTGCAGGAACCCCACTACTCCAGGTCACTACCTCCGGTTCGACACGGCCCAACTTCGGGCTTCAGGGCGTACTCGTCAGGTGAAGCTCCGCAGCTTGGTTTGGCGGAGCCCGCAAGACCACCGATGCCGACGCCGCCCTGAGCAGCCCTGGCAAAGCGGGCTGTTCAAGTCGGACCGGCGATTTCAGCCCGCCTCGAAACCGCGAACGCGGCCGATGCTCATCGACACCGTGCGGTCTGGATAGCCTCACGCATGAGCCTCTCCGCCTCGCGCACGCTAAGAAGCTCCTTCCGCAACGCCTCATCGAGCGTCGGAGGCGGCAGGCCGTCCGCGGGCGGGAATGGGGCTGTTGCGTCGAACAGCGCAGGCTGCGTGCAGTGGTCGTATTCCAGGCGCACGTACACCTCTATCACGGCCAGCGTGATGTCGTCGAGAGTGTATCCGGGGCCAGATTCGGGCGGTGGCTTTGGGGAATGCGGCGTCGGGCACACCGGTGGACTCGACACGAGGGTCGGCTGTGGGGAGCTAGCGCCTGGGCCTCGTGCGCTGGCATAGCAGGAGCGTTGTTCACCGATGCAGAGGATTGCGTCGCCGGTGGAGCAGACTCTTCAGCGACGAGGGAGGGCGGCGCTTCCGCTTTGCAATGATCCAGTGAAGGGTCACCGACCACCGGGACATGCTCCTTTGCCGTGGTACCTGGTTCCAATGCTTGCACTGGACGCTCTTCTACGTGAGTGCTCGGCTCTTCCTGACCCGTCTCAAGCGCGCTGTCTGTTGCTGCCAACATCCCACCCATGTAGACGCCACAAGCCGCATCTTCGCTACCTACGGCTGTTGCTTGGGGCTGGGGGAATGGATTGTCGGCAGCATCTTGGTCCGGATCCGACGTAGAGGCGACCGCTGCATCCAGTTCCATATGGGAAGACACAATCTTCTCCGCAGGGTCCCGATACTCCCAACGAACCTGGCATGGGCCCTCCGCGAGAATGCTTTCAAGCGTGATCCAGTCGGGTTCTGGCCACAAGAGTAGCGCCATTCGCATGTTCTCTGGCAAGGCGCTAAACATGGCCCAGTCCCGCCCGTCCGCGACGTCACCGAAGATGAGGGTGTGGAGGCATATCAGAGCATCACGGCCCACGGTCATCTCATATAGAGGGGTCCCGTTGTCTGTCTCTCCGATACGGAACACCTCCGAGTCCGAACCGATGTAGCCGTAGTACGGGTTGTGGCGCCAGGCTTCACCCTCATCATGGCCGCTCGGTGGACTGACGACGGACTCCTGCGATTGCTGCGCGGCAGTCCACCACTGAGCAGCTCCTCTATTGAGATACCCTGCATGGCGGCCATATACGCCAGCTGGTGCAGCGTTGCCGGGTCGAGCACGCCGTCAAGCGTTAGTTGTGGGAACGCACCGCTAGAACCACCCACAGCACCATCTCCAGTCCAGGTTCCGTCGTAGCCGTTTGTGTGCTGGGACAGACGACTGAAATCGACGGCTGGTGGCGCCCATTGGGCGATACTCGGGGGACATGGGTCAAGCTCGGGTGCTGCAGCTGCTAGTGACGGTGGAAGTTGCGCGGTGGGATCTTGTGCGCCGAACGCCGACCACATATCGAAACCGTCGTGGGTGAAGCCCTGAGGGAAGGTCGCCGCATAGGGTGGCGCAGCCTCCTGTGTCGAAGTACTCGCGTTGGGCATAAGCAAATGTGTCCATCTCCATCTCTGAGTCGATGCATGGCGCCGTCAATTCCACTTGCGGATCGACTCGAGAGAGGGAACCTGTTCCGGTCACGTCGTGTTCTCCAGCGAAAAACGGTACACTCGACGTCGCAGTAACGTACGATTCTTCGGCCGGCTGCGAGTACTGGATTACCGTCGAGGATCCTAGGTCGGCCCCTGCAGGTGTAACGCCTGGCACGGTAGCATCGACAGGCTCTGGAGACGGCACAGTTAACGAAGACCTTTTCTCCGCTGGATGGAGTGTCAAAGCGATGATCATGTGTTCGCAGGACCCGGGGTATCAATGATGGTCGCCTGGGCTGCGCTCGTCGATGCCGTGAGAGGGTCAGCGTCTTGTGAAGACGAGGGCGGTCGCGCCTGCGCGGAGCTGAGAACATCAGCTGAGTTCGTTTCCGTCGCCAGTACAGCAGTTGCCGGCTTCTCGTCCTCTTCCGTGCTCGATACACCTCAGGACGCGGTTCCGAAGATGGTTGCTCGCCAGTCGCGGTGGCTCCGGGTTCCTCTGCCGTACGAGTCATATGCGCGCCGTTCGTCTTGCCCCATCTTTGTTGGTTGCATCGTCGCGATGAGACGCTCCGGCACTGCTGCTGATAGTGGATGAGCACTCCTGGTCGACGCTTGCGTGCGGTCTCCGTCTGCCTCGGCATTGGACTTTTCCGTCTGATCGACTTGAGCTGGCGAAGCTTCCTCCATGCGGGGCGCGAAGCGAACTCGACCAGGTTTTCCCCTCTTATGGCGATTGTTCCGTAGCGCACTCTTGAGCAGTGAGCGGACTCGCGAAGCGCCTCTGCCAGGCTCTTCATCTCGTATGTGGAGACCATCTAGACCAAACGTCAAGTCTGGCGCAGACGCGTCAGTCAATTCATGACGCAAATATACGAACGATTGGCTCGCCTTCGGATTTCTCCTCCTCTGCACTCGCCGTCAGCGAAGCCGCCTTCTTTGCGGCTTTCGACTTCTCCCAGTCGCTTTCGATCAATTTCCGAGCTTCCTTCAGAAGGCGATATGGAGACGTTGAGAGACTGCGATCTAGGCGAGGCCCGAAGGGCGGCGTATCGGGTCGTCATGAGATGTAGGTCTCGCTATTGCTGATGGCTGAGCAGCATCGCTATCTACTTGATGAACCCGCCCGCGTGAGCGCATTCCGGGACTAGTGAGGTGTTGTAGCTTCTCCGCGGCGCGTTTCTGCAGCTCCTCCGCATTGCGCTGTCGTATCATCTCCTCGGTGAGCGGCGCGAGCCGAGGATAGGCTTCTGGCGGCTTCGGAACCATGACAGGCGCGCCCGGTCTTCGAGCTATCGGGCGCAGTAGCTGAGGGGCGGGGAAACCTTTGGTGGGGCTACCTCCCAAGCTGTGTTGCTTTGCCTAGAAGGTCCTTCACCACGATCTGAAATGTCGCAACACGCATCTGGCCTCTGGGTAGCCCGCTCCAATTCAAGGTCGACCAAGAATTGGTCGTATACGTATCCTATCAATCATGCTAGTGAGTCAAGTCTCTAGATTAGCATTCAGGTGACTCACTTCGTGTAGTGCTGCGCGCCCCTGCATCCTCCGCGTAACATGGATCAGCTGTCGCGACAGCCGCACACTCCCGCTGCTTCCCCTTGCCCTTCGGATGACTGCCGTCAGCGGTCTGTGGCGTCTTCAACATTTGCCCTTCGCCGCTGGCGTCTTCGTCCGAGTCTCCGTCGTAGTTCTTGTGCTCGTGACGGTAGGGCAGACCCTCAACTTGCGTCGACTGGGTACTTTCGTGTCGGTCACCGGATCCCTGTGACGACGTCACAAAATTATACTATATCGTCGCATAATGGATGACTTGTATGCTTACCCGAGTGTCGTCATCCTGCTCTGTCTTCTGTCTTTCATCCTTCACCAACTCGACTTCTTTGTCTGCTTCCTCGCCATATCCTCGTTCGCTTTGTTCCTTCGGTCTCACTTCATCATCCCCATCCTCGCACTGACTGCCCTCTTCATCTTTCTCGCTTTCCTCGTTCTCATTGTCTGCATCGTTGCCCTGCTGGTCTTCTGTTTCCAGTTCGTCGGCGTCGGTGGTATTTTCCTCCGCAGTGGCAACCCTCTGGAGGCTTGGCACGCTCCGCTCTCCTCGGCAGCGGTCTCGTGCATTTTACCGCTCATCTCTACGTCGTTCACTGTCGTCCTCGGCGACTTGCAAGCCGCTTGTTGTGGCGGAGCCTTCGTCCTTCGGTGGACCGCCATCTGCTATGGCGACGTTATGCAAACTAGAGACAACTTGCTCTAATGCCTCGTCAGTCCGTGTATTGCGTCTCTTCTGTGGGCGGTCATCAAGATCATCTTCGTCATCCGATAAAGCTCTGCTAACCAGGTCAGCGGTGGCGTAGCGATAGAGCGTCTGTAAATCACTGACCGTTTCTGGAGCCGTTCTCGGCTGATCTCGCGGACGAAGTCGACTGTGGATGGTGGCTAGGTTGACAGAGCTCAATAGAATGAGAGAGACGATCTCACCGTTTTGTGATTTCCAAACGAGCCTGACTTTGACTGTTGGTGGCGCGTTTTCGACCGGCGGTCGCGGCGCGACTGTGCCCTTTGTCGCTTTCTTCGGAAGCTGGCGAATTGGGCGATTACTAATGACCACCCTTGCGGCGGTCTCAGCATCAGGTTCATGAGTGTGTTCGATCGCCATGAGGCGCCACAGTATACTTGCGGTGGGCACGAGGTGGAATGACTGTGGCGGGAGATGGATGACGGGGTTGGGGAATTCGGACGAGCCTGCAGGACAAGCAAGCAGTGTACGCTTGCGAGATGAATTGTTCTCGGTATCCAGGAGGGTTGTGGTGATGAGACAAGGGTATAAGGGACCGAGCACGTAGCGATCAAGAATAGCGCCGGGGCCGCCACCGACCGCAGCATCTCACGCGTCAGTGCCACCGGTTTGCTCTCGCTGGAAGACTCCAGCAACAGAATCACGCATCGAGCAAAGAAAAGTCGCGCATGTTGAGTGATTGGCACCTGACACTTACAGTCATCCGCGCTCGGATTGCTGGTAGCTCTATTGTCTCAACGGCACAGGGATATGCATGTTATTGAGATGATGTATTTTGGCGACATGATGAAAGTACACTGGAGATAGTCAGACCTACGCACACAACTCGAGAAGTCGCGTACATACAGATATATTCACATTTCAGAGGCGAGTATGGACCTAGATAGCTGGTCAGAGCGCGTTCCGTCAATCAGCAAGTCGACATACCAAGAGATAACACAAGCTGCTGCGCCCGTTACGCCCACATAGCCTTGAATTTTTCGTCGAACTCTTTCGTCACCAAGTCAGCGATCTCGAAGACCCTCCAATCTCGGTCCGAAACACCAGGAGGCCGTTTAATGGTCGTTCCGTCGGAGGTCTCCTCGTCGATCTCGGCTTCTGCGAGGTTCACTCCGCCACTGTTCATCTCGTCGTCTGTGTTGGAAGATGTCTCGCTCCTGAGCAAAAGATGCTCGATAGTGGAGCGAATAGTCTTTAATGTCAAAGTGAAGTCTTCGAGGAGATACCAGAGGTCGCCGAGGCGAATGCCATTTGCCGCGACGAGAGCCGCGGTCTGACCATGGGTGTAGAAGTCCAGGAGATAGGCATTGAGCGGTAAAGCTTCGCCCTCCTGTGGGTTTGCAACGAATTGCCGCATTGACGGGATGCCGTGTTCGTTCAGATGCAAGCCTGCCCTGCACGTCTTCGCAAGTTCCGAAACACTCCGGAAGGTGTCGTCGTGACCTGAGTTGGCGACGAATGGTGAACGAGCTATGACTCGGATAGCGGTTTTGCTGAGGTGATCCGTGAATGCGGACTTCGAGGCTACCCCTTGAAGTTCCCGATGGCTGAGCGGAAGGCAGGTATCGGCGTCTACAGCCGTTTGCAACCGACGGGCGAAAGCCATGGCGTAAGAGGTGAAGATACGGAGAATCTCAGTGTCGTGCTCCGCGAGCGCCTGGCCCGCTGCAGCCGGTATACTGGGAAGAACGACCTTGGATGCCGACTTCCGATGCACCGTCTGTGCGTGGTGTTCTGACGCATAGACCGAGGGTAGGAAGCGCCGGCCGAACAGGTGGCAAAGAAGCAGGAGGAAGTCGCGCTTGGCCGCCTCTGTGCTCTTCTGGTTGCAGATCTCATGAATAACGCCCGACGCATGAGAGTCACCAACGCGAAGTTACTCGGTTCCGTGTAGTAGAGATGCGCGGCTAGGCCGAACAGGTTTATCGGGTTGCCTGCAGCATCAAGAAGACGAGAGCGACGGAGGTAGTCGATGCTGAAACGGATGTGGTGTAGAAGCTCCGCTTTGCCTGTCTGGAATACAAAACTGATGTGAGGTAACTCGAGTAAGCTCTTGATGGCATTGACGGCAACCGGGGCGTAGTTAGAGCCTTGCAAGAGGTTGAACAATCGAAGGACCATGGTGGACGTTAATGGGAAGTTGCCGCCAATAGAAGGCAGTTTCGACAAGACCAATCTTTGGACCCGATCCATTGGAAGGCCATAGAAGACGACCTTACCCAGAAGATCGAAGCCACGGCGACCAGCTGCATTTTTGTGTGAGCAGCATGTTGTTGCTGAGACGTGCATTCTTACCTCGTCCAGCGCATTGACGATACTAGAACATATGTGTAATTAGCTACCTGTCGGCACTGCATGAGCGACAGCTCGGCTTACCATCAGAGCAGTGAGGAACGGCGAGTCCCCAACAAATACGGACGTCTTCGTCGGCGCGTTGATACCCAATGCAAGCGTACCTGGGAATGGTCAGCTTTGAGATTGGGGTTAAATGAGCGCGACATACCGGTGGCAATGACGACCTGAATGTAGCCCATGCGGTAAAGACTGCAAACCAATCCTCAACGCACGAACTTTAGGTGAGGATGGACGACGTACCTTTCGACCGCAGTCCGATAATGCTTGTTCATACCGGCATGGTGAATGCCAATGCCGCGGCGCAGCGCATCGAGAGCCCACTTCGGAGTTGTAGTCCACTTGATGTCGTCGATAGCTTCGTTCAAAATGGCTTTCGAAACTTTCTTGCCCAGGAACGAGAACTGCGGGGACGGCTCGTCGGGATCGAAGGTGGCTTCCCATGACAGCTCGACGTAGCTCTCAGGAGAGTCCTCGGCGGTATCCTTCTTCTGCTTCTTCAACTTCTCCATCTGCTTCTCGCGGAGTGTCGCCTGGGACTTCCACTTTTCCCACTGTTGCACCTTCCGCTTCCACTCCGGGCTAGTCTGGCGCCACTTCTCCTCGGCGTTCTCTAAGGCTTCAAGAAGGCGTCTGGTAGCGATCTCGCAGGCGGTGCGATCGAAGTTGAAGAGTAGAGCGGGCTGGCATGTTGTTCAGTAGCAGAAACGTAGAAGCAAAACGAGGAACGCACCAAGTCACCGTTGGCATTCAAGTCGCACACGAGGTAGAGCAAGTTGTCGAAAATGTCTTGCACAGACGCAACAGCGTTCCGCTCGACTTCAGATAGCTCCGCTATGACAGGGTCTTGCAGCCTGCGAACGACCTGATTGAGCGTCGAGGCTTCATCTTGGGCATCAACCTCGGCAACCATGGAAGCAAGCCGTTCTTTGAGCGCCGTTTCGTACTCTAGTACGTCCTTCTGCTTCAACAGCGTACCGCGCCTGAAGAACTTGCGTGGATCAAGGTCTTGTAGATGCTGCGCATCTTTGCCTTCAGCAGCAACGAAGGCGCGATAGAGACTCAGGCAGTCGGCGGACTCGAGGGAGAAGTCGGACGGCAGAGCGCGGGCGCCGAACGATAGCAGGGACACCGGATGTAGGAACCGCATACGCTCGGTACTGACGTATGTATCTGTGCCAGTGAAAGATCGTTTTGGCGCAGCCTGAAGAACGTAGTCGAACTTGCGCAAGTGAGAGTACCGATGCGGGTGGTGAATGAAGGTGTGCTTGAACCCGTGCGCCCTCTGTACCGACGCAAGCCAATCATTGAATTTTTCTGCATCGCCAATGGTGGCCGACAGGCCGCTATAGGCATGGTCAGAAAGGCGACATTCCTGCTGGAGCTGATAGCTTACACGATTGGGCAAGGCGCAAGTAAGATGATCTGCTCCCACACTGCACCACCTTCTTGTTGGCCGATAGAATGGATTTCATCGAGAATGATGCTAGCGCCACACTGGATTAGCGCCTTCCCTACCAACAAGTCGCACAGTAGGCATACCGTTTGATTCTCGGAGTCCATGTTCGCGCCAGCTGCGGAGACAGTAACATGATGGCGAGCATCTCAGGGACGGTAACCAGGATCTGGCAGTTTTGCGGATTGTGAATGCGGTAATCACGCGTGTGAATGGCCCACAAGCTCTCTGGAGCCCTTTTAGCCCCTGCTCCCAACGTGCGATGGATTGTGGTACTCACTGCCGACGGCTTTATACGTCTTGTTGAACCGTGCGTACACCTCGGCGGCGATCTGACTGACTAGTGCCTTCGTAGGCGCAACATAGACCAGGATCTCGTCGTCTGACCGGCGCAAGACTTGCTCCATAGCATAATAAGACACGAAGGTCTTACCGGCACTAGTGGGAGCTACAAGTACGTCAGCATGGGTGATGGCGCGGACAGGAATTCCGCTTACCGACAACTAGGACCGAGTGGTTGAGGTTGTCATTCTCGTCGACGTCGTCGAGACAGTCGAGCACCTGCCTCTGCCAGGCATCCGGGTTGAACGACACGCGCGGATCTGGCTGGCTGTCCATCGAGCGGTCCATGTACTCTCCGAAGAGCCGCAGCTGCCAGACGACGGGGTCCTCCATGATTTCCATGAACTCGTACACGGGCTTCTTGTTCTTCGAGTGCACGAGCTTCTTGAACTTGAACGACAGCTTGCGGTCGTCCGGGACCGGGTTTGGCGACGTATCGAGCAGCACTACAATAAAGTCGGCGAAGCCGAGGCACTGCAGCACACTCTCGAGCGCAGCGCGCGCCGCGGGGAAGAGGCTGCCACGCTCCGCAAGGTTCTTCACCATGCGCATGATCGCGACCGTCCGAGCGTCGCGCACTCTTGCCTGCTTCGCCTCGTCCTCCGAGTCCGCATCGGGGTCTTCGAGCCAGCGCTGGAACTCGAGGTGGATCCGGAGGAGCCGCATCTCGACCGCGAGCCATCCCGACTCTGCACGACCCGCGTTGCCGAGGAGGCGCTCGAGGAGGGAAATCTTCTCGTCCGTCGACAGGCCATCCATTTTCTCCAACTGGTCCTTCCACCATGTCTCGTTCGAGTGGTCCTGCGTGCCCATCTTCCGCGCCAGGTTCTGCTGTCGAATCTGTTCCGCCTTCGAGACATGCACCTTCTTTTCCTTTGCGCCCTTCTTCGGCTTCTCCGATCCGCTCTCCTGGAGGATCTCAGTGAGCTGTGTGAAAGGACCAACAGCGACACTATGACTTACACTGAAAGTCGGGGACAGGGGTGTACTTGGTCGAGTCGACGCCGGCGTCGTCGCCCTGGTCGACGGCAGGGATGGAGGCAGGGATGGAGGCGTAGGCTTCACGCCTGGAACGATGGTTATCCTCTGCAACGCCTTCCCGAACGCGCCCGTCAAGCTTTCCGCCTGCCACTGCAGCTTGGCCGTAAACCGCTGCTCACTCCGGAGCTGCTTCTTGCGCTGCCATTCGTCAAGCGCCGGCAGTTTGTCTTCGCCTCCTAGGTGCTTAGGTAGGATGGCTCGACGATGGTTGTGCCAGTGTTGTGCATCTTGGAACACGGTGTTGAAGTCCATCTCCGCGTCGCCTGCGTCGTCCTCATTCTCAGGCACCTCGATATGAGCTTCCTCCAACGATTCGTTGAAGACTTCGTTGTGGAACGGCAACAGCTGCAGAGGTTGTGGGGCGGCCGTCGTCGCCGCATGCGCCTCCACATCAAGTGCCGCCACAGGATACTGTGCGGCCAATCTAGAGCAGTCAACTTTGGGCAGCTGCTGTTTCGTCCAAAGTGTCTCCAGCTCGGCCGCGACCTTGTCACCGAGTACTTCGGTAGGAGATGAAGAAGGGTGTGCGAGCATGAAATGGAGCAAGTCTCTGAAGATGCGCCCATCGACGTCCGCCGTTGCCGAGTGGCCGTGAGTCGCTTCGTACGCGAAAGAGCGACGGGAAGAAACTCTTTCCTCAGGTAGGCATCCAGGCCTTCATGAACGTCTTTGTAAGGTCGAGCCCTTTGTTCAAGAGACAGTAGAGGCAGCAGGATGAGGTGTCCGGTGAATGCGTAGAGGGCAAGGACGGTGAGGGGGTCGTTCAAAGGGAGCCTCAATCTCACGAGCCCCAGGAAGCGGTCAAAAGACTCGGGTTCTTCTTCTGCGGGCGAAGGAGGCAGAGTGGGCAACAGTGACTCGCGTCGCTTCTTATCCAGCTGGTTCAGGTGTTTCTGGGCTTCTTCGACTGCTTCCCAGAACTTGGGCGACAGTCGCTGGCGCGCTTTTAGGTCGAGTCTTTGTTCTAATATGAATGAGGTGATCTGTTATACTGTGAGATGGCATCATGACTTCGAGTGCTGGCTCCAGCGTACCTTGCTATCGCGGAACTGCGTTCCGCGCAACATACTACAGGTTAGGCCCTGCGTGATGAAGTGGAAAATCCTGACGCGCTGTGCGAGCTTGATACTGATCGCTGCAGCAGTGCCCATGTCATTTTCGAGGTCGATCGCACCACCGTCGTTTATCATGATGTACATCGGCTACACGGAGGTTGATTAGCTTCAGAACCGCATGTAGTCAATGAAACGTACCTTGCGAGACGATTGGTACCGCAGCCATGCCTTGTCACCGATATCAAGGAAAGTATGCACAGGGATGCGAAGGCGTTTACAATGTTCGATGAGCATGGTTCGAGCGAGCAATCGAGATGCGAAGGTGAAGTCGTCCTTGTCGTATGGTAGGTTCAAGTGACGTGCATCTGAAAAGCCTACTTTCAGGATGGTTCCAAGCTAGATATAGGGCAGCATACCATCCCAGAAGACAATCTCGAAGACGGCGCCACGTTTGAGGAAGTCATCAAGCAACGTTTCGACATTGTGCATAGCATGAAGTATTTGGAAGCTGATGTCTGGGATTTTGGATGAGTAGCATCATAATGTGCGACTTTAAGGGGCTCACCATTTTGGCGACCAAGGGCAAGGAGGGGATCGTCAAGCGCAAGCTCGAGGAGGGAGTCACCTGCGAGATGTCCTCAGCCCACAGGACAACTGCTTCACAAGGCACCCACCATCGATGATGAACAGCTCATTCCAGCGTAATCTCCAATAAGATCCATACGCCTTGCGCGGCGACTTCTCTTGAGATACCATGCCTCATCAAAGTACTTCAGCGCCGTCGCAGGTGACGCGATGCCGGGTGAGACGACGGCGTCCTCCTCCTCAATGAGCGTGTCGAATTCGACATCCATGGCGGTAGATGATAGTTCAAACGTAAGACGAAGAAGGTTGGCGGTATGCCGCATTCCAGGTGCCCTCTGAAGCTTGAGTGTGGAAGATTCGAGCAGCTATGATATCAGAGGTACTTTCCGTCGAGTAAGCCCGCAGTTGTCGCACAAAACAGCCCCTGATTTGGTTTGTATGCAGCAATTGCGGTTCTACTAGACGGGTTCTGGTTGTGGACGGGACAGCGGAAATATCTGACGGGTGGTGGGAAGACGAGAATGAGATCGACCCGCAAGCGCATCTTCCCCGCGAGTGGCTTGGGCGTCTAACCGACCCCGTAGAGACCTCGACGCCTTCCGCGTACTTGTTCGTCTCCCTTCCACTATGTCGACTGTACGCATCGGACGCGATGACTTTAAGCCTCCCCAACACACATACGACGACCACAGGGCACCCGGAGCCTCCACTCTTCTCACGAACGCCGACAGAGAATAGCGGTACCAGCCATCCCCGACCTGAGGTTCGAGCACACATACCTCAGAAACGTGAGGAAACACGTGCATGTGGAACGTGTCAAGGCACATACACACGAGAAAGCAGCAGTGCAGGCGTACCCTCCAGGAGCAGAGGTCGTGCACGTCGCGTGGGGCAATGTGCTTTGGATCACGTTCAAGGAGCAGGTCATATCGCCTCTGATTCAAGGACTGCTTTGGTGCGTGTCACTGCTACGCCGCCCCGCATACTATTCACCATGTGTTCGTTGGGCACAGGGGTGCCTTGCGGTGGTACCTAATACCTTCTGCGGCCATCTTTGGTCAGAACTTCCGCGCTTGGTGGGAACGCGGGGACGCTCTGGCCTCCAGGCGTAGGGGAGACAGGCAGACAATCGACGGTGTGAGGAGTCTGGTGTTTCCAAAGCCAGCGTAGAGGTGCGATTACTTGTATTTATATGCTCACTCCAGAACTTGAGAAACGGATAAAGATGTGTAGTGAGTGTGGGATACAGTACTTGTACCTTCCCAAGACCGAAACGTCATCGAAGTTCATATGCATAGGTTCACTGTCGGGTTCACTGTCGGGTTTCCTGTCCACCTCAGTGACTGCGCAATCTAGTCCTATGCCGCGGAATATGAACGCTCTGAAAGTTCTTGAGCCGCGCGCAGGTTTGGACGCCAGAAACATGCTGCAACAGTGTTTCAAATGTCGGCGGGGATCCACTCATCGTGAGACTTCCTTTGTTACCCCGTTCTGAGCGCATCCGGACTTCGCATTGACGTCGTGGCCGGAAGCTGGTGTCAGCGTTCGGCGGGTTGTAGGGTCCTCTTCCCACACCACAATCTCTCATATTAGCCCCGCGGAGCACTTTCCACCTCTCTGACATACACATCCCACATGGCAGACGTGAAAGTAGGCGTTGCAGGTGGAATCAATGTCGTCGACTTTGGGCCCTTCCTGGACGGCTCGCGCAGGCAAGATGTTGCTGACGCCATTGTTCAATCGTTCAAGGACATCGGGTTCGTGTACCTAATCAACCATGGCCTACCACAAGATAAAGTGGACGCCATGTTCGACTGGGTGAGTCGCTCCCTGATGGACGTTTGCTTCCCTCTGAGTTGATATGGGTCATGCAGTCGAAGCGCTTCTTCTCCCAGCCGATGGATGTGAAGATGCTTGCACCACATCCCCCTAGCGGATCGCACCATCGTGGTAAGAGAATACATTTGTCTCACTCTGTACGCGTCTGGACACGTCCAAGGCTACTCGGCCCCCAGCGTCGAAAAGGTCTTGAGCGAGGTCTTCGACTCTGCGGAGCAGAAACAGCGTCGCGCTAAAGCTCCAGATCTGAAAGAAAGCTTCGAATGCGGGCGCGAGGACGATCCTGTCATGCCAAACATCTGGTTGCCAGACGGCGTGCTTCCGGGCTTCAAGGAGGCATGCACGGACTTCTACTGGGTAAGCATGTCTCATTGGAATCGGTCTGACTGAGGCATGCTGAACCAGGATGACCCAGGCTTGCCGAGAGATACTCGAGGTGAACTTTCTACGTGCTCTTGCATTAGGCCTCGGAGTATCAGAAGACTATTTCCTGCAATACCACACGAATGCAGACAATCAGCTGCGTCTGTTGCACTACCCGAGGTGCGCCAATACCCCTGAGGCCCACGCAGTGCTGCCTAACGGCTACGTAGCGTCCCGGTAAAGCGGCTCGAGCAGGAAGAGGTCACCCGCATCGGCGCCCATAGCGACTATGGCAGCATCACGCTTCTTTTCCAGGACAACGCGGGCGGGCTCGAGGTCGAGGATCCGAACAAACCCGGCGAGTTCAGGGTGAGCGGCCTCGCGCTCAGGTTTCCGCGATAGCTCAGTGTCCGCAGAGCGCCACCCCGTCGACGGCGCCGTGATCGTCAACGCCGGGGACTTCTTGCAGCGCTGTAGGTGTCTATCTGCCCTGTCGGCGATTGCAGGTCAGATAAAGTTCGGGCGGCAGGGTCGAACGATATCTTGCGCAGCACCGTCCACCGCGTCCGTGCCCCGCCCAATTTCGCCAGCGCGGATGGCATGACGCCCGGCGCTACTCGATTCCATACGTCCGTCTATCTTTCCCCTATCTCTTGGCATTGTCGATGACACCTGGGCTTCAAGACAGTTCTGCGCTCCGGTAGGTACTTCATTTGAGGCGTATGCATGCGCTGACTCCGCAATAGGACTTCAACACGATCGTGGATTGCATACCCACAACGTACTCGGCGGAACGGCCGAAGAAGTACGAGCCTACTTCGGTTGGTCGAGTTTGCTGCTCTGGCGTAGGTTCCGGTGACGCTAACTGTTCGCCAGCCCGCACAGTACATCATGCAGCGCCTTGCAGCAAACTATTGACGACTCGGTGGTGACTTGCAGTGTGAAAGTCTGGCCATAGGTTATCGTGATCTTTAGTACAGGATATACATAGATAGGCGAATAGGCTCGAATCGCACAGAGGATCTTGAGGATGTCGGCATAGCATGGGTGTGTCGCAGGGGTGGAGGGTATATGTCCTTGGAAGGGGACATCCGGAATTAGAGAGGAGGGAGAAGGGGGTTTAAGGCTGGGGTATCCGTAAGAGGCGTTTTATACGGTGACTGTCAGAAGCCATCGAGACACCCTTCAGAGTCCTTCAGGCCGAGCTGCCAAGTCATCTCTTTTTCGTATCCTTGTGTGATGGTAATATCTGCAAAATGTAAGAAATATTTATGAGAACAGTCCACATCAGTTCAGGTCGACTTACGTGGAGCTCTTTCTTTTCGTGGCGACATAGGGCCTTCAGACTCGTCTGAGGACGAGGCACCGTCAGAAGTAAGAGATGGGGTGCGGTCATCCATTGCGATTGTGGCCTGCGCTGCCTGGAAGTATGCTGCACGCTTGCCTGCTGGCGAAAGACGTATAAGACAGGAATACATAGTTGACGAGCTGACAGCTCGCTTACCACCGTCTACCGTAGGAGATCCGTCGGACTCCTCCAGGCTAGATGGATTCGCCATCGGGGATGGCCGGTGGCCCTGGCCACCGACAGACCTGCCTGCTGACGGGCCGTCGTCCTCATCAGAGTCGTCAGTCCTGAGGCAGAGCCGAGGCAATGGTGTCCCAGGCCGCCGCATGAAGAACGCGAGCGCCCGATCTGCGTCCTCCTCGCCGTCGGAGTCCTGCTCCATGAACGCGGACACGGGGTTTGCCGAGCGTTTTGGCGGGGGAGAAGACGGGCCACCGCCATAGCGAATGCCGACGCCAGGGAGGTCGACCTCCTGCGAGCCGTCGTCGAGGACTGTAACACGCTGGAGTTGCCGCGACAAATAATCCTCGTCGTCAGTATCCACGGGCGAGTCCACTGGCGAATCCTCCGGGGAGACTTCCCTGCCGTCGCGATACACACGCCGACCGCGCTCTGGCAGGTCCAGAGCAAGCTTGCCGTGGCGAGAGACATGGATGGACGTGCGGTCGTACTCGTCGCTGCCGTACGTCGTGCCGATGGTGCCCGTCTTGCTCGGTCGCACGAAGTGCACCTTTGAGTCGAGCACGGACGAATCTATAGCCATGAGGTCATTTAGGGAGTGTATGCGCTGTGGGGGCTTCCCCTGGACCTGCTGCAAAAGCTTGTTGGTGAGAGGGGACTCAGTGTGGCGCATAGTAGGAATCGACAGTAGGGAAATGTGGTTTCTCGAGAGGGGTATTAAAGGAGGGCCATAGGAGAGAAAGCTGAAGATGTGCGAGAGCGAGAAATCTGGGGATGTGATGCAGCAGGCATAGGATATCTATATAAATAATGACGCGTCGCGTTTCGCTTTGCACGAAGCGCGTTGAACAGGAATCAACAAAAGGGCCACCTACCGACGCGTGAGCATGTGAGCAGGAATCTCATGTCCCGTGGCGGCCTGTCCTTGCCGCCCTCCAGGCAAAACGAATTATGGGCAATATATTTGTCACGATTGATTCGGAGGTGTTGTACATTGGCAATCATATTGAATTGACCTGTCGTCAAAGGTGCGATCTCTAGGAATATGACTAGAGTTAACTGCAGAAAATTCATTAGCGAGCCGTGGAGGCAACGAAACATGATGTTGGGCGTCATACCTATGAGGCCTGCTCGTCATGCAAGCTGTCGAATTCATCGGTCTCTCCGTGAACGCTCGAGGGTCTTCGGAGCTACTGTTAGAGCTCGTACTACCCGAACTGACAGGTTTGGCGCATGAGAAACGCCGTAACAGCTGTCTGGCATCGGCTCCTTCCCAGTGACTGATGATGCAAGCCCCTCGTGGGCTTGTGGGGGCGATGCTGAGCCGACAACGGACCTGAGGCAGAACCGAGAATGAGATGGGCTCTAAATTCACGCCTCGCTTTTAGCTTGGTGAAGAGTTCGATGATCTCTTGGTAAGGGTCGGGATCGTCGCGCTGCTCTTCGGTGCCACAAAGTTCGATGGGCTTGAGCTCGATGAGTCCGCTTGCACCAAGGTCTTCTGTTATGTCCACCTCCTCCGTATCTCCCACGAATAGCTACAGGAGCTATCCGCGGAAACCACCTTCGGGTCTCCAGTGGCGACTCTGGATGAAGCATGGGGGCATCACTCGAGGTATCGAGAGGAGACAGACTTTCTGAGGATTTCAAGGAGTCCATTCGTGCGATAGGCGGAGTTCCCTCACGAGCGATAGAAGTAAAAGTGAGCGAAGTAGCCGATGACGAGGTTGAGTCTTGCAGAGATATGGTGGCCGAGACTATTAAATACTAAGACAGCCGCCACTCAGGCCACAGGGGGGGATCATCAGTCTGCATTTCCGTTCCTTTAGCACGGTGTTTACAAGTGGCAAGGTGGTGTTTGTCGGTGGCAACGGCCCTTGACAAAAGTCGTGAAGTTCAACAAGCAGTGACCAGGCGGGAGCGGCAAACTTGTTGTTGGGCGCTCGACATCGGGGACGCTCGGCGGTGGCCAGGGCCTTTTGATGTCGTCATTAGGGACCCCGATGATTGCCTTCGCGTGAGCCTCGTCGTGAAATCCAACTTTTCTCTCGATTCATCTTGAGATGTCACTTGCGCTGCACTGCCCATCATTACAGCCACGTTCTGCGCGGTTCATATTTGCATTAGCTCGGTGCTGCCCGTTGACGAAGACCCGAGCTTTGCCTAGTTTCTTCTTGTTCCTCTCTCGAGTCATCGACGCTGATTCTGCGCATGATGAGGAGTGGCATGGAAAGGACGAATTGTCCACGAGCCTCGCGCCCGTATATCATTAATCGTCTTTTTAAATGTTTCGCGTGAAAACACGTGCCAGCACTTTCACTTGAAAATAATTCAGGATTTCTGTATGCTGTTTAGACGTACTAGAAGACTTCTGTTACGTATTATACAGGCGACGCGTGTGGATGGTGTGGATTAAACGAAAAGAGTCGTGAACAGCTGGTTGATGCATGGCGTGACGAAGCCTTCCAAACCTGCGAGCGCTGGCCGTTCGCGCATCGGCTGCTCAATCTCGCTGTGACTGATGTGTGACCTTTCAAGACTGGTCGCAGAGCAGTGCATTAAAGAGGGCACTTCGTTCATTTTCTGGCAATATTACGTGGATTTAGTCAAGTGCACCATATGCCAGTGTATAGGCCAGTATTTTAGTGCTCGAATGTGAAGGCACGGAGCTGCACCATTTCTGCAGTGAAAACGTTAAAAGACCGATTAATGATAGTATCAGCAATCCTTCTGCTGAACGTAACAGAAATCTGTTTCACCCATTCCCGCGCTGTCCCGGGTCCATCGGTGTGCGTTCTGCTCAGGCCTGCGCCGCCCACAGCAGGGTGCGTACATTGATCATCACTCGAAGCGATACAAGCTGAAGAATACGCCAAAAATACGCCTTAGTGTAAGCTCGCGTGCTCTTACAGACCATGAGCTGTGACTGGCAGGTCCACCGGTCCTCGCTACCCAGCTTCAACTTCTGCGTCGCGTCCGGCCAAGACCATAGAAGCAAGGAGCATGTCTACAGACACCGATATGGATGCTAGCCTTTCCAGGGCCTCATCTTCCCTTGCAAGGACTGCCGGGCCTGGCACTACGGAATCTGCATCCAAAAAAAGCAAACGTCATCGGTCAGTCGAGAGAGGAACGGAGTCGGATTTTCGATGCGAGAAGACTACTTGAAAATGCCCGTGCTTCAGGTGCGTGATCTAAACAGCCCGATCTCGGGTTTATTGACCACTGTCTTTTGCGGTGCAGATAAGGCCGCAAAAACATACAACTGTACCTACTGCCAAGATACGCTTCAGACGCCGCACTGGTACTGTGTCGATTGTGAAGGTGCGTAACCACCATCCTTTTCATAGGACCTAACTTTCGCAGGGAAAACACGCGTCTGCATGAAATGCAAGGCTGAGCAGGACGGCATTCTGGCCCATGATGACGAAACCACGTATTCTGGCTACGTCTCAACTGTGTTAGCAGGTCGCCGCGCTGCTGTCGGATCAGCTACTGCGGAAAGTGTAACCACTGTCGGCGGTAGCACTACCTCTGCGGCAGACGCAGTGCCTGTGGACAGTGAGGCACCAGGCCCTGCGGAGCTTGATTCAGCTGGTCCTGGTGCCCCAGATGGCATCTAGGCAGCCAGCGAAGGCGCCGCAGAGGAGGGAAAGCTAAGCGACAAGAACGTCACCGTGACCAAGAAACGTGTAGCCCATTCCTTCCAGCACCAGTTCCTCCTCTACCAGCCAAAACCGGCGAAACGCGAGACCAGCGA
This sequence comes from Phanerodontia chrysosporium, assembly GCA_001910725.1. Lineage (NCBI taxonomy): Eukaryota > Fungi > Basidiomycota > Agaricomycetes > Polyporales > Phanerochaetaceae > Phanerodontia > Phanerodontia chrysosporium. The sequence continues at coordinate 271,440 of MJGA01000002.1, forward strand.
TCCCGTCAAAGACATGCTCGCTGAGCTCCGCGATCGCTCCGTGTCGTTTGATAGCCGGCTGCAGCGTCTCGAGGTCCTACTCGAGCGATTGTTAGGTGCAACTCAGATCTCAGGAAAGACGGCAAATCGCAGTGAAGAGGGGCGGCGTTGACTCTGGCGGCTCACCGAGTCAGCCAGAGGGGGCGCTCGGCAGTGGTAGGGGTCCTCCTCAAAGTTGCAACACGTGGACGCCAAGGACTCTTCGCTGGCGAAGCCTAGCGTCTTGTCTCTTGTTCATCCCACTGACTGCTAGGTCATATAATCTGCGTTGTACACCGCACTCTGTGGCTAATGGATAGCTTGTTCATCTCCGTGAGACCGCCATCCTAGTCATAGACAAGGATCGACTTTTGGCTGATTCCTCCATATCGTCCCCGATCGACATCGGGCCTGGAGCTTCAAGGCCTCGACGGTGAGCGGCATGATTAGGCACGAACGGGGGCACTAGAAGGGCCATTGCATCAGCGCTTCCGCCTTCGAGGACAGCAAAGATCTGTTTCAACCGGTCGCGCGCTGTCCCGCATCAATGTACATCATACGCATTCAGATCTGCGGCACCCACGACAAGGTGCGTACATCGACCGACGTTCTGAGCGTGATGGAGGCTGAGAACTGCGTTCAAAGTAGCGCTTCGGTCTCGGGCGAGGGTCGCGTGCTCTTAAAGACCGCGAGATGACACTCAGATGTCCCTCCTCCTTCGTCGCCAAGTTCCAACGTTGCATATCCTCCGAGGAAGACTTTAGAAGATAAACAGAGGATGTCTACAGATACTGAGATGGACAATAGCCTCGCCAGGGCTTCGTCGTCTCTCAAAGCTTCCACAACTGCTGACGCGACCAAGTCCGCATCCAAGAGGACAAGTGTCATAGGTTAGTCAGTCATCTATTCTACTGATAGATACCGTGATTGTTCCCCACAGGCATGATCACTGCTGTTCAGGCGGAAGCTGCCAATCCGATGGTTCAAGCAGTCGCGCCAGTCGCTACTCAGACGCTTCAACTCGTGCAGTCGCAGATCGACAATCTGGGATCGGCGAGCAAATTCCTCACCAACGCCCTCGACGACCTGACAAAAATCCACCCGTTTGTCTCTGGTGCGTGCATCTGGTACCACCGTATAAAGCGGTCCTGACGACGCCTTCACCAGTCGCCGTATTGGCGTTCAAGACAGCGCTTCAATTCGAGTTGACTCGCCGCCAGAATGACAAGCGGATCATGCTTATCCAAGTGAAGATGAATGATATGTTTTCGGTCTTACTAATGTGTGTCCTGTTTTTCTTCGACCATTGGATTTTGATAGAAGCCCTAATGATGAGAACTGGCCCTATAGCTTGCGTAAGCTTGGCCGAAGCGAGCGCGGCGGAGACGGCAAGACGGTTGAAGAGCGACTCGGGGGACGCATTACCAGCATTGCCAATGACATCGAGAAGTATTCGGCGATTTGCGACACATTTTCCAAGAAGAAAACTATTGGTAAGCACTTCGCCATGTATTCTCGAACTGCGTCCTGATGCTTGGCCCATAAGTGAAGCTATTCCGCAGCCTAGAATGGGAAGGAAGCTAGAAGGCTTCATTCAGCTCTTCGAGGACCACAAGCAGGCCCTGCAAGAAGATCTCGCGATATATTCTAGCGTCGGCATTCAACAGGCCAACGCCACGCTCGCTACAGTTTCACTGCACGTTCAAAGCACCGGTGACAGGACGAGTACGCTTCTCCTCTTGCGGGCCTTGCGTTCGCCAACCGAGCGCGATCTCCTTCGTGAGATCGAGCTCAAAGGAGGTGCCGAGAAAGTCCTCAAAGACGAGGGCGAGATGCGGAAGCTGATCGAGAAGTACGGCGACAAGGAGTCACCAGGCGAGGGAAAGTCGCTTTCGAAAGATTCGCAGGCCACGCTCGTCAGGGATATCACCCGCGACCTCAATAAGTCTTTCTCGGACATGATTCAGGAGAACGAGGAGCTCTTCACGCGGAAGTTCAAGGCCCAGCAGGAGGTTTTGCGAGAAGAGATGTCGACCATCGTTAGTCGCGAGTCTGACCGTGTCATTGGCGCAATTACCTCCGGTCCACATGACAAGATTCTGGACAAGGTGAGAGCCATCGTCACATATGCAGATCTATCGCACTGACGTCGCGGCTTAGGATCTATACGAGGTCTGGAGAGAATCGGTACGTCCCCACCTAAACGGTCTCACAATCCTGCTGAAGTTTCTACAAGGGCTGGAAAGCGATGGTGAAGGCAAGAAATCTCGTCTTAGGTGTACGCGAGTACTACGCCGAGCGCCACAAATCAACCGCCTCCACCGAACGCCTGACTCTCAAGGAGATCGGCGCGATAGTTTCCTCGGGCGACGATTCAGACCAGAAGGTACAGGAAGTAGCAAAGCTCGCCCAAGCTGCGAATCGCGAGGTCGTCGAAGATGCATGGGCACTTGAATATATCACTATTTCCCGCATTCAGCCGTTGCTCGAAGCTTTCGATGACGACGCTTCGTCCCTTGTCTCTATCGCCGAGGTCAATGAATTCACGAAAGCTCGGCCGAAGGACTGGAGGTGTGTGAGTCGCTACGATAGCGCCAACAATGGACTAACATGCGCATGGGTAGTCTGCCCAAGTGGTTAGCGTACTGGTCGGCAGGTGAGGGCGTTCTGCCTGGATCGCCGCGCAGGCATAGCTAAGAAAATATCACAGGTTATCCGCTGACCCTCGGCTTCTATTTCCGCCGAATTCAAGTGCTTCTCGCACGTATATCTGTGCTAGCGCACGAAGCGCGAGCGAGAGTTCCAGGAAACAACATCATTATCGACTACTTCACGAACGATGTATCGCCGGTGCACAGCCTCGACGAGATGCTCGCTGGTGTCTACGCCGGTCTTTCTGATCAACCAGACCGGGACCAGTACCTCTTCGATCGCTTCAAAGATTATGTAGACGCGGAGGAAGCGAGAATACAGAAGAAGCTAGAATCTGTGAAGTACCTTATTGATGCGGAGGATACGCTGCGGTTCGTTGTGGGGTCGGTCCGAATGGAGAAGGTGAGTGGCAACCAGGCGCTCGAGTTTCTCGTGGAGCTCAGTCTACGCCCTAGAACCTCTTACCCCTGATATACCTTCTCCTGCGCCGTGCCTGGCATGTATTCCGACACGCGCGGAGTGTCACGCTGCACCCGCAAGAGCTCATCAACATCGCAGATTCCTTCACCACCATCTACTGGGCAGCATGCAAACGTGCAGATCACCTTACAGGTACGTCCCCAACACCCTCGTCAAGTACATTCACAAGACTGACGAGATAATCTCGGTAAGCTAAATGCAAGCTGCAAAATATAGATCCGAAAGAAGAGCTTCGGAAGTTTTCATACGGCATTGTGAGGACGATACTGGCTTGCAGCTGTCAATCTGCTAAAACTTGTATTCTCAGTATTACTACTGCAAGTACGCTGAGGAAACGGACGTATTCAACACCAGCGAATATATGTCTGCTATCTACCTTCGATCCAAGTCGAAGGAGTTCAGCGCGGAACCGTGCGCCATTGGAGAAGTCAGCTTCCTGTACAGACATTTATCGGCCTGCCGCACCCTCTACTATGCCGACCTCGATTTTGTTAAGGAAACCGACCCCCTGAAGCCCTTCTCTACCCTGCGCAAGACCTAGACCCCCACGTCGAGATCTACGACAGCGATGAACTGTGGCAGCCATCATCTGCGAACAGTCGTCCCATATCATGGACGGGCCACCATTCTTTCAAGCTGTACGACGGAGGCTACAGCAGCAGCTACCCTATCGGAGTCGTATACCTCGCTCTGCCGCCTCCTGGACAAGACGGACCCGTCTCTGGGTCCGGCATGAACGGAAAGGGTGCTTTCACCATCACAGGGACTCTGCAAGGGTCTGCGATCAACCTGACCCAGGAGCTCGCGTTGGGCTCGTATCATTTCGTCGGCACACTCAACGACGCTCGCGATGCCATTGAAGGGACCTTCTCCACGACCTATCCCGCTGATGTCCAGACTGTCGGTACCCAGGCCCAGGACGCCGATACTCAGGATACAGCCAGCGAGGCTGGAGATCCCGCTGACAACGATCCCGACGACAGCGGCTCTGGCGCTGGTGGCCCTGACGCTGGCAGCTCCGGTGCTGCCCCAGAGAACCAAGGTCGCTTCGAGCTACATGTAGCGCGAACCCGCTTTTCGTATCTCGAGCCGACCGAGGAAGAACTCGCAGCGAACAAAGCGCGCGCATTGTGGCGATTTGCGATAGAGAGCGTCTTGAACCTCGTGCGCATCAAGTGCGGACACTTCACCTGGCCCTACCTGAAGGAGCGGCGAAGGGTTCGCCAGCGTTTTATCGAGTTATACAGTCGGTTAGACACCGACGCGCTTCCAGGCATACCGCCTTTCCTGCCAGAGCTATCGAGCGAAGAGTCCGACGAGCTCGCCTTGCTCGCGTCCATGTGCTCGAAGCAGGACCTACAACTTTATCAAAAGCTGTCCGTGATTATTCGACGAAGGATCTCTGTACACTGGTGAGTGAGATGCTATGTCTACCAGATGAACAAATATCGCTGAGTGCTGTCAATCAGGGGCCTTTATTGCGATGGTTGTGGTGAGAAGATTGTGTCCGTCAGATGTCTCTGCCTCGATTGTCTAGACATCGACTTGAATACTGGGAAGCTCTACAACAAGGGCATCGGTCACACTGTCGACTTATGCTCCAACTGCATCACCAAGGAGGTTATTCGCGACGCGGAAATTGAGTCAACACGAAAGAATCACCTGATCTCTCATGCTCTATTCGAAACAAGGATCCCGGCGTTCAAAAGAGAAGAATGGGACCGCATCTTCTACGTGAAGAGTGTGCTGAACGACGCCCGCGCTTCAGGTGTGTCATCTTGAGGTAGCGTGTAGTGTCAAATCTGCTGACACTCTGCTCTCTGGATACAGATGAGGCCGCAGCGAACCGTCACTGCGCATATTGTCAAGATCCGCTCAGTACGCCATACTGGTATTGTATTGACTGTGAAGGTACGTGACCATGGAATCTCCTTTTCGTGATGATTTAATCTTCGCAGGGAAAACATGTGTTTGCATGAAGTGCAAGGTGGAAAAGGACGACGCGCTGGCCCATGAGGACGAGTGCTCGTACGCAGGCTACGCATCAGCCGTGCACGATGGCCGACCCATTGAAGATGAGGATGATGATCCGCCCCCAGCAGGAGAAGGCGAAGATGCCGGGAGCGGTGGTCCTAGCTCTTCGGAAGAGGCAGTACCCGATGAAGGAGAGGCATCAGGCCCTGTCGATCCCGCCTCAGCCAGCAATAACCCGGACGATGCACACGATAGTGCAGCCCCCGAACGCACCTCAGAAGACGGCCAGATTGTTGCCGCAGAAACCGCAGAGGAAAAGCCCGACGACGACGATGTTGGCACGACCGAGGAGCCGGTGAACCATTCGTTCAGACACCAGTTCCTCCTCTACAAGCCGACCCCCGCAACTCCCGAGTCTACCGCTGGCGATCCCATCAAAGGGATGTTCGTCGAGCTCCGGGATCGTATCTCGGCTTTTGACAGCCGTTTAGAGCGTCTCGAGGCCCTCCTCGAGCGGTTACTCGGCAGTACGCAGAGTACAGGAAAGGCAATGGATGGTAGTGAAGACGAGCGGCGTTGAAGGTCGCTCACTGAGGATGCCATCAGGGACGGTTGACGGTGTCTGGGGGCATACCAGACATCGTGGACCCCGGAGTCAAATTCGCTGGCGTCTGCTCTGCAATTCATCTTTGCTTCACCCACCGCTAGTCGTATAATCTGCACCGTCCATGTCCTCTTTGCGACAAATCCATATGCTGTGTACCTTCGGAGGAACAGGAACCTGCTCACCGACGAGAGTTGCACTTCGCTCGCGCACTCCATGTTGCTCCCGGTCGACGTTGGTTTCGCATCGCCGGTTCGTCGGCACTGAGTCTGTGTAGGGTGAAATGGAATAATCGGGCACGAAATGTGCATGAGAAGGACCTCCTACCAGCGGTTCTGCTGTAGAGCGCGGCAAAGATCTGTTTCACCGAGTCGCGCGCTGTCTAAAATCCCATCGATTTGCATGATCCCTATTCAGACCTGCGGCGCCCACGACCAGGTGCGCACATTGTTCAACACTCTGAGCGTGATGGAGGCTGAGAGATGCGTCAATGTAGCGCCTCGGTCTTGGGCGAGGGCCGCGTGCTCTTAAAGACCGCCAGATGTGGCTGAGGTGCCCCAACTCCTTCACCGCGAGGTCCTGATCTTGCACATCCCCCTAGCAAGACCGTAGACGTAAACACGCGATGTCTGGAGATACCGAGATGGACATTAGCCTTACCAGGGCGTCGTCGTCTCTTAAAGCGTCTGCTGCAGCCGACCCCTCAAAGGCTCCGTCTCGAAGAACTAGTGTAATAGGTCAGTCAGCTCCTTCTCAGCGGTGAGATGCTTACGACCGTTCTGCATAGGCATGATCACTGCCGTGCAGGCGGAAGCTGCCAGTCCGACCGTGCAAGCAGTTGCACCAATTGCAACTCAGACACTCCAACTTGTGCAGTCACAGATCGATAATCTAGGGTCGGCGAGCAAGATTATCACCAACGCTCTCGACGACCTGACAAAAATACATCCTTTTGTCTCTGGTACGTGCGTTCAACGCTATATGCAGTGCGACTCTCAATCTGCCTGGTCAGTCGCCGTTCTGGCGTTCAAGACAGCGCTTCAGTTCGAGTTGACCCGCCGCCAAAATGACAAACGGATCATGCTCATCCAAGTGAAGATGAATGACATGTTCTCCGTTCTACTTATGTGCGCCCTTTGTCTCTGCAACTCATCTATCTCCTCAGAAGCTCTGATGTCGCGAATTGGTCCTACAGCTTGCGTAAGCTTGGCCGAAGCGAGCGCGGCGGAGACGGCAAGACGGTTGAAGAGCGACTCGGGGGCGCATTACCAGCATTGCCAATGACATCGAGAAGTATTCGGCGATTTGCGACACATTTTCCAAGAAGAAAACTATTGGTAAGCACTTCGCCATGTATTCTCGAACTGCGTCCTGATGCTTGGCCCATAAGTGAAGCTATTCCGCAGCCTAGAATGGGAAGGGAAGCTAGAAGGCTTCATTCAGCTCTTCGAGGACCACAAGCAGGCCCTGCAAGAAGATCTCGCGATATATTCTAGCGTCGGCATTCAACAGGCCAACGCCACGCTCGCTACAGTTTCATTGCACGTTCAAAGCACGGTGACAAGACGAGTACGCTTCTCCTCTTGCGGGCCTTGCGTTCGCCAATCGAGCGGGATCTCCTTCGTGAGATCGAGCTCAAAGGAGGTGCCGAGAAAGTCCTCAAAGACGAGGGCGAGATGCGGAAGCTGATCGAGAAGTATGGCGACAAGGAGTCACCAGGCGATGGAAAGACGCTTTCTAAAGATACTCAGGCCACACTCGTCAGGGATATCACCCGCGACCTCAATAAGTCTTTCTCGGAGATGATTCAAGAGAATGAGGAGCTCTTCACGCGGAAGTTTAAGGCGCAGCAGGAGGTTTTGCGAGAAGAGATGACGACCATCGTCAGTCGCGAATCGGACCGCGTCATTGGTGCGATTACGTCTGGTCCACATGATAGGATTCTCGACAAGGTGTGGCTTTCCTTTGCCACTGCGAGCCAATCTAATTGAAACCGAATTGTAGGATCTATACGAGGTCTGGAAAGAATCTGTATGCGTCCCTCGAAGCGTCCCCATGATCTAGCTCATGCCGTTCACCAGGGATGGAAGGGCATGGTCAAGGCACGAAATCTCGTTCTTAGCCTGCGCGAATATTACGCCGAACGCTACAAGCCTGCGGCCTCAGCGGAACACGAGGCACTGAAGGAGATTAGCGAGATAATCTCTTCGGAAAGTGATACCGACCGGTCGAAGGTACAGGAAGTCGCGAAACTCGCACAAGTTGCCAATCGTGAAGTCCCAGAAGATGAATGGGCGTTAGAATACATCACGATATCCCGAATTCAGCCTTTGTTGGAGGCCTTCGACGACGATGCGTCCTCCCTTGTTTCCATCGCCGAGGTTAATGAGTTTACGAAAGCTCGGCCGAAGGACTGGAGGTGCGTGACCGCTATTGCAGCCCATGGAACGAACTAACGTACTAATGGTCAGTCTACCGAAGTGGATGGCATACTGGGCCGCAGGTGCGAGGCTACGACTTTACTGTCTCATGCTACCGTCGCTAACCAGACAACCCAGGCTATCCGCTTACTCTGAGTTTCTACTTTCGCCGGATTCAAGTCCTTCTCGGCCGTATATCGGTGCTGGCACATGAAGCACGAGCGCGATGCCCAGGCAACAACCTAATTGTCGACCGCCTCATGAACGATGTATCTACGACACACAACCTGGATCAAATACTCGCCGGTGTGCATTCGGGCCTTTCCGAACACCCGGAATGGGACCAGTACCTGTTCGAGCGTTTTCAGGATTATGTTGACAGCGAGGAGGCCAGGATACAGAAGAAGTTGGAGTCAGTGAAGTACCTCATTGATGCTGAGGATACATTGCGGTTCGTTGTGGGCTCCGTTCGACTAGAAAAGGTACGCACTAGGCAGCTTCTGTAGACCGAAAAACTCAGCGCCTGCGTAGAACCTGCTTACTCTGATTTACCTCCTACTCCGCCGTACTTGGAATGTGCTCCGGCACGCTCGCGATGTTGCTCTACACCCACAAGAGCTCATGAACATCGTCACCTCCTTCGGTATAATCTCCTACGTGGCGTATAATCGTGCAGATCACCTCACAGGTATGTGTGCTCTTGTCGACCATTTTCCGAGATTGACGAACGTGATGATTGTAACAAGCTATGTGCAAGCTTCAGAACCTAAATCCGCAGGAACAGCTCCGCAATTTTTCGTACGGCATTGTATGTATCGGAGTAATATCTCCTATCCACCGACGGACTGAAGCTCTCGTCTAGTATTACTACTGCAAGTATGTCGAGGACACGGACGTGTTCAACACCAGCGAGTACCTCTCCGCTATATACGTCCGATCTAAGTCGAAAGATATTGGCACCGAACCCTATCCCATTGGTGACATCACTTTCTTATACAGACATCTGTCACCTTTCCACACCGTTTACTACATCGACCTTGATGTCGTCAAGGAAACCGAACCTCCGGAGGCTCTTCTGTACCCCGCGCAAGACCTGGACCCTCACGTTGAGATTTACGACAGCGATCCTTCCACGGAAGAACGCTCAGCGCCCTGGACTGGCCATCTTTCGTACAAGCTGTTCGATGGTGGCTATAGTGGCAATCATCCCGCTGGTATCATATACCTCACCCTTCCGCCTGCCGGGGAGGACGGACCCGTCAGCGGTTTGGGCATGGACGGTGAAAGTAACTTTACGATCGCCGGCACCCTACAAGGATCCGCACTCAGCTTCGACGAGGCCCGCACATCCGGTTCGCGTCGATTCGTGGGCACACTCAACGCAGATCGTGATGCCGTCGAAGGACACTTCCTCCTGGCCTATCGTCCTGATCTTCAAGCCACCATCGTTCAGGACGCCAATCCTTCGGAATCGAGTGACGGTAAAGGTCAATCCAACGACGATAAACCGGGCGATATCGAAAACAGTCCAGACTACCTAGGCCGCTTCGAACTGCGTGTAGCTCCCACAAGGTTCTCGCACCTTGAACCCACCCCGGCGGAGCTTGCACTCAACAGAGCGCGCGCGTTGTGGAGGTTCGCGATTGCAAACACCTTGCACCATGTACGCATCCGGTGTGGGCGGTTCACTTGGCCCTACCTCAAGGAGCGGCGGAGAATTCGTCGACGGTTCATTGAGTTATACGGCCGAATGAACACTGAGGCCCTTCCAGGTGTGCCCCCGTCTCTGCCAGGGCTGTCGGCCGACGAGGCCGACGAGCTAGCCTTGCTTGCATCGATGTGCTCGAAACAGGACCTTCAAGTTTACCAGAAGCTCTCCGTGGTCGTGCGGCGGAGGCAAGCCGTGCATTGGTGGGCACTATCTCACGTGGTGTACGAGACGACAAGCACTGAGCGCCATGACCTAGGGGTCTATATTGCGATGGATGCGGCGGGAACATCGTGTCTACACGATGCCTCTGTCTAGACTGCCTTCACATTGATCCCGAGACTGGAAAGCTTCTCAACAAGGGCTTAGGTCACACCGTGGATCTGTGTTCCAACTGCACGGACGAGGAGGTTATCATAGACTCAAAGCTTGAGTCGGCACGGAGGCGTCACTTTCCTTCCCACTCACTATTCGAGTCCAGGATTCCAACTTACAAGCGGGAGGAATGGGACAGAATATTCTACGCTAGAAGCCTTCTAGATACGACCCGGGCTTCAGGTGCGTCGTCCCAAGGAGGCCATGTTCTCTTGGCTGATTGATATCCGGCTCCTCAAACATAGACGAACCTGCAGGGACACGTAAATGTTCCTATTGTCAAGAGCTGCTCGAAGCGCCTTACTGGTATTGCGTTGATTGCGAAGGTGTGCGGATTTACATTTCCCTTCGTAGAATATTATTGACTTCCGCAGGGAAAACGTGCGTCTGCATGAAGTGCAAGGTCGAGAAGGATGACGCACTGGCTCATGAAGATGAAGCGTCGTACGCAGGCTATATATCAGCTGTTATCGCTGGTAGCCGTGCTGCTGACACGCCAGCCGTCGCGAAAGACGTTGAGGGTGTCGCTGGTGGCGATGAAGTGGTCACTTCGGATCCGGGAGCGCCCGAGAACAGCGAGGCAGCAGATCCTGCGGCGCCTGCTCCAGCTAGCAGTGTTCCAGGCCAGGCGCAAGACAGCGAAACCCCGGAAGGTACCCCAGAAGACGTTCAGGGCACTGCCGAAGGTGCCGCACAGGAAGCCAGGCCCGACGACGAAGTTGTATGTGCAAACGAGGACCCGGTGATCCATTCCTTCAGACACCAGTTCTTCCTCTATCAGCCAACACCAGCGATATCTGAGGCTGCAGCCAGCGATCCTGTCAAAGGGATGTTCGTCGAACTTCGCGATCGCATCTCGTCCTTTGACAGTCGACTGGAGCGCCTCGAGTCGCTTGACAGTCGATTGGAGCGTGTCGAAGCCCTGCTCGAGCGATTGCTTGGCGTTGCACACATCGCAGAGAAGGTTGCGGATGGTGGTGCAACGGGCGTGTGATAGCTATTCTGTGTTCCATCCAATTATACAATCAAATCTACCTTCCCATCAGCTTGCATACAGCACAGGCCCCATGAACGTAGCAGATCACCCAAGCTGCTAGGTATAGCATCCAAACAGACAATGATGTGAAATTGAATGCGCACCAGAACGGAGGGCAAAAGCCGCAGCGCGACAGCGAAAGAGGCCCTGATATCAATCGCTGAGTATGAGACGCGGAAGACGACAATCGGCTGATACGCAGGCTTGAGCAGATATGCGGCCTTCGACCGAACTCGCGAGGAACTGGAGATGTGTGCAGCTGAGAGAGAAGGAACTGCCAGGTTGGTTACCGCTGGTCGACGTGAACGAACTGCATAGCGTTCAGGTCGCGCTCGATGAAGCCTTGAATAGCGGCTGTGCGGCGCTGCAGACTTGAAACGACGCGATCCAGTCATATTACAGCAATCTACAGTGTGTGCATCCACCAGCGTACACTCACTCACAAGGGAACAGTAGTAACACGGTCCGTGGGACGGTTTCGTTGCGCAGAGAGGGAGGGAGAGGGTAAACCAATGCAAGATATGTGTGCGTCAAGATCATGTGGAATGCCTGCAGATGTAATAAAGATAGTTCATGGGGGCTCGGCTAGGTGTGTCATAGCGTAAGAGACGTGCGATGATCAAGAATATGAGAAGAGGCGTGAAAAGGTGCTTGTAGGGTATACACAATACGTCGCGAAAGTCATGAAGAATCGTCAGAGACGACGCACCGGGGACCTAGCGTCCCCGCGCGCGCTCGCCGTGACTGAGAAGAGGGAAGGGCCAGGCGCACTACCGGAGCGACGCCTTAGACGGGCGGGTGTGCATCGTCTGCACGGACGTGGTGGCGGGCAGCGGTGCTGCCTCTGGTTCGGCGGGCGACGCCTGTGCCTGTGCCTGCGCACTAGCGTTACGGATGGACACGAGAACCTCCTTGCAGTAGCGAAGCTTCTCGACGAGCTTCTCGTTTCGCTTCGCTTGCTCGGCATTCATCGGTGGCCGCAGTGAGTTCGACATGATTTCACTCAGAGGTTGCCGCGAGAGCTGGTAGTTCTTGTCGATGTGGGTCACCAGAAGACCGTGCGATGATAGGATAACCTTCGAGTGGTCGTAGAAGTTGAACTTGATGTCCGGTGTTAGACAACTCGAAGTATGTTGAAGCCAAGAAACTCACCTGCAGGACATCGTGGCTCATCTTGAAGACGATGACATGCTTCATGCGCAGATACTTCTGCACGAAGTCCATGCCCTTCGTCCGCTCGAGATCCGTGTAGGTGTAGTCGTACTCGCCGTACAACCGGTCCATAATGTACTTCTCGAAGTGCTTCAGCAGATACACCTTGCTCTTGAGCTCTTCGGGATGCTCAGACACCGTGTAGTTCTTCCGAACGTATACGGAGCCCTGCCGCCGAGAGGAAATGTAGTCAAAGTGCCTGGACAAGAGCAATAATGAGCATATATGCACAGCTTCAGATGTGCGTACACTCACATCTTATCCGCGGAGAGCACGATAGTCGTGCTGTCGTTGAAATGCACACCCACGGATCCGTCCGTCAGCGCATAGCCCATGCCGTACTTGTTGCAGTAGTCGACCCATGAGACGATGAAGACCTTCGGGTCCGGGAGCTCCACGTCTTCCCTCGGGTCACGGAAGAGCCTTCCCGCCGACTTGGCCTCGAACGCCGTCGTCAGCACCTGCGCCGCCGCATCGAAGCTGTTGATCTTCGGCAGGGACGCGGACGAAGGGAGCGCCGGGCTGCTGACCTTCGTCGGCAGTGCCGCCTTGGCTTTCTCCTTCATCGTATCGAGCTCGGGCACGCCGCGTCGCGGCGGAGGGACATTCTCCACATCGTCATAGCCAAACGTCGGAGCAGCCGTCTGCGCAGGCACCATCTGCGCCACGATGCGGGCCTTCTGGGACTCGAGCTCCTTCTTACGGAGCTCCTCAGCCTTGTTCACGGGCTCGTGCTCGTCGCCGAGCCGCGCCTCGCGCAGGCCACGCCCTGGGGATGCGCGCGCCTGCTCGACCTTTGCCGCCTGCAGCTTGCGGAACAGGGGCTGCTCGCCACGTGTAGTGAGAGGTGCAACGAGGAGAGGCTGCCGCGCTGAGCTGAGTAGGGCAGAAATCGGGCTGCCTGGCTGGACAGCCCTCTGGAACTCCTTCTCTTGCTGCGCGAGGCTTGTGCTTGCGCTCCGAAGCCTGTTGGCCGCCGGCTCAGGGGCGGACGAGGCTTCCATATCGCCGGCGTCGTCGTCCAATCCAGCGTGTTTGCGGAGCATTGCGAGGTTCTGCTGCGAGATGGACATGTTAATATGGCGGAAGTCCGGGACGGTGTCATGTGCAGACACAGGGATGCACGCGGGCACGATACCACGCGTAAACCAGTAGTGGTCAAGGATTTCATGGAGTGTGGGACGCTGTTGCGGGTCGGGTGTCAAGATTTGTTGCACGAGTTCTTGGACTTCCCGTGAAACGATCCGGTCTGCAGGGAATTCATACTCGTTATCGCGAATACGCTTGTAGATGGCCTTGACATCCTTCGTCTGGAAAGGGGGCCGTCCAATAACCAGGGTGTAGAGAATGACGCCAATCGACCAGGTGTCCACCTCGAAACTATGGCCGTTAGCGGTGTCGAAGAGGACCTCAGGAGCGATGTAGTTGGGTGTACCGCAGATGGTCTTCTTGCGCTCTCCGGGGCTCTCAATGAGCGCCGCAAGGCCGAAGTCACCGACCTTGACGTTCATGTTGACGTCCAGGAAGATGTTGCCGAGTTTCAGGTCACGGTGGATGACTTGGTGGTTGTGCATATAGTGGCACGCGCCGAGAAGTTGGACCATGAAGTATCGCGACTCGGGCTCCGTAAACCGCCTGCGGCGTCGGAGCATGTCCATGAGCGAGCCGTTGTGGCAGAGTTCTAGAGTCATATAGACGTTCTCATCGTCTTCGAAACAGTCCATGAAGCGGACGATGTTCGGGTGCTTGAGGGCGCGGTGGATCTTGATCTCCGCATAGAGCTGGCAGGATAACATAAACACGGGCCCGTATACACGTTCTGCAGCGGCTGACCTTTGTCTTCGCTTTCTTCGTCTTCAGCGACTGTTTGGTGACGACCTTGCAAGCCCAACGCTTCTTCAGACGATCTTCGACCTCATACACGCGTGCGAAGCCACCCTAAAGTATGATATGAGACTGTTTTCCGATCGTGGCAGCCCCTGACGACGCACCTCCCCGAGCATCCCCACTCTCGTGAACTGAAGCACTTTGGCCTTGTCTGTGATGAGCCTAGGTGGCGATGGAGGAGGAACCTTCACATTTTGCCTGGGCAAGGGAGGGGAGGAAGGTTGCGCGGGTGCTTGTTCTTGCTGTTGCTTAGGAGGTGTCCCTGGAACGGGGATGGGTTGACGGACGGGCTGAGCGGGCCTGACGTTGTTCGCGGCGGTGTTGACGAGCGGATAGCGGCGAGATTGAGGGAGAAGATTCGTGTAGACGTTCGCCGACATCGTTGTGGCCTAACACCGTCGATGTCGTAGCAAATATTCAGAAAAACAGAGAGAAAAATAGAGGTTTGGTTCAAGTTGTGCACGCCCAAGCCGCGAGTCGAACTTCCGCCCCAGCTTACATAAGCCGCATGCCAGCCCCAGACGCCTGCCAGCCTCGCGTTTCCGCGTCTATCACGTGAGCGTTTCCGACCTCTGCCCACAATCCTCGGTAGCATAAAATACTCGGTGTTATGAATTACGGAACCAAGTAAGTGGAGAGGGAATTTGATGAGCTGTTATGTCACTCAACTGCATCCGATTGGCGCAAGATTTCAAGATATAGCAGCCAGAGGATAAAGACACCGGTACTATTACACTCAGCTAGGTAAACGCTGTTTTCCAAGCACTACATAGGAAACCACCCCGCCGCGACCGAATAATTTGCCTACTATTTCACTACACAAATGATCCGTACGCTCAAGGGAAAGACGTGGTGCCATAGAATAGTTGTCTGCGAAGCAGTCAGCATTGGTTCTGGTCTGGCAGAGCTTGAGGGTTACATACGATGCGCTGACATGAGCCGGCGAACTCAACACCACAACGCTCACCACGCATGCTTCCCACACCACCGCTAAGACACACACAGCGCCCGCAACCGATATGGCCACCACAGGTCCCGCGAGGAGAGAACGTGCGGTGGTTGCCGGCATAACGGTGCGCGATGAGGCAGTATCGATGAGTTGAGTGTGCACGAGTGCGGTTTGCGACAAATGTTGTGTTAAAATCCTTGAGTGTGCATCCCCTTATATGCGTTTTAGCGCATGACGATTCGAGACTTCCGCGCTATGGCAGAGCAGGCCGGATCGCAAGACTGTTCCGCGCGGAAGACGTTGCCTGGCAGTTGGCGCAAGTACCACGCTTTTGGTTCGTCTCAGCAGCCAAGTACTCCCAAATGAGTTGCTCCGGGATGCGGACACGATGTGCTGGATGTGCATGTGTACTTCGGAACCCCCCTCCCAGATACGGAGGGCAGTGCAACCTAGAAAGTCAGCATTTAGACAGCCCACATGATCAACAAGCTGAACGGACGCTTGAATTACGAGGGATAGTTCCTGTGTGGTTAAGTTACCCTTCAACGATACCGCTGGTTAATATGGGAGGCAGACATACCGTTCTGACCCTCTGCTCGGCCAGTATCCTGTGCGATGGGAACTATCTCCGCAGGAATCTGTGTGCCCCGAGAGAATCACATAGTATAATAGACATCCATCACAATGCGTATTCTATCCGCGCGCATAGACGTTTTTTGTGGTTCGATACGTCGGTAAGATAACGAACTCGATGAGAGCAAACCACAACGGGTTTGCCGTCATTGATCGGATCACGTTTACCTGGTGGCGTTCGGCTCGGAGCGCCTGAAATGGCACTCAACAAACCCGCTCTCTGCCTTTTCGAGCCTCTCGATTTACCACGGACAGAGATAGCGACTTCTCGGGGTTTCCTGTGTCTCCGGGGAACACACAGGGGACGGAAATGACGTTTTCTGCCCTTTACGGTGGTGCTTCAATGAGCAGAGACAAACGATACGCCAAAGGTCGCGAAATCCAAATAGTCATCGGTCCCGATGTCAAGCCTGCTTTATCGCATAGAGGTCGAGCTGATCAATACCTAAGCTCCTCGCGAGAATATGTTGCACACCATCTTGGATGTAACACCCGTGGTATCTATTCTATACGTACAATCCAGTATTTACACTACATTACGCTTCTAGTTCTTCGGGGGCCCATCGCACGGCAGTCGGGGAAGCCGAGGTCGCCCCAGCCAGTCCACCAGGGGTAGCACGCCCGGAACGGCGCAGTCTTCTCGATGCCGTGGAGCTCAACGATCTCGGCCTCGGAAAGGTCGATGAGCTTGAAGTTCTGGACGACGCGCTCAGGTGTGACGGACTTGGTCAGCACCGCGACGTCAGGGCGGTTCGCCTGGAGCGAGATGAGCACGTTCGCGGGCGACACGCCGTGCGCCTCTGCGATGCGCGTCACGACCGGGTTCGAGAGCAGTGGCGAGTCCGACGAGCCGAGCGGCGAGTATGCCGTGAGCGCGACGCCCTTCGAGCGGCAGTACTGCACGAGCTCCTCCTGCACGCAAGATCTGAAGAGCAGTCAGTATGTGTGCGACCATCTGAGGGAACACAGGTATACTCACGGGTGCAGCTCGATCTGATTGACGGCGGGGACGACAGTCGCCTCCTTGAGGAGCTTCTCGAAGAACTCGATCGAGATGTTCGAGACACCGATGGCCTTCACCTTGTCGGGGTGCTCCTTGTAGATCTTCTCCATGGACTTCCAAGTGTCGAGCCAGTTCCACTCCTTGTCAGATGAGCCATCCTTGGTCATGGGTGCCGGCCAGTGCATCAACCCTGAGATCTAGTCAGCACACGAGCCGCGAAGTCTAAGCGAGAGGCAGCACTCACAGAGGTCGAGGTAGGGGGTCTCGAGCTGCTGGAGAGAGTACTCGAGAGCCTCGAGTGGGCGGCGGTGGTCGGTATTGTTGAGCTTTGTGGTGAGGAAGATCTCCTCGCGAGGAACACCCGACGCCTTGATACCCTCGCCGACTTCGCGCTCGTTGCCATAGGCAGTGGCGGTGTCGATGTGGCGGTAGCCGGTGCGAAGGGCGACCTCGACGGCCTTCTCGACCGCGCCAGGCTTCGACTGCCAGGTGCCTGCATTCGAGTCAGTCGCTGCACCTGAACCTCGTAGACAGCAAAGAGGTACTCACCGAAGCCCAGGGTGGGCATCAGCGCACCAGTGTTCAGCTTCACGTACTTGGTGGCGGGCATAATGACTATGGGGAAGGTCTTTGGGGGTCATTGCGAGGAGGCCGCGTCTTATATATCCGCACACAGGGAGCAATTACCGGACCTTCGACGCCTTCATGATGTACCCTCAGTTGGGTGATTCATCTGCCGGACAAGCCTCTTCCCCCACATTCGTCAGTGCAGGACAGCAGCCGCCGACGGACGGTCCGTCTGCGACCCGCTATCGATGCAAGAGTCAGCGGCGCCGTCGACAAATGGAGTAAAAACACACTTTGTAAGGTCCCTCCGGCCGGTATTTTCTCACGTCGAGCAACGGCTGCAATTTTCCAGAATTTGACCGAAAGTAGGCACCGACGACGAAGTACGAACTCTCCACATGCGGTGCAGGACATGATCGAGGAGAAAGATATGTCGAGCACGCTCATTGGTCAAGGACATGGGGATGGTCCACGTCCACGGCAGCGAGATGGAGGGAACAGCAAGAGGCGAGCTCGGTCCGACAATGGGCATTGCGTCACTGTCAGGATGCTGCGTATGTTCCCATGTAGGTGCCGAGACTTGGTCGCGATAACTGAACAGCGTGATGCCGGAAGGCGAGCCAAAGTTCAAAGTGTAGTCATAGCGAGCGTTCTGTCATGGCTATGTGCCTGCAGCACAAGCTCGAAGATGTCGGAGGTATCAGTGAGGTCCGGAGACAACATTGCACGTACATGTCGACTCTGTCGAGGCATTCCGAGCACGCTCTCTCCCTGCCCCGCCCCTCTGAAGGACTCCGCTTCGCAAGGCATTTGTCGTCTGAGTCGCACTACAAGAGTACTTGCGGCTAGTGTACTGCAGCACTGTGGCGGAGCCGCCTCTAGCCGTCGTGGTTAGGATAGTCGAATGAAAGAGGATAGCGCTGTCTCAGGAGCCCCCGACCTCGTGCGGGGCGGAACATCAGATAAATCACCCCTCACCCTTCGAAGTGTGCGCATATACTCGCCTTACGACTCTTTCACGACCATTCACGACCCCCTGAGCCATGTCCAAGCCCGTGGCGAAGCCCCCAACGTCGTCCTTCGCAGCGTTCCTCAACGCGCTCTCCTGGTCCCGTTCGCGCAAGGAGACCGACTTCGACGCTGGAATCAACAGCTCCTCGGCATGGACAGAGGCACTCACGAACCCAGACAGCGCCGTCCGGGCGAGCCTGACCCAGTACAACGTGAACGCGTTCTCAGACGACGAGGCGGACGAGGACGCGGATGCACGCTCGCGCGAGGAGATGGACGACCCCGTGCTGGATGCGGAGCAGGGAAAGTCAGCGCGGGCACTGTATGCGTTCGAGGGCAAGCCAGAGTTCCGCGAGTTGACTGCGGTGCAGGCAGGAGACATGCTCGCCGTGCTGCGAGAGGAGGTCGGCGACGGCTGGAGCTTGGTGAAGCACTACGACGGCACGGGCAGCGCAAACCAGAGGTCGGGCTGCTGCCACAGTCATACTACACAGTGCGTGTTACAATCCAGCTTCTGGGTCTCCTTAACCTCGATATGCGTTGCTAGTACACCGCCGAGTTTGCCCAATCGCCCGGCCTTGAGCTCCCGCCTTCAATTCTCAACGCGCCCAGGCAGAAGGAAGGCTCAAGCTCGTCCATCACACCCCGCGGTTCGCCTACACGCCAACTAGACGATACACATGCCCCTCTTGTTCCACAAACCACGGGCGAATGGTTCCCCAGCTTCCGGCGTAGCCTCCTTGGCGGGAAGCAGTTGAACCGTTTCTCGAGTTTCGTGACCAGCGGCGCAGAAGAGTGGGTGTTGCAGGGGGCGGAGGACAAGGAGCCTGCCCCCACGGGTCGACACAGCCGCGGACTCAGCACGAGTTCTGTCCTCGACGACACAGGACTCGGCGAGGCGGACAAGCACTTCGTCGAGACAGGCCCCGCATGGAAGACCAAGGTCCCGCCGTTCCGCATCCTTGTGCACTCGCCGTCGAAACGCACGTCGATGCTCTCGGGCGCGTACACGATGTACGCGGTCACCTCGCTCTTCAGCGCCGACGCGGACGAGAGCAGCGGAGATAGCCCGCCGCCGTCGCCCATGCGCATCACTGTGCACCGCCGGTTCTCGCACTTCGTCGTGCTCCACACCGCCCTCACGCGCAGACTGCCCGGGATTGCGCTCCGCCACTTCCCGAGAAGCAGTACGCGGACGCTTCAACGACGACTTCGTCGAAGCGCGTCGCGGAGACCTGGAGCGGTACCTCAGCCGCGTCGTACGACACCCTGTCGCGCGCTACGCAGAGGTGCTCACGTTCTTCCTAGGCTGCGAGAGCGAGACGGTGGGCAGTTTTGCGCGTTGTTGAATCTTGGCTCTAACGTCGACTAGGAATGGAAGCGGCAATACCCACAGTACCTCTCTTACCCGCCAGCGGGACCGACGTTTTACGCGCACGTCTTCCATCCTGCTTTCAATGTCGACTCGGATGAGGCGGTGGAGGTTGCTGACCGGTTCGACGTCCATACCCGAGCGGTGGGCACTGGCGTGCAGAATCTTCGTAACATCTATGGCAAGATTCGGCAGGCAAGCGTCGGTGCGTGCCCTTCTCCATGTCCAGAGTAGCCCCTGAGTTTCCTTCAGACATGTCGCAGGCGCAACGACTTCTCAGCTACTCCATTCTCTCTCTCATCACGTCCAAGCCGCTGGCGCAGGCATCGACGGCGGGCATCCCCCAAGAGGAGGAAGATCACGATCTGAAGCTGAAGGGGCACATGAACGAAGAGGGTGCCTGGTGCTGGCGCGAGGGCTGCATGGGTAGGTTCCAGTGCTCATGGCTCATCTGATGCTGACTCCACGAACAGACTGTCTCAAGCTCACGAAGGCCATGCAGAAGACGAGCGAAACGCTGCAGACGGTTGCGGACCTGTATGACGATCATGTTAGTATGTCGGGCTCTTCTTGCAGGGCTGCTGCTGAAGGCATTTTGAAGGCCCGTAGGACACAGCTCGCCACCCACGAAGCATTCAAATCCGTTGCACATCCGTCGGCCATGTATGCGGTACGCAGTTATACCGTCTGCCTTTCAGCGCTAGCTCATTGGTTTCCAGGGTGTCGTTGACACCCACCGGTCGACTATAATACGTTACCAAGAGGCGACAGCAGAGGGACAGGCGAGTGACAATGCTCCATGAACGAAACAAAAGCAAGGCTGACGATCGCCCAGGAGAACGATGAAGTCGCGGCGCGTTGCGAAACGGTTCTAAACACGACCATGGCCGAATTCGAGACGTACCATACGCAGAAGGCCGAAGACTTCCGCACACTGACGACAGAGTACCTCGACGGCGAGATCCAACTGTACGAACAGGTGCCCCTCATTTCCTCCTTAGGCCTTGCTGCGTCCTGACGCCGCTAATAGGTGCTCGCCCGCCTCAAGGCTGCACGACGAACGTTCGAGCCGCCCCTGTACGACGCGCTCGCGCGCGGGGCGCGGCAACCGTCGATGTATGAGCGCGAGCTGGAGAACCCACGGCTCGCCCCCGCGCCGCTCACACAGCCGTGTCCACACGTCTTCGACTCGGCCCCGATGCGGCCGGTAAGCGTCGCGATTCAGGAGGGCGTTGGCATGCTCCTGGCTCGCCAACGCGGGCAAGCGTCCTGGGCAAATTCTTCTCCTGAGGGCTTCAACAGTGGTCGTACTCATATCTTGTGAGTGGCTCGTACTACCGTCTACTTGAACTAGGATGTTGACTTTGACTTTGGAGTACTCAGACCTCATTTATAGCATGTATTGTATGAGCTCGATGCATCGCTCTGCTGGTCAAACGCATATTTATGTCATGACGAATATAGCTGTATATACCCTGCGTAATATATCCACTATCATACTACCCGTTGTTTCTCGTAACGCTTAGACTCGGCGCCAGAGTTCCGCCTCACTCTTATCTCTCTGACGGCTAACAGGAAACTAAAAAGACAGATAAAATGCATCACTGGTACGTCGAACGTTGTGTGCTTGCCGTTTCCAAGGAGGCTTACTGCCGCTTTGCCCATCCAGACATGCATCCTTGTCTACGGGACAGCGAGGTAAAACAAGGCCAATGGACAAAGCCTGCTCCTCTCGGTGGCAAGTCTGCGGCCCAAGCAGAGGTGAGCGGCATGTTGTGAGCAGATCAAGCTTGGGTCACGCCCACATCTTCTTTCTTCTAGACACTCCATCGAGCACACCCAAATCGCTGACGTCTGATCCAATACGCCTCGCCACAATAACTACTCCGCAGACCATGGGAACACCGATGAAGACATCCGAGGAGCCCTTCGTTCCGTTCATCTACCGGAAGCTTCGGCAGCCTCTCAGCTGCTCAACAATATCTCAAACGAGCACCTCTGCGCCCTCTCGCTCCATGCGCCCACGCCACGCACAAATTCAACACGCCGCAGGCGGCCGCGCCTTCCGGCCCCGCTCCTCGGACAAGTACTTGACGCCGTGGCGGGACACATCCTGGCCGACACGGTGCACCGCATGGTGCATGCGCTCGAGCAGCGTGGCGGGCCCGGCTGGCACACGCCCTGGACGCGTGCCGTGCTCCCGCTCGCGCTGACATGCCGCAGGCTGCGCCACGCCCTCAACGCGCACATCCGCGTGCTCTTCGGCGTGTCCGTGCGCGCACCCTCCGCGCCGCCGGCCCTTGCTCTGCGTGCGGTGCGCGGACTCGCGGACGATGCCGAGGCGCGCGAGGCGCGCTTTGCTGCATGGGCCCGTGCGCCCGACGCGCGCGAGGTCGTCCCGCTCCTCCGCCGCGGTGGCCCGCTCGAGCGGCTATATCGCGCCTCGGTGTATGCGCCGTGGCTGCTGTACGTGAGCACGCGGCAGCTCGCGGGTGTGGACGGTGTCGCCGATGTGCATATGCAGGTGTGCGAGGAGGTCGAGGCCGCCCGTATAGAGTGTGGCGTTATCTCGGCGGGTCTCTTCCGGCGGCTCGACAGGATGTATGCGCAACTTGCTGACGGTACGTGACTACAACTCGATGTGGGGGGTTGCAGCTGATGGTATTGGGCAGGTGCACGGGTCATGCAGTGCGCCAAGGCCGCGGACGAGGTGCGCGGGCGTATGGAAGAGCCAACGAGGAAGACATTCGAGGTTTGTAACGGTCACTTTGTGCGCGTGCCACGAAACTCACCTTCGCAACAGCAAGCAAAGAACGACACTGTCTCTATTGCGACCAAGCTCTCGCGTTGTGCAAGGCGCACGCGTTCGACGGAGCCGGCCTCCGTCGCCATGGTCAGCTACGGTCTTGTATGCCTGGTGAAGTTGCTTGTGTGCATGAATGATCCTGAGGTCGATATGCTCGTGGGAAGCGTCGTCGAGGAGAGTCAGCATCCCGAGGTGCTCGAGCTCTGGCTATACTATGTTGGCAAGCATACGACGCACATGCAGCGGCGGCGATTGCTCGGTGATCGGAGACATGAGGAGCTTTTGTCGAACCGTTGTATGATTATGAAGGGTTGCACATCCTTCTATGTTTGTCATATTTATACACACTCATGCTTCTCGAGCGCTCCGTATATTTATCTCAGAAGGCTACGACTGAGTCAACGTTCGCTCTAAGACGTGTAGGTACAGTTGCCCTTTTTGCGAGGACAGCTGTTCGCATCATAAGAGAGACAATATGAAACCTGAAGTATGCACCTGTCCTTCGGTTCCCTGATGTGCTGGTGAAGCAATAGAGAAATGGTATTGGTGAGTTCAGCAACATAATCGTTACGTGCACTGTACAAGAGAATAGCATCCCCAGGCTCCCGTGAAAGAAGAATGACCACCGGCTGGCAAGTCCAGCATCAAATGGCCTGCGGAGGACTCGGATCCACTGCTGATTTAGGAGCGTCATCATCTATTTCCAGAGCAGTGAGTGTGCCTAGTGGCCCACGCGGACACCCGTCAGACGTCGATAACGTCCAGGAAGTTATGAAAGAGCTCACATATTAGCGGTGCCTTCCTCTTAAACTTGAGCTTGAACAAGTCGCGGTACACTTCTGGGGTAATCGACACCTCGTTGACGTCCGAGCTGCACACGAAGGAGAGCGTCACCTTGCCCCCGTTGTGCAGCTTGTACATCACTTTTCCTTCGCAGCGCCCCGATTCTAGCGCAAAGAAGAGCGTGATGAGTTTTGCAGAGAAGCGGAGACGACGGTGCGTCTTACCCCAGCAAGAACGATGAACGTGTCGGTCATGCATGGCCCTATAGTCGCTGAGGGCGGAGTCTCCCAGTCCCCCTCCTTAGCGTTGAAGGACACGCGTCTCAGGGAACGCGAGCTTCGTCCATTTACGACGGTGATAGTCGAGGAGTACACTGGCGGCATGTACAGTCAGCGCGTTATGTGGCAGTGTCACCGAGCGCACAACTGACCTGGGGCGGGAGCCAGAGGTTTACAAGGGGTGGGCGCGGCTTGAGGGGAACTTTCCTGTGACCGGCTGCGCTCTCTGGGTTTCTCGGCCTCGCTACACGGCGCAGGGCTTGGAGGTCGTGGCGCAGCGCAACCTACCCCATTTCCAGAACGGCTCTTCATGGGCCTTCGGGACTCTTGACTGCTTCGCGTTCGCTGAATTGGTGCGGAAGGGTCGCGAAACGATCTGATAAGTCCTCGACGTCCTCATCCGTGCGGTGCTTTGCTCCCTTCGCCTCATGGTCTTGTTCCTGGAGGAAGCTCTCGTACCGGCTCGAAGCCTTCCGCTGGGGTCGGGTGTCGGACTCTCTCTGGCTTTCGCGCATGTCGGGTGCATCAGGCACTATGCGGATCAGCTGCGCGGTCCGCTTCCTGTCCTGGCTGGGATGGGGTGCCCGCGCCTTCAGCGCCAGACTAGCCAACATGGCTGTGCCAGAGGCTTAGTGACATCTCACACCGGATGCCGAGCTGCCAACTCACACATTGGATGGACATGGAAGTCCTGCGCATGGGCATGCATCTGACCATACGAGTTGTCGCTGTACGTTTCTGGATCGCTCGTATAGCCTTGTTCCTCATATCCGCGAGGGGTCCCAAGCGCGGCACTCCGGCCATGGTCCTGTGAGACAAATGCTTGGGCAGCGGCTATGCGGGTTGACGGCGATCAATTGAGATACTGATACGAGCCCACTGCTGCTGACGTACTGTAGGGAGGTGGCGGATCGCTATCCTCGTTAGGGCTGCCTGCGATAGAGCCGGAATAGAATTGTTCAAATACCATGGGCATGTCGGGGTGCCCGGTCGTGGATCGTTGGACATAGCTGTACGAGCCGCTTCGATGACCGTTGCTGAAGCGCATTTGCGGGTCGCTCGAGGAGTTGTACAGCGTGAAGCTTTCGTCGGCATGAGGGAGGCCGCTTCCGCCCTCTGTGTAGCCGATGCGGCCACCTGTAACATACGAACGCTTGATGTAGCGGGTCTGCATGACAATCGGTAGGCTGTGGGACGTGGAGGATGGCAATGAGTTTTCAAAGTCCTGGTAGTTTTTATGTGGAAGTAGACACACCGGGGGACCAGCAGATTTGTAGGAGTCGAAGCAGCAATGACCGGGTAAATATACTGTGAAGCATGTAGCCAGCGCACAGAAACCATGCGATGTATCGACAGAGCTATGCCGGCAAGCCTGTCCACCGCGCTGCACTACAGGTTTACGAAGATACCATGCACGTCCCAGGTGTAATGCGTGCCCATCTCAGTGGCGGTGAGTTGGGAGCTGGATGACAAGCCATGTGACCACTACGAGATGTCTCCTCGGTGCTGTATGCTGCACTCGCAGCGCCACCATACAACTTCCATTCATTCCTACTGCCAGTTCCAAGCGGCTAAGGTAGGCCTTATCCATGGGCAGACACCCCCGTAAATGCATCAGGAGACTTGCTAAAAGGTCCATAGTACGGCAGGCAGCGGAGATGAAGGCTTCTAAAGGGAAGTCATACGTTAGCCGACGCTAAATCGCAGCTGGGACTATCCAGGAACACTTGCGTTCACAAGGCTTACAGGGACTGTTATGGTCGATGTTCATGTGTCTGGTCAACCGGACTTTCATTGCCCATGACAGCTCGTCTGTTCATCCAACACAAGAGTCAAGGGCTATATGAGATACTTAATTTTTATTAAAGGGAACAACGTACCGGTGAGTCTTAGATCTGTAGGCGGATACGTGATACCCACACGGCTCAGTGCGAACGAGGCAGGCTAGTATGCGGCAGTGGGCGGAGACCCTCGTCTGTCGTGTAAGCCAGCTGTCAAAAGCTTAGTGCACCTGACAGGGTCCTGGATATCCAACAACGCATTGCAGGCCCCGAAACCCAAGGAAGCTGCAGTGGACGGTCAGACACGACGTATCAGCGAGGTTGCTGGCGGGAGTCACCCAGGCGCTGCACGTGTTTGGCATTGTTTGGCGCCACCTTCGTGGCGCCCACCATCGCACCCATGCACTTGCTTTTCCTTTCTATCGCACGGGCTTGTAACTTCGCCTTTGCCACTTCCTCCAACGACCAAACGCCGCGATGGCGATGCAAAGGAGCACGCAGGGAAGGCAGACGTCGCAGCCAAACTCAAGGTTCGTCGTCTACAGCCTGCGTTCGAAAGATCCTAAGATGATGTTCACCCGGCGCGATCGCGATGGTAGAGAAGAAAGGCAGCAGCGACGACGGAAGGCGGGAAGGCGGCAATGTAGGTAGCTGAACTGGAGGTGTACGTCTTCAAATCCTGTATTCAATGGCGGGGTATGACTGGGTGGACGAGTGGATGACATCTGAGCCAACCCCTGCTACTTCGATACGGATGGCTGTACCGCCAGTCGGTGCATATACCTCGCCTACTCTACGCGAGCGTGCGACGTCTGACTGATGCTTCCGGTGCTATGGAAACCTCGTCCTCAGATGGGCAAGGCGTTCGAGGTGGCGCGCGTGCATCGCGGCGTTTACTACAGGTTGTTCGTGGTATCTAGAGGCTCATACATACATGCATGCGTCGAAGACAGCGTCTCAAGGCTTCGCTCGTAAGAGGTCCTTCCCGCAATCTTTGCTTACAAATACACGTCCGTATATCTGACATCTGCAGGAGGGGCAGTTTACGACGATCTCGACGCTTGACTGTGTACTTCCAGTACGTGGACAGTGCCTGAGGACCCGCACAAACACCTGTCAGACATAGATCACGCACATGATACTATACCTGAGCTTACAGATCAGCGGGACCTTGCTCTCGATGTCAAGTCTAAAAAGATTGCGCAATACTTTGGGTGTGATTGAGATCTCGTTGACATCTTCGCTACATGTGAAGGAAAGCGTCATCATGGTTCCGTTGTGGAGCTTGTACTGCACTTTTCCACCACAGCCTTCTGAGTCTAGATGGGAGAACGACGTTAATGAGCCTTGCATGTTATGAATATATATATCGGGAATCTGACCTATGGCATGCATCGTGAACATATCAGTCGCAGACGCTTCGATCGTCGAAGCGGGCGGCGTTCGCCAACTCCCCTTTGTCACATCGTGGGACACACGTATGAGCGGATGCGCTTCAATCCCATTGATGATGGTAATGGTCGAGGAGTAGTCTATTGACGTGGTTGGTTAGCACGATCTTTGCGCAGCGGTCCAAACATCCGCACAACTGACCACACTTACGAGTTGAGGATTTGGAGCGAGACCCAGCGTCCCGGGCAGGGCTCTCCTGTGACCCACCGCGCTCTCTGGATCCCTCTGTGTCGTCCAACTTCGTAGAGCCCCGATGTTTCTGTTTCTGTTTGGCCCGACCTTCTTGTCCTACAGAAAGTGTCCCGAAGGCGCCCTCTAGATCCTCCGCTGTGTTCTTTCGGTCTTCGAATGACTCATAGTAGCTCCCAGGATCCTCCTCGTATGCGTGGTGCATCTTTCCCCTCACACGATGCCTTTGGCCCTGGAGATCGTCACCATTCTTCTGTTTGGAGGCCTTCCGGGGTGGACGATCTTCGGCTTCTCTGTCGCTGTGTACATAGGTATCGGACTCCGCGCGTCCATGGCCTGCCCACTTCATCCGCTCGTTGCTCTGTGGGGGCTGGGACTGTGCCCGCGCTTTCGGCGCAGGACTTTCAGAACGATCTGCGCTAGAGTCTCAGTGGTACATCACAACCGGATCTAAGCCGAACACTCACGTTTCTGGCGGCCAGCACGATCTTGTCCTTGTGCATGTGCCCGCCGCACCTGTGTCTCGTCACCGTACGCTTCTCGGTCGTCAGCATAGTTCTGGGTGTCGTGGTCAAATTGCGCCCCGTCCAGAGAATCCCAGCGGCCGTCCTGAGGCATGCCCGCCTGGGTAGCTGGAATGAGCGACCCTCATGAGTACAAAGCACATGCGAGTTCAAGATGGAGGACATACTGTAAGGCGGCGGCGGCTCGCCATACATGTTAGGACTCTCCGCCATAGAGCCAGGGTAATGCTGTCCAGACGCCTCTAGACCTTTCAAGCGTCTCATCTCAGACTCTACTTCTAAGCACCTGAGGCAGGCACCTCGAGGGCCGCCTCGAAAGCCAATCGCGGCATCGGGACGGGAGCTGTATATGAGAAGCTTGCATTCTACGCAGCTCGGGCGCCTCCTCCACCTGGGAGGGGGATAGGGAGGGGCTGCCCGTAAAGCAGTGGGCCGGGTAGTGGCATAGGGGGAGATCGCAAGCCCAGCGGTGGCATAACGAGAGGCGGACCGCCGAGGGAATGCATAACGAGAGGTGGAGGGCTAAGGGGTCCATCTAGAAAAGGACGTTGCGTCAGGCGAAATCTAAGCTCATGAGGGGGCAGACGTACAGAAGGGATCCATGGTTTCTCGAGTCGGGGCTGCAACAAGTGGGCTAATATAGCCAGGTGAAGGCGGGGGCGGGCGATGCACAGGTACCAGCAACGACCGCGCGCAAAAATGGTGACACGAGACTCGGAAGGCGTGTGTTAGCAGGCGTGTCCACTGCCATGTCGTGCTCAAAAGTCACGAAATCGCCACGGTTCAGGTGCAGCCTGAGTGGCAGTGTGAAATCGAGATTGATATCAGGCCACGGGACTGCAGTTCAACGTCCCTCCATGCCAAAAAGTCGCAATGGTGGACCTAACTGTCGCTTAAAATTGAATTGTATCGCTCATCGCGAGCACCCGGCAGGGATGACCGGGAGTAGAACGCCTGAGCTAAACCCGAAGGGTTTCGGAGATTGCGACGGCATCCTAGGGAGCAGCAATATGTTAGCCGACGATTAAACTCTGGAATTAAAGCGTACTTTGGAGTCCACAGGCCCAAGGCACCAGCCTCCCGCTGACTCAGGCTCGTGAGTCGTTGTTGGACAGGCTGTGCTCGGTGATGTGTATCTTTACTGACCATCTATACTTCCATCCGACATGGCATTCACAAGCCGCAAGAGCAAGCGTCCGTTTTGGCGAGCAAGGCACCGGCGGAATGGAAGTCCGTAGGTGTCCACGCGATATCCGCGAGGTTCAAGCAGTCGGTGAAGACCCTTGTCCGTCGTGTATAACAGCCGTAGGCATACCTAACGAGAAAGATATCAGCCAATCAAGAGCACTAAGCGGACAGCAGATTCGTTGCAATCTGTGATGAACACGACATACCAGCAAGGTTAACGACGGAAGGCAACCTCGTGGCGAGAATCGAGGTCGCGCTGCACGTGTTTGGTGTTGTTTTGCGACACCTTCGTGGCGCCCAACCCGGCACGTTGAGCCTGCATCCCGCGCAGAACCCACGCCCGAATCCGCCCCGAGGTGCAACCTCGGCCTAGACATCACGGTCATTGCAGCATCAACAGCAGCGCCGGGACGCTACCGACGGCGTGGCATCAACCGCTAACGCCGTGCGCGGATATGGACGGATACGTTTTCGGCCCCCCAGTAGGCATTCTTGCACCGTTGTCCACCCACATCTGTCTAGCTATATTTCTCACTTGCTCTGCGTGGTTTTGGACTCCAAAGATTACAATTGCATGTACAGACGTACTTCGCGTGCAAACCAGTCTCTATTCTCCACGACTCTGTCGCGCGACAGATTCGACGGGATCAAGCTCGTGTTCTCGCACTTGCAAGGGCCCTCCGTACACTGTTTCGCGACGACTCGGAACCCCCTCGTGTACCCTCGCTGGTCTCGCCGACCGCAGTCTCATCCCTCCGATCCTTTCTGTGTCGGTGGGCCGGGCTCTTGTAGATCATCTGCACTCGAGGCGCTTCGATGGATGTGCCTTCGGTGTACTAGTGCCTACAGTTGACAACTGACATCCTTAAGGAGAACTCGCCTTTCGGCTTCAAGTTGACGGACTCGCGCCAGCAGCCTGCCGACCACGAGCTATGTTGTGACACGTATTTGCGGAGGCCCGCATCACCTGGACCAACACAACACCGTGCGGCTGTACGCGAGTGCGCGGTTCACCGGTGTCTCCGGCATCAGGCCATTAAAGATACATGTGTAGATGTGCAAGGAGTTCGACTCGGGCGGCGCACCCGCAGTGTGGGGTACAAATTGAACTTTACAGCGATATATATTCGAACGTACAAGAATAAACCTTCGCGACAAGCCTACGAGCGCACGATACATTTATCAAATGGCCTTGTGTGTCTACGCACCTCTCCAAGGTGAGTGTGACCTTGATTCAAAGGCATGATGACCAACTTCATGAGCTATGACCGTGCCTTACAAACCCGTACACGTGAGAGTCAGATGTGAGGAATGCTCACTGAGGTGTAGAGAAGCTTACATATCAGTGGTCCTGTGGCGTTGGCTTTGATGTGGTATCTATTCTTGTACTCTGTGGGTTCAATCCATGCTTTATTGCCTTTGGCGCTGCATTCTAAGAGAAGCTTGAAAACGCCTCCAGTGTCTGTCTTGTATTTGACTTCCCCACTGCAGTGGGTTGATGAGCCTAGAGTTAGGAAGGGTGTGGTGAGTCTTGCATATAGTGAGTATTATGGCGATCTTACCCTCAGCAAGCAAGATGTATTTGTCAATGGAATTTTTTTCTATGCTTGGTAATGGAAGTATCGCCCATGATCCAACCGTAGCGTCGAAGGAGACGCATGTAAGCGGAGCCGCGCCAGGTCCATTAACAATGGTGACGATTGAGAAATAGTCTGCCCGTAGCATGGTTTATCAGCGTCTTACACGTTGGTTCAAAAACCATATTACTGACTAGTCCCAAGCTCGAACGACTTTGTGGTGTTTTGACGTGCAGACGTGATACGTACTTCTCCAAGTAACACTGCCGTCAATTTTTTCGTCTGTTTATCCACCATGTGCTGCAGTTCTTCGCGATACTTCTCGAAGGTCCTGGGGTCCTCCTCGAATGTGTCGTCCATTTCCTCCGCGTAATACTCTTGTTCCGGGAAGTCGTCACCGAACATCTCCGTGGGAGCCGTCCGTCGGGGGTCACGGTAGTCATCGGCCTCTCGACCGAGACGTTCCCGTGAATCGGTTGGCGTGCGCCCCCAGCTCGACCCCTTGGCTCGCTCTGTGTTCTGCATGGCCCGTGACCGTGCTCGCGCTGTCGGCGCGGGACTGGCAGAGCGGTCTGTGTCCGGTGCTCAGGTACACAATGCGCCAGGAACTAGGCTAACGACTTACGCGTTGAGTGAGAGACATGAGCTTGTGGTTGGGCGTACGTCTGCAGGTCGGTCTCTTGTGCGGCTAATCGATTGACTGTCAGGAGCTGAGGCGCGTACGGATCGAGGGTGGCCAACGTACCGTAAGGCGGCGGTGGCTCGTTATAACTGTACGCGCTCCCCCCGGAAACAGAACCCGAGTAATACTGTCTCGACGCCATCGCGCGTGCGATTTGTGCTTCTCTGCGGTCCTGTAAGCACTTGTAGTAGCCGTATCGATAGCCGACACTGAAGCCGATTAGGAGACAGTTACGGGTATTGTACAGTGTGAAGCCGCGGTCGGCGTAGGGACAGTTGTTTTCGCAGTCCATGTAGCCGACACGCCTGCCTTTGACATATCCGGCCACATAACGCTCTCTGGGGGTTATCATGACCATCGGCCGCGGCCCGAAGGGAACTAGAAAGGAGCACTGTGTTAGTTGTGAGGAAGCTCATGGGGAGGTGGACGTACTGAAAGGCAGCATCTTTGTTCGAGTCGGGGTCACGACGTGCAAGTAGATATACTCTTGTCGACAGGAAAACACGATGTACAAGCGGCAGCAATGGCACGGGCAAGAATGGTCTCACGAGGGATCCAAAGGCATGTGTCAGTAGTCATGCACTCTGTCGCGCTCCAACGTTACGAGAAAGATCATGCGTGTTTTCGGCGTACCGCAGGACTTAGTCGATGGCGGTGTGAAGATCTGTTAGATAACATGCCATGGGACTGCAGCGAGGCACCCTGAGAATGTTATGAAGCCCAATAGACAGCGCTAAAGCGGAACATTGAATCATATCGCAAGTTGGAAGAAGCCGGAGGTCACAAATGAGACTAGAACATCTGAGCTGGATCTCACGGTTTTCTGGACTGACCAGGGCTGTCCCACAAGTCTGCCAAGCGATGCTTAGCGGCGGAAATTGAGGCGGCCCCCTGAAAAATAGCAGCATCTGTTAGCCGACCTCCGAGCCCTCGCATCCAAGCGCAAGTCCTGTGGCATCCTAATCACAAGGCGCTGACCTCGTGTTGCTGGACATGCTAAAGTCAGAATATTGGGCGGGTTTCGCTCGATAGCTCGTGTCTTCGGTAATTGCCCGCACATCCACGTTGTGTGATGATCGAGGGCTGAGGCAGGAAGATTCTGGCCCTGTACTCAGCCGAGCAAGGCACAACCGAATCTAAAAGCCCACCAACGGGCACACGACACCTGTCAGGCTCAGACAGTGAGTCGCTGAGGACCCTTGTTCGTCGTGTAAACTAGCCGTCGGCACGCCTATCGAGATAGAGATCAGCTCATCGAGATCTATTCTCCCAGTACTGTGGAGACAGCCAATTCCAAGCAAGGAGTGTTGGACACGACATACCGGCAAGGCTAACGACGGAAGGCAACCTCGTGGCGAGAATCGAGGTCGCGCTGCACGTGTTTGGCGTTGTTTGGCGACACCTTCGTGGCGCCCAACGCGGCATCGGCTTGCAGGCGCTTCGCCGCCCCTTCCTCCAACGACGAAACGCCGCGATGGCGAAGGGAGCAAACAAAGGCAGCAGCGACACAAAGAAGGGCGATGCAAAGAAGGGTGCCAAAGGCGCAGACAAGGCCGGCGACGTCGACAAACCAAAGGTCCGTCGCCTCCCGTCTGTGTTCGCACAGGTCGCAAGATGATGCTCAGGAACACGGCGGCAGGGAGGGGCAAAGGGCGGCCTGAAGCCGCGACCGCGGTCAACGTGCGGCACATCCTCTGCGAGAAGCACTCCAAGGCGACTGAGGCGCTGCAG
Source organism: Phanerodontia chrysosporium (assembly GCA_001910725.1). NCBI lineage: Eukaryota > Fungi > Basidiomycota > Agaricomycetes > Polyporales > Phanerochaetaceae > Phanerodontia > Phanerodontia chrysosporium. The sequence continues at coordinate 304,332 of MJGA01000002.1, forward strand.
AAGATACAGGTGTGGTCCTTGTCGCTCACAACCGAACTGCGGGCGCTGACGGTCTCGTGAAGGAGGGCCAGCGCTTCGACAAGGTCGCGCAGGAGTACTCGGAGGACAAGGCGAAAGGTAACATCCAAACTTACTTGGTCGCAGACTGTGTGCTGAAATCACTTGTGCGGCAGCCGGAGGAGTCTCGGCTGGATGACCCGCGGGTCCATGGTGGTATGTCTTCTATCCGCAACTCCCTTGTTCCCTACGTTCTAATGTCGCCGTTTAGGGTGCGTTCCAGGACGCCGCATTCGCACTCGAGCCCTCGACTGTCGATCGCCCGATCTGCTCGCCGCTCGTCAAGACGCAGTTCGGGTACCACATCATCATGGTCGAGGGCCGCCGCTGAGCCGGGAGAGCCGCCCGCTGCGGACGACAGGCACAAGCCCCAACCGATGCACAGAGACACCCCATGCATGCAATTAGTAGATATTTCAGTATGAATACTACGAGAGATTACGACGAGTCAGATGTACAACAATACCGATCAAGTAACAGCATCGTCTACAGCAGAACGAGGGCAGCGATACAAGGAGCAGCGCCAACGAGGCGATAATTACACTAGATCATCGAGACGCAAAGTAAAACGACAGAACAACTTGTCGATGGGGACACTAAGCAGAGGATGCCGGGTATCTGGGCGAACGATGGTTTCACTGCTGCTGTGCGAGCCTGGTGCGGTGCTCCAGGTAGGCCACAAGGTCGTCCGTCGTCTGCAACGGCGTGTGGACCCACGTGGCATGCGGCGGCGGCGCGCCCACACTGGTGGTCGTCAACACGATCTCCTGCGCATGCCCGCCGACCGCATGCCCGCCGCTCGTATGCACGACACCGCCTGCGCCATGCTGCACATGATGGTGCACGTGGTGGTGCTGGTGCTGGTGTTGCTGGTGTTGTTGGTGTTGCTGGTGTTGCTGCTGCTGGTGCTGCTGGAACTGCACCTGCTGCTGCTGGACATACGTGCGCTGCACGCCGCTGAAGCTCGGCGCAGGGTTGTCCGTGAAGTGGCTCGGCGAGAAGTTGCGGTACGGGAAGCTCGAGAAGCGCGTCGTCAGCGGCCCGCCAGGCGCGAACGGCGACGGACTCGCCAGCGGCTGCTCCCCGCCAGGAACTGCGCCCGCGCCGCCGCCGGGCCCGTGTGCGCCGCCGTGCTCTTCGCGCAGGGCGCGCGTGAATGCGTACGGTACTTGCATCGTCTCGTATGCGCTCGGCCGGTACGGCATCGTGCCCGGCGTCCCGAAGCCCGGATCGGTGTCGACGCGCCCGAGCTGCCTGCGCTGGGGATGGTGTGCCTAGCCAGGGATGGCAGCATCAGCGGTTGTCGCCGAGGTCCAAGGCTGGAAGGGGAACGCACTGGTATGTCTCAATAGGTGCACGCGTATCCTGATACTGCCGCACGCCACGGAACGTCACCTGCTTCCAGACGCCGTTCGACTGCGTCGACGGCGACGGCGACCGCTTCGGTGCGCTTGCGACGATCTGGTCGAGCCCCATGGCGTCCGCGTTTGCGCGGTAGAAGGCACCGACTTGCACCGTGGTCTGCCACGACGTCGTCAGACCAGATATCACTCCACAAAACGAAAGCAACAGACCTTGTTGGGCATCGACGCAGCGATTCGCTTGAAATCGTCGCCGTGTTGCGACAGCAGACGCAAGAACAGACCTGTCGCAGAGGTCAGCCTCCAGCTGCAGGTCCCGTGCACGAACTACGTACTCTTGTCCTCGTCCGACCACGAACTGCTCCCGGACCGCCGAGAAGAGCTTGACTGGATCGCAGTCGGAGTGACGTCCTCCATGGGGTTCGACTCTGGCCCGTCAGGAATGATCGGAGTGTCGAGGGGTGTCGCAGTGGCAGGCGTGGCAGACGCAGACGCGTTCGCCGGCCTGCGCGGCTTCCGCACTCGCTTCGGCTTCGGCCCGGCTTCCTGTATGTCTTCGTCAGCCAAAGACACACAGAAACACGACCACAACCTTACCGCTTCCTCTGCACCTTCATCTTGCTCCGCGGCGGTAGTACGCGGTGCAGCCCGGCGCCTACGCTTGCGCGGCTCGTTCTCGGGTTCGGGCGTCGGCGTGCCAGTGCCGGGCTCCTCCTGCACGACAGCAACAGTACGACGGGCGGTGCTGCGCCTGGGCTCTCCGTTCGTCGACGCGGGCGGCGGGCGGCGGCGGCGCGAGGTGCCGTTGGTGACCGCCTCCTCGTCGCGCTTCCGGATGTCGGTGAGGAGCGCGTTGCTCTTCTGCTTGCGCCCGCCGCGCTTGCGCTTCGTTGCGCGGCGCGCAACGACCTGCCGGAAGTCGATGTGCTTGTTCTTGTGCAGGTAGTAGAACGTGACGCACTGCGCCGCGGTCTTGTGCGGCAGGAAGTCCGCGATGAGTCCGAACTGCTTCGGGAACTCCGCGAACTTGTCGAGGAAGATCGCGACTTCGTCCTCGGTCCAATCGTCGATCCCTGTCGTCGGCGCGTAGTATGATGCGGGGTCTTCGACCTCGTTGTTCGTGTCGTCAAAGAGGTAGTCGACTGTGCCCTGAGTAACGCTGATCATGTCTGGTATCACAGCTGCATTCTTCGCGCCGAGATGGTTCGCATCCGTCATCTCCTCATTGCCCAGCGACGCAATGATCTGTTCCATCTCCAGATCAGACCGGACAGCGTCGCCCATTGTTGCCAAAGAGCGCCGGGTCGTCCGCCCCGCTGTTGCAGCCGCCTCCTGAAGCGCCTGCGCCTTGGCGGCATCGTCAAGCTTGCTGCAGTGCACAAGCCACTGCTTGTGTAGGCCGAGATACTCGTCCTTCAGCAGAGCGACTTTGCTGGTGAGGTCCGCCTGCCGCTGTGCGAATCGCACTTGCAGCGACTGCTTTGTCTCTGCATGTATCCGCATGCGCTCCTTCTTGCGTGTGCCCGTAGTCACTTCCCGAATGACATCCTCAGGGCTCGAGACAGTGGGCATGGATGGCGGGTCCACCTTTGACAGGTTGTCGAGCAAGACGGGCGTTACACGCTCCTCCTTTGTCTGGCGGTCATGCTGAAGGCGGAGCGTCACAACCGCGCGGAGCACATCCTGCAAAGGCATATTTTCACCCGCCGCTGGCTTGATATTCGGCGCCAAAAACTTGCCGAAGTGCACCGGCTCTCCCCGGCTCGGGGGCTCGCTTTGAGGGGCTGGCGTCGCGGGCATCGACACCGAAGAGCGCGCAGTGGCGCTTTGTTTCGCGAGAGAGGCCAGGGGAATGTCAGGTTCTGGGGAACTCGAGTCGCGGCTCACGGTTGCGTGGCTGTTCGAGACGAGAAGACTTCGTTCCACCGCTTCCATTTCCTCATCGTCAGCAGAGACTTTCACAAGCCTCTCAGACACTGCGACGGCTAACTCTTTGGATCGGCAGGTGTATGCGGGTGGTCGGATGCATGAGTCCGATTAGAGGCTGCTCCAGGGGCAGGTGAAGCATGTTCTTCCATGTCGCGCTGGACGAAATGCCGCTCTCCTATAACAGACGAATGTATTAGTTCTTGGGACCGGACATCCTGCATTGAACTTGTCCGCGTACCAGACTCACGTTGAGCATCCACAGGAGCCTGTGATGCCGACTCTGGTCCTTTTGCACTCTCTGTACCCATGTACCGAGATCCATGGCCGGAGACTGGTTGCCTGTCGTACGCATCGGGTTGGTGCGTGTAGGGTGGCTGAGCGTAGTCTCCGTCCTGGCGCGGTGGCGTGGATGGCACATAGCGGGGAGACGATGCTTGACTATCGCGCTGCGGTGAACCAGACAGAGCTCGCCGCGAGTATTCCGTCGGGACATATTGGTCCGCAGACGACTCGCGATAAGAGCGCCCATTCGTCCAGCCATTCAGCTCAGGTGCGTATTCGTCTCTGTTGTGCTGATTATAAGACACCTCCTGAGATATCGAGCGGGACCGTGCGTCGGCAGGGGGAGTTTTGGCTTGAGGAGCGGCGTCATAGTCCCAAGATGGTCGGGGGTGTGCCTTGTTGGTTGGGCTGTGAGGATAAGACGCCGACGCAGATCTCGAGTGCCCCCCAAATGCGGCACGATCCGGTCGTGTCCGTATCGGCGAGGGAAGAGGGCTGGTATGCACGGAGCCGACGCCAGCAGACCGCTCTCGCGAGAACCGCATACGCTCGCCAAAGTCAGAGCGAGGTGTGAAGCGGGATTCGCGGGTCGGGGGCCGCTGATCGCGCGGGGAACGCATCTCAACGCCAGGGATGTGGTAGGATGAGCCGCTCCACGGACTGCGGTCGTCATACTGAGGTCTGTAGGAATCGGATCGAGGACCGTACGAGGGTATCTCTCTCTGCTCCTGCGGTCCGGAGAACCTTCGGAAGCGGTCGTTTGGAGGATAATGGGGAGGGTAGTCTCGAGGGGGAATCGTTCAGGGGAGCGCTCTCGCACATCGCGCGCAGGCGAAAACCGATCATACGACCAATCTCTTGCGTCACTGAGAGGGCATAAGGGGAAGTGCAAGATCCAAAAGTGTATTCTTACCCGTCTGGCACGTCTGTAGGAACTCCATGGGTCTGCTTCCAGGTGTCTGAAGGCTCGAACATGGGCTGTGCCATGATGTCCCTTCGCGGCCTCCCCCACGCAGGGTCGAACGTCTCCGGAGGCGGAGGCGGAGGTGGAGGTCTTCTGTCTGCCCATGGTGCAGCCTCCGTAGGCCTCCACGTAGAGCGCCCCCAGCCTTCTCCATCTATATGTCTTGGTGGACGAAACCTGTCAGGAGACGGAGGGCTGCCAGTATAAGGTCGCTCTGGTCCCCAGGCATCAGGAGGAGGCCGATAGCTGTTCGCGTACGGTTCCCGAAAAAAAGGACTTGCCCTTTGGGGGACATATCTGTCGTATGCTGGATACGGGACAGGCGGGGGCCCAGGGGACGGACTGCGCCTACGGTCGGCACCATAGGGTCGCTGCACAAGCGTGGCGAATAGAACCGTTAAGATTAGCCAATAGACCAAGCATAGTTACTGACTTGCATCATTAATGTAGGGCTTTGTGGGTATCTCGGGTCATTCTTGCTGTTCATGAAAGCCGGGCAAACGAGCGAGTTGAAATGAGGGCAGGGCCAGCAACACCAAGATAAATATGTCGGAAAGCGGAGGCGGAGATCTTCAAAGGCAGGAGTACGAGTAGGCTTTTTACGAGTTGTAAGGTACGATGAAGAGAGACAGCAGGAGAAACAGGTTGGGGCAAAGCAGGAGTGAGGTCGAGGTCGAGGTCGTTTTTCCACGTTTGACAACTGTGGCGGATGGAGCAGCACTGGCTGCGCTCCGATGGACTCCGCCTGAATATGGGCGTCGGCTTGCGGATCCCGATAACTCCGAAGGTAATAGCGCCGAGGTACGCCACATCTCCTTGTCTCTTGTCCACAACCATGTACAACGCGCTACGTGCCTTACACCATCTAGAGCCAACATCGCAGATCATTACGAAATACGGATTACTTTCGAGATGTGCAGCAGCGCGTGGACTCAGCACCTCTCCTAGGCCGGGTTGAGTACGGTCAGGTTGTATGCCTCGGGTGCATTTCTGGTTTCCCTCTGCTGCTGCTACGACTCTTCAAAATACCTAGTATAATCCACTGAAAAAAGCATTACGCAGCATCTTGCAAAGCATAATATCCCTCAGGTTGTAGGCTGTCTGAGTTGCTATCGGAATAGGATTCGGTATGTTTCCTTAGATTCAAACCTTTCGGACCCCTTCGCAGAGCATACATCACACGATTACTGATTCGTCTCCCAGACCACCTCTGCACGGGCCATCACTGCATCGATTCTTCTGTGTGGGTGGTCCCAGTTGTTCTCGCTGTAGTGCCACAATGCCGGCGCCAACATGAAGCTGAGAGCTCCTGAGTTTCTACGCTGGAGGTGATCGGTCATATCTTGCTACGTGCAGACTTCTTCTGTTGACCCGCTGTCAACTTGTGCCGTCACTCTGCAAACCTTGGCCTCGCGATTTAGTTGACAGTCTTCAAGCTAGGTCACTCAAGCCAGAATGCACGTCCCACAGACACGCACCTGTGCACACACCTATTCGCTGCGGCGCAAGTTGGTATGGATGACTCATCACTTGTACCAGCCCTTCGCTGCTAAAATGTGTGTAGTCACCGCTTCATTCGTCATATTGCCTCCGTTCGTGTCGATGCTGCGATAGTATTCTTGGTACAGGCACTGCATTGAATGGATTGCATAGCCACCAATCAAGGCACGGGTCGGTGGCTCCAACTTGCTGCGTAGGGATATCAGCTGCGGTAATCTTGGGGCTAACATGCAGCGTTAGTGGCGCTCTTTCTCGTGCCTGTCTCGCCTGGCAAGCCTAGGACGCTGCGAAAGGAAGAGCTCACAAGAGGCGTGGCAGGGGTAGCTACGCCATTGCATTACTAGATCTGTATGCGTCAGAAGTAGCTGCCCCGCAGCCTTGTCGATCGAAACAAGTGCTGGACAGTGCGAAGAACGAGACAGATAAGAGCGGATGCTGATGATCCCGAAGGTTCCGTGGGATCCGCAGCTCGCTAGTTCCTAGTTGGATTTAGTGATTTCTTCCAGCGTGAGTGCTCAATAACATTCGGGGCAGCCATCTTTGCCACCGTTCCCGCGGTAAGTTGGGACCAGCTGTACCCGGGTTCGTGACAAGAAAAACCAGAAGGCTGCCAGACGTCGACGTGAAATCTGCGCTCACTGCACGGTACACCGACGAGCCATGTGCAGTCGCGGTGGCTGCGGCCGACCTCCACACGAGCACAGGGCTCGGAACGAGTTTCGCACGAACGGGAGAGTTTGATCGGCGCACCGGATGCGGCAAGCGAGCGCGGACAGACGGAGGGGCAGCTGATGCTCCCATGCCCTCGACGGCCGTCGACCACATTAGAGCGCAGGTTCTCATGCCCGGAGCGCACACATCCTGCAGCCCCAGGGCCCCAGGCCTCCTTGCCCCGAGCCCCCACCGCGCCGCGCCGCCCACGACATGGCTCTGCAGACGCTGACGAGCACGGTGACCGCCGCGCCGTCGAGCACGGCCAGCACGGCCGCGACAGACGACCCGCCCGACAATCTCAACTCGCGCAACAGCGTCCCGTTCAGCTTCCTCGTCGCCTTCCTCGCCCTCTTCGTCGCCTTCATGGGCCTCGGCCTCTGGGCCCGCCGCATCGTCTTCTTCGTCCGGCGGCGGCTCGGGCTGCCTGTGCCAGAGCCCCCGCAGCGGCGCCATCACGCGCGCCCCAAGAAGCCTGTCCTCTGGGACGTGTGCCCGGACGGCCTCGTCCAGCCGGATACTTGGGAGGGCATGGAGGTGAGTGCGCGAGTCCAGTCCCAGTACGACGCGCTGCTCAGACCGCGGCTGCTAGCCGCTCTCTTTGTGGTACTGCAGGGATGTCCCTGTGGTGGAGACGCGCCAGGAAGACCCAGAGTACGTGCCGGCATGGCCCCCTGTTCCGCCCATCATGCAACAGCGGATGCCGCGCAGAGGCGGCGTCCCCATCCTAAACATGCCGCCCCCTCCGTCACCCTCCCAGTCACCACCGCGGCCGTGGCGAGACAGGATACATCCTGTCACAAGCCTCAAAAACTGGTGGCTGGATCTGCTCGATCCTATGCGCCATGTGCCCCAAAAGAATGGGACAATCGGCAAGGGCGCGGTAGACCAGCTTCAAGTCGCGGTCTTCATCTCGATGCCTTCTCCAGTTCGTGGGAAGCGCGTGTCTACATACGGAGGTTTGGAAGCTTTGGGAGAAATAGCAATAGGGATCGCTGGAACTCCATGGGATTACGACGAGTCCGTGTTAAACAAGCCAGAGACACGGACATGACGCGCGTTACTTCATGATATTGGTCGTGTGACTATGTAACTGATAACTTGTAGGATACCCAGATGTTGTACCAGTACTATGCAATTGTGACGTGGCTGTGATGGATACATATAAGGTGAACACAGCCGTCCAATATAAGTTGTACTATCTCGTGGGATGTTCGACTTCCCGAATCTCGTCGGACAAGGGCTGTCATCAAGCGACGCTTTGTGGCTGAGGCTGTCTGCTTTCTGGTAATGCAGTTAGCGGTAGCCCAGTTCCCGGATTCAAGACAGCACTTACTTCGTATCGTAGGTCTGGTTGACCGTCTACAACACGTTATTCTTGTCGCCTTCACTTCCGCAGCGCATGGATAGTCTTGCCCTCTAGCAGGTATAAGTAGTAATTCAATAGTACGCTTGAAGCAAGTCTGGAACGCAAATGGTACGAGTCCCTGTTTACAGCTTGCGGGGAAGCGACGCTGCCCTGTCCGCTATATCGAGCCGATGGCTAATAATACCTATGCCGGGGGTCAGGTTCCAGCGAACGCCTCGTGACAACTGTCAGACTTACTGCCCAGGAAGGGGCTTGTAACGGGCCCAGTGCCACCGACAGGCCTGTGCGGGCATCCCCTGGGGCGTCGCGGCCAACAATGTCGGGACCTCAACCCGCAGGGAGTTCCCGTCGCCGTCGCGCATCGTCGGAGGGGCGGCTGGGATCTAGCAGTCCCCGCAGAGCTCCAGCTGTCGGGCCGGTCCAAGGGTAGAGAGAAACCGCGTCGCCCGGGGAAGGAGTAAGTGGGTGGTTGGCGAGTGCGGGTCTGGGATCGAAAAGGATGAGGGATCCTCTATTTATATGTTTTGGGAGGGAGGCTGACGCGCCGACGCGTAAACGTCACGAGACGGCCTTGTTTACCGCGATCGCGGGCCAGAATCGACGAGTGGTCTGGCATTGGCGTCAGCTACCGGACACGTCATCGATACCCACCCAAAATGTGCGAACCGGGTGCGTCAGAAAAGCTGTAGGAAGCCCTCGCCGGTGAACCAGTGCATGCATCCGCCTCCACCGCCTTTGTCTCTCAAGGCGGAGCTGGGAAAGCAACCATGTGTTTTTCAGCGAAACAATGGACTGCAAATAGAATCAAAATAAATCATGCCCACACCGCATGCTGCTGTGGATGTGGCGGATTCGTAGAACAGCCAGCTTGTGAAGGTGGAAAGACACTTCCCTGGGCGTGGTTTGAAAGCGGAGCAAAGCTCGTAACGAACATGGCTTTCCTCTTTCGGATTACTGTGCAATAGACGCCCTAGCTTGCCTCTTGCCATGATCATGACCATCCGTCGTTGAACCTTGCCATCCATTATCGCTACCTCGAGCGACGCATGGATGAGGTTTAATGCAAATGGATGTAAAAATGCGCTTTTTGGATATTTTTCCTGGTGTATGCGTGGAGTGTGATGCGGCAAGCTAGACCTCTCGGGCGGCCTGGTATCGAGAGTTCGATGGTGGGGAGTAAGGTATGTAGGGTACCTTTCACTACAGTATTCACGTGTTTACACGTTCATATCACTCCAGAAATTGCTACGTTCTACAATCCAGTTAATTGTACCCAAGGTCCAGGTGAAAGCACGTCGTAGGCTAACATACACGCGTCAGGGATATTCAGAATTCCGTCTCGGACGGTTCTCAACATATTACGAACGCACCAGCGACTGTTTTTTTCTTCCTGCGGCTGAACTCCACTTGTGCAGTGCACCGCAATTGTCTCCAACTCGCGGTCACCGTAACTTCAATGTCTCACTGTTATTTTCGACCAGACAGCTCCGCTGTCGACACGACCTCATCGTTCTTCTATATCAAATAAAACACTCCGCGTAAGTCTTCTCTCAGCTGATCGTGGTGACGGCGAACGTACTCATTTTACCAGATAAGCCGACCTTCGTCAAGATACGGTCTGAGTCTAGGCCTCTCCTTAGTGTGAGGAGGTTATCTAGGTCCAGCTCTTGGTCTCTACGCAATTTTCCTCCGGCATTTAGCATTCACCTCGGTCGACCCCCACCCCTATCTTCGAATGTGACGAGTTCAGCGTTCAGGCACAGGGAGCGCGCCCTTCTGCCCTCCCTTGACTCGTCAGGAGACGAGGTTCCAAAACAACGTATCTGTCAAGAGCCTTCCATGAACACCCTGGAACTCGAATGGTTATGTCAGTCTGCTCGAAGTCTGCCGTAACTTCGGCCTGGCACCGGTCGTCGTATTCTCATGTCATTCTAGCCTGGGACGCAGACCCCATGGAAATGCCAACTGCACAGCGATTCTGCTCTTCTGGCTGGACGATTAACAGAATGCGCTGCACTCTTCGTAGGGTGTTCCCATGACCAGGGTCCTTGATTCTTCCGCCATCAGCCCGATCCACTGTACTACGTATGTCTCGTTCCGCATCCAGGTCTGATTTCTTCGCTGACCAGAACTTCGGAAGACTGTAGAATAGCATCAGTATGCAGACCTTCGATGAACCACATCAAGTTGAGCCAGGATTTTGTCGGAGTTAACACACCCAATCACCTTTTCGTCTCTACCTCGCGTTGGCTGAATATCCGTGACTGGCAAGCACTAGCGCTCGAACCTGGAAATGACTCATCGCGCAGAGATTCCAAACTAGCCATTTTATCTATGGCGTATCCGCGCGTTCCTGGAAATAGGATATCCACGAGACCGTCGGTAGTCTCTGGCATTGCATGCACACGACTGTTATCCCGTTGCCATGGCAGAACCATTCACACCGCTCAGACCAAAGCCGGGCGACAGCCGGAAGAGCGAGACTCCTTATCTCCTTCCTCTTTCACAGGTGCATCGCGCGATAAGTAGCCGCGAGGCTCTCGACCGCCATCACGCCGCTAGCACGGGAACATCCCGTTTTCGAAAATGCTGGACGAACATTGCGCATATGGCCATGTGATCCCCATTGGGTGATCTATGTCGTGAGTTTGTTGAGTTGCCGGGATGTTGTATGCTGCTTGGCTGACTTCTAGCGGGGTCAGACACTCATGACTCTTTCCGTTTCAGGCGATAGCGGTGGCATTTCCCCGTCTCACAGTGAAGCAACTTCGTAATGATAGGCCGAGTGAGCGCGGGAGAAACAGACGTCGATGACTTACTCACGAGTGTTTAGCTTGGCCAGCCCGCAAAATCCGAGGCCTGTCACGGCGCCGTACGCCACGGCCATCCGGTGGCGATGGATTGTCGACGTTTCCTCGTGGCCGTGTCATCAATCTCCCACGAGCGCCTTCCCCCACATTCCAAGCCAGGCACTATCCCATCGAACTCAACCGCGCACTCACGCGGGAAAGCTATATAGTCGCGCGCCCTCCATCGCGAGATGCAAGCCCTTCCTTGCCGTCGCCATCCAACTGCGAGCCCCTATTCCGCCGCGGGGACGCCTCCCCTCCAACATGTCGGACAAGTTCCCCGTCACCGAGGCCCAGCTCGTGGCCCTGTTCATGGAGGCCGTCACGTACGGCATCTACGTCGTGACGCTCACGCGCTGCGCGTACGTGCTCTTCTTCGACCGACAGGGCATCAAGCGCGCGATCAACTGGCCCATGGTCGTCGTCATGGTCCTGATGGCCACCTTCGCGACCCTCGACGTCGCCCTTGGGCTGCGGCACAACCTCGACGCGTTCATCTTCTACCACGGGTCCGACGGGCCCGCGGGCGAGTTTGACAACATCTCGTACTGGGTGAACGTCATGAAGGTCCGTGTCCCCCAACACCGCACCACGCGCTTTGGCTGACGGCTGCGGCGCAGACGGTCGATACGCAGGTCATGTCGCTCATTGGCGACGCGATGCTGGTACGCGGTCCGTCGCTCTGTGCATGTGCTTGGACACTAAGCTAGTGCGCCACGCAGATCTACCGCTGTTTCGTGATCTTCTCGCACAGCTGGACTATCGCCGCCTTCCCCATCCTCATGTGGCTCGCAGACGTCGCCTGCTCGGTGATGATCATCCTGATCACCGCGACCCTGCATACCGATGCCCTGATCAGCCAGCAGAAGCTGCTGAAGCCGTTCCTTTATTCGTTCTTTGCCGTCACTATCGCTCTCAACTTCCTTACTACGGGTACGCCGCCGCGCCTGCCGCCTCGCGCCGCCTGCTGACACGGCCTGCAGGTCTTATTGTGTGGAAAATTAGAAAGATCAACAAGGGCACCGCGCACCATGTCACGCAGAAGCCCGCAGGCAACCGCCAGCCGAAGACGCGTCTCGAGCATGTCATCCGCATCATCATCGAGTCGGGCATGCTCTACACGCTCTTCGTCATCCTCACCTTCATATGCGAGCTCGCGGGCAGCAACGCCATCTACGGCGTCTCGGACATGGTACGCTTAGATCTCCCCTGACTCGCCCGCTCGGCTCACGCCTCGCCCCGCGCAGATGGTCGTCGTCGTCGGCATCTCGTTCAATCTCATCATCATCCGCGTCGACAACACCGCGAACAGCATGACCTCGTTCGCCGTCGACAGCGCCGCGCAGCCGTCGAGCTTCCCGCTGAACTTCATGCGCTCGGGCGGCGCCGTCGGGCGCGGCGTCGAGGTCATGATTTCGCGCGACATCGACCACGTTGCCGACCCGGTCAAGCACGACTCGATGAAGCCGGGAGACGAGCGCAGCTACTGGGCCGCGGTGTAGTATCGTGTACCATTCTGTGGGTTCTTGGTGAAGCGACTAGGTTGTGTGTACGTTCGTTGGAGCCTTGTTGTACATTGTGTTTGTGGCTTTCATTTACTCTGAATGGGGCCGTGGAGTATGTTCAAAACTATGCCTATGAGTTGCGTGTATTCTGAATAGAACAGGATTAAAGTGTACAAGACATCCCGCGGTGAAAAGGCAGCCCACAAGGTCGTGAGAGAGACCGATCGCTGAGCATGCGCATGCCTATCACCATCGGTCCCGAAACATTACGAGTGTCGAGTATCGTCAAGTCTGTCAGTGTCGCAGCGCGGTCAGGTCCACGATAAAACCCGTAAACCTTGTGCCCCAGGCACGCACAAACACAGAACCTTAACATGTTCATTTTGCTACATCGCGAGATGTAGCGAGGGCACATGGTACAGAAAGACTGGCTAGACATGGAAGCTCAAGAGGACAACCGGAGACATTACGGCCGATCCCACATCTGCCCAACCTGTCTACCCTGCTCGATGCAATCACCGACGCTGACCCCTCCTACTCCGGCACCGATGACCTCCAGGCGGCCGTCCCACTCACGCTGAGCCGCCTCGCGTAGCTCCTTCATGCGCTGTACGTGTCCGACCGTGGGCGTGGGGATGCATCCCTGCATGACGTTTGCGGCGAAATAGACGGGAGCAGGCAGGGGGTGTGCCGGTGCGAGATGTTCGGTGAGGTGCGACAGTACAGCGTCTTGAGTGACAGACGGGGCAGACGGCTCGGCACGTATCATCATGGTCACTTTCGTGAATTTGGAAGCGTCGGCGGAAGGGTACGTGTCTTGTCCAGCAAGAGAACAGGAGTCGAAGACAGTGCCGAGCACGCTGGCGTTCCAGTCTTTGTCACGAGGGACAAGATAGCCAAAGCCGGCAGGATGGATAGGCTGGCCAGGTGGTGTCGGTGGGAAAATAACGTTAACCACGGTGACCGAAGAGGTGGGATTGGCCAACAGATGCGGCAAAGGTGGCAGTAAAGAACGCTCCATGAGGGCATGAAGAACAGGAAGCGGCAGAGCAGAGACGACGTGGGAAGAGCTGACTGTTCTGCCGGACTGTGTTCGTATCTAAATAACAAGTCAGCGAGCATAGCGTATGACTTTGTGGCGAACATACGGTGAGATCACTACCCGGACTACGTTGAACGGTTACTACCGCGTCGTTCTGTATGAGCTCGACGTTTGGGTTTCCTCTGAGGGTGCGCTCCAGGGCATTTGATAGAGTGGTCATTCCCTCTTTGAATGAATAGACACTTGCACCTTGCATGAGACTCGGTACATCTCCAAGAACATAGTTGTTGGTTACTGGCTCCAGAGTGCGTCGTTTGAACATCCTGGATAGCATCCCACGAACTAGACTTCCTTGACCATCCTTAGCCAGCTCCCATAGCGAGTGGAATGCGGCTCGAACACTGAGAAGTTTCGAGTCTGCAGCATAGATCCCATGCACCAGGGCACTGCCCAAGATGCGAGCGAGCTCGGGCCCAAGTCTCGCCGCCAGGAACTCGTGGACGGATTGGTCTCCGTCTTCAGCCGTGAGGCGGACAGCGCTTGGGTAGCCTCGAAGCGGCTCGCGTGCCCCTGACAGAGCCATGGCGCGCCCGAGAGGCGTGGTGAGCAGGCTGAGCACGGACGAAGGAGCGCAGTAAGGCCACGAGTCCCGGGAATGTGGAGAAAACGTGTCCGAGCCGCCGCAGCAGTTTTGGGCACGACAAGAAGAGCCTGCTGCAGATCGAGGAGGTTTATCTAGGCTTCTATCCGTCGATATGACTTCGTTCATTATGCAGCATGCAGCGTACCAGCTCGAGGACTGCCTTGCTGTTCGGCCGGAGGGTCCTTGGGCCTCTTTCTAGCAAAATTCCCCCTTCATTTCCCTTATCGTCCCGCACCTGCACGCGCTCGCTGTGCACCCATCCGCCCAAGCGAGGCGACTGCTCCAGGAGTGTGATCTTGGCCGAGGGGAAACGTCGCGAGAGGTGGTAAGCGGAAGACAAGCCAGAAAGCCCTCCACCGAGAACAGATATGCGAGTCGGGGACGGCATTGCAAAGAGCGCAAAGACCTGCCTGGTGTCGTCAAAGAGAGAACCTGAGATAGGGCAGCATGTGTGAGAGACACGGTCAAGGATGTCAGTCGCGGGTACTTGCGCGGGTAGGTCGCGAGCAAGTTTGTCCCAAAGCGGTTGAGATTTTCTCACGTACTTCGTGTAAACGTGCCCGAGTCGTGCACCTTTCCTTTTGTTCGTGGTTTACCGAGCATGAAAGTTCAAAAGACACGGCGAGGTGCGGATGAGTGCTGTTGGCAGAGCTTTCTGGGATTTATTTACGTGTTCCACTCTGCGCTACTGTCCTTCAGCTCACTCTCGTCTGTGCCTCCAGCAAGTACGCATCAGAGCACGACCTGCGCCTCGCCCAAGATGCATGGCATGCGTCTGCGTAACACAATACTATCGATGATGGTCGATGCACGACGAGCGTGCACGAACCTCGTGCACAACGAGGCTCAGGATATAAGCTCTCCGTGCCCTTCCATTCATTGCAAAGTTCAACTGCTTATCCCCTGAGCGTACGGCATTACACCTCCAGGCTACGACCGTAATGTATCTTGGTAAGTCCTATCGGAGGATGGCGGCGCCCACGTTTATGAACACTTTCCCCGACAGACGACCTGTACATCACAGACATACCGGCGAAAGGGAAGGGAATCATCGCGCTGCGCTACTTCCAGCGGGGCGAGACCGTGCTCGCCGAGGTGCCGCTGTTCACGCAGAACATTGTGCGCGGGAACACGTCCGTGCTCGCCGCGCTTGCGCAGTGTTCGGTCGAGCAGCAGGTCGCGTTCTTCCGCCTGCACAACTGCCACGGGCGGCGGTACGCGCAGGCGCTGGGCATCTTCGAGACGAATGTCCTGCCGTGCGGCAGCAACGACGCGCACGGGCACGTCGCGCAGCGCGGCGGCATCTTCCTCACCGGCGCGCGCTTCAACCACTCGTGCGTGCCGAACGTGAACAACCACTGGGACGCCGCGCGCGGCCAGCTCGTCTTCCGCGCGCTGCGCGACATCGAGGCTGGCGAGGAGCTCTGCCTGAGCTACGGCCGCCTGCTGGCGAAGCGCAGCGAGCGGCGCGCGGAGCTGCAGTCCAAGTTTGGGTTCGAGTGCGCCTGCGAGGCATGCTCATTGGAAGGGAAGGCCCTCGCGGCGAGCGAGGCACGGAGAGAATGTCTTGCGATGCTGTACAGCGCCCATCTGCGGGGTTCGTACGGCGACCCCTTCGAAGGCGTGGGAGAGGTATGTCAGCTCCTTGACACAGACGTCCGAAGGATGCTCACCCGTCCTGTCTCTAGGCGGTCCTGGCCCTGCGATTTCTGCGCGAAGAGCGGCTGCCAGTGTACGAGTCCTCGTTCTGTTTCAGCGGCTTCCACTGCTGCGCCTCTGTCTCCGACTTCGCCAGCGCGAAGGAATGGGCGTGCAGAGCTTTCGAGGCTTCCCGAGCGGCTTTCGGTGGCGACCATGCAAGTTACTGGAAGTCCTTCATTGCGGAGCCCAGTGCATATGCAGAGTCAGGGAGTCAGGGCAAACGGACATTGGCGGGCCCGGACTCGCCGCTGTGGAGTGTTATTGGCTACTAGGAACTGCTTCCCTGAATCGATTTCAGTCCTGTCCTACTCGTGGCGTGCTTCTTATCGAGCCTGTCGTGCTGGAGATAGATACGGTAAGGAGGTGAGCTTGAAACATGGTATGTATCGCGGAAGGAGTGAAGTATTAGTTACATGAAAGCATATCAGCGCATGGTAGTATGGACACACGTAGACGGGAACCAAATCTCTATGTAGACTTCAAGCTTCCAAGGTATCCTGAAACATTCCGCCTGGGCAGCGTCTATGGTTAGATGGCTCGAACTCAAGGGACGCTGGTATTGCACATCAATCTGGTCCCGACAACGTCGCCTTTGGCAGCGCAGCAGCCAGCGTGTGGGAGCGTGGGTTGGCCCAGTACACCTTGAACATGCGCGCGGCTGTGCTGTCCGGCCCAGACGTTATGCAGGACACTTCCCATGCCCGCCGTATCCAGGCCTTCGCATTCGCAAAGTCAGACACCTGCATAGTAGCGATCAGCGCCTGGCCACCAGAAGCTACCGATCATGAGAGGGGACGTACCAGAACGCAGAATTGGAAAGCGTCATAGCAAAACGAGGCTTCATAGTGTATGAGCGACTCTTCCTTGAGCATTCGAAGCGCTAATTTGATCTGCGGACTGTTGTTTCAGCGGAGATATTGCATCCTAAGGTTCGCAATACACACCTTCCGGATACCGAGGGTTGGCTCCTTTGCACACCGCCCGACCTCATCGAATAGCCGCAAGACTGATGTCCGCCTCCTATCGCTCTCCGCCGCCTCTTCGCCTTGCAGCCTGCAAGCATAACATGTGCACTCGAATCCGAACTCCCTTAGCAGGATCTGTTTGCGCTCCTCTTGTGGTGCAAGGACGTCACAGTAGTTGAAGCACAGTTCTTCTCCTTCTTGCACGTCGCATAACGTCCGGAAGACCATGACATTGCGGATTTCGTCCCAGGATTTGCTCACGTTAGGGGTGCAAGAGGAGTTGAAGCGGGATGCGAGGAGGAATATACCAGCAAGGTCCCCAGCTGGCTGCGGGACGGCCTTGAGGTGCGTGCCGTTCCCGAGCAGGAGGAAGTTAGTCTCCCAGATCGCCAAAGCGGGTAGGAGGCGTTTGCGATAAGAGTTAGCAAGCGTGAAGTATTGGCGTTGTTCGTCCCTGGTGCACTTGGAGAGCGCGCCGAGTAGCATCGAGTTGGTAGGGGATGGATGGAGAGTAAACAGCGGGGGCTCGGAGAAGAGGAACTCGCCCCTCTTGATGTGCCGCGCAGCGACAATCCCCTTGCCTTTGCCAGGGATGTCCTGGACAAAGAAGGTCTCTTCCTGCTCCTCTATGCTCGCTACAAACTTTACTGTCTGTGGAATTGACATGAAAGTGGTATAGAACGCACTAGCGGGAGTGGTCGAGGGTGTCATGGAGGATGTGCTGGTCGTGGTGAGAGACAGAAATGAGGCATTGCCTGACAGAAAGTTCTTAGGTGCGGTGGCCATGGATGGAAGCCAAGAACAAGTGCGGTGAGGGGCTAGTATCGCACGTGCTGACGTTACGGATGCGTGTTACATCTCTTGAAGGAACTCTCCGCAAGTGAGGATAAGGTAGCCAATGGCACAGAACCTTCAGGGATTCGAAGGCGTGGGATCCACGGTCTATGGATAGGCGACGTTCGTCTATGGCAGGTGCTTCTGCAAGCGGAAGATTGCGAGCGCGACCTGTGCGCTCCGTTGTCGCGAGGGCGTAAATGTGCATAGCCCCAGACAGACGTCACTAGAGATAGTGAGCAATGACAAACCCAGTGCAGAGCTCCAGAAGGAGTTGCGACAGAAGATTCAGGAAGAGACCAGA
Organism: Phanerodontia chrysosporium; assembly: GCA_001910725.1. Classification (NCBI taxonomy): domain Eukaryota; kingdom Fungi; phylum Basidiomycota; class Agaricomycetes; order Polyporales; family Phanerochaetaceae; genus Phanerodontia; species Phanerodontia chrysosporium. Next base: position 322,348 of record MJGA01000002.1, read on the forward strand.
GACCAGAGCCAGTATCGCGCATGCGGTGCCGTCCGCGAGAACTCAGTGGAGCGCGTGGAGGATTACGGTCGTTTCGATGTCAGGAACGTAGATGCCCCACAACAGACACCTTCAGCAGCAGTCTCAAGAAGTCGCAGAGACCGGTGACGCATGTCGGAGTATGCATAGCCAGAGCAGACAGATGAGATGGCGGAGATGGAGGAAGACAACGTAGAAACCATCGAGGCCATCGTCGCCCGTGTCAGTTGAGGCTTACCATTTCAAGTCTCATCATTCCCACGATCATTTCACGAGCCGCTGAAACGCAGTTGAAGTCACGTACGCTCTACACGGCGTCCACCACATCGAGCTCGACATTCGTGACAATGGCCGACGCTGGTAAATCACATTCCTCAGCATGCAGTGACACGTCCTGATTGTCTGCTTAGGATTTTTTAAGGCACATCTGCCGACCAGGACCGTCGGTTTTCCGACAAGGAGCTCAAACTCCTGAAGAGCAGCAAGTTTCCTGCAGAGTATGACAAAAAAGTATGTGGCGAGGGTGTGCAAGGCTTCCGTTGGCTCACGAGCTACAGGTTGACATGCGTAAAGTCAACATGACTGTCCTAAGGCCGTGGATTGTCAACAAGATCGTCGAGCTCTTAGGCTTCGAGGATGAGTTGTTGGTCGAGTACGCTCTGGGCTTTTGGAGGATCCAGTATGTTCACTCTTGCGCCTTCTACTTCTTTCTCACTCAGCTAATCTGCTTTGTAGAATCCAGATCCAAGAAGATGCAAATATATCTAACCGGCTTTCTAAACAAGGATGCGATAACCTTCATGACAGATCTATGGAAGCTCCTTCTCGAGGCACAAGAGTCAGAAGCCGGCGTACCTCGGTCTATGGTCGAGGCAAAGAAGGAAGAAATGAGACGTATGCGAGAAAACGACACTCGCGCTCTCGAGGAGCGCGATCGTCGGTCGCGTCTGACGAGATTCGCAGCAACGAATCCGGACGTGGACGTGGACGTGGACGGGGCAGGGGCCGTGGTAGGGGCGGCTTCGAAGACAGAGCACCGAGAGGAAGAGATAGCGGCTGGGGTGGTCGAGGTGGTGCAGTATGTTCTCACGTCATCAAGCATTACATCCTTTCGCTGACGCATATACCCAGCGTCCGCCGCCTCGTCGACGCACACCCTCCCGTTCCCCACGCCGCAGGTCATTAAGTCCTACCCACAGCACGTCAAGCTCAAGATCTCCTGGCCTGCCCGTCGATACCGTTCACGCTCGCCTCCCCCTCACCGCTCCCTCTCGCGCACTCCTCCAGACGAGATCGCCCTCGTGACTCTCGTTCACCCCCGCCTCGTCGTGGACCTTCTCATTCTCGCTCTCCGATCCGTCGACGGCGCAGATCACCTTCATATTCTCCCCGAGACAGGCGTGCTCGGGATTCTCGCAGCCCTCCTCCACGACGTAGACGCCCTTCACCCAGCCGTTCTCCTTCACGCTCGCGTTCAAGGTCGCCTCTTACCGTGGCTATGGGCGGCGTCGCAGCCCTAGCCGCAGCCGCTCACCGCCTAGGCGCAGACGCAGAATGAGCCCCAGTCGCAGTCGAAGCCGGACTCGCTCGCCCCGCGGCGGCCCGGGGGACCCGACAGACGGCGTGGTGGCCGTAGTCGCAGCCGTAGCAGCGAGCGTAGCAAGACTATGAGCGATGGGCCTCGGCATGCCAACGACGAAAAGATGGACGTCGATCGCAGGAGCCCTGAATTAAAGATCCGCGGTCAAGCTGAAGCTGAGAAACGAAAGGGCAAGTGGGACGAGCAGGATAAGGACGAGGTGCGTGATTCTAAGCGTCTACGCGCTCAGGCTTATCTGATACTACGCTGAAGCCGATGGGCGACGCAGACGAGTTAGCCAGGCGAGAGAGCGAACTAAAGGAGAAGGCACTACGCAACAAGGTCGTACGGACCAGAAAAGCCAGTTCTTCGGCCCCGCAAAGCGAGTCTAAATGATCATGGCCGCGGCGAGTTGCCTTTCTAGACTTTCTTTCGTAACAAATTGTATGCTCAATTATCCCTCTGCATAGCTAAAATCCCCACTGCTTGCTCCTTTTGACCTACGCTGCGCCCTAGTCATGTACCATTGAGCCTTCCTGTTTCTAAATTACGCGTGCAGGCCATCTAATACAGCCCTCCTTGGACCGGAACAGGTAACATTAGAGACATGCTTCTCTCGCTTTTCGGTCTAAACTTACGCGGGAACGTCGGTTTCGGTTTGTATGGTCGCCAAACATCTTTCTCTACAACGAAGATGTTGACCAATATCCAACTCCACAACTTGCAGACATCGCTATGTGCACTGCTGTTATCTCGCAAGATTTCCAAACGCTGGAGCATTTTGATCTTCTCTGTCCGATATCGATTGACGGTGCCTGTTCGTGAAAACAGGTAGCCCCGACCCAGTCGAGAGAATTGAACGACAATGTACCTCGCGAGGTCTACGATCGCTGACGTCCGTCAACCTCAGATCTTCCCCGCACCATTGAATAGCTCTCCGCATTGCACTGCGTGGGGTTGGTGGCAGAACCGTAGCGTTTCTTAAAAGGGCGAGATGGCGGTATGAATTCGGGTAATATGCGGTGCATGAGCTGTTGATTTTCTGCCGAACATTCAACAAGACTTGACTTCGACGGAAGCATGACCTCACCACGCACGGTTTTGCGCGTCGGTAATGCCTCATGAACCCTTCGGAACTTGGAGTTTATCCAGGATTTTGCCCGCCGTGCCAAGCAGCCGCGGAGCGATGCCTAGCTTGTCGGGTGGAAGAAGCACGGATGAATAGCCGTGTGTCCCGAGGACTCCTTCGCCTGCCGGGATGCGCAGTGCGCATACACTTGACCGGTATGTCGAGTGATATCTCGGAGGCGATTGGGTTATTTCTGACACAGTGGCCGGCATATAAGCAGAACGGTCGAGGCGACTTCGTCCTAGTCCCCCAGGTCAGACGCCTCTCAACCCAGGCTTGCGCCAACAGGTCCCGACAAAATGCGTCTCTCTGTCGCTTTCGCTGCTACGCTCATCGCTGGCGCTGCCGCCCACGCTACCTTCCAGGAGATGTGGGTAAATGGCGTTGACCAAGGTATGTAACATCAAGGCAAACAACCTCACATATGACGCTGACATATTTGTCCTTCAGGAAACTTCTGTGTTCGTCTGCCCCAGTCGAACTCTCCTGTTACTAGCGTGACCAGCACCGTAAGTTCTCGATGCTTTCAAGACCCGACTTGGCTCTAACACGTCCGCTGTACAGGATATTGCTTGCAATGCCAACGCACACCCAAGCAGCGGCGTCTGCTCCGTCATGCGTACGTAATTTGTCGATGACCGGATGCCACAATATTGACTTTTGACGTGGACTAGCGGGTGACCAGGTCACCGTTGAGATGCACCAGCAGCCCAACGATCGCTCGTGCGCGAATGAGGCCATCGGCGTAAGCACATACGCCTTGTCATCGGTTTGGCGGTGCTAAACAGACACCTCAGGGCGATCACTACGGCCCCATCAACATCTACATGGCCAAGGTCGACGATGCAACCACCGCCGTTGGCTCGGATGCCAATTGGTTCAAGGTCGATGAGATGGGCCTTCCGTCGAACAACCCCGACTACTGGGCGACTGAGGTCCTAAATGACAACTGCGGTCACTTTACTTTCACCGTCCGAGCAACATTGCTCCCGGCAACTACCTCATCCGTGCTGAGGTCATTGGTATGCCCTTCCTGCGCAATCTCTAGTTCTGTTGCTGATAGTTCACAGCACTCCATGTTGCCAGCAGCATCGGTGGCGCCCAGTTCTACATGTCCTGCTTCCAGGTCAACGTCGGTGGCTCTGGCACTGCGAGCCCACCTACCGTCAAGTTCCCGGGTGCCTACAGCGCTAGCGACCCCGGTATCCTCATCAACATCTACACACAGCTTAACACCTACCAGAGTATGTCGGACAAAATTACTACGTGCTTCCCCTCTGACTATCCCCGCAGTCCCTGGCCCGAGCCCCTTCGCCATGGCCTCGCCCGCAGTCGCGAACACGCCCTGGCCGACCACCGCGACATGGAACACCGCGCTTCAGCCCTCGACCGTCCGACTACCGCTCCCGGTGGCGTTTCGAAGCCCACGGCACCACCGAGCTCGATCACCTCGGCTACCGGCGCACACCCCAGCACTACCATCTCGAGCGCGTCGAGCGCGCCCGCGCGCCCACTGGTTCCACTGCTCAGCAATACGCCAGTGTGGCGGTCAGGGCTGGACTGGTGCCACTGTGTGCGCGTCACCCTTCAAGTGTGTTGTCCTCAACCGTAAGTACCATTCAGTGTTCCGCCAGAAGGATCCAGACTCATCGCTTCATGCTAGCGTACTACTCTCAGTGCCAATGAGCGATGCTTGCTGGAAGCGCACAGGTTCGCGCGAGTGGTGCGCGGAAGCCGTTACGATAGCACGCTCAGTCTCTCGCCGCCTTGTACTCAAAATAATATCCCCATCATCCACACTATCGTGACATCCCCGCCTGCTCAGGTTCCACAGAAGGTTTAAGACAGCTGGAGAATAGGCCCACCACTCGCAATGCAACATCAAAAGCCTTGAGTACATTCAGGGTAGCATCATAGAAAGTGATACAGACCGACTACAGACCGACTACAAGTCAGAATCATACGAACTAATCTGGCTACACCGCTGCGTCCCTCGGAGCCAATAAGAGTCGAGCAAGCAGAGCCTCAATACGTTCCAGACGACTGTCGAAGGAGTCCACACGGTGTTGAAGATTATGGAGCAGATCGGTGACGGAAACTTCCGTGTCCCCATTCGTGGTTTTGCTTTCGTGGGATCTGGCTGGTAGAACAGAAGTCCGTGTCTGAAGGTATGAGCTACGGACTCTGGAGCGTCTGCAGCGACTTCTGAACCTTGCTCGGTGTCGCGTGTAGCATCCGTCTGAACGTCATCGGGGGAGGCATGTTTCCCTTCGAACGAATCTGGCCATAAGTCGAAAAAGAAAGTTCAGCCTCGCGGGCTTGCGCATCGTCCTTGTTAGCCTTGCAGCTGACGCATATATGAAGTCGCTCTAGTGCGTATCAATCAACGTTTAGGCACTAGTAGCGCAAGCACAAGGTATCACCTTTGCAGTCGACACAGCGCCAGTATGGAGCTTCGAGTTCCCTGCGACAATAATGGCACTCAGTGGTATCTTTGTCGCGCTTTACATCTGCATGGCTAGAGGATCAGAACGACGAACGTCTGGTAAGCATGAGCCTGAGAGACATACCTATTGTGCGCATAGCTGTGAGGAGGTCTCTTGCAGATAGTAGTATGCCCCATTCTTCTTTCCGCGATGGTGGAGACCTCAGCTGATAGACCGCATGTGACGGGCATGGTTCGCATCATCCTGTCGCGAGTCGTAGGCTTGAGGAAACACTTGAGACAAAAGGCCATAGGAATTCCGGAAGGCTTGCCCGAGTCTTCGTCTACGACAAGGCAGTCGAGACAAATACATAGTGTATTGGTGACGGCGTCAAAGCAGCTTGCGCAATCCGATGCCTAAACTTTCCTTCAGATATACGGCTGTGCTCTGAACGCGAGAGTGCATACCAATATACTGCTTGTCTCCGCCGTAACACCAAGGCAAGCTTTCGATAGAACTGTAAGTCCTGCTTGGAGCACAAGGCAACAAGTGAAGCAAGCTCATGCTCCTCCTCGGCTCCATTACTCTCCGCCAAGGTGAGGGAACATCAGGGAATGCTCCCTCTAAGCGATTGTATAGCTCAATAAAACGATGTCGGATCCTTCGTCGGTCTTTCAGGAATGGCCAAGTGAAGCGACCGACCTTGATTCGGACGACATTCATGACGCTCTCGATTGCGAATTTCCAGAGAGCGCGAGCTTTGTTGATAGTGAGTACCTCCACGCTTGGTTCGAGATACGAGAACCGCACGGGTGCTTTGCGAAGTTCGAATCGACCTTCCACTATCGGTTGCCTAGAATAGCGTCAGGGCCGCTGGTCTCATCGCGGGTGGGCGTGCCATAGATGCCTTCAAGGGAATCGTGAGTCGAATTGAGGGTGCCTGCGAAGCGAAGGACGGCGTCCGATGCACGCTCAACATTGTAGATAACCGCGGAGCCCCGGATGTGACCACTGATGGCAAAATCGCCCTTTCCGTCCATTCCTGAGCCAGTAATTTTACCATCGTCTCCGTTGGGGGAAGACAAGATACCATACTCCGGAGAGTAACTGCCAGCAAAGTTACCGTCGTACTGCTTTATCGAGAAGTGGCCGCTCCATACGTTGTATCGTTGTCAGCAGAAAGAGAGTCCTGAGCTGTGTATTCGTCATAGACGTCCGCGTGGATATCGAGGTCTTGTTTGGGGTGGTATAGAGGCTCGGGAGGTTTCTCTTCTTCAATAATGACGATCTCAGGCTCCCATATTTTAGCGGTCCTAAAAAGATGTCTTCACGGAGCCAATGATCGTAGAAAGGCCAGTAGGAAGCTTTGAACTTGGAAGGCAGGTAGCAAGAAACATAGCGTGGTAAGCATGATTTTCTGATATGGAAAATCAAATAAAATAGTTAATAAACTGACAGCTGCATTCAGATTGTTTGCAGTCACAAGTCAAGAGAATTGCAGAAAGAATTCGCTTCAAGGCAGGCAGTCATTGGTAGAAACTCTTTGTATTTCTTCTCATAAACTAAAGAAACTGCATGAAATTCATTTTATTTAGCAGATTTTTTGTGTAGTTTTTGGATTACAAATCAGAGTTACCACGCTGTGAAATGAAGTAGTTGCTGCGAAGATATCTGACTCGTCGAATTAGCGCAATAGTAATACTGTTGTGTATCGTTGCTCAGTACACAGGTGAAAGCTCGCAGCGCGCCATGATACTCACAATTCCATGGGAGAATTTGCGGAGCTGCTTCCGTGGATCAAGATTCTGGAGCTTTGATGTTGCTGAGATTCACCGTGCGTGAGATATGAGACGAGGGTTTCAGGTCTGGAGGACATTCTCTACATACCTGTGAAATGCTCGACGCGGTCATGAATCGCTGACATGACTGTCTCGATGGAAGTCACGATATCGACGAGCTCGCGAGGGTTCAACGGGACTTCACGCGCATGACGGAGTACATGCCACACCCGGAAGAGGAGGAGATAAATCAGAGGTAGCAAATTCTTAGAGAAACGGCAGTCAAGCTATGCGTAATGGGTTTGATAAGGGTAACCCCACCTTCTCAATGCGAGCAGATCCCATCACGAACTCCAGAGTATCTTGGGCATCAATGCAGTATTTGAGGGACTCTAGCTTCTTCTTCATTTTTGCCTCCTCCTCATCTACATAGTCCCTGAAGCGATCGAACACGTCGTGTTTCCATTGGAAAATCGAGTTTTCCAAGTCGTCGTACACACCTGCAGTTATAAGGTCCGCACAGAGTATAGGATAGTGGTTGACGAGGTAGTCCACGAGAAAGAGATTGTCTGGCATCGACTTTCGCACTTGCTTGGCGAGCACACCTATTCTGCCGGAAAGAATGGGGATACGACGAAGGTAGTAGATGAGAGTATGGGGATATCCTAGCCAGTGTGAGCTTCAAGGCAAATTGAAAGGTCCAGTCTGTGTACCTGCTGCCCAATACGCCATCCACTTGATAAGACTAGAGTAAGAACAACAGATCAGTGCTTAGCGTTGCTTCGCGCACTCACTAAAGGGCAACGAACCTCCAATTCGCAGGTCGAGCACTAGAGAAGGCGTTTACCTCTGACACCGAGACGAGTGAAGATGCGTCCTCGTCAAATGCCTCGAGCAACGGCTGCATACGGGAGACAGTGATGAAATCCAAAGCCCATTCATCCTCCAATTCGGTAGGGCGCCCGGCATCAAACAAAGGCTGCTGTACAACCGTCGCTGGGAGCTGTCTGTGGCTGCGATGGCTCTGTATATCCCCTGGAGGGCTTGATGTTGACTCAGCGTATGCGCCTTGCGCCGCTCTGCATAATATTCGCGCAGACCAAGCACAAGGCTCCGAGCCTTGGTCGTGCCCTTCCAGCCCTGACGTTAAAGGCCTTAGGGGCACAATATCGCAAGCTCGAGACACAGACTCAACGTACCGACTCCTTCCAAACTTCGTATAGATCCTAAGATATAGTCGTCCCATGAAACTGAGCCCAAGTATTTAAGCACGAGAATTACTTACCTTGTCAATGATTCGATCGTGCGGGCCTGAAGTGATGGCACCTATGACGCGATCTGATTCGCGTCTCACGATGGTCTGCATTTCTTCTTGCAAGGCCTGTTGCCAAGCATTGAACTTGCGAGTGAAGACCTCCTCGTTCTCTTGCATGGTTTCTGCGAAGGACTTGCTGAACTCGAGCACTACGTCTTTCACAACTACTTTCACATCCTCGCCTTCAGCGTCCTTGTCCCCACTCTGCTTGATCAGCTTCTGCATTAAACCTTCGTCGTTGAGCACCTTCTCAGTGCCACCCATCTGCGCAATGTCGCTGATGAGTTGACGGTCCGCAGGAGAGCGAAGCAGTTGCAAGAGATAGAGTGTATCGACGGTATCGGCGGCGGTCCCAAGATGCGAGGAGATCTTGGCCAAGGTCTCTTTCGCTTGGTGAACTCCTAGACTGGTGTATATGGCGAGATCGTCTTGTAGAGCCTGCTTATAGCCGTCAAAGATCTTCACAAAACTCTCCAGTTTTGTCTCCCATTCCAGGCTCCGCAGAAGCTTGACTAGAAGCCGATGAGTGTATTTTATTATGCGGATATAATGCAAGAGCCTTACTGAGCTTTTTCTTCTTGGCAAATCCGTCACAGAGTGTCGCATATTTCTTGATATCGTTCGCTATGGCCTGAATACGCGCACTAATACGCGACTCCACCGTCTTTCCGTCATTCGCAGTGTCATTCGCCGCAATCGGGCGGATTCTATAGGATAAGACGTGAGCAAGCTGCCGACTAGAATGAATGGCGAAGGCAGGGCACGCACACGAGTAACACCGACAATGTGTCATTCATCTTCGCTCTTACTAGCATGACGCGTTTATCATTCTCACGGCGGGTCATTTCGAACTTCAGAGCGGTCTTGAACGCCAGGACGACAACTAGAATATGCTCAATCAAGGGTTACAGAATTCGCCAAACGAGTCAACTCACTCGAGACGAAGGGGTGAATTCTCGCGAGGTCCTCGAGAGCGCTAGTCAGAATGCCACTTGCGGAGACGAGCTTGTCAACTTGTGACTCGAAGAGCTGAACTGTTTGCGTGGCAATTGGTGTGACGGCCTGGATAGCGGGATCACTGTAATCCTCTTGAACTGCACTGATAATGCCTGTAAATTGTTGAGAAAGACCTCTGTGATTAGTGAAGGGCGCAGCTCACCGACAATATTTGTCTCTTTGGACGATTTCTCAACTTCGACTGCATTGAGCACTTAAGCGACGCCGAGCGTCCGCTAGACTAGCATCTACTTCATGTCCTTTCGGCATTGAAGCCATGGCGCTATGTTTTCAAGTGTCGAGAAGACTCGAGGAGGGAGAAAGCAGCACAACGCGTCGCGAGGTAGTAAACGGAAGCGGTGAGTATTTGAGTTGCACAGTACAGTGCGGCGCACTGTCTGGGAGAGCTCTGGCGCGGTCGGAAGTGTTGAAGCACCGACGCCAGAACTCGTGGCCCACTATCTTCCCAGGCTTGCACGGTACTGATGTGGGCGCCGTCATGGTTCCAGGCTCTCACTCATGCGGTGAGGAGTAAGTCGTTCCTGGAAGCCTATCACGGGCAACCCCTGGTCAGCCAACATTGTCCCAAATGCTCAAGCAGAGGGTACTCGTTTAGTCGGCAGGAGTGACAAGGAGGACGACACCTCGCCAAAGACCGCCATGATCAGCGCGGGCCAATTGGAGTGCTCCACGCCCATACGCACAGGCATACGGAAGGTGCATAGTTGAAATTACGAGGATGATGACAGTTCTAGAGCCATCTGTCAACTAGGTACTAAAGAACGACACATTTTACTGGTCAGCGAGATGGAGCGAGAATCACAGGTACATACCACGATGTCCTGACTCTATATTCATTCTGATCCACAGACTATGACAAGTGAGTGCATTGAGTGGTAAGCAGTGAAGCCTGCTAATGTTCGTCGTCACCGTTCACGTTCAAGATCTGTAAGGCGCTAGTTCGGCTCTGAATTTCATGACTTCGTCAGATGTTGCAGTCTCTCACTTGTACAGTACTCCAGTCTCAAACTCGATTCAAAGCACTCCGTTTTCACCTCACAGATCTCCACCATTTAACTACTCTACTTACAATCTATTCCTCCCTATCCTCTCCTCCGCCTACACCAGGACCGGCCCCACCCCTCCCACGCACATGCTGCCAGATGCTACAAATAGCTCGATGGATACAATGCTGAAACACGAACGATGACCCAAGAAGTGGTTCCGTCTAGAGCTACAGGAATGAGCAGCACAAGTGATGACACAACAACGACACCCCCGCGCGCGACGACGACTGTGCTCGGCGCGCCCCTCCTCTATCCTACACCGGCGGGACCCAGGTCCGCGCCGAAAATGTATGGCGCATGCCCCATGTGGTGGCGGGGACTTTCAAGACGACTCCTCGAGGAAGAAGTAGTTGCCGGACGCTGCATCGCGGGGTGAGATGACGCAGACAGGAACGGGTGGAGGAGACGTACCCTTCTGCTCACGATCCTTGATAGAGTTGAGCTTGTTGACACGCGGACGGAAGTTCGTCGGGTCGCGGCGGAAAGTGATCTCGAGCGAGGCCAAGAACTTGTTCATACCGGTCAGCAGCGATTGCGGCCTGGAAAGGAAGTTAGTGCCATATCTCTAGGGCAAACAAGGATCCGTAGAATCGTATACGTACGGCGTGGCAGTGGCAGCGACGGCAGGCTTGCCCTCGAACACGATGACACGGTCCGCGAGGTAGGTCGCCATGATGAAATCGTGCTCGATGACGAACGCGGTCTTCTTCGCGTGCAGAATGAAGCGCTTGATGACTTTGCTCGCGATGATACGCTGCTCGGAGTCGAGGAAAGATGAGGGCTCGTCTAGCAGGTACACGCTGACGTTCGGCTTGCCGAGCGCGAGCACAATAGCGACACGCTGCAGCTCTCCTCCGGAAAGCGTCTTGACGTCCTGGTCAATGATGTTCTCGAGGTTCATCGGCTTCACGACGTCCGTCTGGAACTGCGGGTGCATGAATGCCTGCTTGATCTGCTTGAGCAGCAGCATGCGGACCGTGCCCGGGAACTTGGGCGAGATCGTCTGCGGCTTGAGCGACACCGCGAACTGCTGGCGGTCCGTCTCGATGTCGGGCGTGTCACCAGCAAGCAGGCGCACGAACGTCGTCTTTCCAGTACCGTTCTCGCCAAGCATGACAATGATCTCGGAGTCGGTGAAGCTGCCGGCCTCGACGGTAAGCTTGAAGCCGCCGAGCGTCTTAGTCATGGCAGGGTACTGGTAGTGACGAGTCTTGTCAATAATGATCTCCTCCGCGGTCTCGACCATCTTGAATGAGAGTGAGTCCTCACGGAATCGCAGGTTCTCCGTAGGGATGAAACCATCCAAGAAGATGTTGATACCTTCACGGACGGAGTAGGGCATGGTGACGACACCGTACATCGACGGCTTGCCGTACAAGCAACAGATGAAGTCTGACAGATAGTCGAGAACAGCCAAGTCGTGCTCGACAGTAATGACGTAGTTGTCGGGGGTGAGGAGACTGCGAATGACCTCTGCAGCGACGAGACGCTGCCTGATATCGAGGTAGGAGGACGGCTCGTCGAACATGTACACGTCGGCCCTCTGGATGCAGGTCATGGCGATGGCGAAACGCTGAAGCTCTCCACCAGACAGTTGACCAACTTCACGAGTCAAGACCTCGTTGAGCTCCAGAACGTCGCAGAGCTTCTGCTTGTTGTCGAGTTCAACCTTCGAGTCCAGCATTTGGCTGACGGTCATGACGCCCTTGATAGCACGGGGAATGTGATCGACGTATTGCGGCTTGATGAGAGCCTTCAGGTTATCTTCGAGGACCTTGGTGAAGTAGTTCTGAAGCTCAGAGCCACGGAAGTACTTCAGGATTTCCTGCCAGTCTGGGGGATCCTACAAAACCAGGTAAGGTGAGACACCACAAGCGGATAGCATGAACGCACATCGTAGCGGCCGAGATTAGGCTTCAGCTTGCCAGCAAGGATCTTGAGCGCGGTACTCTTTCCAATACCATTGGTACCGACAAGTCCAAGGACCTGACCGGGACGAGGAGTGGGGAGACGATGGAGCTTGAAGGAGTTCGCGGTATAACGGTGCGTGACTTGGGACTCCAAGTTCGTGGGAGGTTGATGATGGCGATGGCTTCAAAGGGGCATCTGTACAGGAAGTAAGTTTTCTGCCTGCTCGCGCCGCAATGCTCGGAAGCGGAAGAGAGAGGGACTACGCACTTCTTGACACAGATACCGCATCCGATACACAGGAATTCAGAGATGAATGCAATCTTGTCCGAGGGCTTGACCTCAATACAGAGCTTCCCTAAAGGTCCATCACTCAGTCCTTATGCATGCACTGGATCTTAAGGAACGACGTACCCATCTTCACGACGGGACATGACTGACGAAAGCCCGGTTAGCGGGATGATCTCGACGATGGGACCGTGGATTTAGACGCACCTTTTTGCATTCTTGCGCGCAACGCTTGGGCTTGCACCGATTGGCGTCGACGATAGCGATACGGGTGATTTTGTCGGCCATCGCGGCGGCGTCGACGGGCAGGAGAGTGAGGTCGTTTCTGGCGGCGCGCGCATCTGTAAATTTCGTAGTTGCGGTCCCGGGCCACGTGGACGCCACGTGGAACACGCCGGCCAGTCACATCCCAGCCATTTGCGTTCCTGCATCTCCTCCGTCCTCCGTCCTCTTCTCCTCGGCGCTGGACATGGCCATCCACCTCGACGACCCTAGATCCGCAGCTCAGGAGAGCGGCGAGGCTGTCTCCTGAATATAACAGAAATTAACCACCGATATTCTGCGCTTGTGGAAGCCTGACGTCAGATGTTGATCACGACCCATCCTCCTTAATGCTGCCTAGTCCTCTCTGCCATATCTCGGATACAGCTACTTGCTCGACCCAGCTGACCATAACATACATCTCATCCATTATCCTCGACTTTGAATATCAGACGCGATGGCCTGGAGATGCACAGGAAAGACAAGCGCAGAGCTCATCGCCAACCTTGCTAAGCATGGGATCATCCAGTCTGAGACCGTCGCGAATGTGAGTTCATCAGACACGGGCACACCTCTCCTGATGGCTGAGATATGTGAACAGGCTATGGCCAAGGTTGATCGAGCTCACTACTGCTTGGATAAAGCGCATGCCTACGAAGACTCCCCTCAGTATGCTTCGCGCGCTTTGTGATCATTGCTGCCGTCTGAGCGGTCATGAAGGTACATAGGATACGATGCCACCATCTCTGCCCCCCACATGGTACGCAGCTCGCCCAAACGTCTCAGCGAGGTCTTATTTTCCGTGTAGCACGCCCATGCGCTCCAATACTTGCTGCCGTACGTCAAGCCGGGGAGTCGCGTGCTCGATGTCGGCTCTGGTTCGGGCTACCTTGTGGCAGTCCTCCATCACCTCGTCTCTGGTGCATCCGGCACCACCGGCAAGGTCGTTGGCATCGAGCACATCCCAGAGCTCGTGAAGTTCTCAGTGGATAACTTGAAGAAGGATGGTCTATCCGACGCCTTAGAGGATGGGCGCATCGAGATGGTCGAGGGCGATGGCCGGAAGGGTACGTCACATACCAAAGACCGTATTGAGGCCTTGCGACTGACTCGAAAGCCCCCTAGGTTATGCCCCTGCTGCACCGTACGATGCTATCCACGTTGGTGCGGCTGCGCCCGTCCTTCCTGAGGCGCTAGTTGACCAGCTCGCGAGCCCCGGACGCATGTTCATTCCGGTGGGCACCGAGTCGCAGTCCATTTGGCAAGTCGACAAGGATGAGAATGGAAACGTCACGAAGACGCCCCTTTTCGACGTCATGGTGAGCATTTGCTCTTCGTACTGTCGGTCCCACGTCTGACGTTTCGTTGCAGTACGTCCCCCTTACAGACAAGAAGCCAAAGGTCGGTAACGTTAGCTCTATGCTATTACGTGTGTCTCATTCATTCCCGATAGCCCACGTTCTGAGCAAACGGGTGTCAACGGATGGTCAGGATTTGGAATGTACAACACTGGAACTTCGAGCTATAGGAATGGAACATCACTAGCACCTATATGCACAGAGACTCAAGCTCCCTCCGGGTTCTAGGAGGGTACCACATGCGAGTCACACCTTCATGCATCGACCTGAGCCTACATGGATTGCAGCACCCATCACTCTGACCAAATTGGATGCTGGCACACCATACGTAGCAATTCAGTTTGCGCTACAGGCGAGCCGGCCCTCCACAGGCAACTCCGACAGCAGTGCCTTCAACGCCCTCTCGGGATGATCCCAGTGAAGCTACCAGGCCATACCTGTCGTCAGTGAAGCGCGATACCACGCACAATTGCATACACGCACGAAGTGGTTCGCACCAGCGATCCGCATGATGGATATTCTGCGCATCGGCGTGCCCGCAGCCTTCGCTGCGCGCATCTCGGCCTCCAGGGCCCACGTGCCCCAAGGCATCTCCCAGATCGAGCGGTCACACCAGATGTGGCGGAGCTCGACGCTGTCCCAGGGACTCCCTTTCTTGCCGGGTACAGGCACGTACAGCGCGGCCCGTCGAATCGTCTCCCACAGCCTGTGGTCGATGCCGATGTGCACGAGCAGGTGATCCGAGCCGCCAGGGACGGTAGGCGCGCTGTATAACGCGCCGTCGAGGTCGGCGGCGGTCATCGCCAGCACGCTCGGTGGCGGATTCTTGAGCGGGACGCGGAACTCGAGCTCAGAGGCGGAGGAGCCGTGGTCGTAGTAGCCTGACACCCATTCAGGGAAGAGTCTTGGGCCGTCTACGGGCTCATGCGTCGCGGGGTTGTAGTAGTTTGGTGGCGGGGCATATCCATAACAGTGGTAGGGTGGGTCTGTTCGGAATGTTCAGCGTCATAACTGGTTGGCGTGTGCAAGGACCCACCGTAGGCTATGACACGTTTGATATACTCTGTGAGCGGGCGGCTCTGATCATGCGGAGTGAACGACGAGGCGTGTGCGAGGAGAGCAAGAGCGAAGACGGAGCCGAACGACCATCCTGCGACAATGACCGATGCGGGCGCGAGACGTTCTTCGTGAACAAAGATATCGAGGAAGTCATAGATTTCGTTGGTTCTGGCCTTCATGTAAGCTTGGATGGTGTCGACAGCTTTAGGATCTGAGGAGTGTGCACTCTCTAGGAGCCAGCGCTCATCGTCACCGAACGGAGCAGAACCTGGATAGTCTCGCCTGTTGAGGAGCACAAGCCGAGTTCTGTCATTACAAAAAGACAACATTCGAGAGAAAACGCCTGGAATATGGGTCACTCGTTGGCATCGCGGGAGTAGTAGGGGGACTTACCACTGTGCCACGCGAAGCCATGGATCAACACGAGGGTGGTGTACGCGCTAGCTGAGGGTACTCCTGTGTCGCAGATAGCAAAATGACCGATAGTTCTAGTGGATGTCATGTCTGAGTGGGAAGGCAGATGTCTATCCAGGCTGGTAGTACTATATACGACGCGGGCGGTGGGAGAGGGTTCACCAACGCGTGAAGATCTGGCACTTAAGCATGCCGTAACTTCATGAGGGAAGCCTAGCCGCTATTCAATGCCTTGATATTGCACAGTACGTGGGAGACGGTGCCCTTCGGCTTGAGCTTCTAGATGGCGATGGTAAATTGGCTTTCCCATAGGTCAGTCACGTCTCCAGTGATGTTCACAGCTCCGGCCAGCAACTCCCTATTACGCTTCGCAGACAAAGTGAGACTAAAATCCGGTTCGATGACACTTGGAGACGATGGCGATGTGATTCCAGCGTCATTTTCCCTAAGTAGAGGCTCTGCAAATACTCCCACGCCACATACGGATTGAATACACTTTTGACAACGTAGCTCTCGGTGCAGGATTTCAGAGTTCCGTATGGGAAAATTCATCGTTTGTTCCTTGTTTCTGGTAATCATGTCTGTGGGAGAGAGTGTCATTGAACTGACTGTAAGTACTTACATGACTCAAACCGCTGTCGAACGGTTGCAGTGCGGCAGACGCGCGCTTGCTACTCTGCCACGTGATATGGGATCAATGCGCGCTCGCGACGGACTTGTGAAGTTCATGTCGTTTTCTTCTCAGGCTGTCATGTCCAAATCCTTTCTCCGTTTATCTGTCTATCTCGCATGAAATGCCTAGACGACTTCAGCATGATGGTGCAAGGCTCTGTTCTGTTTCTCCTGATGTAATTACGGGTGGGTGGTCAACTTCCTCACCGGATGTTCCTAATATTCTTGATATTGCTAAATGCACAGCTCATCGATTGCGGCCTAGCATGCTACCCACGACCTGAGTCATGCGCTGCGAAATTATGGCAAGTTGTCGCATGCTGCCTCGGGAGCATATCACTGACACTCTGATCCAGGAACGGGGCTGCTACCTAACGCCGAGTCTTGCCTGGGGACTTTGCCGCAGTTGACCAGAGAAGGCAGCAGTCCGGGTGTCTCGGCGCACGCTCTTGTCTTTGAACTGTCCGACTTTTGATCTTCTCGAACGGCGTGGCAATCTATCGAACTGGGGAGATGCCTTCGTTAGTGGGAACACCCGCACGAATATCGTGTCCGCAGCCGATACTAGCCTCGAATCTCGCCCAGTGCGGTCTCACCTACAGACCGTGTGGAGGAGATGTGTATCAGAGCTACGATGTACCGAGAGCACCCTCAAGTTCTGCATCGGTAGCAGCACTATGCTCCGGCACAGCTGGCCTGAACAGGGGAAGCCTGCTAAAACTATGCTGAACCTTACTGAACCTCATTACACAGTGATCGCTGTCCTGACGGGTCTATTCCGGTAGTATGTATGTGGAAACGGCGTATCTCTTCCCGCGCATTCTGATCACATCACGTAGATGCTGTGCGATGAATCTGAAGCAGCTTCGTTCGGTGAAGACGACGGGAAGATATCAAACTCAATGGGTCCTTCACCGAAAACGGTACGTCGTGCAGCAGTTGCTCAGACGTACTTATAATGCCCTTCGATTTTGTCCGCTGGCCTTCAGCTGTTCTTGGTCAGCGATGTGGACGGGACACATCTTCACGATCGTGCTTTTGACAGCAACCGCAATCGCAACCTCTCTATCTCCTCTTGTCCCAAGCAAACGAGCGGTAGGCCTTCAGCAGCGCTCCCAATGGAGGCGTGATATTATCCCAAGGGACACAGTCATCTTAAACTATGGTGTTTGTACGTACAGGCAGCATATCTTACCTCCGTGTTCTCTGATAGGCCCAGCAGCGCCATATCATCCCACGTCCGCAACCGTCACCCTTTTTAGTCTTGACGAACGGCCGATTCTCCTACTAGAGGACTTTGAGCATCTCCTGAACGGGGTACGCTGTCGCAGCGGGCACTACGACGAGCTAGAACATGCAATCGTCCTGGATTTTATGGACGACTCGGCATTTGACCTAGCCGCACGGGAATGGACCTTCTTACAGGACTTCTCCGTCGTCACAGCTCATTCAGGCTGCAACTCTGCGGGGGAACGCGGAGCCTGGAGGTATGTCCTCATCCTTGCCTATCCTAACTATGGCTGACGGCCTAACAGAGTGTCGGCTGTCATTCCGGAGAGGTCGATGCTCCGCGTAACTCTGGTTGTAGAGCGGGTTCAGATGCGCGATATCGTCAAGTCTTTTGCGGTTACCTATACGCACGGCGGCGCGACCTCGTGGACGCCACCGGACTCAAGCGGTCCCACACGACGGGACGAGAACGGTTTCGACAGCGTGTTCAACTTTGGCTACAACCCATCCTTTGATGTGCGCATGCCGCTCTTCCCGCCGAATTCGAGTCTGGATGACAGCGTCGCCGTAACTGTTGTCAGGTGAGTATCAGACTGCGGGAGTGTCCCGCGAAATGACGCTGACACGACAAACTCAGCGAGCTCACCGACGCTGAGATAGCATTGACTTGTGTCGACTGCACATTTACGACCAACGTTACCATCGGCCTGGACTTCGAGATAGACGTGACCAACGGATCCTGTATCACCTCGTCAGAACAATGCTTCACATTCAACAGCGCGGCAATGAACCTCACAGTGGAGCAGTTCGAGCAAGATGCAGCGCTCGAGGTCTTTCTTGGCAAGGAACTCCAGGCTGGCGCTAATTACAAGTACGCTCCCGGCTGTTCTAGGTGTATGTATAGCTGATGCAATTGTCATAGAATTCTCGAGGTTCCTGTCGCGCCTGCGCTGATTGTGGGTGCACCTCAACCTGTGGCTCTCTGACCGCGGATTGGTTGCTGACAAGTGACTCAGCTTCCTTCGTTGATCGACCTTGCGCCTGCAGTAGGCCTTGAGATTGCTTTCGAGCTGGATATTTCAAGTAGCATCAATTTTACGTTTGGTGCGAAGGCCCACGTACGGATCACGCGCTGGTTGTTTGTTCCAGTGCTCACACCCGGTGCAGATTCCAGATGGCGCTTTCGCCTCTCTCAGCTTGGTAAATGCCACAAGAGATTGGGACCCCACGGTGGTTGCGACGGGCTGGTAAGCTGTCTTTGGTACGATTTCGACCCATCACGACGCTGAAAGTAATGATAGGGATGGATCAAGCGTTGACCAGGTTCCCTTCCGAGTCAATGCTGGCGAGTTCAATATATCCACTAGCATGGCATTCGCTCCTTTCGCTGAGATCTCCTTTACCATCCGTGAGTTATCTTTCTTGGGGAAAAGCGTCATTCTGAATTTTCGTATCATCATGACCAGTGGATGTCGGTGCCTCACTTCGCCTTGTGCAGAACATGCCAAAGGTCGGCATGGACGCTTCCATCCAGACTAGCGTGAACCGCCAATGCAACCCCATCAGCGCTGATGACTACGAGTCCTTCGGTACGGCGTTCATCGTGGGCTCTGGAATAACGCTCAGCACAGAGGCGGAGCTCGAGTTCGAGGAGGGGAAATTCATCGGCACGGTATCCCGAATAACTGGGACTTCACGCTGTGGGCACACGACGTGCCCTTCACCCCGGCGCTCGGGATCAACACGACCGCATGCTTCGTCCTTTCCGACGGAAACGTCACCGTCAATTTGGCGGAGGGTGCGAGCAAGGTTGTAGCGCTTGCAGACGTTCCTGCGTCCACGGGCACCCTCCTCTCGGCCCAGTCGGCTGTCCCGACATGGGACTTCAATAAGATCGAGTCCTACTATTCGGCGAATGGGCAGCTCCCGACGAACGTCAACTACGGACAGATGGTTCAGGCGACGACCGTACCTGCGAACCTGCAGGCTGCTGTGGACAAGGCTGCTAGTGCGAACAGCGCGCTAGGAAGCCGCGTTCAAGGGAGCGGAGGGCTGGCGTCTGCCTGCGTACTTGCGCTGTTCATAGTGTTGAACTAATACGACCTTACATTGACGGACCGTTTCTTGGGGCCTCGAGTAGTATTGTATCCGCAACCCAAATACTCGACGACAACTTCAATCGAACTTCAAGGAAGAGACATTGTATACGTATTCGAAGGCGAACGACGTGTTTGGCCCACATAGCCGTACCTCTGCTGGTATGTCGAAGCAAGTGCAACAAGTATGGGTGCGAAACTAAGTGACGGCCGCTGAAGAACACAAGGGTTATCGAGATGAAACGGGCATCCGCCGCCTGCTGTGACTCTGGTAGACGCGCGCTTGCCATGCGACACGTGCCTGGCGACCAACACGCTCACGACTCGTGCAAGTTCACCCGCACCATTCCTTGACACTTCCTTACTGATAGTTCGGTTTTTAAACAGTTCTCTAGCGACCTTTCAGCTCTCATTTATCCTGCTAACGTGAAGAAGAGACCCTCAGTTCGATACCGAGACGCAAGCTATGAGACTCGCCTTCGTTTGTCTGGTATCTCAGGTCCATGGGTTTGTTGAGTTCCAGCCTCATGCACCGTTTGGTCTACCATTCCTCCACACGGCCATCGATAGAAGTCCTGACATGCGAAGCGGTGCTTCTATCAGGGACTTGGAATTGTGCGGTGTATCTGAATGTATGTCAAATCGTGTTTTGTCGGGAAGCGCGTCGCTGACAAGAGCCGTACCTCCAATATTTGCCGCGGCTGATCAGCAGAGAAAATTGAGCGCGCTGGAACACACGCTGCTCTGAGCAGGGTTCTGCGAATTGATTGCAACGCTACGACAATTTGTCGATAATAAGGTCGCGCCTAGGGGAAGGAAACGGCCTCACGCAATCCTCGAAGCATGTAGCCGACCCAGCTACATCTAACTGATCAGCTGTGCGTATTCTTTATGATTTCCGGAAATTCAGGGTACTCACGCCTTATAAGGCGAAAGCTGTGGTCCGAGGCTTTGCCACCGCTGTCCAAAACAAGGGAGGCATGCTAGAGCTGTGCTAAACCTTGTCGAACTTCATCCCATGGCACTGGATGCACTGACGGGCCGTTAACGGCGGCTCGCAATGAGGCCAAGTTCCCAACCCTACTGTTCCCGCGAAATGCTGATCGCGTCAAGCAGATGCCGTGCGAAGAACATGAAGCAATATCGCCTGCTGCAAGTGACGAGAAGGGATCAAACTTAATGTTGTACTGGGAAAGGGTTCGGTAGCCGGAAGGCAGTCATTCGAACATATAATGCTCGCTTCGTGACATACATTGGCCTCCAACCATTCTCTGTGCAGCGATGTGGGCGGGACACGTATTCACAATCGCACTTCTCGTGGCGGCAGGAGCATACGCTACTTCCCTGTCCCCTCTTGTTCCAAGCAGGCGGGCAGTTAGCATCGAGCAGCGCTCTCAGTGGAAGCGGGAGATCGTCCCACGGGAAACCGTAGTCTTGAACTATGGCATTTGTATGTACGAACAACATATCATCCTATTGCTGTTTCTAAGACGCCCTCACCCAGCGCCATATCATCCTCCCTCTGCAGTCATCACGCTTTTCGGTGACCAAGCGCAACCGATTCTCCTGGTCGAAGACTTCGATCACCTGCTGAATGGCGTGCATTGCCGTAGCGGACATACCGAGACACTCGGAGACACCATCGTCCTCGACTTTGTCGACAATGCCGCATTCGACCTGGCCGCATACGAATGGGCGTTCCTGCAAGACTTCTCCGTCATAACAGCACATCCAGGCTGCAACTCTGCGGGGGAGCGCGGTGTGTGGAAGTACGTCTACACTGACCTGTGCCCATGCCTTTCGCTGATGGCCTGGTAGAATGACAGCTGTGATCCAGGAGAGGTCTATGCTGCGCGTGACTCTGGTCGTCGAGCCAGTGCAAATGCGCGACATCGTCAAGTCGTTTGCCGTCATGTACAGGCACGGTGGTGCGAATTCGTGGACGCCATCCGGTCGCGGCGGCCTCGTACGCCGTCAGGAGTACAACTTCGACAGCGCGCTCAACTTTGACTACACCCCGTCCATCAACCCGCGGCTGCCACTTTTTCCGCCGAACTCGAGCCTGGACGACGGCGTCACACAGGCTGTCATAAGGTGAGTGCAGCCTGCGCGCACGCTTCCACCACAAGGTGCTGAAACGAATGACACAGCAAGCTCACGGACGCTGATATCGAGTTGACCTGTGTTGACTGCACGCTCACGACCAACGTCACCATTGGCCTGGACTTCGTGGTGGACGTCATGAATGGCACCTGCATGCCTACTCCAACGCAACAGTGCTTCACGTTAACCCACGCGGCGATGAACCTCACGGTGGAAAAGTTCGAGCAGGACACAGCGCTCGAGGTCTACCTTGAAAAGGAACTTCTCCAGACCGGCGCGAATTACAAGTACGCTCTCAGTTGCTCTGTCCAAGATAGTGGCTGACAGACGATTTATCGACAGAATCTTTGAGGTCCCTGTGGGGCCTGCATTGGTAGTGCGTGCAGTTTGTGCTCTCTCATCGTGACCTGTTGGCTCAATGGCAGAGACAGGTCCCTTCGCTGATCGATATTGGGCCCGCTGTTGGCATTGAGATCGCCTTTGACCTTGATATCACGAGCAGCATCAATTTCACTTTTGGTGCTAGAGCACATGTGCGTGCAACGTCTCTGTCGTAATGCTATGCCTCTTACGCCCGATGCAGATCCCGGATGGCGCTTATGCTTCTGTCAGCTTGGTTAATTCTACAGGTGACTGGGACCCTACTTTCACTACGGCAGGATGGTAAGGCGTCCGTCATCCTATTGCTCGTTCCGAGAGCGCTCACCGTATGACAGGGACAAGTCAGGCGTCGACCAGCTTCCTTTCCGCGTCAATGCTGGAGAGCTCAATATTACCACCAGCGTGGCCTTCGCTCCATTTGCTGAGCTTGCGTTCACCATCCGTGAGTGCTCCAGACCTGTCACTTCACAAACAGCCATGCTAATGCTATCCGACCAGTCGATGTTGGCGGTGCCCTCCGCCTGATCGAGAACATGCCCCAGGTCGACGTGGACGCTTCCCTTCAAGTCAGCGTGAACCGTGAATGCAAACCCATCGGCACGGACGACTTCGAGTCCTTCGGAGTGGCCTTCATTGTCGGCGCCGGGCTGACTCTCAGCACGGAGGCGCAGCTCGTCTTCGAGAAGGGCAAGATTCTCGGGCACGGCTTCCCGGACAACTGGGACCTCACGCTATTCTCATTCGAAATCCCTTTCACACCTGCGCTCGGGTCAACAAGACCGCCTGCTACGTCCTCTCCGACGGCAACGTCACTTCCAATGCGACGGCGAGTGCCACCGCTCCTGCAACGCTTTCAGGCGTCCCTGCGTCCACGGGCACTCTCGTCCCGGCGCAGTCGGCCATCCCGACGTGGGACTTCAACAAGATCGAGTCCTACTACTCGGCTAATGGGCAGCTCCCGACGAACGTCAACTACGGACAGATGGTCCAGGCGACGACCGTACCTTCGAACCTGCAGGCTGCTGTCGACAAGGCAGCTAGCGACAATGCGACTAGCCAGAACGGCGGTCAGAACGGCGGCCAGAGCGGTGGCAAGAATGGCGCGTCAAGGAGGCACGACCTTGGGAGCGTGTGGCTAGCGATCGCTTGTATACTTTTGCTGTTTGTGGCGTTGAACTAGGGCGGGCTTATATCGACGGACTTTTTCTTGGGGCACAGGTTGCTTGTATATTCTACGAGATACGCAATTACAATCATACTTGAGCGAGCCTGAGGTGGTGTACAAGTATGCAGCAGCCTAAAATCTATCTGGTCCACAAAAGAAGCCCTGCTTGAGCGTTGGATTGGAGCAACTGCACGGAGTATGGGCGCGACAGTAAGTGAAATTCGGTGAAGAGATGGTTCCCGAGATGAACAGACGTCCGCCACCTGCCGCCAGCTTCTGAATAGCAGGCTATTGCCGACGTTTTCATCGGACGTGGGCTCCCGTCCGAAGTCAGTCATGGCAGATCGTGCGTACTACGTCGGAAAAGAGACACTCGGGTCTTGTAGGACCGCATCTGGGTCTTCATGCTCGTATGCGTTGATAACGATGCGCAAGAAATAACCACAACGTAGGTGATGCTATAACAGTGAGTACGAGGCTCCATGTTTCCTTGTAGACCGATACTAACACTACTAATCGATTTGAAAGCGTGGCTTGTTGTCTAGGAGACCTCAGCAATGCGTGGGAATATCAGTTGTTACCTCGATATTAACAGTCTAGACTTACGGCAACAATACCGTTCAATCCAGTTCGAACGCGTCCTCCACGCCTGGACCGCGGCCTGCAGTCGGAACATGACCATATTCACCGTCGAGTCATCGCACGCCATTCGTCCTGAAATGCAGGCACGGTGCCGGGACAAGGACCTCATGAACGGCTGCTTCCGAGTTCTCCCTGCGATGCTGTGCCCTTCGTACTACCCACAGGGGTAAGCTGCGCCAGCTGACGCATACGAAGGAAGAGCTGGAAGAGCTGGGGGTTTCAGAATCGCACAGGCGTAGGTTGGGGAAGAGGTGGCGGCGCGAGTTCGGGTTCCACGCAGAGAGGTTGCCTCACGGAAACGGAGACAGGAGAAACCGTAACGCCCGCGCGGAAGGCGCAGGGCGGCGCCGCCTTCTCACCAGGAGACCTCCGTCTCGCCTCAAACCGCGCCAGACGGACTTCCGTGGGGGCAGCAAATGACTCAGGTCGAACCATGCCGCCTGCCGGGCCACCTGTCTGGGGCTGGGGATGAGCTTGAGCCCTAGATATTACTGTACCGCTCGTACGTTGTTGTGCCTCTGCTTTTCTGTGTACGCTGGAAGGCTCTTGTACTAAAGATCACTCAATCGTCACAGTTAGCAACGAGTCATGCAAGCCCTGGTGCGTAATAGAGGTGAGCCATCGTTTTGTAACCACCCATCTATGGTCTGTCACCTAGCGAGCGGTTGGATGGTGGCAACATCATGAGGCACTACTACATATCGCTCGCCGTTACCACTCATTTCGGGCGTTCAGGGGGTACCCGTGAACCCCACTACCTTCATATCTCGCACCCGAGCTCGCTCCATCCCTGTCGTGTGAGTGACTCGCAGCGCAGCTCTCCCGACTCTCCCCGCGTCCTGAGGGGTCTTCCTGTTTTCGCTGCAGTCTCTCACAGAACAGGGCGGTCACCAGGGACTTCTGGCATGCTTCATGGCCGTTCCCAGATGTCCGTGATTGAGTTTACTCCTCCTATGTTACCACCACAACCCTACACCTTTGATCCCGCGGGGACCCGAATGCCGCTATCCTGCATAAAAGGCGGGATCCGCGCCTGCTCTGGCTTTCACTAGACTCTCCCTCTGACACTCGAGCCTCCAAGTACTGACCCTGCTGCCATGATAGTGCTTACCCCATACTGGTTTAATGGCGTGCAGAAGCTGAAAGTTGTCTCGCAGAGTGAGTAGAGCTCTTACACCGTCCTCAAGTCATTCTGACCCCCATCATTCGCCTAGCACCACCCAAGCCACTTCCTGGGCTGCTCCCACCTTCCATGGAGCCAAGCGTGCACAAGCTGCGCTGCCTGAATCAGCTCCGGTCCAAGGACAAGAACATTGAGAAGTACATCTATCTTCAACAACTGAAGGATGCGGACACGAACATGTTCTACAAGCTGTGTCTCGACCATATGCCCGTAAGCGTCTGTCGTACTCCGTGCCCGTTTGTTGCTGAACGCGCCCGCAGGAGCTTACACCTCTTATCTACACCCCAACTGTTGGGGATGCTTGTCTTCAGTACTCTCAGATCTTCCGGCGACCGGACGGCCTTGTGAGTTGGACGGTGATAATTATATCACATGCTGTCATCTGATTGAATTTGGTCAGTTCGTATCCTATAAGGACAAGGGCAATATCGGGAACGTCCTTCGGAACTGGCCACGAATCGACGAGGCGCGTATTGCTGTTGTGACAGATGGTAGGCTTCCTCTATTCCGTATACCGCTTGCGGACTGATGTCTCTTTCAAGGCTCTCGTATCCTTGGTCTGGGAGACCTCGGTGCGAATGGCATGCCAATTGCCATCGGCAAACTCTCGCTTTACGTCGCGGGCGCAGGGTATGCGTATATCATGTGCATTCGTTCGTGCTATACTCACGTGCGCGCCTAGTATTCGCCCATCGTCGACCGTCCCCATCTGTATCGATGTGGGCACGGATAACAAGGCGTTCCTCGAGGATCCGCTGTACCTGGGCCTGCGCCAGCCACGCATCTCCGAGGCCGAGATGACTGAGTTCATGGAGGAATTCATGCACGAGATGTCTGTCGTCTTCCCCGAGCTGCTCATCCAGTTCGAGGACTTCGCCACGGACAAGGTCAGCACTGCCACCATCCTTCCTAATGACCAAACTTAATTGCGGTGCTAGGCCTTCTCTTTCCTCTCGAGCTTCCGCAATCGCTACCCGCTCTTCAACGACGACATCCAGGGCACCGGCGCTGTGGTCCTCTCGGGCTTCCTCAACGCAGCGAAGCTGTCATCCGCTGCTTCCGGTCGTCCTCTGTCCGACCATCGCATCCTATTCCTTGGCGCTGGCTCCGCTGGGTCGGTGTCGGCATGCAGCTTTTGAGCTTCTTCAAGCTTCAGGGGCTGAGCGAGCAGGAGGCGCGCGAGCGGATCTGGCTCGTCGACTCGCAGGGCCTCGTCTACGATGCCAGGGGCAAGCTTGCGGAGCACAAGAAATGTATGTCGCATATTGCCTTCCTTGTATCGCCGTTCTGACATGTATGATAGACTTCTCCCGCAAGGACTACAACGGCGCACCGATGAAGGACCTCGTCGAGATCATCAACTACGTGAAGCCGACCGCGCTGCTCGGCCTCTCGACGATCAAGGGCGCGTTCAATCAGGGCGTCGTCGAGGCAATGTCCGCGCTGAACCCGCGCCCGATCATCTTCCCGCTGTCGAACCCCGTGCGCCTGTCGGAGTGCGAGTTTTCCGAGGCCGTCGAGTGGTCCAAGGGGCGCGTCATCTTCGCGTCGGGCTCGCCCTTCCCGGAGCTGTCTTTCAATGGGCGCACGCTCTACCCCGGCCAGGGAAACAACATGTATGTCTTCCCAGGTCAGTGTCCCAGAATATTCTGTCGGCGGCCCTGTTTCTCATCTGTCACGCAGGCATCGGTCTTGGTGCGATCTTGTCGAAGGCACGGTCTGTCACGGACAGCATGATCGAGGCCGCGTCGCTCGGCCTCGCGGATGCGCTGACGGACGAGGAGCGTGGCCTCGAGCTGGTGTACCCCCGCATTGAGCGCATCCGCGACATCAGTGCGCACATCGCGCTGCGTGTCATTCGCACCGCGCAGGAGGAGGTACGCTCGCGGCTTCGCTGAGTCTATACTTGAGCCGGTCTGATATATGGACGTACAGGGCGTGGACCGCACTCCCTACCTCAGGTCTCTGGACGACGCCGAGCTCTTGAAGCACATCAAGGGCAAAATGTGGCACCCGGAGCATCATGCACACCTCTGAACGTGGCCTGGGTTCTGGGTTCGTTTATTTCGTTCGACAATACATTTCGCATCTTTCGTCCGGCACTATCACAAGTAAAATAGACATGGAATTGGCTTAGACGCCATGTTTAAAGTAGACCTTACGAATACAATCCGCATGCCTTCGAGAACAACGGTCCATGAGCCAGCCGGCAGCAAAAGAACAGGACTTAGATTGACTACCTAGCGTAACAGTCCCGGGGAACAAGAGCGATCTCGTGCAACAATCAGCTCATCGGAGGTCGGGGATGCGGGGGCAACGACTTATACGCCTCAGGGCGGGGCCGGAACGGGAGCGTCTCGGACATCTTCTCCGAGAGCGACTCGCTGTCCAGACTGAGCACAGGCAGGAGCCACGACGAGTTGTCGCTCTCGCGGCGCGGTGCGACGCTAATGGTCACCGACGCTGCGCTACCCGCGGGGCGCGTATGCGCGGCCTCGGGCGACGCAGGGAGGACGTTGCTGTCGGACTTGGCGTCCGGCGCAGACGCAGACGCGGACGGCGCCTTCTCCGCGGCGGAGAGCTTGTCGTACGGGTCGAGCGTGCTCGGGTTGCTCGGATTGTTGCGCATGATGGACTCGGACGAGGTGAAGAGCGACGTCTCTACGCGCCCCACAATCAGCTGGGAGGACCATCAGAGAGAGGGTGCGTACTCACGGCGCTGCAGCCAGCTCCGGATCGGGCTGTTCATCGTGCGCACCGCCTGTGTCTTGCGCCGCCGCCGGTGGAGCAGGACGACGCCGAGCGCGATGAACAGCAGGACGGCGACGCCGCTCAGGACCCCGCCGACGATGCGCGGGAGGTTGCGCCGCGCCGCAGCAGACTGCGTCGGCGCGAACACCGCCGAGACCGGGTTCACGGCTCTCGAGCAGATGAGCAGCGTGTCGAGCGTGTACGGGCTGCCGTCGCTCGTGATGTTCACGACGAGTTTGTGCGGCGTGAGGGGGAGGTTTGGAGACTCGAAGAACTGCTGGTTTGGGATGTCGCGGTTGCTGATTGGGAGCGGCAGGGTCAGCGGCTCACTGTCGTCGATGGTGTACGACGCGACTGCTGGCGGACGGTGTCGTTGCTGGCGTGCACGATCCCCACAATCGTGATGCTGGTGCCTGGTAGACTGATGAGCACTTTTGTAGCGGCAGAGAACCATACAGACCATTGAACGCAATGGAGACCTGCGAACCACCGGTGCTCGTGGTATGCGTGGTATAGTAGATCCCGTTTGGATCCTTGGATTCGAGCACCCATATGCCAGTGTACTGCAGTCGGCCGTCATTGTCGTTGACGACCTCGCACGGGGAGCCGTCTAACTTGGAATTATTGAACTTGTTACTGTTGTTATTGTTATTGTTGTTATTGTTGTTGTTGTTACCACCGTTGTTACCGCCAGAGCTCTTGTAGTTATCATTCTTCTGACCTCCGAACGGATTACCGCCATTGAAGTTGCTGGTTTTGCCATTACCGCTGTTAGTGTTGCCATCGCTGTCATTGTCGTCTGGCAGGCATACATGAGCTATCGGTGTTCTACAAGTCATCGCATCCATACCATCGACGGAGACACTCTTGGTGGTGGTAGTAACCCGCTCATTCCCCTGGTGGGTAGTTGACACTGCGGTAGAAATGGATGAAAGACTACTTTCTACCCGGCTGGCAGAAGTGTCAGCATCAAGATGATGCCCATGTTTGTGCGAGTGCTTCCACGATCTCCTTGGCTGAGTAGGAGTAGGCCTTCTACGTCCCGACGCCAACATGGAGGTGCCATCTGACCAGAGGAAATACGACGCTCAACACGCGATCTATGACGCGAGGTTTCTGACAACGTACCTCTCTGAGTGACCAGAAGCCTGTTCTTCTTCAACATTCTGCGCAAGGCCATCCTGGGCGTTACGAACAGAAAACAGAGAAAAAATACAATGGTGAACACCGCCTGTAGAATGTTGCTTGGATTAGTATCGCTATAACCAGGGACATGAGTGGGTACTCACATCAAGCAGTGAAGGCGGTCAACGCTGGAAGAAGAGGAAAGCGAGAGCACAAGTAGGCGTGCCTCGCGCGAGTACCGATCCTTATAGCGACGGGGTTGCTGCTTCGATGTGTGTGCCCGCCAGACTGTAGCGCTGAGCAACGGCGGTTCTGCAGTCGCGAACTGATACCGAGGCTCGTACCTCGAACACATTTGGGACTGCTCAGCTTGCCCACGATGACGGAAGACTTGTCTGGAAAGCAGGTGAGGAGACGGGGTGTCGGTGGCACTATGACAACGTGGCACCGAGGCGGGTCAGAACGCCTCGGGGAAGTGGTTGCCAATGGTACGACACATTCGGACGCAGTTGCAGGCGTTCACACGAAATGTGACTCTCTTCGAGGGCGTTCCGCGCTGCATGACCAGCTCGAGCTACGCCAAGCCTTAGGAAAACTGTATTATCGAGGGTCAGCGTTACGAAGTTCAATTGAAAAAACATAACCAAAAGAACGGCGTCACGTACTAAATCAGTGCCAGCTTTGCACTAGCTCGACCTGCGGGAGACTTCTACCAGCTGGTTGCCAATGGCAACGTGGGAAGCACGATTCAGATACCATCTCAAGTCACATCCGGTGAGGATGCGTTCCAAGAAATGTAGGAAAGGACACAAGGCAGTCTGGTTCGCTCGGTCCTGTCGCGGAGGTTGCGATGAAAGTTGGAAGATCAAAGCGCAGTTCAACTTTGCGAGCCACACGTGGCCGCCACAAAGTGTCTGTAGTGATCCGTCAAAGTGTTCCGAGGTCATGTCGCCGATGAGATGCAATGCGAAAGAGGATGTAAAACATACGAAGTGTTCGTCCATGTTATACATTTCACGCTGCAATATGATGATACTTATATTGGAACTCAGTGGGAATAGTGCGTCGTAATAAAGTCGTTGCGATCGTAACAGTATTCGTCTGACATCATAGCAAGAGGCATTTTCTAGTGCTCTTCCTTCTCCTCTTTCTCGGTCTGAACCGCCGCAGCATGCAGTTCTCTCCATCTCTCCTCGTCGACGCCGGGCACCTGTGCGAACCCGAGACACAGCTCCGGCACAGGGACTCGGTTTGCTGATCCGCTCGACGCAACGGAGGCGGGTCTTGAGCGGCACGACGACCGAAGCGAAGGACACGGCATCGCAATAGCCACCGCAACCTGCATCGTCTCTGGCACAGCTGTGTGCGCGGGCTCGGATGACGTCGATTCCCGCGAGGGCGACCGACGCAGGTGGCGCCAGGCAAAGGAGCCGGGTGCGATGGGATCGGGGGTGGGATACACGAGCGGCAGAGGTGATGGCAAGGGACTTTGACACGACGGAGACGCGTTCGAGTTCGTGGGACTGCTCAAGGCGGATTTTTCCGAGTCGCGCGGCCACGGCTTTTCGGGTCGATCGACGAAGAGAACCGTCGCGGCGAGTGGCTGCAACGGCGAGGGTTGTCAACAACACAGTTCCACAAGCAGTGGGGCATCGACATACCACGATGCATTCCACGACGCGACGCTCTCCTGCGAGAGTCCCTCCTTCTCGTACGCGACGGGCAGCTCGAAGATCCTTGGCTTCGGGCCCAGCTTCGGGCGTTTTCGCAGGCGGCGCACGGTCAGCGGGCCGTAGTCGATCTCCTCGCCCTCGCCCTCGTACGCGGCCAGGAGCTGCATGTGCCGGTGGCGCACCATGAGCACGAGCGCGACGAGCACGCAGAGCACGCCGATCGCCACGAAGACGACGATGAGCGCGGGACCGCCGACACCAGTCCAGAACGTGGACTCGCCCCCGGACGAGGGGAGGAACGCGCCGCCTGCGGGCAACGTGCTCGCGCCGCTGATGTCGAGGCTCGTGAGTGTACCGGGTAGGGTAGACATCGGGGCATAAACTGGGGGCGTGTTGGGGTGCGGCTAGACGCGGTGTCCTGTCAGGGCTCGTTAGATATACTGACCGCAGGCGCGACCGGAGGTATAGATGGCAGGCGTGTACGCGGTGCGGATGACCTATAATCGGGACAGCGCACGGAGCGGACGAAAGGCGCGCTTAAGCCCGAGGCGAGCGGGATGCATAGCAATGACGATGCACACTGATTGGGTTGCGGTCGCTGTAGTAGTCATGTTAGGCACATCTGGGGTGCAGGAGGCCAGGCAACGCTCAAGAGCAGCAGAAAATAGTAGTTGCTGAGAAAGAGCGGACTCGCGTGAGGCCTAACTCGGGAGAAATTCCCTATGACATAACAGCACAGAGACTATAATTGACTGACGTACGACTACACAGAGGTCTGGATGGTACAAGACGACTCGTTTTGGCACACAGCAGTGCGGCCGAGGTTCTTGGCAATGGGCCTAGGATCAACCAAAGTTAGCATCAAGCGCGCTCCTGAGGCGACGGAGCGCTCACCCGTTGGTCCGTCGACGTACTTGCACTCAGACGACGTCACGCAGTACTGACCCTCGTCGAACCAGTCGTACGACTGGTCGCCCCAGTGTCCCTGGAAATTCAACCAGCCCACACCCTCTCCCGCCTCTACCGACCCGCCCGGGCCCGCGCCGCTCGCGACAGTAAATGTCTGGGAGGTGCTGTCGAACCAGTACCCGCGGAAGTTCTTCGTGACGTCCCAGAGCGTGCCGGCATCGCAGTGGTCCTTGAGGTCGGGCAGATCGTGCTGGTGGTCACCGGGCGTCGCGTAGTTGGCGTGCGTGCCCGTGGCGATGTACGTGATCGCACGGCCGCTCTGCGACGGGAGCGCGCTGTAGGTATACGCAGCGCCGCCGTCATGCGCAGAAAGGTAGATGTACTGCGGGACACCGTTGACGAAGCGCACCATCGAGTGCTCCCAATCGCCGACGTGATCGCCAAATTGTATGTCCAGATACTGTGTATGAGCCGTCAGCACGCGCGCAAGGTGGCACTAGTCAGCACTGACCGTGGCGTGATCGTATGAATAAAAGTAGAAGTAGAACGCATCGACGATCCCGCCAGACTTCTGCACAGCGATAATCGTGGCTGGTGCGCTGGTGTAGCCAGTGGAGTCCGGCTTGACACCGTTTAGCCAGCCAGGCAGATCCTCGATGTCGTCCTTCGAGGTCAAGTAGTCGCTGCTGCTGAACGAGCCAATGGTCGAGAAGGTGACGCTGCTGGCGATTTCGTTCATGTCGTCATCGTCAACCTGCATGTGCGTGAGGTGACTTGCGATGTCGCTGGGGAAGTAGACCTCGCTCGAGTAGAGGTAGGAGAGTGGGGCATATTGGAGTACGTAGGAAGGCAGTGCTGTCGCTGCGGGTGCGGCAGAGACCAGGGAGGGAACGAAGCCCAGCAGACAAGCGAGCCAAAGCGTGGACCAGGACATCCTTGAATGCGCTAGGCACACTGTCGTCGACCATTTGGAGACCGCATTTATAAGGTCGGAGAAACAATTCCAGTTTCAAGGAAAGAAGAATTACTCTCACTGGCGAACTTCTGGAACGATAGAGCCATGCGACGGCGGGTACTGGTTGCACATTGAACGAACGGCTGCCAGACCTTCTCTTTACTCCATCTGCGAGGGCCGACCTTCGAGTGTTCATGGTGGCATAAGGTCACCGGCTTTTGCTCGCTCGTTCATCCGCAGTGTCAGCCAATTGCGGCTTGCTGACGCGCACGAGCATTGGGAAGACCCAGGTCGTGCATCACGGCCGCCGCGGCTGGTCTTTCGCATCTTGGACGACCGCGTGCGTTGCTTCACGTGCGTGGCTCGGCACAGCGTAGGGACGGCCGCCGACGACTCCGGCCTGAGTATGCTTATGTGGCATTGCAGGGTCTCGTAGAACGTATTGATGACATTCAGCGTTGGAGCGTGTTCGCGAAGTCGCCGTGGGACATGGGTGACATG
The DNA here is from genome assembly GCA_001910725.1 of Phanerodontia chrysosporium. Classification (NCBI taxonomy): domain Eukaryota; kingdom Fungi; phylum Basidiomycota; class Agaricomycetes; order Polyporales; family Phanerochaetaceae; genus Phanerodontia; species Phanerodontia chrysosporium. The sequence continues at coordinate 355,330 of MJGA01000002.1, forward strand.
TGGCGGTATGCGCACGTCGCGTGCCTTGGCTGTCAGTCGGTACAGGAGATTAGTTGCAATGCGGCTCGATGCTGAGGTTTGGTCACTTCGAAGAGACGTCGGGAACCCTTGACAGAGTCGTTGTATACCAGCCCGTAACGCATGGGCATCGTCGCGGGTCACATGGAGACACGGCGTAAAACGCGGCGATGAATAACCATGCACCCCAAAGTACACAGGACATTGTCCTAGCGAACGTCTTCGGGACCGTCAGGAACCGGTAAACTTGCACTTGACAGGACATGGCACACTCACCTAGGCACCCCGAGTACTGCGAGCACATGGACGTCTCAGCATCGTTGCCTATTGCAGAGGCAGTCTCACGTATAGTCAAATCTTCGAACGCATGTCACGACGCATATGCTGTGAAGATGCGAAAGATTGTCGTCCACCCGACGCTCCCATGGTGGTGGTTGGGAGGAACGAAACGCGCACCGGCGTCTCGTTTCTGCTCGCACCGCTCTCATCCTTGCTCCCGCCGTCCACAAGGCGTACTGCTGAAATGGCAGATCATGCCGTCGAGCCGCCTCCAGCTCCTCCGGTAGACCTCTCCAAGATTACATTCGAGTCGACGCCGAACCGCAGGCGGATCATCGCGTCCTACTGGCTCATTGTCCTATTCGCGCTACCTATATGGTGGAAGACTACCAGTATCGACCGGTTGTCACTACCAGAGAGCAGAGTACAGGCACTAGGAGAGAAGCAAGTGAGATAGTCGCCCAGAGATGAATATGTTCGGGATGCTGATCCTGCCTCGGACAGCTCTCCTTCCCCGTACATGTCGACCTCGTAGCCAGCCAGGCACACTATATTCGCCAGCTTGGGGACGAGCTGACCAGGTCTATCGGTCACGTCTCTGAAACCAATGGGATAGACGTGACGGTTGGTTATGGACCTCGTACAGTGAGTATATGCATCTCTCATCGCAGAGTAGTAGGAGTAACAGGCTGAAGCGCGAAGCAGGTCCTGGGAACTATGAAGTGCACATAGGAGATGGTGAAGCTATGTTAGCAGAAGGGAGAACACTAAATGCTGGCGGCGATGGTCTTGAAGCAGGTGCGTATCCTGTCTTCCCTCGGGCTTACTACTTCCTAACCTCAGGCCAGACCGACGCGTCATCGAGACAATTGTCAAGCTCATCGCCCCACACGCAGTACGAACGGCCAGTGAAGAGCACCGAGTTGTGAAGTATTCGCCACGGTACAGACTAGCCTTTACGCTTCTCAACGAAGATGCATCATCTGGTCAAGCCGCACTGTCCTGGGACATTCGCGAAGCAATAAACAGTGAGCCCCAGGCCCTGCACTGCTCGATGGCTCATACTAACCCCCATAGCCTATTTGCGCGGAACGCTTGACAGACTTTCCATTCTTCACAACTTTACCATCGAAAGTCAAGTGCAGTACCACGCACCCCTTGCGTTTCAGCCTAAGCGGATACAAGTCGCCGACCGTGACGCTCACGGTCTCACCATGGAAGACTTGACAGTCTTCGTCAATTCGGCGGAGTGGACACTAGGTGAGTGGATTTATATGCATATGATGTCTAGTTCTAACGTAGTTCGCAGCCTCCAGTTCTTCGAACGACCCGGTCTTACACTTCGTGCTCTTTGTGCCGTCTTCGCACAACTCCCCTTTGTACATTCTCGATCATGAAGGCGAGCCGGTATATCTTCCTAGTAAAGACGACGCTGACACAACTTTAGGGCGTGTAACATCATCCGACGCATTCATTCTCCCCCAATGGGGCGGGATTGCGTTGTTGAACAGTCCAGCAAGCCACCTCACCAAGGACACGCTTTCGAACGTCTTCCATACGTTTCACCGCCAGTTCTTGACCTTGCTCGGTGTCCCGGAGTTACCGCCTGGAGTTCGGATGGCCCAGTCGGAGGCGTTTACGGATTGGCAGCTGGACTCGCTGGTCCGTCAGCGAGCAAGACAGAATTTCGAGAACAGCAGAGATACATTAGATAGTATCGTGAAACTGGTTCACCAAATCGAAAATATGCCCGTAGGCGAAGACGTGAGAGGAGATGTCCAGAACGCTTGGATGCCTTAGACGCTGTACGTGCTAACGTCCTAACTGGTGCAGGGAGAAATAGCTTACAGACTTTGACGTAGGCCCTCGCAACAGCACCCTCGTCGTCCACGCAAGCACTGCAGCACTCGGCCGAGGCCCTCACTCTGTCCTCGCGCGCCTTCTTCAATCCAGGGATGCTCGCGCTGCTCTACTTCCCTGCGGAACACAAATATGCTGTGTACGCCCCATTGTTCGCATCAGTTGCTGCCCCACTTCTGGCTGCCATCGTCCGTGAGGTGATCGCTTGGAGGAAAGCACGGAGGGCGGTCCAACAGCCCGAAGGCCGACCGCGGGCAGATTGAAGCCAAGATGCACCAATGATGTTTCCTGCTGCTCTAGCTACCTCCAATACACTCGTCTTATGGCTATGATGGTTGGTGGGCCCCCATTTGCAACGCGGTGAGGATTTCATGGAGTCGAAGCGACCTCTTACGCAAGGGGACCGAGCCTTCGCTACGGAGGGGCGGGGCACATACCAAATATGGTAGGTCCTGTTGTTCCTCTACCCGCGGACGTCATTTTATAGGGGGCGGTGCGGCGAACTCACGAAATCTTGCAAACCCCCTTTCTCTGTCCTCGCGACTTGTTTGACTACCTCCATCCGCTGCGGGCCAGCTGCTCGCCTCCTCTCCTTTTACTTGACTGCGTTTTTTGCTGCACAGCCTATCGCCCACGATGATGTTTGCTTCCGTACCGTTGACCTTTATGATGCTTTCTATGCCATATGTGCGCGCACAAACTTACAGCGCAACCTATGCACCGTCAAGTCTACCAGACCAGACCGAAGAAGGTCAATCCGGGACCAACAAGTGTGGTACCAGCAATCACCAGGACTCCATGTGCCAGAACGTCTACAGTGCGTACCCCAGTATCTGGGAGGCACAGTCCGTACTGATGGCTGGATAGTCAACTCTGTCGATGACTTTTGCTTCTATGCTCCTCCGCAGCCAGGTGCAAATGCGACTATCGGCGACACCGAGCGTATTGAAGTCTCTTGGTGTCTCAAGGACGGCTATGGCACACGTACCATTCCACCGAACACGATCCAAGGCGCGCATTTCGTGCAGACTCCCGACTACGTCCAGGTCACCGGCGTCGGCAACCTGACGCAGGTCAACATCCCGCGGGCGACGCTGGCGGCGAGCTCGATCCACACGGCGCAGACGGGAACGGTGCGTGCCCCCGTCCCACCTCGTACCGACCGGTGGCTGACAGGCAGCAGGCAACCCGATCGGCGGGCTCGTGTTCTCGAACGCGTTCACGGGCCAGTATGTGCAGGTGCACGAGTGGACGAACTACATGTCGGACACGCAGTTCTGCTTCCGCGCGTGCAAGGACGGGCCCAACGCGCCCGCGCTCTGCCAGCACATCTACGACGAGATGGGCTGCGCGTGGAACATGCCCGCGAACTACGATGCGGGACGTTTGAGCGCTGTGAGGGCGACTCTGGCGAGGTGTGTCTGGCTTGCGATCCGTTAGTCTATATGATGCTGACGGTGGGCGACGCAGCCCATGGGCGTGTACGGCACGTCGACATTCCACCAGGGCGACCCCAGCACGCCTTCGCCGCACAGTGCACCGCCCTCCTCTGCATGTACGACCGTCTCCTCCATTGGAGTGGCCTCGCTATCGGGTTTTTCCGCTCCCACTTCCGTGCGTGGCTTTTTGTCTCCGCCGTAGCCTCATTGCTCATATCTTCCACAGGCTGGAGCTTCCGGCAGCGCTTCTGCCACGAACCGCGCTACGTCAGGCTCGACGGGTTCGGCACCCTCTGCGACATCGGGTTCGCAGGCTAGCGATGCCTTCGAACTTGCTTCTCCCGGATGGATGCTCCATGGCCTGTCGCTGGTGATGAGTGTATTCGGCGGTGCTTGGGTCGTCGCTTGAACTAGTAGATGATTGGACACTGCGCATACATATCGTGACGCTTCTTTTTTGGACATGGACACACTAGCTACCAGTGCAGTCTACGTGTATACCCTAAGACATCTGATCGACTAACAATCTCAAAGGCGTACTCATCCCTCACCTGTAATGTGAACGACTTTGTCTTGACTCTGTCCCACATGCAAGCTGTGTAATTGCACACAGTCGACTCTCTCGAAATGCTTTACCAAGTGGAATTGTTCCGTGTGATGAGACCGATTACTGCCAACTATGTAGACCTGAAGTGTATGTGTATTATTTGTGCTGACCATATGCGTTCCGATGAAATGATCACGACCAGATTACCCCCGTCCAGACCTCTGCTAAGCGAAGAGTCAGTACGGGGCCGATGTTTGCCAGATAATTGATCCCTCACCATGCACCACTTAAGTACCCGCCATGCCGATAACGCCAACCTTGTCGCGGATCTTGGCGATCTCGCTGACCGAGAGTGTGCCCTTGCTTGCGCAGAAGAAGTCTTCCCAGGCCTGCGCTGCGTCGCTCTCGGTTGCAAACTCGGAGCTATTTAAGGCGGGGTCAGTAACCATGGCAGTAGGTCACCAATGCGGAAACGCACCTGAGGAACGCGTAAAGACGATCCCAGAACTCGGGCTTGGAAATCACAGTGTGGTATGGAGTATCGGGCGCGGCGCCGACGGACGGCGGTGGTATATTCGACGTGTCGAGCACGAGGGGTATATCGACGAGCTTCTCGTCCGTGACGGCGTAAGCGAGGGCGAGGGTGAGAGCACGACGGAGGGGATGCGTTGGTGGCCAGAGCGCGTCCGCGACTCCTTTGGCTCGGGCACAAGCGTGATCGTCGGGGCCTTTGCCTCGGACGCGGGCTCGGCGTGGGCTCTGCTGGCGACGGTGACGACTGCGGCGCGGAGGGGTCCCACTGAAATCCGGGCTTCACCATGAGGTTGACGGTGTCGCCGTCCTTGACGTCGTACTCCTTCAGGAGCTTCGCGTCCGCAAGAGCCTTGCCCTTGAGCAGCAGACGCTGCACGTCTGCTGGAGGCGCACCGGGCTCAGAGGCAAGCTGCGCTTTGATTGCTTGGATGGTGTCCGCGGGGTGCACGGACAACGTGTAGGCTTGTGGGGGCTTGACGGATTTGATGGTTATGCTGATTGCACCTACGATCCTCGTGTGAGTGCCTGAAGCGTACAAGTGTGCTGTGCGCATCGTACCGGCTGGTCCCTCACTCTCTTTCTTCACTTCTGGAGGGGGAGGTACATCCACCTAGATCGGAGCGTTTCAGCAATCCACATCGGCGCGACGGTCGCTTGTACTCACCGGCAGCGTCGGTACCCTCTTCAGGTAGCTGTCTAACGGCGGCTGAAAGTCATCTGGGTAGTTCACGGGTTGTTGCGAGATGTTGTTCACATATGCCTTGACGAATGCAGCCTCTGCCTGGTCTGCCATGTTTGCAATCGAGTGTCGAGGCGGTGTTCGTCGTTGCAAGAGGAGGTGGAAGCGGTCGCGCTCCTCGAGGCTATACGTATATGGGCGCTTAGCGGCGCGGGGTCACGTCATGTCACCTCGTTACGCTCCCGTTACGGTGTCGGGTAACACCGTGTGACATACCGCGGGCCCGACGCTTTCCAGCATTCAACAACCATGGCTGTACGTCGACCCCGAATCATATATTCACGCGTCCAGAGCTAACACTTTCGAACAGTCTGGTTTCGGCTTTAGCGGAGGTGCGGCCTTTGCTGGTCCGATGAGCTCAAGAGAGTGACAATGCGTTAGGATCGTCGCGGTGCTTCGGTTACTGGCAGGAGTTCTCCAAAGTGCGTGTTTGTCTTCGGTGTTCCTGCAAGGGCCTCACAAGTGTGCTTGTCATGCTCTCAGTGCTATGCCAACGCCGATTCACCATCACAATGCCGCGCTCAGGCAGACGATTACCTTGAGTGCCTTCACCGCACCCAGGAGGTAAGTACTTCCAGCTCAGTTTACGTTGCTGGCTAAGCCACGTAATTGTCACATAGATTGCTCGGGCGAAGGCAGTGAAGGCGGAGTTCATCCGGAAGGCTGAACACCAGGCTCACGAGGGTCGCAAAGCGGCAGACATCCTCGCAGACGGCGTCATTGTCGGGGTTGGCCTCATACAACGCGACAAGACGGAATCTAAGCACTAGAACATCCTTCGTATATCCCATGGATCGACCGTTCAACTTGAACTCTGCTTCGAACTATTTCTGGGTTACCGTGTGCTCATTAAACTCTGAAATGCTCGGGACATTCGGGGGCCATGATGACGCTAAGTCATGCTTGAGAACTCGTGCTAGGCGCCTCGGGAGCTTCCCAAGAGTTGTAGGGTGCATCGATCAAGCTGTTCCCTCTGCCAGTCATTCCTCCGCTTGTGCACCGCGTGTCTTCCGCATGACATGTTGCCCGCTCGTACCCTTTGTCACGGGTATGCTTCCACGACGTAAGTCTGTTGCGTACCGGCGGCCTTGCTGCCTCAGTAGCTCTCCTGCCTTGAACTCCTGTCCTTTCTATGCAAGTCCCCGTTGCGTTTGCAGTTGTCTGCCGTTCGCGTGGGAAATTGGAGTGATGGTCCTGCCCACGTGGTTGCCACGTGCAGGCACTAAACTATGATCTGCTTCACGCTTCGGCTGGACCAGAAGCGGACCCCATCTTCATTTCCTACCTCCATCGCCTCTCTCAGCCTCTGCTACCCCTCTTGCGACAGTCTAGAAGCTTGGAAGAATGACAATTCATGGCGTAGGCTCGCTGAACTCCCCAATAGTCATTTCAGACGATGAGGACGAAGCTTACGTCGAGCTCGAGCTCGAGCAGCGACTATCTTCGCCTCAAGAAGGCATGGAACTCGAGTTCGAGGATGACTACCAGCCGGACTACGTTTGGCACGATACGCCACCTCTCGAACACGAGCTTCATCGCGACGAGCAACCAACGAGACATATCCCACTAGACGCGGCCCCTGAAGGCTGTCAGGATCACGGTGCGCCGCGCTCTGCCTCTCGGTAGCATTTCACATTACTTGAACTCCCCATAGGAAGAGTTGGTTCAGCATTTGCAGGCCAGAAACGCAAACGCGGTAGCAACTCAGTGTCGCCTCGCCAGCGCCTTCATTCTCTGCCTGCCCAGACGCTTTCAACTCAGCCGAGACCGCCGTCACCAGGCGCTCCTCCAGGCGAGAGCAAGGCTGCGAGGAAGAAACGGCGCAAAAGGGAACGGCAAGCTGCAGAGATGATGTCGCAAAGTCTGGCGGGCCCTTCAACCGGGATGTTTCATCCACTTCCTGCTATACCCGCTATGCCTCCTCCGATGAGTCCTGTGAGCCCTATCATCCCTCCGCCTATGACATCCATGCTACCCTTCCCTCTACACGCGTCGCTGCCCCCTAAGCCTGTGATGTATCCGGATTTTGGCATCCCTTTGCCTCCTGTGTCACTGCAGGACCTCCAACGCGTCGCCATGTCGCTCTATTCATCTGCTCCATCCATTCCTCCATCCTTTCTCGATATGCCGCCGATGCAACTGCAGCCAGAACCTCCGATTGTGCCAGAGGCTCCCATGTCCGCTTCTACAGGCGAAACAGAGCCTCCGAAAAAGGTCCCAGCTGTCAAGAAGCCTATCGGCGTACCTCCTGATCCAGACCCCGGCAGTCTTCATGGCACATACAAGTCTCCGAACCCTACCTTTCCACCGCCAAACCCAGCGCGAACGCTGGTCATGGAAATATCTCCCAAGAGATACCGCAACGTGGCTTTCGTACGCTCTTGGGCGATCAAGTTTGGGCCGCAGCCTGCAACACCGCCTCGGATCGACCTGGACGTGAAGGCTGGCAAGGCTCTCATCGAGTTTCCAACAGCCGAGATCGCCAGGTTAGCTTTCGACAGTGACCGCCTGGTCGGAGAGGGCAAGGAGCACATACGAGTCTTCTGGTACCGCGTTCCGGGGGTCGGCGCCGACGCAGGAGTGGGCGAACTGGAAGAGGGCGAGATCGAGGATGGCGAGCTGGCCAAGCATCACGGAAAGAAGGCTAAGACGAAAGCGAAGGAGGTTAAGAAAACTGAGCCGATGCCTATCCCGCTTCGTCCTCCCGCTTTAGCTGTCCCGCCGGCGCCTGTGCCACCGTCGTCAGATGCTCGACGTCTATCTGTCTCACAGGCACCGATGACCCCTTCAAGCCCTGCCTTGCCTACGGAGTCGACAGTTGTCCCACGACAGTCGACCGTGCCGTCCTTGCCCGCGTCTCTTCCACCAAAGCCAATGACATCAACAAATCACCCTGCGGCCAAGCCTTCAGTCTCCTCACCACCTTTGTTGTCGCGCATTCAGCAAGCTACCCCAGCACCTCGCATCATAACTCCAAATGCTGTATCGTCGCTCAATGTAAAGGCGGCAGTTTTCGTCCCAAAGGCGCACTCATCATCCTCCACCCCAATTCCTCCTCCTGCTGTCGAGGTTGCCCAGCCGACGTCTCGGTCTTTAGAGTCCGACAGACCCGATGAAATCGCTGTCCCTATGCAGCCAGTGACCAGTATCTCGTCCGGACACTCGACTGCGGCAATATTCGAGCTGAACGGTGCCACGCCTGAACCTGCTCCGACCCTTGTTCATGAAGCTATCGCTAGACTGCAGCAAGCAAATCCGGAGGCTACCTGCTCTTCCATAGCCTCCCCGGTTCCGTCGCTGCCACCTGGACTTGCCACTGGTAGTTCGTCAGCTGACACTACAACTTCTTCGGTAGCGAGTCATGCTCTCTCGACAAACCGAGATGCATCGAAACCCGCTAAGCCGACACTGAGCCTTCAACCTGGGGTACAGGATGTGTCTCCGATGGTCGCTGCAAGCAGCGTCCCGCCCTCCGATTCCATTCCACCTCCTTCAATCCACTCCGTAATGTCCGCTCACTTGCGGGATCTCCACTCTACTCTCTCCACTCCCACTCCCCCGCCCTCTGAGCCACGGGCAACTAGAAACGCACCTAAGATCCCAAGCTTTGCCAAGCGCAAAGAAGTCGAAGAAAGCCTGGCTAAGCATCGGGAAGCTCTAGCAGCCCGGAGCGCGGCCTCGAGCAGTGGTTCCACGACACCTGTGTCGGAGATCGAGGCTATCATTACGAGCAAGTCATCTAGCCCAACTGACGAGACGACACCGTCGCCTACGACATCGACGGCGGCGGATGTCACCGCGTCAATGAGGGAAGACGACCTTCGGCGCTTAGTTTTGAACAGCCGCAAACCCCGCTCAGTGTCTGTGGCCCCAAGCACGCCTACGAGTGACTCGCCTCCTACTTCTGCCTTTGTCGCTTCCGTTACCGTCAGTGAAGTCACGACCATGAAACAAGACAAGGCCACTCTGGACGAGCTTGCGGTGTCGTTCATCGCCCAGTCTATCCAGGCAGTCAGCATGCCTACATCCGCCCTGGGTGGCCCGGACAAAGCGCCACTGGTGTCGCCCATCTTCTCGGAGAAGGCTTTGCTCTCCGCGAAGCAGAAGATCCTCGAGGACAACATCGCGGACCAGAAGGAGCTCATGAACCAGTACCTCGCGGCGCGGACGAAGGCGGAGCGGGACAGGCTCAAGCAGGCGATGGCGCAGCGCTCACGGTACGTACCGCTGCCACCTCTCACAGAGCATCCGAGGCGGCTCAAGATTCGCGCAGAGCTATGGAACAGGAGTTGGACGCCCTCCAGGCGCGTGCGGACGCGGGCAAGGAGGCCGCGCGCGCGCTCAGGTTCAAGTGGCCCGAGACCGACAAAAGTGCATGCATCCTTGTCATCAGCGATGACGAGGGCGACGACTAAATAGCGTCGCTATAGAGGTAGGTCCGTTCCTCGACGTCTCTTCCAATATCCGTATGTGTACGATCATAATCGGGAGTACTTCTTGGTGTTTCCACGTTCTGGCCTACATACTGTACAGTTGTTATTCCCATACAGGTTTATAATCCGACGTATACTTCATGTCCCAGTGAGTCGTGAACCTCTATCTCGTCATGCCGTACTGATCCATCGCCATGAACTTGAGGTTGTTGTTTGTTTGTTTACCTACTCCTACTCCCCTTCTTGCTTCGGACAGCTCCCAAAAGGACATGTATTGCTGCGGACCGCTGCCGTCTTCGCGAGGCCCGCTTTCCTGTGGAGCCTTGCAGCATGGTGGCCGTTCGCACACTTGCATGACTATATTGCATGCTTCGGAATATCATACATCTTTCCATCTGACATATGCGCGTGAAATACGAATGGCCTGCAGTTATATGAGCTTCACCGTGTTGCAAGAGGGTTTTATCGAGTCGAAACGGGTATGTCCTTCACCAAGAATAATCTCTGACTCAAAGTAGAAGGGGACGCTCCGTCAAGCTAGACGACGACGACACGCATTTCTGTGCCCGCCTTTCTTCCAGTCGCTGCGAGCACATCCATCAGATCTTGGAAGGAAACACATGTTCGCTATGTAAGAGACTGACCTCTCCTGGCACTGAGAACCACAATATGCGGCGAGCCAGCAGCCCGTACACACTTTGAGACCGTGCGCGGGCTTGTGCACGCTGCAAAGGCATTCCACCCAGTGGCACCGCTTCAGCACACGGAACGGAGACGTCTCCTCATCGCGGCGCGGTAGCCATAGGACTTCACCCACGCTCCGCCACAGTACCATGAAATACCGCCACTGGGCCTTGTGCTGACGGTCGGCCCCCTTACCAGCATCCCCGGAGACAGATGCCTGCCATGTGGCTTGCGTGTGGCGGCGGATTGCGGCAGTCTTTGCGCCCTCCGTCGCCGGGTCGTGATTTCGCAGAGAAGCGACGCAATGACGAATGACGGCCCGTACGAGATCTGTAGTGGTATATTAGCCACGCTTTCACATTCATGTTTGATTCGGTATTGCGTACCGCTGGGCGCATCCGCCCTCCCTTCGATGAGCTCTAGGACGTGTTTGGCTGTCACAGCAAGCATGCCGTACGATTGTTCAAGAGACAAATGCACCTCCTCTTTCATGGTGCCTTGGTATGCGGGCAACTCAGTGAACATACTGCTACGGTGATCCAATTGAATAAGGCAACTGCTCGGATACTGATCATGACTAAAGAGCTCACTCGAAGAAAAGATAGAGTAAACCAACAATCTTGTTTGATTCGGTTGGATTTTGACCCAGGCAAAGTTGGCGGCGAGCTGCGGCGAGGCATCCCTGAAGCACTTCGACGAGTACGCGCCACTTGGCCACTCCTATGCGCGGATACATTCTCAAAATGCTTTCAATGAGCGCGCGGAGGTCGTGGTCCATTATACGAGGGTCTTTCAAGTCGCGCATAAATGATATCGTAATCTTCTCTCGGCTGGTGGACTTGCTTTCGAAGGGGTATTGAATCTTGCCATGCAAGTCGCGCGGCGTCTCTTGGCATAACATGGCTTGCAAAACACGTAGCGACAAGCTACGCTGCTCCTGTTTATGGCAGTATATCCAGTTGATTAGGAGAACGTGTGGGATATAAGAAGATACCAGCTCAATTCTGACTTGTCTATGATAGACAGGTGTACATCAGCCAGCTGATGACGAAGGCATACTGCTGTACTCACCTCCTTGCTTTGAGTTCCTGATACACCAAAATAGCGAACATACTCAAATTATTATGGAAAGAACCTTCGTGTTCGGGATCGCCGCGTGTCTTGCATGAACATGAGGCGTCGGAAGTTAGCAACAGTGTCTCGTCGCACATATCCCAGATATTCTTGAAGACCGCGGGGTACTCAATCTCGAGGATGTCAAGCACGATGTCTAGCTCCCTGGCGGCAACAGGATCGGAGGGAGGCTGTACCGGCAGTCGTTGACAGCAATCGGACATCAGATCCAGGAAGTTTGTGATAACATGCTTGCATGCGCCACAACCAGTGAGTCTTAACCCACTGCTCAAGGATTGATCATCTCACCAGAATGCCCTCATCGTCTGGTTCCCATGAGGTCAAGTCTTCTCTCGAGTACCCACACCAGTATTTGTTTCCGATCAATCGAGCGAGCTTCGAGACAAACCCAGTCCTCCATACAGCTGACCATGTCTTGTCATCTGCTGTCCGCACGGCTGCACCCAATGCTCCGAGGGTCCCTGATGCCATGTCCGGGTCGCTACGAATATCTTCTGAGACGTTAACGAGCCATCTGACCCACGTTGACGGGCTCTCCAGCAATGTCTGCACCATCTTGGCCGCCGAAGCGTGCTCCTCTATCGCGCGCGCCTGAGGCAGTGTAGAAGACACAGAATCCGACATGAGAACCTCTTACTAACATAGTTAGCCTCTGCCTTCACATGCTGCTGCTGACTACGGGTATAGACCTTTGGAGGAGGAGGGGCACTATTTGACAGGTTATGGTCTTGCAACCCCCCACCAACGGTACTACTAGCGCGCAATGCTCCCGAGGCTGCCCTAAACACGGTCCGCAAACTCAATGCTCAGCGCTCAGCGCTCAGTTGTGCCACGACACACAGCGTAGCGCGACGAAAACATTTAGATACTGTTGGGTGCGGTTCGGGGCGAGCTGATGCCCGGCCCTATGAAATTAATTAAAAGGCTGGAGGGGAACCTAAGGAGACCCGTCCGCGCGGAGAAATCGTGGCAATGTGTTCCATTATATCTTCACATACCCCAAGACTGGCTTGGTGAGGTTATACAGTCTTCCTGAGTGCGACGTAAATATCCTCGCCGGTACGAGTTGGGGAACATAGGGTTGTGTATCAACCCGCGGACACTCGTTTATTGCGGCGACAACGATCCCTGTGACCCCCATCATTCCAGTCGCTGCAAATGACACGTCAGCACCCTGCATAATTCCCATGCACGCCTATTTCACGCACCTACGCTGGCAGCGCTCTCCGCAATACACAACGTCTGAGCAACCCCCGCAACGTCTCCGCGGGTGTACGAGCCTGTGCACGCTGCACAGGCACTCGCGCCAGTGACAGCGGTGCCACGCGTCCCAAGGCCGTGCTGAGCTCGTTTCTTCGGGCGGCAGCTGCAGGATGTCGCCCATGCTCCTCCATGCGCACATGAACGGCCGCCAATGCGGATACTGCAGGCTGAGGTGCCGGCGAGTCGCCTCTTCGCAGGACGCCTCCCACAGCGCGTGCGTGTGCCGACGCATCGCAGCGAGCTTCGCGCCCTTGGAGGTAGCCTTGCGCTTGCGCAGAAGGAGGCTACAGTGGTCAATAATGCCAGCAGCGTGCTCTGGAAGGGACTGCTCAGCTGGAGAAAGAAGACATGCTCTGACGCCTCGATGTACCGCCATGTTGACCTCTTGCACCCTCCTTCGATGACCGACATGAGGCTCTTGGCCATCAGCGCGAGGATACAGTAGACCTGTACAAGAGGCAGGTCATGCTGGGCTCGTCCGTCGGTGCAATGAGGTAGTCACTATGCACATGCGTTATTAGATTCAAAGAGGGGTGGCGATGAGACTCACGCAAGAAAGTCGTAGACAAGGACCATGACCGTACCCTGCTTATTCTCGCCGCCTTTATCATGCTCGTTCTGGTGCCCGAGACATAGCTGACGCCGTGCTGCAGCGAGACACGCGGGTAGCAGCAGTGAGTACGGTGCGGGCCCGAGTTCACGGTGCAAGTACAACTTTGTGAAGCCCGTCAACACGGCTGCCGTCCACATAGGGACTGTCCCCGAGGTCGAACATGAAGGCGCGCAGTAGGCCTCCCTGATCCGTACAGCTATTCAGAAGGAGATGCTGGTTGGCTTCTGATCGGAAGCCGGCCGCTATAGTATTGATGGTTTCTTGGAGCAAGTCCAAAGCCACGCGTCGTGCCTTTGAGGTGTAGGTTTCTGGTCCAGATGAGTAGCATGATCGATATTGGGCAAGCGGGAATTTTCAGGGTCGAAGCTCATGCCTCTGACCAAAAGTTAGCGATGGAGTAGTACTAGTGGAGTACCTTACTATCGTACCTTTGATTTTTGAGTTCACGATTGAGGACGAATGCAAGCGAGGCTATAAAGAGTTTTCCATATCGTCTCGCACGAATCGCTGAGCGCTTTTAGAAGTGAGGACGGACTCGCGCACTTCCCAAAGGTTTTCCCATAACCTCTGGTAGTCGTGTTGGAAGATGTCCAATACGTGCTCATACTCGTGGTTGGCCTTGTCCGACTGGTCCTCACTCCTTTTGTATGCAACACGCACTGTTTCCCAATAGAGCATGTCAGCAAGAATTTTGCGAGATCAACTGCGGCACATTTTCTGCTAGCCCTCCCACAACTGTGCTTGGGACACTGACTAGCCTCCCTGTGATACAAAAGAGAAAATGTCTAGCAAGACCACGCGAGCTCCACCCAACGGGACAAAACGGAGCTTAATACGATGCCTAGGTCTGTCGCCTCAATTACAGCCCGCAGCAGTTTACTCTCTGCGTACAGACGGCCGAACGGTAGCAAGCGCAGCGTTGACTGGGACCTCCTCCTGCTCGTGGCATCCCGTCAGGAAGGTCACCTTCGTCTCGGGGCGGAAGATCAGGCAATGCGTCGACCCGCCAAAGTGGAACATCCCGAGCTCGCCGCCCTTCTCCAGCCTGTCCCCGGCTCGCACGGTGACCTCGCACGTCGAGACCTCGGCCATGCCGACCGCGAGGAAGCACACAAGCCCGATGTCGGGACTGTCCGCCTGGATGAGGACGAGCGCGCGCGCGGCGACGCTCGTGAGGTACGCCTGCGAGCGCGTCTGCGCGGCGGGGTCGGGCGGGTGCGGGAGGACGTGCGCGGGCGAGGACGCGTAGTACGCGCCGGGGACGACGGCCGTGCGCACAACAGTCCCGCGCACGGGGCTGTGCCACCGGTGGTAGCTCGTCGCGCTCAGGAACGCCTGGTACACCGGCCCGCCGGCGAAGGTGCGCGCGAGCGCGGCGTCGGCGAGCATGTGCGCGAGCGAGTACGGCGAGCCTTTGAGCCAGAAGCGGTCGGAGGCCTGCGCGCCGTGCGCGATGCGGTACGGGCTGGATTCGCAGGCGTTCGTGATAATAGAGTCGTCGTCTGGGGACGCGACGGGGCGCACGCCGGGACGGAACGTGCGTGTGAAGAAGTCGTCCCAGGAGCTGAAGCCGTAGTAGCTCTGGCTTGGATCGCAGACGAACGTCTCCGCAAAATGGGGAAGCTTCTCTCTGGCTCGAGGTCCGAACCAGCCATCGTTGTCCGTAGTGAGGACGTATCGGGAGTCCGACGACGTGAGGAAGGTGGACCAGACGTCGAACATCTTCTTGAACATCCTGTTGACCCGAGGGTCAGTCAGCATGGCTGACCCAGCTGGAGTCCCCATTGGCCAGCAGAGGATAGCATTGATTGGGAACGCTACGTAGAGACTGTCCTCGTATGCGGGCGCCGAGGTGATGATGTCGTTGAAAAGCTTGAGCATGAGCTTGTAGTCGCGAACCTACCATAGACCACGTCAGTCCTACGCCAGACACGAACGGAAGTCAGAATACACACACCTGAGGTCTTCCTCTCGGATCTTTATCATACGGAGGCGCGCTCGGGATTTGCTCGAACATTTGGTGGAACCCCGCGCACAGGATCGGATCGCCCTCGATAAGCTGCTGAAACTCTTCGATCACCGGATGGAGAGTCTTGTCTGAGTTGGCTGTGCCCTCCTTAATCGCAAGTTTCCTGGGGAACCACTGGACCAGGCCGTCGTCACTCGCAGCCAGCCCGCCCGTGACGCGATGGAACACGTTCCAGCTCGACCGGACGTCTTTCTCGTGAGTCTGCTGCTGATAAAATAATCAGAAACGCTGCAGAAAAAAGGTATCACGCTGCTTACAGCCATGGTGCTGTGCCAGCGAGTGGGGCTTGGCTAGGGTGAGGAGGAGGCTAGCGCAGCCGGGCCATGCGATGACATGGCGATGTGGAAGCTCCACGCCTCGATCGCGGCAAGGAAAATTAAGCTATATGCGCATCGAGCGTCACGACGAGGAAGCTACGTTGTCAAAAGCGTCAGACAGGCACCGAACGGCGTACAAGAAGGACGACACTTACGTCTCGTGTCAAGTGGCTAAATGGCCTCCGCAGGGTCGTGCTGGCAGCGTGAGGCCGACGTGAGCACGCCATAGAGTCTGCACTGACTTGCAATGCACGTGCAGAGGAGCTAATGCTATAATCGACTGTCTCAGTGCCACCCGCGTGCCATAGACGTCAAACAATTAGCCGTTGTCTCGAGGCACATCCTGAGCGGGAGTTGTAAAGTACGTCAGCATGTCGTGCAAACCTTGCATACTTTTTTGGAGAAGACATGCCTCAAGAGTGCACTTGGAGATCTTTATCTGAACGCAGGGTGAGGAATATTGCCGCGCACGGTCGTGGCTAGCTGAGAACCGCAAGCGCGAGGCCCGAACTCAAACTGTGGTTATGTAAGCGCAACATAGTGCCGTGTAAGGCAACTGAGTAAGTTGGGAACACTCAGTTCTGTTGGGTTCAAACTACGAGTACATGTTTCCTTTTACACATCAAACGCATTGATCCACTACGAGGCCACAGTGGCAATAGCGGCATTGAGCGGGACGTTCTCGTCCTTGGGGAAGTCGTCCGAGAACGTGATCTTGGTCTCGGGGCGGAAGATCAAGCAATGCGTCGACCCGCCAAAGTGAAACTTGCCAATCGGGTCGCCCTTGCGGAGCTTCTGGCCCTCGCGCACGGTGACCTCGCACGTCGAAACCTCCGCCATCCCGACCGCGAGGAAGCACATGAGGCCGATCGCAGGGTTGTCCGCCTCAACAAAGATCATCGCGCGCGCGGCCGTGCTCGTGATGAACCCCTGCGAGTTGTTCGGACCTGCGGGGTCCGGGGCCGGGAAGCCCGTCACGGGCGACTCGGCGTAGTACGTCCCCGGGACGACCGCGGTGCGCACGACGGTGCCGTTCACGGGGCTGTGCCAGCAGTGGTAGCTCGTCGCGCTCAGGAACGCCTGGTACACCGTCCCGCCGACGAACGGCGCGGCGGCGGCGGCGCCCGCGAGCATGTACGCGAGCGAGTACGGCTCGCCCTTGAGCCAGAACCGGTCCGTCTCCTTCACGCCGTGCGCGAGGCGGTACCGCGTCGACTCGCACGCGTTGTTCACGATGCTGTCGTCGTCGGGGAACTGCACGGGGCGCACGCCCGCGCGGAACTGGCGCGTGAAGAAGTCGTCCCACGACTTGAAGCCGTAGTGCGGTGCGGCCGGGTCGCAGACGAACGTCTCGACAAAGTTTGGCATCTTCTTCATCGCCTCGGGGCCGAACCAGCCGTCGTCGGCGGTGGTGAGGACGGAGCATGACTCGGGGGATACGAGGAAGGTCGACCAGACGTAGAACATCCGGTGGAACATGTCGTTGACTCGAGGGTCGGAGAACATAGCAAAGCCGGCGTGCGTGCCCATGGGCCAATCGAGGATGGCGTTGATAGGGAAGCCGACAAGGTCGTTGTCCTCGTATGACGGCGCGGTTGTAATGATGTGGTTGAAAAGACGAAGCATTAGGTGGTAGTCGCGGACCTGAGATAGGGTGTTAGCAAACTGCATCTACTATAGGAGGCGTATACAACATGCCTGCGGCTTTCCGGTTGGGTCATGATTATAGGGAGGTTTGTGGGGCACCTGCTGGAACATTTGGTGGAAGCCCATGTAGATAATAGGATCGCTCTCGATGAAGCGCTTGAAGTCTTGGATGACGATGTGAAGCGGCTCATTGATGCGACTAGGGTGCTCGACGTGCGCGATCTTCTTGTCCAGCCAGCGTCTCAGGACGTCGTGGTCCCTGGGCAACCAGCCACCGAGGCGATGGTTAATCCATCGGGTGGGCTGTCCGGGAGCGTTCTGCTGTGTGCGGGATAAATGCAAGGGCTTGGGGTCTCGGAATCAATGCTTACCGCCATGATAGAGCCTTAAGAATTTCCGGATGGGTCGAAAGGATGAGAAACCTTTGCGGATTAGGTCGCAGTTATATAGACAAGCAAGGAATGATGCTGTCGGATACGCTGGGCTTCTTTATCAAATGCGTTAACGCACACAGGGGCGAGGTCAACCCCGAACGTACGATGCTGCGCAATAGTCGATGGTGTCCTGGATTCGTTTGATATGGCGGGAGCCTGGAGAAGGTTATGTCCCACTGGCATGATACCAGTCAGCAGGGCCCACCGGCTGACTGATCAGCTGCTGATACCCAGTGATTGCCCCTCAAGATCGAGGACTCCAGTTCCTCAGAACAGTAGCAAAGTGTTCGCTGTTTGCGTCTGCCCCGGATCAGACGATCATGTCGCCGGGATTTTCCCATCTGAAGGAGAGGTACAGTATAAGCGGCGACGAAAGCTCGATCGGAGGCTTGTTCACAGTTGTAGAAAAAAGACTACGTGCGCATGGGTGGCGGTGGCAGGTGGAAATGCGCAAGTGCCAGGCGAGGAACTGAAGACGAGCAGTGACAGAACCTTAATGCAGAACTGCGTAGTTGGCGCCTTTCTTCCCACGTGGACGCCTCGACCTGGACAGGACTTGTAGCTAGGCGCATTGCAAAGGCAGCTTCCGCGCCGCCACAGACTTTTGTAGTCATCGGTGTATATCCCCGCTCATGGGGTCGATGCGGCAAGCAATTGTCGCCAGGGTAAATTCCGAGTCGTTCCGGGAATCCAGATACACCGGCCGCTGCGCCTAGCAAGAGATACGGATTAGGAGTGACGAGCTAGGTATTTACACGAGCTGGTATGTGATTTTTCCTCTGCGAGATCTTGGAGTCGAGGGTCGAGAGAGTGAAAGGAGGAGGATTTCGCGGCATTATGTTCAGGAGCGACCGCTAAATGATCGCCATCAACATCGTGGCGTCCGGCAGAATGGAGATTTCTGGCAGAATCCGGCAGCGCATGGCTTGGAGATCAGAGGTTAGGGTCTCCGACTTCGCCCATGTTCAACCACAAACTGAGCTACTGTATTCCGCCGAAACTGCTTGACAACTCATAATGCTGATCTTAAGTTACAGTTTACCAATGGATACCATGCCACTATCCGTTGGACAAGGTCTAGGCTGCATTGCAGAGCCGGAGGTGATTGGAAGACACTTCTCGCTTTGCAGGTTTCCCGTTCGACGGCGATGCTCTAGGCTAAGGATATGCATAGCACACGATTTAAACTAATGTGTGTCTTGTTGTGTTTTGACAGGAATGGACTCGCTGGCCGTCGTGCGTCCGCTAGCAGACGACTTGGTACTCTGGTCTGTAATTTGGTTCATCTGGAACGCGGCCTTGCAGCTTTCCCGATTCAGAACTGTAGGTATCTTGGTGCAAAACGCTTTCTCTCAGTCTTCATAGCTCTATCTCGATGTATACGGCTGAACCACGAGGTTCATTTCTGTCCAGGCACCTCCGATGGCATGTCGGTCACGGAAATTCACCGCAACGCACTTAGCGTGTCATGCTAGAGGCCAGCGTAGGGCGGTGACTCGGAATAAGTGATCTCAGCTTTCGTTCTGACAGTACCTGATCATGATTGTCACTGGTACGCTATCCGATCTGGACGCACCCGGCGGCCTGGCGAATCGGAGTCAGCACGTTGGCAGACAGCTGTGGCTGTAGCTCCGGTTGAGGTTCTTTTTCCTCCAACGCTGCATAGCCTTTCTTGCTAGGCGAGTCCGAGTCATGGCGATTACACTGACGATCTCGTGTTGCACGGCCTACGGACTCAGCTCCGATGCTTCATGGCGCGCCACGGCGCGTATAAAAGAAGACGAGTGCTGACCCTAATAGCCAGCAGCAAGTACCTCCTTCTTCCTCCCTCACACACCATCAGAGAAAATGACCGTCACCGCTTTTAAAGACACCGGTATGTACTCCCCCACGAATCGTGTCCGTTTCCGACGTTCTTAGCCGCGTCGCGCAGCAGGTGCCGCTCAGACCATGGGCTCGGACAGTTTCGCGCTCCAGCTGAACCTCACGAAATGCGCGGTGATCGACCCGCCGAGAGCTACACGTGATCTCCCATCAGCGCACCGCAAAACGGGGCTAGCAAACCGGTCTCGGCTCAAACTTGACAACCTTGAACCACGACCACAGCCTCTCCGCGACTTTGCTTCCAGACACTTCACGCGGAATCATAGCAAAAGTTGGTCATTCCATGCGGAACGGCAGCACTGCGAGACACTCTGCGAGCATGAGCCAGCGGGCGGGTCAGCGACGAGGCTGAAGCCTGAGTGAACTCGAGCTGGTGCTACGCCTGTCGCCCTCCTGCACCAGACTTCCGAACAAGATGTTGCTCTATTCTAGGAACGAACGTAAGTCTGCCATCAGTGTTTAGCGCAACTTGTCCTTTGACACCACCGCTTCTGTCGATCCAGGCACACTCCGACAGGGCGTCGGACCCGGCGATACGTGCCCCATCACGGCTATGCAGCTCCTGCGGCCCTTGCATTGGCATATCTCTGCATGCATATGCTCTCGTAGATCCCCTAGGGCGCAAGCCCTAGGCAATCTGCACACGCGAAAACAACGGCGAATGTTTCTCCCCTGTATTCATGTCAGCATGTCGCTCAATACATGGACCCCCACCTCCGGAAGTGCCACGCGCTGCGGCGCAACCTACTCTGCGGCCGGACGTGCTGCTTACTTTGCAGGCGTGGCCTGTACGCGCCCCGTCGTGTATGTCGACGTCCCGTGACATTTGCTACAGCAATTGTTTTGCGTCGCGACCACGGTGCTCTCCGATCGGCTGTGCGCACAGAACGGCGTACTCAGGTTTGGGCTCGTACCACAGGTATCTGCACGTACAAAAGCACGGACAGCAGGACGAGGTTTCCCTCATCCAGCAGCTTCCTTCAAGTCTTTTGCAGACTTCACACGAACACTATCGTTGTACACATCAGCTCTGCAATGGCCGTCTACACCTCCCAGAAATGTCGGTGCGTAAACTATTGCAGTCCGTCTTCAACATGGCATACTGACGGCTACCGCACATGTAGCTGCCGCCCGGACCATGGACGCAGACACCTTCGACGTGAGGCTCAACCTCGCTGATGGTCCGCTCTCTTGCTGAAGATGTCGATGATTGGTCTCTGACGATGCTTTGCAGCGGCAATGAGTTACGGCGCGCCCGTCAACGGCTTCAAGGATACGTCCTCCAGGTGAGCATTCCGTCCCCGCTTATCGGACGCGTCTGGTTGCTGAACGGTTCTCACAGTGGTGCCGAGGGCACCGTCGGCCCGAAGGGTATTGCTGGCACCCTTGTACGCCCGCCCACCAGCAGCGTTGTCCCTCCGTGTGTTATTGCATAGCGACAGGCCTCGCTGCAGAAGCTACATTCAAGGATCGTCGTACTTAGTGTCCCCATCATCGTGCTGATATCTTACGTTCAGTTGTAAGAGTCTGAATACGTGTATAGAGGACTTGAGCGCAGGCCTCAAGTGTAGCGCGAGTACAGAAGACTTGGACTCAGGCTCCAAGTGTAGCAATAGATAACTAGACGAGAGTACAAGAGGAGAAGCTGAAGAAAAGAGTACAGAGAGGTAGTCCTTATATACTCTAACCCAGGCCTGCTACCAGGAGGGAACAACGAGGCATAGGCTACCAGTCAGTATGAGTCATAATGAATCAAGGGATGAAACATGATGAAAGAGGGGTGAAACATGTAAGAGAAAAGAGAGGATCAAATAAATCAGTATAGCCTTGCACAGCCATATCCCAACTGTAACATTACGTCCCCGTCCACGGTCGAGCTCCGTCGAGACCGACTTACTGCGTGATACACTCCGGAGGCAGATCGGAGTCTGTCAAAGTGGAGCTGTTGCCGGGGGCATCCGCGTTATGAGGAGTCGTATCTCGAGGTGTATACGGAGGTGGAATGATGGTGGGTTCGTCGTTGGAGACACGAGCACGACGGTCGCGACGACGTTGACGACGAGATGGGGTATTTGTGTTGCTGTTGGGTGATACCTCATTGAACGACCATCCCCGAGTGGGGCGAGTCTCCCGATAGAGGGGAGCCCAGACCCTCTGGTTGTACTGAGGGCGGCGAGGAAGGGGTTCGGTGCGATGAGCTGTCTGGGAGCGAAAGTGGAGTCGTTCGCCGTATTGCACGTGTCCGATGTTTGGATCGAAGTACGTGTTCCAGACTCCGTCTACCATTTCCACGATGTGGTCGTCTTGTTCTGCGAGAGTGGCAACGAGAAGTTCTTGCTCTCGTTGAGCATCGTAGAGATGGTTGAGCTGATCGCGGATTCGTCGGGCCATTCGGACGAGGCGTGGAGCGGCTGTGGATTGGAGCTGTTGGATAAGGTCACCGACAGCATCTCGGGTGTTGTCGGTGATGCGTTGGACGTGGATGGTGGCAAGAGCGTAGTTTGCAAATACCGCGCAGGTAGTCGTCGCTCCCTCTTGGAACGCCGTGGAGCGGAGTGCGTCTCGGGTGACAGGGTGATACTGGATGTTGTTGAGGCGTTCTCGAAATTGGGGCCAATCGCGTTCTGCGGCGAGCTGTTCTTCGTAGGCATGATTGGCGAAGTGCCTGACGGTGACGCCGTTCCAGGTCCTTTCTCCATGTTGTCCTGTGACCCCTTCGTGCCAGTCTCCTTCGACATACCAGGGTCTGTCTTCGACGAGGGTGTCGGAGTTAGAGGTTGCGGGCTCTTGGCTTTCGCCTGGGAGCTCTTGGACGTCAGGGTCTTGGGCATTTGGCTCGGAGGGTGGTTCTTCTCGGACGGGTTCCTCGTCAACGTCTCCTCTTCTGTCTTCTTCGGCCAGGCGGAGGATCTCAGGGAGGGACGATCCGATGAGTTCTCGGATACGTTCTTGGGCCTCCCATGCGACGATCCGTCGTTCGACCTCGTCGTCGAAGGCGAGCTGGGATTTGGTGCACCATTCGAGGATGATCTTCCAGAGATCATTTCGCTCGTTGGGAGTGGGGTTGTTGTTGAGCCAGTCGTTGATGGTGATGTCGATGTTGCGGGTGAAAATGTGGTCAGTGAAGTCGTCTGGGAGGAGTTGGCTAAGGGCGAGAAGTCGGTCATTGTTGGTGATGGGGATGGTGTCGCTGCCCATGAGGGTAGCGAGGGCCTGGATGCGCTGGTAGGTGGAGGAGAAGTTGGTCGACATTGCGGAGGGTTTGTAGAGGCAGTTGTACTAGTGGCTGATGTTGTAGAGCGAGGTCGCTGCTGACCATGAAGCCTAGGGTGTCTGCTTTTATATTCTTCGAGTAGTTCCTTGGCGTTCTCGAGATGAGATTCCGGTTCCCATGAGTTTTCCGCCGTTGGTTGGTCTTTCCACCTGATGAGGTAACGTCTTCCGTTGCCCCAGGGACGATCCGCCAAAATGGCTTCAACTTCGTACTCCTCGTGACCATCGATAAGGTCAGGAGGGGGGTTCAGGAAGTTTTTCCCATGCTGCGGTGTTTCATGATACGGAGATAGAAGCGAAGCATGTATCACGGGGTGAATCTTCATGGTTTTGGGAAGCGCCAACTTGTACACGAGGCGCGATAAGACCTTGGCTATCTTGAAGGGTCCGTGCCTCTTGGGAGCTAGCTTCTTGAAGGGGTAGCCGTCGTCGTGATGAGTCATTTCCAACCAGACCTTCTGACCTTCTTTGAAAGGTTGGAAATGCCGGCAGACCCGGGTAGCCATTTGTGCCGTGGCATAATCTAATGCGGCTCCTGCTTCTTCTTGTGCCCGTTGTCGCCTTCTGAACCATTCTTGAATAGAAGGGACTTTGGACTTGGCGAATTGTGTGGGTAACGCCATTGGGTGAGAACCGTACATAAGGAAGAAGGGAGAATGGTGGGTCGCCGAGTGTTCCCTATTGTTGAAGGCAAACTCCATATTCGTTACGAAGTCTGCCCAGTCATGCGGGTGGTTGGAGCAGAAGATCCGTAGGTAGGATTCGATTTCGCGGTTGACGCGTTCTGTTTCACCATCCGTTTGAGGGTGATATGGTGTACTCAGGCGTTGTTCTGTTCCGGTGAGTCTCCATAATTCCCGCATGACTTGCGAGTCGAACTGTGGTCCCCTATCCGATAGGAATACACTTGGCATCCCGAAGCGACGAAAAACTTGATTATGGTAGTTTGTGGCGGTCGTTATTGCATCGATTTTTTCGGTGCAAGGGATAAGGATTACCCCCTTCGTAGAATCGTGGTCGACCACGACCATCAGAGCTGAATAGCCGCGGGACACAGGGAGATGAGTGATGAAGTCACAGGTGACGAAAGCAAAAGGGCGAGATCGGTGCGTGGCCTTGATCGGCTGTAGCGGCGGTTTCGTGGGATGCGTGTTGACTTTCATCTGTTGGCAGGTAGCGCAACCTTGCACGTATGCAGCGACAAAGGAGCGCATTCCTGGCCAGTAAAAGTCCCGGTCAATGAGTTCAGCTGTTTTATACCTTCCCGGATGGCCAGTTATAGGGGAATCGTGATAAAGGTGTGTTACTTGGCGTCGGAGTTGAAGGTCAGATGGAACATAACATTTATCGCGGTAGAAGATGAGGCCATCTTCAAATGACCAGTCATCTCGTGTAGTTCGCCCAGGGAAAGGGAGGTGAGTGCTGTTTAGTGCTGCAATGACTGTGTTGGCAAAAGGGTCGTCTTCTGTGAGACGTCGAATATCCCTTCGGAGGTTGTCATCGAATGGGTGGTGCATAGGAGAGATTGAATGGTCGGTGCTTGTGAGGAGGTCAGTTGCCATGTGCAATGATCGAATGCGAGTGGTTTGAAATACTGAGTCGGGGAGAAGAATAATATCGATGTTGTCGTCCGCGGTGTGAGTAGGGAAACGATTGCGGGTCATGGCGTCTGCTTGAACTAGTTGAGACCCGGGGCAATGATGAAGTGTGTAGTTGAATTGCGAAAGGAATAGATGCCATCGTGCTTGTCGTCGGTTAAGTCGTCGTGGCGAACGGAAATAAGTTAGATTCTTATGATCAGTTAGGATGCGAATTGGGTGGTATGCTCCATGTAGATAATGGCGCCATGCCTCTAGAGCGCGGATAATTGCCAAGAGTTCTCTGTCGTAGATTTCGTAGTTCCGTTCCGCTGGTAATAGGGATTGGGAAAGGTATGCGACGGGGTGCCATTCTCCATTTTCATCTTGCTGACGTAGTACCGCTGCGGTTGCCACAAGGGAAGCGTCGCATTCGATGACGAAGGGTTTAGTGGTGTCCGGAGTGAGTAGGACGGGTGCCGTGGTAAACCGTCTTTTCAATTCATCGAAGGCTTGTTGGCATTCCGTAGTCCAGTTGAACGGTGCGTCCTTCTTTGTGAGGTCCACGAGTGGGCGTGCAATATCAGAGTAATGGTCTATGAATCTTCGGTAGAAATTTCCGAAGCCCAGGAATCCTCGCACTTGCTTTACGGTAGTGGGAACTGGCCATTCTAGGACCCCCTTGACTTTGACGGGGTCCATTGAAACATTATTGAATGATACAATCATTCCCAAAAATTCAACCGATTCGACGTCGAAGGCGCATTTTTCAGGTTTGACGAAGAGGTCGTTTTCCCGGAGTCTTCTTATGACGCGAATTGTCTTTTCCTGGATGTCTTGACTGTCGTGTCCGCAGATTAGAATGTCGTCCATGTAGATTTGTAACCATCCTTCGCCTAGCATGTCCTTGAAGATGTCGTTCATCATTGCCTGGAATGTAGCCGGTGAGTTGCACAACCCGAAGAACATAACCGTGGGTTCAAACAGCCCTCTACTTGTCTTGAAGGCTGCCTTCCACTGGTCTCCATCTTTAATCCTGACATTGTTGTAGCCCGATCGTAGGTCCATCTTTGTAAACCGTTTGAACCCTTTGATCTTGTCGAGGAGTTCGGAGATGAGTGGTAGCGGGTATACGTTCTTGACGGTCCCCTCATTTAGATATCTGTAATCTTGGCATGGTCGCAGACTGCCATCCTTCTTTCCTACGAAGAAGAATGGTGATGCCATTGGAGACTTGCTTGGCCGGATATACCCTTTGCGTAGGTTTTCATCGATAAACTCATTCATCTTCTCCTCTTCCAACGGCGACAATGGGTACACTTTGCAGTCTCGGGGGACGAAATCTGGCTTGAGGTCAATGGCATGATCATATGGTCTTGATTCTGGGAAGCGTTCAGCTGCCTTCTTCTCGAAGACTTCCTTGAATTCATCGAGGTAGTCTGGAATGTAGACTGCTTTCTTCTGCGATCCTTCCTCCTGTGCTAATGTCATTGCCGGATTGACCTTTGCGTTGATGTACAGGTCGTGAATTGCTTGTGCGGTTGTGGTTTCAATGGCGCGAACCCATACTTCATGCTTGCCTGGTGTGTATGCTAGCACGAAGTCTTCTGTCACTTCTTCATCCTGGTTAACGTAGTCGGATGAGGTGACTTGGAATTGTGGAGGGCATTCAGGATGGGTCGCCATGCGTATTGCACCTATCGTGACGTGTAGAAGCCGTTGAAAAGACGGTCCCAAACCAGTGGATCCAAAGCCCTTGCTTCCTCGGGTGGTTTGCGTGAGGTTAGTGACTTCCTTGACCTCTGGCTGCATAATCCTTTCTAGGATTATTTGCGCAATTCTATCCCCAGGTTGTACTTGGAATGGTTCCTTGGTGTTGTTGACCAGTATGACCATGATTTCGCCTGTGTAATCTCGGTCTACCACTCCCGCGGCAACGTCGATTCCCTTTGATGCTAGCCCGCTTCTTGGAGCTATGCGAGCATACGTGCCAGTGGGAGGAGTGATCTTTAGTCCTGTCCGGACCTTCATGCGACTCCATGGTGGAATGACGATTGACTCGGCAGAGGAGATATCGTATCCAGCTGCTTCGTCACTTCCTCTAGTTGGAAGTGTTCCTCCACCTCGTTCAACTAATAAATGTGTGCGTAGAAGAGCCTCTTCTTCCTTTGTGGCTACTTGTATGATTCGTCCTTCTGGATCGGCTTCGTCGTCAATGAGAATTGTTCGGGGGGTGAAGTCGATCAAGCCTGTCTTCCAATTAATCCTTGGATTATGCTTTTGCAGCCAGTCAAATCCAAGGATTAATTCTTGTTTCCCTAGATGGGTGACGAGAAGTCGTTCCTTCATGGTCTTGCCCTTGATTACCATTTCGGCGTTAACGTAGTTTCTGATGTTCCCTATCCTGTTCGGTGTTCCGTCGACATTGTATACTGCTATTGGTTTCTCCATTGGATGTTCTTGTAACCCGAGCTTTCGTACCAGAGATCGATCGATGAACTTGCCCTGCGCGCCCGAATCGATGAGAGCCTTGGTTGTTCCGGCATTTGTACTCGTTCTGATGGTGACAGGAATATTTATCGATTGCGCTTGCATATCTGCCACCAATACAGAATGAATCGAGTATCTCTGAGGAGTGACAGCCGGCGTCATCCTCTTAGTTAAAAATTCTTCTGAGTCTCCGTGGTCTCATTGTCGTTGGTCTTCGAGCGCGTTGAATAATAGCGAGTGGCGAGTTCGTCGAATTGTTGCATGGACAAGGCCATGACGGCGTTGATGTCAACTTGGTTCGTGTTAGAGGTTCCTTCGTTGGTTTCGTCCTTTCCTTCGACTTGTGTTGCCCTGATCTGGGTTCGACTGTTGCCCCGGTTTGACGTAAATTGGCGTGTGAATCCGCCTCGTCCGGGGTTGTTCCTTCCTTGTCCACGCCCGTTGCCTTGTTCGTTCTGCTCTTGGTTACGGCGTGGGGCTCGGCATTCTCGTGCAATGTGCCCTTCTCGTCTACAATTGTAGCACTTGACTCCAGTCTTCCTGGTGGTGATGGCGTCGATCTCCATTGCATTGGGATCAGGAGTGGACGTAGTGTTGGAGTTGGAAGTGGTGGAATGATTGGAGTAGTGCGTGTGGTCTTTACGCTGCCGGATTGATTTGACAATGCGTCTTCTATTGTCGATGATGAGGGCATGATTCTGCCAAAGGGATAGAGGGGCGTGATCCGGTACAACGAGGAGGAGTTTGTCGACGAGTTTATGATCGAGGGCGCGTACATATTGTTGCGCCATGGATTCATCAGCGTCGGGGTTAATGACACCTGCTTCGGCGAGAAGGGTATTGAATTCCACATTGAATTCGTGGACGGATCTGTCGCCTTGCGTAATGGCATGGAGCCTGCTCATAGCTTCCGCTCTGGGATCTGGTGATTGGTATGTGTCGAGGAAGTCTGCCTTGTGCTTGTCCCATGTGGGGAATCCACTGAGTAAGTAGATTCGCTCTCGCATGGTGGCCCATCGTCTAGGGTACTTCTTTCCTTCGTCCTTCATTCTTGAGTCGAAGTAGCGGATCTTAGATTCGTCGGTGGGGAACTTGGAGGCTTTGGCTCTAAAGTACATCTCGCATTGGTGGACGAAGTCGCGAGCCTTCTCGGCTTCTCCAGTGAATTCTTCCGGGGGTGTCATCTGTTCGTCTTGTGGTACGAGGGCCCGTATTGCCGCTGTGAAGGCTGCTAAGACATTCTGGTCGAGGTTGGATGGAGGTTGCGGTCCGTTGCCTCCTCCTCCTGGGGAATTGCCTCCTCCTCCTCCTGGCGGATTGCCTCCTCCTCCTGGAGGATTACCTCCTCCTCCTCCTGAGGGGTTGCTTCCACTTCCTTGGCCGAGGTTTCCGTAGTGTGTGAACCATGTTCCGCTCGAGTTCACGGCCTGGTTTATGGCTTGTTGGAATAGTGCGACGGATATGCCATTAGGGTTTCCCTGAAACCCAACTCGTTGTGCCACTGCTGCGAGTAATTGTTCGACGGGTAAATCGTCGAGGTTCTGTATCGTGTTTGTTTCTTGGCGTGTTTCGGTTTCCAGCTGTGTTTCGGTGGCCATGTCGGATTGTGTGGAGTCAGTGGACGACTGTGTTTCTTCGCTTTCGTCGTGTGCTCTTGCCTCCTGTTCGTCGGAGTATCTCTCGTATTCGTCGATGCTGGGGAATCTGCTAATTTGCTGTTCTGTCGGTCGTTCGTGATCTTCTTCAGAGATTTCGTCTTCGGGTGCTGCGTTAAGGTACCTCCAAGGGCACGGTTGTACTTGACACTTGGTCCACTGAAGTCTGTCGCGTTCGTTCTTTCCCCAGTGCTTGTCCTTGATCTGTTTCTTGTGGAATACGTGTGCGCAACTGGCGCACGCTAGCTTGTCCGTGGTGACTGCGATATTCTGGGCTTGGGCCTTAGGCAGGCCAGCCGATGCGTGTGGGAGCTTCTCCTAATGTAAGAGTCTGAATACGTGTATAGAGGACTTGAGCGCAGGCCTCAAGTGTAGCGCGAGTACAGAAGACTTGGACTCAGGCTCCAAGTGTAGCAATAGATAACTAGACGAGAGTACAAGAGGAGAAGCTGAAGAAAAGAGTACAGAGAGGTAGTCCTTATATACTCTAACCCAGGCCTGCTACCAGGAGGGAACAACGAGGCATAGGCTACCAGTCAGTATGAGTCATAATGAATCAAGGGATGAAACATGATGAAAGAGGGGTGAAACATGTAAGAGAAAAGAGAGGATCAAATAAATCAGTATAGCCTTGCACAGCCATATCCCAACTGTAACATCAGTGTGGCTCTGGCTTGTAATATTTTCTCCTGTGGACGATGAAGTGTTACTCCTAATTGCTCTCATTTGTGCATTTCTGACCTCTTACCCCACCGTATTGGACCGCTATAATGAAAATAAAAGTATTTAAGTCAATTTCGAGGACGACTGCAACCAGGACAACTACTACGCATGTCCAGTCCTCCGACAAGATGCCCATCTCATTCAACGTTGATCACACGACCAATCCACCGATCCATGCACGCCTCCCGGCACCACGTGGGAACCGGAGACAGGCTTCGCATGACAGCAGTGCAGTTTCCTCCGGCAGGCACGACTGCTCTGTACCTTTCCCCGGGGGGCGACCATCGCGCCAGCACTCTCCCAGCACTGTCCCTCCACCAATCCGTGCCGGACGGCGTTGATCCCCGCTGTCACTTGGACGCAGATCCCGGCGATATCGCGTCCACTGGCACTAGCAACTTGTATCCGGAGGCGCATGTGCCCCGTCTTGCCGCACCGCCGACAGGCACAGGTTTTCGCGCGTGTTGTACGTGCCAAGGCTGCGGAGAAACTTGAGCCCAAAGGCTGCATGCGTTTGCGCGTATAAATAGTTGGACAGATAGCAGACGTGTTCACACACACTCCCGCAAGGCTTGACTCTCTACACGTCCTACAGTAATGGCCAACATCAGTGCGTATCTCGCTGCGACGCGTACTTCGATGATGAGGTATGCTGACATGGTGCACAGTCAGTATGAACGGCGTGCCCCTCGACGGGTTCAAGGATCCCTCCGCGGCGTAAGCGTCCCGCTATGTCGGACGAGTCTCGTGGCTCATCAATCTTACAGCTCTGTTGAGGGCTCTACGGGCCCGAAGGGCATCACTGGGGCTATTAGGCCTCCGGCCACCGGTGCCACAAACCCGCCCTGCGTTATCTTCTAAGGGATTTGTGAAGAATTTCGGGGCTATCGGTTTGACTTCGCTCGCTGCGTATTCTGTACCTGAAGTACACGGTCCTTGTTTTTGAGACAAGTTTTGCTGAGAGTACAATTGCACAAAAAAGTTCAGTCGCTGGCAGCGTACTCTGTTTTCACACCATCTGCTGGTGCGTTGGGCCCGCCGTATTCCTCGACACGGCGACTTGATCTGCCCTTCATTTTGACGCTCATGAGAGTCGCGCCCTTGTCCTGCGGCACTGCGGCAGCAGTCCAGGTTTGAGTTCGAATTCGCGGATGACTCGGTGTCATCCGACGCACGTGACAACCATCACCTTCGTGGCGCTCGGCGACGGTCGGCAGCTGCCGGGCTTTTTGAACAAGCGCCAAGTCTCGTCGCCCATGCATCGTGACCTTCACAAAACGCGCAGCGAGGCTGCCAGATAATTGATTCTGCACGAGATATCGTCTTGTTGACGTGGTTGCGCGCAAACATTGCAGCCAACTCAGCAGTAGGACCCAGGTCCTTCTTACTCGTCTAACGTCGAAATGCAGGAGACTAGTTGGAAGTTGCCTGTCCGACCGCTGGCAAGGAGGATAGCCACTCCCTCGTCTGTATGTGAAGATGGCGACCAATTGGTAATGACTGTGAGTATCTCTCGTACATGTCTGACGGTTTCTTCATGTGCATTTGCCAGCAAAGCACGAAGTGTAGCACGGATCCATGGTCTTGTCCTCGAGAGGTCAGTACTCAACCGTGACTACCCCCTATAAACGTTTAATCCAATTATAAAGTTCTTAGAACTGCTATCATTACACAAACAAGCCTGTCAAAGGCCCTGACACTCAGTTCAAGGCACCTTCGATGGCGTGTCGGACATGCACATTCACCGCACCACGCCTGTTCCTCCATCTCCGCGCCCCGCCCGGCACAAGACCAAATGGGACCAGCCTTCTACTGTTGCGACACCCCTTCAGCAAGCAGCATTGTATCCGTGGATTCATTCGCGCACTAGCGTTATCGACCTGAATCTCGGCAAGCTGGAGACCTCACGCGGGGCGGCACCAGAGCGACGTAGCACAATCTCGCGGCGTAGCAAGCCTCGCATCACAGAAAACGCCGCTCCCTCCGGCGGGCACGACCACCTTATAGCTGCTCCCAGTAGATCGCCCCAGCGGTCCCTGCGCCAATCCGCGTCAGATGGTATTCATGCCCGCCGTCGCTTGCGAGGGATGGCGCATCCCGGCGATATCGTGTCTACAGGCACTAGCAGCTATGCGGCCTGCGGGCACAACCATAGTATGCGGCCTCGTACCTGGTCTACATGCAACTCGTGCTGCTGCGGTGACGCGCACCGTCCATTGCTCGCGTTGTATGTGCCGAGCACTGGCCGGACAGCTCTGGATATAAAACTACGGGCCGGCTCGGCTGAGCAGAAGAGCAGACACTTAGTTTCCCCCTGCCTACACCAAACCTTCAGCACACGTCTCACGGTAATGACCAACAGCGGTGCGTGTCCTGCGTCCTGCGTTAGGACATCGCTGACGATGGTACTATAGCTAGCATGAACGGCGCACTCGTCAACGCGCTCAACGATCCCACCGCTGCGTAGGGGTCCAGCTGCGTCGGGCGCATCTCATGCGCTCATCAGTATCACAGTTCACGGAGACCACTGCGACGACGAAGGGCATTGCCGGCACCATCAAGCCCCAGCGACCGGCGTGGCATACCCGCCTTGCGTCATCTTCAACAATTCGCGCAAGATGCAGTTGTTCATAGTGGGTTCAGGCAGTTTGACGTTCCTCACTGTGTACGTTGTATGAGGCTCCGAAACAACTCTTGTTTTGAGTGTAGTCGCATTCCGAAGACAGGAAATTACGAAGGGACTCGAGATTAAGACGCGAAGCTGTTACAATTGCTATAGTACACGCGAATTTGCGCTCAGGTCTGCACGGGAGGGACGCCTCACGTCAATGAAGTCCTCTACACAGCAAGGCGGGATACTCACGCATATATACATCCAAATTCCCGACAAATTGTCCTTCAACACCAACTCAGGGCTTGCGCTCGCCCTGGACAGTCGCGCGGACCTCCTTCGAGGGCAACCGCGCGTCGCTCTGGCCGCTCATGAGGCCTGCGCCTTGTTCTTCTGTTTCTGCAGTCATCGTCAGCAGCACAAACGCGCCGCGAAAGGCGAGAGGACGCACTGTATATCGACGCGGGGAGGTTCTCGTGCTTGCTCTGCTTGCCTGCGACATACATATATCCGAGCGTCGCGACGCTGCCGCCGATGGCACACGCAGCCTGTGGACAGAAGCGCGTCAGGGCCCGTGTGTCCGCTGCTGCGAAAGCGCGCCACGCACCAAGGTCTTGCTGTTCGCGAGAGAACTCATGTCGTCGTGGTCGTGGTGGGGGCTCAGAAAGGTGTGTGAGGTCGTGTATGTCTAGGGCGAGAGGGGAACTGTGTGAAGCGTCGCATGAGAGGGTCGGTATATGTAGAGAGGCCCGGCGTTTCTGGCGTGCGCCGTAGAGCCACCTCTTGGCTCTCGGGACCAGTGACGTCATACCTTTTTGGGACGCTGCGCCAGTGACCGCGTCGGCCACGATACGCGTACACACGGCCTGAGGGCAGCTGCGACTACTTTACCAGGGTACTTTATTCTGATTCTATTTGTTCTATATTGAGATAATGTCTAGCCCTTGCTCGCCACACTGTGCGTCGAGGTAACATGTGTCTATGGCGGCATGCCAGTGAGCACGATCGCCATTTTGGAGACCATTTATACAGTGAGAGTCACATTTCATCAGGCTTCTCGGCCGGCAGTGGTTTTGTGCTTGCAAGGGACGATGAAAGGGAAGGGGTATCACCTGCACTTTAGGAACGCGAATCAAGTATGAGGAGTATATGTGAGTTTGTTACAATACAAGTTCGAGATATGCTGCGGCAGTGTGTTAAATGAGCAGTTGAGGCCGCGTCGATCCAGAAGGCTATACCGCTCCCTTGCGAGTCTCTGGGATAGTCTGAGCAGTGGGGTTGTCGTCAACCTTGCTCGAGGGCGTGCCTGCGCAGAAGTGGTCAATACAACGCAGGAGTTGACAAAACAAACAGATGTGCTTACCGGACTTGGCTTGCGCATTTCGTTGCGCCTTCGCCGGCTCTGTGCCCTTCATGGTGTACCAGAGCGCGCCGGCAGCGACAACCGCGCCAGCGGTGTACAGCATCTACATCGCAAGGCGGCTATCAGCATCACGTCAGCATAGAGCAAGACAGCGATATGCACCATGCGCTGCTGATTTCCTGCGGTGTGTGGTCGGTTCATGGTCGCGCGTCGGAGATGATTGGGTCAACGTCGAGAGTGTTGCGTGTTGTAGCAACTGTGACCGCGGCAGGACCCCTGCGGCGAGTATTCAGCCGCGCACATGACTCGATGCGCTGTGAAGTGACGAAGAGAATGACTTCATGGGCTCGCGGAGCGTGGCGCAGATGCCCCACGGGAGAAACGATGTCAGGAGTAACGGTGGGTGCACGTGCAAATGCATCATCAGTTGCGCCACGAAGCCTTTGACAAATCAGCTGCTCTAGACCTCCTGCAATCCGTGAAGCATGTGCGCCTAGCAGGGCTCCGAGTATGGGGATTAGGCCATGAGGAACGGGCATGTAAAACCCTGAATGGATATCGATATATCCGTATCAAGGCGCTCAACAGTGTGCTTGAAGGGGCTGGCATCAGTGCGCCAGGTTGACTCCCTATTGTTGCCGTACGTCTCGAGGTCCTCGCCACGGCCTCGCTCCTATAGTGAAAGAAGGTATAAGGTTTGATTTACCAAACATTGCCGTAATAGTATTGCAGGGCCAAATCGTCTGCGTCAATTCGAGCGACGGTAGCATAGCCGACTTGCAATAAATGCAGATGGGGATATGTGGGAAGTGTAACGAGATTTCCTCACAGGCAGATGCGAACCATCGCTTTTAGTGCCCCAGAACGCCTAGCTCGTGAGGCTAAGGGTTTTGCTACAGACGCCGACCTGGTGCAAGAGATGCTACTCTCGGTGTATTGAATCGTCCAGGGATAGAATACAGCGCCCAGGATCTGGAGGTTGCACGTAAAGAGCATCCCTTGAAGAGTGCGTATGCCCATACTGAAGCCGACAACAGCTGTCTGACAGTGGATGTAGGGCGGGACTTTGCCAGCTGCTTCAGGGAGAGTTATATCCCCCTTCACGAAACAGCGGACCCGTATACGGAGCTAGGAATCCGCAAACGGGTTTCGGTGCATCCCAAGCCCTGCACAAGCGGTCTGTCAATAGTAGGTGGTGTGACCAATTATGCACCGCCGCGGTGACGACCGCACTGCCATAGACCATCGTGCGAGGCGACCACTCCGAGAACAGCCATCGTCCTAGAGACTGTTAATAAGTAGCTCAGCCTTAATCAGAGGGTCGTAAGAATTCCTGGTGAGGCCTCGATACGTAGGTCCTCGGGTGCTCTGTCACACGGCGATGGTATTGTCTTCCGGACAAGCACTGCACTGTGCTGACTCACCTTGAGTCTCATAGCTATGACTCGTATCCTGACACAGCTTGAGATAGTCCCAGTAAGAGTTGCACAGTCGATAGGTAAGCGCAGTAAGATGTACGCTAGCAACATTCAAGGGCGATGAAAAGTCTCGGACTTTCCAGCGGGCGCCTAGTTACCAATTTTAGAAACAGGGACAAATAGTTGATTACAGTCTTGAGCTTGTCTACGCATCGCCGCAGTGACCAAGCTTGTTCTGTACTTCCACCTCGCATACACCTCATCTCCAAACAACCGCTAGGTATGTCTCCCTCGTGCTCGTAAAAGACAATGTGCTGACCGAGGCTGCAACTTGCGTCTGCTCCCCGTCTCTGTTCACCTGCACCCCGCGACGGCCTTCGTCTTTGCGGTTGCGCTCCTCCTGACGTCCCGACGACCTCGCGCGATCCCTGCGATCTCTCCTGATTGCTGTCGGCGACCTCGGCGCGGAACAGTCTTACCACCGCTTAGTTCCCACACGTATCGTCATGGCCCTCAAGCGCATTAACAAGGTTAGTATCGTCGTTATCTGGCCGTGTCTCATGGGTGGCGTTTTGGACATGTCGAGAAGGCGGCAGAGGGTCTCGTTGAAGGTGGCCAAGGCACTGGAGCTTGCAATGTTGGGGACGGCGGTCGGGTGCTGGGGGCGCTCAGTGCTGTCCTCGGAGGCGCTACGTCCCATCGATGCCTGCGTGTCTCGGCCCCTTGGGGTGCGTGGTCAACCTGGCAGACTGGGAGACACGCTGGCACAGCATCAGGATCTGCAATCGATGGCCGAGCTGAACTGCAGGTCCTTTCCCGTATCTGTGCTTGCATGTTGGGCACACGAGTCTCAGAATGGCTACAGCGCGGTTTCCCACCCTCGCCATATACGCTCGGCATCGCTCAGTGTCAGCTTAGGCATAGGAATAGACATTGCTGACTCATACATTCATGATTAGGAACTCATTGACCTCGGCCGTGACCCTCCCTCGTCCTGCTCTGCTGGCCCCACCGGTGACAACATGTTCCAGTGGCAAGCAACCATTATGGGCCCTGTAAGTTGCGCTTCCATCTGTCACAATTTGCTGTAGCTCATCCTCATCACCGCTTCTTTTCGCCGTCCACTTCCGCTGTGACGCCATGCCTATTGCACCGCCTTCGTGTCATTGACTTTCCAGGGCGACTCACCGTATGCCGGCGGCGTCTTCTTCCTCTCCATCACCTTCCCCACCGACTACCCCTTCAAGCCTCCTAAGGTCTCGTTCACGACGAAGATCTACCACCCCAATATCAACGCGAACGGTTCGATCTGCTTGGACATCCTGAGGGATCAGTGGAGCCCAGCATTGACTATCTCGAAAGGTGTGTTGCACACCTTTTGACAGTTGTGCCTGTTCCTTAACAACTACCGCCAGTCCTGCTTTCGATTTGTTCGATGCTCACGGACCCGAACCCTGACGACCCGCTCGTGCCCGACATCGCGCACCTGTACAAGACGGACCGTGCACGGTACGAAGCGACAGCGCGCGAGTGGACCCGGAAGTACGCGATGTAGCGTTGCTCTGCTCGTGTAGCTAGCGCTCCCAGCGTGCCGTTGGGGCTGTCGTGTTGGCTGTCGGAGGGGTGTTGGGGATTGAAGTGAACTTGACGGTGTACGATTTCCCTAGTTGTCTGCGTCTCGTGAACCCCAGTACAACTCAGCTTATCCTTCTCGTACCATGTTTTAATACACTATCGAAACCGAATGCAACTCTGGGACGATTTATATATGTCCATTGACGTGGGGTGAAACTTCCTGACAGTCCCGTCGCGGACCTTGTGCGCGGTGTCCATCCGCTCTTTATTGGGCACTCTGCATGCGTCCACCCGCGGTTTATGGAACTTCCCCCGTCTTTCCCGACACCTGCCGCTTAGTCTGTCATCGGACTTATGACTTTTTGCCATGTCCGCCGCTATGAGCGAACCCAGCTTTGCAACCTTGCCAGCTACGTGTAAGTTGCCAGTGGTCTTTAGAAGATTTTGCGATTTTCGAAAGCTTCCTCCTGCCCTCGCCTCCTCACCGTAAGTGCATGGCCACCATGCAATTTATCTCGTCACTAATAACGGTGGTTTTAGGGGACATTTTTTTTTGTCGTAGAGCATACCTGCAGCAGCCAGCTATTTTACGCAAATCTCTCGCCAAGCACCGCGCTTCGTGGTGATCTAGTGTACTGCATACCTTGTGCACGATTTGCTCCTGTGAGTCACCTTTGGCACCGCCGCTAAGTTGAGTAATCAGCGTTGCTCCTTATGTTTCCCCATTTGCATTCGTAGTCTCGCTAGGTCTGCCTGAGGATCAATGCCATAAACACTGACTCGGAGCCAGGTTGAAGACGGTCCTGGATCTCCCATTGTTCACGCAAGCTCATCCCAGCGTCCAACGAACCCAGACCACTACCACCTCCATGACACTCGTCTCTGCGGACAACGAAAGAGTGGACAGCCTCGAAATGATTCCCATCGACATCGATCGCTATCCTGCGTTCCCCGGAGAGGTGCTAAAGTGCCGTTATGGTGTCCTCCGCAAGCTTGGGCATGGAAATCACGCAGACATATGGCTCATAGAAGACAAGGCTTTCGCAGCGGCGGAGGGCGACAAGCCTGCGACAGGGTGAGCGTGTCTCCGCTGCAACAATCATGACTGATATAATTGATGGTTCGTGCAGCTTCGGGGTCAAGTACCTCGCCGTGAAGGTCCTGACCGCGGATGCGACCTTGCGCCACTCAACAGGGCAGGTGCGAGAAGCGCACTTCCTCGAGATGATTTGTGCGGAGGCGGAGAGAAGTCGTGGGGGCTACCTATCCTCCTCGACCACTTCACAGTTTCAGGCCCCGGCGGCCAGCACTTGTGCTTTGTTATGCACGTCTTCGGTGGCAGCATCAGTAAATTCAGGCGTATGGCCCCGAACAAGGCGCTGCCGCTACACATGGTCAAGAGCATCATACTGCAACTTCTGGACTGCCTCAAGCAGTTGCATAAAAAGGGATTATTCACGCCGGTCAGCATATGGATCTCTGCATTTCTCCTAGTTGCTGACATTCAGTCTAATTTATTGCAGGAATAAAACCGGAGAATATCCTCATTAATTGTGTGAAGGGTGACGACGACGTTGAACAATATTTACAGGACCTCCAGAGATTGAGGGCTACTTTGAGCTCCCTGCCTCAGCTTCCCAGGCCGACCCTGCTGACACGGGCGGCATAGATCCACCTGACATATCTCAGCTGTCCCTTGACGACGCTGACACTAGTGCTGATAGCAATCAGGTGCAAAATGGCGTCGTACGGCACCCCTACCTTCGTGCGCAACCGTTGCCGTTGCCAATATCATGGGATAGCACCCCCAAGGACGCGGAGCTGCTCACAATTACTCTAGTGGATTTCGGAAAGTGTGCGTAGTCTCTCGAGGCTGTGCACCGTGTGGACGTGCATGCTCACCGGCAACTTTATGTCCAGCCCAGCAAGCCGGCACCCAGCCTACACTCCGCTATTTCGCACCGTTGGCGTTGCGTTCGCCCGAGGAGATTCTAGGCTCCTATTTCGGCCCTAAGGTCGACATCTGGGCCGTCGGTTGCATAGTGCGCTTTTCCTTTTTGTCCCGCGCGTCGTGACAGCTGTTCCTGACAAGCACACTGGGACAGGCATTTGAGCTCCTGACGGGGCGCTGGCTGTTCCACCCCGAGGCCGGTGAGACCTGGAGCGTAGACGATGACCACCTGGCCAAGATGCTCGAGCTCACGGGCGACACGTTCTCACCGCAAATGCTGGACTTCTCCCAGGACGCTGAGACGTTTTTCGATGAGGAAGGTATGTCTACATGGGCTCCCGGAATATGTGCACGGTGCTCAATGCCTTCTCGCGGACAGGTAATCTCCTTAGAATTGAGGAACTGTTTTACGTCCCACTTGAGCAAGCAATCTCCGTGTACAAGGTTCTCCCAGAGGATGCCGTCAAACCAGCCGCAGACTTCATCAGAGCTTGCCTCAAACTCGATCCACTTCAAAGGCCTGGTGCTAGTGAACTGGAGAAGCATCCGTGGCTCTCGAATGCATTTTCCTGCTAAACTAGTGCCCCAGTTCTACACTATGTGTCTCTTGTTTATTTATTCCTCAGATTCCTCAGATGTACTGCAGTCTGAATAGGCGAACACCAGTACTTCCCGGACATAACTTGCTTGTATTAGAGTAGTGTACAAACACCTCTCTGCAGCTTATTGCTACCGGATAGGGTTCTATATCGCCGGACGGATATATGGATATCCAATTTGATACATTCTGGTGTACGACGCTAGCTATAGAAGTACAATTGATACCACGCAACAGCAGGGTTTAGTCTCTATCCACACGGGCAACCGCTTCCTCTGCTGCCTTCAACGCCTTTTGGAAACCATGCAGCAACTGCTCACGGTCCTCCATGCCCACACTCACACGAACGAGGCCCTCCTCGACGCCGTAGCCCGCAGCCCAGTCGAGCTCTAGGTAGTGACCGAGGATGGTGTATGGGCACGCCAGCGTGAAGTTGGTGCCGAGGCTTGGGCCCTTGAAGAACGGCATGGCGTCGAAGAACGCGCGGCTGGCCTGTGGGTGGTGGAATGTGACGGAGAAGAGGCCGCCGTACCCGCCGCCGGGAACACGGCATTTCTCGTAGTGCTCGGGCGTCGTGTACTTCGGGTAGTAGACCTCCTTGACAGTCTCCGGATGTGCACGGAGGAAGTCGCAGACGGCCTCGGTGTTGGCATCGATGACGCGCGCGCGCCGCCGGAAGTCACGGAGTTGCGCTCCATATAAATGGCGTCTTGGCCAAAGTAGGAGTCTTCGTACGTTTGGGCAAGGTGTGCCTTCAACGCGTCGTAGTGGCGGCCCTTCGGATTGAGGATGAGACTGAAGACACTCAGTGATGAGCTGGCACAAGAACAGGTATCGAGCTTACCTGCCACCCATGACATTTGCATCGCCGCTGAAAACCTTTGACAGGCTGCTGACCACCACATCGGCATATGGGAGCACCTCTACGTTGGCAAAATTGCCTAGAGTCTCGTCCACGACGATCAAGAAGTTGTACTTGTCTGCCAGGGCCCGCAGACGAGGAAGGTCGGCACATCGAAGCAGAGGGTTGGAAGGGAACTCGGTGAACAATGCCAAAGCTGGCGGAGCATTCGGATTCTCTTCATGCTCCTTAGCAAGCAACACTTCGAGCTCGTCGATGTCCTTGTCCAAGCCGTGCCCAAAGAAGTGACATCCTGGACCCCACTTCTGCAGAACTTTAAGAGTGTCCGTGTATGGGAACCTAGTACATGGTCAGCATGAAATATATATATAGCCATTCAGTTACCCACCCGAAGCATATGCTCTTCGCAGAGGCATGGTGCCAAGAGCCAGCTGATGTGCGCTGAAGATAGCGGACATGCCAGTGGGGTACAAGAAGACGTCGTCTTCACTAACTTCTTTGACACCACGGGTACTGGGTCCGACTTCTGTGGACTGTTCGCCAGCCTGCGACCAATGATTGGGAGTGTCGTGAATGAGGACACCGGCAATACGTCTCCGCATGGCACGCTTGGCAAAGGCGGCTGCTTCGACAGGTAAGTTACGACCGTAACGCTCCTCAAGGTACGTCGTGTGGTCTGCATCGAATGTCTCGGTCATGGTTTCTGGAGGTGGAGACATGGTAGGGGGCGAGGACGAGACACTGGGACGCTTAGCATAGTGGCGGTTACTCGCACTACGCTTCGTGAACATCGGAGGAGGCGCAATCTGCGGAGAGCTCGGGTTCGACTCATCCGGCAGCATGGACAGGCAGTGTGCGGCGAGGCGGCTGGAGATGCCCAAGCCGGTGTGCTGCCAGAACTGCTTGGCAAGGGGGAATGCATCGGCTGGGAAGAGCACGATGTGCAGTTCTACGCTAGTAGCTGTTGAAGCTGTAGCGTTCTCTGGAGATATGAGGAACTGCACAAGACGTACAGGGACAGCAGCGCCTTGTTGAGAAGACCGGTCCACCATGAAGTCTCGACATTTCTCTGCTATCTTACGTGTGGGAAACAGCATGGCTTGTTCGCCATTCACGCCGAACTTTTGCTCGCAGATGCGAGCGAGCTGTGGAAAGCGTCAATTGAGGGCAAGCGCAATAAGATGCAGACAGCGCACCTTGCGGACGCTGAGGTGGATGAAAAATCGCGGATATCCAGAGACCATAGCGTCTACAACCCGCTTATCACCCTCTTCGTATCCGACGTTATCCTCCCATGTCGGGAGAGAGACGGAGATTGCGTGCGCCTCGAGTGCGGGGACGGCGGCACCGAGAGCGATCTGCTCTTGAATGGCGACACAGCTCATGTTGGGTGCTGCAAACGGGTCCAAATATTTGATGTGTGCCTCTGTGGGTCAAAGTGGGTCACTCGAAAGGTGCAGAGGACGAGGGTGCTGACACTTGGCAGCGTGGTGGGAACAGCGAAGAGGCACCAAATGCCTTCGCCCGCTCGCTCATCCGTGACTCAGTCTGTTTCCGAATACGGTAATGATGAGATTGTGCCCAGCGCTCGGATAAGATAAACCGACGCTCAATAATTCTGCTCACTAATTCACGGCCTGCAATCTTCTCTTCATACCCATACATCTTGCCCCTCCCTCCCCTCTTCAAACTGTGAGATTAGGCCTCAAGTACATATTTTAACGTCTCTCACGCCTATTTCGCAGAAAATATGGAGTTTACTCCAGGTCCAGCCATCCACAGGGTGCTTTGCGCGGACTGTGGTACACCCATCGTCCCAAACTCAGCAAACCTTTGCGTAGCATGTCTGAGGAATACGGTGGATATTACGGAGGGTATTCCAAAGCAAGGTGCGTCAGGTGCTTCCTCAATCTGTTCTCAAACGCTCATATCCTTCAGCCTCTGTCTCATTCTGTAGGAATTGTGAACGCTTCCTCTCCCCGCCAGGGAGCTGGACGCTTGCACGGCCAGAGTCTCAGGAACTCTTGGCAATCTGCTTGAAGAAGCTCAAGGGTCTTAACAAAGTTCGGCTGACCGATGCGCATTTCATCTGGACGGAACCGCACTCGAAGCGTCTCCGTGTCTCTCTTACCATACAAAAAGAAGTCCTGACGGCGACAATTCTCGAGCAAGTATTTGAGATAGAATACCTCGTACAGCACG
Organism: Phanerodontia chrysosporium; assembly: GCA_001910725.1. Taxonomy (NCBI): domain Eukaryota; kingdom Fungi; phylum Basidiomycota; class Agaricomycetes; order Polyporales; family Phanerochaetaceae; genus Phanerodontia; species Phanerodontia chrysosporium. The sequence continues at coordinate 397,482 of MJGA01000002.1, forward strand.
GACAGTGCCCAGACTGCGCAAAGCTCGCCGCCAAGAACACTTGGAAAGCTCTCGTGCAAGTCCGCCAGAAAGTGCCACACAAGCGGACTTTCCTCTTCTTGGAGCAGCTTATTCTCAAACACGGTGCACAGAAGGACACCATCTCTGTTAAGGAGGTTCGGGACGGACTGGACTTCTTTTACAGCTCCAGAAGTCACGCGCTGAAGATGGTCGAATTCTTGAGTAGTGTCGTACCAATCAGGTAAGCAGAGATTGTCCCAGTCTAGCTGGTCTAGGATTAACGTGCATGCCAGGTCAAAAGCCTCGGAGCAGCTGTTGTCTTCCGATACCCACTCTAATACTGCGAACTTCAAATACACCTACTCCGTGGAAATTATCCCAATATGTAAGGACGACCTCGTCTGCATACCCTTAAAGCTGGCGAAGCAGATGGCAAACATCAACCCGCTTACTCTATGCTCGCGCGTCGGCAACACTCTGCACCTCCTCGACCCTTCCACCTTGCAGTCGTGTGAAATCACTGCGCCGATATACTGGCGGGCGCCCTTCGAGTCTCTCGCTAGCGTAACTGACCTCGTCGAGTTCACCGTTTTGGACATTGAGCCATCTGGTAACTCGCGAGGGAAGCACGTTGCCGCAGACGCTCAAGTTGCGCTCTCCGGAGCGTTCAAGTCATCACATCCCCACGGCGAGGATGACAGCATGATGGACTACGAGAATTCCTCGCTCGCGAACCAGATTTTCCACACGCGGACACACCTGGGCGGTATCCTCCAGCCGGGCGACACCGCGATGGGCTACTTCCTGAGCAACTCGAACTTCAACTCGGACGACTTCGCGTCGCTGCCGTCTCACCGCGTGCCGGACGTCATCCTTGTGAAGAAGTCGTATCCAAACCGGCGGAAGAAGAACAAGACGCGCGCCTGGAAGCTGCGCAGTATCGCGAAGGAGGCTGGCGAGGAGGGCGAGACGGGCGGCGCGCGCGGCGTTGTTGGGCGGATGGGCGGCCGCGACCAAAAGAAGGTCGAGGAGGACTACGAGCTCTTCTTGCGCGAGCTCGAGGAGGACGAGGAGATGCGTGGCGCGGTCAACCTCTACCGCGCGAAGAACGAGAAGCCCGGCGCGGGCTCAGGCCTTGCGGGCGGCAAGACGCGGCGGAAGCAGCAGTACGAGATGGACGTCGACGAGGGCGCGCCAGAACCCGTCGCCGCCACAGACGAGGAGGACGTGGAGGAGGAGGCGGACTTCCCCGAAGTCAAGCTGGACGAGTTGTTAGAAGACTTCGACGAGATGACCCTCGAGGAGCCGCAGGAGTAGATTCTTCTCTAGATGCATGTATCGGTAGCTTCATAACCTGTACTCTTCACACTTGTGTCGCTATTATTCATTGGGCTTGGCTACAGTGCCCCTTGTGTTGTTGATCATCTCGAAACCTGATAACAGGGAATGACTCGTCACGCACAAGTGGTGCCTCGGACCCGCAATTCTCGTACATCATGAGCGCGAAGTGACTAGTTGGTGATCTTGGCTCCGGTGCTCACGGGCGCTATTCACCCTGAGCAACAACTTGTCGGTCGAAAACCGGACTCCAACACCGACGCGATGTACACCTTGTGTTCTGGATGTGTACATCTCTGGTTTGCTCTCTTGTGAGACATTATGGTGTGAATAGCTGATCTGCAGACGAATTTAGCCATGCAGCTCCTCGCCTGGGCGCTGCGGTGGGCGCGGAGCGACCGTTCGCGTATTCGTCGCAGCTCATGGACGTACCCGTCACTTCTGATTTAGCGCAAACATGAGTTTCAGGGCCGCACTAAATGTCGCCTCGGATCGCCCTTCTCTTGAATCGATTTCTCTTGACGCTAACACTGGTGAGTCGCTCGGTTTTCGAGGACCGAGGATACCCACATATATCAGCCGCGCGGACAGCGCGCTGGGCCCCCATCCTCCCCTTCAGCTCGATATGCACCAGTCGGGATCATCTGATCTCGACGAGACCATTCGTGGTGCTGCAACAGCCCTCAATACAGGGCCGGTGCGTCAAGAAAGCAGTGGTGAAAAAATCCTCGACAAAGCTGGTACGATCTATGCCTTTAATACCTCTTCAAAGCAGCTCATTCAGCTTTTCTCGTGCAGACAACGTGTACGATGCGGTCTCGGGATTAACAAGCAATGGTTATGTCACTGCGACCAGCGATGTCGTTTCGGCCGGAATGGCGCTGCTCCAGCCAGAGCTGGACAACTTCAAGAGCAATTGCGACATTCTCATGAAGACGTTGGACGCTGTAGCCAAAGTACACCCAGTCGTCACTGGTAAGATCGTTGATCACGTTCCCATGAGGTACTGACCCCGTTCTAGTCGCTGTTCTGGCGTTTAAGACCGCAGTCACCTTCGAGATGACGCGCAGACAAAACGACAAGCGGATTGTCGCCCTGCATGTGAGCATGCTGGACCTGATGGCGGTCATTGGGCTGTGAGTGCAAAGTCTTGGCCGGCGCCGCAGTACCTGATTCGCGCCCCGCAGTCTGCGCGGCCTGGCGAAAGACGACCGTGGCTCCGACGGCGTTGCAATCGGAGATCGGCTGCGCGATAGGATGCAGGCGATTGCAAAGGATATCGAGACGTGCGCGGCGACCTGCGACAGTTTCCAAAAGAAGAAGCTCATCGGTATGCCCTCCCCTGGCCCGCATACAACTCTGTCGCTGATGTGTTGACTAGTCAAGGTTTTCAAGAGTATTGCCTGGGAGGGCAAGCTCGAGGCGTTTGCAACTGCATTTGACGGTCACAAGGATGCTCTCCACAAAGACCTAGCAATGCACACAGCATTGGGCATTGAACGTGCCAACGAGACGCTCTCTACGGTGGATGTGGTCGTGAAGTCGAGCAAGGAGAAGCTCGACATGATTCTGCTCTTCCAGCAGCTCCGTTCTCCCGATGAACGCGAGCTGTGGAAGTTCATCGAAAGCAAGGGTGGACCGGATAAGTTCCTCCAGGACGACACGCTGATGAACGAGCTCATTGCACGCACTGAGAAGAATACCGCCGACGAGCTTTCGTCCGTGAACGAGGTTAAGTATGATGTCCGCAAGGACCTCGCGGATATCATCAAGGAAAATCTTGAAGTGTCAGAGAACAAGTTTCGAGCTTTGCAGGTCAATATTCAGGCGCAAATGGAACAGACGGTCAGGCGCGAAGGCGATCGTATCATTGGCACTCTGCTCTCCGGTCCGCAGGATAGGATCATCGACCCGGTAAGCAAAATAACCGCTCTGCACGCAATTGTACTCTAACACGGCTGCAGAACGTCTGGGAGATATGGCATGAGATGGTAAGCAACCGTGCATTCGGCCTTCTCAGAGGGCGTGCCGCTGACACGCCTCCAGGGGTGGAAGGGCAGCGCCAAAGCGCGGCATCTCGTCATGGCGCTGCGGGAGTTTTACGCGGAGCGCTACTTTGATGCAGCCAGCGAAGGCGTGATAACGCTCTCCGCCCCTCAGGGCACCAGATTCACGCCAGTGTCACCGCTCTGGACGGGCACCGCCTTCCAGCAGCGCCGCAAGGCTGTCGGTGTCCGCCCAGAAGACCGCTGGACGTTGGACTACATCACGATCTTGCGCATCCAGCCGCTTCTAGAGGCGTTCGATGATGATGCGTCGAGTTTCGTGACTGTCAGTGAGGTCAATGCATTCACGCAGGCAAGACCCAGGGATTGGAGGTATGGGTTGTCACACACATGCCGTAAATCACAGCTGAGTCAGACGTCTAGTCTCCCGCATTGGATGGCTTACTGGACGGTTGGTGCGTTGTCATGTTCGTCTGGGAACTCGACACTCATGACCACGCGTAGGCTACCCGCTGTCGATGAAGTACTACCACGACCGGATCCAGCGGGTTGTCAGCCGCATCACCGAACTATCTGGCGAGATGCTGCCCGTCAACAGGGCGATCTACGACAGGTTCCAGGGCTCGGGCATCCTGGGCAACTTCGAGCTCATACTGGCTGCAGCCTACAAGGCCGAAGACCACATCGCATGGGACCCCCAACTCTTCGACAAGTTCAAGAGTTATGTCATCACTGAGGAGAAACGCATGAAGGAGACTCTCGAGACAATCAAATACAGGATCGATGCACCTACCACGCTTACACTGTTATTGGGGTCAGGGCGGCTCGAGAAGGTACTAAGCTTCCTCTGATGGTTCTACGATGAGACTGAGCTTTCTACAGCATTTACTGCCTCTCATGTACCTGATGTACCATCGGTATCTCGAGCTGCTGACCGTAGGACGCACAGTTGCGCTCCACAGGGACGAGGTGCTCGAAATGCTCCACTCCTCGCAAATGATTAAACAGGCCATGAAGGCTCGGCTTGAAAATGTGAAGGGTACGGCCTCGCATTAAATGGTCATGTCGTCCTTCTGACCGTCCTGCAGCCATGTGTATAATTCAGAACATGAACATCAGCGATCACCTCAAAAAGTTTGCATTTGGCCTGGTGGGTCTCTCGAGCAGGGATCGGGGTCGCACGACTGACCTCATAACTTTGCGACAGTACTACTACGTAGAATTCCCGAAGGACTGGGTTGAGACTGCCTACTACAAATTCTACTACCAAGGTGACTCTGGCGAAGAGCGTACCCTGGCCGTCACCGAGGACGAGCCGATCGAAACCGACCCCGACAAGGTTCTGTTGAAGGGTCGGCAGGAGGACGGAGTCGACTTGTCGGAGTACGAAGAGCTGTTTGAACCCCGCCCATATGTGCACCTGCGCCCAATTCGTCGGCCCTGTGGCATTGCTGCTGGCGCGGTTACTACATGTCCGACGCCCTGTCCTGGGCTCCTATGTTCAGCGGGCACCTGGACATTGATATACCGTCTACAGACGGCACATTCTCAGGGCGCGGCGTGGACTCCTTCGCGACATTCTCCATCTTCGGCAAGCGTGTCGGTCGGCAGGTCGCCTTCACGAAGACGCACGACGGCGACGGCGACTCCGACAGCGTCAAAAAGCAGTTCACTTGGGAAGGGACCCTGAACGAGCATGAAAATGAGCTCAACGGTAGGTATTGCTATGGTCGGCCTGTGGACGAGAACACAGTGTTCCCCGTGATCGGTGCGCAGTCTGGCATGGGCTCTTTCAAGCTGAAGCGGCGTCCGCTATACTACTACCTTCACCGTCCGCCAGACGCGGCGTTCGACTACAACAAGGCCCGTGCGCTCTGGCGATACGCTCTCAACTCGGTGCAGCACGCCGTGCGCGCGCAAGGGCGCCGTTTTCCGTGGGATTTTGTACAGGACCGACGCGATCGGCGCGCCAAGTATGTCGAACGATACATGCAACTCGACGAGCTGAACGGGAGCTGGAAGGACCTGCGCGTACGGGACTGGATTGACGCGGATCAAGCCAAGGAAATGCTGAAGATCGAGATGACTGCGACTGTCGCCGATATCGTGTACTATCGCTCGCTTGCGCGGTGCATAATGCTCCGAGAGGTTATCCATGCGTGAGCACTCATTTATTTCTCTGTCACCTGCGAGGCTCAAAGGCGTACTTGTAGTGGCGTGTACTGCTTCGTGTGCTGTCGCGCAGAGGGCTTCCCCGGCACGCGTATCACCTGTCTGCAATGCACTTCAACAAGCTTTGGCGTCGAGGGAGCCACCGTCGATCTCTGCGCAGAGCATACATTCACCGACTACGTGCACGAGGACGAGGAAAACATCCATAGGAGTGACCACAGACTGATTCAAGTTCGGAAGTCCGTCTCGCAGCGGCTGATGCACAAGCTTGTAGAAAGAGGCAATAACCAGGTGCAGCTCATGGACTCGTTCCCAACACACCGTGACGAATACGGTATGTATCGCCGGTGTTACTCACAGGACGACCTGACTGAGATTTTGTACGCAGATGGATGTGTCACGCACCCAACGTGCTTGCGGTGTAAGCAGATACCGTCTCAGCCCTACTGGTATTGTCTGGAATGTAGTGGTGGGTCTCCTCGGAGCTCTGTTCGCTGATGTTGCTGACATTGCGGAACAGGCGAGAGCGAGACGTATATATGTATACTCTGTAACCTCAAAGACGAGGCCGAACGGCTATCTCGCTTCGCTAGTCGGGAAGATTACCGCCCTGCTGCGGCCGCGGCCACTCGCGGCCACAAGTGGACTCACTCGATGATTTTGTGGCTCCCCCGTATCCAGGAAGACGAAACGCTCTCAGTAGAGGACCGGTTGTCCACTCTCGAGCAGAATATGCGGGATCTTGAAGAGACGATCAAAACCCGTGACGAATCCCTGCACAAGAGGATAGAAGGTCTGGAGAAGATGGTTATGCAACTCGTCACGCAACTCTTGGGCTCAAACGCCCCGAGTCCCAGTCCAGCGGGAGCAACGGAAGACTCGACTACTGACTCGGAAGGCTCTGCAGAAGATACAGATGGCGTATCAGAGTAGTATAACCGACGATAGACTTTAGTTAATCTCTGTAATTGTCGTCATTCGGTGGTACAGGCGGGCACGCTGAGGGTCCTCGCGAGCGCGTGACTTCATATTGTGTGACAGACGTGATGGGTAACGCTCGCGCGTGGGCATTGTTTCGCGCCTGGTCCTTGCCCTGCCCGACGTCCGCGACGCTCTGCTCGCCACTTCCCCTCATCTCCTCAACGAAACCCTGCTTTATAGCCACGGCACAGCCGGCTAGCTGTCTTGACTCTTGACCTTGTCTCTTTGCTCCGACTGGTGCTTTCCGACCTTGCATACTTGAATACCAACATCTCCCGGCACCCATGACGCGTTTCCGGGCCTACTATTCTGACAGTGACGACGAGTCGCTTTCAGACGACATTGTAGAAGTGGAAGAAGCTGGAGATGACGGTGCATCCGATGCAGGGTCTTCTCTGCAGCATGATGAACGTCCCAGGCAGCGCGGCACGATTGACAACGACATGTATACAGACGACGAGGATGTCGCAGACCAAGACGCGTCCTCGCGAGAATCGTCTGCTTCCCCTTCGCCTGTGGCCAGTCGACCATCCGATCCCACACTCATTCCGTGGGCTCGCGAATTGGGTGTAGACCGCCAGAAAATGCATGTCATGCAGACATCTCTGTTCCGTGTTCCTGAGGAAGAAGCGGCGCTCAAGAGCATTTCCCAGCAGCCTGCTCGTACATCGAGCAAGAGGCTAGCGCTCGGCCCTTCTCTTACACGAAAACACAGCAGAGACTCGGATGGCGATGGGCTCCGAGCCGACTCCAGACAGGTAAGTTCTGTGGCCCTTGCCTTCATCTCCCGTATGTGAGACTAAGTTATCTTAGCGAGCCTCGTTTGCACATGATATCGAACCAGCACCCTTCAAACCCTCGAGGAAATACGCAAGGGTTGAAAGCTCCGCGTCCCAGTTCACCGGCCATGAAGACGCATTCATTGACTCGGGCCTTGCACTGGGGCGCTCATTCAATGTAGCGTGGGGACCAGGTGGGAAATTGGCCCACTTGGGAGAGTTGTGCGGTGCTCAAACTACACCGTGAGTTCGGGCTTTTGTCGTTACATCATCTCCTCAATGTTCTGCTTAGTTCAACGTCCGCGGCAACATCAGTGGTGAATGCCAGCCTCTACCGACTTTCACCATACCGAAGGACGACTCGATGGACCGCGCTTCAAGACTGCTTTCTCACAATTTGAGCCACACAAGCATACGACCTGATGCTGAGGGCGTACCCTGCGCGAACCCATCGCGGGAACTCAATTTCGCGTCATTCGCTTCTCTCTTCCCGCAAACCGACCGTTCCTTCGAAGCCAGTCTGTTCCGCCTCGGACAAGCCTATTTGATCCCATAGAGCTCCACCTCGGTAGCTCTATTAGCGTGGATATACGCAATCGCGTCGCCGCTCTTCGCCGCAAGACCGCATTCTCGAAATGGTTGCAAACAGCTGTAGCATCCGCGGTGGAGAAAGACGTAGAGGAAACCTCTGGAGACTACAGCTGGGCACAGACCGTTTTCGCTCTGCTCACAGGCAACCAAGTCGAGAGGGCTGTCGATGCTGCCATCGAGGCTGGAAACGTCAAGCTTGCCACTTTGTTGGCCCAAGCGGACGGGGACGCCGAGTTCAAGGAAGACCTCAAGGCACAGCTTGCGCTCTGGCGGGAGCAACGCATCGACGTGCACATTGACGAGAGCGTGCGCAAGATATATGCGCTACTCGCCGGTGTCGTTGACGTCCTAGAGGGATCCAAAGGCCTTGGTCTTGAACGCTGCGCTGACGTTTCCCTCGCGAAGGGTCTTGACTGGAAGCGTGTCTTCGGTCTTCACCTATGGTATAGCCAGCCTATGGACGCTCCAATCTCGTCTGCCTTCGAAGCTTACGACCAGGCTCGGAAAGCGGATCCCCAGAATGTGGCGGCGCCTCTGCCCTGGTACCGTGAGTCTCCGGCCGGCGTGAGAACGCCCTGGAAGCTGCCCCCAGGAGCAGAACCGCCGGACGCGCTCTTCTCGCTCATCAGGATGTTTGCGGACCCCGCGTGCTCGCTCTCCAACATTCTGACACCGTTCTCTTTCTCGCCGTCGCCGCTCGACTACCGCCTCCCCTGGCATCTTTACATCCTCATTTCCCGGTGTCTTCGGATCCGCGACTTCGCTGATCGTGGCGAGGTTCTTGACGAGCGGCGTGATGAAGAAGAAGATGCGCAGGACTCGGGGATGGAGCCCGAGGTCGAAGGACACAGTCCAAGTGCCGACCTGCTCGCAAGCAGCTATGCTTTGCAACTCGAGAAGGCCGGAATGCTGCAAGAGGCTGTATTTGTCCTTCTGCATATTGAGGGATCTGCTGGGTGAGTATCATCAAGCTATCAAACCGAAATTGTAGTCCTGATATGCCCCATGCAGGCGCAAACGGGCAATCAAGGAGATGCTCTCGCGGAACGCACCACAGTTGGATGACTGGATGACACGTGGGCTCGTGGGCAGCTTAAAGATACCGGTGGCGTGGGTGAACGAAGCAAAGGTGCGGACGCACTTCTTGCGTAGCGTGGCATGACTCTGAAGATCATTCAGGCGACCTACGCACTCAACAATGGCGAGGTGTTCCGAGCTTATGAACTGTACCTGACGGCCGGCCTCTACAATCCGGCACACGACTTGGCTGTGCTCGAGCTGGCGCCGGATGCCGTCATCCATCGTGACCTCGGCCTGCTGAAGGACATCTTCGAGCGCTTCGTGGGACGGCCTGTGGACGACTGGCACGTCCGTGGCAAGGTGAGCTGTGTATTACGTTGTCATTGGATAGCCGGCTGACCGACAGCACAGGTCTTCCTGGACTACGTGCACGCGATGACACGCATGCCAGAGCTGCGCGACTACATCAATGATATTGACGCAGTGCCCGACGAGGCGTACGCCGCCGAGGTGGAAGAGATGAGCCGGACGGTGCCCAAGATGATCAGCATGCTACCCGACATTCTCCGCGATCGCTCGGACATCCGCCACAATGCGGCGCTCGCCGAGATGATCTCTGGATTGACGTCGCGTCTCGATCAGCTGCGGCCGCTCTCGGTAAGCCTATTTTGCCCGCTATGGGGCATGCGGGGAACTGACTATGCGCTGCAACAGCTCGGGACCCACCTACGTGGAGCTAAGGTTCCGGAGGCGACGAAGCTTCACCACATTCGGGCGGTCGCATACGAAAAATTCCTGCGGACCATCGAGGTTGCGTAACCCTGTGTATTTTTGAATTCTACGGTATCTACAAAGTCCCAACTGTGTGATCTCAGGTTTGAGGATGAACCTGCATGTCATGAGTCAGTTAGGCTTGTCATCACCCTGGGTTGTAGACCTAAAAGGGACATGTGCCTCCGTGGCGGGTGCCCATTTCGTCACACTCCCTGAAACAGCTGTTCAAAACAGAGGGCTGAGACACGCAGTGCAAGCGGTCGGCATCAAGAATAAATAAGCTAGGGCACACAGTCTACAGTCTACGGTATAGTGCTACAAAGGGGGGCGAGATAACCTGGCGCATCTACGGGCTACAGGACCGTCTGCGGTTGTTGGGTATAAATAACACGAGCGAGGCCGAAGAGAGGAGAGACAGCTATTGATACAGGGTAGTAAGAGGCGTGATGGCGTGAGGGCGTGAGGCGGGTGGGAAAAGAGAGGCACAGCCTTCTCGTCTCAGTCAATGTTGTGTCCGCAGACGAAGAGCACGGCCGCGACGAGGCAGGGCTCGAGCAGGCCCATCTGCATCGCCTCCTGGGTAAGCTCCAGGAGGACCATGGATGGGGCGCGCGCGACGCGGGCGAGGACCTTGGGAGCGGAGGTCTGGGTGCGGTACAGCTGCAGGGACAAACACGCCAATTATGAGCACACCTATGACGCGAGCACGGCAGGATCGGCGGGGACACGTACGCAGATGAATCCGTCAATGGGCGCCCAGGCGAAGTGGATCCCGCGAACTTCCATCGTGCGTTGGCTAGCAGAAGAGGAGGGAGAGGAAGGGAAAGCAGACGTGAGCGGCCGGTAATGCGACGCAGGAGAGGGATACAAACTACACAAACCTCTGGTCGGGCGAGAGGCGGAGCCAGTCGCGAATGCGCTGCCGCGGCGTGACGCCGCGGATCTCGAGCGTGGCGTTGGGCTGCCACTGCACCATCGCGATGTTGCGGCTCTCGTTGTCCTTCCAGATCGTGCACGACGGCGTCGTCGCCTCGGTCACGACGCGATACGCGACGCGGTTCTGCGGCCCGACGACCTGGCAGTTGAGCACCGTCGTGTTGAACTGCGTGAACTGGAACGTGACGCTGTCGGGCTGCATCGAGCGCGGCGGCGTGTTCGTGACCGGGAGCGAGGGCAGCGCGCCGAACACGGAGGGCGCGGTCGCCCAGTTCTGCTGCTGGGACTGCCATCCGCCTTGGGTATAGGGGTTCATGTTGAAGGCCATGGGTGTCGGTGAGGGAGGCGGCGGAGGCTTGGGAGTGTCTTGCAGGACTGGTGAGTCTGATGTTCTGGCCATGGTGGTGGTGTGCCCTATATACGCGGATGGTGGAGGTGTGCGGTCGGTGAAGTCTGCGTCGTGCAGCGAAGAGGTCATCTCGGTAACTCGGAGCACAGAAGGCGATCTCGATCATGCTCCCGATGTGTTGACGCACTGGTAAGGCACGCACGGGTCCACGCGAGCGGGAGGGGTTTCAGATCAGCGACAAGAAACAGCACAGATACTGCCACAATGTCTACCGAATCAGCCTCCAGCTTGGCTCTGAGACTGCCTGCGATGGCTGAAATATTCCTGCCGATGCTGTCCGTCGTATACATTTATTTTCTTGACGGGTCGCCTACGAGTGATTGTCGTATTTTTGTGCGCGAGATTTGAGGACGGTGCCCCTGTTTGAGTGTCTGGGCAGTCCCGTGTGGACGGGCGCTCCATGACGCCGGCTCGCGTGGCGTCCACGCGGGCGAGGTCCCGCCGGAGTTGCTATACGGGAGGCGCTGTTCTCGCTGTTAGAGATTCGTCTGAGCATCACCAGCCGCACAGCTCGCTGACGCGCCAGTGGAACTGGTCTCAAGCTCTCTGAGGCTGTTGGCGAAAAGGTTTCTGGGCCACCTCGACGTTGCACACCCGGAAAGCACGTCTGGCATAACCTGCCTGCACGAGACTCAGTCATGCTCGGACACAAAAATAATTTCATTCGAAATGCTTACACCTGCGGGAGCCGTCCCGCGCATTGCGTGATCGCAGTTGAAGTTTCCGAGCAGGTACCCGTCAGTATGCGTGTCTACCCGCGCGAGTGACCGACGGAACGTCATGAGTATAGTTGTGCCGATTCCTGTCATCTTCCTGCCTCACCTGCTCCTTACCTCCGTTTGACCCGTATTTACTGATAGCCAGTTGTCGCGCCTAACTGTACACACCAGCCACGCCACCGTATCCTCACGAGCCGAGAATCCCGCTCCACGAGCACGTCCCTCCGAAGCTTCTCGCTCGCGTCTTCTCGTAAGGCTGTCGGGCACAGCGTAGGCTTGCGCGTTCCTACACGTCATGGGCGGTAGTCCTAGCGAGGCTGTGAGCTCCGGCATTCGTTTCTGCCATACCGGACACCCACCTTACCCGGTGAATCTACCCTGCATGGCGAGCGCCCCGTACGCGGCCTTGGGTCCGAGAGCTTGTTCACTGAACCATATTTACACGAGGCAGCATGCTGTGCGCTCTGGCCGACGTCTTCTCGCGGTGTCCTAGGGATCAAATGTTATGGTGATGCAAACGCCAGGCTCGATGAGCGAGCATCAGACCGTACGCACGCGGCCTCAGGATCAACGTCCCGCGCGGCACGAAAGGGACAATGGGGAAAGCTGCGTGTCGGTGCGGATAGCCGTGTGCCGTAGCTATGATGTGGCTGGAGGTGTCCATCATCTGATGATCACAGACTCGTGGGTCGTGGATCACGTAGGCGACCCGCACTTGCAAAACGCGCGCGTCGCCGCCCTCCTCGGACGACCGCGCATGGGCGGGCGTCGCGCACGGAGGCAGCACACGACCGACCGCGAGCAATCTCGGTTGCGTCGCCGTCTCTTCCCTCGGCGTGGTCGGAGTGACGCGTGCGGTGAGCGTAAGTGCCGGTGGCGAGCGTTGTGCAGGGGTTTTGCGGCTGAGATACGGCACGGGTACTCGCAGGCACATCATGCGTAATGCCCTCGGGGTCGCCGGTACCCTAACACGTGGTGGACAGCAGCGGGAGGAACAATACGGCTGTAAGTGGCGCAACTGAGCCGCATACACGAGAAGGGTTGAACGAATACCCAAGCCCGAGATCGATCAGGCGGACTGTCCAACGTGCCAGAGGAGCCGGAAGGCGGGTCAGGTTGTGTTGAGCCAGCCTGAGCGAGCTTTGTTTCGTGTTGACACGTGGTGTGTTCGCAATCGAACTGAATTGAAGGAAGAGAGGACCAAGTGGTCATTTCTTGAGAGATATGCACGAAATGCGGGAAGTGGGCTTAAGTCGCTCATCGCTAGTGCGAGTCTTCCATGGGTTCAGCTGCCGTCACTGAATGGTCCAAATATTTTCGGCCAGGAATTCCTCCTGCAACAGCAATCAGCTCGTGCCAGGAAAAGCTTCAACGATGATAGATTCTGGGCAGAGTCCAGGAACGTGTGACGCACGGCAGTTCCATAGGCTAAATCAAACTGAATCGTTCAAACACTCTTTACAGGAGACCATGATTGTGGTAATTGGTAGGGAGCCCGTCCTGTGAGAACATACCAGCACCCTGAGCTCCATTGGGTTAGGTTATGTCTCAATGACCCCCAAACCTTCCGCAGGATTGGAGCAATGCATCCAGGTCTCGAACGTCGATGGACCCTGCGTAGAAACCCACCATTAAGGCAGATACGTTTTCTCGTCACTGTTGTTTTGCATCAGTTATATAGCCCACAACACAATGGCAGATATACCTTCCGCCTCATTTGCGGAATTTGCACGCCAGAAGTTTTCCTGAGCGCGCGGCCTTCCGGCGACACCTGTCTCGCTCGACGGTTCGGTGACGGCGTCTAGGGCAGCACCGGATAACATGCGCCAGCATCTCGAGCCTTGTTACGTCGTAGGTGCCGCACGTTTCGCAAGGTAGGGTGCGCCTACCGTCAGAGGACACGAAAGACTTGGCGTCGCTCGCACCCTGGATAGCGGACCGTCGCACGACGGACGCTTTGCACTGCCTAGCCCGGAGGCGAGCTGTGGCACAGCAGAACGGACGCGAGACGGACCCTAACTTCGAGATCTCCAAACGCGAATTTGACTGTGAGGGGGTCATGGGGGGTCCTGGAGCGACCTGCACAACTTCAAACACGTCCTTTCAGCAGAGTGTGTCAGCGCGTCAAGGGGCTGTAGGAGTACTCCCACGACCAAAAGCGGAGGGAATACATCTCAGACCTTGGTCCCTGTTCGATATTGCGATACGATGACGAACTCAGCGTTCGTGCAGAAGTCGATGGAAATCTCGACAAAGGCCTAATCATTGTGAAACATGGAGGCGCACCTCCGTCGTAATTCCTGCGGGAGCGTGACCGTCCAATCTGCGAGATAATCTGTCTCCATTACGGTATTGACCTTGTGATGCCCCGACGTTTAACGGTCGGCTGCATCTCAAGGAGAACTGGATGGAGATGGCGGCAGCAAATGAACCTAGTTCGACTGCCTGATTAGGACGAATCCAGCGCTTTGATGCAATCACGGCAAATGCCGAAGCGGACCCACCGGGAATGCTCTGTGCACACGCGCCATCGTCGCTAAACACACACCTACCACTCTCCCGCAGAATCGAACCCTTGTGAGTTGCACGCGCTGTTGGCGAGATAATTTATTGAAGACACATCCTCCTAGTATTACCCTAGTTCTTGCGGATTATGAGCCGAGATGAGCACTACTCCAAACGTTGAAGGCATCATGCTCTTCGAGCAGCCGTTCGCTAGGGTGCGCTACGGCGTTCGTGTAGCATGTTGTAGATTTGTGACAGCGCTGGTAGGTGCCGTATGAAAACTACCGCAAAGTGTTCCGTGCGTCGCAGAAGAACATCGAGAAGGAACTCGGAGCGCTGCAGACCGCAGCCGCGGAGCTCGCACGCAAGGCGCAGGCGGGCGCTGTCGGGCAGGAGGACGCTGCAAAGGCAGTGGAGGGCATGCTGAAGCGGGCGGAGAATCTTAAGCGTAAGGTGCGCTACGGATACTTGCTGTCTCCTGTTCGCGGTGCTCACAGCCCGACGGACGCCTCGGCCAGCTCGGTGACCTCCAGAAGAATGCAGGGACGCCTACACTTGCGGTGATGCGGGAGCGCCTGGAGTTGCTTGCATCAGTAGAGTCTATGCAGTCAGTGACCTCTCCCGAGTTCGATCGCTGGGCGGACACCAGGCTGGACCGCTGGCTGACGGACTGGGCACTGCGTTCGGGCAAGGAGAGGACAGCCCGGAAACTTGCCCAAGCTCGAGGAGTAGAGGTATGTTCTACATTGAGGCTGTATCGGTTCGAAACTCACCATGTCGTAGCGCCTTGTTGACCTAGAACTCTTTGCGGAAATACGTCGAGTGGAAGATGCATTAAAGCGACACAGTTGCACCGAAGCGCTGACTTGGTGCAGCGAAAACAAGGCTGCGTTGCGCAAGGCCAAGGCGAGTAGTCCAGAGATGTGGACTTCTGCCGCACGTCTGAACCTCTGTATCAGAACCCGCTGGAGTTTGAGCTTCGTCTGCAAGAGTTTATCGAGCTCGCGAGAGAAAGGAAACTCATTGAAGCAATTGCATACCAAAAGAAACACCTAATACAGTGGCAAGAGACACATTCGGCACAGATCCAGCAGGCATCTGCTCTCCTCGCCTTCACCTCTAGCTCTGCTTTTGGGCCATACAAACGGTTGTACGACCTCGGTCGATGGGATACTCTCGTCCAATCGTTCCGACTAGCCATCTACAACCTCAGCACGCTTCCTACAGAACCGCTTCTACATCTTGCTATGTATGCTGGCCTAGCGTCCTTGAAGCTTCCCGCATGTTACAACCATGAGACGAAGAACGTTGACTGCCCTGTCTGTGACCCGACCTCGGGCTCCTGGCAACGGAGGTTCCTTTCAGCCATCACGTCAATTCAACTATCGTCTGCCGACTGTCTGGGAAGATCATGGACGAGAACAACTTCCCCCTGGCCTTCCCCAAGCACGGCAATGTCTACTCCAAAGAGGTGCATACCAGCGCAATTTATCTTCATTCCGACTCTGACACAGCTATTGCAGGCATTAGAAGAGATGGCAGCGACCAACGAGGGAATGGTTACTTGTCCACGAACCAAGGAAGTATGCCACTACACAGACTTACGGAAGGTCTACATCTCCTAAGAGCGATCAATTTGGGTAATGTTCCTGTTTTCTTTTCCTTGCATTGTACTATAATTGTACGATATCACTGTAGGATTTCAATGTATATCACCAATACCCCCCTCAATTCGTCATGCATGCTGTTTGCCCATTCACGCTATCCTCCCTTTTCCAGGTACAATCGCAGCGGGTAGTCACCAGCGAAAATTTCCACCGCATTTCAGCCATATCTACGCCACTAGCGTGCGCCGCCTTTCTCCCTTGCGATCCGACGGTGCCCCGCCTTGCAAAGTCCCCTGCTCCCAGCGCCAAGCGGGCGCTTTGCGTCAGGTGGGCGACCTTCGCGCTTCGTTATCGCGTGTGCGTGCACTTATCGCTATCAAGGTTGACTCTGTGCCTCAGTGTTGACTCATTGGAGAGGCAGCAACGATCTTCCTGATGGGGGCCCATCAGCAGTGTACATATAGCGCACCGATGCTGTTGGGAACGCGCTTGTCCCGCCCCCGACTCGGACTCGACCGATATCCCTGACGGAGTCTTGACGCGGGCACTGCACGACGATGGCGCTCCGGTCTGCGAAGCGGTTCCTCCAGAAGCTCGAGGTCGAGCACGATGAGAACTTGACGTACTCGCAGCTGTTTCTCGCAGTAAGTCGTGTGACGCTTTGGTGGTCTGGTTGTGTTTGGCTTACTTGTGGCTGGCAGAACGACGATCTTCTTCCTGTCGGTCCGGAAAAGCGCACCTGGAGAGCATGGAACTTTGTCGCTTTGTGAGTGCCAGGTCTTGCGGCGCGGACACGTAGTCTGACTCGAGAGTAGCTGGATTGCGGATAGCTTCAACATCAACACGTACGTTCACCTTCGGCTCTTCGCCCGCACTAGCTCACGACTCTGGCAGATGGATGATTGTTTCGTCCATGGTCCAGCTCGGTCTCTCCTGGTGGCAAGCGTGGATATGCGTCTGGCTAGGATATTCCTTCGTAGCCCCATTCATCGTTCTCAATGCCCGTCCTGGAGCCATGTTCCATATCACATTTCCCGTAGTGGCACGAACCAGCTTCGGGTTGTATGGGAGCTTGTGGCCAGTCTTCAACCGAGGTGTCATGGCATGGTACGTTCCTTACAGCCACTTTTCCACGGTTTTATGTAAAATTTTGTCACAGCATATGGTACGGCGTGCAGGCGAGCATCGGCGGCAGCTGCGTGCTAGTCATGCTCAGGGCAATGTGGCCAAGTGTCAACAATATCCGTGAGTTTTTCGGAGTCACCTGAGTAAGGGTCGAGCTGACTTCCGCACGAAGCCAACGACATGCCGGCGTCCTCGGGAACCGATACCAAGGACTTCATGTGCTTCTTTCTCTTCTGGCTCGTCTCGCTTCCCGCGATATGGTTCCCCATACACAAGATGTACGCATTTGCCCTTCTTGCATGGAAGACACGCCGCTGATAGTTTCGCAGCCGACACTTGTTCACGGTCAAAGCCGTCGTCGTTCCGATCGCGGGCATCACGTTCTTTGTCTGGTGCATCGTCAAAGCGCACGGCGTTGGCCCCATTGTGCACCAGCCGAGCACCGTGCACGGGAGTGCGCTGGGCTGGAACATGGTTGCGAGTCTCATGTCGTGCATCAGCAACATGGCGACCCTAGTCACGTTCGTAACATCGCGGTATTTGCACGGTTGGGCGATTGTACTAAAGATTTTGATCAGGAACGCGCCGGATTTCGCCTCTCGCGCGGCGCGTCCGTCTGCGACCGTGTGGCCGCAGCTACTGAGCGTACCGCTTGGCTTCTCGATCGTGTCGTTCATCGGCATCATCGTCAGTTCGTCGTCGCAGACGCTGTACGGCGAGGCCATCTGGTCACCCATCGATCTCCTTGGCAAGTTCCTTGACAATTCGCCGTCGCACGCGACGCGCTTTGGTGTATGTGTCTACACTGGGCGATAGAAGGGTCGGAACTGATACGATATATCTATAGGTCTGGTTCATCGCGGCAGCGTTCATTATCGCGCAGGTAAGCAGTATCAACCGCGGCTTTGACTTTACGCAACTCACCACAACGGTTGGCCTGCTATCTAGCTTGGGTGAGTGAAAGACATGCTCGAGTGTAGAGTTGCAAGGACTAAATTTCCTGCCCAGAACAAACATTTCGGCCAACTCAATTAGTGCTGGTTGTGATCTGACCGCGCTGTTCCCTCAGTATATCGTATGTTCACTTTTCTTCACATACCATGGGCATATCACTAAGAAACGTTTGCAGAACATTCGCCGTGGTGGCTTCATCGCGGCTATAGTGGGCATCTGCATGCTGCCATGGAACCTACTGAAGAGCAGCAACAACTTCAGCTCCTACCTCTCTGCGTACTCTGTCTTCCTGAGCTCCATCGCAGGGGTCATGGTCAGTGTCTCTCGACCGGGCCAAATTCACAGTTAGTTGACGATGTACGCAGATCTCTGACTACTGGCTCATTCGCCGTGGCCACTACCGCGTCAAGGACCTTTACACCACAGACAGGCACGGCTGGTACTGGTATACATATGGGATCAACTTCCGGTGAGTTCGTGCCTTGACTGTATGCTCTTGGGACCCAACTCATGACGTTCACCAGCGCGTATGCCGCCTACATTTCCGGCATTCTGATCAATGTCGTCGGGTTCGCCGGTGCCAGTACGTTTGTTTGCACCATCTATAGCTGGAACGTGCTGAGCAAGTCACTCTAGCCGGCCGTGTTGTACCCATAGCAGCGACGCACATATACCAGATGTCGTTCTTCACGGGCTTTGGCGTGTCTGCGATCATATATTGCGCGCTCAGCTACGCGTTCCCGCCAGCGGGCGCGCATTCCACGTTCAAGGAAGAAGATTTGTCCGAGGTGAAAGTGGAGGATGAAGGGCTCCAGGAGACAAGCAGCATCGACAAGAAGGAGGATGTACTCGTGTCTACGAACGCTGTGTAGACTTTATTCATCACATCCTGCGTCATATACACTTGTACTCTACAGGTTATGTGCATAGTTGGTAGCCAGCCAATCCGAGCGCGAGAACTGCTGATGCGCTGCTCGACCTTGAGGTTCACCATTATGGGCGCTTGTAGACCTCATTCCTCTCCCTTCTTGAGCTCGTGCCTCGTTGTGCCCTTCGCTTGTTTCCGTCGCTCGGTCAACTCTCCCAACTGTCGACTGTCCAGGCTCTCTTCCCACGCAGCTCTTGAACTATGGCAGACAGATACGCAAGCTCTTACCACGGCAGAAAGAACAAGTTCCTGGGCAATGAAGCTCGGGTACCACCAGCGTGGAAGGACCAGGCGAGGGCAAACAGGACACCAAACGGGGTGCCCGCTCCAAAGAGCAAGATCCTGCTGAGCCACCTCCCACCGACGTTGGTCC
This sequence comes from Phanerodontia chrysosporium, assembly GCA_001910725.1. Classification (NCBI taxonomy): domain Eukaryota; kingdom Fungi; phylum Basidiomycota; class Agaricomycetes; order Polyporales; family Phanerochaetaceae; genus Phanerodontia; species Phanerodontia chrysosporium. The sequence goes on from MJGA01000002.1 coordinate 416,699, forward strand.
TGACGAGGTGCACGTACGTGATACTGTCTCCTGACGGATAGTAGAGGAGATTGACGTCCTGTCTTTCGTCTTCCATAGAATCTCTTCGTGAAGACCGTCGGCCCGGTGCAGGACTCATTCATTGTATACAACAACCAAGGCAACTCGAAAGGCATGGCTGTCGTCGCCTTCCACAAACCAGAGTCTGCCATGATCGCGCGTCAGAAGTACAACGGGAAGATTATCGACGGCAGTAAGTATGCGTCGCCCGTCTGTCCGTTCTCTAGATGCGGCAACTTCATGCGATACGGCTCTGTGCAACGACAGGACGTCCCATAAAGATTGAGATCATCAAGGACGAAGACGATGGCCCGAGAGCCAATGGTGTGCCGCAAACCACGCCGTCGTTGCTGCAGCGAATAGGCGGTCCGAAGCCTATATTCCCCACGCAGCCCCAGCCCCAGAAGCAGTGCGTCTCTCGCTCTTCTATGATGGTATCTGAATGCTTGACGCGTCGCAGGCCGAACAAGAAAAAGGCGGCAGCGGCAGCCACTACACCCGCTGTGGCGACAGCCCAGCCCCAAGCGAACCCGCCTCGGAAACTGAAACGAAAGAAGGGTCCGAAGCGTGTGAAGAAGACTGTTACTGTTGCTGACTTGGATGCTGAGATGGAAGACTACCGTGCTCAAGCAGCGGCCCTGGATGCGAAAGTTGAATGAAGACCTCTGTTGCGCTGCTCGTACCGTACTTGCACCATACCATTACCTTAACTCTTGGCCCTTTTGTTGTATATCACGCTCTGGGAATGGATGCTCTACTTGTGCTGCTATATGGTATCTGAGCCAGAATCTGAGGACTCTGGTCATGGTGTCTTGCAGCCATGGCGCTTAGATCATGTGCTTGACCCCGGTAGATAAGATAAGACCGCACTGCGGCTGCAGGTGATAACCCGCCATGACTGGGTCATACCTTACCCCTTCCCCTCGTCGACGACCCCGACGGCGAGGCTAACTACCTCACAATACCATGGTTGCACCACTATACACCACCGCGTCCGGTCTCCTCTTCCATGCCGGTAAAATCCTCGTCTGCACCGTCGGCCTGCCCGCCCGCGGCAAGACACACATCTCGCGCGCCCTCGAGCGGTACCTGCGCTGGACAGGAGTGAAGACGCAGGTCATCTCGCTGGGCGACTACCGCCGGAAGGTGCTCGGGAGTGCGCAGAGCCTCCCGCCGGACTACTTCACGCTAGGTACCCAGTCTGGCGCTGTCCGTGGTGTGCTGCAGCTGAGCCGTTTTGTGCGTGCTAGGCGAGAAGAGCCCGGAGACCCTCAAGCTGCGGGCCATGATCGCGGGCGGATGCGAGCAGCTCATCTGGGACTTTTTTGACGCAGGAGGCCAGGTCGTCATCTACGATGCGAACAACGGCACGAAGGAGAAGCGGCACGAGCTTGCAGAGAAGGCGGAGAGCAAGGGCATTCATATAATCTTCCTCGGTACGCACCTCTTCCGCAACTGTAATGGCTCACAGATTTACCCCTATGTGATCAGAGTCCATGTGTGACAATGAGGAGATTATTTTGTCGAATATCCGAGGAGTCAAGATCTCGTCGCCAGACGTATGCAATCCAAGTACTCTGGTTCGGGGCACAACTCACGGGTAGTGTTAGTACCGCGGATGGAACCCAGAGAAGGCCATCGCAGACTACCTGCAGCGTATTCGTGACCATGAGAAACACTACGAGTCAGTTGAAGAGACTACCGTGCCAAGCATTCGTATCCTCAACGTGCGTAGCACCGTGCCGTATGGTGATCACCTCTGATCATCGCCGCATCCACAGGTGGGAGAGAAGATCATGGTCAATGTGAGCGGTCATGCAATGTATGTGGGCCGCGGCTCATACAGTTTGACAGGCCATCCGCGGCTATCTTCAGGTGTGTGGCGAACATGTGTCGACTCTTCCGTTATTCATCCCTCTATAGTCTAGGATCGTCTTCTTCCTTATGAACATACACAATCGATTCCGTACCATCTATTTTGCCCGGGTAAGTTTCATGTAGTATCATTCGGGTTCTCACAGGTCTTACATTCATTCAAGTCGGGGCAATCGCTCATCGAACACTCGTACAAAGCAGACTCGGACCTTTCACCTGCAGGTTGGGAATACGCCGAGCGTTTGAAGGAGTTTGTCCTGGACCGCCGGGCCAAGTCTCTGCAACAACGCGGTCTCGACCCCAACGAACGACGGCTTGTGGTACGTGTGGCGCCCGATGCGCGATCGACGGATACTCAGACTGCCCTTAGATCTGGACCTCTGCACGCCGCCGGTCTCACCACACCGCCTGGCCGTTCCTCCAGCATTCCGCCACGAGCGACGGCGTGCCCACGCCACGCGTGAAGGTCATTGAGAAACCGCAGATGTCGGAGATCAACCCGGGCGTGTGGGACGGGCTCACGCCGGAGCAGGTGCGCAAGTACTTCCGGACGAGTGGGAGCGTTTCGTGAAGGACCCGTACGCGTACCGTGCGCCGCGCGCGGAGAGCTACCACGACCTGTGTGGTGCGTCGCGCTGCGCCTTTTTTCCGTGCCGGTGTGCATGGCTGACCGCGCCCGTAGTGCGCCTCGAGCCGACGCTCATCGAGCTCGAGCGCGAGAAGGAGGACCTGCTGATTGTCGGGCACGCGTCCGTCATCCGCTGCATCCTCGCGTACCTCATCGGGCTGCCCGCGTCCGAGATCCCGGCGATCGAGGTCGCGCGGGGGACCTCATCGAGGTCGTGCCGACGTCGTACGGCGTGCACAGCCAGGCGTTCCACTTCTGGGACGGCCCGGCCGGAGCGACGGCGGCGGGGGCAAGGACGAGGCGAACTTTTACGAGAACTATGCCGAGGACACGAAGGGCAAGCGCCGCCCGGAGGGGACCGCAGCGTCATGAGGCAGGCAGTGCCGTTTTGTATTTTACACGCATCAAGCACTACATAAATGAACGTAACACTGACAACCTGGAGGTGCGCATCGTGGCAGACACGTTGGGGACGATTGTTGGATGTCGGTGCTTGGCGTTGTGTGTCGACCGCAACGAGCTACCTCCGGAGGAACTGGCTGCCAGTACTTGGTGCTTCTGACTTGCGCAGAGGCTTTTGGGAAGCCGTGCCTCGGTTCGGTGGCTGTCGCTTGCGGTGGTGGCGATCCTGGCGGGCCAATGGTGGTGTGCTGTCGCGCGCGGCTGTGATCGTCTGCAGCCTCGGGCGGCGAGCGCAGACATTAGCTTTCGATCTGGAGAGATGCTTATCGGCAATGCTCGCGGATCACCTGGGATCCCACGAGCGCGGTTCTTGGGACAGGAGGAGGACCCTGTGCGGTGGGAAGGCGAGTGTTCACATGAGTCGCGGGTCACGTAAAGGCGGCTGCACCAGAGCAGTGTAGACCGGCTCCGGGCGTGTGCTAGAGCGTGGGGATAATGCAAAGGTTCAGACATATGCTCTTATAGTGTCATCCCTTGTGAGACTCTCGAGGCAGAGCCAGGATGCGCGCCAAAGGCCGGCATGGGCGCAAGATGGGGGTGATGGCGCATCAGGGTGATGCGCTGTCGCCACATCGTCAATCATCCATTCCTGTTCCGACCTTGGCCAGGACTACCGACACCAGGATGGCGGCCAGCGAGGGCACACGCCGCCCTCCGTCCGTGGCGCGCCGCATCTCCATGCGCTTTCTGCACAACGAGCCCACCGAGCACACCTCGACCCTCGTCCTCAACGCCGGCGGCGCCACGAACCTCTACACCGACTTCCGCCCTTCCTGGACGACCCCGCGAACTGCGAGTGGGCTTTCGCCGGCCAGAAGGTCTATCTTTCTGATGGCCGCTGTGCCTTCAGCCACCTCGTCGACAGCCGCGTCCCCGCCGGCGGCGAGCCTGCCCCCGACATCGGGCGCTGGCACGTCCTCGCCAACGGCGACGAGCTCGAGACCGGCGAGATGCTCAACCCCGCCTCGGGCCGCGTCGAGCCGTACGAGGAGGTCTGGCGCGAAGAAGACGTCGTCCCCGGCACCAAGGTCGTCGCCCTCAAGCTCATGGACGGCGACACCGTCCGTGGGATCTTCGTCCAGGTCGGCGACTGGGCCCAGGGCGTCGTCCAGACCGAGCACGGCGTCTCCGCGCGCCGCCGCCATTACGTCGACTCGTGGCGCACGACCGCCGCCCACGGCCCACATTCAGACGTCATGCTGCCGCTCAACGGCGGAGTCGAACACGACACCTCGACATACGTGCCCTCCATCAGCAACGACCACATGCAGTGGATAGTGGTGGAAAATTACACATGGAATCCATGATACCCAGGTCAGCAGCCATCGCACTTGTGGCAGCCTCCAGCGTCGTCGCTGATAGGTGTTTCAGCGAGCATCACTGAATCAGATTGTATACCTTCGTGGTCTTGTGGGGACAATATACCATACTGGCTTCCGCGTCTGCCTTCTGGTCCTGCCGTGCTGATCTGTCGCAGGTGCGTCCATAGAGTGCACTGAAGGCAGCAAAGACGCGTCGCGTGTCCGCTTTTGACCGTTTGTTGCCAGGCTGGCTCGCTTGGCCAGCATCCATCCGGCCTCAGGGCCTGCGGGGCCTGGAGCCCTTCGGAACCGACAAGGGGACAAAGGGTCTTCTGCACGGATCCGTCACCAGGGTTCCCCGCCGATCCGTGTCTCTGCCGGCGGCAGAGCCGCGGTGCACGCCACTGCTTGGGCCAGTGCGCGTGGCTCGCGTCTGATCGCGCCGTCACGCCCCGTTTGCGGGGGCCAGTGGTTCGCTTCGGCACCTGCCGCACTCTTTGCTGTGGCCGCCGGGCCTCTTTATATTTCGCGCACGCGCGCTCGGAGCTCGTCCGTCTCTCCATCTCTCTCGTCCGTGCCACCATGTTCTCGCACACCGCACCGCTCACGTGGAACAAGCGGGCCCCCGCGCTGCAGGTCGACACGGCCGTCGGCTGCAGTGGCGCCACACCGCCGTCGGCTCGCAGGGTGCGGTTCGCGGATGACGCGCTGTGCACGTACCACGACGCCCCGGCCTATGACTCGTCCGACTCGGAAGCCGGTGGTTCGCCTTCGAGGATGTTCACCCGGACTAATGCAGAATACTTTGGTCTCTCGTTGGCCGCTATGACCAATGGTGAGCGATACACTCGTCCTTCTGAGCGCGTTCTGACCGTGGGCCAAGGCTACGTTGGTGGCGGCGATGATGTGGACTTGATTGTGCACAGTAAGTCCAATCACCTGCGCCTGGCATTAACCGTCGAATCTCATGTCCATTAATCAGGGATGGCGCAAGATGAAGATTGCTCGTTTGGATCCGACTCCTTGGAGTACTACTTTTATGATAGCGACGGCGTTATGTTGGACGACCTTGACTCTCCAGTGTCCCCTGCAAGCACTGCCAGCCCAGCGACCCCCGTCAACGAGCTTCCAGACCTCGGTTGTGAGTTTTGTATGTCATGTATCTTGTGGCAGAGAGCTCATTCTGCTGATAGCCGTCTCGCGAGGGCTGTCGAAAGGCGGCTACCCGCTGCTAGGCGAGGACTCCCAGAGTGTCATTGACGACATCGATGATGCATACAACCAGCTACTGCATTCCTTCAAGGAGCTGAAGGAACTTGGTGAAGATGGGGAGGAGGCCAACGCGTTTAGCCCCCCTGCCGACTCTGAAAGCTCGCCAAAAGGTAAGACGCACCGCACCCTGCATCGCACCCGTCTGGTACTGACCCGAACCTAGCGAGTTCGACTTGCACCGCACCGCTTCGCGACCAGGGCTGGTCTGGGCTCCAGCGGCGGGGCCCATCGACCCTGTCCAACCGAACAACACCTAGGCTATTTGCGCAACGTAATTAGCCACCTATATCCCCAATCGTGGCTTCTGAGTTGCTCATATTGTGGCAGATTACAGCCGCGGCGACATTGCTGCTTTGGCAGATGATACCTCGCTGCCTGAAATAAACCTCGACTCCGACTCGGACGAGGACGAGCCCATCAAGCCGTTTCATACACCAGCCGGGCAGCGTGCTATGAAGCGGGCCCAAACCCAACGTACGCGTTTGCCCGTCGGTATACCGTGTCCGTGTCGTACTGACGACTACGGCAGGTCAAATTTCGCTGGCCCAAAGCGAGTACGACTCTATGGGCCTCTGGACGCCGTACTAGGCGTATGGCACGGTAGGCCAGCTGATCGCTGTCATTGCTTCTGGCTGTCTCGCGTACTGCATTTTCCCCATCGCTATCCATCCAGTTATCGTCCGTGTCTAGATCAGCATTCGTATCTCCTACAGCATACTATCAGCGCATCATACACGGTGTCCATCCCCACACATCCATCCACTGCTATCCACATCATACTAATCGCAATGCATCCCATCCTTGTCACGAGCGGGCGTACTGCGCGCTTACCGCGTTCTGAGTGTTTCCGAGGAAGGTCCGAGCAGCGTCAGTGAGCCACGGATTGGTCGATCAGACACTGGGCAGTCTAGCCTCAGGTTTTACGTCCCGCGAGGAACCGCGGGGGCAGCTTCGGCCGCAGGAGGGGAGAAGACTTCCCAGGCGTCGACGGTCTTCGGTAGATAGACAGCCTCGTTGTCTCCCGCAGAAGCGGACGGACGCAGTGTCTCGAGCAGCTGACCCGCGAAATGCGGTGAGTGCCTCTGCGTCTCCGCCTCCTGCGTCTGAGCTTCAGCTTTCACGCGTGTTCTAGGCTCGGAGCTCGGGTTTCCACAGCAGAGGCCCATTGGCTCGTGCGCGATACCGTGCGCACCTTACGTCTATCTGAGTCAGAAGAGCGCACGGAGAGTATAAACCCCGCTCAGTGCTGCGTCGTCCGCCCCACTCCACACTCCTTCTTCTCTCCCCTAGGTCTCCCCCGCACCCCGCAAAGACAGCAGGGCCATGGCAACAACAGAAGGCACACGCACCGACCACGTCGCAGGGCTCAGCACGGCGCCGGGCGACGCATCGGGCACCCACGCCGCGGGCTCTGCGCTCGACCTCCGCACTGTGCTGCTCGACCCCGGCGCGCGGCTGCACGGCGAGCACATGCGGCGGCGCGGCTCGGACATCAGCCGCGTGCGCCCGCCAGCTCCGGTCGCGGACTCGGACGGCGCGGACGCGATCGAGCTCGCGAGCATGCACGCCGACGCCGACACGGGCGCGGCGCGGGCGCGGCGAAGCAGCGTCCCGCGGACGTCGAGAGCCAGGACGCGCCGCCGTCCGCACCGCCGTCGACCGCGCACGAGACGGCCGAGGCGGGCTCGAGCGCACCATTCGTCCCGCACGCGGAGCGCAAGCGGCAGCGCCGCAAGGCGATGTTCTGCTTCGCGGCGCTCTGCTGGAACTTTTTCGGCCAGGGCTGGAACGACGGCTCGACGGGCCCGCTGCTGCCCACGATCCAGCGGCACTACAATGTAAGTTGCGCGGCCTGGAGGACGGTCAGGCTGCAAGGTCGTAATGTCTCATGGCTGCGTAGATTGGTTTCGCGATCGTCTCTCTGCTCTTCGTGTGCAATACGATTGTACGGACCCCTTTCTCTTGCATGTCCCGTTGACTGCGCCGCTCAGCTATGCTGCAGGGCTACGTCGCAGGCGCACTCGCGAACATGTACCTCTCCGATCGCTTTGGCCTCGGCAAGACGATCGTCATCGGTGTGTCCCGCCGTTGTGTAATAGCACGCCCGCAGCGCTGCTCACCCCCGAAGTGTGGCAGGCGCGCTCTTCCAGCTGCTCGCGTACAGCCTCGACGTCCCCGCGGGCCCGTTCCCGCTCATGTGCGCCGCGTTCTGCTGTGCGGGCTTTGGGCTCGCGCTGCAGAACTGCCAGGGGAACGGCTTCGTAGGGAGCCTCCGGGACTCGGCGACGAAGCTCGGGTTCCTGCACGCCTCGTACGGTGCGTCGCTCTGGCCTGCGTGTCGCTACAGCAGCAGAGGCTGACCGGGCGGGCAAACAGGGCTCGGTGCGTTCTCCGCGCCGCTCGCCGCGACGCACTTTGCGGCGCAACAGCGCTGGTCGCTGCACTACCTGATCTCCGTCGGCGTGACACTACTCAACGTCCTCTTCCTCGTGCTCGCATTCCGCTTCAAGCGGCAGGATGGTGCGTCTCCCCGCGCGCCCGCTGTCTATCCGCCCCCGTGTCCCGCGCGACTGACTGTGCACACAGAGGTCATGGCCGAGGCGGGCGAGGAGCCCGCGGCGCCGGACGCGAATGGCGGCAGCAAGCTCGGGCAGATCATGCGCATGCGCACGGTGCACTTCCTCGCCGTGTGGGCGCTCATCTATGTCGGCGTCGAGGTCACTCTCGGCGGCTGGATCGTGACGTTCATCGAGCAGAAGCGCGGCGGCGGCGCGAGCGCGGGGTACATCTCGTCGGGCTTCTTTGGCGGTGCGTTGCGCCCCTGCTCGAGTACGGTGTAGCGGCTGATTTGGGGTGAGCAGGACTCATGCTGGGGAGAGTCCTTTTGCTGTGGCTGAACCGCAAGGTAACGTCGGCTGGCTCCTGCGATGGCCCTACATTGCTGATCATCCCTGCAGGTCGGTGAACGTCGTGTGATGTTCATCTACGCGTTCCTCGCCATCCAGTGCGTCTTCTCTGTTCCCTTCTCCCGCGTCCTGGCGCGCTGACCCCCGGGTTCCCCACAGGCTCGAGGTGACAGTGTGGGTCGTACCCTCGCTCGTCGAAAACGCGATCGCGGTGAGCGTCATCGGGCTGCTGCTCGGCCGATGTACCCCATCCTGGTGAACCATTCGAAGAACATCCTCCCGCAGTGGCTCTTCGTGGGCTGTGTTGGCTGGATTGCAGGCATCGGTCAGACGGGCTCTGCCATCCTGCCGTTCCTAACCGGTCTCCTCGCGAGCAAGTTCGGCATCAGCTCGCTGCAGCCTTTGTGAGTGGCTTCTGTTTCTTATTGGTTGACAAGGGGGCTGACTGAGGGACAGCATTGTATCGATGATGTCGACTATGGTCGTCATTTGGGCGTTCGTGCCCAGGATCCGCAGGGTGGATTGAGTGTCGACAGTATTCAAAAAGTCATGTCGGAGCGCTGTGCCGCTGACCTCGTCGGCGTGCATGCCTATCTGCTACATGGCAATCTCTATGGCCATACACTTTTGGGGTTCAAGGGTTTGATGGATGTACAAGACTGATTTCCTGTCATTGTAAGACGTTCACTGATTTGTGAAAGTATGAGTTACAGCAGGCGTAAATACAACAACATGTATATGTTCCGCATCGAGAGAATAATCCAGGATCCATCGAGAGCAAAGGCGCAGGATATGGGCTTGAGTTTGTACCCAGTAGGTTCACTGTCCTTTCAATGCAGCGTTGCGCATGGCGGCAGCGAGCTGTACGGTGACCTGCCACCAGACGACGAAGCCCAGGCCAATGAAACCGTGAACGGTGCCCCAAACGTGTTCCGGAGTGATCTTGTATCTGGAAGTGACATTGAATATGACATGTTCATACAGAAAGGCATGGAGACGTACGATTCTGCAAGAGCTCCAAATGAGTACGGGATGAAGCGCGGGGCATTGTAGAGGATGGTGGAGCAAGTGACATGGTAGATAGTGAGCCCAACAGCAAGAGCCCGCTTTCCAGGCAGAAACTCTGGCGGTGAAGGCTATTATTCTGCATGTTTGTGAGGTCATAAGGTTTCATACTAACCAGGCAGACCGAAGCACAGCAGACATGCCGCACAGATGCCCGCGGACATCGCAGCGTATAGCTATGACGTCGTCAGCGGTGCCATCTGCGGTTACAGGATCGGCAGCACGCACCTTGATGAACACCGCAGCGGTGTTGTTCATCTGCAGGAACGGCAGCGACACGGGGAGAGGAGGCCCTGCAGTGCCACGGGGACCTCGAGGGCGATGTGCAAAAGGAAGATAACGGAACTAAGAACGCGCAAAGCACTCTTCAGCATGCCGTCTACGCATAAAGCTGAAGCTCACGCACAAGGGGTGCCGGGCCTGCATCTGCGGGGTCGCCATGGTCGTGTGCTGGACGGGGGGAGGAGGAGGAGGAGAGAGTCAACCCTGGGTCGGCGCTGCGAAACTGAACTGAGCAGTTCCCGCCGGGCGGGAGAAGACACCACGTGCGCCCATGTGGACGCGATCAAGTGCGCCACGTTGCCAGGAACAGCCCTGGGCGCCCGCCTCCCGCCCAGATCCATCGGGCTGGCCAACCGACCGTCTCGCTCATCCCTGATACGGAAAGCCTGTAGGTTCGACAGAGGGCGGGCAAGGCATGGGCTGTGTCTGCCGTAGAGGTCCCTCGAGGCTGTGGATACCTCACGCCGTATGAGAAATAAGAGTTGCGGCAAGAAGAACGGGCAGACGAGCTTCGTCCCAACAGGGCGTCTCACAGGCCGTGTCAGTTCGCCCCAACTCCTACCCATCCAGGCAAGATAGCACGTGGTAAGGTAACATAGCCTCAGTAAACAGGCAGCTGCTACACAGCCTGCTTCGAGTTGTCACGTAACTGCCGGACGGCGTTGAAGTTGGGTAGTTCAAAGCCTCAAGCACCACTGTCAAAGGGAGGCACTGTCGCCGCGAACACGGCGAGAATATATACTTTTAGTTGTGTACAAATACCAGTCTAATTCCTGCCTCCGCGTCGTTGTCTCCGCCCAGAATATTACAGATCTCCCGCTCGCCCACTGAATCGCTCCCAATGACCCGAAAATTACGAACAAGTAAACAGCAAAAGACATGAGTGAAGGAAGCGCAAAGGCTAGTCACCACCATCGTCGTCGTCGCCACCTTCGTCCGCCAGTGCTGCCGAGCGTCCCAACGGCCCGAGGGTCGCCTCTACCGCGTCGAGGTCCTTCTCGAGGTCGACGGGCTCCTCGCCCTCTTGCACGGCCTCGACACCCGCCACCAGGCGCAGCCGCCTGATCTCGTTCCGGAGCTTCTCGATCTCGTCGTCGCGGCGCTCGACACGGCCCTTGAGGCGGCGGATGTAGTCGTTGCCGCAGCGCAGGAGCTGCAGCTTGCTCACACCGCGGTTCGGACCGTCAACGTTGCCCTTTGGTGGGCCCCGCGGCGGCATCGCGCCCGGCAAGATCGGCTCGTCCGGGAACCCATCCTCCGACGGCAGCGGGATCGGTGGCAGCAGCACCCGCAGGTCGTCGAACGACGTCTTGAGCGAGTCCCGCCGCTTCTGCTCTGCCGCCTTGTGCGACGTCTTGCGCACCTGCAGCGGTGGCTGGCCCACACCTGCAGCACCCGACGGCGACGTCGCGCCACTCGACGGTCCGCTTGCACCGGCCGCTACGCACTCGTCAGCAACGCGGCTCGGTACGCTCGATCTTCCGCACCCACCTGGACGTATCGGCTTCAACGCCGGACTGATGAGCGCCGCGGCCGCCCGCGACGCAGACCTCGGACGCGAGGTGCTCTTCGCCTTCGTCCTGCTGCCTGCCTGCGCCGCATTCGGGTCTGCGTTCGGCGGCGTCAGCGAGCTGTCCGTGCCAAGCCGCCCCAAGTTCATGATGCTCGCCGGCGTTACGGGCGTAATCAGGCCCTGCGGTGGCATGGGCGTCGGCGCAGGCGTGTGCTCCACGGACCCGACGAAGCTCAGCGGCGTCTGCGGCTGCGGCGCCGCAGGCGGCGGCATCGACAGGTCGACGGGCGACGGCGTGTCTCCCGGGATCTCGTTCGGCGTCATCGCGCCACGGCTGGGCCCGCTGCGACTCGAGCGGTTCGACGTCGGCGTCATCGTCCCCGCCGAGCCGATGGGCGGGAATAGCGGCGTTGAGCTCGCAGACTTGGTCCCCCCGCGCAGGCTTCCGCGGCGCGTGCGATCCATGGATGGAATCGAGGGCGCGACGGTGTTCTGTGGGATTGTGAGACGGCCTGCATGCGCCTGTCGCTTGCGCGATGGCCGGCCGGCCGGGTTGTGGTCGTCGCTGCTAGGAGAGACGGTGCGCCGCTTCTGTGGAGTTGAATTGGACGCCGAGGGGTGTTGCTGCTGCTGCATCCCGCGTGACGGCCCCGACATATCGGATGCCTGGCCGGTGTTGTACGCGCCGAGCCATGGACTTGTCAGAGGCGACATCTCGTCAAAGTCCAGGTCGGCCGGGGGAACAGGATACGGGCTCTGTATGTTTTGGAAAACGATGTTTGCAGGTGCAGAGTGGGGCGCAGGGGGAATCATGTGGTGCTGTATGAACTGTTGCTGCTGTTGCTGCTCGGCATTCTGGTGTGCATTCTGGGAGTTGTTGACGTTCGCGTCGGAGTTTTGCAACAGCATTGGGGCACGAAACCAGGGCTTGGCTGAGGGGGAATCTCTGCTGAGGCCGCTGAAAACAAGAGGTGAGGACTCGAGTACTTTTCGACGATTTTAAGCGACGCACCTGGAGTTGGCAGGTACTGCTGCTGCTCCCTCGTCCTGTCCATCATCATCGGCATGAGCGACGACTGGCCACTCAGCAGCTCAATCTAGAGGTGCACATGAGCACATATCCGCCGCACAAGAGCAGTTCCGGCTGCGCGTGTCGTGCTCGTGGCTCGGCTGCCACGCTGATCGCTGCAGCCGGGTGGGACTGGGAACGAGGCCTCACCTGCTGCTGGAAGATCTGGGTCTGCAGCTGATAGAGCTGCTGGAGCTGATTCAGTCGCATCTGGTGCTCCATGAGCATCTGCGGCGTCGGCTGCGGCTGCGTCGGGCTGGCGAGGGCATTCGACTGGCCGGCACGGTTGTCCTGCATCGCCATCAGGCCCTCTAGGACGTCGAGGTTGACACCATTCTGCATGGGCTGCTGCTGCTGCATGCTGGCTAGAAACTGCCCGGCACGAAGATTCGTCTCAAGCAGCTCGGGTATCGAGACGTGGGCGGCGGGGCGGCCGTTGACGATGAAGTCGTCGAAGAAGTCCTTGTTATGGGCGCTACTGCTGCTGGCGTCCATGCTGGGCGTGGAAAATGGCCGGCAAAAGTCGTAGATCCCTCGTAGAGGGTGCTTCAAAAGGAGCGGGAAGTTGCACGATGTTAGACACTGTGTCGCACGACGATCAGAGATTCATGGTCGGCGTAGTCGAAAATCTGGGAAAATGCAAAGCAAAACTACCGGAAGGGCGGCAAGCGCCATCATTAGGACCGCGCCGGGCACCCGTGCAGACAACTCGGAAAGGCGTTCGAACGTCGCGACCTCTGCTTTCAACGTGAAGTGATCTACATTGGCTGCTAGCAAATCCCTGCCTGCATGATATTACTCACTCTGCAGATCGAGCCTTCAGGGTTGCGTGCCATTCAATTCATTCGCAGTGTTTGGGGTCCTGCACTGGTGCGATCGACTGATGTGCCTGATGTACTCTTGCTGATATAGTTTGTATAGTTTCCATTCAACAACTCCCGTTTAGCTCAGTTGGTAGAGCGCGTCACTAGTAATGACGAGGTCAGTCGTTCGAGTCGGCTAATGGGAATAGTTTTTTTGATTGTCAGCCGTCGAGCACTGACTACAACTCTTCTGCTTCAGCTTGGTCCGAGAATAGGTCGATTACACCGCTTACAATTTCTTGATGTACATCCAAACAATCCAGGACCAACACTTATGGGACGCTCTAGACACTTCGGCATATGGACAATTTACCATCACGTTTGATCTGTCCAATTGTTTGCTTCCAGTCCACATTACATGCCTGTGGCTATACAGCTAGGGTATGTGGAGCTCTGGAGATCATAACTCAAAGCTTCACAACTCAGCGAACTCGCATTTGATTTTTCACACCGACATCCTGCATGTGCTACCCACGCAGGTGTATCAAGAAGCCGTATCGGAGGTGCCTGCTTACGCAGGCATCTGCTTCTGTCACGTCGTGGCAGACCAGCCTTCATGCGCCTCCCAGGGCGGGGCCGTGCGCTAGCCCAAATACGTCCCCCGTTCCTTCCCGCGGCCGTCTAGGCCCTAGCAGCGGTCCCCACGGTGCGCTTCCACCCGCCGCGCAGGCGCAGTGGCGAGCCGGGTGGGAGAGACCGCAGGGCCGCGTGCCCACGGCCGACCGCCACAGAAGGAGGGCGCCGCCATCTCGCAGATAGCCTCGCCCTTCGCTCCCGCGCTGGAGCGATCCTGCATGCGCCCCCTCATGCCGGGGCCAGTTCAGCCCCTGGATTCGGCCACGGGCCGTGGGCGAGGGTGCACCCGCCCGTGTGTGCGGCCGCGCGACGGCACCTGCCGCACGCCATGCTCTTGCGGACTTTGGCCAGACCTGCGGCGCCCGTGCGACATTGCAGGTCGGAGATGACGGCTGGCCCAGTGGTGGCGGACGTTTTGCTGGGATGGTGCAGTTGCATGCACGCGCCCCGGTCCCATGACGCTCCGGATGGAGGCCCGTATGTGCGTCCCGTTCTGCACGCCTGCGGACCTGCCTGCCTGCGGCATCTGCCACATCTGCGCGAAGCCGTGCCACGCCGCCGCGCGCCAAGATACGTCCCATGGTGCGGTCGCTGGTGGTGGCGGGGCCCCGTGTGGGCCAGGTTCCCTGCCCGCGTCCATTACAGTGTCGGGCGGCGTCGCCGCTAGCTTCCCGTCTTTGTCGTACGAGTAAACAAAAGAAAAAGAGAGGGGCCGGGAGCACACAGGGGAGATGCGCACTGATAGATTCGCGAATGATTCTGCGCCCGCTGGCAGCAAAGGCGCTGTATACACTCGCTGCCTTGCTGGGCCCTCGCTGCCGCCGCGCGCGCGGGAGGGGGCCCTTCAGGAATCTTCTCGCCAGGGGAAGGCGGCGGCGGCGCCGGGGCATGTGAAAGCATCCGCACGGGAGAGATCCGCGCCTGATCAGCGGAGTCTGAGAAGCACGAGCGTGGGTGTCCGCCGGCACATGCCCCAGCCTGCTCTGCGGCGGAGAAACCGCGCTGGACATCGCGGCGCGGGCTGCTGCAATAGAGAACGACACATGAATGGCGACCGTGCCCGCGGTCCGGGGGCTGTAGACGACGGGCGGCAGGCTTCTGGATAATCTACAGGGCGACGTGGCACAAGCGCGAGGCTGCGGTATTACAGGATGGTCTTAAAGTAGAAAAGCGACAGCGCGGCGATCCGCCAGGTAGTTCATGGTGTGAGATAGATGTTCGGAAGATACTGCACGGGAAGACTACGCAAAGGTAGCGGGTATAACGGAGCCGGCGGGCTTCTAGCAGGCTTGCGCCATTATTGCAGACTCACAGATGCAGCCAACCCCGGGTCGTGAAACTGAAGCACCGGCCTGGACGCCAATGTCATACACAACAGGAATTTACACAAGCTGAGCAAGGACGTACCGAAAGAACGCCAGCCAGAGGCTAGCGACCGCTGCGTCTGCCCGGAGCCTTCGCCTTCATCCTCGCCGCCCGTTTCGCGAGGAGCAGATCGCGGACCTTCTTCTTCTCCTGCGTGGAGCTCACGCTGCCGCCGCCGGCCTCCTCCTCCTGGACCTCGGCCTCGAAGCGCTCGATGCACGCCTCCATCTTGCGCTGTATGGCGTCCTCGCCGTACGTCGGGAGCTCGGCGGCGTCGACACTCCACTCAAAGTCAAAGCCCCACCCGCGCCGCTGCGTCCCCGGCGCGCTGCCGTCGCGCGCGGCCGCGGGCAGCGGCGACGCCGCCGCGAGGAGACTGCCGTGCTCGCGCCACCAACGGATGAACCACGCTGCGGCGCGCGTCTGGTCTGTGACGCCCCCGCGCTTGAGCATCCCCAGCCGCCGCGCGAGCGTGTCGAGGAACTCGTGCACATCGACGGTCGGCGGGCTCCCCTGCGGAAGGACGGACAGGTACGCCGGCGCTACGAGGAGAACAGCACTCAGTCAGCAGCGTGGGAGACCGAGGCGCAGCGGCATCGCTACTGCGGCGAGAGGCTTACCAACAGGGTCGAGAATGTTCATGCGGTACAGCAGGTAGGCCGCGAGGGCCTCGAGATCGTACAGGCCCTCCTTGATCCCCGCTGGAAAACGAGCATCATTAGAAAATGCGGCGGTGCGCCAAGGCAGCGAGTCAGCGGGGGTCCCCGCCGCGCACGAGTCGCAGGCAAGAGTCACTACGCACCGATGAGGGCAAGCTTGACGCCGCGCTCCGCGCCGCGGTCTCCGCGCCCGAGGAAGGGGAGCATGACGCCGGGAGAGTCGTACGAGTACACGAGCGGGTCGACGGAGAGCTTCAGGCGCGTCGAGATCGCGCGTGTGAGGCCGGGCTGCGCCGAGGTGCGCAGCGCCTTCGCCGTGGCTGTGGCGGGGGGCGTGTCAGTCGTGCATCAGGCGACGGCGCGATGATCAGCGAGATGGCACGCACGTCCCTCGATGCCCGTGCTCCGCAGGGCATTCAGCAGTGTCGACTTGCCCACATTGGGCATACCGACGACGAGAACGTTCATCTCGGGCAGATGCGGATTGCGTTTCGCAATATCTGCAGGAATTTCAGCAACATATTCAGGTCGGCGCTGCGGGGCTCGAAACGAGGTGGCAAAGCAGTCGACATACCAATCAGGAGATTGTTGAGGGCTTTGATGTCGCTCTGGCGATTCCAGGCTGCGAAGAAGAATTGTTGGTCGGGGTACTTGGCCGACATGGCCCTGCGAAAAGGCTACTGGACTCGACATGTTATAGAGGAACGGTGCGATGCAACGCGGTGTTTCCCACCTCTATTCCCCACTGTGCAACGAGGTCCCGCTTGCTGAAGACCACGATCCGTTCGCATAGAGCAGAATATTGCTGGGGCCCGGACGGCGGCGGCGGCGGCGCACCGCCGGGGGCGCCCTGGGGACGCTGGAAGTACCCGCGTTCTTGCCTCCACTTTTTCAGGACGCCTGCAGCGCACCAGCAGTCAGCACGGCGCGCACAGACGCATGGCAGCGCAACGACGGCGTGGAGCAGGCGGTTGTTACTGGCGCGTGCAACGGAGCCACACGGGGCCCCTGCCTCCAGACGGCCCCGGTGGGGGCGTCCGCAGGAGCCGTCTTGGCCGCCATTGGCAGGAGGGCACGGGCGCCCGCGCGAAGCAGGAGGGGCGGGGCGCGTCATCATTCCTGCACCCAACGGCTCCTAGCACAGCAGCGGGGCCTGCCGCCACGCCCTGCACTGGCCCATGACACCCGAGGCGACATGCAGCCGCGCCATCGGTGCACCCAGAAACATAGCGCCAAAAAAAGAAAATCAACACGGAGAAGAACGGGCGCACCTTCAAAGTTGCGGTTGATGCTTGTGAGCGGGAGGCGCGCGTCGCGGAGCTCGAGCACGACGTCTGTGCGGCGCAGGAGCGCGGGCAGCGCGCGCGTGAACTGCGTCATGTGGCCCGGGTACCACGACGGCGGCGCGGGGAGCGCGGGAAACGGGATGTGCTGCAGCATGTCGGGCGGCTCCTATCTCTGCCTCGTTGCCGTTCTTTTTTTTCTCTTTGTCTGGGTGTGCTGGCGGAGGTGCTGGGTGTGCGCAATGCAGGACGCGTCTGGGGGACGCGGGGGGCCAACGTGCGACGCTAGGCCAAGCGGGGCTAAGGGCACGGCGCTGCGTTTGGGTGTTCTCTTCTGCCCCAGGGGCGTGCTAGGCCGAGGCTCTGTTTTCCCACCAGAGCCGCGCTGAAACAATCAGGGCGTCCGAGCGCGGGGGTTGGGGGTTGCGGTTGGGGTGCTCTGCGCTCGCTGCTGGACACGGCGGCGACGGTGCCTGCGACGACGAGCAAAGCGGCGGTGGTGATCGACGGCGAGAACAAGGCTCGATCGGCAAACCGACAGCGAGCGCGGTAGCATAATATTAGACGCCGATAGCCCCGACGCCCGCGTGGCACCGAGCGCCGCCATCGCGCCGCATCGCCCGCGTGTGCGGCAGCAGACAGAGGGCAGCGTGCTCTGCAGACAAAGAGACCGTGATGTGGGTGCGACAATCGTTGCCATATAGCTGCGCTGTATTTGTTTTCTACCGACATTGCAAGTGAAAGGAGACCGTGCGATACAATATGGTACAATGCGAAGGACGAAAAGGGAGAGAAAATTGCACTAAACACGTCGACTGTATGGTGGCACCGTAGACAGAGGCTGGGGAGAGACAAGCGTGACTCCAAGATATTGAAAGAGTGTACGATAACCGACTTCAGATACCAGCAGGTGGCGGCAAATGGAAACCATTCTGGGATGACAACAAGGGGGCACGACCGGTATAACTAGCGCAGATATTGAGATGGCAATCGAGTCGTCTAGGCGGCAAGCCGGGTAGCAAGAGAGAGGGGTATCGCCTGGAGCGGTGGATGGCGGATGAGGACAATCGAACCGCAATCTCGGCAGGTATCATCACGCACCCGGTTCAGACCCAGCTGTCCTTGCCCACCCCGATGGCATCAAAGCTCTTCCCACTCCTCGTCTTGCGCTCGCCTGGGAGGACGTCGACGACGTCGAGGTTGATGAGCTTTTGCGAGGGCGGGGGCGAGCCCTCGACCCAGCCCTTCCAGCCCTTGCGCGCGGCGACGCGCTTCTTGCGGGGCTTGGGTGCAGGTGGCGGCGGCGGGGACTTTGTATCCACGCTGCGGCCGCGCTGGGAGACGTCGTCGCCGTCGTCTGGGGTGTGCGGGCGTTTTGACGAGGTGGCGGAGGTGCTGGAGGAGATGGAGGGCCCTGGGGTCGTCGGGGGCGACGAGGGCATGGGCGGCGGGGTGACGGAGCGGGAGCGCTGCATGGTGGCGATGTTGATGGTCGGGCGCGCCTGCCAGAAGGACGAGGTGGAGGTGGAGGTGCTTGCCGCGCGGGGCACGGGTGGTGGCGGACGCTTGGGCGGGGCGGGCGGGGCGACTGGCACGCTCGCGCTCGTGCTGGCGACTGGGGCGGGCTGCTTATCGGCAGGCTTCGCGGCCGGCTTTACGCGCTTTTTCTCCTTGTCTCGGAGCTCCCTCTTCTCCTTCCTGCGGGCCCGCCTGTCCTCCTCCTCCTCTGCCCGCTCCACAGCCTTGTACACGGGGACGCCGTTGAGGAGGCTGGTGAGCACGTCGCGCTGCGGACGCGTATCGAAGTCGCCGGCGAGCACGGTGGTGGCGGTGCGGCGTCGCTTTTGGGCTCGCACTGGGTACATGGCGGTGCCGAACGGTCGGGGTCGCGACGGGGGAGGATGAGGCGAAAATGGGGAAAAGGCGAGGGACGCTGGAGCGTGTGCTACGGGCACACTTATAGGTTGTTGTGCTAGCTCACCCGATTGGGCAGGCGGACAGGCGCCGGGGCATGCGGGCGCCAACGGGCACGGATTCTGGCTCCGCGCCCATCCACAGGCTTCCACGGACACCTACCAGATTCTGATAGTCGGCCGTGGCAGAGACACTAGCACTGCCAGTATCCAGTCGCTGCCATGGCGTGCCCAGAGCCGTGCCCAGTCGCCCGCACAGCGCGGACCTTGAATCCTCGCAGCCATCAAAGGCACCGAAAGGGGCATCGCTCCGCTGCCAGTCTCGCTGCTTCTCCGGGCCTAAGCCTCCTTTGGCTCCCGTATCATTCCTCACAATAGCCCTCCGCCAGCATTGTCTCCCGCACACACAAGGTTGCCATCCGACAGCGACACCGTCACCCTTCCCACGCCCTCTTGTATTTCCTCCTCCCTCCAAACTCAGCGGCGCCGCACAGCCAGGGTCTGCCCATTGTTCCAACTCCATTCATCTCCTGCACGCATGTCCGCCGCCTGCCCATCGCCTGCCCCTTATGGCGCACGCGAGTGCCAGCGCAGCGTGCCACACCTCCCTCTGGCATTTTCTGCTACGTCGCCCGCCCCCGCGAGCTTAATCCAGGCGGGCCTCTCCCACGTCCGGCCCAGGCCGTCGCGCGGGCTCAGACGAGGTCCCCGTGCCGCGCTGGCAGCCGAGCCCCCGCGGGCGCCCCGTCGCTGCACGCACCGGTCGCAGGCGCGAGGCACCGCCCGCCCGTCGTAGGTGTCCGCACTGCAGCGCGCGCGCGCGCAGGCGGGCACAACGGGCCTGCCGCGTTTTCTGCTCCCCGCAGGCAGACGTCGCCGCGCCTGCGCAGGGCCCCCCGCCTGCTGACCGTGCGTACACCGGTCCCGGCCCCCCCATGCAGGTCGCGCCAGGGCTTCCCGCAGCCCCGGGCGAGGCTGTGCGCCGTGCCGCTGATGGCTCAGAAGCAGCCCCCCACTGCGACGGGCTCGAGTCAGCATCACCCTACGCCGTGCGACTTCCTCTCGCGTGATTGTCGCCGTCAGCCTGCGCGTCCTAGGAACGTCGCCGCGCTGCATGTCTGCCCGCTCGCAGAGCAGCCGCCGCCGTCCGCCGGCGAACAAGATGCAGGCTGCCGCGTTTTGTGGCATGGCTCCAGCTGCGATTTTGTGACTCGTGGGAAGCCCCTCCGAGTCACAGATCCACTCGACCGTGCATGTATGTGGCTCCTCCATTTCCGTCCATCTGCGACTGATTTCCTAATGCTGTCTAGGGCCCAGGGGCTCAGCGCCATCGCGACCCACTGCCCTACCGGATCTGGCGCCCTCACGAGGGCACCACAGGTAGAATAGGCCTTTTCGCGACATGACATCGACACGCGATGTCCCGCCGCCCGCGCCCGCCGCAAACCCTGCCTTGCGGTGCGAGTATCAGCCTGCGTGGCGCGGCGAGCCATAGCTCGCCGGAGGGTGCCCTACGGAAACCTTGGGGCCATCGGCCATCAGTTGTGCTGGGCGGTGTGCGAGCAGCGGCGCAGGGCTGTCATGTTGCGGGTGGCTGTTGGGGTCCCGACAGATGGCGTCGGCGCCGATACCAGGCGGCGCGCTCGCTGTGACTGAGCTCGGTCCCCCGCACACTTGCTCTCTTCCGAAGATGAGTCAACCACTTCACCGCAACGCATCGCAGGCCGTGCCGCTGCTCGTGCTGCTGCCGGGATCGTCTCTCGGAGATGCATGGCCCAGCCGCACACAACAGACCGTAATCAACGGCTGCTTACGGATAGAGCCTCTGCCTGATCAAAATATATTAGTACTCCCCAGGCCCTCGTCGCAGGTGTGATGACGGCCCAACTTATACATACAAGCTTACCCTACGCTCAATCAACCTCGTCCGTGAGTCATCGAACCGCACCGCCGCGGGGCACCCGCGCAGTGTGTTGCACACGCGGCAGGCACTGTGGGCGCCGGCGCCGGACACGTCCGTGTGGTCCCTGCGCCACGCACAGTGGCGATGGCGTCCGTGCCACCCGGCTAGCCGTCGCGATCATCACTCGACGTCTGTCCGCGCGTGTCGCAACACCGGCAGGGTCCGCGCGCCCTCGGGGATGCCTGCGATCGCAGGTGCCGTTGACGTACGGCTTACGCTGCGATCCGCGCCAACGTGTGCGCCGCGTTGCGTTCTTGTCTTTCGCCCGCCGCGCGGAGGCCCTGGCGCAGCGTGGCGGGGCCTGCTGGCGGTGGTTGTGCCCCTCCGCGGCAGGCGCCGCTGCGCAGGCACGGGCCCTGTCGTCGCTGAGATCTGAAGTGCCGTGCCGCCGCTCCGCCCGGCCGTGCGCTGCCCATTCTTTGCGGCTGCGTAGAAAAAGACGTATCGCGCGAGAGGTTTCGTGCAGCGGGAAATCGCGGCGATTGCATAGCAGTCGTTCTTGACGCGTTTCCAGGCGTGCAGCGCTCGCCGCAGCAGGCCCGCCACAATTGGGCACTGTGCGCCCGGCTCCAGAAGCTGCACATCGTTCGTTTGAGTTCAGCCGCCGCACCACCGAAGCCCCACACCCCATCTGGGGCGGCAGGCACCTGGGCGCGGTGCAGGGAGGGGGGCACGGGGCGCGCCAGCCGGGGAGACGACCCACAGGTGTGGGACGGCCTGGGCAGACGTCAAGGACGCAACCGTGGCCGTGCCGTAATGCGGGAGCAGTATACCCGGCGGGGCTCGTGCGTGCGCCAGGGCTGCACGGCCTTCTCAGACGGGCTTAGTCCGGGCCCCGCACGTCAGTGTCTGCCGCCCGCCGACAGCACCAGCCTGATGTTCGCGCCTGCTGATCGCGCGCCCAAGCCCCCGCCGCCGTCCGGCCCCGGCCCCGGCCTCGCCGCTGCGCCGTCCCGTGCCAGGCCCTTTCCACCGCATCACCTTCGCAGCCGCCCGCGGCACGCAACACTATCGCTGATGCGGGCGCCGCAGCGCTTGCCGGTGCGCCCGCCCTCCTACCAGCACCCCGAGCGCGACGCGAAGGCCCCCGAGCACGTCCCGCATGTCCCCCCGTCACCCGCGACCGCGACCGCGGCACCCGGGGCTCGGCGCTGGGGCCCGTGGGCGCGGCAGTCGGCCGCGGACTCCGCGACGCGGACATTCGTGGCTGCAGTGCCCGGCGGCGCACGCGGGAGGGGAGGGGGGCCATGCCGAGGACACATACTGCCCGGGTGCTGGCGCGGCGGGGCTCGAGCCCTGCGTGACTGCGCGGACGGGTAGCGTTCTGCCGCCCGGTCGCGCCCATGTGCCATTTCTGAGACTTTTTTTTGGCGCGTTCTGAGGGCACGCAACCGGGATCCCATGATGAGGCGGACGCGGCCCGCCTGTTGGGCTTTGACCTGTGGGCAGAGGGCAGGAGTGTGTGAACTAGGTGTAACGACGCAGATGGCGGGGCCCCTCACTGCGAAGACGGGCAGAGATAGGATGGCACCCGCGGGTGCGCCGAAGCTCCCATCATATCGGCAGAATCGCACCTCGACGCGCACGTACGCAGTCCTTTCTGCGGCCTTTGAATTTGCACGCCCGGGCACCTGTCAACCGCCAACGGTTGACCGCGCCCGCGAAAGGATGACCAGAGTGATCGCTGGTGCAGTTGGCGGCTACCTGCGAGGTCGCTGAATATTCTGTGGACTGTGTTGGCCTGCGTCTCCATGGCGGCCCACGCCGCGTCTGTCGTCAGGGTGCGGTAATGTAGTGTGGGCATCTATCTACGAGGCGGTGACGCCACCAGTGATAATATCCGTCATGGGCACCCGTGCGGGTGTTGGCTTCTGCATTGCATAGATACAGGTATTGCATGCGCTCACATGTCGCCTCTGCGGCGTAGAAAACATAGGACATGGTGGCGATGACTGATTATACATGTTTTCACTGCCGACCGATACCCCGATCCTCTAGTTGCATTCAGGAGGCTCTGAGATGCCAGAACGCTGAAGATCAGCAAGCGTCATCGCCTACCTCACGATCCATTGGCTTCTTGGCAGAGCAGTTGGTACCGCTAAAGGTTTCTCTCACCGTGGGTATCTTCGCCTAGGCTATGAGTACGCCTCGGCCGCCATGAAGAGACAAGGCACCTTACAGGGCGACCGCTAGCGAACTCACACGGAGGGCAGCAAGACGGCAGGATGCAACGGCGAGCTGACAGCTGCATCTGCAGTCGACCCTGTGCGATGACTGGCTGGGTGGCTGGCTTCACTGAACTATTGCGTGTTCAGACGCACCGTGCGTTGAGCTGACATGATGCAAATCCTGACCTTGTATTGTGCCGACAAAGCCTTCACGAGGACACTGCATTCCGCACGTAGTATTTATTAGCCCAAGAACTGCGGCGGTGGGAACAATCGTGTGTGCTTTGACCGTATGTCTGTCGGGTGGCTGGATCTTATACCGGAGGCTATTCACCTCCAAGGTGCCCCCGCCCATGGCAACCAGAGGGCTCTGCCGCGGCTGACTCCAGGTGTCTTGGCTGAGACAGCTCTCAGCATCGGTCCCCTGTTATTGGACGAGAAACAAGACATACCGTGGTGGGGGTAAGATGGCGATACCCTTCGCGCATATAACTGCTGAGGAGGAAAGGTCTCGCAGGCCATGGGGCGGAGGTCAGTTGAATTGATTACGCTCGAGCACGGCCGTTCTGCAATGTCCTATGCCCAACGCCTGTTTCAGCGTACCCGACTGTGTGTCTCGTGGACTGCAGAGTCGGTCCGGCCACAGTGCAACTGCAACAGACATGTCAGTGAGGGTCATGAAACTTGCGGGCCGCAGGTCATACCTCTGTTCAGATCCCTGCTCCTCGTCCCCGATGATAGCTGAGTTTAGAAAGAGATTGACACAGCGATTCTTAGGGTAGGACGATAAATAGAATACAGTTATACCTAGCATATAATACAAGACAGTTCAATGAGAGGGTATCCCGAGGCGAACAGAGTTTAGAGGTCCAAGTAATCTCTTCCGCCTTCCCACTGTGCCGGGTCGACTGTGCCGTACGGACCCACTTCCTTAGCCGCGCCATCGACATCCATGAAGGCAAATTCGCGCTTGAACTTCGCTTCGACGGAGGCAATCTTCTTTAGGAGGTTGTCGCAGGTGTCTGTGACGAGCTGCGACGGTGGGATGGACCCGTCCGTCTGGACCTTGAGGAGGAAGTATGGGTGCAGTGGGTGCGGAACCTTGTAGCCCGCGAAGAGGCAGCGGGAGTCGTTGAGGAGCTCCCTGGGACTCGTGTGTAAGACTTGCCGTCGCATACATATGTGCTTACTCACGACCGCAGCAGGTTGCCCAACGTGTGGTCCTCCTTCACGATCTTGAAGGTCGCAGCGTTGGGGATCTTCGTGTCCTCAGTAATCTCAACACTACGCCGCGCAGTGAAACGGTCAATCAGCCTCACAATGTACGCGTACCGAGACCAACGCCAGCCACGTACAGCTTCTCGCCTTCATCCAGAACGAAGAGCTCATAACGGTTCGGTGCGTTCATGTTGCACGTCTATTGTAGAACAGGATGCTGTGAATACACTGTACATGTGGTGGCGAAGGATATAGCAAAGGATCTACTGTGGCGAGGGTGCCATGCTACTACTGCGACGCGTTGCTCACCTACTATACAGGAGAACGGCCTGCACGGAAGAGGAGTTAGCACATGGTAATGGACGGAGTAGTGGCATTGAATGCTCAGGACACGTTTTGTGATCACGGTGAATCATTGACAATAAATAACGGCAAAAGCCATAGCATCACAGCGACGAAGACAGAAAGCGTACTCACCGAGGGAGACGATGTCAAAGAGGTCGAGGTGGTTGAGAGCCAAGTCGTCGACAACTTTTAGCGCGAGAGCGTGCCTGCTGTTTGGTATTGTTTGTGTTGGCGCCCACTACGGCGCTTGCGTGCATTGGGTAGGGAGGCTCGAACACAGCGACCGCAAGCCTCCTCAAGCCTCCTCAAGGTCAGTATGCCGAATCTCTGCACGTCCGGACGCCGTCCAGCGCATTCTACGCATCCCTGGCTCCAAAACGAATGGCGATTTTTCCGGGTCTTGGAGTTGCGGTGCTGGATGGCCTGGACGGACTCCGGATGACGCTTCGCGCCCTTGCGCTCTGAACGCTCACGCCCCGCTTGTCTCCTGCAGAAAATGCCGACCCGGTTCTCCAAGACTCGCAAGCACCGCGGCCACGTCTCGGCCGGTCATGGTCGTGTCGGAAAGCACCGCAAGCACCCCGGAGGTCGTGGTCTCGCTGGTGGTCAGCACCACCACAGGTGCGTCTGCGGCAATTCCGCTCGCAGCACCCGAAGCTGACGTCTGCGTGGCATTCTGCGCAATAAAGGACAAACTTCGATAAGTACCACCCTGGTTACTTCGGTAAGGTGGGTATGCGCTACTTCCACCTGACCCGGAACCAGTACTGGTGCCCGATCATCAACGTCGACAAGCTCTGGACGCTTGTGCCTGCGGAGGAGAAGGCTACCTTGAAGGAGGACTCTGAGGTCGTGCCAGTCATTGACACCCTCCGCCACGGTTACGCGAAGGTCTTGGGCAACGGACAGTGCGTTTCGTTCAGTCCTCATGCGTTCTTCGCAAAACTAAACTTTTCTTCCAGGCTGCCCAAGCTTCCCTTCATCGTAAAAGCCCGTTTCGTCTCCAAGAAGGCTGAGTGCGTATTTTAGCTGAGTTCATACAAGACCAACGCACTAAAACCATTTTACAGGCGCAAGATCAAGGAGGCGGCGGTGTCGTTAAGCTCGTTGCGTAGTTTTGCTTTGCTTTCCTTGCTATCATTCCTTCCTCTGGCACCCATGACCTGCACCCCACATGCATATGACGACGAGGCCTTCCTATGTAATCTATGCCGTCGTACACACGACACGACTTTGGCCTTACCGGCTTCCGCAACTTGGAGGACTAGTGCGGCTTGCACTGTTGTACACGATTGACTGTCGGTCGGGTGCTCGAAGAGCATGCGCTTGCCAGGCGAGCTGTCCAGTTGTAATCCAGGACGAGCGATTGGGGTGGTAGATCTTGTATCTTCTGTGCAACAGTTTAGTGCAAGTCCACCCTTTACATCATTTCGAAGAGAGCGAAAGCGCGATCCTCGTGAGCAAGGCTCGATATCTGCGACAGCCTGCCAAATGGTGCCATTGCGCCACCTCGATATTCTCAGACTCGGCAAGGGGGATCAAGACTACACCATCAGCGACCTCGGGCGCAGATGACGATGATACACGCGCGCCGCGGAAGACTTTCCGCAGGAGTGTTCAAGACACGGCGCGCCATGTTGTTGTGGGAGAATTGTGCTTGGTTGGTAATCTGAGGGTGCTGCGCAGACCGCCTCCGACGGAGCAACCGCTTATACCGCCAGGGATAGCGGGGACGCTACAAATGCACAAAAAGCAATGTTGTTCCAGAAGATATGCACGACAACGGTCTCTTTCAGTGCGAATTGTCTCGAGGCATGCGGCGAAGGCGTGGACGAAACAATTGTGGCGGCGGCGGGGCGCCAGACTCGGGTTTGCCGGCCGGAGTGCGCGCCAGAGTGAGAGTCAGCAGTACAAGGCTTCTTCCAGCCATCTCTGCGAGCTTCACACCCATTCAGCTCTCGAACTCTCATAACCCTGCCTCTGCGAGGCCGTTTCATGAGCTCGACCCTCCAGAGCATCGCCCGCGCCTGGGGTGAGTGACGGCGGCTTGCGTTTCGGGACCCCGCTGATGCCCCGCTCTGGCTGAAAGACGTTCCAATCCCGACTCGCAGGACACAGCATCCTCGCCGAGGCCGCACAGCTCCCACCGACGCTCAACCAGCAACCGCCATGGCCCAGCCGTCCGACGCCGTTGTCATTAACATGGCCGACCTCAGTATCACCTCCCCGGGCGACTCGAGCACGTCTACGAAGAAGAAGCAGGACACTCTCTTCGGCCCTAACATTGGTATCGTCGCCAAAGGCCCGGAATGGACGGAGAGTCGTGAGAAGACCATCGATGAGCTCACACCTGAGATCGTGAGGGGATGGATTGCGAAGAGCAAGGAGGTGAGTGCCTACTTTGCTGTGTTGTGGCCTCCAACCCCTGCGCATTGGTGCGGATAGCGATGGCTGCACCCTATATCCTGTAGAGTCCGGGGTCAGCTCTCTTGGCCTATATGCATGCAGCCTGGCAATCATGGGCTGGCACTACGAGCCTTGCCGTCGCATGTCCAATAGGCTTCAGAGGAATAGCAGTGGCTCACTCGGCCATGTTCTCCTAGGCAAACCAGGCGACTACTACGCTTCAGGCCCTTGTCAACCTCAAGCGGCCTTCTCTCCGTCTCACTCCACTAGAAGTCGATTCCTCGGAAGAGATTGAAGAAGTTGATGCAAAGCACCATCACGGTCTGGAGTTCGAGTATGATTGCGACGCTCCCAAGTGCGCCATTTCTGTCCACGTTCTCGTTTCACCATCGCACCACCTTGCCGATCGCTCTGTCGGCAACGCACACACCAAGATCTTGGTGTTTGAGACCGTCACCGACGGCGGCTTCGGCAAGACACTGAAACTGGAAGAAGGCGCAACGCTCGAGCTTGGCCGCTACGAACACCAGCCGCACGTGAAGACTACTTCGGCCCAGTCGTCGCCCGACCTTGACGAGAAGAAGGCGGGTACCTCTGGCAGTGCTGCCGCATCCAACTCAGAGATCCCGTCGCTCTCCCCTGAGGATGGAGCGGAGGTCGCTAGCACCCGCAAGAGCAAGCGTTTCACCTCATTCCACTTCCGCAAACGCACGCACGAAGAGCGCACTGTCGCTGGTCCTGCTCTGGCTGTCGTGGATGTCGAAGCGAAGGAAAACGCCCACGACGAGAAAGACGAGTCCAATCTTGGTGTGAAGGCCATGATTCGTCTTTCTGCGCTCGATGACAACGGCAAGCCCCTCGCCTGCGTCAATGAGCAGACGACCTATCTCCACATCGTCCGCTTCGGGGCTCTCCCGCCTGCTGATGAGGATGACAAGCGTCCGTGGGTGGTCAAGGTCGTCAAGCGCGAGGCTACGGTGAGTATGCCGCATTACAGCACGAGGGTGCTTCTCACACGATGTGATAGATCGGCGCGCACACTTTCCATCTGCACGAGATCTACGGCCTGTCCAGCTCTACGACCAACCCTACTGCCCCTCAAGCAGCGGTTCCCACGACTTATCCG
The DNA here is from genome assembly GCA_001910725.1 of Phanerodontia chrysosporium. Lineage (NCBI taxonomy): Eukaryota > Fungi > Basidiomycota > Agaricomycetes > Polyporales > Phanerochaetaceae > Phanerodontia > Phanerodontia chrysosporium. Next base: position 444,996 of record MJGA01000002.1, read on the forward strand.
CCTACGGGCACACCAGCCCCGCCGCAGGAGGACGAGCCGTCGTCCGAGTGTCTGCTTTGCCTGTCTGCGCCCCGCGAGGTCGTCCTCCTCCCATGCCGCCACCTCGTCGCCTGCCGCGACTGCGCGATCAACATGATCGAGTTCGGTGCGGGTGGACAGATCGTGCAGAACGACAGCACGCCTGCGGCTGGTGCCGACGGCGAGAACGCGGAGGGCAACGAAGAGAACCCCGGTGGTAACGCGGGCGAGCAGGAGGGCGCTGCGCCAATGCCCACACCCATTCCTACCGTTGTTCCGACTACCAACACTCGCCGCAAGCGCAAGGCCAAGGGCTGGTTCTGCCCCGTCTGCAGGCAGCGTACGTACATTTCTCTCTCGTGCCGTCAGCGCATTTATTGACAAACTCTACCTGTAGCATACACTTCTTGCCTTCGCATTACCACGACCCCGCCCACCAAAGATACGGCCTCTGAGAACGAGCAGCTGGAGACTGCCGACATTACCGATCACCCTCTTGCTCCCTCTTCGCCTGCTCAGCCGACCAGTCCGTCGCGTGGCGGTGTGCTTAGCTCACTCAGCCGCCCTGGCTTCCTCAGGACGCTGACAACCCGGCAGCCTCAGCCAGACCTTGAACGTGGTCAGCCTGCCACTGCCGCTGCGGCCTAGACGCATATACTAGCCCCCTGAGTAGTTCCGTATCCCCTCCTCTCCCGTCGACACACGACGTTGACTGTTGTACTAATTGCTGCGATTTGGATCGGAACTGTCCGTTTTTCCGTGTTGTAGGTATTGCTTGGTATTCTCTTCCCGTTGTATCTTGTATAGTTGCTCTTCCGTTGTGGAAACGACTTGTCCTATGCTGTTCGTTGTAGTATAGTGGTCCGGAAGACATGGATTCTGTTCTCAACCTATCTTGGCTACTCCCGGCGGCATCATGTCGTTTGACTGCGCTTGCCCATGTGCCTCTCGCATATGTCGTGTGAAATTGCAGGGTCAGCACCTGCCACCGCCTACCATTCTGTGCGTGGCGGGGCAGTGTGGCACAGCGACCGAGTTGTGTGTGTCTGTGTGAGTACGATCCACGCCATGCGGCGGCAAGAGATAAGATTACACGCAGCCTTTTGATGCGTTACAGCGCTTAGATCAAAGCACAGCGACCCCCCGCAGAGCACGACTCTTCCACAATCACCACGTCCTCTCCCAGCACTACTTTCATGTTATCCTTCGCTTTTTACCCACAATAGCTTGAAGTGTGCATAATCGACCGTCTTGAAGATGTCGACCGACCCGTACCACGCCGTGCAGCAGGAGATCCAGAGCTCTCTGCAGGCGGCATCGACCTTGCGCGCGTCGTATCTGCGTATAAGGAGCACTGCGCGTGAAGAGAGCGAAGAGCTTGTGTGGGCACGTAATGAGGTGAGTCTGTGGGTCTCCTTCTCATGATACGCATATATTGAGGTTCCTGAAGCTAAAAGCAACCCTCGCCGCGCTCGAGGCAGACTTGGAGGACCTTGAAGAAAGCGTCAAGTGAGTGTCTGGTCAGTTTACACATCCTGCTGGTCGTACGTCCCATTGCATGAAGCCAGCCTTACACGTACTCTCAGGATTGTCGAGAACACTGGTGCGCGGATGTTCGGTCTCGAAGAAGCGGAGGTCATGGAGCGGCGGCGGTATGTGGGCTTCGTGCGCAAGGAGATTGACGTACGTTCCCTGTATTCTATGTATCGCTGCCTCCTATGCTGACGAGCACATCCGGGAAGGGCAGAACATGCGCGCCGAGGTCGACGCTGAGTCTGGGGCGCGTTCGCGCCCGCTCTCGCGTATACCGTCGCCGGGGCCACTCGGCAATGGAACTGCACCCGATGACGACCAGTCCGAGTGGGCGCGCCAGGAACAGCAGGTGCGCGTAGATGCGTGTGTGTCGCGCCCCGGATGCTGACACGCGTTCGGCTGCTGTAGATGATGATCCGCGAGCAGGACCGCACGATCGAGTCCATTGGGATGACGCTGAACACGCTGCATGAGCAGGCGGGGCTGATGGGTCAGGAGATTATGGAGCATAACGAGTTCGTCCATTCAATTCCTCTTTGCTCCAATGAATCGCTGACTTGGTAACGAAAGGATGCTCGATGACCTCGAACGAGGCGTAGACCGCACGGACTCCAAATTGAATGACGCTATGCGAAGAATGAAGAGATTTATTCGTCAGACAGAAGGTATGCGGCGTTCCGCAAAGTAATACATGGTCGACTGACGACCGTTTGTAGAAACAAAGTCGGGTTGGTGTATAGTTATCCTCATCGTAATTCTCATGGCCCTGCTGCTAGCCGTTATCCTTGTATGACGGCTTCTCTCTAGGACTTATCGTTTGACTTAGAGCACTTCTGCTTTCGTCCATCCTGGAACTGGTTACAGAACTTTTCATTGCTACCTGCGACTGAGTGTCGCCTAATTTACAACTACCTGCAGAAGGATTATACCATATTTTTCGGATCCACGGTTTGGAGTGTCACAGCTGAGCTCCGACTTGTTTCCGTTGCTCATCCTTGCCAGACAGCGGGGCCAGCTATAACATGATAGTGAGTTCCATGTAGTCAACGATGGTATGGATTCACTCACGCGCCGGGTAGCCGGTGAAGTTCTTCGGCAGGTTGTAGATGTTGATGAGGATACCGGGCTCGTACTGCGAGACGCGTTGGGTCAGCGGTGAGATTCTGGTCACCATAACAAGATTTACGCACGCCGGTGTAGACACCTGGGATCGACACGAGCGGGCCCGGGGTGCCGTTGCCACCGTTCTCGACGTTGAGTTGAGCACATCCGATGTAGAACTGTGCACCGCCATAGGAGCTGGCGACGTGAAGGGCGATCTGCCTAGGGTCAGCTTCAAGGTCGCTATATACAGTTCGCGACGGCCTACCTGCTCGATACGGAGGAGGTACTGGCCACTGGGAAGGCTCTTCGGGATCGTGAACGTGACCTCTTGCTGCGCTGAAATATGTTGTGAGTGAGGAGACCTGTATCCTCGCGAGTGACCTCTATACTCACTGGTATCAAAACGAGCTGGCCATTCTCGAACTGTGGCTTCTCCTCGTAGATCTTGAACCAGGTCTGGCCAGTGCCGGCCTCGGGCGAGTTGGCGGCTGGGGAGGCCGGGGACATCATGACGTCGAGGTACTGTGAATTGACGGTCAGTTTAATCACGCGCACAGTAATATGATCCAGTAAACATACTCCTGGGTGGTAAATTGCGCTGTTCTACACTAGAGGTGAGCACACTTCTACCGTCACTTGAAGCTGAACTTTTGCTTACCGCTGCGAAGTAGTTGTTAGTCATCTCAGGAAGGGCTGCAGGACGACAGGCTACGCACCCTTGAATCCAACAGTGTCACCGCGGAAACCGTAGCGGTCTGCGTCTGTCCTGCAGTGTTCTGCAGGTCCAGCTCGTAGCAGCGAAACTCGGGGCTTGTGACATCAGTGACCTATGACATGTATGAAGCTGTCACCACCCGGGCGATGACGTATGGATGCTCACTGGTCCGTTACTGTAGTGGTTCTGGGTCTCGCGGACATAGACCCAATCCCCGGTGACGGTCCCTGCATGACACGATCAGTGTTGCGACAGTGTTGCAACGAGGCGAAACAACGCACCGCTAGGCTCAATAAAGTCGGGGAAGGTGTCTGGAGAAACGAGTCAGTATTGACGAGCTCTAGTATCGGGACTGTACTCACAGTGTCCCAGGACGAATGGCGCAGAGACGACAGCGAGAACGGCGAAGAAGGCCTTCATCGTTGAGACTGTGCAGTGCAGGCAGGACTGTTTGCTAGACCTCAGCGGTGAGGATCATGCAGCCCCTGCCTGAGTCTTTTATACCTTGTCATCCACGGCCGATATGCCTGCTTGCCGACGATGCCTGCCGACCACCGTGCACTCTGAGGCAATTCACTGCATCAAGCCTCTGTCATGTCAAAAAACCCGAATCTACGAGCTAGCCAAAAATAAGCACTCCACTCATTTCGTCCAGGTGCGCTTCTACGCGCAATTGACCTCCGTGCATGCCAAACGTCACTGCGTCCCGTGGTGAAGAGGCCGACTTTGGATTAAAGAGACGACAGATCGTCGGGGAAGCGAGAAGCAGGTGCGTTCCCGAGTATGGCCCGTGAGCGCACACAACTGGTTATCTGATACGTGGCAAGGATACCCACCGAATGCGACGGAAGATGCGACACGGATCTTGTCGTCTTCGTACCGGCGAAAATGGCTGTGTTAAACCGAACATGATCCCAATGCGGCTACTCGCAATTCCAAGTCATAGTAGCGTACGCACGCGAGATGATCCATGTTCACTGCGGTATTGCACCGCCGCGTTTCCATTTATCTTACTACTGTGCTCATCTCGTAGCCTTCTAGGCCGTCCGCGGGCGAGGGGTGAGGCTGGTGGCATTAATCACCAATTCGACTCCCGGTCAAGTCTTCTCTATTATGCTAGAGCTTAATCAGCGGACCAACAGTGGATGAACAAATCGCAGAGTAGACCAGTATATACTCTCTCGGTACCGTCGAGGAATCTGAATGGGTGCGTGCTTTCTCGGGCTGAGCAATCGGTTCACCGTCTCAAGATCTTCGATGACTTCGTAGACTGGCAGCATTGCCAACATCCACGTGTACCAGTTTAATTACGAAGCCTTGTATCAAGCAGATGCTCGTACACGATGGCTTGGCAGTTGCACTCGTGATCAGCTCAAAGCAGGCGACCAGGCTTTTTTATTTTATTTTCGAGAATACGGATTACGACGAAGACAGATCGATCGATTCATTCCCTCAACTAGGTTACAACGAAACTGACGTTGCACAACGCCATCAAAGAGGCCTGCTCTGCTTGTAAATGACTTCTCGAGCTGTAAACTCATCCGTGCCAGACGGCAGGTCCAGCTAGCACACAATGGTCAGCTGGCTATCCTTTACATCTTGAGGTTTAGAGCACTTACGCGAAGGGTACTGGTATCCTGCAGGAACCGTGTAGATGTTAAGCATAATGCCGGGCTCGCGCTAATTCACGGTTAGCACGCTTTCGCTGTCAGCCATGGGAGGCAACGTACGCCGGTGTAAACGCCAGGAATAGACACAAGCGGGCCTGGGGTTCCGTTGCCACCGTTGACGACGTTCACCTGCGCGCACGAGATGTAGAACTGCGCGCCCTGGTACGTGCTCGCAGCATGGAGCGCGATCTGTTCACGTGTCAACTCATCGTGGATTGTACAGGACACGCAGGGACGGACGTACGTGCTCAACGCGGACCAGGTATTGACCGCTCGGAAGGGACTTCGGGATCGTGAAGGTGAAGGACTGGACGTCTACACAAGGGGATAGGTCAACAAAGAGAAAGGAAGACTGATTTCGGTCATCCTCACTCTCAGACGGGAAGGTGAGCTGCCCGTTCTGCATCACGGGCGGGATCTCGAAGACTTTGAACCACGTCTGGCCGGTACCAGCTTGCGTCGAGTTCGCGTATGGAACTGCCTTTGACATGTAGATGTCGAAATACTGGTTTTTACGCGTCAATCATGGACCAGACTTGGTCACGGTACGTGGACGTACGCCAGGATGGTAACGGCTTGGTTCTAGGAAGGATTTTAGTGGTGAGTCGAGACGCCTGCATATGTAGAGAACGAACCGCTGAGGAATATTCAGTTCAGCATGACGCATGCGTAAGGTAGAGTGAATGCTTTACCTTTAAAGCCGATGCTCTGTCCCGCCTGGACGGTGAGCGTCCCGGTCTGGCTTGCCGTGTTCGCAAGATCAAGCTCGTAACACCTAAACTCGGGATCATTGACGTCGGTCACCTGCGACAGGTGGTCAGCTCCTACGACAACTGTGAGAGGTAAGTCATGCTCGTACAGGTCCGTTCGAGTAGTGATTGGCCGTCTCTCGAATGTAAACCCAATCCTACAGGTCTGTCAGGTTCCCAAGATTTTGATAACACGCTCGGTTCACGTACGCCGTAAGTGACACCGTTGGCAATAAAGTCAGGGAACGTATCTGAAGTACGTTCGTAAGATGACGCGATATGACGACCGTGAACAGCACCTACAGTGGGCTGCAACAAGCGGCGCAAGCACGCCGGCGAGAGCGACGAGGAAGCCCTTCATTGTCACTTGCACGGAGATATCACTGAGCGATGACTATCGCTTTTCCGCCTCTGAATGAGTTCTTATACTGCTATACCGGCATTTCCTGTCGCTACAGGCCCGGTGCTCGCAGCTGTTACAGAGCCCAGCGTGTGCACAAGCGAGTTGTACGGCTGACCTATCCCATAGAGAGAAGCGTTGGCTTGGCATTGATAGAACGTAGGACAAAATGCCTCGCAATGCCAAGACCACTGTCATTGTCCGAGGACGAAGCAGCCTGTCGTCACCGACCTACTGTCCGCACGGGCCGTAGGCTGCAGGAGCCCTCTCCACACATCCGAGAAAGAACCACGTCTAAAAACCTCGGTACGGGAGAAGCTCCGAAATCTGTGGGGAAGTCTTGTCGTCGCTCAGAATGCGGCTAAACTGGGGCATTGCTTACCGACAAAATGCCTTCCGTACAGAGACAACATGTTTCCTCGGAATTTAGCTTACCCCGCAATAGATGATTCTGCGGGGTATTTGACACATAGCGCGTCGTTTCTCCATGGGGCTGACCAGTCCAGTGCCAGTATGTCGCGCGAGAAGGAGAGTGCATCCGGACCGCATGGGGTGGTCGTGATGCTTGCGGCGTGAGCTAGTCGATTCTGAGCTTCGGCACTAGGCTTGAACTCGCTAGCCAGTCTCCTAAGTTACGGAAGAGAGGTCGTTCCTTCTGGGGCCAACGCGAATTTGTGAACTTTGACACCCAGCCGCGCGGGAGACTGGAGCCGGCGCAGGTATCTGCAGGAGGATGCCGCCGGATATCGAGCCCGGGGAGCGGTTGCAAGTCCCGGGTTCGACCCCGGCCATGTAGGGAGTCACCCATCGCGGCACGAAGCTGTGACGCCATATTTGCCTTTGGGTACTTTTGGCACTCGGAGATAGGACGAGACATGTGCATAATGTTTTGTGAAAGTACAGCGTTGCAAGCCAATAGCGTCTCTCTCCTAGGGCAGCATCTATCCCTGCCAGACAGCGGGGCCAGCTGTGAGGGGCCATCAGTGACTGTGCGTGTTACTGGACCAAATCTCACTTACGGGCCTGGTAGCCGGTGAAGTTCTTGGGGAGGTTGTAGATGTTGATGAGGATACCGGGCTCGTACTGTAATAGTATCAGTATCTGGCTGTTCACATGTGGGTCAACACGTACGCCAGTGTAGACACCGGGGATCGCGACGAGGGGGCCGGGATTGCCGTTGCCGCCGTTCTGGACGTTGAGCTGAGCACAGCCGATGTAGAACTGAGCACCGCCATAGGTGCTAGCCACGTGGAGAGCGATCTGCGGTACGCACGGTCAGCGGCGTTGACCCGGCAGATAACGAGAGCATACTCGCCTGCTCGACCCGTGCAAGGTACTGACCGCTCGGAAGGCTCTTTGGGAGAGTGAAAGTGAACGACTGCTGGGCTGTCCTGGAGTCAGACTTGTCGACTGCTGCTTGGATATATGCACGTACTGGTCGAGGGGAAGACGAGCTGGCCGTTTTCGTAGACGGGCTTCTGTTCGTAGACCTTGAACCAGGTTTGTCCGGTTCCAGCCTGGGCAGAGTTGGCGGCCGGAGATGCCTTGCTCAGGTAGACAGAGAGATACTAGATGCAGTTGATTAGATCATGTTCGCCATGCCAGGCGACAGCCGCTTACTCCAGGGTGATAGATTGGGCCGTTCTGTGAGGTGTATCAGTTTCGAAAAATCGGAGTCAGCAGATTTGATGCTCACAGCCTGGAAGCCGATGGTAGATCCTGCATTGACGGTCTGGGTAGCGGTCTGACCGGCAGTGTTGGCGAGATCAAGCTCGTAGCAACGGAACTCGGGGTCGGTGACGCTCGTGACCTATTCACCGTCAGTATGCTGCCAAGGGTCATGCGCTAGGACATACCGGGCCATTGGAGTAGTGGTTAGCAGTCTCGCGGATGAATTGCCAGTCGCTGGAGACGGTGCTGCCGGTGATGAAGTCTGGGAACGTGTCTGGCCGAGGCGCAATTAGCTCATGCCGAGCACGCATAAACATAGAACAGACGTACAATGCGCGGCCGCGAGCGGCACGGCAACAGCGGCGAGGACGGCGAGAATAGCCTTCATCGTGTTGGATTTCCGGTGGAGGATGAGACTAGCCTCTACGCAGCCTCGCCCTTATATACTGTTGCTAGCCTATGGCTTCTATACCTCGAGAGGCATCATTGCACTTCTTTGCCTCAAATGAGACAAGAAAGGGCGAAAGCACGATAGGGCGCGGGACGTCGCGCGAGATACTTGCGCGACCCGTAGAAGCGCAAGTTGGGGCCCCGCAGGCGAAGGGGAATAATTCGAAGCGCACTCGTCCGACTAGCGTCCGCAAAGGTGACTGAGATGCTTGCATAGTGTGCGGGACAGAGCCTCTATGGCGTGCTATTCGACGGAAAAATGAGGTCGTTAGTGCCGAGCATTTTCCAAACCTCGGAAGACGACTTGCCCTTTAGCGGAGCATCAGCTCCAGAATAGGCCTATAACCCAGGCGAGCGGTAGTTCAACGCGAGCGTATACTGCTTAGTGGCCAACCAAGTGTCGACAGTTTGTCGAGACTCGAGCATCTTTCGCGGGGTTTTCACCCTGAGAGTGGCTCCTGCTGACCAGCGACCATGCTGGATGCCAAGCAACACATTGGATTCCTATTTTTAGGCAGATAAGACTTGGTTAGTCCGAGTAGCTGAAGCTAGCGCGTACGTAGTCGGTCTAGCAGCAGAGCAAAGGTGAAGTTCGAAGTGGCAAGTCCTTGGTGGCGGATGATGGGATCATGAGTTGAGACGTCGTGACACATTGCAAGCATTCGTTTTCAACGGCCTGGTGGTCTAGTGGTATGATTCCTTCTTAGGGTCCAATCCTGTCCGGGGATTGAACACATTTGGAGGAGGTCCCGGGTTCAATCCCCGGCTAGGCCCGTTCTTTTTCTTTCTTTTATACCACTTTTCTCTCACTCTATTCCGAGTCCTTTGAATTTTTGCTTCATCTCATATATTTACAATAATAGAAGTGGCATCGAGATTCGACTCGTTTCGAATCATGTTCGAGAAGGGCGGTGGCGGAAACGGGTCGAGTTGGGCTCATCTGACAACCAGCATCCAGCCATCCACCGTCTCCGTAAGGATTACAACCCCTCATGGCGTCCACGTCGCTCACAAGCTCGTCCGCCTTTCATAGAGTCCGAAAATTCAGCTCTTTTCCAGCGCAGGAACCTTGCCAAAGACCGCCGCGCCATAGAGCGCATGCGACGCAAGCATGGTAGGCTTACTCACCTGAGCTCAAGTCTGGACCGATGAAAGGTCATTCGGATACCTGGAGTTATCAACACGCTGCAACGGCATTCCTTTTTCATTGAGCCACGATCCAAAGCTCCCAGTTTCGTCCTTTCAGGCAAGAAAGGGAGACGACAGACCCTTATACTACTGTTCGCAGCGTGCAGGCAACTCTCTAGCAGCTAGGTATCCATTGTGTATTGAAGCATGGTACTAGTACACTTGCATTTCATGCCTGGAAATTTTACAACACTAGCTTGAGAAGGTCGCTCATGACACCCATCGCCGTGACAGCAGCGCCTGCGCCTGCGCCCTGGACGATGAGTGGCCGTGGGCTGTAGCGTTCCGTGTGGAACATGATGATGTTGTCGGAGCCGCCAAGGGAGGTAGCGAAGGGGTGAGTTGCGGGATACCTATGATAACTAGTCAGTCATGCCCAAGTATGCACGCGCAGAAGGACGCACTTCTCGAGATCTGCCTTTACTAGCCCCTTCTCGACATCGATGACACCAACGAAACGGAGCACAGCACCCTCTGCCGCAGCCTCGTTGCGGAGCTTGTCGAACTCGGCGTCGAACTCCGGAAGGCGGTCAACGAATGCGGAGCCGTCGGCAATGCCTTCGAGGGCAGACGGGACAAGCGAACGCGTCTGCACGCTTGCAAAGCCCTCGGCAGCGCGTTCTGGAGCGAGGGGATGCTACGAGCGAGGATGGCGAGTTTCCGCGCGACGTCGGCGCCGTTGAGGTCGTCCGCGGGGTGTGGCTCCTGAGGCATTGTTCAGGCCAGAACGCGAATAACATCCATGCGACGCACCGTGTAACCCTTCTCGCGAGCAACTCGCACAACCGACGAGAACGCGGGACCGCCTGCGCTCCCGGTGCTGAAGTTGTTGAAAATGTAGCTCATAGTGCCCGAGAAGACACCCTCGATCTTCTTAACCTGTTCACGCCCGTCAGAGGGGCAGTACACGGAGTCTGAAGCCAACACGACATACCTTGTCGCCCGTCGCGACGAGGTCCTTGAGGGGCTGCACGACAGGAAGGCCCGCGCCGACAGTGCTCTCATTGAGCCAGCGCGCGGCGCTCTCGCGGCTGGCCGCGAGGATCGCGTCGTACAGCTGCTGGGTGCCGGAGAACGCCTTCTTGTTCGGTGTCACGACGTGCACGCCACGGCGCAGGAACTCAGGGTACAAGTCCGCGACGGCCTGCGAGGACGTGTTGTCGACGAGCACGGCGGCCTCGAGTCCCGCAAGCTGCTCTGCGAGCGCAGGCAGGTCTGGCGCGGTCGAAGACGCCGCAAGCGCGCTCGCCCACGAGCCCGCGTCTACAGCGAGGCCCTCCGGCGCGAAGAGTGCGGTCTTGGACGACGCGAGTGCGACGAGGCGGAATGGGCTCGGCGCGGGGAGCGCGAGGAGCTGGGCGATGAGCTCGGAGCCCACGAGACCGACACCGACGATGGCGACAGAGAGAGTGGGTTTGCGGGGCATGGCTGTGATGTTACACAAAGTTGGCGAGGGCTGATAAGGCGACGCGCGAGGGCGGTAGGACGGGCGCAGAAGAGGCCGTGGACGAGCCCCGAGTCAGTGCACACTCAGCAGCTGAGGAAGATGGGGCGCAAGCGCCCATGCATACGCGGTCGAGATCTATCTTATCGCGTCCTCTCGCGTTGCTATTGGCAGCTTCGAGGTGTCGTTTCACTCGTGACGGTCTAGCTTGCAAATCATTACACATATCTACGCAGCATGAATAGGATTCCACTGGCACGCTCCCGCGTCGCCCTTGTCCAAGGCATCAATTTGCGCCATATCTTCCGCACTGATCTCGAAGTCATACACAGCAGCGTTCTCACGGATGCGGTCAGGGTTCGAGGACTTGGGCAATGGCGAGAACCTAATGGAAGCAAAGAGGTCAGCGCCCTGAGCGCAGGGAAGACAGGCGGCGACGCACCCGTGTTGCAAAGACCACCGGATAAGAACCTGTGGGATCGTCTTGTTGTACTGCAGCCTAGTCAATCATCGTTGCAGTCGCGGGTAAAAGTGACATGCCTTCGCTGCGACTGCCTCAAAGACAGGGTCGTTGAATGCGCCTCTGATCAGGGGGCAGTACGCCTGCACAATAATGCCTTTCTTCCGGCAATACTCGACGATAGGCCTCTGCTGGCAGTATGGGTGTAACTAATAGACAAGCACGATAAGCTGCGTCCCAACCTGGCGAGTTGCGTAACGTACCTCAATCTGGTTGACCACGGGCAGCTCGAGACCAGCCTCTAGAATTTCCTCGATGTGTCTGACGTTGCTATTCATGTGTAAGCATGCACCCAGCACCCACAGAGACACCTCCTCACTAGTTGCTGACGCCGATGCTCCGCACTTTACCTTCGTCTCGCTTCTTGATGAGCGCCCGCCATGTATCGAGGCGACGCTCCTTTCCAGAGAGGGGGGAATGGATCAGGTACAGGTCAATGTACTCTGGGGCGGGTTCAGTATTCGCAAAGCGATTCATGTGCAAAGCATACCGAGTCCAAACTTTTGGTACGACTCCTCAAAGCACCGCAGGGTGCTTTCGTAGCCGAAGTCAGGGTGGTAAATCTTTGATGCTGTCATAGGTTAGCTTTGCAGCCCTCCTGGCGTATGTGAACTGCACGCACTGACAAACAGCTCCTCTCGCGGAACGCCACACTCGCGAACGGCGCGGCCGACCTGCTCTTCGTTCTCATAGTAGCGCGCTGAGTCGATATGCCTTGCATTCGACTGAGCTCTGGCTGCGACGTAGGAAGCTTAGTTGACATACCTATATCCCGCCTCGATGGCGGCGATGCAACTGGGGTAGCAGTCCCAGTTCTGGTATACGCCTAGTCCAAGGATTGGTAGGTCATAGCCTGTGCGGGTGGTCAGTGGGGCGATATCACCAGGTGCATAGGGGACAGACCGGACAAGAGGTGGAACTTGGAACGAATGGACAGACTCTGACACTTAGCCATGGTACCGGTGTTTCTTATCCTCACGTCGCGTCAGGACAAGCAGCGAAGAACGCGTAGATAAATACCTTATCGCCCTGACTCACAGACTCTCGAATGATTTCGCATGCACGTTTTCCCCTCTTCTTCCCGTATCGACCCCTCATCGTATCACGTCATTGCCGTCTTAGACCAGAACGGCATGGCATGCAACACTACCACGGGACCTGAAAAAAGATCCTTTTCGGCGGCTTATATTCTAGGACGGTTTTGAGGTCATTCTATTAGGGCCGTACGCATCTGAAAGGGGAACGTTCAGTATGGAAGAGGGATATGTAGCTGACAAGTTCATCGAGGAAAGCGGGCGCCCGATAGAAAGCGCGTCGTCTCGCAGCGTCATCGCACGTGACAGCCACATGGACTTTGAACATGCCGCTGCAGGCAGAGTTCGTCTGTGTTTCCTCGACCACGACGACCACGGCAACGACCTCGACGGCGGCCAACATACTCTACTCCTAACATATAGTCTACACATCTACTGATTCCTTACGATATGTCTTCCGTAATCGACAGCCCGCCTCGCGCACCCCCCGTCAAGTACAGGACCCCGCTCGGTACACGCTGGGAGAAGGAGAAAGCCGCTGCTGGTCAGGGCGCGTTCGACTATCCTGACGACGCCAAGTTTGTTGGGCCGTGGATCATCGGCGAATGTGTCGGCAAGGGCGCGTCGGGGCACGTCAAGATCGCGCGGCACCGACGCACGGGGCAACTTGCCGCGGTCAAGATCTTGCCGCTGCAGCCCTTTGTGACGAGCCGCAACGCACAGTCCGCCGCTAAGAGCGAGAAGCAGCGCATGGGCATCGACCGCGAGATTACGATGATGAAACTCATGAACCACCCGAACATCATGCGCATCTACGACGTCTACGAGGGAGAGAAGGAGCTCTACCTCATTCTCGAGTACGTCGAAGGCGGTGAACTCTTCGATTTCCTCGTCAACCGCGGCAAGCTCGCGCCGCTGGAGGCGCTTAGCTACTTCAAGCAGATTGTGTACGGTCTCAACTATGCACATACGTTCTCTATTATCCACCGCGACCTCAAGCCCGAGAACATCCTTATACACTCGCTGGATCCGCCGCTCATCAAGATTGCTGACTGGGGCATGGCTGCCTTCGCTCCGCCGACGCTACAGCTCGAGACTAGCTGTGGTAGTCCTCACTACGCTAGCCCGGAGATAGTAAACGGACATCGCTATACTGGGACCGCGACTGACATCTGGAGCTGCGGCGTCATTCTGTATGCGCTTCTCACTGGTCGACTTCCTTTTGACGACAAGAATGTTCGGACCCTTCTGGGCAAGGTCAAGCTGGGGAAATACGAAATGCCGGCCTACATCGACCCCCTTGCCAAGGACTTACTGTCGCGTATGCTCGTCGTTGACTGTAAGAAGCGGATCACGGTGAGCAGACTAGTCGTAGGCATTGTCCCGTGAGCTCATCTTATTTCCAGATGTCCGATATTCTGGTACATCCTTGGCTTCAGAGCGATACCCCTGGAATCACCTATGTTCCTGCTCCGACCGTCGACGAGTTGGCCAAACCGCTACCTTCTGCTAGACATATCGATCGCGATCTATTCCATTCGCTCTGCGTTATCTGGGGCCGCCACGCAGATTACGAACAAATCAAGGCTGACTTGCTAAGTCCTGCTGGCGAAGGCACTCTGGCGAAGGCTTTCTATTTCTTGCTTCAGAAGCATCGTGAACGTACTATGGAAGAACACGGCATCCTCATGGACGACATCCTAAAGTCTCCTGGTAAAGTCGTCGTCAAGCAATACGCTACTCCCAAGTACCGAAGGGGCGAGTCCGAGATTGTTATGTCAACTAGACCTGTGTTTCCAACGGCGTCTACTCTCTCGGAGCCTGGTGCTGCTGCCTGTCGCTCTCCGTCTCCAGTGCGGCCGATTCAGATTCCTGCACTTCCTGCTATGGAAAGAACTTCGTCCCGAGAGCATCCTCCTTCTCCGGTCGGGCCGCGTCCCCAGCGCCCACGGCCTACGTCTTCTCCTATTGGCGATAATCGCGACAGCACTGGGTCACCCGCTCCTCGGACTAGCACGTACACTGCTGATGCACGCTCTCGCATACACTCTGCTGGTTCTCCGACTCCTGTGCGCAAGCTCCAACTGTCCGATGTGCTTGCTGGTCTACCGCAACATGCAAACCCGCATCAGACTCGCTACCCTGGGTACTCTGGAACTTCTCGGCCTCCATCAGTTCTCCCGCCTGTCGCGTCTGGCCAATCCGCGCAGGGATCGTCGGCAACCGCTGCAGGCAGGATCTACGCACCTGCTCCCGTGCCTGCCCTGGAACCGAAGATCTTGCCTATGATCACCGCGCCGAAGGTCGCCGACGCCGAACTGCAGAAGGCGATCGACCAGTACGCGAATATGGTCAACGAGCGTGTGCAAACCTGGAACACGGCGCAGTCGCAGCGCGCGTCCGAACAGTCGGCCGTGGCCCCGGGTGAAGGTTGTGCTCCGCCTCTGGATGCCCACGTCCGGCGCAGCTCTCGCCAAGTGGAAGCTACACAAACGCGTCACGATGTGTCTCGTCATGACGAGTGCAAGGCTAACAAGGAGAACGTCGAGCAGGTCGATCCAGCCCCGAAGGCGCACCAGAGCACTGCCGCAGGCGGACTTGGGTTTGGCTCCTCGGTTCCAATGCCGAACGCCCCGCTCGGAAAGGAGATGGCTAACCTGCTCGTCCTAGGAGGGCCTGAGAAGAAGGATAAGAAGCACCGAGGTAGGTTATTCTCGCCGAGCTACGTATTTTCCTCGACTGACTCGAGCGGCAGCGTCTGGTCTGGACGTTGGTTCACCATGCTTGCAGAAGCGCGGCACATTCTCCTCCATGCTCGGCTCACCGATCCCTATGTCTCCCCCGCCATCGACGCTCCTCGGTTCCCCCGCTGTCGGCGAGTTCAAGGGATGGTTCTCGAACCTCTTTCACTGGAAGGTGCAGTCGTACCTCCTGTACTCGATGGACGACGTGCAGACGAGCCGGACGGAGGCGCGCCACCTGCTGCAGGCGCTCGGCATTTCGGTGCTCGAGGACCTGCAGTGGGGCATCCTCAAGTGCCGTGTCGAAGACGTGTACGAGCACGGCAGCCTTGTGCAGAAGGCGACGCGCTTCCGCGTCGAGGTGCATTCCGCCGCGGGATACGCCGCCGCCGCCAGCAACACCGGCGGGCAGGCGACGCCGCGCTTCGCGAGCCATGCGATGTCCCCGCAGATGGGCCGTGCGCCGCTCCCGTACGAGAGCGTGATTGCGCTCGTGCTCGAGAAGGGCTCCCTCACGACGTTCAAGGCGGTCTACCAGCGCGTCAAGGCGGATTGGCGGCTCGATGCTCTGCAGAGCCCGCGTGCGTCGCTTGTTGGAGGGGCAGCTACGCCCAGCATCGACCAGCGGCTGATGGCGTGAGGAGCTCAATTTCTGACCCTAGAAGATGTCTCGTATAGAACAGGGCTGTGGCGTATGCTGGCTCAACACACATCACTCGTTTTTGTAGACTACATCATCCACATTCATTTTGTGTATCCGTTCGTCGCCAATTGATGCTATGAGCTGCAGACCATGTTCCGCATAGGGATGACATTGGGACAATGTAGACGACAATAAACCATGAGAACATAAGGCATTAGCACTGGACTTTGTCGTAGCGTCTAGATCTTCCCAAGAAGGAGGTTTTTGCCCATTTCGCGGGCCGTGATACGAGCAGTGTTATAGAACGAGACATAGTCGAGCGTCGAGGACAGCATGTCCGCGAGGCCGAATGGAAGCATCAGCGGGATCCATCCTATCACAAAGCGTGAGCAGTAGAAGACCATGAGCGACGCACATACGCACCCCTAGCATATTCTAGCGCGAAGCAGCCCTCGTGCATCTTGTACTGCTTCATGTGGCCCCGGCGGAGATGGTGCACGGAGCCAGCGGGGTAGCGCTCCTTCTCGAGGTTCGGTGGGGCAAAGGCCCACTGCTCGCCGACGAGGATGTTGAAGTAGTCGTCGGCAGTGTGCATGCCGGTGTGACCTTCGGTGCCCAGCGGCGTGCCAAAGACGATGAGGTACTCCGTGATGCTCGCGTGGATGATGTACATCGCGCCCATCGCGCCGCCCGCGTTGTTGAATACCCACTCGGACGTGTTCGGGTTCAGCGCGACCATCGTGCTCGGGTACGTCGCGGTCAGGTTCTGCGCAATGTAGTTTGTCATGAACCAGGTGTCGTCTGGGTGCGGCGCCGCGGCGATCGCGGCTTTCGCGAGCTCGTGCAGGCTCTCCGGGTCGAAGACATACCACTGGTCCTGTTTAAAGCGTGTTAGCCTACAGGTATGCATGCCCGCCAAAACGGCTGACCTTGATAGTGTCAAGGTACTGACACGTCACGTAGAGGACCGCGGCACCGACGAGGCGCAGCAGCCATTTCTTAACACAGCTGCCGCCCGCTTTCGGCGTCGTCTTGGTGGTCTTCGTCTTGCCAGTCGCCATGGTCGTCGACGTCGTAGATGTAGAGGAGCTGCGTGCGCTGCGAGACGACGAGATGGACGTTGGGAACAAGACGAGACTCGTTCGTTTTTCGCGCGCGACTGGCTCGTACGAGACTGCCAGTCGCGTAGTCAGCGCGCCTGAGTGATGGGTGTGGATCGGCTCGCGCGAGCCGGTGATGACCATCAGACCCTGGCGAACCGAACCGCCAGGCCGCCACGTTGAGCCTTCCCTGTTGGTTCGCTCCTGTAACCCTCCCTCAGCCACCCAAAACTATCGCTGTGCCCTTCTCCATCTGCGGCCTATCTTCACCCCCGTACTTTCCCTGCACGCAGCCCTTGCTTCTACCCGTTCACGACCCCAAAAAAACGATGGCAGCGCGCGGACGCAAGGCAGCCAACGGCGCCTCAGAACCAGCATCGGAGGCCGAGTCAAATTACGACGGCAGTGCGCCAGGCGTGAGCAGCATATCGACGCTGCTCACGACCCCCGCGGTCGGTGTGGAGCGCGACGAGGTGAAGGTGAACAATGCGAGCGTGTCGGACATGAAGCATGCGTGCGACGACGCCTTGAAACGCGTGAGTACCGTGGCCTCTGATGCACCCTCCCCGCCTGCGGCGGCGTGCCTTCCGCACCGCGCATGCAGGCCTGCGTCCTGCCTGCAGTTGCGAGTGCGCGTCGCCCGCGGCGCCCCTCTCCTCTGTGCTGTGACCTCGCCGCTAATAAACTCTTCCGCCGTGACGCAACAACCCTATCGGTCGCGTGCCGCACTAGTTCCTCTCACGCCCGGACCTCTTCAAACAAATCTACACACACACCGACGTGCGCCTTGGCCTCGGCTGGGCAAGTGTGTTCGTCGCTGGCCTGACTGGCCTCTATGGCTACAAGGTTGACTTCGAGAAAAGCAAGCCTGTCGTATGGGCGGGCCTTATCTTGTGCGTAGCTGGGCCCGGGTGGTCGCGTCCGGTGCTAAACCTTGTCCACACTCAGGTACATTCTTTTGACATCACTCCAAGCCCTGTACGCATATTTTGTCGAGGGCGATATCGTGTTTGTTGGCAAGCGTAAGACGCTTGACAAGCGGGTGAGTACAGTTGCTCATCGTCAATAAGTTTTGCTTTGACACGACAACAGATCGTAACCGAGCGGATAACGATCTCGTCAACGTCAACGTCCTCGAAACCCGACGCACCTCCTGCATACGAACTGAGCCTAAACTTTGTTCGCTCGACGTCGGGCGGCAAGAGCCTGCTGTCGAAGGGCCGGTCGTCGGTGCGGCGCGGGTACAATACGTTCTTCGACGAAAACGGCGTACTCGACCAAGAGGAGTTTGAGCGGTGGGTTGGTGGTGCGGTCGCCGCCGTCATGGAGGGCAAGCAGAACTAGCGACGCTGGCTGGCTAGCGGGGGATACAGATTGGGCTCGGGGCGTCGGATGGGTTTGATACCATACATGCATGTACTTTATCTGTCATCGTTTCTTTCTTATTGCATTTATCAATGTACTGCTACGCTCGATATTCAGCATCGGTTGGTCACAAGAACTTGGTTTCCCCAACTATGGCGGCCACGGCGGTAATTGCTAGTGATTACTCTAACCCCAAGAATGCCATGTTGGTTCTCTCGCACAAATTGCAATGCAAAGTCGTCGCTGGTGAGAATTTTGAGCTGTCGGATGGTTTGTACAAGGGTTCCCGTGTCTAGATTCTCGGAGTTGTAGCTTTGCACGGATCACACCAGTAGACATCCCGAGGAAAAAACAATCGTACAGTAGTATTATAGGAGACGGCAAAATAATACATAAATAGTACAACAGACCCGATAGAAATGAACTTAAACTTCCTGAGACTCGCCCTTCTTGCCCTTCTGGGTCTTGCTTGGGAGGAGCTGAGGGAGTGGTGAGCCAGTGAGCTTCACGAGTGTAGAAACCACGTACTGCAGGGTCAATGTGTGGCACGACACCACCTTGCGAGATGACGACGTCACCGAGGAGCTTGTTCAACCTGTGCGAGGACCACAGTCAGCTCAATGGCCCAGAACAGCATACAAGAGTGGGACTGACTCCTCGTCATTGCGGATGGCAAGCTGGAGGTGACGGGGGACGATACGCTGCTTCTTGTTGTCTCGCGCAGCGTTGCCGGCGAGTTCGAGAATCTCGGCCGCGAGGTACTCAAGGACGGCGGCCAGGTAGACTGTACGGGCCGGTTAGGCAGAATTCGAGACTTGAGAGGATTTATAAACGCACCTGGGGCACCAGCACCAACACGCTGAGCGTAGTTGCCACGCTTGAGGAGACGGTGGACACGGCCAACAGGGAACTGAAGGCCGGCCTTCGCAGAGCGGGACTGCGACTTGCCAGAGGCCTCGCGGCGGCCTTGCCGGACTTGGACTTGCCAGAACCCTTGCCAGACATTGTTGCTTGTGGTGTGAGAGTGGGTGGGTGAAAAGCTTGGGGGCGAGGGTGGCGGAGGCGTGCAAAGATGAGGGAGGGCTGCGAGCCTGCTCCTGCTCGTCTTTATATTGACGCGACGGTCGGCAACCGCCGAGGGGTCACGCGTCTAGTTTGTTTGTTTAATGGCAATCAACGGTGTGTCACGTGCCTGCGCGTCGGCCAAACAATCCATTTGGGGACACGCGCCTGTATAAATACCAGCTTGGACGGAGACCACGACCACCCATACCTCTCTCGCGTACCACCACCACCCTTCGCCGCCGCCCACTCTACCCAGCCTCTCTCATCGTTAGCAATGGCCCCCAAACCCGCCTCCACTGCCGGCAAGGCCCCCGCCTCGACCGCTTCCAAGGCCCCGGCCAAGACCACTGAGTCCAAGGCGGCGAAGAAGACCTCTAAGCCTGCCGCGTCGGGCGCTGACAGCGACAAGAAGAAGCGGCGAAAGTCGCGCAAGGAGACCTACTCCTCCTACATCTACAAGGGTGAGCTGGACTTGTAGCATCGCGTCCAAAGCGGGTTCTCACGCGATGGTAGTCCTCAAGCAGGTCCACCCTGATACTGGTATCTCCAACAAGGCGATGGCCATCCTCAACTCGTTTGTCAACGACATCTTTGAGCGCATTGCGACTGAGGCGTCTAGTAAGTCGCAATTGCACTTGAAACAAGAGTTGCTTGCTTATCAGCCTCCAATAGAGCTCGCGTCGTACTCCAAGAAGTCGACGATCTCGTCACGAGAGATTCAGACCGCTGTTCGCCTCATTCTGCCGGGTGAGCTGGCCAAGCACGCTATTTCTGAGGGTACCAAGTCGGTGACCAAGGTACGTACACCTGCCTCTAGGCTGTGGCCTTCGGAGCTGACTTGTCTATGATAGTTCTCGAGCGCTGGTGCCAAGTAAATTTCTCTGTATCTCGGGACTTTCTGTTGCTGTTGTATTGTATCTTGTACTGTTTATTTATAATTTTCATCCAGCGTTGTCTTCCCCCAGATCTACACACTTCTGAGATCGTGCATCGCAAGTGAGAATCCGGATCATGTGTGCAAGGCAAATCCACGTCGACTTAATTTGGTGTGGGTGCGTGGCACTGGCAGGGTTCGCGCGCCAAGTTCCCAGGTGAGTTGCCAGGCCACAAGGTTTGTCGACGGAGCTGCCCCTTGAGCTTGGCCTATCACAGCGATCGGAGTACACATGTACTTTACGTTAATCTCGGCACAATGGGACGTGCGAGTGCTGCGCGGTGCATGTCCGCTGTGAATGGAGACGAGCGGCGGAACTTGGTCGGTGCAGCGCGCACTCGGGCACTGCATGCTGGCGGCTGTTGAGCCAAACTCAACGCGGGCTGGCAAAGGCTATCCTCCATCGAGGGAGAAGTGCCGCGAAAGGCATCCGGACCGAACTCGGGACGACAAGGTTTGATGGGCCCCTCCCGCACCGCTCGCATTTTGCACGAAGATTGCCTCCAACTCCGCAGGAACCCAGTCAGTTGTCACGCCCCCCAGCCCTCGTACGGCACTCACCCGAACTTTCCATGCAACCACCACCACCACCACCGCTCGAGCTCCTCTACCACATCTGCGCCCCGCTCATCGCAGCGTACATCGACGACCTGCTCGCGGGGCGCCTCAAGTACTGCGCCCCACCCCCGCCAGGCGAGACAGACGACGCTCAGGAGGGCGCCCCCACGCCGTACGACGACCCCGCCCTGCGCGCGCCCAACCCCGTGCTGCCGCTCCTCCAAGCGTCCGTCCGCGTGCGGCACGCCGCCCTCATGGTGCTCTCCGATGCTCTGGGGATCGCGCTCGACAAGACGGGCGTCGGCCGGTGCGTGCCGTCCCTGCCCCCGCCCGCTGCCCCCGCGTGGTACCATGCGCTGACGCGTTCCCCCCTCCCTCCCCCTCCCTCAGCCTCGCCGCGAAGCCGTGGACGCGCATCGAGCCGGTGCGGCGCGCGCTGTGGGCCGCGCGGCACACGCCGTTCGGGCGCGGCGCGCCGCTCGCAGTGTGCCCTCCGCTCCGCACCCCCGCGCCGTTTCTCCAGACGTACGAGCGCGTCGCGTTCGCGATCGAGGGCTTCCGGCACCTCCGCGCGCATCTCGCGGGCGGCGTCCCCGGCGTGACGGACGGCGCGCTGGGGCCGATGGCGCGCCGCGCTGCGCTCGAGGCACACCTCGCCGCGTTCCCGTTCATGCAGATGATGCACCACATGTGCCGCTACAAGCCTGTCGTCCGTGGCGAAGCCTTCCGAGAGCTGGCGTACGGACGTCTGTTTGTCACGGTGCTGCTTGCCGGGTACGGTGCGTCCGGATCTTGTGTCTGGCGCGGGCGTGGTGGTGCTGACGTTCGTGGCTAGGCTTCATCGTCTGCGAGCGGGTGCAGTACTCGCTGGATTGGCTTGTGTTCACGCCAGACGACTTGATTCCACCTACACTCCAAGTGAGTGGCACATCCCCTCGGATCGATGGACTGCGCGTACTGACGCTTATCGCAGTGTGAGTACGACACATGCATGGATCTCTTGCGGTGGATAGACACGCTGGAGGCATGGTACGACGGGGTGCGCTTCCACGGGAACGCGGACCTTTTGTCCATGGAGGACTTTTTTGACTTTGGGAAGGCAAGCATCGCGAGGCTACTCATCCCCGACTAACACCTGACAGGCGTCGGCCCCCCTGTCTCTGCTTACGTGGCACACAGATGCTCACGGGGCTCGCGCCGCTCGAGGTCGACCCGGCCGACGAACAGGTGTACTCGCCGGTGATCGCGCAGGTGCGCGCGGTGATGCGCCAGCGGAGGAGAGAGGTGCAAAACTACATGGCCAAGGTGACGATCATCATGGAGGAGCGGCAGCGGCAGCTCGCGCTATCGCCGTGAAGGTATGCTCCGGGCTCCGAGGCCCCCGTGTCTTCTACGTGTCTTCTCTGCAATCGTGATACCCCGTTTTTGCGAACTGTATGGGCTGCGCGGGACGGCGTGGAACGTTCGTGTGTTGCCGGCCTGTCCGCCGCCCGCCGCGCTGGGACTAGCAGCCCTTCCTGGGCTTCCTTTACGGCATACCAAGACGCCCTGCGCTAGCTCTCAGGCGGTCGGTCCGCGCCGGACGCCACAAGGCTGATCGCAATCGGCACGCTATGTCGGAGACATACCAAATAAGCGCCAGAGATAGTCCCTTATCACCTTGACCTTATGGTAAGTTGTCAGCGAGAGACGCTGTCTATCTCTGCTCCGTGAGCCACTTTGGGTAATGCCGGAAAACTGCAGCGGAAAAAAAAAGTGTACGAAAAGGTGGCGGATTTCGAATGACCGCAAGCACCACACAATCACCATGTCGGTTCGCGACTATCCACTCAGCCCCTCCCCGACTGAGTCTTGCCAGAATCAGTCTACTCCGGCTCGGATTCAGACTCGCCGTTCTGGTGGGAGGACTACTCGTTCGACGCACCTGTCAGCGAATTTAAAGCCTACCCCACCCCGTGGATTGAATCGCTCCTACCCTGCGCGGCGTGATGCCCTAGATGCACTTCTAGAGACTCTGGGGGACAAAGCTGGTCCTCAGCCAGAACTCATTCAATCCTTTATGAATGGTCACACTGACCAGACATCTATCCGGCTTGCAGCCGGCCATGACCTTAAGGACAGCCGTTTCGTCGACGATTCCCTAGAGCGCCTGGTGGAAGGCATCATCAAGGTGTATAGCTGCCTCAGCCGGGATGAGTCTCTACTCCCGCTGCTTATACCTGGCTATCTCGCCGCAGCACGGCGTCAGCTGTGCCTTGGAAAGTGTGTGAGGCGCAGGGAAGGGACTGACAACCAGGGCGACAGGATCGTGCTTTTCGTCTTCAACGTTTATCGCGTGAGAGCCCCCGCTGTTTCGCTCCAACTCTACTGACGCCTGGCTGCCAGCGACGTGTTTGTCCCGCTGGCTGGATACGCTGTGAGGACCCCCTCGAGTGCGCAAGCCTACTGCATCCTTGCACTCATGGCCAAGCGCCTCGTGTCCGTTGTGGAGCGGAACAGCAGCATCGCCGCGTACGGTACGCCCCTCTCAAACCCGTCTCTTGTCCCCGAAACTGAGCACTCCCGTCCAGCGCGCGCCATGCAGCTTGTCCACTGCTGCATCGCGCACCTGCGCACATGCGACGCTGCGTCCGAGGACGACAAGCTCGCCGCGATGCGCCGGCACACGCGCGCGCTGTGGGAGGCCTCGTGCGACGACGCGACGCGCCGGCAGCTCAGCCAGCGGCACCCGCGCTGGCGGCCGTTCCTGCGCACGTGGCGGGGCATGGGTGACATGCTGCGGCTCCCGCCTGGAGACACGCACGCGGAGTCGCCGTGGGACGCTGCGACGCGCTGCGGCTGGCGCGAGTGCCTCTGCAGCGTGTAGAGGCCGGCGCACAAGCTGAAGAAGTGTCAGGGGTGCCTCGGTGTCTACTATTGTGGGACGCGCTGCCAACAGCGGTGGGTGTCATGCTTGCGCGCGTGAGTGTTACGGACAGTTGACGTGTGTTTGCAGCGACTGGGACGTGGGCGGCCACAAGGAAGATTGTCGAAGCAATGAAGTGTCCTCGACTTAATGTACGTGCCGGCATACGGTGACCTATAACCAGCGGCCTCATTTTAAGCATGTTTCTGGGGGCGGCGTCCCTACACTGCGTCTCTATGTCAAGTGTCCTTTAATTTTTATGGTTATATGTAACAGGCGTTGTATCATCATGCACTTGATGGTTGTTCATAACGCTAGAGCTGCTCTGGATTCGGAATTTCTTCGTCCGGACCATCAGCTCTGGCGAGAGCAGCGTTGACTAGTACGTTCCGATCCCTCGGAAAGTCGGTCAACCATGTCAGCCGCGTTTGCGGGCGGAAGAGCAGGCAGTAGGTCGACCCTCCAAAGTGGAACGTCCCGAGCTCGTCGCCCTTGCGCAAGCGGTCCCCAGCGCGCACCACAACCTCGCAGCTCGACACCTCCACGAGACCCACAGCAAGAAACGCCATGAGCCCGATCGCCGCGCAGTCCGCCTCGATGTACACGACCGCGCGAGTGGCCGTGCACGCCGCGAACGCCTGTGAGTTGTGCATGTCCGGGTTCTCGCGCGCGCCGACGGCGGGGCACTCCGCGAAGTACGCGCCGGGGACGTGCGCGACGGCGGCGATCGTGCCGGACACGGGGCTGCGCCAGCGGTGGTACGCCGTCGCGCCGAGCGTCGCCTGGTACAAAGCCCGCCGACGAAGGCGTCCGCGCGCGCGTCGTGCGCGAGCATGTGCCGCAGCGAGTACGGCTCGCCCTTGAGCCAGAAGCGCTCGCACGCCTGCAGCCCGCGCGAGACGTGGTACACCGTCGACTCGCAGGCGTTCACAATAACGGCGTCGTCGTCGGGGTGCGCCACCGAACGTGCGCCCCGTCGCAGTCGGCGCGTGAAGAAGTCGTCCCAGGAGGCGAAGCCGTAGTATGGGGAAGAGCGGTCGCACTGGAAGGTGTCCGCAAAGTCACAGAGCTTCTTGCTGGCTCGGGGCCCGAACCAACCGCGCTTTGCGGTTGTAAGGACGTAGCGGGACTCGGGGGATGTCAGGAAGGATGACCAGACGTCTAGAACCTTCTTGAGCTGGGCGTTCACCCTCGGATCGGAGAGCATGGCGAAGCCTGCAGGTGTGCTCATAGGCCAGTAGAACGTGGCGTACATGGGGAGGATGACGACGTCGTCATCTTCGAACTCGGGCGCGATCGTGAGAATCTGATTGAGCAGCTCTAGGAGAAGCTTGTAATCGCGAATCTAGAAGTGGTGAGAGACGCACTTCTGCAGCAGTGATACGGTGGCATACCTGTGGTTGACATGTCGAGTCGCCCTGCGCAATTCCGCCTTTGCGGGATTTGCTCGAACATGCGATGGAACCCCATATAAATGAACGGGTCGCCTTCGATGAGCTGTTTGAATTCTTTAATGACTGGATGAAGAGGCTTTGGGTTTCGCTCCAGTTGTCGTATCTTCTCGGATATCCAATATTCTAGCACTTCATGGTTAGGCGGCAGCCAACCAGCCAGAAGGTTGTGAACTGGCCGATCTGCGCTTACGTTGGCCTGCACATTCAAGTTTCAAATTTCAGAACTCGTGAGAGGTACAAGGACGCAGGATGTCACTTACCGACATCCTGTTCAGTAGTGAAGGTGGGCGTGCAGTGGACCTCGAGTTCTGCTACCGGAAGGCGAGGACGGGGTGGACAGCTAGCAATATAGTACCGGAAGTCCTGACGTGCCTAAGCCACATAAATATCGAGCATGAAGGGAAATTTGATAAATTAAACATAAGAGGCGAAACATAACCTCATCGTAGTGGGCGATGATGCGCGCCGCTCCACTTCGTCGGAGGAATGACGCTGAGTCCCGATCGGAGTGCTTTATGCGGATGGACACCCGTACGAGGCATTCTCCTGCACGAGAGACGTGCATAGAGCCCCTCAGGTACGCGAATGCTTCTGGGAAGATCAAATTGGTGGAGAGTGGGCCGTTGCAGTGGAATAGGGCTCAAAGGCTCATGACACGTCAGGTTTTTTTTTTTTTTTTTTTTTTTTTTTTTTTTTTTCGCCCACCTCCAGGGCTGCTTCCTAGTGTCGACAAGACCTCCATGTTTCGGACCATGTAGGCTGATTAGGATGGCAGCTCATTCGTTTCGCTTATGGAAACACGTGCAAAACGAACAGAGCATACGGCAATGAAGGCAATCGAGGTTGACTTTGAATTGACAACTGGTTCACCGCCGGCTCCTTCCGCCCTTGGGTTCCCACGCCACGATGTGGGCGCCAATCACAACCTCGCGGCTTCGAGCGGACGATTTGCAAGAAGTCACTGACAGCCACGACATGGGGGACAATGAATCTCAAGGTGTTGTATCATCCAATATCCCCGTCATCCAAGTGAAAAATCTATGAAAGTTGCTCTGCACATCGCCGTAACGGGAGCCCAGTAAGGTGTCGGATGGCTACTTCCGTGGGACGCGTATGACGACCAGCAAGACACTGGTAACCTACGTAACTTCGAGTCAGAAAAATGACTCGACATATATAAAGGGAAAGCACCGACCATAGTGACGACACCCGCGATCCAGAACGCCTTCCCGAATGGCGACGGCTGGAAGCGGAACATGAGGGCGAACCAGACGCCGCCGAGGTTGCCCATCGCGCCGACGATGCCGGTCATGACGCCGTTGCTGCTCGGGTTGCAGTGCGGGACGAGCGAGAAGTTCGCGCCGTTGCCGAGCTCGTCGACGGCCGCGGTGAGGATCATCAGCACGATGACGACCGCGAGCGACGCGGCGTGCCGATCGAGATAGAGCCCCCACGCGAGCGACAGCGCGCCCTGCAGCACGCCGAGCGCGAGCACGAGGTACTTCTTCCCCGGCACGCCCCACCGCCGGTACACAACGTCGCCCATGTACCCGCCCAGCGGCCGCGAGAAGACGTTCAGCAGCCCGAAGATGCTCGCGATCTGCGCGGAGCGCGGTCAGTGCGGGCTGGATGACGGAGCGATGGAGGGGCTTACATAGCCGCAGCGCGTCTGGCCGAAGCCCTTGGTCTTGTTGTACAGCCCAAAGTAGACGTTCGCGAGGTTTGCGTCGATTGCGAGCTCGTACCCGAAGGAGCTCATGTACGCGAGCGCGGGCAGCCACGTCAGGGGGTTCAGCACTACGTCCAGCGCGATCTTCCATGTCAGCGGCACGCTGTCCTGGCGGATCGAGGGCGGCCCTGTCCCTGCTAGTCAGTATTTATTTGAAGGTCCCTGCTGAGGTCGTGCTCACGAGACGGCATGACGGCCGTGACGTCGACGTTCACGGCGTCCTTCTCGTTTTCGGTCTTCTCCTTCGGACCGTCTTGCGTTGGCGCGATCTCTCGAATGGCCTCGATGTCGTCGCTGCCGCGCGGAGAGCCATCCGTTAATGCTGCAGGGACGAGCGCCGCATTCTTGTGGCGGTCAGCCCACTTTCCATTCGGGTGGTCGGTGCCAACGAGGAGCGTGATGATGGCGACGAAGAACAAAATGGGCACGGGGACAATGGCGAACGCAGCTGTCCGAGAGGCGGTTAGCCGCCTTGTCGAGAGGTTATGTAGAGGATTAGAGGCGTACCGCGCCACGCCGAATGCGGGCTCAACCCGTCGCTGCGCAGGCGGTCGTAGAGCGCGACCATGATGATGAATGTGAAGCCGCCACCCGAATTTCCCCAGCCGGCGACGAGCGCATTTGCACGTCCGACGATGCTTGTGTCGTAGAACGCCGTCGTCCATGCCTGGCATGGCACGAACGTCCCGCCGAGGATGCCTGGTCATCGGTGAGCATAAGGCGGAAGTCCGGGCTGTGTGTTACCTACCAATGAAGAAGCGGATTACGTAGAGCCCTTGTGCGCTCGAGACAGTTCCTGCGAGGCCGGACGGAATCGCACCGACGATGAGCAGCCCGGCCATCACCTTGCGAGGGCCAAAGCCTGTGATAGTGAAGATAGCGGTCAAATGTCGTGAAAACAGCGATAGAAAGAACGAGGGTCGTACGGTCACATAGGGGACCAACTATCACGCGTACGAGGAGAGTCGAGCATAAGGAGACGATGTTCGAGTTTCCTGGGAGCAAAAATATCAATTCTGCATCAGGAACCCAAGAACCAAGTATCTCACCAATCTGCTTCTGGGTAAGCTTGAGATCGTTCTTCACGGCCTCGGGGACGAGCGGCGAGAAGGCGAACCAGGAAAGGCTGGGGTGACGTGGGGTCAGAGATAAGGGTGCCTATCAACGCGCCCACTGGGACTTACAACGCGACCCAGAAGCCGAGCCATGATCTGTGGGGAAGCTGTGTGAGAGATCGACACTAGGGCGGCAGAGCATGACGAGATAGACGTACAGATGGAAGTTGATCGAGTATGGGTTGTTCAGCTTGAGGATGGGCAGCGTTGTGCACTTGTTGTTGGCCGGGTTGATTCGCACGGTAGTCAGCCGTTCCCAGAGCGAGAGCTTCTCGGGATGGCCTATCTGAGCGGCCGCAGCGGTATCGAGAGCGTCTGCCGTCTCTGCTGGGGCGACAGAGGACCGCTGGGGGCGCGCGAACGGGAAGTACACCATCTTGGAGGGGTGTAGCGATGCAAAGGAGAACCAGCCGGAGGGGAGACGACCAGACCGAGGTTCTGCGGCACAGATACGGTCGGCATATGTAAGCCCTCGCTATGGAAGGTCGTGCGGGGTGAGAGATAACGATGGAGTTTCGATTTATGTTTGGAGCGCAGGAGATAAGGCCTGTGCAAGCGGTGTCCGTTGCCAGAACCACCACAGCAGAGCGCTCCGCTGTGCCATGTTGAGCGATAGCAATAACCGCGGGCGAAAATGTTTCGGGCGCGACTGTCGGTAGCAGAGACAGAAGGGTGGCAAGTGAACCGTTTGCTGACCCACTTGGAGTCACTTGACGGCGTCCCGAGGTACGCTAGGATGTATCTGCGGGACGCCTATGAGAAGTATCATTGATATAGTCAATCAGAAGGAGCGACGATAGGTTGAGAGCGATGCCTGTACGTACTCCTGGATGCGGTTGAGGTGAGAGAGCCGGCGGGACGCGACGGCACTTGCCATTCTCGGGAGGTCGGTAATAAACAAGCGTGACGTGACAGTTGACCTTGATCAGCTCCCGTCCGCCACAATTGTGCTTCAAACCACACCGAGGCCAGACACGACCTCGTTTCAAGCATCCACCTTATCTCGCACTTCTTATCCAGCCAATTGCTACAGCGACAGCGACTCTCTCGGAAATGCCCTTGAGCGAAGCGCGGCTTTCCCGCGGCCTTCCAGGGGTTCGACGCATGCAGCGGCTGAACGCAAGACTCTTATCTCTGCACCACGGCGCTGTCTGACATACCGTGGCTGTGGTCCTTCACCCACACTCTTTGCCTTTCGACCCCCTCCCGCCCGCGCATGATTCCGAATTAGCAAAGCATTCTAATAGTGATGTTGAACCTTGGCCCTGTTCCCACCTCTCACCCTCCAGACCGCCAACCCAGCTGCCATGTCCGCTGCATCCACGATAACGCGTAGCTCCTCGGTAGAGAGCGACCTGTCTGGGCACAACTCCTCGGCGGCTCACCCGAGCGTCACAGACACCCCAGACTCGTCCTTGCGCTCCTCTCCCGCTCTGTCTGGCAAGCACTCGTACACTCTTCCAAGCCCGTTCTTCCCAGCGTCTCTGGAGACGGAGGATCCTAACCGGCAATGCCCTCCGCTGCCTTCGATATTCCCCGCACTACCGGTCAACGAAACTCCGCGTATGACTGCCGCAGCTGTAAGGTGCTACTGCACAGGTGTTTTACAATCATAGCTGACTTGTATCCAGGATGCACAGACACCTGACAACTGGCTGCCGCGACACCCTGAGCTCATCCGGCTTACCGGGAAACACCCGTTCAATACTGAGGCTTATTTGACACCTCTGTTTGATGCAGTGAGCTTTTATTTTCCAATCGTATCCGCTATCCCATCACCTCTGTCAACATTGCCGTGTGTCTTTCTATGTACAGGGCAACGGGCTGACAATACCGTGCAGGGCTTTCTTACGCCAGCGCACCTGCATGTTGTGCGCAATCATGGCGCGGTGCCCAGGATCTCGCGAGACGAAGCGTACGCAGATTGGAAAATCCGGGTGCACGGGCTCGTGCAGCAGGAGCTCGAGTTCTCGATCCGCGAGCTCGCAGAGAAGTTCCAAGTCGTGACGCTGCCCGTGACGATCTGCTGCGCGGGCAACCGCCGCAAGGAACAGAACGTCGTGCGCAAGAGCCTCGGGTTCAACTGGGGCGCGGCAGGCGGTAAGGACATTTGTGCTATTCCCGCGAAGTGCGAAGTAATGAGGGTCACGCAGTCTCGACTGCGCTCTGGACGGGCGTGTACCTCGCCGACATTCTGGACTACGCCAAGCCGATAAGTCCGCGCGCGAAACATGTCATCTTCGAAGGAGCCGATGATCTGCCCAAGGGCCCATACGGAACCTCCCAGAAGCTATCGTGGGCAGCAGATAGGGAGAAAGGCATCTTGATAGGTGAGCTTGGTCCGAGCTAAGAAAACGCTTTCCAAACAGTCTCTTTTCCGTCATCATGAGAATTTGTCGCTCATACGTGATCTCGATAGCGTGGGCGATGAACGGCTTAGCCCTTGAGCCTGACCACGGCTTCCCTGTCCGCCTCGTCGTACCTGGGCAGATAGGTGGACGGATGGTCAAGTGGTTGAAGCGCATCGAAGTGTCGGAGACAGAGAGTAATCACTACGTAAGTTGACATTGTTCCCAATGCCACAACTACTCTAACTGCTTTTACAGCTGCATTATTGGGGTATGCAATGAGCTTTGACAATCAAAGGCCATGAAGTTAACTTGGTTTTCCAGACAACAAAGTGCTCCCCATGCAGTACACTCCCGAGCAGGCTCGAGATACGCCCGAGATCTGGTACGACCCAAAGTACGTATCTTGCTATGACAAAGCCACACCTGGTCTGACGTGTGGACACGCAGATATATCATCATCACGGAGCTCAATGTTATGATAGATCTGGCCGACGCTAGCAAGACCTACGAGGTCCGAGGATACGCATACGCTGGCGGCGGGCGACGCATCAACCGCGTCGAGCTCTCGCTGGACCACGGAAAAACGTGGGCCCTCGCAGACATGTACGTCCCCCGCTGGCTCCGCGCGCACGCACGTCCTCACCGCTCCACAGCGACTACCCCGAGGACCAGTTCCGCGCGATGGCGCTCGAGCACCCCGTGTACGGCCTGCTCGACCTGACCGCGCGCGACACGTGCTTCTGCTGGTGCTTCTGGACGCTGCGCGTGCCGGTGCGCGCGCTCGCGGGCGCGGACGTGCTCACGCTGCGCGCGATGGACGAGGCGATGAATACGCAGCCGCGCGACATGTACCTCAACGCGACGAGCATGCTCAACAACTGGTGGTTCCGCGTCGCGGTGCGCAAAGCGCGCACTGCGGCCGGCGGTGTGCACCTCACGTTCGAGCACCCCGCGGTCGTGGGGCAGACGATGCAGGGGTGGATGGAGCGCATGAAAGAGGAGGGGAGGGATGTCCTCGATCCGGTGTTCTCTGATGAGCTGCGAGAACGTAAGGAGGAGCCGAAGCCTGTGAAGAAGAAGAAGTGGTCATGACCAAGCCTGGGGTTGATCGTAAGATCACCGTGCAGGAGCTGAAGGCGCAGGATAAACAAAAGCCATGGGTATGTTGTTCCTACTTCCATCAGCATACACAAAGCTAAAACCAAATGCAGTTTGTCGTCAACGGCGAGGTGTATGATGCGACGGAATACCTGCAAGACCATCCTGGCGGCGCGGACTCGATCCTGCTGGTTGCTGGCGAGGACGCCACGGAGGACTTCATGGCAATCCACTCGATAGACGCCAAGCAGAAACTGGCAGAGGTACGTGTGCACCGCCACCTATGACCTAGCAGCGCCCTGAAAACCGTACCAGTATCACATCGGTGCCCTCTCGGGTGCGCTGTCCGCACCCGTCGCGACAGCTCTAACCAACGATGATCCGGAGGCGCCTTTCTTGGACCCGAAAGTCTGGAAGTCGGTGACACTGACGAACATCGAGCGTGTGAACCACGACTCACTCGTATACCGCTTTGCACTACCGCACGCGAGCACGCCGCTCGGTCTTCCCGTCGGGCAGCATGTCTTCGTGCGTCTCCGGCGAAAGGACACAGATGAGATCGTACTGCGCGCATACACGCCGGTGTCTCTTCAGGATGCGCGGGGCGCGATCGACTTCCTGATAAAGTGCGTCTCTCGTTTGATGTCCAAGTCATGCCAGCGCTGAACGGACGGTTAGGCTGTACCTGCCCACGGACGAGTTTCCAGCAGGCGGCAAAATGACGGTCGGCTTCCACCAGCTCGAGGTCGGCGACACACTGGAGCTGAAGGGCCCCCTGGGCTCCTTTGTCTGGCAGGGCAGCGGCACAGCGCTCTGGAAGGGCGTGCCACACGAGGTCGACGAGATCGGTCTCGTGTGCGGCGGCAGCGGTGCGTGCATAGCTTCCCTGCCCTCCGACTACATGCTCATTCCCTCGCACAGGCATCACGCCCATCCTGCAGGTCCTCCGGAGCATCCTGCACGACATGGCGGACACCACGCGCCTCTGGCTGCTCTCTGCGAACAAGACCGAGCACGACATCTTGTGCCGCGAGGAGCTCGATGCGCTGTGCGCCGAGCACGGCGCGTCGGGGCGCTTCCGCGTGCACTACACGCTGAGCGCAGGCGCCCCGCCGGCGTGGACGTACAGCACGGGACGCGTGTCCGAGGACATGCTCCGCACGCACCTTCCTGCACCGGGCCCGCGTAAGCTTGTCCTTGCGTGTGGCCCGCAGGCGATGATCGATGGCGCGCTGAAGAGCGGGCTGAGGGCGTGCGGGTGGGATTTGCAGACGCAGCTTGTTGTGTTCTAGCCTCGAGGTTCTATAGCGTTTTGTAGTTCTGCCTTATTGACGCTGCAAAAATATCTGTATTGCACTCAATTTGGGAGGATATCATGACGGCTGTGCTTTCGCTCGCCTGCCCAACAGAACGTACACAAGCCAACCATAACCCTACGGTCAATTGGAACTCAAGTCCGGGGTTTGTGACTGCCATCAAAGTGTGACACTGCGGAAGCAAAGTTGGGTTCGCACCGAAACGCCGCGACGCCGCGCTTGTTTCTCGCTGTATCTTCCCGGGCGAAGGTCTCCCACAAATTCGCAAGCTGCGATAGGCAGATAAGACAGCGTTTGCCCTTGCTTAATGTTTCGATAGCGCTATGAATCTGCCGCAACCCCTGAGACCGGGGATCGGGGCCCCGCCTTCGGGAACGACTGAGCTCAGTAGTGGTGCAGCGGAATCCGAGGATATTGGCGCACACAGCCAAACTCGCACTTCTCCCCATCTTCCTCCCGTTCACCACCAACGAACATGGCCGTGGATATCGTGTCGCCAGAGCAGCGCAAGACCGTCTTCGTCGTCGGTCTTGGGATGGTCGGCATTGGTGCGTCCCTACTACATGTCGGTGTATGCGGTGCTCACCAGGGTTGTATAGCGTTCATCGAAAAGCTGCTGAACCTTGATACACAGATGAAGTACAAGGTGGTGACATGTGGGGAGGAAATGCACCGTAAGTCCTTGTCCGACCTGCGCGGAGAACCCACTCATACTGAGGTACTCTCCAGTGGCATACAACCGGGTCGCGTTGACAGACTACTTCCAACATCGTAACGTGGAAAAGCTGTACTTGAACCAGGGCAAGTCCGCATCTGCTCATACGGAGCATCGCGTCTAACGCCAAAAATAGCGGACTGGTATGCGGGACAGGACCCGTCTCGCTTCCAATTTTACGTCGGAGAAGCAGTCACTGCCATTGACACTGCAGGTCACACCGTTACTACGGACAAGGGCCGTACAATAGCCTACGATATTTGCGTCCTTGCAACTGGCTCGGACGCGACGCTTCCTGGCTTTGCGAGCCCAACCGTGAAAGGCGTGTTTGTGTATCGAAACATTTCGGACCTCAACAAGCTTCTCGACTATTCTCAAACAGAGAGTGTCAAGGGTCAGCCGGTTGGTCACTTTGCCTTTTCTCGCTCATATATCGTCGTTCTTACCGCTGTATAGGCGACCGTCATCGGCGGGGGTCTGCTCGGCCTCGAGGCCGCGAAGGCGCTCTATGACCTAGACGAAGTCGGCAAAGTCACTATCGTACACCGCCAGACATACCCACTCTCACGCCAGCTCGACGCCGCAGGCGGAGAGATCGTGCTGCGGCGCATTGAAGCGCTCGGCGTCGAAGTGCTCGGGAACGTCTCGCCGAGTGCGCTGGTCACCGAATCTGTCGACGGAGAAGAGGTCCTCACGGGCCTCGCGCTCGGCAGCGGCGCCGTTGTGCCGTGCCGCATCGCGGTCTTCTCCGTCGGCATCCGCCCGCGCGACGAGCTCGCCCTCGCGTCCGGTATCAAGTGCGAGGGAGGCAGTGCGAGCGGGCGCGGCGTCACAGTAGACGATCTCCTGCGCACAAGTGCTCCCGATGTGTATGCGATTGGCGAGTGCGCGGCGTGGCGCGGCAGACGTACGGGCTGATTGCGCCGGGCATTGAGATGGCGGACATCCTTGCGTTCAACCTCACGCAGACGGCTACGCTCGCAGGAGGGTTTGCGCCGCGGAAGATGGTTGGCATTCCCTCTTTTTCCGTTTCTCTCTCCCGTTAACGACTGATGCAGAACAACCCGGACCTCTCAACGAAGCTCAAGCTCGTCGGCGTCGATGTCGCGTCTTTCGGCGACTATTTCGCGGATCGGCGACAAGCCGACGGCAACGCCAAGAGCACAGCGTACAGCGTGCGCAAACCCGTTCCTGCGACAAGTGCTCCGCTCTCCCACAATCAACGCGATCCATTCAAGGACAAAGTGTGGGAGTTCAAGGAGGCGCCTGAGTCGACCGGTGCGGTGCCCACGCTCACTGTCACGCGGCAGGATGTCGAGATGTCGAACGGCGGGCCGGCAGAAGAAACGAACGGAAAGACGAATGGCGAGTCGTCCGCACCGCGTGCAGACGCATCCTCGCCGCGGAAGCGTCACGGTCATGCCGCAGCAGCAGAAGGCCCTGTTGAGACGCTGACGTACCGCGACCCGTTCGGAGGCGTGTACAAGAAGTACATCTTCAGCGCAGACGGGAAGTACATTCTTGGCGGCATGATGGTAGGCGACACGGGCGACTACGTGAAGCTCCTCGCGCTCGTCAAGAAGAAGGTGCGTTGGTAGATCCTTGAGCATGGGCCGAGTGGCTGATGTTGTGGCATAGAAACCGCTGGATGTACCGCCGTCGCAGTTCATTGCAGGTTCCAGCAGCAGCGACGACTCTGGAGAGGACCTGGATGATGATACGCAGATCTGCAGTTGTCACGTGAGTCCATCCTGCCCCCCCTATACCGGTACGGAAACCGACCGTTCGATGCAGAACGTCACAAAAGGCCAGATCTCCGCATGTGTCAAGGAGGGCATCGACTCGCTGAACGAGATCAAGAAAAAGACCAAGGCTGCCACTGGCTGTGGTGGATGTATGTGTTCTAAACTTGGATTCGCCCGTTCCGGCTGACATGGACTTCTCCAAGGCCTTCCCCTCGTGACAAATATTTTCAAGTCTGAGATGCGGAAGAGCGGTCATGAAGTCAGCAACAACCTTTGCCCACATTTCGCTATGACTCGGGCGGAGCTGTTCAGCGTCGTGAAGTAGGTCAATCAGACGGATGTTCCTCCCAGATATTGATAGCTTCTGTCCTCGCAGGATCAAAAAATTAAAGACCTTCAATGAGATTATGCATACATCAGGCGTGAACAAGGACGCCGTCGGTTGTGAAGTCTGTAAGCCAGCCATTGGGAGCATTCTCGCGTCGCTCTGGAACGAGCACGTCATGAACCTGGTGCATCACGCGTAAGAACCGCCAGCTCATACGTCCATAATCACGCTTAAGCTCTTTGTTTTCAGCAATCAAGATACAAATGACAGGTTCATGGCGAACATTCAGAGGAATGGCACCTTCTCCGTCGTACCCCGCGTAGCCGCTGGCGAGATCACACCGGACAAGCTCATCGTACTCGGCCAAGTTGCCAAGAAGTGTGAGCACTAACCTTTCCATTTTTCAGCTGGTCTGACCATACTCTCCAGACGGGCTCTACACCAAGATCACTGGCGGCCAGCGCATCGACCTCTTTGGCGCGCAGAAGGCCGACCTGCCGTCGATCTGGAAGGAGCTTGTCGACGCCGGGTTCGAAAGTGGACATGCCTACGGGAAGGCTCTTCGTACGGTCAAGTCGTGTGTCGGCACGAACTGGTGTCGCTATGGTATCGGTGACTCGGTAGGCAGTACGTCGCAGTCCTTGTTTTCTCTGGCGTCAGCGGAATGCTCATGCTTTCCGCAGTGGCGATCGCTCTCGAGGAGCGGTACAAGGGTATCCGCGCGCCACACAAGATGAAGGGTGGCGTAAGTGGATGCGTCCGTGAATGTGCCGAGGCGCAGAGCAAGGACTTTGGGCTCATCGCGACAGACAAGGGTTGGAACAGTGCGTTGCTTCCACCGTATTCGACCCATACAAGTCCTGAATGTATGCCTAGTCTTCATTGCTGGTAATGGTGGCGCTAATCCCCGCCATGCAACGTTGTTTGCGACGGACGTCCCGCCTTCGCATGCGATCCGCATCGTCGACCGCTTCTTGATGTATTACATCCGGACGGCCGACAAGCTCATGCGCACCGCGCGCTGGGTCGAACAGATGGATGGAGGGATCGAGGTACGCTCAGAATTGGCTTTTCAATCTGAGACTCGCTCATCCGAAATATTGCAGAGACTGAAGAAGATTCTACTTGACGATGAGCTCGGTATATGCGCGGATCTCGAGCGCGAAATGGATGAGCTTGTTGGATCTTACTATGACGAGTGGGCGATCATCGCAAATGACCCTGAGCGTCAGAAGCAGTTCAGGCAGTTCGTGAATACGGTGCGTCCGAGGCTCCTGCCTCACTCGCCAGCAAATCATTCTGATTCTTACTTTGCTCCTTCAGCCACAACGTGTACAGACAGTCGAACCCGTGCTGGAGCGCGGTCAACCCCGACCCGCCGACTGGGCGAAAGCGAACCCTGCTGTGCATTTAAGGGAGAGCGACATTCCAGCTCCAAAGGAGACATGGAAGTGGCGCAAACTCGCCAAGGTGGAGGACTTGACCCCTACGGAGGCGGGCACGACGTGAGTACGTTCGCGTCCTTGACTTAACTCAGTAAAGCTCATGCAAGAACAACAGATCTGCGGCTGTGAAGTACGGCGAGAGTCAGCTCGCCATTTTCCATGTGCCAAGACGAGGCTACTTCTGCACGCAGCAGGTATGACTTTCGATGCGTTCATGCATGACTGAATCTGACTACGCCGACATAGATGTGCCCACACAAGCGTGCATTCGTCCTAGAACACGGCCTAATCGGTGACGACCCGAACACGGGAACACTCTACGTCTCCTGTACGCCGTTCGCATTTTTGCACGCACCACATCTGACTTATAATCTTCTGTAGGCCCCATGCACAAGCGCAACTTCTCGTTGACATCGGGCGCATGCCTCAACGATGACAACTACAGTATCATTGCGTTCGACGTCCGCGTCGAGGGTGACGACATTAGCGTGCTCCTGCCTGAGGAGAAGGACCTCGACACTGTCATCGCGACGCACCGCTGGATGGTGAAGCGTGACACAGCGCAGGTCCTTGATGGAGGGGCGCCACGTTTACCAGAGGACAGTGCTGTCGAGATTGTAGGGCCTAAGGACGAGGTCGCTGGTGGCAGTTGTGGCTCGGCGTGTGGCGACCAAAAGCTTGAATGGTAGCAAGTCTGGTCGTACACCTTTCTGCAATCCTCGAGGTACATATGTTCCCGTTTTTGTATTCTATGTTCAATGTGCACGTAGCTCGACTCGGCACGAACACGCGGTAATTACATGATATTCGAGGAGTTCCGTATATGGTAACTCTGCAAGTTGAAGCAGGTTACACGATCGAACAATGACTAGAACAGGACTCAGCCTTCCGCTGGCTCTGCATCAAGCGTATTCATGGTTCAATGCAATGTATCCCTGCACACAATGGAATTCAATTGAATGTTTTATGCTGAAGGATGTATGCCTATTCAGTTTGAAAGCAGGTAGTGGGTATGCAGTGCCTAGTGACTTTCGTCGTCTACTCGAGTATTACGGAGGCGAGAGGGAAAACATGAGCAAGAAATTGAGCATTTGTAGGGTTGAGGGTTATATCCGGGTATCTACGTCGCAAAAACAACCTTTCGACCGAGAGGGATCGTGCCACGGATGAGACAAGTGCTCGTGGCTCGGTCAGCGTGTCTTGCACCTCCTGTCGTGGTCCCCAGACTAGTATACCGAGGATCCGGAGACTGGGACAGTGTAGTGCAAAGGCAGCAAGGTCTTGCATGGCCAGCAGTGCAGGTTGGTTTGACCTGTCCCAGGGCCAGTAGAATAGATTGCTACCCAATTTAAGGATTCGATGCGTGAGAAAGCCTTCGCTAGACGGTCAACATCCTGCGGCGCGATAAGGATGTCGACGTTACTCAGGTCGAGGTTCTTCAAGAATCGCATATTGAAGAATGGAACCAAAGCGCTGACCATGAGTCTCTCGCAGATTACGCCTTGGGTAGTTCTGATTGACTCGATCTTGATCTCGAATGTCTCGAGGTTGCCAATCGTCGCGACTGCCATGAATATACTCTCCATGGTACACGCTTGCTTCGGCGCCCCAAGTCTTTCATCCAAGAGCGAGGGAGCATACCACATGAGGGTTAACTGGCGCAAGGAGTGCATGTGCATGCATAAGCCTCGTATCGACGAGACGAAAAGCCCGGGGTTCATGAATGACGCCCCGAGGCAAAGTTTGCTGAGAGCTGGGAAACCGCCATTGGAAGGGCATCCTCCTCTCTGCTGCGCTACGAAGTCTAGACGGAGGTAGAGATGTTGTAGACGCGGCATACTTGCAATGGAGAGGAGGCCGTCCTCGCACAGTGCCTCGACGCGAAGATCAATCAGCGTGGAGGCAGATAACGCCTGAGAGGAGTGCAATCCATGGAACGCTCCCTGTAACTGGAATAGCCGTACTGCTGGCTCCGTGTACGCGTCCTCCGAGCCTAAATCCGAGTCGAAGGAATGCTCGATTTGAGACAGGACAAGGTTGTGCATCGGTGGAATCATGTGCAGGAGTT
The DNA here is from genome assembly GCA_001910725.1 of Phanerodontia chrysosporium. NCBI lineage: Eukaryota > Fungi > Basidiomycota > Agaricomycetes > Polyporales > Phanerochaetaceae > Phanerodontia > Phanerodontia chrysosporium. The sequence goes on from MJGA01000002.1 coordinate 484,167, forward strand.
CAAAAGCTCGGATATAACCCGCATCTGAAGTGCACTGACATACCAACTCACGCAGGTTCGGTGATAGGTAAAGCTTGACAGTGTCCATAAGGTCGGTTGGGATGTCGTCGGTGATATAGAGGGATGTGAGAGCAGGGAGAGGATGTCGGGTAGGACAATGCTGGAGGACGTAGTGGCATGATGCATAAAGATGCGGCAGGTCAGGGCATATCCAAAGAGATTTCACTCTGGTTGCGTGATGCAGGAAACGGCTCCACTCATGTGAAAGCGGTGTCGAAACGAAGATCTAAACCAGAAGATCCATGTCATCGAACTAAAATGACACAGTCCATGATGCATGAGCATGATGCAGACGTACCAGGTGATATACAGTGCCATAATCTTCCACATTTTCCGACCGTTCCTCTCGCCACGTATACACCGGGAGGCAGCGAAGCAACCGACTGACGTCCAGTAAAGGGCCACCCCATAGAATGCCCATAGCAGGTTCATAAAAGAGCTTACATACGAGTGAGATATTGAGCAGATGCCAAGAACGAACACTTGAAATGCAGTCCACAATCTCCTGAAGGATCTCGCTGACGAGCAAGCAGCGGTGCATAGTAGTCGAGTAAAGAGAATGTTGCAAGGGTCCGCGATAGACCCATGCACATACAGCGATTGCGTAGTACCCATCGTGTGAACGCAATGACAGCGAGAAGAACGCCCGGGCTGATACACATAATTATCTTGCGCTCACGCGGTACCGCACGCTCGAGATCCCGACGGCGCACTCTACGGGCGAGCCTAACATATCTAGAGATGAGCAAGCGTCGTCCCTGAGAAGCAACGGTGCTGCATGCGGAGACGGCATTAGAACCAACACCGCGACTTCCAGTGACAGATGCGGTTGCCGCCCCGGAGCCAGAGCGATATGCGGACGAGCATGGATGATTTGCGAGAGGCGCACTGCAACAGAAAACCGAGGCCTGAATGAGGCAACGACTCCTGACGGCATAAACGCGACTTACGAGTGCGCAATGCGATTGCCTGGCCATAAGCAACCGCTAGGTGGCTTGTTCAGTATCTGTAGTCTCCAAGCGTCGTTGTCGTGTTGGACCCTGACGGACAATGGCTACAGATGGAAGTTCAGGAGTTAGCGGCACTACGTGCAGCTGTATGCGAACACTCACCAAAACACGATCCCAGTCTGCGCTATCTCGCAGCCCAGGACGTTCCTGCAGCCCCACAACGTAGACATCCCAAAGCGGGGGTCGAGGAGAGACAGTTCGAGTGGTAACGCGAGCACGCAGGTCGGCCCGGTGGTGAGCTATCTGCCGTCTATAACAAGTGCTGGTGATGACTCCAATTATGAGCACGCCGATGAATCCGACTATGCCGACGATAATGAAGCTTGCTGCACCCGCTATGGACAGATCCCGGGACTCGAGGGCGCGTGCGTAGAGAGCCAGGAGACCAGAACGGCATGGCTGCGGCGGCAGAGCCTCGTAGGCTGCAGTACACGGCTGCATGGCGAGTGGAGGTTTCGGAAGAGAAAGGCAGCGAGGCTCGGAGGAGTAAATGTGAGGTAGCATCGGGTGCCAGTGTCTTCCGCGCTCGGAGTGAGGAGCGGACGACCCTAATGCCTTAGTAACGCCACTTCATCCTCATGGCTTGCTGGTGGACGCAGTCATTCTCCACATTTATGTCCGGTCTGAAGGGGCAAAAGCTTGGCGTGCTTCGCCAAAATTAGCGTCGACGAAGATGATGCTGTGCTATGTCTGAGGACGTTGATAGGTGATTGCATACCGTCTACGCTCTGGGTCAGCGTACGAGGCAATTGCTATCAAGACAAGCTACGCCCACCGTGGCTATCTAATTCAACCCAGGTAGAGCTTCGGTTCGGTGCGTATTGCTTCACTAGACAGGATTCAGCATCATGTAACCAAAAGACCAAAGATGCTGTGGTTAAATGCCGTACGAGTCGGTACCTGAACACACCTCAAGCTCGCGAGGTTTGCAACGATGATGAACCAGAGTTAAATCAGTGTCAGGCGGGTTGCTTGTACACGAGAACGTTCGTTCGAACAGTAGCAGACGAATCCATACCCAATAGATCAAATATTATAATCCCTACGATATCACAGCAGTGCAGAGACCTCAGTCAATGAGGTATTTGCGTTTGAAGAATGCGCGAAGGTGGAATATTTGCCACACGCCCAAGCAAATGAGCGCCACGAGCGTGAACCATGCGAAATTCTGCACCCGCTTCTTCGTTGACACTGAAACGAATGTCAGTCGACAGCAATGAGAGAGATACGCGTAACGCACTGTTTGTCGATTGAAATCGTTCCTCACGCTTCTTGAGGTAGTTCATTTCGTCTACAATCTCCTTCACAACGCCCTCTAGTTTCCTCATCTCAGTTTCGAGGGCTGATAGCGATTCCTGGTTCGCAATCGCACTGTCCACGTATGTCAGTATGTGAACAATGTAGCAGTACCTGCAACATACTTATAGTCCACAGCGTCCGCGCCAATATCGACGTCGAGGTCAATGACGCGCTTTCGGGGTTGGCCGCCCTCGGCTTGGGAAGACACTGAGTTGGTGACGGACAACACCGCGGAGCAACAAATACGCACCAACGTCAAGGTAATTTTTGAAGCAGACTCCTACGTCACCCTCCTCCGAATGCGCCGTAATAGCGAACCGCGACTCGCCGTTGATTCCACGTTTGCTGAGGTATACGTTCTTCTCCGGCCCAGAGTCGACAATCTCGATATCAACGCGCTGGCCATCTCCCGGACCGACATTTGCAGTCACAATAACCAATGCACCTGCGTGTGCAGCGTTCCATATGCACTTTGCTGGTGGGTATCGGTATGCCTGCAGCTCGAATTTGATCGCGTGTACAGGTGAGGTGCAGAGCAATAGCAGCGTCGCCAGGAGGAACGCAGGCAGATGAGACGGCCTCAGTGCCGTCAGCATGGTTGGATTATGCCGGGAATACGAGATTATAAGTTAGCAGGCCAGGGTTGGCAGGATGTGCCAGCAGACGTGGTGAAGGCGAGACGGAAGCGGTGAAGCGCCCGGCTGGGTGTTGCTGCCTCGACCATCTCTATCTACGTCGTCCACCACGTCGTATGGCAGGATGCTGCTCTGCGACAATATGATCGCAGTTCGCTCTAACTCGATGTCCATGCGTCCACGCGGATGGTGACAAAGTGCACGGGGCATACGATGCTCGTTCTAGCACCGGGTCTCGGCATCATCACGACCTCACGTTCACCGCGTTTTCATCGTCGACGGACCGCCGCAGGAAGCAGCTGATCACCACAGACGTAGAGGGGCCGCTTTGTCCGGCGTATAAGACTCAGTGACTGGGGCATAGGATGACTCCCTTCACTTTCTTGTGTCTGCAGACATGCCTACCGAGCTGCCCTCCAGTAAGCTAGCGAATATCGAGGTGCGTAAACGCGTTGTGTCAGTATATAGACTGCTCAACAAGATCGCTCTCCCCGTATTTCAGATTTTTCGCCTGCCGCCCAGATGGTTATTCGTACGCGTCGAGACCGAGGGCGGACTTGTTGGCTGGGGAGAAAGCTCCCTGGAAGGTAGGTCACCTCTTCCGTGCGTCAACCCAACCTGGGTCCTGATGTCGACATCTCTACTCAGGACACACAGAGGCGGTGGAAGGCGCCTCGTTAGCTCTTCGCGAGACCTTCATTGGGTGGGATGGGGATCGCATACAGGACATATGGCAGCATGCATATCGGTCTCGCTTCTACCGCGGCGGGCCCGTTCTCATGGTCAGTCTAGCTGTCAGCACCGTACTTGCTGCTGAGCTGCAATGTCTGTTAGTCCGCGCTTTCTGGTCTAGACATCGCACTATGGGATATAAAGGGGAAGAAGCTTGGCGTACCAGTCTGGCAATTGCTCGGAGGCAAAGTCAGAGACCGTGTAAAAGTCTATGGCTGGATAGGAGGAGATAGTCCTCAAGCAGTTCTGGAAGGTGCTGCAAAACGTCGAGAGCAAGGGTTTACCGCCGTCAAGATGAACGGGACGGGTAAGTCCCGTTTATCGCTCTCATGTCAAGCACTCGTTAACTTTCGTGCAGGTGCCGTAGACTGGATTGATTCGCCCAGCGTGCTTACAGATACTGTCGCTCGTGTTCGCGACGTGCGTTCACTTGGCCTCGATGTCGGCGTTGACTTCCACGGACGCCTCCATAAAGGCATGGCCAAACAGCTCGCGAAATTGCTCCAGCCGCTGAGCCCGATGTTCATTGAGGAGCCCCTTCTCCCTACACAGCCCGAGGAGATCGCGGACCTTGCGCAGATGGTCGCCACGCCCATTGCTCTCGGAGAGCGGCTGTATACGAGGCATGACTTCCGTCCCTACCTGGAAAGACGGGCGATAGACATTGCCCAACCCGATGTATGCAACCTCCAACCCGCCCTTACGTTAGTGCTAAGTGCCGTTTACAGGTATCACATTGCGGTGGCATCAGCGAGCTGCATCGTATAGCTTCTCTAACCGAGATTTACGATGTCGCGCTCGCACCGCATTGCCCCTTGGACCCATTGCATTAGCCGCTTGCATCCAGGTTGATCTTACTGCACCGAATTGTAAGTGGGCGCAGTCGCGGCTTTGACGTGGGCGTTGACTCTGTATCCAGTTGTCATTCAGGAGATGAGCTGGCAGGTTGGTTGATTGAAGGCTGACTAGTCGTGAGCACTGAATCAGCACACTAGATTCACTACAACCAAGGCGCTGACCTCTTCACCTACATTGTCGACCCGGCAATATTTGCTGTGAAGGATGGATATATCGAAGCTCTAGCAGGTAGGCGAAGCAGGCAAGCGCGTCGCAAGGAAGGCTTATAAGTTTTGCAGGTTCCGGACTGGGCATCGAAATCAATGAACATCTTGTGCGCGAAACGGCTGCGAAGTACATCCACGAGAAAGCTTGGAGAAATGACGTGTGGACTGGAGTAGACGGATCGCTGCGCGAGTGGTGATCGTAGAGCGTATTAGTTTAGTTTTTTTGTTGGCGAAGGTAAGTCTGACACTGCTCAAACCGCACATGTGGCCAGGGTCGTATGCTTATGTCCATTACTAAGATATCCTTGCCAGAGTGTCGCAGTTTGGGGAATAGGGATGGTCTTGCTACCGGATTCTCCGGAGACACGCCCACGTCCGTGTTGCCCATTTCCTCAGTCTAGATGAGGGCAACTCGCCGCTTGGTGTCGATGTACTGCTGGAAATCGCGCTGCAGTAAAGCATCTCGACCATGTCTCTCATTTTAAAGTCCGTGAATCCGTATGTCTGAATCTTCAAAGCTCTCACGTGTGGTGTGGCCTCTGTGGCGCAACTCAAAGGCGAGAGGCGACTACTATGCTCAGCAGCATCGGAAGAGTGTCGCAGGACCGAAGCTGTCTCACTTTGCTTGAGTTACCCTTCACGGAAAGAATCGTGAACGCAGGTCGTTCTCCGCTTCTTATCGGACCTGTTGAAGAACTTCGACGACACACCGCTCCTCCTTCCGAATTTTGTGCCGATTCGGACGCATGGTTTCCTCGGAGATGAAGCGGGCGCGACGGTCGTAGCACTGGATGGCTCGGAAGATTCAGCAGACCGATAGCATAAGACGTGCGCAGGGGTCGGTGGGTTTTGTCCACGTTTTTCTGAACGGAGGTCGCCGCGCGAGCGCCTGAGGGATTCTGTCCCCGATGCGGTGTTGTTGCATAACAGTACAGTCTTCCCACTGGCACAGGCGTGTGGCTTATAAGAAGACCATGACTCGAGGTAGCATGGTTCATCATCTTCCAGATAGACCTCGCTAATGACTTCGCTGGCCGACTTTTTGTACAATGTGTACGTACCGTCCCTTCTAGTTCTTGCCAAAGTGTGAGCTCACCACGACGCTGTTGTAGTAAGGTTGACGAGTATGTCAGCGTAGCTATGACCAGTTGCGTCGAATAATTGCCACTTGTTCGATCTGAAGTCATTGATGTTTGTTTGTAGCGCTAGTCGTGTATGAGTATATCATCACTTTCTCCCAGGAGGTGGAGTGTGTGTGGAAGAAGCCACCCTCGCTCACTTCTCTGCTCTTGGTCTCAACACGCTGGGCCCTACTTCTCTCGCAATTCCTTTCCTGGCTACCGACCTTGCCTGAGGTGTGTAGTGATTGTCGATCCAGTATTGTCATATTGATTCACATGCTTTCAGAGGTAGGACGTTCTCTTTTGTATGGCTTGACCGAGCTAACCGCTCTGTCCTAGTTGTAGTCCGTTAGGCATCACCGGGAACATTCTCATCCTCATAGGCTTCGTCCAAGTTGCTGGTCAGTTGTTCTCAAATTCGAGTCATCCGCGCAACGCAGAAGTGATTGACATCGTACAGTATTCTCAGCACTGCGGGTCTACGCGACTTGGAATCGTAACATAATACTCACAATCATTGTATTGGCTCTTGGACTCGTTCCGTTTGGCACAAACCTAGTGTGTACCGTCCTCTGCTACGTTTTGCATCTACTAAGCAATAAAGGTCGGAGTGATCCATACAGAATACGGTATGCTACCAGCTCCTATCGACGCATGCTGGGCAAGTGTCAACGTGTCAGATGAGGTTAACACTATGTGCGTATCTCCACGTTTCATCGTTGACCAGATATGTGAACATATGCCAATCCCAGATGTACGTAACCTCTCGTTCTGTGGATCCGGGAACATCGATTGACTTCACTTAGTCCTCTTCACTACACGGAGTGCAGCGGTACTTTCTGATGCACTTGTTCTTATTTTGACTTGGATGAAGACCTACCGTCAATGGAATCATGCACGCAAAGCCAAGCTCAAGCTTTCTCTCTCGACATGCTTGCTACGTGATGGTGCGTGCCTTCTGTCCATCCCCGAAAATCCACGACCTTACAAATGCGTGTAGGAACGTGGTATTTCGTGTAGGTACACTCCTCCCGCCTCTATAAACAGGGCAACTAATCGCAGTCAATGCAGCGGTCTACTGATCGTAAATGTGGCACAGATGACTACGTTTAATCCAGTAAGCGATCCCGGCTGAGTGCATCCGAAAGCTACTCCTGACGTCGCCTAGTCAGCTGCTCCCTTAACTCTTGTCCTAAGCACGCTGGTAGGTGCCTTCCGACCCGCAGCACCATCCATATTGACCAGACCACAGCCACCGATCCTCGTCAGTAGATTCATGCTCAATCTGCGACACGCGTCACGGGGGTCACAATCGGATTCGTCAACTGCCTCGGCGACGATCATGTCAGACGCGGACTTCAGGACGCCATCACGCCTGACAGGCGATATGGGAGGGGTCCTACGCCATGGCTATGACGACTCTGTAACCTGGGTGTCGTCGCAGGAAACAGACACTTCTGATGGTGCAGAATGTGAGAATGGACTCTCGAGCGATATCGGTAGCAGTTCGCACATAATAGCATAGATGGTACGGTACATTATCGTTGTATTAATGTTAATGGAAATCTAGGAGAAGCAGGACGTTCACCTCCTCCGACCCGGACAATTCTGCTTGTGCCTCGGCCAATCCTGTCTCTGACACTTTTCGTTGCAGTAGGCAGCCTGTTTACATCCCGAGCAGGCCTTACGCCTGTATCGCGGGATCCAAACACCGCACGCCAGGCACATTGTGTCAGAGTTGTCCCAGCGACGGGAACTCGGCCCCAATGCGAGAAGTTGGAGCATCTCCACGGGAAGCTCGTGGTCGCGTGCCAGATCGAGTATCCCCGTTTGGGAGCGCAAAATGGATTGGGCCGTTGACTCGAGGTACGACACCGAGAAGAGGGGGCTGAGCGCGATGCGAGTGACATGCGGGGCGAACGGTGCTCGGTCCGCCTTTTGAGTGAATTCCGGCGTGACGCGTCCGACGCCGCAAAAGCAAATGGGAGAAAAACCAGACGTGGTGGTCAGTGGCACCTCGCCGACAGCCACGTATGGGCAATTGTCCTTGTGCCTCCAGTCCCGGCAGCGTTCGACGAGAGCAGGTATGAGATACTTCCATGCAGTCAGCTCGCTCTGACCAAGCTGCAGGTGCTTGAAAGAGGGAACTTGATCGAGCATCTGCAATGCCTTGTGTACATCGACTATGGTAACAGGGAAGACGTATCCGTCGGCGACGACGGTGTGTGCCTCGAGATCCAGGCGCACGCCTTCAATCAGCAGGATGATGTTCGGGGTAGAGTCGTCCTCGCTGGTGAGCACAAAGACGTCGCGAGGCGTCACAGACCCGACGAAGTCCTTGATAATGGAGTTGATGGTGAGTTTGAGAGAAGTAAGGGCGTCCTCGACTGGTCCTAGCTCGCACACGTGCTGCTCCCAGTCCGACAGGGAGAGGTCTACGTGACGCTTGACCCAGTTCAAGCGTTCCGGACGGACCACAGAAAGCCGTGGAAGTTTGCTGAGGGACAGTCGATGCAAGTTCCAGGCAAATGTGCATGTGAGCATATCTGTCCCGAGCACAGGGGAACGGTTGAGCGCGAGTGGTCCGTGGAAACGACCGAATTTTGCCGGAGGTGCGGTTATCTACAAAAGAGTCAGCAAATGTTAGATATGCAATCGAACCAATACACACCTCGACCCACGCTTCACGGCGAGAGAACTTGATGCGTGCCTTGTCCGCTGTGACCGGATAGAAGAAATCGATGAGTCGAGTGTAGTGTCCGATGGATAAATTGAGTGCACAGAAGTTAGCTTGCGATACCCGGACCTCATTTGACTTGTCCGCTAGCGTTGCTCGCAGGTCAAGGTCCCGGATGTCAATCCGTCGAGTTAGACTGACGACTTTATGGTCAGCCGGGTCAAGGGACACTCGAGGAGAGTCCTCGCGAGGCGGTGCACGTGCAATCGTGCGATTTACAAGCACCGGCGCAGGGGCTCTCCTCGGACGATGGGCCTCGCAGCAAGTACGTGGACGTTGTCGCTGAGGAGTGGCACGACGTAGAACCTGCCTACGTCGAGCTTGTAGTAGAGGGGCGTGTGATGAGGGGTGCAGATGACGGACAGCCGGACCTCCGTATCGAACGGTTCACGGCACAGAAGATAGGACGGAAGGCAAAAGGTGACAATGATGGGGGAGTCGCCTCCCTTCCCGAGGGGATCCTCCTCTACATACGCCCGAGCAAGAACTCCGCGTCCCTCGACGGCAAGCTTGCCGTAAAATGCTTCCATGGTCGCGAAGTGGTGAGATGCCTTGCGAGACCCTATCCCGGCGGCGATGCGTGGCTCGTGCGCCGAGCTCTCGTCATCAAGAATGGTGAATTGGGAACGCGGGACACTGAGAGCGATGCAGACCATAGGTGGAATGATTGGCCAACCTTTAAATGGCCCCGCCGTGGCGTCCGCGCGAAGCTCGGGGTAGTTGACATCGAGCGACGGGTAGCTGTAAACACCTGCGAGTTCTGTTTGGCCGGTAAAATCGCAGGCATGGACGTGATGGAGTGTGGTGGGTAGCGCTCGGTCAACGTAGTTCATCTAGTCAAATATGGCATTGAAGATTGTTTCCCAGTCAACTCGGATCCTCGGTATGAGGCATGCAAGAATGAGGGCCAGTGACGCTCGGTTATAGTGCGCTCTGCTGCGTTCCTTCTGTGATGCAGTACTTTCGTCGGGAGGAGCGGAGATTTCGTGGGCGTACATCTTCCCCATTATATGCTGCAGGCACTCGATGAGTTCTTTCTCATCGAGTATGAAGCTCGCGTCCGGCAGGCTGAGGTCTGGAACAATCGCAGAAGGGCGCCTCCATGGAAGTCGCTCGTGGAACCCTGCGAAGTTGGCGATAGTGCTGGGTGCGAGGAGGTCCTGTAGATTGCTATCAGAGCGGAAGCCCGACAGGTAGGGGACAGGAACGAGGTCGAACAGGAGGGAGATGGTGCTGAGGTCGACATGGAGGGAATGAAGGAAATCCTTCGTGCAATCCACTCCATACGTAGCGCCGATTTCGGTATACATGGTGACCCAAAGCCTTCGTTTGAGGAGCGGCGTCGCTACAGCAATTATGTTGAGGATGCCGAGGTGATCCCATAGCGTGCTCGTGTCAATGACGTCGAAAGCTGTAGGAGCCGCAGAGGTGAGAGCCTGCCGACGGTATCCGTCGCCATCGAGGACAAGCATGGGGGCGCGCCAGGGGGCAACGCGACACTGCGCGGAATGTCGATCGTACCGGGCCAACTCCAGTATCGTTCGGCATAGGGCAAGAGCATCGCCGGCGATCATGCGTATAGTCACGGTTTTGGCCTTGACGCGGCGACGGAGGGCTTCGCACCAGGCGAAGAATTGTTCTCGAACAGCCTGTTTGAGGCCTTGTAGCGTGGGTCTCGGCAGCTCTTGAAGGTCGGCATCGTCCAAGGGATTAAATGAAGCAGCGGGCAAGAACGACGTGTATGGGGAATGGCTTTGATAGCGGACAAAACCTTCCTGTCCATTAGAATACGCAAAAGTAGGGTTGTAATGAACGGCGGCGGCTGGATCTTCGGCCGCGAGAGCCGTGAGACCCGTCTCCGCGTAGCGATGGTGGGCCTCGTTCAGCAGAAGAGCGGCATTGGGCCACATAGGGCCTGCAGATCCAGCGGGCTGCGTGAACACATACCCGCGGAACTCCTTCGGATGCTCTTTCAAGCGGGACGTGAAGGTACGGTGTATCGTCCGTTTGCGGTCTTTGGGCAGTGACTGCGTGTCCGCGTACCACTTCCAGTGCCGACGAAGCTCCCGGAGCGTGAAGGAAGTCCCTATCTCGATAAAGGACGAGTACGGCCCAGTTCTCCATGTCTCCAGGTTTCTGGATAGTTCGAAGAGCACCTTACTCTGGGCGATAAGCAGAGACAAAGACTCGTCGTCGAGGAAGTAGTGATAGAGAATTTTCCAGAGGTCGTTCCCGTTCGCTGGGAAGTCCTCCCGCACCACAAGTGTGAAGAGCAGGATATTACGAGCTAAAGACTACACGGTAAGGTTCCGAGCGCCATGGCCAATCGTAGCACGCACCCAGGACGGCTGGCTCGATGTCGCAGCACGTAAAGTCCAGCTTGCGCCGACCTACGGCGAAGCCGGCGGTGTCAGTGGAGGTGGACACGCATGGAATAACATACGCACGAGCTCCCTGGATTGGAATATCCGAATGTAGCGTGAACAATATGTCTATGGGATCGCCGCAGCCCAGAAGCAATATGTCGGCATCCACCTCGGGCGGCAGGTCTCTGACAAGCGAGACCGGAGGCGTGTTTCCATACGGGTAGAATTTCGCAACCGTGGGCCATGAGACGGGGTGGGACATGGCGGGCGTGAGTAGGGAGGATTCGCGAGGTGAGGGCTGTAATAAGACAGCAAGGCCTGCAAAATCTGACTGCAAATTTGTGTGCATGGTTTGCAGCTTTGCTCCACTGCCCGATCGCAAGGCTTTGCTCGCTAGACGCTCAGCCATGTCCGAACACGCTTGAGCTTTGCCTCGTCACACATCGCAGACTGCAACTCCAAATGCTGAATCCACCTTGTTCCTTGTCAGAGCATATGTCAGCGGACAGCACGGCGACACTCTAAGAGGCCTACCAGGTCAGTTTGCCCGCCCTGTTGTGGATATGGGTTGCTGAATTGGCCAAAGTCGTGATATGCCCGCCTCGAGGTGTGCTGAAAAAGTCCTCTAACTTGCTCTGAACGCGAAGTAAGCACCTCCAGCGAACCTAGGAAAGCAACATCTCGGCCCCTTATCGGTGCTTATCAGTTTCCGATGTCTGCTTGATCTCCAATTTTTCGCGGTGGTGCCCATGTGGGCGTGCGGGGAAACGCTGGGATGCCGCTGGGAAGAACATACTGCATCCCGCACGGCAGGGATCACCCCCGAGGCAAGTTTATAAGGTCCACACGACCTGCACCGCACTCCTTGTGGTCGGTTGACTCTCCCCCTCCGTCTTACCCTCGTCGACGTCGCCCCCGCGTGTGCCGCCGCCATGTCTGTCGAAGACGAGAAAGTGCAGGGCAGCCCCCAGCTGGATGTCGAGTCCGTGTCTTACGAGAACTCGGACGATGCCATGCTCGAGATGCTGGGCTACAAGCAGGAGTTCAAGCGCGACTTCTCGTTCCTGGGTCTTTGGTCGCTGTGTTCGAGTGAGCTTGCGGTCCTGCCGGGTGTCGCAGGCACTATTTGGTACGTCGAGCACCACCTAAAATTTTATTCATGCTCACTGGCTGTAGGTATACCATGGGTTACTGGTGAGTTGCGCTGCACACAACCGAGGGAATGTTTGCTGAGATAGTCAGTGGATTGGTGGGCATGACATGGGGTTGGCTTGTTGGTGCAGTTATGGGACAGGTGCGTAGGATCCATTCGCATTGAAAACGACAGAACCCTGAAGACGTGCAGCCTCTCACGTACGCTCTGGCTGAGCTTTCCTCGGCCTACCCCACTTCCGGCGGCCTCTACTACTGGGCATACATGACCGCGTCCCCCCGGTACAAGAAGCTATCCTGCTACGTCGTCGCCTGGTCCATGATTATCTCCACCCCGCTCGCATGCTGCTCAATCACATACTCTGCCGCCCAGCTATTGATAGCGACTGCCCAACTTGCCTACCCAAACTACATCGCGGCAGTGTGGCATGTCTACCTCGTCTATGTCGCCATGATGTTCCTGTCATACGTGATCATCTGCCTGCCAACGAAGTATGTCAGCTGGTTCAACATCTGGGCATCCATGCTGGGCATCGTCGTCCTCATTGTGACGACTATCGTGCTGCCTGCCAAAGCCACGGACCTGAACTCCGCGAAGGACATCTTCACGAGCGTGCGTCCTTTCCCATCTTATCAGCTATAAGCGCAACCCTGACCCTGAATGCAGTTGTACAACCAGACGGGCTGGCCGTCGGGCTGGGCGTTTTGCATGACGTTCCTGTCGGCGACGTGGACCCTGAGCGGCTACGATGTGGCGGCGCACGTTGCAGAGGAGACGAGCCATGCGGCAATCACAGTGCCACGGGCAATGGTGTGGAGCACATGGTCCTCGACAGGATTGGGTTTCATCTATTTGATTTCGCTCGCGTTGTGCTCGACGGACATTGACGCGCTCATGTCGAACCCGCTCGGGCAGCCCATCGGCACGCTGACCGCCAACATCCTTGGGGAAAAGGCGGGCGTTGCCCTGCTCGCGATCAACTTCTTCTCGCAGTTTGGCTGTGGTGTCGCCTTCGTAAGTCGTGTCCGTATCGTCGTATCGCCGTGCGCGGGCTTATCCCGCTTTACAGTTCGTCGCGGCGTCGCGCATCTTCTTTGCCTACAGCCGCGACAAGGCGCTGCCGTTCTCGGACTGGCTGAGCAAGGTTGACAAGCGCACGCACACACCGAACAACGCGTCGCTCGTCGTCTTCGTGCTCTCCGCGGGCTTTGGCGCGATCTCGATCGGCAGCGACACCGCATTCGAGGCGTTCTTCTCCGGCAGCACGCTCGCGGGCCAGATCTCGTACATCTTCCCGGTCCTCGGCCGCTGCCTGTACGAGGACAACCCCGACTACACGCCCGGCCCGTACAACCTCGGCCGCTGGAGCCGCAGCATCCGCTGGCTCGCCGTCGCGTGGAACTTCTTCATCATGCCGCTCGTTAGCTTGTGAGTTCGATATCTTTCTTTTGGTTGTGTATTCGTGTTAACCCGTACTTCAGCCCCGACTACCCAATGCCCGCTCCTGCGGACATGAACTGGGCTGTCGTTGTGTACTTCCCCTTCCAAGTGATCGCCATGATTTACTGGTGGTTCTGGGGATACAAGTCCTTCACGGGCCCGCGGACCAACATCGGCAAGCGCAAGCAGATGGACGGCGCAGACGTGTCTGTCGAGGACGACAAAGAAAAGTAAACAAAACTGCATAGACCTCCTGTTCACGACCTTGCTGCGTGTTGTCGCTTTTTCTGTTCCATCATGTTGTATCTCTGGATTGTGTTGCTCATCTTTTCTGTCGCGTCGCTCTTCTCGCTGTATCCATACGCTCACGCGCTCTGCATAATTTACGGCTAATGACGACAGGGGCACGGACGTCTACTAGACTACGACATCGGGAAAGGCGCGTACTTCCAGTAGCCCGCGTGCCGCCGCGCGAGCACGTACGGCACCACGACCTTGCGGAGCAGCCACGGCATCGGAGGCCAGCAGTTCTTGTACTCGGCGGCGGTGTGGCTGCGCATGAAGGGCACCTGCAGGAAAGGATCGCCGTGCGAGCGCGCGTACGTCTCGATGGCCGCCACCACTTTGCGACAGTCGTCTGGCGTCCAGCCTGCAGCTTTGAGGTTCTCTGCGCTGATATGTGCGACTTCGCCGTCGAGGTGCGTGTACTGCGCTCAGTCAGCCACGAGTCTGCGGCGGAGCAGGACGCAGGGCGTACCAATGGTTCCCGGAAGCGCACCATGAGGTCCCGCATCGCCGCTGCGTCGAACTTCGATGGGTCGGCCTTGTATGTGGTGATCATCCCCGTGAGCTCCTCGAGCACAGAGTGCACGACTTTGTGCTCCTCGGCCTCGCCGGAAAAGTCCATTTTCTGGTTCAGGAAGGGGAAGACCACTTCTTCCTGCAGCAGCCGTGTCACGGCAGAACGAAATGATAGCATGAGCAGGCGCACCTCGCTCTTGTGGTGCTCGTCGATTGAGACGGCCCATGCCTGGCAGTAACCGAGGAAATTTGGCAGGTCATTGAGAGGTGGGTCGGAGAGTAGTGAGACTAAGTTGTCGTATCCCCGTTTGAACGTTTCGTGAGCTGTGGAAGGCCATGCATGAGTTATCAGAGTGTCTGGGGATGCGTTTCTGGACGTACCCAAGTCCATGTTCCATTGAAGGAGTTCGTACGGGTCGGTGGGGACTGCTGCAGAGATGGCCATGGTGTGTGCGTGTATAGGGGTAGCTGCTGGGAGAGAACAACGATGCTGAGAAACTGCTGCAGGGACACCTTATATACAGCCGTCGTGCGTGGTCGATCCTGTGAGGGCAGGTGTCGGCGCATCACGCATTTCATTGCTGAAACACCGATTTCTTCTCCAGATGAACATGGTCGTGATCCGTGCGGTTAGGCGTTGTGACTGATCCCATTCATAGTTCGTTGGGTGCGTTCCTGAAACGATGCATGGCTGCTGTGCTCGTGCACATACGCGTATCGTGAGGACTGCGATTGGTGCGCAAGGCCATGTTCGCCAGGCGCCAGGCGGCCTGCGGACAGCGTTCCTTGAATTGATGGCGGATCAGAGTGATGCGCCCACCAATCGGAGGTGTCGAGTTTTCCTCCGCGGTGACCGGGCCTCGGCACGGACCACGCGGTGTGACGCCCTTATCACGTCACACCCATATGACCCCCGTCGAGTCTTTGAAGTCTCTCGCTTCCGACGGTTTTGACTCTCTGATTCCTACCACGACGTGCTGACTCGTCGCGCCATTCAAAAGCCTGCGGCGGAGGGAACAGAGAGGCGGTCCCGCAATGCCTCACTTCCAGCTGCCTGTGGCAGTCTTTCTCGGCGTCGCCGCACTACTCAGTGCGGCGATATTCGCCCTCTCAAAACCGGCTGAAGGCAAGATTCACCTCCCGGAAGTTATCCGTGATGCGACTGCGCACGACCCGTTCGACGTGACGAAGCCTGAGGACATCATAGACGGCGAGCCCGTGGAAGAGGAGAGATTTTGGTCGAGGGTGTGTGGCAGACTCTCAAAGCGTGTGCAGAATCATTGAACTCGTTCTCAGATGAGACTTAGAAAGATTCTTCTTACGATTGTACTCGCTGGCAACCTTGCGCTCGAAACGGTTTCACTCGCGTGGTCTGCCGCGGAGGCGGACCGCACCGGTGTCGCAGTCTACTCCATTCGTGCAGCATTCGCTCTCTACCTCGTCATCATTGCCGGCTACTCAGTCAAGCTAGAGTACGCTCAGCATTGGCGTTGTGTGTTGCACTTGTTTGTCTTGACATTCCTGGCTGTGTCAATCCTCGGTACAATTGCCATCCTACCCTCGACGCCCATGCCCATCTCAGCCAGTCGGGTTCTGCCTTCGCCCGTCGTCCCAGACGCGTTGTGGTACGCAGATGTCGTTCTGTATGTTCTCTCATGCACAATCGCTGCAACGATTCCCCGCGGACCACCGCTGCACTTCCCCTCAGAGCGCATATACTCCGACAAAACGCTCATGGCAGTCACCTCCAAGTATCCCGATAATGTCTGCGGGAGCGTGAGCGCGTCCGTGTGGAACACGCTCCTCTTCTCGTACACGACCAAGGTCGTCATGCTCGGCTACACCTCCGAGAGCCTCGAGATTGGCGACCTGCCCATCCTGCCCGCGAGCATGCGCGCGACGTACATCTTCGCCACCATGCGCGCCGCGATGAAGAAGTGGACACTCCAGGTCGGCTCGTGGCGCCCAAGCCCGGTACCGGCTGGCAGCTCATCTACCGCCTCGTCCGCAACAACAGCTGGGCGCTCCTCGCACTCCTCGTCCTCGCTGCGATCTCAGCCGTGCTCTTCTACGCGCCCGCGTTCTTCCTCCAGCGTGTCGTCGCATACCTCGAGGCGGATCCGCAGCGCAAGGACCGCGGCTGGGGCTGGGTATTCTGCGCGGGCCTCTTTTTCAGCAATGCCATCTGCCAGCTTAGTGAGTATTTGCTTTCTAGAGTCACTATACATGTCTGACAATTGTTTACAGTCACTGGCCAGCTCTGGTCGCTGTCTACTACAACGTTGCAGGTGCGGCTGCGTGTGCAGCTGAACTCAATTCTCTTTGCAAAGACACTGTGTGCGCAAGGACGTTGCGTCCGCTTCCGGCTCGACACCTGGCGCACCTGCTGCCGAAGGCGCCGAGGCCCACCTGCCGACGAAAAGAAGGACGAGGAAGAGTTCTCGAGCAAGGCGCAGATTATGACGCTCATGACGACCGACGTCGACCGCGTGAGCGAGTTCGCGTGGCATATTTTCACTCTCGTGGACTCGCCGATCGAAGTGGTGATCGGCACGCTATTCCTCTACAACCTGCTCGGTGTATCCTGCTTCTTCGGTCTGGCGGTGACCTGCCTGTTCCTGCCGCTGAACCACTTCGCCGGCAAGGTCGTGTGGGCGCCCAGGATAACCTCATGAAGGCGCGAGACGAGCGAGTCGCACTGATGAATGAGGTATGCCGGACGGCTCTATCCCGTGGATTACTGATTCACACGTGCACAGATTCTCGGCGGTATCCGTATGCTGAAGGTACGCTCTAATATCCTTCCAGACAGGGCGAGCAGCGAAGTTCATCTCAAACACAGTTCATGGCTTGGGAGCGTAGCTTCGAGCAGCGCGTGCTGAAGATCCGTGATCGTGAACTGAAATATCAGAAGCTCAACTATACAATCGAGGCAAGTATTCTTGCATGTGTTCCCTGCATCTCTTATTGACCTTCGCTGGCGCAGACCCTCTGGAACGCTATCTGGTATGCGTAAACCCGTCAAGCATTGTTGCACTGGCTAACGACCCGAAAGGAACGGCTCACCCATCTTGGTGACCCTTGTTGCATTCTGGCACTTCGCGGTGTATCGTGGTGAAGTGCTGACGCCATCTATCGCGTTCACCTCTATCAGTGGTAGGTCGGCAATGGTCATAGTCGCGTCATTGCTGAGGTTTTGGCACCAGTATTCAACGAAATGAAGTTCGCTCTGAACGCGCTACCTGAGACATTGATCAATATGCTCCAGGTCAGTACACCAGATCTCCGTGTAAGTGCGGTATGTTTGACACACCATCCTAGTCCCTCGTCTCCATGCGTCGTATTGAAAAGTACCTCGGTGGGGCGGAAGTTGCACACGTCGCTCCTCTCGAGTCGCAGGACCTCCGTATAGCCCTTCAGTCCGCAACGATCACATGGCCGCAGGACCGCACGCGCGGGAGCTCCGTACCTTCCACCGCTGCATCGACGCCACGCCACAAGTTCGTGCTCGTCGACCTGTCCCTCGAGTTCCCCCAGGGTGAGCTCTCGCTCATCTGCGGAAAGCTCGGCAGCGGGAAGACGCTGCTTCTGCTAGGTAAGCTTCCGTTCAGAGATTGGACGGTCGGTCGAAGTTAACAGCATTGTGCAGCACTTCTCGGTGAGGCTGATCTCTTGACTGGCCAGTTGCTTTGCCCACGCTCCCCGCCGGATACGCTTGCCTCTTTCACTGGCAAGTATGTCTCCGACGAGGAATGGGTTGTTCCTGGAGTCTGCGCGTATGTTCCTCAGGTATGTCTATCCATTAACTTTACCAGGAACCTTCCTCATCGGTCTCCAGTCTGCATGGCTCCGCAACGCCTCCATCCGAGACAACATTCTCTTCGACCTTCCATACGTTGAGGAACGCTATCAGAAGACGCTCGAGGTTTGCGCTCTGCTCAGTGACCTGCAGATCCTCGAGGACGGTGACATGTCCGAGATCGGTGAGCGGGGTGTGAACTTGTCTGGCGGTCAGAAGGCTCGAGGTGCGTAGTTTGGCTCACGAATGGTAGACTCTAGCTGAAGGCGATACAGTGTCGTTGGCTCGTGCGGTCTATTCCAGGGCGTCGATTCTATTGTTGGACGATGTCCTTTCTGCTGGTGAGTGAATTTTCCAAGCCCAGAAGTCCTATAGTCTGATAATGCTTGAAAGTTGATGCGCACACCGCCCACCACCTGTACTACGAGTGCCTCAAGGGTGACCTCATGCGCGGTCGCACCATCATCCTCGTCTCGCACCACGTCCAGCTGTGCGCCCCCGGCGCCTCCTACATCGTCGCACTGGACAACGGCCGCCTGCAATTCGCGGGCAACCAGCCGAGTTCCAGTCGTCCGGCGTGCTCTCGAGTCTCAGCCAGTCTGGCGCGACGGACCCCGCTGACACGAAGGAGGAGACGACTGTGCCCTGCAGTCGAGGAGATCGCAGACGAGAAGGCACAGGCGGTAGAAGACAAGTCTGAGACGAACTCGACAGCCGCGGCGACTGCAGTCGACGTCGAGGCGCCGCAGCCGGCAGTGAAGAAGGCGCCGCGGAAGCTCGTTGAGGAGGAGAAGCGTGCGGTAGGACGCATCAGCAAGGAGATTTGGACGACGTATCTCAACGCGTGCGGTGGCCCTCTTTACTGGGTCGCGTTCGCTGTAGCGCTTGCGCTTGGTGCTGCAAGTCCGGTGTTGGAGAATGGATGGCTCAAGTGCGTGCGCTCCGACATGCCTACGAGTATGTTTACTGAGCCTCATCAGGATCTGGTCCGGATCTGCTCTTGAGACTGAGGAGCAAAAGAGTGCTTCGTACTACATTACCGTCTATGCCATCGTAAGTAGCTTCTGTTGTCGACTTCTCCGTGCTGACTCTCGTTCTAGATCACCTTTGTTGGCCTTATCGTTACCACCTCCCGGTGGTTCGTCCTCTGTGCGTGTCGATCTCGCACTTCAGCTGTATTCGTCGCTGACAACACCCGTAGACCGTGGAGGAATCCACGCTTCCAGGGTCCTGTACCAGCGTACGTATCGCTCTCCTGCAGTTGGAGTAAGGGAATCTGACAAATCATGTAGGCTTGCTTGAGGGCGTCCTCTTTGCCAACATCCGCTTCCATGACACAGTCTCTCGAGGACGACTTCTCAACCGGTTCGGAAAAGACTTCGAAGGTAGGCTTGCACGCGTTGATACGAGCGTCCTCTTGATCATTCTGTGATTCAAGGTGTCGACAGCAGTCTCCCGGACAACTTTGGGCGCAGTGTCATGTACGCTCTGTCTGCAGCCACGACCTACGTCATTATCACGATTATTGGCGGCCTGCCGTTCTTCGTCGCTGCTGTCCTGATCGCGTTCTTGTACTACAGCGGTGAGTTTCTGTCGTTCATCTTCTCTCGAACAATGATTGAGTTATGTTCCTAGTTGGTAAGGTCTATGGCCAGACTTCAAGGGATATGCGGCGTTTGGGTAGGTCATTTATTGTTTCGATCACTACTTGCACTAAGGCTTCATTAGACTCCGTGACAAGGTCTCCGCTTTACTCCATCTACGGAGAGACGATTGCAGGTGTTACCGTCATCCGTGCGTTTGGTGCTTCATCGAAGTTCCTGCGTGACATGCTTTGCTGTGTTGACACGGTGCGTTACTCGACTATCTCTGTGAGAATGAAGAGACTGACAACATGACTCGCAGAACACAAACCCGTACTATTGGATGTGGGGAGGTAGGTCAGATACTATGAGTCCCATACCCTCCCGCTAACCGCTACCCCAGCCAACCGATGGCTATCTGCTCGTTTCAACATGCTTTCAGCAGCTGTCGTCGGTGCGACCGCGTTCATTGCTGTGCTGACGCCTGGCATCGCGGCATCGACCGCAGGGTTTGCTTTGGCGTTCGCCTCGACCGTCACCAATGATGTACGTTGGATGTATATGGGACGACCGCTAGAATGCTGAATGGCCAACTTCTAGCTTCTGTTCATGGTTCGACGGTTCGTCGGCTGGAGCAATCCATGGTACGCCGTTTCATGTCACACTAGACTTGGACAGCTCTGAATCGAGTCTGGGTCTGCAGGTCGCTGTTGAGCGTATCAAGGAATACACCGAGATCAAGCGTGAACCTCCGGAATTCATCGAGCCTCGGCCCCCAGCCAGCTGGCCGGAGAAGGGCGAGATCAAGGTAGAAGATCTCGTGATCAAATATGCGGTAAGCCCTTTGATACTCAAGAATTTCTTTCGTTATTAATCTCCTGCCACTCCAGCCTGACCTTCCAAGTGTCCTGCATAACCTCAACTTTGAGATCAAGCCTGGAGAGAAGGTCGGCGTACTCGGAAGGACGGGCTCTGGCAAGAGTACTCTTGCCCTGTCCTTCTTCCGATTCGTCGAGCCAACCAGCGGCCGGATCCTCATTGACGATGTGGACATCTCTACGGTGGGCCTGACCGACCTGCGAAGTCGGTTGACTATCATTCCACGTACGTTACTTTCTTCGCTTTAGGGACTGTATGCTGACCGGCTCTGCAGAGGATCCAACTATCCTCAGCGGGACTCTCCGTTCTACGTTGGATGTCTTCGGGGAGTATGAAGATGCCGAGATCGTCCGTATCCCGCTTTCCACTAGATCAACCAAGTACTTACCATATACCCGCAGTATGAAGCCCTCCGCCGGGTCCACCTCATTCCATCCGACGACTCCGTGGAAGACCCAGACACTGTGAATGCAAACGTATTCCGTAACCTGGACTCGCCCGTATCAGAGGGAGGAGAGAACTTCTCCACTGGGTGTGTTTGCCGTCATTCCGAATGACGACAAGGCATTGAATGCAATTTGACAGCGAGAAGCAACTGCTTTGCATGGCCCGTGCCATCCTCAAGCGGACGAAAGTGCTACTCATGGACGAGGTATGTGGAACCGACTGCAGTCGAACGTGTTCTTCGTAACTGATGATTCTTTCCAGGCGACTGCGAGGTAGGCTGCGCCGCGCAGCAGTCTTTTGTTGATACTCAGCTGACTTGACCCTTCTAGTGTGGACTACGCTACGGACGAGCTCATCGGCAAGACAATAAGACAGTGCGTAGTGCCATCTGAGAATCCGCAGCAAAGCTGACCTTGCCCTCAGTGAATTTGCCGAAAGCACAATTCTGACGATTGCGCACCGCCTGCGCACGATCATCGACTACGACCGGGTAAGCAGGATCGCCAATGCTCGTCGTGCAACGGCACTGACCGCAGCCCTGCGCAGGTGATGCTGCTCGACCAGGGGCGTATCGCAGAGTTCGACAAGCCTGCTGCGCTCCTCGCCGATCCCTCGTCAAAATTCTATGCCCTGTGCAAGGCTACGGGCAAGAACGAGTTTGCGATGCTGAAGAAGATGGCGGGTGTGCCCTAGGGCAAGCCTGGAATATAGATGATGATTGTGTAACTCTAATGCTTAGACTGATGCTATTCAAGTCCTCGTACCGATGTGGTCGGCCAAAGGCGTTATCAACTATACTGTGCAGGTGAGAAGGGATGCCGTGATCAAGAAGAACCCCGCGACGAGTCGACGTTTCGGGCGTTTGGTGAGTTGAACTCAATGTTCGCCGGCATCATCGGGGCTAACACAGGGAGATTGGCACAACTCGAGTCACTCAGAGAAAGCGGACCCGTTCCGAGTCGGGTGCTGGCTGCCCATAGGAACGCTGAGGCTAGGCCTGGTGATCCAACGCTGCGCACTCACGGTCTGACTCACGGCCTATAGCGCTCTTTCCTGACTCGCGCAGCGTCTTGAGACTGCATTTAGCCGTTCGCAGCTTGCCGCGCAGCCCTCAGCCCTCGACCCCGCACACGCAAGCTCTTCGTACTACTTCTCCTACCAACAACGCGTCATCACTTTCCCCCCAGATAAAACCTGGTCATCATGCTGCCCGTCGGCAAAACACCTCCTCTTCGAGATAGTTTTGACAGGTCAGCGGCAACAAGCTTGCGCAGCCTAGAAGTGTTCACTCAATCGCCCTCCATAGACACGCACTGCATGGGCCTAGTTGCACGGACTACAGATAACGCTGGCAGCGGGTCCAGCTCCCCTGGCGGGAGTGACACCTCCACCAGCGGGCACATGAACACGACCGGCCATATTGTCCTGCCCATCGTCCTCATCATCGTCATTCTCGTAATTGCCACTTTGTTCGGACTGTACTGCCGGAGGGTCCTGCAACGCAGCAGGATCAGCCCGGTTCGGCTGCATCTATTCGGGCACGACCGTCGCCCGCGGCTCTGGGAGGTCCGTGTGGGCCGTCCAGAGGAGCGGGCTGTGCCGTTGCGCGACATGAGGGTACGTGGTTGGGCTCGGCTCTTGGTGAGGCTGGCATATCTGACTTTTGCTCTCGCAGCCGTTGTCCGTCTATCACAGTCCGCCACCATCTCCGCCTTCCACCGCGCCTTCCTCTCCTCGCTTTGGTGACCGTTATCGCACGGGAGTGCCACCCGCCTTAGACCCACATGAGCCGCATACCGTAGTGCACATGATAGCGATGCCGACTCGTCCTGCACGGTCGAGACATGCAAGTTCTGACTCCTTGCCGGATGGTCTCAGTTTTGGTGTTCTCAAGCACTCATAGATGTATAAATAATATTGCATGTTGTATCAGGGCATTCTCTTTGGCTATGTCTACAGTGCTAGTGTCACGTCGCGTGCAGTCGCGGGTGACGTCACGCGTACGCGCCGGCGCCTAACTTCAGAAACTCGGCTTACGTATGATTTGCCCTGTCTCTTCACAACTTCGACCGATATCAACAAGAATATCAGTGTCTCACACCTTCAACATCATGGTTATAAGTCCAATACCTTTCAGAAGGCTAAATTATGCTCGCATTGACAGAGTCCAGAGCTCGCTCCGACAGTGAGCCGTGCCAACGCTGAGCTCATCGTCGAGACGCACATATACACACCTTATTGAGGGACTCTGCCGTAGAGATTTATTTTTTTTTTTTTTTTTGTTTAACGTCTGAGGGGAGCTATGTAGACGGTAAAACTGGTGATAAATACACGTGACTATGTTGTGTCGGCTGATGCACAGCGCGTAGAGAATCGTGAATTGAGGTGCGGCTGTACCTTTTCTTCGTCACCATTGAACCACGCACTGACAAACTCTGCAGGTGATAGCCCTGCCGTCGCCGCTAGGAAAATCCCCTAGAGACCCATCATAGCGGCGCTTCCGCGATGATCACCAACTGCACTGAACGCACGCCATGGCCCATGGAACAGCCACCGCGTCTCGCTGGATTCCTACCGCAGCTCTCGACAAAGCCCGTCAAGATCCTTTCCTGGGTGAACCATGAGCAGGAGGCCCTCGGCGACGCGCGAGAAGCAAAGGACGTGGTGAAAAGCAGCATCGTCGCCGCCTTCGCACACTTCATCGGGTCAACGGACATGCCGGGGCGGAGCACGCATGTCTTCGTACGGCCGGACGGCAGCATCGTGTTCATGCACTTTGCGACGGCGCTGCGGCTCGACGGCGCGGGTCACATTGTTGCGCTCGCGGAGCGCTGCCGCGAGTGGCGGGACGCTGGACACGTGCAGTGCGGCCGCGCGCGCGGGGGCGCTGAGGGCGGAGAGGGCCAGGGCGTGGACGTCACGCCTGCTGAGGCTGAGGCGCAGGAAGGAGTGGGCGCCGTTCGCCTCGCACGCCACGCGCGTCGCGCTAGGAGCGCCTTTATTGTGTCGCACCTCGAGCGTATGTGTACGGAGGTCATCCAAAACACGCAGCCCATCCTCGACGACCACGTGTCCATGTATGG
The DNA here is from genome assembly GCA_001910725.1 of Phanerodontia chrysosporium. Classification (NCBI taxonomy): domain Eukaryota; kingdom Fungi; phylum Basidiomycota; class Agaricomycetes; order Polyporales; family Phanerochaetaceae; genus Phanerodontia; species Phanerodontia chrysosporium. The sequence continues at coordinate 508,376 of MJGA01000002.1, forward strand.
GACATGCGGTTGCTCTCGGAGGAGGGCGGACGGGATGGCAAGGATCAATAGGACGCGTGCTGTGGCCTGTGCTTGGACTGGCTGCCGCCTGGCACGAAGAAGGTCTGCACGAGGTGCAAGGCAGAGGGTTCTTGCAGCAGGGAGTGCCAGTAGATGAACTGGGCTGACCATAAAGCGGTCTGTGGAGAGCTAGACACAACTCAGGCTGACCCGTAGAAGTCTACAGTTGGCGTGACGCAGTGGGCAATTGTATATATATCTGTGCACGAGTGTTTGGGATATCGAGCATCTTTAGGGTTATACAAGTTATAGCAGGTTGCATGCCCCGCAAGCCCTGCATGCGCCTCATGTCTCCAGGTCGTTCGGGGGTCGTCTCGCGTGGGACGTTCCAGGTCCCGAACTTGACCTTCGCACATAAGCATCTCTGCGACCGACTCTTTGCGGCAACTATGACGATGGGTTAAAACCTGGGTCTGATAGGTAAGAGACATAGACCCACTGATTGGAGTTGGCCCTCTCGACCTTGAACGCCCGTCGGCCAGCCGCCCTTCCGAACAGTTCAATGGTTCAGATGGTTTTTCACGGAGCGCCATGCTAGATCGTCGGAAGGTTAGTACTTCGTTGTCGCTGCAACACATGACTTACAGCACGGCGGAGGGGAGGGCGAGTAAGGCTCGCGAGATTAATCGCTTTAAGTGTTTTGTCCCATCTGATGACCGTGGTCAGCATGTCGATCACGACTCCGAAGACAGCTAGCTCACCATCAGGAAGGTTTCGTGGAGCAGGCCCAGTGCCACCGACAGGCCTGTGCAGGCATCCCCTCGGACGTCGCACTCGACAGCGCCGGGACCTCAACCCGAAGGGAGTTCCCGTGCGCCGTCTTGCACGTCGTCGGAGGGGCGGCTGGGATCTAGCAGTCCCCGCACAGCTCCTGCTGTCGGTGCCGGTCCAAGAGTAGAGAGAGGTCGCATCGCCTGGCGAGGGGGGGTGTGGTTGGCGATCACGGTGTTGGGGGCTAAGGCTGGAGAAGGGGCTCTATTTATACGTCTTTGGAGGGAGGCTGACGCGTCGACGCGACGCGGTCACGGGACAGGCTTGTTGACCACGATCGCGGGCGGGGATCGAAGGGGCGGGCTGTCAACACGTCATTCGAAGCCTCGCATGTCCACGGCGACAGCGGCGGATCGAGTGTTGCCAGCCGCGCTCGAGCTCTGAGATCTGAGGGACAGCCGGACAACATGGTCGGGGGTGCACCTCGCCGCGCGGAGGCCTGGGGGAGCCGTGGCACCAGAGGCGACCTGCTAGCGGAGACTCTGCCAGGAGGCTAACTACTGGCACCAGTCTGATGCTGGGGCTACCAAAGTAGCAGAGCTTCCGGGAAAAGCACAACAGGATGGGTTGTTTTGATGAGGTTGTGGGCAACCGCGAGCCCGAACAAGAAGGACAGTGCTTGCCATACTCGGCGATGGTGATAATAGACGCCGTCCTCTTGAACTGCATCGTCCATGTTCTCCAGCCTCTGCTCTGCAAGCCACCACGCGGAGATCAACCATCGCAACATGCTCGGAAATCCCTACGCGTTGTTCGCTCGCTCGTCTGATGGATGGCTGCGGTTCCCGTGCCGTTGATTCCGACACCGGACGGTGCTGCTGGCCAGACTTTTGAGTCGAGTGACTCGGCTTCTACTGGACGTTCTGCCCCGCTAGGATCTCCTCGGTATATCGCACCGCGTACGCGTGTGCAAGCTGCAAGGCCAATACGCATATTGAGCACAAAACACTCACCTCGTCAAAGCGCAGCAGCGAATCACATGCCCCGGCGGCCGACACAGCCCTCCTATGTACGCACCTCAATACAAAAGAATACAAATCGCGCCCTCGAGTGCGCAGCTACAGCAGCCGAGCAGTGTTTGGGCGTGCGCGCCATCACAGCACCCAGTCACGGGGCAGACGTTTCCAGGGCGTCCGCGCATTGTGCATTACTCACGCTGGTGCTGCGCGCCGCTCGCCATGGCACAGGGCACCGCCGCCGCTGCGAGCCTGAGGCGACCGTCCTTCTCTCCTAACCGCCGTCTCCGCACCCTTCAAAGCTGCACACCTGCACGCCGTCCGCGCCCCAACGTTTTGTTGCCCCCATGTCTGACTGCAGCACGACACCCTGGCTGCGCTGGCCCGGCGCATGCACCCCACCGCCCGCGCGGCACACCGTGCTCCGCACGCGCGAGCTCACGGTCGCGAGCGCCTCGAGCTTCATCATCGTCGTCACCGTCGCCGTCGTCGGCATCCTGCTCCTCTGCGCCGCGAGCTCCTTCCGGCACCACCGCCGCGCGCTGCGCGCGCTCGACGCCGCGCCGCCCTGCGCGCACGCCGGCACGCAGCCGGCCCCGCCGCGCCTCTGGGACGTCTACCTGCCCGAGCTGCCGCAGCACGCGCCGCGCGGGGCGCTCGCGTGGGCGGAGGTGCTGGTGAGTGGCACGCGTGGTCTTTGGTGCTGCGCCGCGCGCTGACGGTCTGTGCGTGTGCAGCCGCTGGCAGCCGTGGCTGACGTCGAGGCGGCGCCGGAGGAGGTGGACGTGCCGCAGAAGAGGGCCCCTGGCGGCAGCGGGAGGCGGGCCGCAGGCTGGTGCGTCATCATGTCTCTCTGCACGCGCGCGTCGGGAGTCGTCAACCGATCCGTCCCCCGACAGGTTCAGGCCCTGGCACCGCGCCCGCGCACAGCAGAGCACTGCCGCGTCGCCCGCCGCTCCACGAGCACGTCTGCGCACGCCAGACGTCGGCGCTGTCGAGGTCGCGCTGTTCGTTGCGATGCCGGCGCCGCCGCAGCGTGCGTCTGGGGGCGAGGAGTGCGCGGGCCTGTGGGCAGAGTGCGCTGTGGGCACGTCGAGGATACCCTACCGCCGGACGGGCGACGACTCGGTCGTGGCCGCGGCTTCGTGATGACCCTTGCTGTAGTATGCTTTTTGGGTGTATGATATGGTTGACGCCGCTCCGTTTTGCGTAGGGCACAACGCCACTCCAAACCAGGCACAGCGATTTTCTGCCGAGACTGTGCACATGTGTGACTCTGCCCTGCGTTCTTTTTTCTGAGGTGGGTGGCGCGCAGAGCAGGAATGCCTGCCGGGAGAACTGCATCACGACGGCTCAATCCTTATCGTTCTCGCGACCCTGCATCGTCCCCGCGCAGGACATCCGACAAAGCGTCGGACAATATCCACTGCAGCGTGTCCGCTGCCGGCACTGCAGCGCAGAGCCGCCCTGCAGGACTGATCACCTGCGTTCTGTGCGATTCACATATTATCGTCCGAGGACGCACGCACTGCGTCATGCGCTGCCACGCCTCTCCGCATCGTGCCTCCGGCCTCGTGTGCACGCGCCCTCAGCGACCACCGTCGACGACTCCCAACTGATAGACTACCGGTTGTCGCTCTATCGCCCCCCTCTGCGCGCGCGCGCGCGCGAGATGCACCGAATGACACATCCCTCGTCGTCATCGGCCGCCCAAACGGGACACCGTGCAGAATCTCGACATCCCGCGGGGGATACCTGCGCCAGCCCGTGCTTGTGATACGAAAGGGTAAGCGCAATACAGGAATGAGGCTCCCCCAGGCCCTGCGCGCCGCGTCCCTCCCTTGCCATGATCGTCGCACACCCGCATGCGGACGTGCAGCTGCCTCCCGCCTGGCTGCTCCACTGGGGTCGCCCGCACCATGTCGAGCGGGGTCTATCGCTCTGCGTCTCCCACGTGCACGGAGCACCCGGTGTATCGTCTCCCTCTGCGAGCGGGGGGTCTGGGTCCGGACGCAGCTACCAGCCCGCAGATCGCCCGTCAGTGGGCCCCCTCGTGCGCATCCTCCCTCTCGCAGCGCAACGGGTCCCCCCCACCTAGCAGGGCTCCCACGCGCGTACGTGCGTGCCCCGGGCCGGACGGGCGCGCGCACGGCCTGGGCTGGCGAATGGCGCGGGTCGGGGGGTTCTCCCAGCATCTCCGCGCGCAGCTGCCTGCTGTCCGCGGCGGCATGGGAGCGGCCGATGGCGTCCCCCCCTGCGGGTCGCGGTCGCGGTGGAGGTGTGTGCTCGCGTGCGGACGCTCCGTGCGGGGCGGGCCTGGCCCCGCGGATCCGCCCAGCGTGCCAAAGCCCGGGCAAAGGCACGCGGGAGCCCAGTTCTTGCCCCACCGCGCGCCGGGACGCGTTCTGCCTCTGGGAGCGCGTCGCCGGGCGTGGCGGACGCGGGCTCGGCTCATGACGCGGTGACGCGCCCGCGCTGATGTCCGCGCGTGCGGGCTCCAGAGCTGCGCGGAGCAGACCTGAACCGTCCGTATCGCACGCTGCACGCGACGGCAGTCGACAGAGCCGTCTTGGAGCGCGGCGTTCCCACGGCCCCGTACGGTGCCAGTCTCGCAAACGCTGCACCTGGGGGCGGTGGCCCGGTGCGCGCGCCCACACACAAAACAGACAGCACGGCGTGTCCTCCCAGCGCACATGCACGCGCGCTGCAGAACGTGCCGGCACACCTGCGCCCGCCTGTCCGTTTCGCTCAAGGTTCTCGCAAGCGCGTCTGGCCCGCGCGCCTGCTTTCCGCCAGCTCTGGCACCGCCGCCGCCCGCGTGCCGCCGCGCGGAGAGCGGCACCAAGCCTCGCTCAGGGCCGTAGCCTCGCCCGCCTGGCACCGCACGCGCCGCCGTCCGCGTACGCGGGGAGCAACACTCAGGCACGCGTCCCGCGGCGATCGCATCGCTCGCGCCTCGCTAGGGTGGCCCGCCCCGGTCCTCCGTGGAGGTCCAAGCGCAGATATCCACGCAGGCGGACGAAAGCGTGTATACCGCCGCCGCCGCGCCTCCCGCGACGCGTATGTCGCCTCGCTCTGCGCGCATGGGGTCCCGCCGCCAAGTGCGGGTGCAACTCCCCCCCCCTCCCTCCTGCGACCCGCGGCCATCATCGCGCCGTAATTGCCGCGACGTGCAACCCCGGCTTTTTACGTCGCGCAGTCGCCAACCTTACGTCCCTGCCTGTCTCCCCGCCGCCGCCGGCGACTTGAACTCTGCCCATGCCTGCCTTCTGCGGAACGGCCGCAGGCAACCCTCCCCCCGCCCCAGGCACGCGTCCGCGGCAGAAAAGAGGGCCGCGCGTCGAACTAGCTTCCCGCACTTCTCCTCTTTTTTTTTTTTTCTTTTGTTGTTGCCCGCGCGCCGTGCGCCGTCGTCGGTGCCAAGTGGTACATGTCATCGGCCAGCACGCCGTTTTCGGGCCGGTGCATCCGCAACACGGAGAGGCAGCGAATGCCGCTCCCGCGTCGCGTCGCGTCGGGCCCTTTCCTAGCGACGAACACGCACGGTGCAAAACATGAAATCGGCCCCGCGAAGCGTCCTGTCTCGGGGCGCTGTGCTTCTCCCGCCGAGGCTTCGCCATCGTCCTCACTCCGGTGCGCGTTGGCCCCCTACCCCAAGCGGAACATCCGTGCGCATCCTTGTTTTTCTGGTCGCTCCCGCACATCGACAGGCAAACAATATTTGGGCAGGTGCCACGCGCGGGACTGGAGGCTCGATGCGCGTGCGCTGTTACGCGGGTGCGCTCGCACACGAAACGGGTGCGGCCCGCCGCGGGGCCGCTTCCCTTTTGTTCCAATGGTGCCCTGCCGATGGGGGCTTCGGGTCTGTGCGCGTGATGCTGCTGCTGCTGTTCCGGTCGCAGCGAAGCGTGAATTTTGCTCTGTGTCTTTCTTCGCATGTATGCGGGCAGGCCGCCAGAGCTATCCCGTGTCCAGATCCGCGCGCACGCACCCGGGCGCGGCGACAGACACCGCTTTTTGTTCTTTGCTTCTGCAATGCCCCGCCTCCCCCGCCATCATTTCTGCCCTCCGCACAGCACAGCACCGGAGGGGCGCGTTGCACTGACGGGCCTCGGCGGGGTACTGTATGCAGGCCTGGGCCTACACGCGCGCCGGACTAAGCCACCTGGATCGCCAGGGCTCCCAATGTGCGGGCCCCTGCGCGCCATGGAGATCTCCAGGGCCCCAGAGAGGAAGTGTGAAAAAAATCAACGATAGTGAATATATGGCTTGCGGGACACTGCGACGGAACGGCAGCACGCGTACGACTGCGGGCTGTGCAAACGATGTGACATTCATGCATGGCGCCAGGGCGTGATATTGATACAGTACTCAACAGAAAAAAACAAGAAAAAACCAAAACTAGAAAAGAGACAACGGATGCACCGAACAGACAGAGTCCAGAGGTATTGCAGGAGGGCGGCGGCGGGGTGGCGCGTGGGGGAATAGTATTATGGGCAGTGCTGTGCTATCGACGGGGGGACAGTCTAGTGCTGTATAATAGAGGCGGTTGTGCGTCGTCGCGGACGGGGGGCGGCGCGCGCGCGCGAGCACGCCGGCCGCGACAGGGTCGCGCCGCGCACGTTTATGGGGGTGAGCAACGCGCGTCGGCGGGCGGCGGCGGGGCCGGTGGGGCCGTCGGGGCGCGGTGTGAGGGGGGAAACGGGGAGAGGCAAGGAGGAGGCGGGGCGAGCGCCGTCGGGGGGCGGGGGCCCGCTATTGCGCGGGTGCGCCGTCGGGGGAGACGACGACCTTGAGGACCATCGCGCCGTGCTCGTCGCGGCCCTTGGCGAGGAGCTCGAACGCGCGGCGCGCGTCGGCGAGCGCGAAGCGGTGGCTGACGAGCGCGTCCGCGTGTGCGCGCACAAAGGAGCCCTCGCGGGCGAGCAGCGCGAGCGCCTCGGGGTACGTGTCCGCGTAGCGGAAGCTCCCGAGCACGTCGACCTCGCGCGTCGCGGCCGCGCTGAGCGGGAGCACCGTCTGGCGCGTGCCCATGCCGATGAGGAGCACCTTGGCGCCCGCGGCGGCGAGGAAGACGCTCTGCTGGATGCACGGCTCCGCGCCGGTGCACTCGTACACGACGTCCGCGCCGCCGTCGTCCGCGAGCCCGAACGCGCGCAGCGCGGCGTCCGCGGCGTCCTTGGCGCGCTTCAGCTGCTCGTCCGCCGTCTTGGGCTTCTCGCCCGCCGGCGGCGGCAGGCAGAACACCGCGTCGGCGAAGCCGTGCTCTAGCGCAAAGTCGAGGCGCGCGCGGTTGATGTCGATCGCGCACACGCGCGCGATGCCGTACGTGCGGGCGACGGCGCACGCGAGCAGGCCGATGGCGCCGACGCCGAGGACGATCATGCTGGAGGGCACCTGGGCGGGCGGCGTGGACTGGCTGAGCCCGGCGCGCCGGCTTGCGTGGATGAGGACGCTAAGCGGCTCGGCGAGGGCGGCCTGCTCGAAGGAGACGTTGTCGGGGAGCCTGCGCAGGTGGGAGGGGTCAGAAAATGCAGCTTCGGAAGAAAACGCGGGGACACGCACGGGTGGATGCACGACGCGGGGTGGTTCATGCGCTCCTGGAGGGTGCCGTCGAGGTGGGGAAAGGTCTTGGCGCTGCTCGCGAAGCGCATGTTCTTGCAGAGGTTGTAGCGGCCCTTGGTGCAGTAGGAGCACTCGCCGCACTTGATGCCGGCCTCGATCGCGACGCGCTGGCCGACGTGGAGGCCGTGGGTGGAGGACGAGGGGGCGGAGGGCCCGAGTGCGGTGATGACGCCGGCGGCCTCGTGGCCGAGGACGAGGGGAGCCTGGAGGGCAAAGTCGCCGTTGCGGCCGTGGAGGTAGTAGTGCACTGTGGGCGGGGGAGTCAGCACACACGGGCAAGGGGCTGGGCAGCAGGGACGTAAACGAGCAAAAGGCGTGGGAGGGCGGCTGGGGAGATGACGAGATGGCGAGAAGGCGGAAGCGGGTACTCACAGTCGCTGCCGCAGAGGCCCGTGGCGCGGACGTCGATCTGGACGTGGCCCTCCTGGGGCGGCCAGAGGGTGCGCTGTTCGACGCGGAGGTCGCGTGGGCCGTAGAGGACGGCGGCAGTCTGGGAGCGGAGGACTGAGGGGGACATGTTTGAGATGGCGCGGTGGAGACGAGTTTCAAGTAGCTGGGTGACGCTTATTGAGTGCGGGGATGGGTGGGGAGGAGGCGGCTTGACGGGGAGGAGGAGAGGGTGGCGGAGGGGCGTTATATAGATGATGGGGGGAGGCGGAGAGGAAGGGCGTGCATGGCAGGCAAACAGAGGTAAATCCAAACATGCAGGACGTTGGCGAGGGTGGAGAGAGAGGCAAGGGGCCAGACCGGTAACACACCTCGGACATCGGACCGGACGCGAGATCGCGAGATCGGAGAGACGATTCGCTTTGATGGGGGCCGGGCGGGCCGGGGGAGGTTAACGGCAATGTTCCCTCGCGATGGGCACCCTAGATCTCCCCCAGCCCTCGGACGCTATCGCCTCTTTGAATGCCGTACACTCTGCAGGCCTGCAGAGCGAGACGATGCAGAAAAAAAAATGGTGTCTGGGTTCGGAGCGCGGCCCGCCTTCCGAGGTCCGCGCGCACCCAATCTGTGCCATCGACCCTCGACGGCGACGCGACGCGACGGAGCACGGAGCACAGCGCACGCAGCCCAGACTCGAGTCGTCGACGCGGCCAGCACGCGGATCGTCGTCCCGGCTGTCCGCCGCGAGCAGCGGGGTCATAAAAGGCTGCACTGCACACTCTCGTCACTCTGACGTAGCGTCGACTACTCTCCGCGATGGACAAGACTCCCGCTGTGCCCGCTCTCCAGCTCTTCTCCCTCGCCGGCCACAACGTCCTCATCACAGGCGCGTCCCGCGGTACGTGCGCAGATCTGCTCGCCTTGCACCGCTCTCCATGCCCTGGCCCCGTCCGTGCCTGCCGCACCCGCACCACGCAGTGCGCCCCGTCATCCTGTGCCGCTTCTCTGCGCACCGAAGCGGGCCAGGCCGCGCTTGACACGCTGTGCCGTGCATCCACAGCCACCACCGCCGCACACACCTTGCTCTTCTCACCCCCCTGCTGATCTGCATACTCACGTGTCCCGCTCTCCAGGCATCGGCCAGGCATGCGCCATCGCGCTCGCCGAGGCCGGCGCGGACGTCTGCCTCGTGCAGCGCCCCGGCAGCACCAACACCACGACTGCCGACGCCATCCGCGCGCTCGGCCGCCGCGTCGAGCTCGTCGAGTGCGACCTCGCCGACCTCGCCGCCGTCAAGCGCGTCTTCCCGCAGGCCCTCGACAAGATGGGCGAGGTCCACGTCCTCGTCAACTGCGGCGGCATCCAGCGCCGCGCGCCCGCCGTCGAGTTCAGCGAGGAGGCCTGGGACGAGGTGCGTCTTCTCCGTGTCCCGAGCCGCGCCTGCTGCTCACCGGGCTGCTGCTCTCTTCCTCCCATCCTCCCTTTCCTCCCGACCGCGTACAAACTCAAAACCTGCCACGCGCCCCTGCAATTCGCCCCCTCCCACACGAACGACACACACGTACGCCCTGCGCGACGCTCTGTGCCCGCGCATGACGTCGCCCGCGCCCGTGGCCCTTCCCACACACGCCGCGGCGATCTGCCCGACAACGCGCCTCTGTACGGCGCATGACGTCGCTGCGCTGCACCCGCACTGCGCCCGGGGCGCCGTGCCTCCCGTGCCACGCGCGCGCGTGCTGTTGCCTGGGCCCGCCCGCGTTACGGCACCATGGCGTGTCTTTCGCGTCTCCCGGGGGCTGCACCGTCCTGTGCACGACGTCCTGGCACGCCGCGCACAACGTAAACACGGCGTGCTTCGCACGGACCCTTGATTCGCCCGCTCTACGCTCGCGCTGCGCGGTCGCCCGCTGGTCCTCTTCCCCCCTGGCTCCCCACCACGTATACGACACGCCGCGCCGCCTGCTGCCACTTCCCTCCCCGATCGCCCCGCACCCGCGCGATTCGCGTCGCGGCCCCGGCTGTCTCTCGCCCGTGCGCAAACGGCCGCCTGCTCGCGCTCGTTCGCGCTATTCGGCCCTGCACCGCATACGGCACTCGGCCTCTCGTCGTGACGGCACCCAATGGTGCGTGCACGCGCTGCGAAACGCTGCACCCGACAACGACGCCCGCGGCGGACGCCCTGCGCTGCCCGCGCGACCATGCGCGAACGCGTGCGTGCACGCCCCCGTGATCCTCGGGCATCCCGCCACACGCTGGCGCCGCTCGCATGACGACGGCGCAACACGGCCCCAACCCAACTCTCTGTCCCTGGCCCCGGCGATTTTCTTGCGCACGCCGTGGAACGCGCGCGAACGCGGTGGAAAACACACCGTCCCCACACGCCCGGACGTCACGCGTCGCGGGCCTGGTCCTTGGTGCCCCGCGCTGCTGCCGCGGCACTGCGCACCGCACCGCCGCGGACGCGACGTAACGCGACGTAATGCCCAAACAAAACGCGACGCCCCGGCCCCGCCCGCGCCGTGGTTGCTCGAACGAACCTGCTCGAACGCGCTCGAAACACCAACGGGTCGCGTCATCGCGCTGGCAACTCGGACGGCGTGGCACGACGGCACGTTAAATACGGGCACGGCGGCGCTTTGTCTCTCCTTCTCTCTCTCTCCCCCCTTCTCTCTCCTTCCCGTTCGCGACCTCGCTCTGGACCGCCGCCGCTCGTCAACTCTCTCCCGCCACGAACGCATGTTACGTGTTTAAACTCTCTGTGGCTGGCTCGTGCACGCCCTTGCCCTGTGCGCCGTCTCGCCGCGCCGCCTCCGGCCGTCATTCCGCGGCACTTGCCGTTCTGTGGTGGGGGCGGAAACAGGTCCTGGACGTGAACCTCAAGGCGTGCTGGCTGCTCTGCCAGGCCGCCGGCCAGCACATGGTCCCGCGCCGCCGCGGGAAGATCATCAACTTCTGCAGTCTGCTGACGTACCAGGTGCGCACGGCACCGCCGGTCCTCGCCTTTTCCTGACTAGCCGCTGACACCGCGCCCGCCCCCTCTGCCGTGCTCCGCACCTTTTGGCTCTTGTCGCGGCGTTGCAGGGCGGGATCACCGTGCCCGCGTACGCCGCCGCAAAGGGCGCGCTCGGCCAGCTCACGAAGGCGCTCAGCAACGAGTGGAGCAAGGAGAACGTGCAGGTGAACGGCATCGTGCCCGGGTACATCGCAACGGACATGTGCGTGCGCGTCTCCCATGATTATTCTCCCTCCCCGTTTCCCCTTTCCTGCACATCCCCACGCAGCTTTTCCTTATCGCGCGTGCGCTGCGGCATCTCCGCGTCCGCCTGACCGCGGCACGCTTCACATCCCTCGCGCGCGCGCGCGCGCGCCCCTGCGCGTGCCGCCTTCCCTGCCTTTCTTTTTTTTTTTTCGCGCCCGCCAGAGAAGGGAAGCCTGACGTGCGTTTTTTTTTTTTTGTGTGTGCTTTTGCGCGCAGGAACGAGAAGCTGCTCGCGGACCCGGTCCGCCTGAGCCAGATCAGCGAGCGCATCCCGGCCGGGCGCTGGGGCGAGCCGCGCGACTTTGCCGGCCCCGCCGTCTTCCTCGCGAGCGCCGCGAGCCAGTACGTCTCCGGCGAGCTCCTCGTCGTCGACGGCGGCTGGATGGGCCGGTGAGCCCGCACAGCTCAGGGGTGCAGGCGGGCGGTGGAGAAGGAGAAGCGTGCAGGGCCGGGCGGGAACACAATTGGGGCTGCTGCTGCTGCGTTTGGGCATCCTCGCATTCCAGGTGTTTTTCTCCTCCGCGCTTTGCTGCTGCTTCTGCGGGATGTGTGTAGGGGTGTCGCACAGTGTAACAAGGAACACGCAAACAAGCTTTCTCGGCCGGGCGCCCAGCGTCCTGACCGCCGGAGAACATTCGCGTCCTCGCCTCACCCGTTGGCAAACTCTACTGCGTGCAATACAGCTTCCTACGAAGCAGGCCCTGGCAGGCTGCACCACACCTGGCCCTGCCCTGCCTGCCCGGATCCCAACGAGCCAGACGCAGCCCTGGGCTCGTGTGCCTTTTAGAGTTTCCCGCCGCCGGGGTCCTCCATCGGAGGTGCGTGCGGAGCCTGGTTGTGGCGACCTGCGCTTTTTGGGCGCATGGTTCGTCCTCCCTCGTGTGCGTGTGTTCGTTACGGGGTTTTTTTTTTTTTCTGGGTGCGCGCGCCGCGCGTGCGCGGGTTGTGGCGGCGGGCCCTGCAGAGGGCGGCATCATGCAGCAAAGCGCAGGGCACGCCCCACCTGGCTGCGCTGGTTCAGCGGGAAGGCCCCGGCTGCTGCGAGGACGCGTCTCGCGTGTCTCGCGATGGCCCTTGACTCAGCGGCTGCACAAGCGTGATATCCGTAGCACTCTCGCAAGGCCGCACAAGCATGGCATCCGTAGCACCCTCGCAGGAGCGCGAGGCAGAAGTTCGAACGGGACGAGCAGTGTGTGTGTGTGCACCGGGCGCAGTGAGCAAATGATAGTGTGTCCCGTCAGAGAAGGCTGGGCGTGCGCACGTGCGAACGGCAGGCCCTGGAAAGCGTATCGACGCCCGATAGCGAGCACTGCACACGGAAGTGCGCGGCGCGCCCCTGCGCTGCGCTCCGCGTGCTGCGTGTGGCGCCTGTGTTGTGGCACCGTGCAGCGGCGCGGGTGCCACAGGCCCTGCACCGCAGAAGCCCCCGGCGAGAAACGGGGGGTGACACGCCAGGGTGTGTGCGTGCACAGCGGGCCTTGCGCAGGGAGTGTTTGCCCAGAGCGGCCTCCGCGGGCCCATCGCGCAGGGAGGGGCAGGCAGCGCAGGGTCCGCAGGGAGGCCAACTGCGTCGCCGGTGCATGCGCTGCTTGCGCGGCGCAGGCTTGGGGGGCCTGCAGCACAGGGCCTGGGGCCTGGGCCCCCGCGGGCGACGGCACCCTGGGCAGCGATGCGTGGCTTGCGCGGCGCGCGCCCTGCGAGGGACGGTGCGTGCGGATTGAGGCTCCAGGCAAGGCGGCGTGCGGTGCTGCCGGCCGTGGCGCTGCCGCCTCGATCTGCGTGCCGCACCATCGCGCAGGGTCTGCGCAGGCCACTTGCGCCATTGGCCGCGCGAGCACGGCCTGGGGAACGTGTCTGGCCCTGCCGCATTGCATGAATTTTGCCTGGGTGTGTGCGTGTATTTTTTTTTCTCTTCGTGGGTGTGCCTCCGACGGGAGCACACCCCAGCGCCAGTGCGGCCAGCCTTCTAGCACATTCAAGAACATCAGCTCAGGTCGTCCGGATTCGCAGTTGAGGATCATGGCCGCGCCGCGCGGGGGCTTCCGCCCACGCGAGCATCATTCCTGTGACCAGAGCGGCGATGCTTGGACAGCAGGGTCTGCGGAGCGAGTCGGGGAGCAAAAAACGCGATGCCAGAGCCCCGACGCGGGCCCGGCTTTCCGTATTCGAGAAGACGAGAAGGCGGGCTGGGCGAGAAAAGACAGCCAGGGACGACTGAACACGTATTTCTGTGTCGCCCGCAGGAAATCGATAACCGCTCCTCGACGCATGCCCGAGCGTTGATTGCGAGGGCGAACGCCAGCCGTTTCTATATTCGCGGGGCAGCTTTCAAGGGCTCATCCGAGTCCCGGCGGCGTTCTCTCGAGAGGGTCGGTGGGTCGTGGGCCAGGAAACATGCTGCTGGTCCCGAAAGCCTCCATCTCGTGCCGGATTCGCGCGGAAGTAGGGATCGTTGATGTCTAAATAGGCACCGCATGCGGCTCGCCTCCCGAGGGCCCGCAGACAGAACAAGGCACGTACGACCATCGGGGCAGGTGTGGATAAGAATTGAGGCTCCAGAACCGGTGCATCGGGTGTCTGCGAGGCTGACATGAATGGGCCAGCCTTGCGACTTTCGGTGGCGATCTGAGCACATCTAGGATGATATCTGGGCCCCTACGAAGACGACAGCCAGGGCAGAGCAGTATCAGGCGAATGTCACCCACTTGTCTGCGAATATTGTATCGGCCTTTGCACTTCAATCGCTGAAGCTGGGACCCTGCCCATGGCGATACCTTCTATATCAAGAGGCGGTCCATCCACCATGTCCGCCAGATGGGTATCATGGAAGATACAAGTCTAGACAAGGTCGCTTCATTGTTAGCAGGACAAGTAAGGCAGGAGTACAGTAGCGTACTAGTGGCGCGTGCGTCAGATGTACGGGGGAATGCATCGCTCTGCTCTGATCTACGTCGACAGTCCTAGCGAAGCCGTGCTCCTGTTACCTGTGGCTACCATGCCCTATCTTGGTGTGCAGAAGCTTCTGCTGTGTTTCGTTTGTTCGCTGGGTGTGAGCGACATGATGGGAGGTCGGAGAGCGGCGCTCCCTGACCAACTTGGGCCGCACGACACGAGTGATCGTGAATGATCTGATTGGCTCCCGTCTCGATTATTCACCTGCATCATTTAGATGTAACTTACCAAGCATCCAGTGATTTAGATTCGCAGGATATTCGCTGTCGATAAAGATGTTCAACCTACTGCTCAGCTGTACATGGCATAATCAATCAGGTGTTTGTTGTCAGGCTGCTCTCGACGTCGAACAATCTAGACTTATGCTGAAGTCAAACTTAACGCAAATGTGATGCACATGGCTGTCGGTGGAGCGGTGGTTACACTCTATTGCATACAGGGAAAGTAGGCTTCAGCGATATTTGGAGACTGAATTGCGACGCACCGCAACTTCGAAGCCTCTCCACGGATACAAGGCTTAGTGGAGCACATGTTCGAGGCACTGGACAGTCTATGCCGGCATACGGAGTGCGAAATCCCCGTCGGTTTCAGCCTGGCCAGCCCATGATGCTACGTTCGAGGCGACATGAGGCGACCCAGATGGCGTCCGGTACCCGGAGCCTCTTGAGCTACTTCGACGTCGTCAAGTGAAGCAGCGCCGGCATCGTCAATCGGGAGTCTGGTCTGGGCAGCGCTGGAGGCAGCGGCCATTGGAAGGGCGCAACGGAATACCGCGGGCCGCGTCACCGCCAATCCCACCTTGTGGAAGGCCGAATCGTCCGTCGAGATCGTGGTGATTTGCTTTGGTCGACGTCGCCGTGATGTCGTGCTGGAAGAGCTGCTGCATTCAGGGAGATAGTCTTGCCATATCCAATAAGCCTGCTAGTCTGAAAAGCAGGGAGTAAGTTCGAAATATTGTGGCACCCACGGACCCGTGAGTACCCACTTTCGTGGACACATGAGTGAATGCTCGTTCGACTGGTTCAGATGGGGCACAATTGAAACAACATTGCACATAGGAACTGCCAGTCAGCGTCAACATTTGAGAAGAAAGGACAGATGAGTTGACGTTATCGTCCCTGCACGAACGCCAGGCATGACGGGATCACGGGGGACGTCTTGTTAAATATTGAAAGCATGAGCAGGCATCAGGCCTGCACGACATAACAGGACGCCAGCTGGGAAATGACGACGTGATCGAGAGAACGCGCCGAGTGGCCACCCCCACACACGTCCTCATGTGTCGGTGGACTTAGAGTGCCACCGAGGAGCAGCGCGACAGTGATTTGTGGAACGTTTCCAATCTGGAAACACGTGGGAACAGGGTTGTTTAGGTATAACTTTCCCAACGTTTTCCTAGATGAAGATTCAAGCGTGGACATATGACGAGACATGCTCGGCGGAACCTCGAAACGTAGATCATGAGAAGAAGATAGCTGGAAACGAGCACTTACAGCCCTGCAGACCGACATGGCGAGCTTCACCGCATGCAATGTTCAAAGCATTCGTGCGGGACGGAGAGGCACATCTGGATCGGTCTTGATCAGTCTACGCCAACACTTTGAGGAATAACACCGCTTGTGCACAGGGGAACAGCTAGGGGCGCAAGATAATGTTGGTGGAATTCAGGAGCGACGATTAGACGGCTGACCAAAGGCCGTTTCGTAAGATCATCATCTACGGCGTAGGCGGTTGATTGCGTGCTGAGCCAGCGTGTGAATTAGAACGCTGAAGAACGGCACTGCGGGACGAGTTTGTTCGGTGAGAGCATTGCCAATGCAATTAAGATTCGGAACAAAGGAAGTACGATGCGTTGGATGTGCGCTTCGTCGCGATAAAGAGGCACACGCACCACAGTTCCCCAGCCTCGGTTTGACGAGTATTTGCATCATGCTTGCGCTCCAGCCGTCTGAGGAGAAGGCATTGGCGTGCCGACTGCATACGAATTAGAGTGCTATTCGCCGGGTACAGTATGATCCCTTCGACGGCGCAAAAGCCATACGAGTAACCCAGCTGCCCACTCCGAGACCGGGCCAGAGCGGACAGCAGGAAAGCCTTCGTAGTCCGCTGGAACAGGAGAAAATCGCGCCCCGGCTGGAGCACAGCCTGTTGATGACCAGACTATGCAGGGCTCGTAAGATTTTCAGGCAAAATGGCCAAGCGCGGGAGAAGCCTAGTACAACGGAAATGAGCGAAAGTTATACCGCACGTCCAGATTAGGTATCTGAATACATACACCGAGTATCGAGGCCTGACATGCTGTTGGGTCTGGAGCCAATTCAATGCTTTCGTGTTGTGTGTATCTCAGTTGCCTTGTAATGCACGCGGACGAAAATCCTGCTCATGCTTGCTGAATGTTGAAAGAGCCTGGACTGTTGATATGTGGAAGTTACATTCTCCTCCTCAAGGCGTCGACGACCCGCCGGTCCCCAGGTTCGATTGAGTCGGACAGAGAGATAGCAGCCAATATGTGACCGTCGCCAATGTAAGGGACGGGGCTTTCGTGAGCGTCAACGACCCTGCGGCTGCGCTGAAGGACGTCTATCGGAAAACCGGCAGCAAGTAGAGGAAGAACGTGCAAAGGTCAGGCTCAGGAGCTCCGAGAAGGAGTCAAGTGACAAGAGTCGGACCTGAAAAGTAAGCGACGGCATGTTCGGGCAGGATCTCCATGCACAGGGTAGAGGTAGCCGTAAGGTTATCGAGGTTCCACAATGTCGGGTGACGAGGCCCCTCTTGTGCTTCACCGAGAACACGAGGTCGAGGTCGGGGCTGCCAGAGAAGCGCAGAGCAGCGAGTTTTTAGAACTCCGCAGACAGGAAGGAAGCCGCTGGCGCTCTCCCCGGCGGAGGGCGGAAGCGGCGGACACCAATGTGAAGATGAGGAAAAGCCTGCATGGTGAACTAACTGCAGTGAACGCTAGCTGCAAGGGTCACTCGCCGAGAGACCTGCAGGCCTGTTGTGACACAGACGGGGTGTTGAATCGGAATGAGGCCCGGTACATCCTGAGAAGGGAGACACTATGCCGGAAGTGCCTGAGCTCGCGGTCAGCGTCGTGGGCAGCCGCGGTAACCCTGATGTAGCCTTGGGTGCTTACCTGTGCATGCCGGAGGAAGTTGGACCTTAGTAGCGTTTTGGGGTGCTGCAGGATGCCGACAGCGCCACCAGCTTATTCTGTCAGAAGAACGGGCAAGTCCGAGTGAGCTGATGAAGACGCCGTCCGTACCGCGACACCTGCAAGAACCGCTGTAGGCATACACAGGCAATGAACCTACCATCAGACGGCGCATGAGAACGTCGTCCGGACATATGGAGAAAGAAGGGCCTGCGTCTGAAAATGTACGTTACCTCGTGTGCGCAGTCAGGGTCCTCCTTTTGCAGAGAGAGGCGAACGGCTTCCAACTGTAAGCACGTTGATGTTAAGGATAGTACATTGCACTAGAGCGGCTGTAAGGAGTCGACGCAATGCAAGGAAGGATGAGTTTGTGTATGCGAATAAAACACGGACGTGAAACATACGTCCTGAGAGTCTCGGACGCCCTGCCGGGTTTCTCATGCTCCCTAGTACGCCAGGAGGCACGTAGTGCTCCGTGAAAACGTAAACGACCAAAGCATGGGAGTGCATGGGGAAAATCACTAGCGGTAAGGATGCTCGTCCCCTGCCGTAGCAAAATCAAGATCAACGGTTGCGCGGGTCCGCACGCAAACAGAGGGCACTCACGGTATCTTATCATCACGTATTTCGCCAGACAATCTCCGCACCGTCTTCAATATGCCTGCCAAAGTTGCGAGCGCGCATCACATACACATACACATTTTCTCGTTAACGAGGCCGACCGCTCTGACGTAAAGAGCTCCTATCAGAGGAACCCATGGTCAATGACGCTGGGATTTAGTGCTAAAAGCGGGAGATGATCGTTCACCTGCAGAGTGGTGGTGCAGTCGCCGCTCGATGAATACACGTGCATGTGTCGTACCATCGCTTCATGCGGGACGCAAATTGATGCCAGTACGAAATGTGAGAATCTCAAAGCAGCCAAACAAACCCTGTACGGTTCAGTCTAACCGCAAGTCCTATCGTCTAGAACGTCTGACAGGCCCTCCTGTGGCATCCCGGTGGCGGGCAGTTGTGCCAGGCGATGCTCTTCCATCGGGACCCCCCGCATGCGGACCGTTACTCAGCCCTGCGTGTTGGGCCGGTCTCGGACAACGACCGACCTAGGGCAGATTGGGAGCGCACGTACGGCATCGAATGATTCGGATGCGGATTGCGGTTCATGCTACCCGACTGTGGTCGGGACGGGGTCCGGATATGCAGTATTCCCCGCGTCTCGGCAAAGCCAAATCTGTCCAATACGTGTAAGAACTACCTGGGGAAAAGATTGCAAGGTGACACCGGGAGACTGTCCGGAAATGAGGGAGAGCGCCGTGGAACGTGGCGGTCCGACTCCTGGCAAATCGGGAGCTTTGAGGGCACACAGCACCGTCATCATACGAGTTCTAGACACCAAACCGAGGTAAATAGATTGAATCCTACGACTCAGACCCACACAGCAGCTGCACATATTTGCACACTTACCCAAGTCTACCTAACGAATGCTATGCTTTCTGCTGAACATGGGCCACGGCGTGGTGTGCTCGGGTGAGGAGTTCCGTCGCAATTCCCGGGTCGCCTGATGGTGATTTATCAGCGCTGCATTCGCGGATTTGACCTCGACGAACACAGGATATACGGACCGGTCCGACCTCTCTCGAGTGCATCGCATGGCACCGCAATCCGTTGAAATCGCAGCTACAGCACGTTCCCGATCTAGATACCCTCCTCATTCTTCGCTAGGAAACTCGGCCCGAGCGTAACAGTTAGGGCTTGTTCCTACGAAAACCATGACAATGAGCGCATGTAGCCCTTGAAGTTCGTCGAGGCTGTCGAGCATATGTGGCAGCGCGTACAGATATGTGGAATAATAGGTTATGAAGCATACCGTTGAAACATTCTGAGACAGCCTGGCAGCTCAGCACGAAGTCTAGGGACCTAACTACAACGGACGAGCAGACAAGATTATCGGTCAGAAACCCTGATTCCTTGGCGGATCCTGCAGCTTACCTGGAGCGTGTCATTGTGTTATTAGTCGTTCGGTCAACTTTGAAAGACGGGCGTATTCTCTGGCTTGATAGGAGCTCGGTTGGAAACCTGCCCGCCTAGCTGTCAGCAATGTTCGTCTACCCGACAAGATGCAGTCGCACCTCAGGAGGTTCGCCTACTATCCCTCCCACTTATCCTTCTCTAGTGCATCCCACCACTTCGCTGCGACCTGTTTAGCTAACAGCCCCGGCACGTTGAAGAGACAGGCATGTTTTGCTATCAAAAGGTCAGAGACATCGGTGATTTTAGCGATCGAGATGACACCTTTTCAGAATAGGTCATGAACTACCTACTTTACAACCTGACAAGAGTCCCCGATGCACAACAGATTCCCTGTGTGCAGATTTTCCAAGAGTGGTGGAGGAAAGTCAACGGGAAGGTAGCGACCCGTATCTGACGGAAAGTGAGCTTCACTGCTCATGGGAACGTCGCACTGTCGCAGCCTTTGACTAAACACTATGAGAACGACCTCACGGCTCATCCTCAGGGCCAGAAGGCAGCGCCAAGCGCTCTGGACACAACTGGGTGGCAGTGGGTGTCTCTGGACGCACGGGGCGCATCAGCCCTGAGCGCGGCGGAGGACGAGAACTCGTGACGTCAGTGCTTACTAAGGCGCGTGACATGGACGAACAGTGGTGAGAGTGTCGGCAGGCTGGCCGTCGCGGCGACGCATGCGCTCTCTGCATCTGACCAGAACCTTTGCGTCAGCGTTCAGACTTGGATTCGCACAGCGACGTACCCTCGCCTTCAACCAGCCCGTACATTCTCTACCTCCCATGATGTCCAAGGAAGTCGTTGCGGAGCCTGCGAGCAAGAAACAGAAGAAGGAGGAGTATACACTCTACTACGTGCGTTGGTATTGCGTTGGTGTTGGAGTGGTCCCTGACCGTGAGAGACAGTGGCCAGAGCTTCCCGGACGCGGCGAGCACGTCCGTCTCGCTTTTGAGTATGCTGGAATCCCCTACAAGGAGGTCAACGACCCGGACAAGATGCTGAGTGCCATTACCGAGCCTAAGAAAAGCGGATTCCCTCCTCATTTCGCGCCACCGGCGTTGAAGCTCCCATCGGGGCGTATCATATCTCAAACGCCTGCGATCCTGAACCACATAGCGCCCAAGCTCGGGCTGGCAGGGAAAAGAGACGGTGAAGATGAAGAAGAGACACGCAGCATAGTCAACCAGTTGGTCCTAACAGCATTGGATCTCAACAACGAGGTGAGTTTCTAGGATTAGTCGTTGCTAGAGTTGAGTGACACGGTATACCTTTAGTCGCACGATGTCCATCACCCGATTGACGTGGGGGAGTATTACGAGAATCAGAAGGAAGCGGCGTTGGAGAGAGCAAAGGCCTACCGTGCCTCCCGACTTCCTAAATTCCTAGCATACTTTCAAAAGGTGCTCGAGTCAAACCCGGAGGCAAAGACGAATGGAGGGACGTACTTGGTCGGATCCTCTACCACCACTGCCGACTTGGTTCTTTTCCAGGTGAGCAAGTTGCTCCCCTCCCTACCCGCATATAGGCACTCAAAAGCCGTTCGCCTGCGTAGGTGATGGATGGCGTAAGCTACGCATTCCCCCGCCGCATCGCTGCGCTGAAGAAGACCGGGAAATATGACAATGTCTTCGCGCTGAAGGAGCGCGTAGAGAATGAGGTCGCTATCAAGGAGTACCTGGCGAGTAGTCGTCGTAAGAAGTACGGCATGGGCATCTTCAGGCACTACGAGGAGCTGGACGGCGAGCAGTAAACCAGCGTAGCGCATTTATATGTCGAAAATCGTTGATGAAATGTAGTTTGTACACAGCTTGGGACTTGGAGAAGGGCGTGGACATGGTGAACGCTGATGACGACCCTGGCTGAGCACGTCGGGGGTGGTGGGGGAAAGGCAACTTTGCAAGACTCCGGGCTGCGGCACGAACTACCGATGGTGATGCGTTTACCACGTGGCCGCCCATTTGGCTGTCGGTTGATGGCATTTCCTTTTTTGAACTTTTTGCAGCTCCTCGATCCTTGCGGCAATGGCTATAGACAGAGGAAACGAGACGACTACTCAACTTCTAACGCTTCTCAATGTCTCTGCGACAAAGGCCGGAAAGCGTAAATGGATCCTGGACGAAACTAGGCCCTCAGAGAAGCTGAACAAGCGACGGAGTGTCCAATTCGGAGACGTCCAGGTTAACGAGCTGAAAGACGATGCAGAGGAGACTGAGAAGGAGGATGCGGATGGTGACGCTACTATGGACGATGCCGAGGAGGTTTATGAGGTTGAGGAAGAGGGAGGAAACCTTGAGGGTGCGCCCATCTCGTCCTTGCGTTCCGGTCGCTGCTCACTCGACACCAGACAGTGCGACAGATCCTTACGAGAGCCATTTCGGCTCCACCTCCTCTGACTTATCGGACGCAAAACGGCAAGCCGTAGAGAACAAGTCTTGGCGGATAGAGAGAGCGCAGTACGGGAAGTTAGGGAGCGCGATAGACTACATCCCAGAAGCTGAGGGCAGCACGGCAGAAAGGCGCGAGAAACCAGCGGTGAGTACACTCTATATCATCGCCTAGAGCATACGTTGATGGAGCTTCAGATAATGGAAAGGTTGTGGACACCATTCCATGAACGACAAGCAAAGGGATCCAAAGGCAAGTCTCCTTCACTGTAGTGTCCGCTGAGGCTTACCCAGTGGTGCGGCACCAGAAGTCGCAAGCTTGCAGACCGACCTCTTAACAACCTTGTCCTCCAACAAAGACCTGTATGTAACACGTACGCCCCTGGACTCTGCGCAGTCGATAAGGGAAGCCATAGCGCTACATGCCCTCAATCATGTCACAAAGTGCGTCCTCAGGTTCGACCTGCAATCTCGCGCTTATATTGTTCTAGGAAGCGGAGACGAGTGCTCAAGAACAATGAGCGCATAACTCACGCCACAAAATCCGGTGCATCTCCGCCGGAAGACGTGCAAGATCAAGGTTTCACCCGACCATCCGTCCTGATTCTCTTGCCATTCCGATCTTTTGCCCAACGCTGGGTATCCGCGCTAACATCGCATACCCCACCACCGTCGTTCCAAGTCGAGAACCGGTCACGCTTCGAATCGGAATATGGCCTGCCACCCGGGGCGGTGGACAAGCTTCTTGCCGCTGAGCCAGGTACTTACCCGAAGGATCACGTCGAAATGTTCCGGGGCAATGTAGACGACTCGTTCAGGCTTGGTGTCAAGCTTACCCGCAAGAGCGTGAAGCTCTTCGCAGATTTCTACGGCTGCGATGTCATCATTGCCAGCCCGCTTGGCTTGAGGATATCCATCGAGAAAGAAAAGTGCGTCATCTTTGACTCGATTTACTAACAAGCCGTATAACTGGATTCTTTGTAGAAATGCCGATTTCCTATCTTCCATTGAGCTACTCATCGTGGATCAAATGGACGCTCTCACTATGCAGAATTGGGAGCACCTCCAGGTATGCTTGCCAACGTATCATAGCCAGACCGGCCGCTTGACTTCAACTGTAGTTCGTTTTCTCGCACCTCAACAAGCTTCCG
Organism: Phanerodontia chrysosporium; assembly: GCA_001910725.1. Classification (NCBI taxonomy): domain Eukaryota; kingdom Fungi; phylum Basidiomycota; class Agaricomycetes; order Polyporales; family Phanerochaetaceae; genus Phanerodontia; species Phanerodontia chrysosporium. Next base: position 531,094 of record MJGA01000002.1, read on the forward strand.
AAAGAGTCGCATGACGTAGACTTCTCCCGAATCAAACCATGGTACCTTGACGGACAGTGAGTCTCGAAGTTTGGCTACCCTGGATTTCCGAACGCGGACTGACCACACGCCCAGCGCTGCATTTCTCCGTCAATCAGTCCTATTGTCGGCGTACGAGACCCCAGAAACGCGGGCACTCTTCAACAATAGTCTTCTCAACGTCGCTGGGAAAATACGGACGGAAAGTCGCTGGCGGCCCGTGCCTGTGCCCGAGGGTGTTGAGCAGGTAGGTCCATGACTACTGCGGCGTGTCCCGTGTGTGCTCATCTGGTGTCCTTTTCCAGAATTTCATCATGTTCGACTGTTCCAGCCCCAAGGATGAGCCTGACAAGCGCTTCCAACATTTCACAACCCAGGTAAGCAATGCTATCCCCACGTGTAGCCGAATCGCCTGACCCGATTGGCCATAGGTCCTTCCTGGTGTGCTGAAGTCCGCGGTGCAGAGCGCAAATACGGTGATCTTCATCCCGTCGTCGTTCGACTTCATCAGGGTCCAGAACCACTTCCGTAAGACCGTCGGAGTGTCCTTCACCGTGCTTTCAGAGTAAGCCCCGTCGCATATCACGCTTACATGAGCTCATAATGCTGTGTTCAGGTACTCGTCAAACCAAGAAATCTCTCGAGCCCGGCAAGCGTTCTTCAGCGGCAAGAAGTCGTTCCTGCTCATCAGCGAGCGTTTCCACTTCTTCCGTCGGTACGTCTTCCATTGTAAACTTACCTATCCTGCCGAGCTGACTCTTCATGGCTTGCAGGTATAAGATTCGTGGTATCCGTAACCTGATCTTCTACGGGCCGCCCGACCACCCGCAGTTCTACACAGAGTTTTTGTCGTACCCCTTCCTGGACGACGGTGTTGAGGCCTCGGACGTGACCTGCAAGATATTGTACTCACGCTATGACTACATGCGCCTGGAGCGGATAGCGGGCACTGAGGGTGTTGGGGAACTCATCAAGCGCTCAGCATTGTAATCGTCCCTGTCACTTGTATCTCTTTCCCCTGTATGCTCGCATGTGTGTAGTATCACTATTGATTCGCACTCCCAGACGTGTGTAAGTCCTTGGCTTGCACCCCGTACGAAGTCGTACAGATGACAGCCGTGCGTACCACCTACTACTCGCAAACTGAAGACTCACACTAGTAGCTTCCTCGTCAACACTGAAATACATATAATCGCGGGAATCTTCACTCCACACGATTAGGATGGAGTCGAAAATTCGCATACAGAGGCTCATCCTGACTGACTGGTGGAGGCCTACTGGATGACCCAGTCTCATAGACCCCAGTCACCGTTAACCGCTAGCAACTTCAAGCCGCATCGCAACAACGACGATTGTTGAAACACCTAAAGACTCTACAACATTTTTGAGCGCACAAGGAGATGCATGATATAAATCCGATGAGCACTTCGAATCAGCGAACACCGTTGTCGGGTACAACTCCACCATAATTCTCTATCTGTCAGCGACATGTACGGGTCTCCATATTGCCAAGCACAACAGCTGGATATCAATTGTCCGACATTAGTGAGCTCTATATAGTGCGGTGCTATGCTACAGTATTGATGCAGAAATAGAATACAGCCCAAACCCCACGAAGATTTAAATCAAATGACAATGTCTGCTCAACCGATGTACCCATGCACGCACATGTCCATCATAATAGGTGTTTCGCGGAGCTCAACCCGCTGCTTCTCCTTCGTCTCCTCGCCCCTATACAGCGTGTTCCGCGTGCCAATCGCGTAGTCAATATGCTTCGCTCCTGGCGAATCCGCTGGTGGCGACGGCATCGCGACGAGTACAGTCACCTGCGCCTGCTGCATAGGCGCGTCCGTGCGTGTCAGGCTGCTCGAGGATGTGAACGTCCTGTCACCATCGCATTAGGCCATGCATTCATGGACAGGTGGAAAAATCACGCACCGCCACAGCTTTGTTCGGCTCACGTCGCTCTGTGATGCAGACTTGTGGCCCTTGGAGGCGTAAAACGACGTTTCCTCCCCTGGACCTCGAGCGCAAGTGGCTATTGGGATTGCATATCAGTGACTTAGTTCTCACGAGGATGCATTTTACTTACGTGCAATGAATCGTGGTAATCCTCCGCCTTCACGGACTTCAAGGACACCTCCCAGAGTTGCGGTTCTTCTCCCGCGCGTCGCTTCTCGTTAAAGTCTGCGTTTTCCACGTCCCCGTTGGACCCGTAGGTCGAGCGGTGGTGCATGATGCCGCCCGCGACAAGCAGACCCCATAGTGTGATCGCGACGATGACAACGATGGGCACAATCGTGGCAACGATGCGGAGCGTAGAATGGTCCGGCGGCGGTGTCGCTGTCGGAATGAACGTGAGGGTAGTCGTGCTCGACGGTGACGCAGTAGTGGATGTGGGCGGGATGACAATCGCTGCAGACGACATGCTGGGCGCGGATGCAACGAAAGCGAGTCAAGAGAAGAGGACGAATCCCGCCGTTGCAGTGGTCGAGAGCAAAGGAAGAAGAGCAGGAGTGCCTGTCGCAGGCTCACACCGCCACGAGAGATATGCAGGGAGGAGAAGCCCTCGTAACGCCCCCGGGAGCAGCCCGCTGAGGCTACTTTTAACTCGCGCACGCTCGCCCGGCGGTGAAGGGCTTCGTGCGTGTCTGAGCGCCGCGAAAGAAAGTGCAACGGGGGCGATCCAATGCTCCACTGCGATCTGAAACGCCCCGAGGCGCGGTGGGGGATGCCTCCTGACGCGCCCGCCGCGGAGACGGGTTCGCCTGCGACATGATTGGGTTTGGGCGCGGCCTACCCGAAATCGCTGCTATCACGGATATACTACCGACGTCACCCTGTGCGCGATGCAGAGGCATGTCGTACCTTGCGAATTCGTGTTCGCCGTGCAAACACCGTGGCCTCAGTCTCGCCAAGACGAGGCCGCGCAGGATCAAGATCCCGCCCTTCCTGTATATTCAGGCTCGCCAGAGGCAGAAAGCGATGGTGGAGAGCTGAGACAATGCGGTGGAGGTGTTGCTTCCTCGTGTAGGTTCAGAGGCGACGAACAAGACGTGCCAAAACGAGGGACTGGTGCGCTTAGGTAAGCGAGAGGGCGGTGTCCGCTCGATTGAAACAATTGATGCGCTCTTGGGAGATACCGCCGGCACCGACCGATCATGTTGGACGATTTCGTTTCCGAACCGCGTTGCAAAACATTAAGCAAGATTTCCCGACGGCGTTGCGTCTCGGTAAAAGAAGGGAGCCTCTAGTGGCACAGATATTACAATGGTACAGTAGGGCTACAGTGGGAAAGCAGTGTCCGACACGCACTAAGGCGACCCTCTCGGAGGGCCGCTCTACCTCTTCGCTATGGTACACCTCGCACTGCATGACGAGCGGGGGCCTAGGGACGCAGCTCAGGAATTCTGGCCACCCTGCTCTTGCTTCCTCCATGACATCTCGGCCCGTTACACGGTCCACTCAATTTTCTTGAGCAGTTCCTCGGCCTCGTCGTCGCCATCGGGCTCGCACTGATACGGGAGCCGCGTCGTACCGAGCATCAGTTCCGACGCGGACTGGCCTGGTGCCGTGGGCATCGAAACAAGGAAGGCGAGCTGCGCCTGCTGCATCGTCGGTGGCTTATCCTCAACAAGGACTGGGAGGTTCGTCGGCGTAGGGGGCTGGGGCGCCTGCGGAAACCGCGGGAGATACCTGGCGCAATAAACTCAGCAAACACTTCGGCCTCGGCGATCTCGAGATACGCACCACGGTCTCCGACGCTCCTTCTCTGGCACGACAACCAGTGAGGACAGCTTTGATGGATCGCACCCTGACGGCAGCTCTGCTGCAACGGGCTGTGCCTTCTGGTGAGTCGTCTTTCGTTTCCAACCATCGCTCAGACTCACCAGCAGGGCTTCGAGGTCTGCGTCGCGCTGAGGCGTCCCAAGGTGCACCTCGAACAAACGTGGTCTCCGCACGACGCGCTTCTTCTTCTTTGTGTGCCGTCTGTCAACCTCTCCTGCGAGCGCGACATTCTGCATGAGCGATCGCTGGCGCCGGCACCGGCGCGAGTGCCATGCGGTGAACACGGAGAGGAACGCGAAGAAGCACAGGACGCCGATGACGAGCGCAGGCATGATCGTCGTGAGCCTGCGCACGTTGTCCTCGCCGAACGGGGGCGGCGACGCGGTAGCCTGCCACGCGGCGGCAGTGGTTGAAGACGACGAGCCAGCGTCGGACCATGGCGTTGCGACTGAGGGAGATGTATCAAGGTGGATGGGTTCGCCATCCCTCACTAGCAGTAGGGCTGCGGGCCGAGAGCGAACGAAGGGCGGCAAGTGGGGTGGTGGCCGGAGGTGAGTGGGAACCAACATCCTTGCAGCCTGAACACTTCTTGTACGGTGATTTCCTCCGTTGTTCAGTGGCCGATGCGGAAGTCGTTCACTGACAGCGCTGGATGCATAAGGCAGCCCCCTTGTACATGGGCGTCTCGACCGTGGGCTATCTGGCTGCCACTTGACATCGGCTTTGATGCGCGGTGGCCGATTTCCTTACTCGTATAAAGGCAGCCTTGTAGTTACTCTGCGACATTGCTCTTCTGCCAAATGAAGTGTTTGTCGAGCTTGGAGGCATTGCGGAAGGTATCCATACCAGTCAATTGTCGTAAATCAAGTGAGGAAAACATACTAGCGATACACAATAGCCCAGTTAATACAAGATACAGCAAGTCTACCATGTATAATCTAGGAAGCAGCCTTGTCAGTGCGTGCCACTCGTGCCGCGTAATTAATTTCGCACCTGCCCCGCGCTCCCGCTTCACCCTTCTGACCTCTTCCATCAACGCTAGTGCATGCTTGTCCAGCATCTCCACGTAAGGTTTCAGCGACGTCTTCTCCCAGTCTGTTCAATTGCTTGTTGTCAATCCCGATGTCCTGATCGGCCACAACTGAACTGACCTGAGTGGTGCTCTCCATCACCGGAGTCCTTGGCTTGGTCGAGCTCACGCAAGAGCTGTCCGACCGTAGGCACCTCCTCGGGCTTGAACTCGTCGATCGTCCTTGGGTCAACGGGGACGCAAACACGACCTGTCTTCGGATGTACACAGAAAGGCGCCTTGAGCAAGTGGTTCCGGTGTTTCGAGACTTCGGCATCTATGCGTGGGTATGTGTATTGCAGAATTATATCCTCCATCGCGGCCGATGCTGTCGCCTGTCAGGCGTATGAGTGAAGTCCACAGTCAGAGTTTCCACCACGTACGCGTTGCGCAGAGCCCTTCTGCGTCTTGGTCTTGATCTCGTTCTTGAAGTCCTCCCACTTTTCGTATGACGATCGGTGTACACCTTCCCATTTTCCCTCGAGAGTCTCGACGTAGTTCTTGGGGACCAGATGCAGCAGTTCTCGCCATCCTTCTTCTGACCGGAAGACGTCCTGGTCTTCCAATATAATGTCAGTGAAGGCAGGGCCAAGGATGTCTAGTGATTCTCTGTGTTGCCTTAGCATACGAGCTGAGCATAGAAACGGACAGACAAACTTTATTGAGGGGGGAAGCGGCCTCGAGCTTAGCCGAATGTTGACTTTCTTGTGCTGATCTTTGCCTCCCTGAATGACCGTCATCCAGCCAACCAGTGCTTTCCTCTGATCATCTGTAAGCTCCATGGCGCCCTTGTCGCTGATCCATAAGTGAATACCACGCCGACCGGAGTACACCCACAAGAGGTGCTCGTAACCAAAGTTATTTCGGATGGACTGGTCGAGAACTTTGACTGCTACTGAGATAAAAGCCCAACACCGCGAGCATATTGACGCGTCGGAACAGCAGGTACGGATGGAGTCGTAGTCCGTCATATCGATATCGAAGACGAGTTCGCGCATGACGGGTTGGAACGCTCCTGGACGCGCGAGCTTCTTGTCTCTTGGCTGTTGAGCAGTCAGCGTAGTTCAGAGATTAGAGGTATATTACGCACCCGAGCTGTGTACATCGGCCCAATCTCAAAACGCGTCGGGTTCATCGTGCACACTTGCTTCTTCAGGTCCTCCGCAGTTGTAAACGATTGGTACCGCAGATACACGTCGCCCTGAAGGGTAAACGCGAATTCACGGTTCATAAAAAGCTTCGTCGGTGTGTGTTCATGGTTGAGCCAGTGGAATATAGACTTGAACGGGTAGAGTCGCCGGTAGAACGCGAGCATGAGCTCGGGGGTGAGGGGCTCCTCGTCAATGTTCATCGTCATACTGAGTTATGGCTCGTCTCAGGTGCGCTCAGGTGGCTTTTGGCAAGATAACTGGTTAGATATATGCGCGTCTTGAAGGAAGGGGGAAGGTCGTGGTGCAGGGAGAAGCAGGAAGCAAGTCCGCAGGAGATGCGCGCAACAATTGTCACGCGTACAATTACACGGTTATGATGCACGTGGCACCGTCACCGCGACCGCGTCACGGTCCGCCACGCGACGTCTCTTTCTCCACTTCGACCTGGAGGACAAGGAACTCAGAAAGTCGTGAATTCGACATGAGTTACTTGATACTGTGTAAGAGTTGCCCCTGTCGCACTAGAGGTAAGCCTGCCTCGAAAATCTCATATGGTATTCGAGCTGATGCTCGACCGAATTAATCCAATAGAAGCGATCTGAATATTCAAGGCACGTTCATCGCTCACATCGCGACTTGTTACATCACCGTGTCTGTAGAGCTACGCTCCACGTATGCTCTGATGCGCTGCATGCACTGTGGCAGTCACACGCTGCCAGACCTCGGGTTGCTTCATCATTCCGCGCGACCCCGCTCAGTGTCACCCATCCGCGAGTCTCGAACGCGCATCTATCGGCCGTCAGGGATTTTGTTATCCTTCAATACCCAAAGGTGATTGTGAGCATGAACCATCCACGCCGGTGTTCTTGTCCGATCACATACTGACTGTGACAGACTATGACCCTTGATCCGCCCTCGCTGCCTTCCAAGTAGAAGCGGAACGCTTCTGAAGATACGTCGCTGCCCGTCTTCTGTCTATGAGATATGAAGTGCGGCGGGTCGTCTCAATGCATTTAGAGCTGCGTAACTCCCGGATACTCAGGTACAGGTGCCCTTGGCACCGGTCTCTGTGATAACCAAATGGCGACGCGACGGTTGCACCACCTGTCCAGTTCATATATGACTAACTTACACCCCCCTTCATTCACGACAACACCTCTCAGCATCTCTCAGCACGATGTCTGACACTTCTATCGATGCTTTAATGTCCCAGTAAGCGTCTCTGAAGTTCGCCGGGCTGTCGCTCACATGCTACAGACAGGTACACTGCTACATCATGGTGTCCCTGGAAGGTGAGCGGTACAGCTTCCTACTACCATCATATTTGAGCTCGAGCGTACTGCAGTGCTTGTGCTTTATGAGTACGGCATCACCTTTGCAGATGAAGTAAGATGCGTATGGAACAAGAAGGTGTTTACAGCAGCCGCTTTCTTATTACTTGCAACGCGATGGACCGTGGTCGCGAATGTCATTTTCATGGCCATTCCACGGAATGCAGAAGTAAGTGTCTGGCTTCGTAGGACAAGTCGCTACTTATGCTCGAAATTATGTACAGAAGTAGGACATCGCCGCTCTATGCCGAAGTATGCGAGCTCACAGCGCTCATTCCACGCAGCTGTAGATCACTGGGGATTGCAAGCGTGCCGTTCCTTCTCTTTGGATTCATTCAACTGGGCTGTAGGTTACTCCGGTTGATAGGTGTCTCTAGGTCTAATTCCCAGCATCAGTGTTCTCTTCGCTCCGCGTATACGCTATCTGGGATCGTAGCTTCCGCTGGGCGCTGGTGGTCCTTTTCCTCGAACTTGTACCAGTGGCGACAAGCACGGTAATCCAGCCATGTACTCGCTGCCCTCATCGACTAACATCGCCCTTTTCAGTGGACTGCAGTCGCCTCGGATTATACATATACTGGATCGCCACTCTTTGCTTGCACTCAAACTGCACGTTATTCCATTCGCCAAGGAGAAATGTATGTTTACAATGATTCTAACATGTAGCAACGCTTACTTGCTAGAACAGAGGTGTGCTCACAGATAAATATCAACCATGCTTCAGCTGAACCCGGACCGTGACTGTCATCAGCCACCTACGTCACTCGAGGTTGTCTTATAGTGTCGCACACTATTGTGCTCGTCTTGACGTGGCTGAAGACATACTCGCAATGGCTCGCAGCACGTCGTCTCAAACTCAACCTGTCCGTTTCGACATGTTTGCTCCGCGACGGTATGCTCCGCGATCTCAATCTTTCTTCCCATGTTTTACACAGCCCAGGGACGTGGTTCTTCCTGTGTGTATGCGTTGGCCGACCGAATGCTATCCTGACACTTAGATCATCCAGAGGGGCACTCGCTCTAAACATAGCCCAGGTGATAGCCTCATCTGTAGTGAGTTCGCACTACTGTGCTTCCCCTTGTCTCGAACTCCCGCTTATCGCCCTGCAGCCAAGCTTCCAAGCCGACATGTTTGTCACGACGCTGGTGAGGATCCGCTTTCGCTTCTCATTAGCCGATGTCCCAACTGCCCCTTCACCAGCCTGCCGTGCTCTTCAACCGCTTTATGCTCAACCTCCGCTCAATCGACGACGACGCCATCCACAGCACAGTGGATACAGAACGGTTCTCGCGCTTCGCCTCTCCGCATTTTCGGATCCCGGAGAGTTTCTTGGGTAACATTGGGGAGCCAATTTCTGCAGGCAAGAATGAGAATGGAGGAGGAGCTGAAGGTCTATCTCATATGCAGTTACATTGACCCGAGTGCTACGAGGATGAACTGGAAGTTAAGGCAGAAAGTGGTTTCGATCAGATCTAGAAATACATCGGGACGCGTACAGTGATTACATGCTGTTACACTACTCTGACTTCAAAGCTCAACATAAGTATTGCACTCTCTATACACGATACATACACAATAAGCCGTTGATCTCGTCAGCCATTCGCTGGCCCTCATTCAATCTCGCGTCCGAATTCAGCACCTGCACGGCAGGGAACAGCCGCGCGAGGAACGCCGCGAGCTCTAGCACGTCCGCGCTGCTCACTGTCGACGTGTGCATCGTCAGTACGCGCAGCGCAGGCTCTGGCACCTCGACGTTGTAGTCCGGGATGCGTGCAAAGTCTGTGAGGGCAGGGCGGGCACCGCAGACGTGAAGTGCGAGCACACGCAGGCGCGGGCAATGCCACGCGAAGGGGACGAGGTCCCGCACCGTGAATCTGGAGGTCAAATCGGCGTAGTTCGGCAGTGTGCAGAGCTCTTCCAGGGCGGGCCATGCCTGTGCCATTTCCGCGAGCATGCCGGGCGAGATCCCGAGGACGGCTTGCATGCGCAAGACCCGGAGCGCGCGAAGGTGCAGGAGCGGTCGGACATGCGCCTCGCCAAGGACAGCGAAGGCGTCGGTATGCCCCGCCAGGGATGCTCAACGACGAGGTGACTAAGGCCGTGAAAACGCGAGGCGGACGTGAGGATGGGCTGCCATATCGCGGCACCGGCTCCCGCGTCCTCGTCCGCGCCGCCGCTTGCAGGACTTCCATGCTCGCCAGAGTGGCTGGTAGACAGGCACGGCGTGAATCTCACGATCAATGTGGTAAGCCCAGCCGGCTGTATCGCCCCGAGTAGCTGAGACGCCAGTTCCGCGCGTTCCTCCGGAACGGAGACGGTTAGACTGCTCAGGACGGAGAAGGCTGGGGTAGACTGGTTCTGGAGGCGCGCCAACACGTCTTCCCAGTCAGCTGAGTCTCCGATGGTGTACGACAGTCGCGAAAGCGTGGGTGAGGCCGCGAGGTGTGCCACCGCGGCGGCTGGCATGTACCCATAACATTCGAACTCCTCGAGGCATGGCAGGGAACAGACAAGCTCCACAACGGCCTGCTCGAGCCCGCCGATCCCTGGGTGTCGACGCGCAGCGCCGTAAGCGGGGGACGCATCGCAGTCAGCTGCTGGAACGCGGTGACAGTATCACCGATGGTGGGCCATTGCGTGACGGTCCAAGCGAGCGTTCGGAGCGAGGGTCCGATGAGCGTGGCAATATGGCTCGGAAATGGCGTGTGCTCGCATATCAGAGAGCGCAGGCTGGGAAGGGCGTCGCGCTGCGGATAGCGGTGGCACAGGGCGTCGTAGCAGCTTGGATGCACGACAGCAGATGTCCGCGGCTCATCTACGAACAGAACTTGCACGCGATGTGCGTAGTAGGTGAACCGTGCCCATTGCAGCGCGGTGGGCGTGTCAAGGAGTACCTGTAACATGTCAAATGAGACTTGGGCAAATAAATACGCACGGCGTGTCCGCTCACCAGACACGGCAAATCACCTTGAGGCGGGAACACCTGAGCCTCGGCTCCTAAGCACAATACGAGTGGCGCAAGGCCGGGTAGAGTGTGCCACAGCGCGTCGAGGGCGGGGCCCAGGAAACTGCGGCACGCGAGCGCGAGGTGCAGGCCGTCGGCGCGGTGTTCGACATGGCACGTCACGCGGCGCACGATCTCGTCGATGCGGAGGCAGCGATGCATGAGTCGCCGATGTTCAGGTCGAGTTCTGCTGTGAACTGGAACGGTGGAGAGGGCGCAGAGAGTATTGGCGGCCAGACGACACACCGCGGCGCCGCTGATAACTGCCTGTGGGACCCGCCTGCCAATGCCACCGAGCCTGCACGCCGTTGTTGTCGGCGGTGCGGGGCCCCTCACCGCAGCACAGGGTGGGTCCGCCGCCGCCGCCGCCGCCGTGCGGCGCTGCGTTGTAGTTCCCTGTGCGCGCATGGCAACGGCCTGAGCTGCACGCTCAACAGAGCAGCGTCGCCGCAGCCCATTGCCAGTGCCCCGCGCAGAGATACCAAATGCATTGCGAGTAGAGCGAATACAAGGTAGGGGCGCCGCATAGCGCAGCCTCTTCGCCTTCCTGCGACGGTACAATACCGCGCTGGAAAGCGCAACAGCCGCAGTGTTCGAGGCTCGCTGTCGTCCTCTTGCAACCTGTCGCAGTCTGTGAGGTCGCCGAGCTGTTCCCGAGGGGCTGAGGCTACACACCGCAGCGCACGAGCCTGTGCAGTTGTTGTAAAGAGCAACCTTGTACTCCAGATCCCAGGACCGAGGAGGCCCGACCGCGGTACCGACGCAGGGGTGATCAAGAGGGGCGCGCAGACAAACGCATGCAAGACATCCGAGACGACGATCAGATTGCCATTCAACTACTCTTCATACAGGCCAGAGATTGGTACCGTACTTTCCGAGACATTGTACAAGAGACGAGCAATCGTCTTGTGGGTCACAACAAATCCGCAAACCAGGGACCACTACACCCCTCCCTCCCGCGCTCCACTCTACCTCGACCCACACCACGCAACATCAGAAACGCACCGCAACATCCCCAACCACGAACCACCGACACACAAAAACCGAAACGCTTCCCGCCCGATCCGCGCCAACACTACGCTCCAACATCGAGTAAGACCGACCGAAATAGTCGTGGGATACGTGTAAGTCGATTGCCGATGATACGAAAGGAAGAAGTTAGAGGACGAAAGCGAGAGCGGTGACCATTGCGTAGTGATACAGTGCAGGTGGCGAGCAGAACAGCGAGAGCGGCGACAATGATACAATGAGATAGTATTGCTTGACAGTTTTGGGTGTCGATAGGGGAGTGGGGTATGCCGGTGTTGTTACAGACGAGTCGCCTCCTGGCGTGGCGTTGAAGAGGCTGGAGGCGGAGATACAGCTCTACGGTTGAACACGAGCCAAAAGAAATTTGAGGGAGTAAGGAGCGTGGGCGACCCCGAAACATCGAGGTACAGTCAAGGAGGAAAACGTCGACGTCGTGAGATAGTCGCTACGACCAGAGCGCTGAGGGGATGCTGACACGACTCGAGCGACGACAGTATGAAATACTACTTGGTAATTAGTACATGCGAATGCGCGAAGGATGGCAAACTCACCACCATCGACGCAACAGAGCGACGTGACAGCAAGAACGGTGCAAGCGGAGAGGGGGGAAAATCTAGGGAGCAACTAAGGTAGCCTGTCGAGCAGACAGGATGTAAGGGTACTAGTGCACAGGGAACAACGCTAGGGGAGTAATATCGAGACAGAGGAAAGGGGAATTGAGTCGTGAACAATGGCGGCTATATTGATACACTGCAGGCATCTGCCAGAAGTGAAGCAGCGACAAAAGAGAGGGCAAACAAGAAGAAAAGGAGAAATGGGAAGTGGAAACGAACAAAGGGGAGCTCGGGCAAAAAAAAGAAGTTAAAGACGAGCACCGAGCGAGGAAGTGAGAAATTAGAACAACAGGCGTACGAAACACATCGTGAGGGGTGTGGATAGACTTGAACACAGAGTCCCAAAATCCAAGAGCACATGCGATGCCCACCAGCCAAGACAACCGAGGAGACCACAGATAATAGACCGGACGCGCCGCAACCTCCTCTCGACTACGTCCGGATGTTGATAAATACGGCGATCGCTCTCTTGCTTGTGTATTTTCTCTTGAACTCTATAGGTCTTGATTGTACAACGCCACGCGCGCGCCGGGAATATCGGAGAAGTCGAGTAGGCGGGTAGGGTGTGTGTAGGCGCGCGTGGGTGGGGGGAAAGAACATGCGATGCGAAGAGTGCTGGGAGACGTGCGAGAGCTGAGTGTTGGCTTGATGTATAATGTCACACTTGATGTAGGATAGACGGAGCCAAATATGAGCCGAGGAAATGGCGAGAGATTCAATAAACAGAAACCGAAACCAGCGGTCGACGCGTGCGTGCGGAAGGCCCAGCCCATGTGGACGGGTGCGCGAGACGACAGGCGACCAAGGCCAACGACGACGGGGGTATGAATACCGCGGCGAAGGCCAAACCGAACCCAGCGGTTAGGCGGGGTATCGACAATGAGTGAGACGATGTCCTGAGCGAGTGACCGTTGACCGACGATGAAACCGATAATGGAGAAAGGCGCAAGTGCAGAACCGGATGCACGGGAGACCCATAGCCGTGAGTCCCCTAACGATGATGGGACCGGGCGTCGAGAACGGAGATAGTGGGAAGTCGACCAGGGAGCCCGTTGCGGGCAGGCCGACCAATGAAAACGGAGACGGTGGAGTGACTGTAGACGACGCGACGGAGTTGAACCGCGATGGGGTATTAGCAGACATGTAACGGTAAATGAGAGCATCTATGGGTCCCGAATAACCTGAACTAAAGACAGGTCATCATTAGCATCGTTCGCGGTGAATGCAGAGAGAACTAACCAATACACTTGCGTGACTCTATCCCATATAATACAATCAGAATGCGGGAACTGGGAGCTCCTCCGGGCTCGGAGAGTTTTGGAAGACCGATCCTGCGTAGAAGCCGGCAGGCATGCCGTCCATCGTAGACGGCGACGGGGTGCGTCGAACGTCAGCCATCGTGCGCTGGCCGCTGAGAGTGAGCTTGCTGAGGACGTTCTTCAGCTCGTCGGACGATTCCGACGACGAATCCTCGTCGGTCGACATAGCGAAAACACCTTCGCTAGGGACCCGCTGATGGTGACGGCGACGAGTCGACGGAGACGGTGTCGTGAAAGCGGGCTGAGCGAAAGGGTAGTCGAACGTCGAAGTAAGAGGGGCTGAGCGAGGAGCATCGTCAAAGAGAGTTTGCTGCCACGTAGCGCCCAGATACTTGGACGAACGGCTGGCGCTTTCCTTGACGGGTGTGGTCGGGGAGCTCACGGTCATGTCGTCGCAGATCGGGAATTCGTCCCACTGAGCAAGGGGAGCTCAGCTACCGCACGACGCCCGCACGGCGCGGAGGGGTGACGGGAGCCGGATTCGGGGTAGACTTCGACAGGTGCGCACCACCGCGAGGACCGTTGGCACGACCAGCAGGCACAGCTTGCGACGGTGTCGGTGAGCCGTGGACCTGGCCTGTCTGGCGACGATGAGCGAGCTTGCCGGTAGGTCGAGAGGCAAGCTGGGGAGCACGGAAGGAAAGCGGCTTAGCGCTATCCTTGCCAGCGGCTGTGGGAACAACCTCTGACGACTCGTGGTCCGAGGCCGAGTTGGTCACGAATGGATCGAAGAGGTTAGCTGCGTGTTCGCGTTCGAAAGACTGAGCCCGGAAGGGGTTAACGGAAGGACGAGCGTCGCTTTCGTTGGGTATCCTAGCGGGGGGTGGGATGGCTGATGGGTTTGCCGCCGCGCATTCGCCCGGGAGTTGGAGGGACTTCTTGAGGTAGACCATGTTGATCAGTCCGCACTCCTGGCGCACCGGGGCACTAGGGCTCACCTTTGCTCAGGCTTCTCCTTGAGCGCCGCCTTGGCGGACCGACGACCCCTAGGCGACTTCTCCGGGGACGAGAGAGTTGGCTTGCTCGAGTCGTCGTCAGAAGCTGCAGAGCGAGGCTTGGATGCTTTGCCTGTCATTCCCTCCTCAAGGGGCTGCGCCTGCGCGGGGGCTGGTTGAGGAGAACGCTGCTGCTTGCCCTTTGGTGACGACCTTGACGCCCGAGCATGGGGCTGCGACTGCTGTGGCCTCGGCTGATGTTGCTGTACAGGCTTCGAAAGCGACAACAGGCCGGGTGTTTGGGTCGCACGGATGACGACCGGGCTGACGGGTGCCGGCTGTGACTCGCCCGCGAAAAATGCGCTTGAGGGGACGAGAAGAGGTTTACTGGCTTCTGGACAGCCAACATTGTGGTGAGAGGGTGGCGGGGAGTGTCGACGAAATTGTTGAAGCCGAGGCGGCTGGGGACGTTGGCGGGCGGGGGGCGGGGGGCGTTGAGGACGAGGAGACGAACGGGGCTGACGAGTTGAAATGTGGGAAGTGCAAATCGGTCGCTTTCGTGACCCCGTCCTATCAGTCCGAGGGATTCAAACTCCGCCTCGTCCTTTGCCGTCACTTTACCCGCCCGCCGGCCGACCGCACCACTCGTGCGCCGTGTCCTGCTGCCAGCAACACGCCCGCCATGCCACCTCCTGGTGCGTGCATGCTATTATCGTCCCGTACTACGTATCTGAGCCGTCACCGTGTCGTCTACGTTGCTCGACACCCAACAACAATGGGTGCGCTGGCCGCCAGCAGGCTCCGGACGGTGGCCCCTGTCTCGGCCGTGCCGGCCACCGGGTCAGGCTCTGGGCTCCTCCCGATCAGAAGCCACCTGCCATACCGGGCGACTGGCTATACAGGTGACTGATGGCATACCTAACGCAGACAGACGCTCGTGTCAAATTGCTCGGCGCTTCGGCCGCACTCACTCCGTTCCGTCAGTTTTCTGGCTTTTCCGCTCTCGAGCTCTCCGCTTTGCATTGCCTCGTGGCCCTGGCCGGGACACTAGCCCTGACCCATCTTCGCATTTCAAAGCAGCTATTGTACGGCCCCAGCCGCCGCGGCCTTCTCGACGGTCGCCATACACTCTCGCTATCTCGACCAACACGCTCCAAAGCGAGCTGTCCTCGCTCGCACGCAAGTCGCCCCAGAGTTTGATACACAGCACCCACGGGATCTGTTCTAGAGCGCCCCTCCGCCTCTGCTTTGTTCTCGTAAGCTGCTCATGTGCCCTTGTTGCGCCACGGCTATCAGCCAACGACAACGGAGACGTCTATCGTCTCGATGGCCCTGCTCCCACGGCACCCACATCAGGATAGCCCACCGCTTTGTTGATCCACAGCGTGCAAACGCTGCGGCGCTGTCTAACGCCGTCGCAAAGCACGACGGGGCGCACCACTGCCAGCGACAACTTTCCGTGCGTGCCGCCGTCCGCACACGGTGCCCCCCTCGGAGGCTGCTCCAGCTGAGACAGCGTCTCGTCGAATGCCTCCGAAATGCACACGGCAAGGGCGGGCCCGTGCCCATCCTGGGCGATCTTCCATGTGACGACATGCGCTGTGCACCCAATTTCACACCCACGCGCAACTCTGTCAGCCCTCCGCCGGCGTGCTCTCGCGTCCCGTCCGACCTGCGCCGTTCGGGCCCTGCCCTGCGCAGGCACCGAGACGGGGCCGCCGCCTTCTCGTGCTGCCGCGGCAGGCAGCCTGAATGCTGAATCGCCTGCTCTGTTATCGCTTGCCTGACGGAAGGCCTAATCAGGCTCTCGGGACGGATTCTCAGGCAGGGCTCTAGCGATGTTCCTGCGATTGGGCCCTCCGCTAAGCTTCCCCGCGTGTAGGTGCGTGTTCCTCTGCAGAGTGCTTGATCGCATTGCCATGTCTCAACATCCTCGGCGCCGACGGTTCTGCGAGCCGCGACACCATGTCTTGCAACTCGATCTTCCGCCATCTTCCTGGCAGGGTCCCTGCACGCTGTCCTCTGAGCTTCCTGCATCCGCGGGACAATGCAAACGCAGGGCCTGACGCTCCCACGACACGCGATCGGACCTGATACATGCCCTCCTCGCCCGCATCCGTAGGCATCCGTGCCCTTCCATCGATTTCATCTCCGGTGCGGCGCTCGCTCATGCTGTGCCGTAACGTACGCTGCAATCTTCCTTGCGCACCCCCCTGCCACGCCACTCCCGGTGTCGAACCTGCCCCGCACGTCAAACTGGCTGCGCGTGGGGGGCTCCCCTGTCGTGGCGCCCCTTCTCGCCCCCTGTAATTGTGCCGGGCGACGATCCCCCAGCGAGGGCAGTCGCACCGACGACGCCTGGTCGTACGACTCATCCGCTACACTATTGTCGCGAAGGCGGCCGTCGTTGTTCACGTCCTCGTACGTATCCCGCTCCTCATCGTGCAGCCGCCTTCTCGTCGCCATGTACAACCGTTCATTAATGTGCTTCTCGAAATTTAATTATCGACGGGGCCCCTGTATCACCTTGGTGGCGCACCGCGCACAATAGCAAAACGACTTGATCGTACGGGTGAGCTGCGACCCGCGACAAGAATAGCCGCAGTTAGAGTGGCGTCGTGAGGCAGGCAGGCCCCGCACTGCGCAGTGCTGCGGCGACGTGGGCCGTTTGGAAATGGTGGCGTACGGGATCTGTACGGATATGGCAAGTGAGAACGAACGACGGGGTCACGTGCATAACTCAGCCACTGCCCGAGTTGACATACTGGGAGGGAGACGGCTATATCCTCGGTTTCATGCGGCATGAGCGGACCAAAAGCGTCGGATATTCCATACGCTCGGCCTTTGCACAGAGGGAGAGTGGTTGTTCACGATCTCTGTGGAAGGCTCCTTAGCTTGTTGCCGAGTCCCTCTCTGTATCCAAGCACGCACGCTCACTACAACATGCTCACCCAAAGGGGGAGAGACGCACGGGATGCGGACGACTGAGTCTCCGATGAAGGGCTCCGTAGCTTGCACGTCGACTGTCGCAGGCGCGGACCGCTTGGCCAACACGCACGGATCTATGTCCTAGGTGATAATCCGAGATCAGCAAGCTTCGGACACTCAGCAAGAGTTTCGGGGTTCCTCGACTGGTATTGGCGAGACTGACTCTGCAGCGCCGCCCGAGTTCGAGCCGCACGACGTGAGTGGAGGCGAGAGGATAAGTAGTCGAGAATGTCTCGACTTTCCTCTTTCGGCACCCTCGCTTAGTAAGCACTTGTTGTGCCTCTCGTTCGCTCGCTGTTCGCTCACTTCTCGCAGCCCAACGACACTTGACTATGTTCAGAGCTTCCATTGTATCCAGCACCTGGGCCGTGAGCTAACATACCACAGCCACACTCGAAGCGTAGATAATTGTTCTGTGACAACGTGTCGCTAGTCCTCCTCTTCCACTGCCATCCCACCCTTGATCAGGTCCCTTACGCTCCATGCAGAGTACGGACAACGCGTCTCCTTCCCATAATGTGGCCTAAGCGAGCCGAAAGCTCTCGACCGCTCCATCCGTTCGGCCTTTGCAAACAGCAAGAGCAGCTTATTCACCTCTGGAAGAGGCTTCTCCGTCTTGATGCCGTATTTGACGTCCGATGCCTGCACATTCGCCTGCGGGAACACGCCAGACACGAAGGCAGCGAGGTGTGCAGGGTTGCGGACGACCGAGTCTCCGATGAAGAGGATCTGCAATCGTGAGCTCGACTGCTTCGGGCGCGGACGCTTGGCCAATGCCCGCATGTCGATATCCCCGCAAAGCATGACGCCGAGCCTTTGAAGCTGAGGACATGCGGCGAAAATGCGAAGGTCCTCGACTGGCATCGACGAGAAACTGGCGTCGCAGCACTGCCCGAGCTCGAGACGCTCGATGCCAGGCCAGGCCTCCAAAATCCGCTTGACATCATCGGTCTGAAGGGCCACCGGATGCCGTCCTAAGTCTAGCGTCCGCACTCCAGGAAGCCGTAACAGCTGTCCGAGCGTATCCGCGCCGAACACAAGTTCGGAGGAGCGACAGTGATCACCATCGACCGAGAGCCTCAGACATTCTAGGCTGGGAAGGCGAGACAAAGCCCCGGCAACCTTATTGATGTACCGATCTTGTGCTGCTTCGAGAGCAGAGGCTAGTGGTTTGCTCGAGGGCTCGTCTTTGCATCCAAAGAAGATGCGGCAAGTCTTGAGTTGAACGGGACGGGTGGTATTGAGGAGATGAAGAAGAGACTTGATTGACGTTGCAGGCGCAGTGATATGCAGCGTTTGGAGTGACAGAAAGGGTGGTAGATCTCCTGGGAAACCTCCGAGTAGATCCTCGTAGTCGTTGCTTGTGTCAAAAGCGAGTTCGATATCTTTCAACGCAGGTAGCGAGGCGAGATGTCGGATGGTGGCGGGAAGCAGGGTGCCAACGCGTACCACAGTCAGACTGCGCAGAGACCGTAGGGCACTGTTCATGAACGACTGAACGAATTTCTGGTCTATATTCCAGGGGTTTTTGGCCGGCTCGAAGTACACGCGTTTCAGGTTTGGGCAGCGACCCAACGCGTCCGAAAAGGCCGCCGCGTTGTATTCATCGAATTGGATCATGCTAGCCTCTTCTAAGGTAGGGGGGAGGAACGATTCCCACGAATCATAGAAATACGCGCCATCGTCGCAACTGAACCGGCGCAGGTTAGGCAGTGGGAAGGGCTCCGAATAGAGTCTGCAGAGTTTGTCCAATGCAGCGCAGTTGACACGGAATGGTTCGTCGTCGTAGATGCTCAGCGAGCGCACGCGTCTGGCGTGATGACGGAAACGGTGCCACTCATCGGGGCGTGGTGCTTTTATTATCATCTAGACATAGGCATAAAGGATATGTCAGAGAAAGTCGCGTCGCCCGAAGATATCGCGCACCCAACCCATAACTTCGTCGCGTTGTAGGGTATACGCTGGCAACAGGAGTAGCAGAGGCTCGATATCTTGTTCGAGATCTCTCCACAGCGCATCCATGGCAGGCTCGTAAAAACTGCGGCATGTGAGGGCCATATTCAGCTGCGCCTGGTGCGTTTTGCCATTGCAAAAGGACGCAATGAGTCTGACAACTTCTTCGATGTGAAGAGAGCGGTGCATATAAAGTGAAGATTAGGGTGAGGTGAGGGCAGAGGATGAAGTCAAACGACAAAGCGCGTCGCGCGGGTAGGGCGCTCAGTTATGGTGAAGCTAGCATTGGTCAGGAGTCGTCGGTAGCCCTCCGCTATGCAAAGCTACTAGCACACTTTCGAAGGCTCAAATTCGTCGTACTTGAACCTTGGAAACTTGAAAGCATGTTTAGAACCCGACAGGATTGGCCGCCTTGTGGAGAATTGTGTCATCCACTTCAACCCGATCGAGTCGGTCACAAATCAGGGTATGCTGCAGACATGTTCAGTTGCACGGGTGAGCTGATCAGGATACTATACAACATATATGTAATCCGTTCTGCACCAGGTTTGAATCACGTAGGGCGGAGAACGATTTAGCTTCCCTTATTCTCTACAGCTTCTCGGATTCGGAACTCCCAATACCTAGAGATGGTCAGCTCTAGTGCTTCCCGGGATCGCAAGCGACGTACTTCTTCCTCATAGTGTCATGCTGGTTTGCCAGTGCACTCCACAGCTCAACTGCCTTGTCAACAGCCTCTCCACCCTCCTGTGCGTATGCTTCTGCCAGAAAATCCATGGCTGACACACTTGGTAGATCCGCGTCAGGCGAAGGTTTCGGATTGTCCAAGTCCACAACGTCTTCAAACTCCCAAGGTGCTCTGCGAGAAGTATACGGCTGTGCAAACTCTGCCTGCGAACTGAACGGCGTCTTGCTATACTCCAAGATCCCACGCAAGTAGTTCCATGCAGAGGCATTGTTAGGGGCGAGCGAAATCTTGCTTTTCACGTATCTGTCCCAGTGCATGAGTGTACCGAACGAGACATAGTAAGTCGGCGACGCACCTCGTCTCCCTACGCAGTACTTCTGCCTCCTCCGCCGGTGTAGCCTGCGCATGCGTGCCCCGTCCAAACACGACGAAGTACCGGTGATGCCATGCCGAGTTGTTACGTACATCAACTCGCAGAAGGTCGTCCACATATGCGAGTTCGCCGAGCCAAAGGGCAGGGTCGTCGAAATGGGCGAGCAACCACTGCCGATAGCTCCAGGTATGGTAGTTCTTGGTGTCGACGGCGAGTACGCGAGCGATGAACTCGAGTTCTGCCTGCGCGGTCTCGAGGGGGTCTGCCGCAGGCTTAGCACCCTGAGTGGACGACGTGAGGTGAGTGATGAGGAGCCGGCGGTGGTGCCAGACTTGATAGGTCTTCATATTCCTGATTGCGAAGTCATCCATACGGCGTAGCTCGGCATTGAGAGGTGCATCGAGGGCGATTAGCGTCCTGTATCTGTATTGCCTGCAAGATGCTCGTTGAAGCGGTGCTCAGAGATGATGAGGGATCAACACGCACCAAGCAGAGTAATGTGCGGGATTCATCCTTATGATGTCCTCCGTAAGTTCCAGGACACGCTGGCTCATCTCTCCAGTCTTGACAATGCCTCGAAAGTAATCGGTAGCATCCTTGTCTTCGATCCGTATGCCGTAAGTACATTCAAGGGTTTAGAGTGCTTGAGGGGCACTCACATTCTGGTGTGTAGAAGATGGGAGCGATCGGGTTGCCTACGCCTTCGTACTGTGGTATCGGCGTGATATCCGCCCACTCTGGCTTCTCACAGTAAAGTGAAGGCCCATCGTCTTCGGCACCTTCTACATGTGACATTTCGAGGAGTGTTAGGAGTAAGAGATGGAGGTCAGGAACGGAAGTGAACGCCATAGCGCTACATGATGGTCTGTGGTGAATCGCGCCGCCCCTGACAGGCCTGATCTCTTAGGTGAACTCACGCTTGACCAGAGGACATGCCTTACTTGAACTTGATACTTCACCAAGGTGTCTATCCCAGGACTGGCGAGTTATAACAACATTTTGCGAGAGAGTAGTATAATACGACACGGCAAGTAATAGCACAACTCATAACGACAAGTCCACGGTGCGATGAAAGGAGGACATTGAACGTGCGAGGAAGTAACAGCACATGAAAACAACAAGACTAGGCAGCAACGGCCGGAGCTGCGGCCGCAGAAGTATAATCCTACAGTACTTATGAGCAAAGCAACTACCCGCGTTGACAAGATTACGCACCTCCATCTCGGCGTCCAGGTCGGCAGCGGTCTTCGTCGGTCTCTCGTTCTTTCGCTTTGCGCCGCCACGTCCCCGACGAGGCCGCCCACCAGTTCTATGGACCGCATCGAGTCAGCATTCGCACTCGGAGAGTCTAAAAGGAGCGCAGTACTAACCTCGGTACGGCCTCGGTTGCAGCAGCAGCCACAGCAGGGGGAGGAGCAACACGGGCGGCGAGAGAGACGGCAGGCGCGACACGCGTCGGGTCAACGACGATTTCGATCTTCATGGGGCGTTCTGTTGTTGATAGGCAGGACAGGGTGACGAGGCGGGGGAAGGTAGTTGTCAGTTGCTGTTCAGCGAGACGAAAGCAAGCAAAAGTAACAAGATTGATGTCTTGGGTCAGGCGCCGTCGGTTGTCTGCAGGTGAGGGAGAGGCAGCCAAGAATGCACCGACAAACCACGCTTTGGATGCAGTGACCCCTACACCCGAGTGTACCGACCGGAGATGGTTGGCAGCATCGGACACGAAAGACGTACGCCCCAGGTCGGACTTGGCAAGACAATGAGGGTGATCAAGCCCCATTGTGAGCCAGTCGACGACCATCCGACGGGCCATCTTCGGCGGCAAGGCTCCAGAAGTCCTGTGAAGGACAGGAAGAGCTCGATGGGCAGAACTAGTCGGCCGCATCTGCGTATCTTCGTGCGAGGTTCCCGGACCAGTTCAAGCATGGAACGCAGCGCATCCCCAGAAACCCTCCCCCCACCCGCGACTCCCGCATCGTCGACAACGGAAAGGTGTGAAGGCAAGAAACGACGCATCGAAAGAGGTAAGGTGAAAGCAGCCGATACTAACTCCCATCAATGAGGCGGTTGTTGTATTGCTGGTAGGCCTTGGTGCCGTCTCCCTTGCGAGAAAAGTGGACAGCAGCGACACCCTTGGAGACGCCTTTGTTGTCGTAATGGAGGGTAACATCGCGAAGAGGTCCGACGGTAGTCTGGAAGAGCTCCTGTTACGTCACGTTAGAATAAATAGGAAAGAGCAAGCAATAGGTATTACTGACCCTAATCTGGCCCTCGTTGACATCGGGAGGCAGGTTGGAAACGATGATCTTGTCAGCGGGCTGAGGGGCTGTGGAACCGGGAGCAGCCTTGGCACCATTGGCTACAGGCGCAGCACGGGCGCGAGTAACGGGACTGGTGGTAGTTCCGAGAACTTGTGCCTTTGCGGACTGACGACGAGGCGGAGCACGGCGAGTCTTAGGGCGGGAGGCAATGATCTAGGACCCAATCTTCAACATCGCTGGCAAACAGGAGGTGGCGCGATGCACCGGTCGTAAAAGCAGTACAAACCTCGTCGAGACTCTTGTCCATGTTGTCCTAAGATGTACGAGGATGAGCCTGTGTGAGCCTGTGAGCAACTAGGACGGTGCGGAGGGGGTAGGACAAGGGTGGTGGTCGTTGTTGGTTGAGCCTGCGAAGCGCGTCAGGTTTCTTATGGGCCCTTTCGGAGTTACAATCCAGTTGTTAGCAAACCTGATATGCTCTTGTTTACTGATCACTACCTCGCGCCCATCACGCGTTCTGGACACACACATCGCTTCGTACTCGACATAGGCCAAGATGTCAAGAGGAGGTCGCGGCGGGGGACGAGGAGGACGAGGAGGCTTTGGTGGTGGCAGGGGTGGTTTCGGTGGAGGGTCAACGCTGCCACCAATGGGCCTGACGTTCGCAGATATCCAGAACCTGTCTCGTGATGAGTCGCAGCTGTACCCTGTGCGTTATACTCCTATACTACTCGACCACCATGATGTGACACATGCTTAGCCATTGGACCCACTGCCGCTGCTCACGGAATACAGCAATGAGGAAAAAGAGGTGGCTCAGCTCCAGATTGGTTTCGCCAATCGACTTCGCCAGTCGGCGTTCTACATTATGGAGACTATAAAGTCTACCGGTAAGCCTGCCAGGCCTTTGGAGACAAATGACTTCTCACGGAGAAAGAAGGGTAGACTTGCCGCGCTATTCAGACAAGTATAGGCCATCTCCAGCTGCCCAACCGACGCTGAAGCGTAAAGACTTGCACCAGCCATTCTTCCCGCAGGAAATATTCGAGGACTATTTCAATCCAAAGCGGCGGAAAACTGGTGCGTTGCGTAACACCTCGCGTCACCCCTCCCTGACGTTGTTGGCCAGCTGAACGCAAGTCGGTAAAGAAGATCAATCTTGACAAGCTAGTGGACGATGCAGCCGATGCTGTAAGACACTTCTGGCTAGATATCCCGCTCACTCCGAACTGACAATGTCGGCAGGAGCAATCCGACGCTGAACGCTCAGAGGTAGGCTCGGACGCTGCCGAAGAAGATTACGATGTCGACGAAGAGTACGACAACGATTACGCTGAGAACTACTTCGATAATGGGGAGGGGGACGATGATGATCTCCAGGGAGGTGGTGCTGGAGATGAAGGCGGGGGTGGTGAGTTCGCTGCGTTCACAATCATTCGTCCTCGACTGACGGTCATTGTACAGACTACGACTAGTATTGTGCAGCACGACAATAGTCTCGTTCCACTGCAAAAGTACCTCAATCTACATAATGATATACTCGTTGCGAGGCCTGCACGCGTGTCAAGTAGCTCAGGAACCGGTTGGTTGTTGACGCGATTGTATGGTACGCCTCTTTCAGCTGTCTCATTGTTTTCAGTGACTCCGGCGCTCGCACACGTGGTGCGTTGATCCCAATCTAGCCTCGTTGCAGGCCGCATTCTCAATTGCAACCTCGTTTTAATGCCCAGAATTGTTTGCTTCGAACTCGCATCTTCTCTAACCACCGACTTGCGCCACTGACTGACATGGCCCAGAACGTGCGCTGGCCAACCCATCCTCGCTTCCACCCGTTCGGAAGCACGTCCCCTGTGAATGTGGCGGAGCACATCCCTCGGAACCAGAAGGCCGATATCCTCCTACTCGGTTGTGGCGATCCACGAAATATTTTCTTCACACTGCAAGCTTGTGGCGCGGACGAACCTTCGAGTATGTTCTCGCGCCTTTCTACGCATCTGTATCACTCAATTAACTCCAGACACTCGCAAGTTCGACTTCACCTGCTGCGACATAGAACCCAGCATCATTGGTGAGGCAAAAGTCAAACGTTGTCCCAGATGCTGATCGTCTCCCCCAGCTCGGAATATCCTTCTGTTAACACTATCAGTGGATGACCTTTTCCATGAACGAAGACAATGTCTCTGGAACATATTCTATGACGTGTTTCTGGATCATGAGTCCGTTTCATTACTGGCTGAACAGTGCACGTATCTGGCTAGTCTGTCGACGAGCCTTTCGACGTGGCGCACCAGCCAATACTCGGAGTTCATAAGGTTCTCTAGTGCGTCGACTTTGCAGCAGGTCCGACGATACTGGCAATGGTACGCGAAGGCAGGCGGGTCATCGGCTTCGTTTACCGGCAATCTGAAGGAACACGTCGTCACCAACATGCGCTGCAACATCGAAATCCCTCCATATGTCATGTCCAGCACGTCGTGTCGTTCCGCAGGCCCTGCGTGGCAACATACCATTCTTGCGGGCCATGAAGCATTCTGTCAGTGGTGGCGCACGGGGCTCACGACCAACGACCCGGAACGCGCGAAGATAGCCACTCGACTCAACCCTACGTTCGCATGCACCAATTTGCAGCCAGGGTTTCACTGCGATCCGGCCATTGCGCCGCTCAACAGTTTCCACCTAGCACCCGCTTGCATCCCCTTGGAAGCTTCAGTTTCGACTCCGCTGAAGTACGAGCCCGACTCTGAGGACCTGTACCGAGTGGCCAAGGCGCAGTTCCAATCCTGGCTCGATGTCTTCCGCGCCTGTCTCCGCTTCACCGGGCGTCTTGTACTGAGATTTGCTGCTTGCGACTGTTTAACGCTGTGCCCGACCCTGGAAGAATACAGGAAGACTGGACGCCTTTCCGCGGAACTTCGTCTACATCCCTACACTGTGACTCGCTTTGTACTCGACCAGGACGAGTACAGTCAGGTGCTTCATCGGAGGGCGCCTTGCACATTCGATGTGATCGACACGTCGACCCTCAGCGACGATATTGGCATGCTCAACTGTATCGTTGCTGCTCTACCACTTCTCAAACGCGCGCCCTGGGCAACGTTCTTTACGGAGACGCGCTTGCAGACTGGCCAGGATCCGACCCGCGGGATCACGACCAGTCTCTGCTCCGAGCTCAGCGCTGCAGTTGTTCTGTTCGATCTCACTCCACTGTCGTACATCTCTGGCTTCGAAACGCATTCCAACCTCCAAGAAAACCTGCCGCATCATCTATTCCGCACCATCGTTCTTTATCACGAGCGACTTGCATGGAAACGCCCTTCCCAGCTCACCCGGCCAGGGAAAGAATTCACTGTGTCCTTGGAACCGGAGCACATCAGCACGCTGCTCGTCGACATGTTTCTCGGGATGTTCAGATACGAAGATGTGCGGAATATCCTGGATTATGGGACGTCCCCAAGCCAGGCTCTCCTACGAGACCTATGCCGAGCGGACTACACGCGACGGTCATTCGTCCTTCTCCTTCGTCTTCTCCGGCGCCGAGTCATAACCGACTGGGATGCGGCGCTGGAAGCTCTACTGGAAAAGCTTGACAAAAGGAAGAGGGTCCCTATCATCAAAGAATATGCGTACGAGTTTCGTTGTCAACTACACTTGCATGGTCTGCTCAGTTTCCCCGAGCTGGAAAATGACGACGAAGAACGTTACGACAACAAAGACGCTGGACCATTTCGCGATTGGGGGACCATTCCGCCAGTGGTTTGCGTCGTTGCCGTTGTCTCCCAGGCCTCCACGGATGCTCTCTCTGGTCCTAACCTGCCGGGAAACCCTTACGTGAATGCGGTTCTTGATGACGGCACGAAGGACTGCAACTTTTCCTGTCTAGAGACCGCCTTCGGACAGTTGAGCATCGAGGGCACTGCGGAGCATGCGATTCCCATCGTCAAGGAGGACCCTCACGGCAAAGGAGGGGCATCGCCATGGCTTGTATCTTTTCTAGTCCCTGCTGTGCTACTCGTACACAGCCCAGAGCGCACGACCATCAACCTCGCGGTGTCGACTACGGTCGAGAATGCCTTGTACGATGCCGTACTTCCGCACAAAAAACGGTTCTTCACCGCACCGCTCATGGACCGAACGCAGGTGCACATATTCGCCCAGAGGCTGACCTGGTCGGAGAAGCATCCATTGCCAATTGTGTGCATGCCACCACTCCCTCCCCTCAGCGGTCCAGGTATTCGACTAGCTCTGGCAGACAACAAAAAGGACATCAAGACGTTCACCGTTCGAGCTCTGGTCGATGACGAAAGAGCTAGTGCGGTGCTGGCAGATAATCATCCTAACGTCAAAGTCGAGCAGGTCGGACACTGCAAGATGGAACTCATTGTCGGAGGTGATTGGTCGAAGACCCTTGACTTCCCCTTCTCCGTTTGCGGCTCCACTGCGAAACTGCGCATTGCAAGGTTGTCTGGATGGATTGAGGTACGTGCTTCCTGGTTTGTCTCAAACTGTGCCCACAGCGATCTTCGTTCAGGTAATCGTGGAGATGGCTAGCTTTGAAAAGTCCGACCCTCTTCTTCATCGCTTCCCCATTATCCGTCATCTGGGTGTCGTCTTCCCCTGGAACGTACACTCAGTCATGCCGGACAGCTGTCCGCGGCTCATTACCGATCAACCCCACCTCTTGAAATGGGTCGGGCTGCACATGCGTTTCGCCTTCTCGGACAGAGAAAGGCAGTCTGTCGACCGTCAGCGAGAACAGAACACTATCGTCCAGGTCAAGAAGACGCTGTACATGATATTCACGTGTCTCGCGGGTCATAAAAATACTCCTCAGCATCACGTTTTTGCGGTACATCGGGCCAGGGGAGGGCTCGACAGCGTCATACTGGTATCTGCCGTACGCCTAGATCTCGCGGCGCACACTCTTTTTGCGGATGCGTATCTGCTGCCTCTGCGTAGCAGCTTAGGCTCCAATGACCTGAATACTCTCCCCGGATGGAAGGAAATCCTGTCATCGGCCTACACGATTACGCTGTCAGACGGCGCGCTTGCGCTGTGGAAGCACATGTTGCCAGCAATGGCTGAGCGCTGTCGCGACTATAGGCACAAGCTGCGTTGCGCGTACCGCTCTGCTGGCCAAATCCCGGTCTCTTCACAATTCCAAGTGTCGCCCCTCTGCCAGTGTGGCGAGGGCCGTGTCGATGAATGTTTCAAGGAACGAGGCGCTTGGGCACCGTTCACTTCTTACGCGACACGAATCGTGCTCAGCCCCCTCTTTGCGGTCAGCTTCCTTGAGTCAGTTGGCGCGAATGATCTTGAAGTCGCTGAGGAGTTCGACATCTCGACCCAGTCTTTGCTCGCACTCGCGGAGAGGGACAGGCACGGAAGGATCCGCGGCCCAAACCTGCAGCTGAAGCCAGCCTTCGTGCCTCCTTCCTCGGCCGCAAAGGATGGATCTCCTATCCAAGGTCCTTCCACGAATGCAAGCCCGAACGTGTCGCCCACCCAAGCGGGTAACGAATGTCGGGGCTGCGGTATGGTCATCCCCGACGGTGTCGTTAAGGTCTGCAGCAGGTGCCGAATTGCCAGGTATTGTAGTAGGGACTGCCAGGTTAAGGATTGGAAAAACCACAGAAATCTGTGCTCGCCTAGTAGCTAGATCTTCGACCTTCAAAGTACCCATACATGTTGTGAACATGAAGTGAAGAATTGAATGTGATGTTAGGTTTGGGTCAAATCCGTAGAGCTTGAAGCTGCTTATCTCGGCCTCAGTCTGAGGTAAGTTGTCATTTCTGCGCGCCCCTCTGTCCCAAAGATCCAACTATTTTGATAATTGCCCACGGTGGCACAGACGGTGCACGCAGACGAGGTTGAACGAGATGACATCGGTAGCTTACGTGAGTTTCCATATCGAGACTATGACCAGTAGGGTATCGCCGCTAGAGTTCTTTCACCGCAACGATATGCTACAGCTATCGTGTTCACTCGCCAGGAATCACATCTGCAGCAACCATTGTCGTCTCGGGCGAAGGTTCCACCAAAGTGCTCCAATCCAGGAGTGTCGCCAGCTCGTTGGCCCAAAGCAGAGCACGTCCATCGCTACTCCTCCGACTCGTCTCTGATGTGCAAACGTTTCGTGAGAAGATTACTGAGCACGCGACCCGAGGCAGACACCTCATGGATAGCACGTATGTGTAGCCTTCACTCTTTGTTTTTCTGTAATTATCACACGCTTACGCTTATTGTGTAGAGGCGTGTCCTGTCGGCAGCGGTTCTACGTCGTCGACCCCTATTCCCCTTAGTTGCGTGCGTCACGCATAAGCTACCCATCGGCAAGGCCGTGCTTGTGAAAAGACTGGACGGACAGCAGGTGTAGCGACGCACCATCCAAGGCCGAGAGGCCTTCTAGCTGTTTGAACTGGACGCGCGTCGGCGCGAGATTGGATGATGGGTACAGAATTGTCTATGGATCGCCGTTGAGGTAACCCTGACTTCGGCATGCATAGTTTCGTCTGTATTTGGAACCAAGCTGGTCTTCTGATGCTCCTCTGATGCTCTGTTGTGATTAGACTCAGGGCTGATTGGACGGCTTGCGAAAGCCTCGGCGACGAAGATCTACGTTCGTCTGTACGAACACTCGCGGATCGCCGGTGTGGACCGCCAGTCCGAGTCAAAACGCTCCTATGCGCCGCCCGCGTGTGTCTACCACCTGATTCGGCTCCACACTACGGCCTTGCCTTATTGTGAGTGCTATCAGTCGCTGTGATACCATATCACAATTGCCGTGTGTCTATTATCACTCGCCGAGACTGTGACCACTGGCAAGGCCAATTCACGCAGTGATCATCCCACAGCACCTCTTCGGAATCGTGTCGCAGAATTTCTAGGACCCTTTGGTGACAGTGAGCGAGCCGCCGAGAGTGGGCGGCAGTCGTGACCTAGTGTCGGTGGGCTACGGTCGATGCTGGTAATAAATACGCTATGCATTTGCGTACCGTTAGTTCGACCGCGACTCTCCTTCATCATGTCGACACAGACGGATCCCGCCTTCGTCAAGGCTTACTATGATGAAATGCACGTACACGGCGTCCTCGGGATGTCCACAATGTCCTAAGCATTTTCCACAGGTGGAGCAGCACGAGTGTGTCGTGTGAGTACGGTCTATTTCTGCGACGTCGTACTTACAACACGCCTTCCAGGTCTCGTCATTTATGAGTTCATAGTCACTTTTCTCGACGAGATACGCGTCGTATGGATGACACCTATCGCCGCCTCGACGATCCTCCTCGGTTCTGTACGGTACACGATGCTCGTATCCGCCGCCATACAAGTTTTAGCGACACCAACGACCGTAGAGGTATGCATTTCTTACCCCGTAGGTCTCACTATCTTACGCTCATCCCTGTAGGGGTACGTCTTACCAAGCCGTGAAGCGGGCCTTCAGCTGAACACGTTTTCGGGCATAGTTGTCGGGCCATCGTCGTTTTGACACACGTACTCAATCTTATCGCGTTTGCTCAAACTGCGCGTATGTTTCGCACTATTCGTTGGGGTGGCATATCTGCTGACCATGATATGGAAGTTTTTTCGGCCTTGCGTGTATTCGCGATTGGGAACAGGAACTATTACCTATCAATCCTAGTATTCTTGCTGGGCATCGTGCCCTTTGCCACCAACCTTGTACGTTGTTTGCTTCTACCCTACCATGTATGCATATTATTCATGGCTCGTGTAGATGCTCACAGCTATAGCTGCGTACGGCTATGTCTCGCTTCCACCACCGGTTGGTCCAACATGCTACTCCGATGCCCCAATCTCTGTCCGGACGCTAAGGTTTCAGTTCGCCGGATTAGCCACCCCCCGTACATTCTACGTAGGCGGATTATCCGGTGGGCGGGCGTCTGCACGTGGCTAATCCGCTACGCTCCCGGTTGTTTCGCCAGCAATAAATAAATTGGCTGACCCCGGGATCGAACGTGTGCCTTGAACGACCAAAAGGTCAAGCGCACACCGCGCGCATGCCACTGCACGACCGGTTCATGTATAATACCAGTGCGTGCAGACCTATACTATACATGTCAGACTGCTTTCACCGGCTCAGCCAGCTAGCGGATCAGCCTACCACCGGCTCAGCCAGCCGGATGAGCCGCACAAGCGAACAGGTCTATCACCTTTGTGGCGCATCACGAAGCACATGTCTCGTATACGTAGACCGTAAAGTAGTACGTCCAAGCACAAGTCAGCAGTAGATACCTTATCAAAGAAATTCAGGCCACAGCACGATAATCAGCTAATTTCTTCGGCGCGATCTTGACGTGCTTGACGTCGTCGCGTCCGTAGTGTGCCCCGTCGCGCTGACACATACACACCTGGACGTGCCAGGCACGATCCAACCGGCGTGCGCCAGGGCAGGCACCCCAATGCCATGTCGAGCTGTACCTCGATGAGCGATAAGCAAAACTAGCCAGCGTATCACTCACGATATCACCACACGGTAGATCCCAGCGGCCCGCGCGTCCCGCGCGACGGTCAAGTTGCTGACAAGGTGGCGGATCCTCTCGCGCACCGCAGATTGCCTATGATACCTTTTGGGGTTGAGGAACACGACGTCGGGGGCCATACTTCGAGGCAAAGTCAATAGGCGCGAACCTCACCAAGAGGTACACTCACGAGGGCCCGTGCCGCGCCTGACTTGCGAAGAGCTCTCTGATGGAGAGCCTCCTCTTTGAATCGGCTGCCGCAGCATCGTACGACAACGCAGACATCGTGTTTGTTGTTTTTTTGTTGTTTTCTCCGTGATCGTGCCGCGCGGCCGTCCAGAAGAGCGCGCCGAAGAGGTGCAATGGATTACGGCCGCAAGGTCGGGGTCGGCACGGCGAGAGTCTGTAGTCGACGCGAGGGTGGTTGGGTCGGGCGAGGACAACGATAGACAACACAAAGCTGCCGTGTAGGCTCACGTTGTCGAGATGGCGGGTTATGGAGGTGTTGTTGGCCTGACCGACCGCACAAAGTTGCTCACTGCACGCGTGGCAGCGAGTCAACAAGGCGAGGGTGCGGGTGGGGAGGGTACAGGCCCAGATAAGGGTGATCTTCGACTTCTCCTGGGCCTGCAAGCCGTGTTGCGTTCGTTGGCCGGCTGGAACGATCGACGCGCCGTCGACGGTGCTGCAGGGTTAGGAACGCGGTTAGAAACGATGTGGACACTTACTGTAACCCTCAGCACAGTCTCTAGACCCTCCCAAACGTAAAATGGCGGTTCAGACCGCCAATAGTGAGCTGATTGAGGCCGGAAAGAGGAGAGAGGTAAGGGGAGGGATGGGGCAAGTGAGAACAAGCAATGTGTCACAGATACCCACTTACCTCACTCTCCCTGTCTCCTGTGCCTTGTACTACTCTCCAGCTCCCTGTGTACGATGCTCTTGATCTATAGGGATGAAGATGAGGTGGTGGTGTCAGAGTGAGAGAGCGTGGATGCTGGAGGGAGGAGCAGGAAGGGGCGCGAGAAACTCACCCAACGAGCGCCCGGTTTTCAACATCGAGAAGTGTGTGTCGTTGCGCTGACATTGCGGGCATGCTGCATATGCTCGCAAGTAAGCATCAGAAGGCCTTTCGTGCTCGTTCTGTTCATGACATGGCTGTAGGCAAGCATTTAAATATGAACGTCTCATCGACCTGTGCTTTACGACCTTCAAGAATATCCCCGAGGTTAACGTTGTATGTGCCTCCATCTCTCCCGAGTTGAGCTGGACTGAACAACGCTGCAGGAGGGCATACGTCATTATGTGAAGGTTGGCGAAGAGGTAGTGCCATTTATCTTTGATAGCAACAGGGGGGAGTATTTGCGAGACCTGGAGGGCGATCTGGACTGATGTTATATTCCACGTAACTACGTATCTGCGCACATATACTGCAGCTTGCTAAAGGCCCTGTCGTCCTGCGCAGGATGAACCAGCGAGAGCGCTCAGCGGATGATCCAGTGAAAAGCGCCCAGTGGATAATCCAGCAGCGAGACGCGGGGCGGGGTGGGCTAGACGGTTATGGGTACTGCTAACAATGTTCTTAACAAGGCCCAGTGGTGTAATGGATTATGCACCTACAAAGGAGCTTCTTAGCCCTTGAGGTTGGGAGTTCGATTCTTACTCGCGACTTTAATTTTGCATTTGATATTCCGCAGGCTTGGGTCATTCATGTTTAGCGCCCGTCTTCTCAGCGGATAATCCGGCTACGTTGAATGTACGGGCCGTGGCTAAACCGGCGAACTGAATCTCCTCCCGGACGAGTAACATGTAAGCTGGCGTGGGCGATGTTCATGGCTCTATGATACTGACCAACGACGTAGAAGCATGTGAATCTACCGCTGTTCAACTCTCAAACTTACTCCTTGACGCACAGTGACTTACGCGACGCGGGCTGTCTAATTCTCTCCGATGTACTCGTCCTCATTGTGACCTGGATCAAGACGTTCGGTCAGTGGAGAAGCGCTCGTCAAGCCAATGTACGCGTGTCGCTCACGACGTGTTTGCTCCGTGATGGTCAGTCATCACCATCGCATGTTCCGGTTCTTCGCACTGATGTACGGGGACTCGCCGGTTGACTCGTAGGCACGGTCTATTTTATGTAGGCAAGCCATCCCTATCCTTCGAGTAGCGCCTAACAAGATTACAGTGTCTTGCTTGCCTGCAATATGGCTCACATGTTGACTTTCAACTTATCGGTTATAGTACGTCCCTGGCAATATGTGTCCTGCTCGACGTCCCGTTCTCACTGACACGGGCGCAAGGATGAGTCTCCGACGGGCGGACTTATCACTGTGCTGGTGCGTATTTCTCACTCGCTCACGGACACGCTGTGGACCTCTTTTGGCAGCCTTCAGTCCTCATAAATCGCTTCATTGTCAATTTACGGACAGTCAACTCAGAAATGGCCGACTTCTCGTTGGACATGCCTGCTGGTGGCCACCAGTCTCGGCCGCCAACGGTGCAGTTCCGAAGGCCCAGTGATCTTCTGGGGAATATGGGAGGGTCGCTACATGATGGTTGGACAGAAGAACCGTGGGATTCCGATGATCTCTATGCAGAAACACCAGCTCCTGGTGCAGTGGGCGAAGAGATTACAACAGCGCATGAGAGCGCCGGTCATGGCGAGCTTGACAGGGTTACATATTCCACAAATGCGCCTAACTGAAGAGATAGAATTCACTAAATACAACAACATGAGCGCGAACGTTGAACTATGAGGCTGTTTGTTCGGAGCCCGCCAGCGGCGGGATCGCTTGGGAATGTAAGTTAACGACCGTGAGCCTGAGCGCTGAGCTTACATAATAATGACCACCTCAGCTCTCTCAGCCATCGCCATCTCGTTCGTGAGACTCGCAAGGGTTCTTATCTCCACCTCTAGACTACCGACATCGTCAAGTGACTACAAACCCTGCAGTGCGTCTGAGGTGAACGCGGAGTAACAATCCGTGTTCATGCTCACCGGGACTTGTTTGCGTCTTATCATGTCGAACCGGCGAGCGGTGGCTACCGACAAACTTTGCGTGCTGAACCTGCGATCCTCTGTATCTCCTAGGATCCCTCAATGTGACAGCGTGTCAGCTCATGGGACTGATATTCCATGGAACCCCAATTTCCCGGTTTGCGCAGCTCCCTCGAACATGCCTTGTTCTTGAACATCAGTAGTAGGTTTCTTGTCTGTCAGATCCCTGCTCATTGGCCAATAGTCGTTCCAGCGGAGTCTTTACACAGCCAACACACTTCAAATCGGATACCTGGAAGTTGTGAGCTCCCTCTAACTGTCTTCCTCATTTTCTCGGGGCGCCTGATTGCAACGGCACTAGGGGTCTATTACAGCGAAGAGACACGATGCGCCGGCATATATAAGGCTCGAGGTTGATGATGGCACTATGTTGCTACCAGCGATGTCGACACAACTAGCGCGAGCAGTTGTTCTAACCCCCTCCTTAGACGTGTAAGTCCTATGAAGCGCTTCTTTCAAGGGATCGGAACATCCAGTACTGATCTTCGTAAGGTGTTTAAATGTGGCCGTCACCTGTGAGTGAAGGCTTTTAACAGTTTTTAGCTTCGTGACTGACAATCCCCACAACATCAGCTCTCGCCATATATGAATTTATCATAACCATCGGCGATGATGTCCGCATCGTCTGGCGAAGACCCGTCACCATTTCTGCGGTACTTCTAGGATCGGTTAGATGGTGCATGCTTTTGACAGCAGCTCTTGGGCTTCCACCAGCATCCCCGAAGGTCTGTTCATGAACATATGACTCGCTCATGTATTTACTATTCTCCACCTACAGGAGTGCGTGGATTAGACTATGTCACTCGAAGCACTCTGCTGACTGGTCCGTGATCATCAGCTGTCCGTCAGTCCCTCTGCTGGATCTTGCGCTCAATATCATCGGATTTGCCCAGACCGCTGGTATGCGCTTGACTACGCCGTGAGCACAGCGTCACATACTCACCTTGCATCCCAGTGTTCTCTGCTCTCCGTGTCTTCGTTGTGACAGATCAACGCTACCTATGGTTCTCAGTTGTGCTTGCACTCAGCTTTGTACCTGTCGTGACTAACACAGTGCGCTTCTCCCACGATTTCGTAACTAGACCCGGGCTGACTTGTCCTCACTCCTTAGCTGCTCGCTGCGATACCGAAGTACCGCTACGTTGTTAATCCACTTCGAGGTGGGGGTTGCATCTCAGACATGTCATCGTCCATGCAAGCCACATTTGGAATGTGGGTATATGTGTTACATTGTCTAGACAAAGCTGATGGCTGATGCCCCCGGCACAGATGTAATAATTATACTATTTATACCTCATATTGCGGATGCTGACATTCACGTCTTCGTGAACAGTGCTTTATGTCACGCGAAGCTCGCTTGTGATCGCGGATACTGTGGTCCTTGTCGCAACCTGGAAAAGAACGTATAGTCACTGGCGATGCGCACGAGGTCTGAACATGCACCTACCGCTCACAACGTGCCTACTGCGCGACGGTCAGTCTGGTTATTCTTCTCCTTGATGTCCTCGTTTCTGAATTATTTCGTGGCGCAGGGACCATTTATTTCATGTAAGCGGATTGAGCAATCGCTCCAGCGCAAGTGCCAAGAATCCGAGGCTAACAAGAATCCTCATAGAGTGTTATTGGCCAGCAACATCGCGCACATGCTGACATACTACAAGTCTGCTTTGGTGTGTCACCCAGCCGCACAGCACAGGCGCGTTCTACAATGACTTATGTACGCCATATAGATCGCATCACCAATGGTCCCGTTCATCACGGTGCTGGTGAGTCGTACTCCTCGGTCGATGATCTAGCTCTAAATTTTGTGCCCGTAGCCACCGATACTCATCAACAGGTTTATGATCAACCTCAGAACACTCGACTCGGAGATGTCAGACTTCTCCTTCGATATCAGCGACCGACAGCGAAGACCGCCTATGCTGCAAATGAGAGTCACAAATCTCTTGGGGAACATTGGTGGGACACTGTACGATGGCTTGACGAGTCCGTTCGAAGACGACTTGAGTATTGACCAATCTCAGGTGGGGGAGAGTCAGGGGAGCCGTCGGCAATCGCTGGAGTCAGCGCTGCGACATACCGATGAAGCTTGAGCAAAGATTGATAATGTATTCTTGAGAATATAATGTATGAGCCTCCGCGCATGTTATCTCATTCTTTGTATAATCGTGAGTGATGACCACGGTCATCCTTGCGGCTTGCCAGTGCTTAAGCGCATCACGCCCGCCGGCACTATACTCCCAAGCCTAGGCGTCTATTTTATGCCCGACTTCCTTTCTCCCAACCACCACGTCTGGACCGTGGTCCGTCAACATAAGCATCATGTCGGTGGTGCTGATGATGCAGAACGACGACGCTTGCTGCTGACTGTTCGATTGGTGTAAGTCCTTCTAATTCGGTACGCGATATCCGCTTGAATCGGTCACCGACAGCTCGCAGTGACGTTGAGTCAGGTTGGTCGGGTCGCGTGGGCTGCCACCGCATCGTACACTGCGAATTCACAGTGCTTTTGTTTGCAATACTCTCACCGCACGAGCTTCCATGTGCACGTACCGCTTCGCCGCTATACGTTGCGAATCGCACCGGCCACTTCTTTCCCCGAGCCTCTGTCATGAGAACCCTGAGGGAACGTAAATCTGGCCACCTGGAACTCCCGAAGAAGCACAAAAGGTGGAAAGGTAAGCGTGTTGTGAGGCCAGGCCTTGTGGAGGATAGGTTTATGGCTGGAAACCCTTCTCCCGGCGCGGAAAGGTGTGTGTCCTGGCCACAACGATAGTTAAGCTCAAGCAAGAAAGCAGGTCGGTCTTCTCGCTTGGGGCCCATGATCCTCACCATATGAGGCGGTTGACCTTCGTCGCGTGTTCCTTTGACCGCCCTAGCGCGACTAGCCTTTGTTGTCAGCCACTCGATCACTCGAAGATGGTTCATCCTCAAATTACTTCTCGTGTGCAGCCCCGTGCGCTCGAAAAGGTTGTCCCGTAAGTGCTTTCTAGGTCCTGTTTTGTTGTAGCTAGGTTCATTCAAGGCTTTTGCAGCGCCACGCGCTGCAGATCCCGAAGATCTCCACGCGCTAGCTACACGTAACACGGGTTGCTAGGCATACGGTGCCACTCTCCGCCCCACAACGACAGTGTACCCCAACGCCACCGCAATGGTAGTGTCTCTTTCGTGGCTTTACTGCTGGTCTAGAGGCCGGCTGAATGCTTTCACGACTAGTGCGCTATGACACGAGACAGCGGTTCCATAACGGGCTGTTGTCACCGGATAAAAGAGCATTGTGCGTTTGGTAGGTGGCATCACTCTGCTCTCTCTACTCTCTCTCTCCGCCACACTTCTGCATCCTACACTCATCTGCTCTCCATCGAATACACTATGCCAGGTCACCACATTGTCAACCCCAAGTTTTCTGTACGCAGTCCTCGTCCTCGTCTGCAGTATACTGATTGTGCCACTCACAGGAAGAAACGCCTCCCACACACTGCCCGATAGAGTCGTGCAGGATGCCAGTGGAAGACGCATACCATCTCTGGGAACATCTCCCCGACCATAAGCTTGAACTGAAACAGAACGACAGGTGCGCCCCCTCCTTTCTGCACTAAGGAGGCAGAGCTCACTCTGATCTATGCTCGAAGAATGATCCTCTGTCCCTTCAAGTCTGCAGGCTGTCAGACGTACATGGCCCAGTGGGGAAACCTCGAGGCTCACTATAACCGCCATCTCAACGTTCAGCCACACCAATGTCCTTTTCGAGATTGCGACCGGGCGTTTGCGGACCCGGCGAGCCGTAGCCGCCACCTCATGAATGTGCATGGCCGCAAGCCAAGGCCACGTAAGAAGCCCAGGCGGCGAACTGGTACGAGATCGAGGGCCAAGGCCCTCATGAACATGCACGCCGAGGAAGGCGAACACGATGCCGACTCCGTCGTCATGGACGGGGACTCAGATGAAGACAGAGACTCAGCTCGAGAGACTGACGAAGGCGACGATGGCGTAGACAAACAAAAGGTCAAGGAAGAGGCCTTTAAGGCCCTCCGGGCAATGTTCGATATGGTCGCACAACCCGCCTCGCCATCGCGTCGGCGAACGCGCCTTCAAAACGTTGAAGCCCGCAACATTCAACACGGGAAAAACCCAGAGCAGCACCCTGTGCGGTCGCGGGTTCACCCCATCGCGCCAGCGTACCAGGACCCAGGACGGCCCTACTCACGCACGCACCCGCAGCATGCCCATCTTGCCACGACCGTGGTCGACGAAAACTGGCAGTGGCGGGGACCTGTCGGCCCGCCACCCGCTGTGGCGCCTGTTACGCACTACGGGTCGATGATGCCCTCACAGAGGCAGAACGTCCATCCATGGCCAGGCGTATATCCTGCTGTAGCGTATCCTCCGTCGCTGTGGCCCGAACAAAATCACAATGCACCGCAGAACGGAATACCGAACGAGTATCTCACCAACGCGCTCTATAACCCCGTGCAGCCAAACGCCGATGTGTCCAACCACCGGGCTGCTGCGGACCTCTCACATGTGTATGCGGCACCCCAGCCGTTAAATCATCAATTCAACGACTCTCAATTGGCTCCCCAATTCTTGGAATCGTGCTATGTTGACTATGATCCATCGAGCTTCGCACCTGCCGCTGCGCGACCCGCGATGCCCTATTTCGAGGATCCCTCCGACTGGCAATGAGATCTCTGTGCGCATTTCCCCGTAATGTTGTAGTACGTAGAATAGATATAATGATTTGGTTAGTCCGACGGATCGTAGCCAGGGCGTGCATCCCAGGTTGTCGGTCATCTGAGCTTCAGCTGGCAGTGTCATGCATTGTCTGCAGGCTTTCACTCGGACCATGGCCAACTAACTATCGAACGACCACACAAGACCAGAATGCATTCGCGTTCACGTTTCCAAGACTGCGTATATTCTGAGTAACAAAACATCGGAGGTAGAAGGGAGAGGAGGCTGTTCATCTCGTAGAGGGGTCTCCGATATGATGGTTGCTGGAGTCGGTCAGTTCTTCCGTTCTGCCCTGGAGACATACCACATACCGCGAACAGGCGCATACAGCCTGGAACAGAGGTGGCTCGAGTTGTTCAGGGGTCGTCTCGCGTGGGACGTTCCAGTTCCCGAACAACATGCTTGCACCCTCCACCGTCGGCATCGACGTCTCGCTTCTGTGAGGGAAGTTAGTACGATGCGTGCAAGAAGATAACCTTGCCGCTGACCTTGTCCTGATAGTCCTCAACTGCCAGCCATCGCCCGCAAGTCGCCCGTCAGATGAATATGTACTGGTGGAGTTGATGTTCTCGCGGGATTGCGCTGGTCGCTGTCGGAAGGATGAGCGCAATCCTGCTGATGGCGAGCGGTAACATGCCATGGGGCGACGGGGATGGCGAGCATCGCTTGCGTTTCCCAATGTCTGGTCACGGTCGCTCAGCATGTCGACCACGACACAGGAGAGGACTGACTCACCATTAGGAAGAGGTCGTGTAGCGGGCCCAGTGCCACCGACAGGCCTGTGCGGGCATCCCCTCGGACATCGCACTCGACAGCGCCGGGACCTCAACCTGAAGGGAGTTCCCGTGCGCCGTCTTGCACGTCGTCGGAGGGGCGGCTGGGATCCAGCAGTCCCCGCACAGCTCCTGCTGTCGGTGCCGGTCCAAGAGTAGAGAGAGGTCGCATCGCCTGGCGAAGAGGGAGGGGTGGGTGGTTGGCGAGCACGGTGTTGGGGCTAGAGGCCAAAAGAGGGTCTCTATTTATACATTTCTGGAGGGAGGCTGACGCGTCGACGTGTCGAGGTCACGGGACGGGCTTGTTGAACACGATCGTGGGCGGGGATCGAAGGGGCGGACTGCTCCTGCGTCATTCGAAGCCTCGCATGTCCGCGGGACGGCGGCGAATCGAGGCTCACTGCAGGTCGTCGAACGCCGCGAGATACTCCACGTAAGACAAGGCTATCGCAGCTGGCGCTGCCCAGTCGCTCTCGTACATAAGAGCGACGTGTCTTGGAATTCGCTTGTGCACCAAGCAGCTTTACTGTATGTAAACTGGAAGTCAACCAACTCGGTGAAAGGTGCGCCAAACAAACCGCTCACCTGTCGCGAGAGCCGTGCAGCTCGAGTCGTCCTCCCTCAGGAAAGGGAATTCTGGGTATGAACGTCGCCATGCGACATGCATTAATAAGCTACTGAACAACATTAGTCTATATGCTGACATGCGGTACGTCGTGTGTAGTATGAGTGGACAAAATGGGCAGAGACTCGAGGTCGAGAACCGGACAGAACACGGCTGAGAGCTACACACGCAATTGGCAACGGAAGACGGTAGAAGAAATGAGGCCTAAAGCTTGGATAGGAGGAGGCCGACGACGACAATGACGATTGTCGACGGCGGGGTGATGACGCAGTACGACCAGAAGATCGTGCGGCTGATCAGGCGTTCGAAGGCGTCGCCAGATGCAGCTTGTGTTATCTGCCGGACGCTCGTCAGTACAGGTGCACGACGGAGAGGCGGGGTGAACTTACTTGGGCGAGAGTGAGAGCTGGGGGTGACGCGATGAGGAGTACGTTCGATACAACGAACACAGGACTAGAGATCGCGGTCAGTGAACACGCACAATCAAAAAATCAAGAGGACGTACTCGTCGAAGACCTCCTGCAGATCAAACCTCGTCGACAGCGCCATGACAGGCAATAACAGCAAAGGCGTAATGATCATGCGCGAGAGCACCGCGATAACGACCGTCTTCGTCTCCCCCGGGCGCTTCTTCGCCTTCGGTGCCGAGTCCTCGCTGGGCGAGCGCTTCTTGAGCTTAAACATCTCGCGCACGCTGTCGACGAGCGAGAGCTGCGACCACGTCGTGCTGAGGCTGCGGCCACGCGTGGTGCCGTTCGCGCTGTGCTGCGGAAGCGCCGCGCGGCTGCGCGCCTCGGCGGGGTCTGGCGGGCTGTAGAAGTACGCGCCGAGCACGACGAGCGTCAGCGGGATGGAGCAGTTGCCGGCCTGGCTGAGCGCGCCCTTGATCGGCTGCAGGTGCTCGTCGAGCGCGTGCTGCAGCGGCGGGATGCACGCGACGACGAGCGACAGTAGCGCCGCCCAGAGCGGCACGGTCATGAAGTCGTTGAACGCCTTGCACGCCTTGGCCGTGCGTCGCCACAGCCGGCGCCGGCGCGAGTGCCACACGGATCGCGTCGGCTGCGTTATCTCGCGCCTGCCAGGGAACTCGATGACGTCGTCGCCGTCCTCCTCCGTCTGGTCAATTGACGAGACTGACGACGACGCGACCTGGGCCTTGCTTGCGTAGGGGGAGTTGGGGAATGAATAGAAGAATCGAGCGTTCGAGTCGTTCCTGTCTGTATCTTCCACGTGTATACTGGGGTTCGAGAACTCGGTCCGGCTGGTCGCGTCGTCGGACTGGTCCGGGTCTCGGTGCAAAATGCGATGCTCCTCAGCGGAAGGTGGGAAACCTGTCTCCTCCTGATCCAGAAGAGGACTTTCCCGCCCACCAGCCTCAGCTTCAGGGGCGGTCTCCGGATCAGCTTGTGACAGTAGTCGTACGCCATAACTCCACCGTACCTGTGATGAAGACAAGGTTGATCTCCACTTCTATGTTTAGACATATGATTTACGAAAACGTACCACCATGCCGAGAGTCGAATAGAGCACGAGGTAGGTGAGGGCCCTGCCTACCATGGTGTCGCTATTGTCGTCATCGCCCCACTTCAGGCCAGGGACAGTAACCACCAGACTCTGCATGAGAGCGATGGGCAGAGAGTTTGAGTTCATAAACATGGCAGCTGCCACTGCGAAACTCCTGAGAAGACATCGTGAGAGGGCCAAGCCAGGCAGACCGGAGAATGCAAACACGAACCTTTGTGAGCGTTTGAGCCGGAAGATGAACCCTAACGTCCATGCTACAGCCATGGACACCACAGTCGTAATCACGAAGAAAATGGGTATAATCCATAGCTCCCGGAGTTTGGCTGGTGGTTGACAATCATCAGCGCAACTGTTGAGCGTGGCGAGCGTGGATATATTGCTCACCTGGTGAGAGGAAGAAGGCAACCTTTGAGAAGAGAAGGGAGGGCGTGAAAAGGGACACATTCAATCTGTTTAATTGCTGCGCATATTGTCAGTCCCTGTGCAGCGTGTATGAACAGCGCAGACGTACCTTTTGTGTGGGACGGTCGAGAACCCCTCTCCTAGCGAGGATGTATCCTGCGAGGCATAGGAGAAATACCTCTAAGATGGACTGCGGGGGGAGGGTTGCGTGAGCACGCCGTGATGCCCCGTGGCGGACGAACGTGTGCGACTCACTTCAAAGACAGTCCGCAGAAGAGGGCCAATAGGGCTTGCGGTCATCAAGGACGGCGGTCGTGAGGTCGTGTGCGTCGCAGTCGTGAGGGTTACGGTGCAAGGTGGAGAGCAGGTGCTCCTCCTCAGGACGGAGGCGGTGGTTGAGTACCAAGCTTAGCTTGGGGATATGCGAGTGTCCGGATTACGGTTTATCTCTGGCGTCATCAATTTCGCACCCGCTCCGCCAGCCACGTGCGTCCATCACCCGCACGCCCCTCGCGCTGCCGCCGGCATCTCTTCCCACGCCATGCACCACGTCCAGCCGTGCTCTCGACGAGTCGTGGACTCGACGACAGGACACAGGGGCAGCATGCAGCACGCCCTCGGAGGAACGGCGAGAATGGGGAGCTACCGCGCGTGCGTGCACAGACCTACACGTGCCGATAACGATAGCCGGCACGCACTGCAATCAGCCTTGGCACGTACAAACCAGGGTACCGAAGCAAAGCCAGAGCTGTGGCAGTCGCTCTGGAAGAGCTGCGTACCTGCCGCAGCTGTAAACCCGAGTGGGCAGTAAAGAGACTCTCGGCCCCGTGCAGTGGCTGTGAACGGGCACGTTCGCTGCACAGGCCTTCAAATCCAGACAGTCCCAATTTCAAACCGGTATTGTAGAGCAGAATGATGTCCTAGAAAGCCATGGGTAGAGATGCTTCACATCGTTCACCCTCGCCG
This sequence comes from Phanerodontia chrysosporium, assembly GCA_001910725.1. Lineage (NCBI taxonomy): Eukaryota > Fungi > Basidiomycota > Agaricomycetes > Polyporales > Phanerochaetaceae > Phanerodontia > Phanerodontia chrysosporium. The sequence goes on from MJGA01000002.1 coordinate 574,176, forward strand.
TACCCCTGCACCGACCAAAGGACACTCCTCGGAAAAGCTAAAAGTCAATCACCAGTGCCGGAAGTTACCGAGCGGGAGCGCATCAGTTGATGCGCCTCCGGGTCAATCTGGGGAAGATATCCACAGAGTTTCAGCTCCAGACCTGTCTCCTATTTCCCGTACGGCGGCCTGGATCTCCGAGCCTTTCCGAGCTGCTTCATCTTGACTTTCTCCTCCGTGCTCTTGACACCGCCGACCTTACTCATGGCGTCCTACGCTGCCTCGGACCGTGACCGTGCATCTGACATCTCTGGGGAACAATGACCGCAGGCTCTGGACAGCACACACTCGTGGAAACAGTCCAACGTCATGTAATGATTATGTCGGCGCCAGCAGAAGCTGCAAAGATTTTTCGCGGGAATATTCACAGGCATGCGATAGACTCGTGCCGGACCGCCGCTCCCCGCTAGCATCAGACGCGGTGCAACTGGTGCAGGGCGCAGATCTTATATGAGCCCCCTGACCGCCACCGCGCTCGTCGTGCGCCCGCAACCCCCCGTCTCTCTCTGGATGCCACCATGTCGACTGCAGGGAGCCCGCACATCAACCCCGCCATCATTCCCCTCGCCGTGCTCTGCGGCGGGCTCATTCTCGGCGGCGTAGCCGCCGTGTACATCACGCGCAAGATCGCGAGGGCCCGACTCCTCCTTGAGCTGCGGCAGGCCGCAGAGGCGAAGGCTGCGGAGGAGCGGCTTGGCGAGAAGCCCGCCCTGGTGGACATCTATGTCGGACCCTCGCTTGCGGAGGAGGGCATGCAGGGGGGCGAGCTGCCGTGGCCGGTCTTCCGGGTACGTAAATCCCTCGCTGCTCTCACGCGACCGCTCCTGACGAGCCTCCGCGCGCATGCACAGCCCATCGCGGCGTCCCTCAACGCACACCTCTCGTCACCACACCCGCACCACACGCTCGAGAAGCGTCCGGGCTACCCGCGCAACCCGCTCATCGACGGAAATGTCCTGCAGGTGTCTGTGGGAATCGCGATGCCCTCACCAGCACCCCCGGACGGAACAGAGACGTCCCTGGAGAAGCGCGAATACTGCATTGGCACGTCGGACGTTGTCGTCTGCACCCTGCTGGGAGCGAGGCAGCGGCTCATTGGGATTAATTGACCGGAGGCGCCCGGGTACAGTGGGCGGGGGTGTCGCATCTCCACCCCTTCATGGACTCTATCTAGCTCTGATCTTGCCCCGGGAGGCATTACGTCGGAAGGACTTTGTAAATCGTCATTGTAGAACCTCGTTTAGAGTACATTAGTGCGATATGTAGACTCGTGTAGTCGCTGCTGTACTACGTCGAATTGTAATCTCCGCTGCGAGGGGGTACGGCTGCGGGATCGAAGGGGCGACATAGAGTACAAGGGTGGTGGAGACCGACGCGCGAGGTGGAGATGCCCTCGAAGCCAAAGCGACCCTGACCCTGGGCAAGGCTCGCTCGGAGGCGTGGGCGACCTCCGCGGCAGAGAGTGATCCGTGGTGTGCCAGGCCCTGTGGTTGGCGCTCCGCGATGACATACAGGATTGCTGGCGTTGTGGAGCGGCTGGCGTCGAATGCTGTGTGTGCTTGTGTCGTCTGGCGATTGTCGGTGGAGACCTCGCCACAAAGAGTGGGGGCAGCGGTGGCACGCTGGCAACGACGACCACGACGGCCACGACGACCGACGCGATGCTGGCCACCCTGCTCGCGACGGGGCTGCCGGCTGCTCGCCACGTCGCGCCAAAGTCTGGGACAGCGAACGCGTGATCGTGAGCACATCTTCCAAAAAGCCATGATTTTCACGAGCTGTTAGGCCGTTGTTGACTGTTGTTCGCGCCTGTGGGGCTTGCCCCGCTTCGCCACCAGAAAATGCTCCCGTGTCGCTCCACAACGGCTACCTCCGCGCTCGCCCGGGTCGCTCGCCACCCTGTCCCGCCAGAGTGGCCCGCGCAGCCGCACAGCGCTGTGGCCTCAGCTGATGCCCACACTCCACCACGCAAGCAGCTCGTCGCTCATAAAAGGCTCGCCGCAGCGCGCTGCAGGCACACAGACCGTGCGCCGCACGCCCTCCGCGTTGCCCCAGGCGCAGCGCGAGCGCTGGAGAAGCTGGGCCGTGTCGCGAGACGCATGATCGTCGCGGTAAAGCCGACCCACAAGTTTCTGGGGCGTGTTCCGGCGGGCATGCCTCGCCTGCGGCAGCCGCGCCTTCTGCCCAGGGCCCGCCCTTATCGATCCCTCGATCAGCCCAACCCCGACACTGGCACCACGCGCGACGCGCAGGGAGGGGGCGCGCGGAGCAGCCACACTGCCCCCGCCCGCGCCCTCGCCGACCCTCCCCCGGCGGGGATGACGACACGGGGCGACAGGCTTTGGTCGAACAAAGGTCTGATTTTTCCATGGGCTGTTTTTGATCGCAGAGAGCTGCCGCGCGCCGCGGTCGGATCCGGGGCAGTACAGATGCGCGTGCCACGCCCAAGGGCTCCCGCAGGATCGGCAGCCGGGCCTCAAACTGGCGAGATGTCGTCAGACGCACGGGGGCGCATGAAGGGGGACCTTTGCAGGCGATGACATCAGGGCTCAGCTTCTCGCAACGCGGCGAGCATTCGTCAGTGCGGGGTAATTTGAGCAGGGGGCCCCCGCGGTTGTCTGCAACGCGCCTGGTTGCTATTTAACCAGCTCCCCGCCGAAAAGTTGACGAGGCGGACCGTTCTACACTTGCTAAATCGAGCTTGACCACAACCTCGACCTGCGTGCAGCTTGCTCATGCTGCTTGACCACCGGGTACGTGACTCTCGCGGCTGTTTCGCGCCGCCAGAGTGCACTGACATCTCTTTGCGGTCCAGATAAACTTGTTGACATGACCAACCATTTATGGCTGGTGTGGTACCGCGCTCAAAGCCCCATGGGCCCGAAGCACTGGTCATTATTTGTAACGTACGACACGGACGAAGAGGCTCTGGGAACCATCTACCAGGTACGCACGCCTTCCTGACGCGTCGGCGTCGCCCGGTACTGAGCGGCGGGCGCAGATCGAGGGCAACGGCTGGGGTACGGGGCAGTTTACCTTCCGCGTCTGCCGCGGCGTCCAGCTCAAGGGCGCGCGCGGCAGCCAGGCGTACGAGGGCCGCCTGTACCTCGGGGACATACGCGACGGCGTGTATGGCATGATGCACGAGTACTGCGAGACCGCGGCGGAGATGATCAACGAGCACAACGTCGCACACGTGGTGGGCGAGTCCAACTGCCAGGACTGGTGCCTGCTGGTCATCAAGAGCCTGGAGGACGGGCGGTTCATACCGGGAGGCACGAAGACGAGGGCTGCGGCGTGTCCACGACGGTAGCATGTCGGTGTGTGGGATCTGGCGCTTTGTAGCATTTTTCACGGGTTCACGGGGAAGCGGGGGTCTCTCTATCTCTGGCGGCATGTAGCAGTACAGCTTGGTTACTTATACCCTAACGCGTATTATCAGTCTAATGTATTCTATCCTGCGACACCCCTGGGCCTCTGCATGCGCGGCCTATGTCCGTGATCGTAAAAGCGCGGATCGTCAGGTACCTGCAGTCCAGACTCGGGATCTAGGTCGATGGCATGTACCGCCTCACGGCTACTTTCAGGCGAGCTGGGGAGACCGCAGGGGCTCTGTGTCAGACGGAATGAACGACATGCGGCGGTGTGCGGACGGCACGGCGCAAAAAGGGAGCGCCTGCGTGAAAATTCCTGGAAAAATAATGGACGGAGCTCGCGCACTGGTCCCGTCCGTGTCGACGATCATAACGGCCACGGAACAAGCATTACCGGGGGTGCATGTCTGCAGTGCCAGGGAGGTGGAGGAGGGCTGGCTCTGGCGTCTACAGGCGAACTACCAGACGGGTGGGCCACCCGGCCGTTTGGGGCATCATGGAGAGGCGTTGCTGAAGTAAATTCAAAGTGCTGCTCGGCAGACGGATCGACAGGCAGAGGAACGCAGTCCGTGCAGCACGGGCGGGCCTGGGGAGGCAGGCGGGAGCATCCAGCGGAGTGCCGGGCGTTCAAGCGGAGAAAGTGCTGAGCGGGAGGGCGCCCCGGCCGGCGGGGCAGCCACGCACGAGACGGGGCAATCAGCGACCTAAGCTCGCAGCAGGCTTGTATTGGCAAGGACGCTGCAGAAGAGGGGCAGGGATGCGCTCGTCGTGGCACACTGGGAGCGTCGGGAGCGCCCAGGTGACTTTGTTTGGACAGCGGTGCACGTGCCCATTTTCTCACCGCTGCATCAAACTCTTACGCACTGCTCAGCCTTGTCCGCCAACTCACCGACGGCCGTGGCCAGTCGCAATTTCGGGAGGATACCCAACGCTCGGGGGTGTGGGATCGCAGCGCACAGCCAGTGTCCAAATCAAGAAGGAAGGTGAAGCGAGCACAAAGTCTGAGCGGCGACCTTTCGGACGGTCATTATCTGAGTCGGAGTGAGTACCTGACCTCGTTCTCCGCCACTACTCCGAGTCCTCATCCACCTCCACCTGTTTGCGCTCTCGTTCCTTCGCATCTGCCGCGTCCTCGCCATGGCTCTAGCTTTCCTAACGAAATTCGTCTCCCGCGTCGCCCCAAGACCCAACATTCTGCTTTGTTATCGCCGTCGTACGACGAACCATGGCTAGCGAGGGCACCAAGTCCCCGTCCGAGCAGCCCGCTCATCCACAGCCAGCACAAGCCATCGCACCCTACCCACCTCCGTACGGCGCGCATTATGCGCCGCTGCCTCCGGGCGCATATCCACCGCCCTTCTACACCTTCGCTCCTATAACGGACCCCAACCATGACCCGAACGCCGCTGCCAACGGTGCCCCTCCGCCGCAGCCCTACATTATGATCCCCCACCGCCTGGCATGATGCCAGGCATGGTCTACGCATACGCACCTCCCCCACCGGGCCAAGGTTTGATCAGTCTCGCGCGCATAGGACTTGCCTGTGATGATTAACGCGTCCGCTAGTGCTTCCATACCCACCCTATGCAGCCCCTCCGCAAGTCCCTACCGTCGCGCCAAGGCCGAAGCGCAAGCAGGTCAAGATGGCGGTGAGTCCGTGTGCTGACGTGTCCTGCCCGTCCGCGCTCATGGTCACCGCAGTGCACGAACTGCGCAGCAGCCTGCAAACGCTGCGACGACAATCGGCCGTGCGAGCGCTGTCAGAAGTACGGCCTGGCGGACAGCTGCGTCGACGGCCAGAGGAAGGAGCGGAAGAAGGGAATCAAGCGGGGGCCTTATAAACGCAAGGCGAAGCCGGCCAACGGCGAAGGTACGAGATTCCCGCCGTTTGTATCCCCGTCTGCTGACATGTCTGATTGACAACTTACGGCAGGTGCGCCTGGCAGCGCGAGTGCTGCAGGGGAAGGAGAAGCCGGTGCAGTGCCTGCACCATATGCCCCCGCGCCGCCAGAGGCGTACTACCCCTACTACTATCCGCATCCAGCCTTTGCTCCCCCGCCGCACGATGCCCAGTCTCACGGCGAGGGCTCTGCCAACGGTAGCGCACATCCTGTCCACAGACGTACTTTCCCCTGCATCCCGCCGTGTACCCACCCTATCCGCCGTACGCGCCGCCCGTCCCCTATGCCGCGCCCCCGGGCGTCATCTCGCCCCCGCCCGCCGACCCGAACGCAAAGTCGCCGCAGCACGCTCAGGAAGGTGGCTCAGAGTCGCCGAGCAAGGGCAAGAAGAAGTCGCGCGCAAAGGCCGGCGAGGCCGCCGCGAAGGCCAAGAACGACGCGAATGGCGCGAATGGCGCCGACGCGAACGGCTTCCAGACGACGCCGAGCCAGCACACCTACGAGCTCCCAGGCGGGAGTTCTGATAGCGGGCACATGGTGTCCCCCGTATAGATACCCTCTCCTGGCTGACAACATGGCATTCATGTGAGCCGCCGCCCTATGTTAATGTAATTGTTATACAAGCATGTCTAATAAGCTTCTCGGCTAGCCACCGCTGGCTCCGCTCGTCCCTGGCATCTCTGTTATCGTCTCGATCGTCGTCCCGCGCGGACAACCGTGGCAATGCGCGTCTCCCGCCACCTCACCTCATCCCGCAGGCGCTCCTCGCGTCCTCCGTCTCTCCGTCTGGTGCCTCTCGTTGTGTTCTGCCTCTCGTCTCCGCTCTGGATACCCCCGCCCTCCGACGCTATCCGTGCTGCTTTTTGGCCACGAACAGGATGCTCTGGTATGCTGTTCGCGAATTTGCTCAATGACCACGGATATCGTATGGAGACATTTCTCCCCTCGCTGCTTGCACATGGAGCGGTGGGGCGCCTCCTCCTTGTCTTCTTGGAGCAGACGCTCGTCAGACAAGTGAATGTGGTTCCCCCTGCCCTAGTTGTGTGGCGACACCACCCCCTAGAATAGTCTCTCGTGTGCATCTTCTCTTCGGTTCCCGCCATTTGGCGTTTTCTGGTCTCGCCTGTGCTTGTGTGAATGCGAAACACCCATATGCCTAGCCCTCCATCCCTGATCCCTCTGTACTTTTCTCTGCCTGCCCTCCTGCTTGTTTCCGGCCTCTGTAGCGACTCAATGCGTCGATCGGTAATGTGTACTCGTGTAGCTTGGAATTGACCGAGGTTATTTGTTTGGTCGCTCGTGGTGCGGCGGACGGCTCCTAGGGTCTAGGGACGATGGGGTGCACCACACGCATGGCCCCGTTCGGCGCGCGAGCTGGCCGGCACTCGGCCAACAGCTGGTGGATAGTTCTCGGCTCCGACGATGTCTCTCTATTCGTGGGCACACGCCCACCCTGTTGCAGTCTGGTTGCGTGGAGGCGGAGGCGGTGGGGCGCGTTATCGGCGCTTGGTACTTGGTTCCTCCGGGAAAGGAAGGTGTGTTGGTTCAGCGGCCAGGCTTTGAGCTCGCGCGCACCGTCCCCTCAGCGACGCCTGTGGGCACCACTTGACTCAAACCAGGTTCTAGCAGTCAGCCATCTCAGCAGTTTGGCTTTATTTGCAGCCTTGTGTGAAGTGTTGCGTGGCTGGCGTAAAATGATCATGCCCTGGGCCGGCCTACTCGTCGAGCGAGGTTGCGACGGTGAGCCCGCGACGCTCTGTCGACGTCGTCGCAGGGAGAGCAATGGAGTCTAGACTCTGCCAGCGGCTGACGAGGCTCGATCGGCAGCCGCCGCCTCCGTCCTGCGAGACTTCGAATGACGCAGGAGCAGTCCGCCCCTTCGATCCCCGCCCACGATCGTGTTCAACAAGCCCGTCCCGTGACCCCGTCGCGTCGACGCGTCAGCCTCCCTCCAGAAACGTATAAATAGAGACCCTCCTTTGGCCTCTAGCCCCAACGCCGTGCTCGCCAACCACCCACCCCTCCCCCTTCGCCAGGCGATGCGACCTCTCTCTACTCTTGGACCGGCACCGACAGCTGGAGCTGTGCGGGGACTGCTAGATCCCAGCCGCCCCTCCGACGACGTGCGAGACGGTACACGGGAACTCCCTTCGGGTTGAGGTCCCGGCGCTGTCGAGTGCGATGTCTGAGGGGATGCCCGCATAGGCCTGTCGGTGGCACTGGGCCCGCTACACGACCTCTTCCTAATGGTGAGTCAGTCGTCTCCTGGGTCGTGGGCGACACACTGAGCGACGACGCACAGACACAATAAACGCTTCAAGCGACGAACGTCATGGGCGGCACTTGCCAGCTTGTCATCGCGTAGTGAGTAGAGATACTCGTGCATATCCGTGTACTAACCTTTCGGCAAGGACGTCGGTGCCGTCCGAGCCTCACGAGCCAACCCCAAACCATGACTGAGGCTGACAGCCCTGCAACGACAGTCGCAGTGACAGCCCAATCAGTAAGTCGCAGTCTCCTCTGATGGAAATGTGTTACCTACATGCACTCTCGCCACAGCTTCAGTTGCAGCACGTATGATACGCTGCACTACTAGAGTAGCGGGTGACGAAGGTCGAGTTCGGGAACTGGAACGTCCCACGCGAGACGACCCCGAACGAGATCAGGATATTGGGACATGCGCGGGGATACTTGAACATTAGCAGATTATTATCGTATCATTTCTGCAACCAAATACCAACATTTTCGTTCCTCTGAGCAGACATGGACGAGCGAGCGAAACTTGTTGCGGATCTGCAAACGCAGCCTCCGCCTAAGATGAAAAGTGAAAGATAAGATAAGAGAAACATGCGTTTGCTCCCAATCGAGCGATAACCCCGGCGTCGACGCGTGTCGACCCACCTGCACCTAACCAGCTGCCTCAATGAGCCGGTCAAGCTCTCATCGTCCTCCTGCTTCTAACGATGCCGCCTTGTCAGGATGCATACGAGTGTCACGTACAGAATACTCCGTCCTTTCCTTCTATGCAGGTTTCAAAGCGGCGACAGCCCGCCATCATATTGCCGTGAACTGTAACCTGCAAAGCATGCCGTGGCTATCGGACAAACTGAATCCTGTCCTCCGCCGGCCTCCGCCAGCACAGTACAATTGACGAGCTCCTTCGGCGAGGGTGTTTTTGCAACCGTGATCAATATGCCTTGCCCACCCATCAACTCGCTGGTCTTCCTGCTGGTCTTCTTCGGCAGCGTGCTCTCCTCTCTGCAGAGGCAGGACACCAGCCAGGTGCCGCTAGTGGCAAGCATTGCGGGAGAAGAGCTGTCAGTGTCTTCGTATGAGACGGGCGGTGTGAAATGTACGTGTGGTGTCTTGATAAATCTGGACTTGTATCCTGAACTGAACCCTTGCACAAGTTGAACGCGTGCAGCACGCGCTGTTCGAGGCTCACCAGTTACGCATAACGGAGCCCTCTCTGTGCGACAAGAAGACTAAGCAATACTCTGGCTACCTTGACGTCGCGGACGACAAGCATCTCTTCTTCTGGTGCGTGTCGGCTTCAGGCTGCAAGACGAACAACTTCACAGATGGCGGATGCATGTGTGCAGGTTCTTCGAAGCGCGGCATGAGCCTGAGAATGCACCACTTATGCTGTGGATGAGCGGTGGCCCCGGTGGGAGCAGCATAGCCTCCGGACTACTACTCGAGAACGGTCCATGCCGGTTCAACGCCTCAACCGGGGGTGTCGTCGACAACCCGTACGGATGGAACGAGAAGCTGAACATAATCTACATCGACCAGCCCGTCGGCACCGGCTTCTCGTACGGCGGCGGCGACAGCACGACGCTTGCGAACCTCGCCGCGGATGTGTACGCCTTCCTGCAGCTCTTCCTGCAGCGCTTCCCGCGGTACGCCGCCGCGCCGCTGCACGTCGCGGGTTCGAGCTGGGGTGGGCACTTTGTCCCGCACGTCGGCGCGCTGGTCCACGCACAGAACGGCCGCCTCGCTCACGCGCCGCGCCGCGGCCAGCTCCGCGTCAACCTCGCCTCGCTCGTCCTCGCGAACGGCCTGACGGAGCCCGCGTCCCAGCTCGAGACAGTGCCGGACTACCTGTGCGGCGGCGCGCCGTACCCGCCATTTGCGCCTAGCGACCCTAAGTGTGCCCTGTGGCGCGCGTCGGTGCCGCCCTGCACGTCCCTCATCCGGGCGTGCTACCGGCACCCGAACAACGCGACATGCGGCGCCGCGACGGCGTACTGCTGGCCCGCGCTGTTCTCGGCGCCGCTCGCGGCGGTCGAACGTACGCCGTCCCCCAGCCATCTCACCCTCTCGGTGCACTGACGCGAGCCCGCAGGGCAAGGCCGCAACGTCTTCGACCTGCGCACGGCGTGCGACGACGACGCGGGCGAGCTGTGCTACGCCGAGCTGCGCGAGGGCGCGGTCTGGCTGAACCGCACGTCGACGAAGCGTGCGCTCGGCGTCGATCCGGACTTTGACTTCCGCGCGCTGAACCCGGACGTGCGGCAGGCATTCTACTCCAAGGGCCAGGCGATGCTCGACAGCGCGGCGCTCCTCGCGCCACTGGTTGACCGCGGCGTACGTGTCCTGGCGTACGCCGGCGACACGGACGCGGTCTGCAACTACCTGGTACGGGCGGTCTTTCGTCACTCCTGACGCGATACGCGCGTGCTCACAGATGGCATGCTCTTGTTCCCCAGGGCGTTGAGCTCTGGATGACGCGTCTCAAACACAGGTATCACACCGAGTTCGCGGCTGCTCCACGACTGCCGTGGCTGACCGCCTCGGGATACTACGCCGGCGAGGCACGCACAGCAGGGGACAACGCCGTTGCGTTCGTGCGCGTCTTCAACGCAGGGTGGGTCTGATTATGCTCGGTCAAGTGTCACTTAACCGCGGTCTCTCCTCATTAGACACATGGCCCCGCACGACCAGCCCGAGGCGACGTTGGTGAGTATGACTGGCAGCGTATCAGGCGGTGACGTTTGTCTGACCTGGTACGATCTCATCAGGATTTAATCTCAAAATGGGTTGAACGGGAGGCTTTCTAATACTGTACGTTGCGTTATTAGGTCCTGAGAATGTGGCACCCTAACAACGGTCGTTCGAAAGGATGGATGGTATACGGAGCAGTACAGCGGTGTTACGTGTTGTCATGGTTCGTCAATGTCCAGCTCCTCTAACATCCCCGGCGTACTCAGGCCCTTCGGGGGTCGTCTCGCGTGGGACGTTCCAGTTCCCGAAGGGTTCCCTGTACCGACTATCCATATATCTCCGTGATGACGTCTGAGACGAGACGTTCAGTAATCGCTCGAAGAAGGTGGATGACACTCACGTAGTCTATCACCTCCAGCCTCAACATTTGCCCGCTTATTCCCCTTCGAATGAGTATGTTGCAGTTAGACAAGCGTTTCTCAGGGATTGTGCTACTTATATTTCGAAGGTTGGTAAGCCGGTGGTGGTGTTGACATAGCGCTTTACTTACTATGCCGCGCCAGGGATAGCGAGTACCGTTCAGACATTCGTCGCTTTGAACGCCTGTTGCCTCTGTTCGGAGCTAGTTAGCATGTCGACTGTGGTGCAGGAGGGAGTGAGCGCACCTTTACGACGAGGGCTTGAAACGGGCCCAGTGCCACCGACAGGCCTGTGCGGGCATCCCCTCGGACATCGCACTCGACAGCGCCGGGACCTCAACCCGAAGGGAGTTCCCGTGCACCGTCTTGCACGTCGTCGGAGGGGCGGCTGGGATCTAGCAGTCCCCGCACAGCTCCTGCTGTCGGTGCCGGTCCAAGAGTAGAGAGAGGTCGCATCGCCTGGCGAAGGGGGGAGGGGTGGGTGGTTGGCGAGCACGGTGCTGGGGCTAGAGGCCAAAGGAAGGTCTCTATTTATACGTCTCTGGAAGGAGGCTGACGCGTCGACGCGACGGGGTCACGGGACGGGCTTGTTGACCACGATCGCGGGCGGGGATCGAAGGGGCGGGCTGTCACCACGTCATTCGAAGCCTGGCATGTCCGCGGCGACAACGGGAGATCGAGGGCTTGCTTTGGCCTGGGGTGTGCTGGGAAATGCAATATTGCGGCGAACACTGCGGTGGACGCTGCGGTTGACATAGCAGGCCGCTGCCGGGAAGGGGCCAGTGGGTCGGCTGAGGACCGCGTACACCTACGTCAGCCGTCCTCGTCAACCGGCCCTCCTGCAGAGCTGCACTTGCAAGCCCTATACGATCTCACCGGGCCAGTCAGGATACATGCGGACTGCCAGCCATCGTCCTCCAACCACGACGTCATCGCGAAGCGAGTTCCAGCTCTGCTTTGCCGGACGCCACAATCCCCTCGGCATGACGCGCACCCCGCGACGGCGCGGGGCCCGCGCGACTGCGTTCGGGACACGGCTCCGACGTCAGTGCTGCAATTGCCAGCACAGCATGTTTCGCAGCGCGACAGACGCGTCGGAAAAGTCAGCCACGGGCTGTCATCGATCATCCCGCGAAAATCTTCTGCTCACTCGCGTCCGACCGGCACACACAGACAAAAAAGCGATATGGTCTACAAGTGGTGGTCTCATTGCGCGATGTGTGGATTATAATGATACAACAATTAGAAGCACATAGTGTGAACGATGCTGAATGGTGCCAACGCGTCCTCCCAGTCTATGAGTACAACAACATCCGAAAACCCCGATTCCCAATGCCAATCCAATCATGCAGCGACGCCGACCGCTTGCGGCGCGTGGCGCCACGGCGACTCGAGGTCGTGCTGATGCGTCTGGAGGGCGTCGCCGGCAGCGTACGTGTGCCAGCCCCACGAAGCATGGCCGTGCCGCTGCTTGCGGCGGGTGTCGACGGACGCGGCTTGCAGCGCTGCGGGCGCGGGCTGCGGCTTCTTGCCCGTGCGCCCCGTGCGGCGGCGGCGCTGTGTGCGCTCCTGCGCGGGCGCGGACGGCGCAGCGGTGAAGGCGGTGAGCGCGCGCAGCGCGGCGAGCTTCTCGGGCGCGAGCGCGGCCGGCGCGGACGAGAGCCCGAGGAGGGCGTGGACGGAGTACGTGTGCGGGAGCGCGGGGCGCGCGGGTATCGAGGGTTGCGAGGGTATATGCGTGGCGTGTGTCTCGTCGTGCTCTGCGCGGGGAGGGTCAGCGGGTGGCTCGCAGGCGCATGGACAGACGCGGACTGACCATCCGAGGACATCGACTGCCGTGAGGGGCTGCGCCGGTGCGGCTTGTGGCTGCGGAACGCGGCGGCGGGAGCCCTGGACGGCTTGTGCTCGCGCCAGGACTGCTCGGGGGTCGGCGACGCGCTGGCGTCGCGGCGCTTGTGGACGGGGACGTAGACCGCGGGGTGCTCGGTGGCGGAGACGAGCGAGGAGGCAGAGCTCGAGCGGGAGAGTGCGGCGGTCGACATCGCGAAGAGTGAGTGAGTCCGAGGCAGGTGCGGATGCGGGTGGGTGTGCAGAGGCGGGCTGCGACTTGGGGGAGGTGAGGCAAGGCGGCGCGGGGGTCTTATAGGGCGCGGGCTGCGGAGTGCCACGCTGGCTCGCGAGGCTGCATCGGGGGCGGTGCGCGCAGGAGGTATACGCAACGGCTAGTGTGGTTGGCAAACGTCTGCCGTTTTGCCAGAATGGCAATTGCCGAGGGTGGCAGAATGGCAGAAACTGACAGGGTTCGGCAAAAAGTGGCAGAATCTAGATATAGTAATTACTAGATATGTGATGTTATGGCAGCGAAACTGAGTGTCCGACGCAAAATTTGCTCCCTTATCCACCGTCCTATCCTGCGTCTTCCTCACATGGGTCTCCAACGCGGCCGCCCGCCTGCGGCATTAGTTACCGACAACTTCACTTGTCTCGAACAGGTGGCAAACAAATCAAACCGATATTACTACAGCTGTGACCATTGCGGAACGAAACTTGAACATCGCGATGACGCCCTTGCGAAGCATCTCAGCAATGCCGAGAAGTGCCCTGAGGCGCCACAGCATGTCCGTGTACGTGCATTGCAGTACCTGATGGGCAAGGGCGGGCAGGCAAGGAAGAGCTCCTTCAAGTCCACAAGGACCCCCGAGGCTGCTACCTCGAGCAACGAAGACGGTTCCTCCAGCTCACCTATCACAATATTGGACAATGACGTGAGCACGCCAATCGAAGCACGGAAGAAGAAGCGTGGAACTACGCTCGATGGATATGTCGACCAGGCTCTCACGCCGGCGCAACAGTCAGCGGCAGATCTCGCCCTGTTCCGGTATGTACACTGCCCATCAGTAGCAGACGTACCTGACAGTTTTCCAGATGGCTCGTGCATGCCAATATATCATTTCGCGCTGCCGAGAGCGAATATTTCTCCAAGTTCACGAATATCATCCGCCCATCATACATGCCACCAAGCCGATATATTCTGTCTCATCGCATACTCAACTCGGAACTCGCTCGTGTAGAACTCGAAGAGCAGGATCGTCTCGGGAAGCGCACTTTCCTGACCCTTCTGCTTGACGGCTGGGAGGACCGTACGAAGCGTGAGCTGTATGGTTGTGTCGCTGCGGAAGTCAATCAATACCCCAGTGTACTCAGTCTCGATGACTTGACGGGTGTGCGCGCGACGGCGGAGAATATTTTTGAATCTGGAATGAAGGCGCTGCAGAAGCAAGGGCTCGAGAAGGGGCGTCAGTTCATTGCCATCACCACTGACAGTCCAACCACTATGGTTGCAGTGCGACGTAAATTTGAGGAGAAGTTCCCATGGATCGTGGTGAGTACTGGTATTACTGCACCTGCCCTATGATACCAGACTGATCATCATGGCAGACTGTTGGCTGCTTCCTACACGCACTTGGAAATATTATCGGCGAGATATGCAGCTATCCTGTTATGAAAGAGAACGTCACCCGGACAACGAAGATCGTCTCATTCTTCAACAGATCCCATTACTGGAGTGGGCAGCTTGACAGGCGAGCGAAGCAAGACGGCGTCCGTCGCACTCTCAAGCAGAACTGCGAGTCACGATGGTATGCTCTTATTCTACAAGCACTTAGCGTACAGAGTTACAGGTGGGTCTTATCTACCATACTTGTTGCTAGACATCCTTTGACAAGCCCTCAGAGATGCACTCGTAACAACCTGCGCCCGCCCCGATGCGCAAAAGAAGACCAATGGACTTACCCCTGTCGCACCAGAAGTCGTCCGGATTGTGCTACATACTGAGAGGTACTGGCAGCTGCTCAACCAGCTCATCAAGACGACGAAGCCAATCGTGGATGCTATCGGGAATGTCGAGTCCCGAGAGGCGACCCTTGCGGACTGCATGCTGGAGCTTATTCGGGTAGCCCGCGACCTCGCCAAACTCCCGCTGGACCCTGAAGATGATGACCACGGATTCTACATGCACGCGCGGTCAGTCTTCAACAAACGCTTCCACAACATGAACACGGACCTGCACTCGCTCGCCCTCTTCCTCCATCCGCTTTGCCGCAAGCTTGCTGTCAGCCAGGTCACAAGCGGCCGCTCAGTTGAGTTCATGATCAAAGTCGGGCTGGAGTTGGCGAGGAAATGGGGCTGGGACGAGTTGAGGGCTAGGCGACTCATCGACAACATGCGGGAGTATTACTCCGGCAAGGGTGTCTTCAGCGGCGGCCTACGGGACGGTCTTGAATGGTGGGAACAGCTATCAGTTGACAATTCCACGCACCCAATCAGAGCCCTTGCGATCGCCCTCTTCACCATTGTCCCTCACTCCGCGGAAGTGGAACGACTCTTCTCAGCTCTCGGCGGCGTCCAGTCTGTGAAACGGTGTCAGCTATCAGTGGAAACGTTCGAAGCATTGGGCAAGATACGCACGAACCTGTTGTTCAAGCTTTGGACCGAGGCGTGCCTTGCGAACGGCGGGAAACCCCCACGACGGAAGCATGCACACATGCACACCTGTCCTGAACACGGCATTAATCTAGATGTCGCAGAGAGCCTCGAGCAGGACTGGACATACCTTCCTCCATTGTCCAATGAGGACTCCACTGACTCTGCACCTGAGGATCCTGAATCCATCTCGTTGGACGAGCTCGAAGCCGAATTCGAACGCTTTCGGAGGGAGAGGGAGACGGAGGAGCTTGCGGAAGTAAATGACCAGGAGGTTCTTGAAGGCAAGGTGTACGACTTTGACGAGTATGAGAGGGTCGAAAAGGGTCAGGTGCCGGCGTCGTATGCGGAGCAGGTGAAGGTCGTCACGGACAAGGCGGATAAGTCGTGGGACGTCGCTCTGCTCATGGCTCAGAACGGTGTGTCACTTTAGCGCCCAATAGATTTCTGCCGCATTCTGCCACATGTGGCAATTGCCATTCTGCCATTTTGCCTGGCAAAACACGACGAATTAATTTTGCCCCCTACACTAGCAACGGCCCACCGCGGGCGCACGCGTCAGCCCGAGCGGCCGCGCGAAGGAGCGAGAACGTCATCGAATGTCCCATATCAGGCAGGCGACGTGGCCGGCCGAAGCGACTCCCCCCGAGGCGCCCACCCCCTCCGCAGCGCCTGCACCCAGCGGAGACACACGGGCTGCACACGCTCGGGGCCTATCTTCGTCATGGCGGGCTCTTGCTAATACTCGCTGACCACACCGACTGCACTGCATGTCCACTCCCGTAACTTACGAGCTAATCCCGGAATGTCAGACCCCTGCAGTACATTACACGCCGATCTGCGTCTTATGTCAGGCTGCTTGCGAACCTCCATATCTCCTAACTATCGCGAATCCATGAGCACCCGGACATCTTACTTACACTCAAGCTCGTCATCTCTTCTTCCGTAAGCTGCGAGCATCACCGCCCTCCGACGAACTCTCGTCAAGTCATGGCGTAGCCTTGCAATGCATGACGATATCAGCTCCCGCGCGCCGCAACTCATACAAACCATGTTACGCTCTTGTGGCGTAAAGCTGCGCCTCCGCCTCTATAGGCAGTACTTACGTCGGGCGAACGCCAGGAGCCGGCGCAGGGCGCGAAGTGCAAAAAGTCTTGCACCCGCGACAGTCAAAACCCACGGTCACACAAGACGACTGTATGCGGCGAAAGCAGGAGGGGTGACTTGTTATCGAAAGCAAATTACGTAGCGAACATGGCATAATTGTACAATACGATTTTTGAGTGTGAAAATGTCCGAGATGGCGCAGGTCTTTCAAGCCTCGACAAACTTCTTGACGTTCTGGAGCCAGCCGACGTACTCCTGAGCCGGACGTCAGTAAGAGCTCTCTCGGCCGAGGTATCATAGCTGACGTACCTTCTGCTCCTTGTACTCAGCGTACTCGGGCACAAAGACAGCGAGGGCGTCGTTGATGCCACGCTCCTGGAGGAACTTCTCAAACTCTTCCTGGACCGAGACATCGAGGGTATCGAACTGCCAGCTACTTTAGCGAGGTTCCTCATGGTCATAACACTCGAGAGCACTCACCTGGGGCCGATGTACAGACCACGGCGCTTCCAGTCGGCCTCAGCGGTGAGCTCGGTGCCGGTCTGCGCATCGCCGTAGAACGAGATGTTGTCGGTAATGAAGGTGCCGTCCTGGCACATGGCGTCGATCGTGAGCGCGCCGGGCGCGGACGCCTTCGTGATCGCGAACGAGCAGCGAATCGGGTACGAGTGCACGGGCTGGTCCTCGGACGCCTCCTCGCTCTCCTCGAGCTCCTCAAAGTCGGCCTCCTGCTCGGCTTGGATGTCCGCAATCGAGAACATCAGGCGGATGCTACAGTTCTGCATCAGTATCTCTTGTCGACACGGAAGCAACAGCACACGCACGTCTCGTTGCCGAACTTGCGCGTCAGCGTGACCTCGTCGTTCCCGGGGACGTCCTCGATCTGTAGGAACGGCACTAAGCACGAGCTCCTAACATCATAGCACAGCAGCGACGCACCTGCCAGACACCCTGCGCCTTGAACGCCTTCAGGAAGTCGGGCTCCGCCGGCGCGGCGGCCTCCTTCTCGTACTGGAGCTCCTCTGCAAGCTTCTGCGCGAGCGACACGTCGGCTGTCCCATGCTCGTCAGCACGTCGAACAGAGTGCATGCTGTAGAGGAGTCACTCACTGGCACCCTCACCGAGGCGGCGCGCAGACACTGAGAATGCACGCGCGGGCGCGACGAGCGGCGTGCGGAGCGCAGGGAGCGCGGCGCGGGCGACGCTGCGTGCGGCACCGCGGGCGGCGAGCATGCGGCTCGAGGGGCCGGCAACCTGGCGGAGAGCACGAATAGCAGACATCGTCGTCGTCGTTTGTTTTTGGGAGTGGTCGTGGACGGAGAAAAAAGACGGGATGAAGGTTGGGATTCGGAGAGCCCTGGGTGGAGAGCCGCGGCTACGCTTTGCGTGTGATGGGCGCGCGCCTAACCGAAATTTCCAGAGGCGGTGTTTGGTCCGGACAAATAGAACGCGCCACGTGCGTGGGGTGCCGACGCGGTCTACACGCGTCGCGGCGAGTCGCGGGCCATCAAGCCTTGCGAGAGAAGTGTATACGTGCATCTCGATAGTGTGTTACCGTGAGCATGGATACAGGCTTCATGATAAACGTGTCGGATCCTGCGTGTATCTTATCTCCGAATATCCATTTTAGGTAGCGAAAGGGCGCTGCGGGCAGCGCTCGGTCCAACGTCTTCATGAGCAGCCACTGTTGAGAAAACGGACGCTACCATCTGACGGTGAGGTTTATGCAGACGAAGAAATATCTAGTGATATGGCTAACACGAGTTTATACCACTTTCAAGAACCCTCCGGTTTCCGTTTGCTCAAAGACTTTGTACGCGGACTAGTTGGCCATGGAGGTGACGACCGGGCGTCTGCGTTCGTGACACCTCACCGCGGTCAGGTGATCCCCTACGGAGACATGACGTCTGCCGACAGGTGCTTGCGTTGTGAACTTCTATACTGGGCTATGTCGGACCGGGATTATCGCTGAAGATGCTGTGTAAGGAATTGACCTCCGGCGTACGTCCTGCGCTACACCTGGCGCACTGCAGCCGCTTATCTCGCCTCTTCAGCGAAAGCGATGACGAAACGTACCACCTCTACCACGAACCACGATGGAGGATGTATGGTAAGCGTCCTTCCCGCTCGTTGACTCTACACAATCATGATATTCCAGCAGTCACCTGAGCGTAGCTATGGACCACACCGCAGAGAAACTTGCGGAA
Source organism: Phanerodontia chrysosporium (assembly GCA_001910725.1). Lineage (NCBI taxonomy): Eukaryota > Fungi > Basidiomycota > Agaricomycetes > Polyporales > Phanerochaetaceae > Phanerodontia > Phanerodontia chrysosporium. The sequence continues at coordinate 592,652 of MJGA01000002.1, forward strand.
AACACGTCGACGCTGCCGCAAGAGCTAATTGACCACATAATCGACTACCTTCATGACGACAAGGACTCCCTGCGCTGTTGCTCCCTGGCCCATCGTCGGTGCCTCCCGGCCAGTTCGTTTCACCTCTTTTACCGCATGCGCTTTCCGCCTTGCGATCATCCCAGCTTCATGATGACCAAAACGACTGTGTGCAAGTGTTACCTTGTCTGCGACTCACTTGGCCTCGAAGATCTGTATACGTTGTATACGAAACACCCACGCATCCGCGAGAACATCAGGGACCTTCGTATCGACCTTTTCCGCTCAGCTGCCCGTTCATCGGGCCACTGGATCATATCGCTAGCAGAGGTGGTCAAAATACTAGACGTCGCACCAGGGATCCACAGCTTGGAGATCAAGTGCAAGGAATTCGTGCCCCGGGCCCCTCCCGTTCCCCGCCGCACGTCGCGATCCCTTTCCAGTCTTATTCTTAGACCCTCCGGGCACATTACCGACTCCCGGCCCGTGATGAACTTCCTGTGCACGTTCAGCCACATCGGGTCGCTGACGCTATGCGGCCGCCCTTTGTCCATTCATCCGCCCGACGTATCAGCGCTAGCGGGCGTTCCGGTACGCGTCGACCGCGTCGAGCTTAACTGTATCCCATTGAGCGGCCGCATCTGGCTTGACTTGATGCGTGAGCATGGAATGCTCAGCTCTCTGAACGCCCTCGTCTTCACGCGCCATGGCGGCGGTCCCGTTGCACGTCCTGTGGAGGAGGTCCAGATCGTGACCGAGTCACTGCACTCCGTCTTGCAGAATTGCAAAGCGATCAGGTCGATTAGCTGCGACCAAGAACCATTCCTAGGACTCGCCACATACCCTTCGACGTGCCCGAGCCTGCGCGAGCTCGAGTTCCGTGTCGGATTCTGGATTCGGGCACCGGGTCCCGATTCGACCATTCCTCGCTGCTGGAACATGATCACAGAGTTTATGGCAGGCCAGCTTGCCAGCACCATCGAGGACCTCACCCTCGACCTCGACCTCGACCTACCACGCGACGTCCCGCGAAGCTTCGAAGCCGTATCGCAGCAGCTCACGGCGCAGCTCGCAAGTCTCGACTGGGGCCCGCTTCGGAGGGTGCACTCTATAACAGTGAAGTTAGCGATAGACATACGATATCGTGAGCCGCAAACGTGGGTAGGAGACAAGGACGCTTCTATGATAGCTGTTCAGCGCGGTATCAGGTCCCATCTTACCAGTCAGCAGCGCTTCACCTTCTGTGGCTCCTATTTGTCTCTCTCGTTCTAGGTAGACCCCATAGAGCACATTCCTGTGGCACTGTTGCCCGTAGGACTGAATTAGCTTGCAAGTCGACTTCCAACTTGGTGTCACCTCACGGCGGGCCCGGGAGAGCACGAACTCAGATCGCTTATCTTATCTCTCAATTCCTATTTCAAGCTCATACTAACCGCGACACCGTTGAGTCGTTCCCCCACGATGCCACACTGGAATTTGCGTTAGCCCTACTCTACAACTTGTCGGTTCGTTCTGGAAAGGTGGCTATCTTTGATATGCTAGTTTTTATTCGGCCCGCACAACCCAGATTTTGACTCTTACCACATGACGAGGCTCTTGTGCCGACAACACTGTTAAGCTCGGATGTCGATGGCTTGCTATGATGTCAGTCCACCGACGAAGGATATAAGGCAGGCCATACCGGCTGATTTCCGTGTGGTGAGACCATTTCCTTCTCGCCCCGACACACTGACAATTGAGCAGACGCCATGGCAGACGAGATACTGAAAGAGGTGCATGTCAGTAACATGTTCGACCTGCGAGGAGTTGTCGCGGTAGTCACAGGAGGTGGAAGTGTACGTATGCCTACTTCTTATCGAGTCGCGGTGGTTGATCCTATGTGCGTAGGGAATTGGGCTGATGATTAGCTCGACTCTCATCTCGAACGGTGCCACCGTCTTCATCATTGGTCCCGTCCAGGCAGATCTTGACAGGTGCGTCGTGGCATTTGTTTCCCTTCACCGCTCATATCCATCGTAACAGGATCTGTAAGACGTACAACGATGCAGCTGAAAGGATCGGCAAGCATGGCAGGATGTACGGCATAGCAGGAGATGTCAGCAAGAAGGTCAGCACTGTCCTCACGCCCTGCCATTCAAATTCACAAAGTCGCAGTCGGAAGCCATTCGCTTGGCCGATGAAGTAGGGCGAAAAGTACCTCATGTTACTGTCCTCTTCAATAACGCAGGGTGAGTGCGAAACGTCGAGATCGCGCCTTCTGCCACCTGACTAGTCTGTCAGAGTCTCTGAAGGCAGATTCGCGCGCCCTACTGAAACGACAGCAGAAGCTTTCAAGCGCGCGTACTTCGAGAACCTGAAGGAGGAGACCTTCGACAAGGTCATGCACACGAACGCCGTCGGCCCGTACTGGCTGACGTTCGCGTTTCTCCCGCTGCTCGAGAAGTGGAAGGAAAGCGGCTACCGCGGGCTTGGCGGGAAGAAGTTCGCGCCGCAGGTGATCATGACAAGCAGCATGAACGGCTGGACGAAGGACCCGGCGACGGCGGGCTTCACGTTCCCGTACATGTTCTCCAAGTCTGCGATCGGCCATGCCACCGGGACTCTTGCCCACGAGCTGCTCCCGCTCGGTATCCGCGTAAACGGTATCGCACCTGGTACGTAATCGTTCCTGACTTTTTCTCGCCACTCTTCACGACCTGCGGTTGTTACAGGCCTGTTTCTGACCGAGATGTCCGCTCCTGGCACGTCTGACGAGCTGGGCGTGTCGCGCCTTACCAACTTGTCAAAATTCCGCTTCGAAGTTCCCTGCTCGCAACCACCTCCGGACGATGGTTCGAAGCCCCTAAACGCGGGGTCCAGAACAGATGTAGGGGCTCTTGCTCTATTCTTGGTCAGCAATTGGTTCGTCAACGGAGAGACGGTACTGATTGATGGAGGGGTGAGTAATGTCACGGCCAATCTCACACAAAACTGAATGCTCTACCATCAGACGATGTTGCTCCATCCGTCATCGTATTAACTCCCTTTTACCAAGAGCCTAACGCGGCTTGCGCGAATGTGATATTTTCCACACGCCAGCATGTCGACGCCTCGACTAGTGCGAGCCTCAGATTATCACATAAAGCACATCCGTGTCAGGCACTGAGATACAAATCACTGATAGTGCAGTTGATTATGGCTTTTAGATGGTCAACCTCTTCCACAGATTTGGGATACTCAGGTCGTTCGGGGGTCGTCTCGCGTGGGACGTGCCAATTCCCGAGAACCATCTGCACCCCAGCTGCTAGTGATCCGTGCCATTGGAGTCTGGACGGCGATGAGTACGGTCCTGCGCAGGAAGAAGCGGCGTTGACATTCACCTTTGTGCTCGATTGGCCCGTCGTCTCCACCTTCAACTCTGGCCCGCCAGTCGCCTTCCCGAGGGAGTTTGTTGTGGGTGCAGGGTTGTCTCGTGGATGCTACTTGCGGTCTGAAGGTCAGCGTGGTCATCTTGAAGACGGATACGCCACTTACCGAGGGGAGGCGGGAAAAATGAACAGCGCCCGCGACTCTGGACGCTTTGAGCGATGGTTGCCTCTGTTCACCGCTGGTTAGCATGTTGACTTCAGTGCAGGAGGCAGTGAGCTCACCCTTAACGAAGAGGGCTTGACACGGACCCAGTGCCACCGACAGGCCTGTGCGGGCATCCCCTCGGACATCGCACTCGACAGCGCCTGGACCTCAACCCGGAGGGAGTTCCCGTGCGCCGTCTCGCACATCATCGGAGGGGCGGCTGGGATCTAGCAGTCCCCGCACAGCTCCTGCTGTCGGTGCCGGTCCAAGAATAGAGGGGAACCGCGTCGCCCGGGGAAAGGGGAAGTGGGTGGTTGGGAGCACAGTGTTGGGGCTAGAGGCTCACTGGCAAGGGGGTCTCTATTTATACGTCTCTGGAGGGAGGCTGACGCGTCGACGCGACGGGGTCACGGGACGGGCTTGTTGAACACGATCGCGGGCGGGGATCGAAGGAGCGAAGAGTCGTAACGTCATTCGACCCACGCGTCCTCGGAGACGGCAGCGAACCAAGCGCAAGTGGACCACTGCGCACTTCGCAACGCGCTGTGTAGCATTAGTCTGCAGGCCTGTGAAGCTTGAAGCTTGAAGCTTGAAGTACCGAGATTTCCCTACGTACAAGCGACTTTCCTACAGGCTTCATATGCAGGTCCTCCGCCTTCAGCCTCTTGGGACTTCAGAACAGGCGCTACCGTCGTTCCCCTACACCCAATCCTTCGCGTGGTCAACGAAACGGAGGGCTGCAGGGTCCAGCTCCATGGGATACGATAATATTGAGCTTTGACAACGACTGTTGCTGCTCTCGTGCCCGTACAGCTTGGCCAAGTTGTGAGACGTCCGCCAGTGCGATGCAAGCCTCCAAGGTCCCTGGCAGTCTTGGCTCATCCGCACCTCCAGCTAGCGACATATGCCCCAGCTTGCCAAAGACCGCGTCCTTCGTGTTGTCGCTTGCGAAAGCAGATCGGACTATCCGGTGGCATCTACTGACGGACGATCGCCCTGCGACCCACGCTGCAAAACGTGCTGCTGATGTCGGGGCTGTGATACACACTTGTGCAATCCCTCAGGCCGTAATCACGTCCATTGATTCTTATCCGTCGCGTACCATGTTGCATTATTTTGAGAGTGATATGTTGTTGCGCAGAGACAATGTTATCAAATAATGGAGTCGTCAGTACCAGGCCGCGTAGCCCAAGAACAGGCTTGCAGCGCCCCACGCAAAAAGGCAGAACCATAACCAAGAGTTCTCATCGGGAGCAGCGTAGATCCACATCCGCAGAACAGCACCAAGGCCTGGTCCCGCGTATATCTTCCAGTAGATCGGAACGTCCGCAGCGGCGAGATTGCGCATCGCGACCGTGTACCACGCCATCTCTGTGCCGGCCCCGATCAACCGTGGGAACTGCGGTCTTAGGAATGTCGGAAGGTGATTCCAGACGGAAATGAGGGGAGTGATGACGACCATCTCAACGGTGTACCAGGAGGTAGGTGCGTATAGAGGTTCCATATTCCAGGGCTTGACGCCGGGCGCAAGGGCGGGAGGCTCGAGGTGTCGCCGATCTTGCATTGACGCCTTGAATATGCGTGGTAGATGTGGACAGAGTACTGACAGGCGTCCAATCCCAAGGAGATCAGCGTGCCTATGATGCAGAGCGAATGTCATGGTGTCAGCAGAGGAGAGGCCGCCAGTCAGAAGCACGAGAGGACGCTGCAAGTCTGGTGTCGCCTCCTGCAATTTCTCCAGCTCAAGGAGTGCAGATGAAGAGAAGCGGGCAAAGATAGCTTGACGCTTCGACCCGAGCTGCCGCTCATGAACTCTGCTAAAGTCAGCAGAGGTAATAAGGAAAGAAGAGTGAACACACCTGGCTCTCGGTAGTCGCCCCCACTGACTTCGATGAAGTCTACGTTTCTCCAGTTTGCGATGTTATGCACATGTTGCAAGACCGTTTCCTCGGCATTTGCAGTATCGCTGGTGTAGTCTGCTGCGTTCAGCTTAACTCCTACTGCGAACTTCGCAGGGACTACGTCGCGGATTGCGGATACTATCCGTGACAGGAGACGCAAGGGATCAGCAGTGGCAGAGTACTCGTCCGTTCGTGTATTTGACTGCATGGGTCATGCTGTCAGCATCGTCCTCCTGTGTCACGACCAACCCACCTCAGGTGAGATAAACTCCGCGATGAGATCTAAAACGGTACACGTCAGTCATGCAACATAACCAGAACATGGCGGGCATACATCCATGGCCTGCGTGAAGCTCGACGCCATCAAAACCAGCGCGTACCGCCAGTCGAGCCCCGCGCACGAATGCTGCCACGACGGCATCAATATCCTGCATTGACATCTGTCGCGGCGTCTGGAACATAAGCCGAGACAACAGGCCAGAAAACGTCCAAGACGGAGAGCCGTCCAGATCGAGGCGTAGTGCGCTGGGAGCCAGAGGGGGCACAAAAGGCCATCTGCCACCAATAATGTTTGCAGACTGCCGGCCACCGTGTGATAACTGGAGGATTGCTAGCGACCTGCTTGATGTATCTGCGCCATGCATGACGCCCGCAAGCGTCTTAAAAGGGGAGATAGTCTCGGCCGTGAGAACGCGAGGTACTACGATATCTCGGCCCAAGGAGAGGTGGTGGCTGTCGACTTGCACGTTTCCAGTCATGAGTATTCCCCAATCGCCTTCGGCCCATTTAGAGTATAGGTCGTAGTGACGTTTGTTTGGAGGACCTCCAAACATCGCTGCCAAATGTTCGTACATGGCCACCTAAAGTTATACCCAGCAATGAGCATGCCATCGTCAGAGAGACCCCGCCGACCTTGCCTTTACGAGGCGATTGGGGACCTCAAGCCCGCAAGGTAATGTAATGGGAGACAGCAAAGGCTCCCAGTTGGCCCTATGCCCAAACTAGCGTCCATCTACGTCGCTTCGAGAGTGTGCGAAGAAGTACCTATCGTTCATCCCAGCATCGTTCTGCGCAGACATGACAGCTGAACGTAACTTGAATTCTCGAGCGCTCTGCATGCAGGAAGGGTTCACGGTCGCCTATCTTATCTCTGTACTTCCATTTTTGTCATGCTTACTGTCCCTCCTCAGGACCGCCGCGAGCGAACTCTTGCTTTCAACACCTATAGCTGCACCCTCCTGTGAACCGCAACATAGAGTGCTCTTGCACCAGAGGCTGGTGCTCTCTAGGCTTTGTGATCCCGGGCCAACGGTAATTCCTCGCGGCCATGGAGCCACCCTAGTCCTCCCACGGGGAACAAGGTGTCGGCACGACGGCAGTCAATAGCAGGTCTAGTTTCGACGGGATTCGACGGGATATGATGTCAGCTTTATGTTCGGGATATAAAGCAGTCGGATGAACTTCAGAGTTGCCTTGGACTGTGTCTCGCATATCCGAGAACTCGTTGCACCGCGCCCTTCAATATGGCCGAAGCAATCCTGAACGAAGTCAATGTCAGTAACATGTTTGACCTCCGCGGGGTCGTGGCGGTCGTCACCGGTGGTGGAAGCGTGCGTACATTGTATCAGACCTCCCAGAGATGGCTGACGTCTGTATGCAGGGAATCGGGCTCATGATTAGCTCGACCCTCATCTCGAATGGCGCGACGGTGTTTGCGATCGGTCCGAATCAAGCAGACCTAGACAAGTACGCTTTGCTCTTGTTGCTTTAAGCTCTTGATGATTTACTTGCGTGGATCAGGACGTGCAAGATTTACAATGACGCCGCTGAGCGTACTGGAAAGCACGGAAGAATGTATGGTCTTCAAGGTGATATCAGCAAGAAGGTGCGTCCCTTTGCTTGCAGAAGTCACGGTCATATCTCACACTCCACGTGTATTAGTCAGAAGCTCTCCGTTTGGCCGAAGAGGTGGGCAAGAGAGTGCCTCATGTCACTGTACTCTTCAATAACGCGGGGTAAGTTCCGTCGCAAGTAGCTCTCGTGGTCATACTGAGTGCGTCAACTGGCAGAATCTCGGAAGGGAACATAGTGCGTCCCAAAGAGACGACTGCGGAGGCATTCAAGAAGGCGTATTTTGACGGTGTCCAGGAAGAGACCTTTGACCGCGTCATCAACACCAACGCGGTTGGTCCCTACTGGCTTACGTTCGCATTCCTGCCGCTGCTCGAGAAGTGGAAAGAGAGCGGTTATCGGGGACTTGGCAGGAAGAAATTTGCGCCACAAGTTATCATGACGAGCAGCATGAACGGCTGGACGAAAGACCCTGCTACGGCCGAATTCACCTTCCCATACCTCTACTCCAAGTCTGCCATTGGCCACGCTACCTCAACGCTCGCGCACGAGCTGTTGCCTCTGGGCATTCGCGTCAATGGCATTGCTCCTGGTTGGTAATAGGCATTCTGCTCCTTGATAGGACTACTGACGCCACGCGCAGGACTCTTCCTCACCGAGATGTCCGCCCCAGGTTCGACCGACGAGTTGGGCGTGTCTCGTCTCAAGGACACCTCCACATTCAGCTTCCAGATACCTTGCTCCCAACCTCCTCCAGATGACGGCTCCAAGCCGGTCAACGCAGGCTCGCGGACAGACGTGGGCGCACTGGCCTTATTTTTGGTCAGCAACTGGTTCGTCAATGGCGAAACCGTGCTCATTGACGGAGGTGTATGTATCTGGCGTCGAGTACATGCATTCGTTGCTGATTCAATTTTCTACCAGACTCTTCTCCTCCACCCATCGTCGTACTGAGCTTGCTGTACACGGTAACTCAACGCGGTATGCGCTTGCATCTTACCCGACGTCTAAGACTCTTGAACCTTGGATATTCTCAGGTGGCGTCTCGTCCACTTCCACTTTGGTGGGCTATCGTAAACATACAAAGCAAACATACAGAGCAATGTCCATGGTATTAAAATGCAGTGTATATTAGCACAGTGTTATACAATAAGTCTAATCGATACATCAGTGTGACACGCAGCCGCGATACGCAACGAAGGCAGCTAGCGAACGGACCTACGAGCGGGATTGGAACACCTCGAAGTAGGCCGTGTACTCCTCGGGTGTCATTAACTCCTGGTGCTCCTCGGTAACCTCAGAGAACTTCATCGGTTCGCCATTCACTAAAATGCGATTAGCAGTGAAGACCTGCAGTCGGGTCCTTGAAAACTTACCATATACAATAGGGTCGTCTAGAGGCTCCTCTGGTGCTGGCTCCTCCGGAGGTATAGCCGGTGCTTCGAGCTCGGGCTCTGGTACAGGAGGAGCGAAACCATTCGTAGGCGAATGTCCATTGAGCTTCGGCGTCTTGCTCGGACCTCGCTCGAGGCCATTGTCCTCCAGCGACCGCGAGCGTTTTCGGTATTCATTCAAGGAGTCGAGATACTCGACATTCGGTTTTACATCTTCCTCCTCTTCCCCGAACTCGCCTAAGCTAGTAAGGGCAGGAGTATCTTGAGCGGAAGGGGCATTGGACGCGGCTAACGAGGCGTAGTACTGGTCGTAATCTGGGAGAAAAAGCCTTGGTGCCAAGTACGATAAAAACAGAGTGAAGACGTACAGTTCACATCGCTCATCTGGGAAACGACCGGCTTCACATCCTGGTCGATGCTTCTCACAGGTTGAGGCTCAGGCTTCGCAAGCCCGCGAAGAATCGCATCGTTTGAACTTGGTAGTCGGTTGGCATCCGCCTCTGCTTGCTGTTCCGCTCTCGCGTGCTCTCTGATACCGAGCGCAGTGAGGTCGCCAGAAATAGTGCTTTTGAGATGCCACGCAGGAAGAACATTCTGCATGCGCTTGGCGGCGGCTTCCCGGTCTCTCTCAGCTCGCTGTGTCGCCTCGTCCTTGTCCACAGACATGACGACCCCGATCGTATCCTCTTGCCGGCCATCTCCCGACGAACCAGCAATCTTGAGTCCACCGGACTGGGCGGCTGCTTTCGCTCGTTCTGCCTCGATGTTCTTCTTGATCCAGAGAGCGACATCAAAGCTGAAGGATCGGTAAGTAGTGGGCATAGGATGCGTACATCAACGACGTACGCTGGGAGCACCATGTCTTCAGTTTTCCGCAGTCCCTCTCGAATGAATCGCATCTGCCTGTTGAAGCGCTGCATACGGTCTTGGGATCCGCGAACACTCTCCGCATTCTCGTTGTCGACAAGCTCTCCATGACAAATATCGCAAATGAACGTTCCAGCCGCGAAGTCCATCAACTTGTCTACCTCCAGAGGAGAAAAGAGCTTTCCACATTGAGGGCAGATGTAGCCCTTGTTATCAAGTTCCTGACAAGGAAAGTTCGGAGCGGGGTGCGACCAGCAGACGTGCATGCCCACTTACGTTTCGCAGAGTGGAGTCTATCCTCCGGCGCATTTCTGCCACACGCCACTTGACGACATTGCAGAACTGCTGGTAGTCGATGTAATAGTACTGTCGGCCAACCGATCTCTGGGCACCCTCCTTAAGCTCATTCTGCCGGTGACTGAAGCACTTCAGTGTTGGAACGCGTGATACAAAACAGAAACGTACACTTTGACCAGCTTGTCGTTCTCCAGCACCACCATCACCTTGTTGAGCTCCTTCAATTGAAGGCCCATCCTCCCGGCCAAGTCGTCATCTTTGAGACTAACAGTAGTCCGGCATGGGCACTGTTGCTTTAGCGGCCTAATACGAAATGAATATTCATTCCCGCGACAATACTTACACCGGGTGCCGGACCAACTGGTCCATTACAACAGTGTACTTCGGCTCGTAAAATGCCCGCAGAACATGTTGTACCAGAAGACGTAGTGTTTCTTGGTCCTCCTTCGACAGCTGAGATGACATCTAGGCCGGAAGGCCTGAGGAAAGTATGAACGAGTGTCCGAGAGTGAAACTCTACGACGGTGAATAGAGGGTCCTAGATGTGGTGCGTACACGAGGTGGTGGTCGTAGGGTGAGTGAAGCACTACGGCAGTGGAATGCGGGACCGACTCAGAAATCCATCATTATTGATCGGTAAGCCAAGTATGGATTAACAAGCACAAATCGAGGGCTTACGTGCACAACACAATATATGATGTGAAACTAATCCAGGATTGATTGTGGCCCACTCGCATCACCCAGCAAAATACCTGACAGTCTTGTCGAGTTATTGATACAGATCGTAGCAAACGATACATGTCATTCTTTTCGTCCATCCGAGGTCGTCTCATGTCGTAATTCCTAAATCCCGATATCGATTCGTTCTGCGAACGCGCTCGTGGACTTGCATCCACATGAAGTCTCTTCCAAACTCGACAGCTATCCCAGTAGACCTCAGTTGCTGCCGGTCAACATCAGTGCAGCAACCTTTGGATCCGGCGCGTCGCAGCAGACTTTCAAGAGCCAGTCGGCCCTCAGCACTTCGCGCCGGCAGGACAGGCTGTTCCCCGCACCCATGCATACGCCACCCTCGCAAGGTCTTCTAGGAGGAGCAGCGGAGAGGCCAAAAGGCACAGCGGAGGGATCAGGGAGGCAACTGTGAGAGGATGATGTGGATAGGAGTGGAAGGGTAGCAGGGGATGAAGCATAATCGAAGATACGAAGGCATTGTGCCGTTGATAGATGCGGCGCGAGGAAGGTAAGGATGTGTTGCTTTATTTCGAGAGGGAGTTCGATGTGTCTGGTTTCAGGTGTTGGCGGGGACTGGGTCCCAGGGCTGTTCTCAGTTCGTTGTAGAAGAACGACCCGGGATGCGCGCAGGAGTGCTCGCGCCTCGTTCGCGACACAGTTGATCAGAGAGTTGTTACGTGTCTCGATCATCTTCTTCGAGGCGTAATCAATCTCGTCTGCATTGGCGAAAAGCTCCACGATCCGCAGCGAATAGTTGTGGTGCATTGCTTCCAAGACAGCATTGACGCCAGACTGTCCGATGGAGTTACCGCTCAGACTTAGCCGATAAAGTCGACATCTAGGCGAAACGATGAACTGAGTGAGTGCAGATGTAGAACGCTCCGTAAGTCCGGTCATCGATATGCGGATGGCCTTGAGATACGGTGTATTGAGTAGGGAAAGGAGGCGCGGGACGAAGACATCTCCGTGAGGTACGGTGTTAAGAGCCAGGTCCTGTAATCGTGAACTGTTGACCGCATCTGCGAAGCTGGAAAGCACAGAGTCATCCCATTGAAAATTATTCTGAGATGCCATGAGTCTAACGCAATTTCATGGAGCGAGAGCGGGACCTACCCGCGATAAAGTAAGGACTTTCAATCTGCGATTTCTCAGCAGATACTCGGCTATAGCTGCCAGTCCTTTATCGCCAATATCGTTGTCACTGATGTCGAGTTCGCTAATTTGAAGTCGATAGTTCCGTCCGTTTCCAGAGCATAACCACCGAAAGAGTTCCGACGCGCCTTCGTCGCCCAGTTTGTGGTGGGGCAGGCCGAGCGTGGTGACAGTCGACTTGCTGGCGATGGCATCACATACTTCCCTGGCGCCTATAAAATTCTACTTCACTGTCAAGGGGCGTAGCCGGACCATGGCGCATACCTGCGACGCCGTACAGTGTTCTGTCAGGCGAAAAGTGAACGGTTCGTGACTTGTCCAGGACTAAGCTTGATGACAGAGCCGATGTGATAGATCCGCTCATTGAGAGCAACGAAGACTAAAGGTAGTGAGACGATCTTCTATAACCTTTGGACACTGGAGGCTCACAACTTGTGGTCGATTGGACCGTGGAGGAAGAAGCAGAAGAAGAGTGGAGGCGCTTAGCAAGCAGACGCAAACTACATGACCTTCCTAAAAGGGATGGGACCGTGAGAAATCAAAGTCCGATGCAGAGACCGACGAATGGCGGCTCAGGGGAAAACAGACTCCGTCGACTCTTCTCACTGTGACCACCACCACTTGCATCCGCTCCCAGCACGCTTTGCGGTCGCTATGTCTTCAGCCATGGACGTAGACATGAAAATCAAGGATGACATGGACGACAAGGACCTCCGCGACCGCGAAAGGGACAGGGACAGGGATGTTGACCGCGACAGAGACAGAAGGGACAGGCGCGATCGAGACGTGAAGGACAGGGACAGGGACCGCGACCGTGACAGGGATAGGGACCGCGACAGACGCGACTCCGGTACGCGTGAATGTTTGCCAGACGTTCGTTCTTGTGAAGCTGATTCCGTCAAACATAGGACGCCGCAGGAGCGACCATTGGGAGCCTGAGGAACGGCGGAACGGCGACGTGAGTACCATACAAGTCATCATATGAGTACTGTTCCAGTAGAGCTCATGTGTCATCTGCTCAGCGTCGCAGGCGGTCGAGGTCGAGGTCACGCTCTCGCTCCCGGAAGCGTTCTGCTTCCCCCCGTAGACGTTCTCGTCGCTCCCGTACACGCTCTAAGTCTCCCCGCTCTCGCTCTCGCTCGCGCAGCCGCGACCGCAGACCCGCAGACCCTTTCGCACGCTCACTCGGAGGTCCCATGAACGCGCCACACGAAGAGGCCGTTGAGTTCGCCAAAGTCAGCAAGCGCGAAAATCGGGTCTACGTTGGCAATCTCAGCTACGACGTCAAGTACAGGGACCTGATGGAATTCATGAGGGGAGGTGGGTTGGGGAATCTCAGATTAGTTTTTCGCTATATTCGAAAGCAGAGGCGCGGCGGGCTACGCAGGGGAGAGTCACGCGGACACAGACGTTGCTCAGGCGCAGGAGTTGCTGGGGACTTTCCGGTTTATTGACTGACGGATGGCGAGAGTGAGGATGGTTATTGATGGGAGCTTTCTTTTGGGATAATAGCTGGTGAGGTGCTCTTCGCCGAAGTTCTTGTCACGCCGACGGGCATATCGAAGGGATGCGGGTATGTGACTCTCACGTTGTTGTGCCTGAAAATGTGAACTGACACTTTTCCTCAGCATCGTCGAATTTGCCTCTCAGGAGGATGCGCAGCGTGCTATCCGCGAGCTTTCCGAACAACCACTGCTCGGGCGACCGGTCTTCATTCGTGAGGTGAGTAGCCGTTCAACGATTGTGTTGCAATCTGTTTAAATAATTCTCAGGACCGTGAAAACGAGTCACGGTTCGGTGCCACCCCTGTCCCAGGTAAGATAGGTATGGCAATGGCTGGACAGGGTCTGCACGCTGCCCCCCCTCCGCGTCCTCCTCACCACAACTACTTCGCGGCTGGCACCAACCCAGGAAACCAGCTCTACGTGGGCAACGTAAGTCTTACGCATCGGGTTCTGGAGAGGGACACTGAAAACTGTATATAGTTGCCTTACCAAGCCGGTTGGCAGGATCTGAAGGACTTGTTCCGCTCCGCTGGCAATATCATTCGTGCCGACATCAACATTGGTGCTGATGGCCGTCCTAAGGGGTCAGGTACGGTCATCTTTGAAACCTCTAAGGATGCACAACAAGCCATTAGTGAGTCGAGTATAGCTATTCTCTTGTTAATACATCGTTTAATGCTCTATCAGGTATGTACAATGGTTTCGAATGGTACGGTCGCACTCTTGAGGTTCGCGAGGTAAGTCACTTGAGTATTTGCAGCTCCAATGTGTTCTCAATACCAGCGCAGGATCGTTACGCTGGCCTTTCGGGCCCGGTGCCTACCGCGGTGGCTTGCGCGGTGGTCTGCGTGGTTTGCGCGGAGGAGGCTTCCGAGGCGGCTTCAGAGGCGGTTTCCGTGGCGCCTATCCAGGAGCTCCAGGAGCGGGCACTGGTCGCGATTTCTCGGACAACCTCTACGCCGACTATTCTGGCCCCGACCAGGCCACGGGCGGCGGCATGCACGCTTATGGTGGTGCTGGATTCGGTGCTGGTTACGGTGCCGGATACGACGCTGAGCCCAGCCAGCAAATCATGGTCCGCAACGTGAGTATCTCAGGTCACTCGTTTCTTCAATCTTTAACATCAATGTCTAGCTGCCGTGGTCTACTGCCAATGAAGACCTTGTGGAGCTCTTTGAGACGACCGGCCAAGTCGAGCTTGCCGAGATCCTCTTCGAGGGCGCTCGCTCGAAGGGCTGCGGTGTCGTGCAGTTCGCTCAAGTCGCTGAAGCTGAGACCGCTATTGGTGAGCAAATAGAGTTTAGTTACACCGCGAGCCCGTTTTGATATTTGTTCGCAGCGAAATTCCAGCAGTACATGTACGGCGGCCGGCCATTGGACGTCCGTTTCAACGACAGGTGGCACACTTTCTCCCCGGGCGCTGCAAAGGGCGGTCAAACTGTTCCCATGCAGGCCGAGGTCTGAGCTGTCGCTTCTTTCCTCGCCATTTGTACAACATGACCATACAGTTCTCCATGCCCACTCTACCTATATACCGAACGACCAAAAATCCGATACGCTACGCGTTCACTTAAACCATACGATACATACCGCGGGACGGCTGTCCCCTGTGGCTTGTCATGTCGTCTTGTCGAGGGTTGTAGATGTACGTTATGGTGTTGTCGAAATAACATATGCAGAATGTGATCATAAATGTCTCCGCTCGGACGAACCTTGTGTGCACGAGGCAGTCTTCGCGAATATTGCTGCAGGGCTTGACGCGGAGATAGGGACGTGGTCGTGGTGGCGAAGCACAATCTTGACGTTATTTTATGCTGGCACCAGGGACAGTGAGTTCCCTGAATCAAGGAGGCTGTCAATCTTCGTGCGAGGCGATCGCCCCATTCAGAAATAGCATCGAGGATGGTCAGGCTTCCGGGACAGTCGACGACCTAACACAGCCTAAACCATACGTAGACGATCTTAAGGGAAATTGCGGCGGACTAGGCGATTATCGTGCAGGATTCGTCTGCGCAGCATACGATATCAAAGGATATCTGAGGATATCTGAGCTTCGCAAGGAGAGGACCCTGCGAGCCTTACGTGAACTCTTTGGGTGGACACGGACGATTAACGACGTCCGTCTCGATGCTGAGTCCTGGAGTTGTCGGCGCACTCACCTCGGGTAAAAGGGCTCCGCCGTTGTATGCAGCTCCGCTTGGCCGCAGGAACGTGAATGTGCCATCTGCGATGGCATGCCTGTAAATACAAATTCGTGCGCGTGTTTCGGCGCGCCGCAGCGACGACGATGGCCAGGCCGTACTGGCCCCGATGGCAAGCCTGCAGGAGGGTAGGCCTACAAATGCTGGAATACGCGGAACAGAACGCGGTGAGAGACCACCTGCTAGCGGCATGCATGGCGGAAAGTAAGTACGTACTGTGTGCTTCGCGCGTTGGAACGCAGTCCAGCAACGTTCGTCGCCCGGTCGCAGTCGTCGTCGCGAAAGAACGTGCTCGCAGAGCTTGTCGCTACGACGGACAAACGCAGGATGCGCACGTCCCAGGAAAGGCGTCGGGGACGGATGGAAACGCCGAGAATAGGCCGCACGGGGAGGATGGGCCATGCGGGGCGACCGAGGCCCGACAGACCCGACAGCGCGGGCGGTGATTGGCTAGGAGGGCGGTTTCCGATGACGTGTGTGGATACCCGCTTTTCGGGGGTTGCCATTCCTGGACGGGTGCCCTGGTCGATGGCCTCCTTGCCAGAGATTACAAAAGACCATTCGTGTGCGCACAACGCCCTTTGACTTGACCTTCACCTCCTCCTTCCCGTCCGCCGCCCCGCCCCGTCCACCCACGCTCGACATGGACTCGTTCTCCGAACCACAGCGCCGCCAGGAGCTCTCCCTCCTAGAGGTCCGCGAGCAAGTACGCAGGCTCGAGGAGGAGCACCGCGCCAAGGGCATCGAGCTCTCTGGCCGTATCATCCACGTAACCCACTACCTCCCGTTCAGCGCGACGCTCAAGACCGCCAGCTCCAGCTCGTCGAGCGGCGTGCAACCCGGCATCCCAAGCCCGCCCCAGACGCCGCCCGCCAAGGCCAGTGACATTCCGCCATCACCCTCTGCCGAGTCTGCACCTGCCGGGTCCTCCGTGAAGGCAGGCGACGAGCGATGGAACGTCGCCGTCCGTTACGGGCACTCTGCGATGGTTTCTGGCATCACCTCGCTCTCGGCGACCCACGACCAGCTCTTCGTCGGCTGGACGGGCGACGTCTACTCCGCACCAGCATCAGCCCAGGCGAATGGCAGCGGCGCATCGACCCCTGCGGGGCAGTCCGAGCTCGTCAAGATACCCAGCAAAGACATCTCGGACGCCGATAAGGAGGCTTTCGAGCGCGTCGTCAACACCCGGGGAACGAAGCTCCTGCTCAAGGACGACGCTATCACTCACATAGAGGACGAGGGCGAGCCGAGGAAGAACATAGAGTATGTGCCCGTCTGGTTGGACGATAAGCAGGCGCATGGACACTACGACGGCTACTGTAAACAGAGTGAGTCTTGCTTGCCTGGACGCTTTTGGTCTTTTCGTCGCAATGCATTCGCTATCCATGCATTGCTTTGTCCACTTTCACTTTGCTCGTGTTCAGATTCTGTGCATGATATCATCTCTGCATATATTCTAAAGCGGGCCGCACCTATTCACTTTCTCCTGACATCATCCCCAACCGTTAATCGTGCAACTCTATCTTTCCGATCTTCTCAATTCACCGCACGTGTTACTTCCTTTGGATCTCTTCTACCGCTCGGAACCTCCTGACTTGCCTATTCTGCCATTGCCTGTCATCAGTCATGCTTGTCATCCTCTTCGAGCTTCAAAACCTCCCATCTACTCCCCGCGATTGCCGTAACCCTCTCTCCGTTTCCGCTGAGACTTCGGTTCTTCGCTCTTCCGTGACCGAAAATTAACCCGTTATTTTCCATTTGCTTATCGTCATCTTACCCTGTGAG
This sequence comes from Phanerodontia chrysosporium, assembly GCA_001910725.1. Taxonomy (NCBI): domain Eukaryota; kingdom Fungi; phylum Basidiomycota; class Agaricomycetes; order Polyporales; family Phanerochaetaceae; genus Phanerodontia; species Phanerodontia chrysosporium. The sequence goes on from MJGA01000002.1 coordinate 609,910, forward strand.
CTAACTGTTCGCGTCCATAGCGCTCTGGCCGTTGTTCCATTACCTTCTCTGGCAAGATGTAGCCACCGAATACGCCAGCGCCGACAGCCATTGGGCACCATATGTCGCCGTCAATGAGGCGTTCGCGAGGGCCGTCGAGCGGGTATACAAACCCGGTGACCTCATCTGGATACACGACTACCATCTGCTCATCCTTCCTGGCGTCCTCCGCCAAGCACTTCCCGATGCTGCAATCGGCCTGTTTGTCCACACACCGTTCCCGAGCAGCGAAGTCTTCCGGTGCGATAGTCCGTTTGGCTCACATTAATGCGCGTACTGATCAACACTTAAAGCTGTCTGCCCCGCCGCAAGGAGATTTTGGACGGCATGCTTGGTGCCAACCTGATCTGCTTCCAGACCTACTCGTATTCGCGGCACTTTGTCTCTACCTGCGTCCGTGTATGCGGGTACGAGTCGACTTCACGCGGAGGCATCGACGTCCAGGGACACGTCGCCAGCATCAACTGGTGCCCAGTTGGTGTCGATGCTGAACGTGTCAAGAGCGACCTCCAGCGTCCCGGCATCCAGCCGAAGCTCGAGGCGCTCAGGGCGCTGTATGCGGGCAAGAAGATCATCGTCGGACGTGACAAACTGGATGTCGTGAAGGGAGTCGTGCAGAAGGTAACATGAGGCGTGCAGCCCGCCTTCGTTACGTCTACTGACCACCTCTTCTTTTGTCAGCTCCGGGCATTCGAGAAGCTTTTGCAGGATTACCCGGAGTGGGTCGGCAACGTCGTCCTCATCCAAGTCACTTCGCCGGCCCTCACGGATTCGCCGAAGCTCGAGCGCCAGGTTTCTGAGCTCGTCGCCCATATTAACGGAGAGTACGGTTCTCTTGACTTCATTCCTGTCCACCACTAGTACGTTACTACCCTCTTCTCGAAAGACTAAATGCCGACCTGAGTCGTTTCATAGCCATCAGACTATCAAGAAGGACGAGTTCTATGCCCTCTTGAGCGTCGCCGACCTTGGTGTCATTACTCCCCTTCGTGACGGCATGAACACGACGTCTATGGAGTTCGTCATTGCTCAGGACAGGACTAACAAGAGCCCTCTTGTTCTCTCTGAGTTCATGGGTATCTCGAGTAACATGTCCGAGGCGCTCCAGATCAACCCATGGAACCTCGGTGAGGTTGCTGCCGCCATGCATCGCGGCTTGACGATGTCGCAAGAGGAGAAGCTTCAGCGCCACGACAAGCTCTACAAGGTTGTTACGACCCACACCTCACACACATGGGCGGCGAACCTCGCCAAGCTGCTTCTAGAGCAGCTCGGCAAGGTGAACCTTGCGAAGCAGACACCCTTCATCCCGAAGCACCACCTCGAGGACTACTACCTCAAGGCGAAGAAGCGGCTCTTCCTCTTTGACTACGACGGCACGCTCGCGCCGATCGTCAAGGTCCCTAGCATGGCCACCCCGAGCGAGAACACGCTGAAGGCGCTCACGAAGCTTGCCGAGGACCCGAAGAACGTCGTGTACATCATTTCCGGCCGCGACCAGGCGTTCCTCGAGCAGCACCTCGGGCACATCAAGGGCCTTGGCATGAGTGCCGAGCACGGCGGCTTCATCCGGGAGCCCGGCAGCAGCACCTGGCGAAACTTCACCGAGAACCTCGACATGAGCTGGATGGGCGAGGTCCTTGAGATCTTCAAGTACTACACCGAGCGCACGACCGGCAGCCAGATCGAGGTCAAGAAGAGCTCGATTACCTGGCATTACCGCAGCAGTGACCCAGAGTGGGGGTGAGTGTATGGAGCCCTGATGGCAGAAAACAGGATGTTAACGATGGTCGCAGTCTGTTCCAGTGCAGACAATGCCAGGATCTCCTCGAGAACAACTTGGCTCGCAAGCGTCCGATTGAGGTCCTCGTCGGCAAGAAGAACCTCGAGGTGCGCCCGATCGCGGTCAACAAGGGCGAGATCGTCAAGCGGATATTGTACTACAACCCCGACGCCGAGTTCATCTTCTGCGCGGGTGACGACAAGGTTCGTCTTCTTCATAACTTCCGAAGGCGATGTTTTGACGCTCGCCTTATAGACGGATGAGGACATGTTCCGCGCTTTGCTCTTGTTCCAGAACCCGTCGTCACCCTCGTCACCGACCGCAGCCTCGGCGACATCGTCGAAGGTCGTGATGGAGCCGCCGCTGTCGGTGACGCTCCTCGCGGGCAAGGAAGACAGCACGAGCTTCGCGCCCGTCGAGCTCGCGATCGAGCGCGAGGCGGTGTTCACGACTGCGGTCGGGCACAGCAGCAAGCGCACGCTCGCGACATGGCACGTCACGACGCCCGAGGAGGTCGTCGACCACATGCTGCACCTTGTCGCGCTGAACGACGGCGAGCGCAGCAACCTATAGCCCTGCTAAAGAACAAGCCCCACGGACGATGTGCGATTACGATAGAGGAGTCAACAAAATGAGGAGAATACCAACCCCGTGTACTATTATGCACATATTCGTATTGTAGAGTGTTCTTTTTATTATGCTAGTCGTGATTTTGCTTTTGCTTTGTGTATATTCAGTTTGCTGTCGAGTCGGAACACATACAGGTATAATTCATTCTGTCTATCGGTGGGGATGAGTGATGCTTAGGGCGCTTCGCGTCTTATACGCTAACTGCCTGGTGCGTTATCTTCTCAAATCGCCCGAGACCAATCACCTCACGTATGGCTGACGAGTCGAACTTCACAGACATTCCCATTTCGTGCTGCACCGGCGCGATGCCAGGCGAGGAGTATGCTGCTATGTCGATTGTGCACTTCTCTTGACAATGCCAGCTGTTGCGAAGCCCCAGGCCGTGCCGGTACAGGTCTTGAAGAATCAACAGCAGTGTTGTTGCTATGCAGCATCATCGCCCTCCCGAGTGTCTGCACCGGCGACGCCCTGTCACCCCATGGGAAACTGGGAGTGTGGCAGTGAGCGGGCCAGTGTCCGGGCGCTGTCTGCGCAGAAGCTCGACGCTGACATCGCCCATGGCCCTTTGCAGTTTGCACTTAAGGCCGCAGTCGGAAAGCGCTCAATGCCTGTTGAGCCCTCCACCCCTCCGCTCTAGCCATGGCTCTCAGCCATCGTACCCGCGACACTTTGCGGGAGCCCTCGAACGCGGACGTCCTGGATCCGTCCGGCGAGGCGGCTTTGTTGCCTTTGCCGGCCATCACTCCGGACGACCGTGGCCCCGCGCCGATAGTTACATGGTATAGGATGATATTCACCGTTTCGGTTCTGAGCTTTGGCACTTGGAAGACCGTTGCATCGTTCAAGAATGGGGCGGTCGTTCCCACTGCCCTCGACTGGGTCACTGGCGTCGGCTTGACTATACTGTGAGTCCGTGTGTCTAATACTTCAATGCCTATTAACGTCGATTAACAGCTTCTTTTGGCTGGGAGAGTGTGCAGCGGTACCCTCTCTGCACTGGCTTTTCCGAAGAAGTGCGGTCACGGACATCGCAGTTCATGGGACGGCAACTATCACAATCTGTAAGCAAAGAGAATCCTTTTCACCTTAGTTCAGTCTGAACAATCTCTCTTTGATACAGCGGGACGTCTCATTAGGGGTGGAATTGAGCGTGTCGTCACCGTTTGTGTATTCCAGCCCACGAGACGCGGAGAACTAGACATCATCCTCGGTGAACTCGAATGCCCAGATCACTCCGTATCCGTATATGCTGTACGTACGCTATTTATGACCTTACGCGGAGTCTTAACTACGCGAGACAGCCTAAATCTCCTGAGCTACCTCTAGAGCTCCTGATTCTCATCGTAGAATTCGCGATTCAAGAGCATCTTGAAAACGCTCTCGCTTCCTCTCTACTGTCGGAGACAACCGAGGTACGTCTCTCCTACAGCGTGCCATCTACTTCAGGCTAAACGCCATTTTACTATTACAGGTCAGCGCATCCGACTCGGAACATGATACTTTACGCACTTTGATTGCAGTATTCACAATTAGAGATATAGCCTTGCGTGCCATCGGAGGTACCCTAGCCATATCTTTTATTCCTGACGGCATTGGCAGGTAAGCACTATCTCCTAGCAGAGATGGATTTCCAACTGAGATGTGTTCAGTTTATCCGTACCACCCTGGAAACGGATCGAGGAAATTCGTTCCCTAGGGTCATCATTCGCGACGGACATTTGGATACCTAAGGTGCCGACGATCGGTTGGGGACCGCAGACAGTTCGGGCCTACGCATCTTTGCATACAGCGCGAAATCTCGTGATGTCAGCAAAGAAACGCTACGCGGAGGTCGTAGGACTCGAGGATTACTTTCCTTGCTGCGCTCGCCCGTTCGAGCCACATGAGTCAGAGGCGGAGATGTACACTCTCGCTGAGTCTTGCCCAACACTGTGCTTCTGCTGGCTTGCGCTGAAAGAAGCCAGCCGGCTGGTCAAGGAGGCGCAGTGGGTTGCAACGACTTCGCTAATCGATGGTCTTCCCGAGGTTCCCACTTTGAAGAGTATCTCCCTCCGGGCTCACAAGACGGCCTGGAAGGTTCCTTCGCAAGAGCGCATCCTGGACCATTATATAGCGCACATGAAGAAGAGCGAAAGAGAAGGCGATCCGGAAGATGTGCAGCGGGTACGTCGTTTAATCTGGATTAATTTTATCGGCAGCTAACATGCCATAGATCATTCTGGACGCCCTGAAATTCATCGGCAAGCGCAGGAAGAACTTGAAGCACTAACCATCTGCTGCTGTGTCAGGAGAAGGGACAAGTTACGGCTTTCGTCAACCCCTACTCAGCACTTTCTTACTGTCACCCCAAGTATGCGTCTGCGTTATCTATACAACCATGTGCACTCTTGCATCCCAACACCTTACTCCTCGATTGTTCATATACCCGTCTGTCTTATGCACCGTCGCTTTCTGTGCAACAATCTTCATCAACGTCAGACCGTTGCCAAGAGCGGTCGCAGGTCACTGGGCAATAGCAAGGTGGGTGGTAATTTTGCGAATTAGAAGGAGTCGCACTATCCAAAGTCCTCGATCTTGACCCATAATACAAGGTCCTGCTGTGCCCAAGCCGGCAACATAAGGGATTACCATCAGGGGATGATTTGGTCTCTTGCTCAGAAAAACCATCATTCATTTCCCGGCTGAACTTCTAAGAACTACCCGCTGCGATTCCAACCTCCTTCAGGCTCCCCCGCAAAGTCAAGCACTCCACGGTTACAAGACGCCGGCGTGGCATCACGGAGCGCAGAGCAGCACGGGCACCTTTTGATGCGCGGTTTTTGACATTGGCAGTAGCGAGATGTTGTGAACGTCGTGCTAATCGGCAGGAAGTATCATTTCATCCAGATTTGTACTCGACAAAGAGGTAAAGTGCCATCTGTACGCCACTGGCCCTCAATTTTCAGTGAGTCTGCGACGGGATTCAAGCACTATCCGGACATTGAGACCGTTCATTTTTAGCAGGTTTCGAAGATTGAATGTCATTCAGATAGGATGTTGAAGCTGAGAAACAAGGGCCAATGCTTGCGACGTTGTGAAATCAGGACGACGCACAAGTTCCGGAGACCCGGCGTCTGCATCGCCCTCATCCGGCGAATGCCGTACGCCACGATGGCGAAGACGCCCGAGCCTCCTTTTCCCTCCGCAACCGTTAGGTCACTGCTTTTGCAATTCCCTCGTCTAGTTCACTCAAAAGTTGACTGCGAGGGCCATCTGACACAGTAGCTCTCTCAGCATGTCTCCTGCCTTTTAGGCATTGGAGTGTCGAGGCCCCTAGGTGAAAGACCCCCAAACCCACTGGGGCCTGCAGTAAACATTTACTCACACTGTATGCGGGCATCTAAACTCTATAGACTACATTTTTGGCCGTGCGAAGCAATGCTGTAAGGAATACTCTGAGCCAGCGTCTCACCAGCAGCTTGATACGCGCACATCACCAGAGGTTGTTCAACGCCAGTAGCCCGAACCATCCCGTCACCGCCCCTCGGCGCCGCGGTGTCTCGCCCCATTCACGATCACACCTGAGCCTGTATGGGACTTTGTCTCTTCTTCCCCCGCTAAGCCGCACTCGATCCTGACTGCTATTCTAGCCGTAAGTTCATCTGCTCCAAGCGCTACGTCGCTTCTCACGAAAGACTTGTAGTGGTATATGTTACCAGGATACCACTCATTGTCAGCGACTTTCTGGTGCTCGTGCTTGCGTGGATCAAGATCGTGGGCACGCTCCGGGCTGCTCGGGGCCTGGTCATCTTGGTGAGCATTGCATCATGCCTGATCAGGGACGGTACGCCTCGCATGCGCCTGCTGAGCGGCGAGCCGGAGCCGCTTCAGTTCACTGGGTGACCCAGCCAACTAATTATCTAAGACCGGGTAACCTACGGTTAGACGCCGACCTACGATTGACCTGCAGGAAAAACCGAGAAAATATAATTAAAAAGACGTACGCAGCGGGTTCGAAAATACAAAACTGTTATTCCAGCGCAGTAACCGAGTCAGCTAAACAGGCATATTGTATAGATCTAAAGTAAATAATATGTACGTTCAAATTGACCACGTCATTTCCCCCCGGTTCCAATTTGCAGACCTGGACTACCTATGGCGCCGCGGAGGCAAGCGTCTCGCACAGCATACCACTGACACCGTTACGCCCCATTCCCATTAGTGCCATGTAAACCCGCCCCGGCGTGGGGCGGTAAATCACTCGGAGCGGACGACAGAGCAGGAACGGGCTCTGTATAGTGAGATCTAGTGTCTAGTACATGGGGGAACTAAAGAAAGAGGGAAAACGGGGGCGACAAGAGGAAGAGAACGTGATTATGTAAGCATACCAAAATGGGTAGTAAGCCCAAAGCGGAAGCGGCGGGGTTACACACCCATTGGGTGACTTCCCATAAGAATTTAGGGACAGTGTCGTGTCTAGAGGCGTGGCTGTGTAGGCGTGACAACGGAGCCACCTAGCTCGCGCGTCCAACCCATAAGCCTAACCGCGGTGACATTTAGACACAGATGTCCCGGACCTTTTGTCGGAGAACTGCCATCAGGATCTTGATGAATTGCCATAGAGAGTAAGGCCCGTCGCCTCCACCTACCTTTTGTTGCGGAGCAAGGGCTCAACGCCGCACGAGGGAGGGCAAATGGGGAGGACGACCGACGAGGCGCGGCGGAGCGAGTCACGCAGCGACGTACAACTTGTTCAGCTGTCCGTATTGACCAAGTTAACATTAGCAAACTATTCTACTGTACAAGCTGGGGCTTACCTGTCCGTATTGACCAAGAGGTCGAGATGACGGACAGGAGCGAGGAGTGCTACCCTTATATACTACAGAGTCTTTAGGGCAGGCTGTACGATTACCTAAGCTGAAGGGCAGCGCTTGGCATAGCCAGCGAGGCTGCGACGCGGGCTGCGCGGCGAGGCTGTGCGGGGCTATGTCACGAGGCTGTGTCAGCTGGCAGTGTTCGGGGCTGTGTCGGGCCGAGGCTGTGTCATCAGGCTGATCAGCTCGGCGTGTCTCGGCGAGGGGAGTCATCAGGAATGACAGTGCCTCCTCGGCGATCCAGGGAACCGGTTGCAGGGCAGACCGGTGATCCGGGCAGTGTCTGAGCGCGCAGCGGGATGCGCTGGCGTCTAGGGGTGATGCGCCATCAGGGCGCTGGCGCTGAGTGGCCAGGCGCTGAGTGTGGGCGGCTAGGACTCCAGACGGCGCGAGGGCTGCTCGCCCGTTGGATTAATCGAGGAAAATGGCCAAAAATCGGCGAAAAATAGGGCAGCACCGTCACATCCGTGACATTACCCCCCTCCTAAAACCGAGCGTCCTCGCGAGGTCGTTAGAGGTGACGCCCCTCCTCCCAATCGAGATCGGCCTTAGCGCGATCAGAGGCAGAAAGGTGGGAGACGTCGACTTCGGTGACGAACGGGCGAAAAGAGGCGGCGAGGGCTTCGAAGGCGGTGGCAGCGAGCTTGCGGGGCGCTTCCGGGTTTTCGCGATGGAACTTGTTGACTAGAGCTTTGGCGTGCTTGAGGTTGTCTGCCTTTTCCCACGTGTCGCCGGCTTGGCCGTAGCCTTTCCAGCGGACCTTGTACTGTAGTTGGCGGCGGTATATGCGGCTGTCGAGGACCTTCTCGACGACGTATTCTTCTTCGCCGGCAACCTTGACAGGTTTGGGAGGCAAAGGCTTCTCGACGCCCTGGTCGTGCCACGGGCTGAGGCGGTTGACATGGAAAACTGGGTGGATTTTCAGCCAGCTCGGGAGCTCGAGCCGATAGTCCAGATCGCCGATCTTTTCCAGAACCTTAAACGGACCCAGCTGGCGGGGGCCGAGCTTGGGCGAGGGCTGATCGATGCCGAGGTCCTTCGTGCTGAGCCAAACCTGATCGCCGACTTTGAAGGAGTGGGCGCGTTTCTTCGCGGCCTCGTACTCTTCTTTCATGCGGTCTTTGGTTAGGCGCAGGGCAGCTTCGGCCTCTTTGCGAACGTGAGCCATGCGGTCTAGGCGCTCGTCGAGGGCGGGGACGTTGGTGTGTTTGCCGGCCGGGATCGTAAAGTCCGGTGTGTAGCCGTAAACAATCTCGAAGGGCGTGCGCTCGGTAGCACTGGACACGTGTGAGTTCAGGGTGAACTCGGCCATCGGGAGCCAATCGACCCAGTCGTCTTGGCGCTGGGAGACGAAGAGACGCAGGAATTTCTCGACTTCCTGGTTCTTGCGCTCGACCTTGCCGTTGCCCTCTGGGTGATACGCTGTGGTGAGGCCGGTAGCGATGCCGAGGCGCTTGTACAGCGCTCGCATGTACTGGGCTGCAAACTGGGGTCCACGATCAGAGAAGATCTTGCGTGGGAGGCCGTGAAGGCGGAAGATGTCCGTGTAGTGGACGTCGCCCATGCCGGCGGCGGTGATTGTTGAGTCGACCGGTACAAGGTGACACTGATCCGAATAGTGGTCCACGTAGACCGCGATCGAGTCCTTCTTGGTCTTGGCGTCGCGTGGGAGCTGCGTGATGAGATCCACGCCGACGTGTTCCCAGGGCCCTGAAGGGACATCGTGGGGCTGTAGAGTGGCCTTCGGATGCGGGGCGGACTTGTACCGTTGACACTGGTCGCAGCCGAGCACGTAGCGGCTGACGTCGGCGGAGATGCGCGGCCACCAATAGTACCGAGAGACCAATTCGAGGGTGGTGTGCTTCCCGGGGTGTCCGGCAGTCGGCGCGTCGTGGCAAGACTTGATGACGTCGTTGCGCAGCGCGGCACTGTTCGGGACATAGATTTTCCCATGGTAGTACAGAAGGCCGTTGTCTTCTTCCCATTCGAGGACGCCGTTGCGTAGCTTGCGGGGCCCCTTGGTCCGGAGAGTCTGCAGGGCGTCTGCGACTTCTTTTTCCTTTTCGGAGCAGTCGCGAATACGCTTCTCGAGGGGGAGGGGTTTGCGAAGGCTACCGTGGCGGCTATCTTAAACAGCTCTGGCTTCAACACTATCTGCGAGCGGTTGTCCTCTTCGTCAGAGACATGCAGCGAGGAAGGCCGGGAGAGCGGGTCAGCGAGGAGGTGCGTCTTGCCGGGGCGGTGGATGATGCGGAAGTCGTACTCGGCGAGGTAGGAGGCCCATCGGGCTTGTCGCCGCGTGAGATTCTGCGCAGTCTTCCAGTACTGGAGATTCTGATGATCGGTCCAGATCTCAAAAGGCTCTGGGAGACCTTCGAGGAACTGGCGCCAATCCTTGAGAGCTTCGATGATTGCAAGCATCTCACGATCCCAGATCTCGTAGTTCCGCTCGGCGGGGCTCATGGTTTGCGAGCGATATGCGATTGGATGCCAGAGACCATCTTCAGGGTTGCGTTGGGCTATGACTCCTCCGGTGGCGTAGCCAGAAGCATCGGTCTCGACGCGAGTTGGCCGATCAATGCTCCACATGGCGAGCACGGGCTGAGTCGTGAAAGCGCGCTTGAGCGTCTCGAAGGCTTCTGCCTGTGCGGGACCCCAATTAAACGGAGTATCCTTCTTCGTCAGATCGTGCAGCGGACGGCAGATCTTTGAGAAGTCTTTGATGAAACGGCGATAGAAGTTGGCGAACCCGACAAAGCCTCGTACGTCTTTGAGGTTCTTCGGGGTCGGCCACTCGGCTACTGCCTTAACCTTGCCGGGGTCCATGCCGACTTGTCCTTCGCTGATGAGGAGCCCAAGGTATTCGATCTCTGAGTGCTCGAACTCGCACTTCTCGGGCCGAAGGTACAGATCGTACTTGGCGAGGCGTGCCAGGACTTCATGAACAATCTTCCGATGCGAAGCGAGATCGTTCGACCAGATGAGGATGTCGTCGAGGTAAACTGCGACCTTGCTCTCAGCGATGAGGTCGGCGAAGATGTGATTCATGAGGGTCTGGAACGTGGCGGGGCTGTTGCACAGACCGAAGTACATGACTCGGGGCTCGAAGAGACCGCGGTTAGTGACAAAGGCGGCTTTCCACTCGTCACCTTCCTTAATCCGGACGTTGTTGTAGCCCCAACGGACGTCGAACTTGGTGAAGATCATAGCGCCCTGGAGTTTCCCGATGATGTCGGAGGCGAGCGGGAGGGGGTACCGATTCTTCACAGTGATGTCGTTGAGCTTGCGGTAGTCTTGAATGAACCGGAGCTTGCCGTCCTTTTTCTTGATAAAGAAGACAGGGGAAGCGATCGGAGACTTGCTGGGGACGATATAGCCCTTGGCGAGTGCATCGTCGATGAACCGCTGTAGTTCTTCATTCTCGATCGGGGACATAGGGTAGACCTTCGATTTGATCGATGCCGGGGCGTCCGGAACGAGATCTATCGCGTGATCCCAAGGCTGATGCTTCGGAAGGCGGTGCGATTCTTCTTCAGAGAACACTTTCTTGTGTCGGTGGTACTCCTTGGGAACCAACTCCTCAAACGTCTTGGCGTACTTCTCGCGATTGGCTTCGACAGCGATCGCTTGCGAGTAAGTGTAACCGGCGAGGATCCAGACTTCGTCCTTGGCGTCCTCGACAATGCCTGCTCGAAGCCCTTCACGGCGCTCGGAGCGGTTGGCGTCAATCTGGTGGATACCGAAAACCGGGGTGTCCTCAGCTCCGCCGCGGAGCTGAAACTGGACGTCTCCCGTTTCCCAGTCGATGTTCGGATTCCATTTCTTGAGCCACGGAAGTCCGAGGATGACGTCCTCCGGACCGATGTTCGTGACAAGAAACTCCTCCTTAAACGTGTAAGAACCTACAGTAAGCTGGAGTCTGGCACGGCGTGTGATAGACCCTGCTTCGTTCTTGGTTCCGTCGATGTTGTATAGCGTGATTTCCCTTTTGAGTGGTACCGTGAGAATCTTATGCTGCTTGCAGAAGTCCTCGTGAATGAACAGCGAAGTCGCACCGGAGTCAATCATTGCGGGTGTGCGAATAGTTTTATTGAGTCCGGTGAGCTTTACAGGTACACGATAATGGTTTGAGAAAGGGTCTAACACTGATATCGTACATGAGCGGATGACGTCAGAAATGTCCTGTGGTTCTAGCGAAGGCGCCGGAGTTGAATCCGGGCTTGACGAAACGGGGACCGACGATGCGGCGTCACTCCGGCCCCTTAAGCAAAACCCCCGAGCTGCTTTTGTATCAGAGCCAGCTGATCGCGGAGGGCGGCGATTGCGGCGGCTTGGTCGTCAGACGAGCTGCCAGAAGACGAGGAGACCGGAGACGAGGAGTCCTGTGACGAGGTATCCGAAGACGAGGCGCGGACGGCGGCGGTAGCGGGGGCGGTTCTCGGCTTACCCTCGAGGCGAGCGCGACAGACGCGGGACCAGTGACCCTTCTTGCCGCAGTGGTTGCAGACCGAGTCGCGGTGCACGGGGTCCGTGGACTTGTGGGACTTCGAGCCGCAGACCTTGCAGCGATCCTTCATGACGGCGTCGAACTGGCGCTTGAGATCCGTGCCGGTGAGACCCTTAAACAGCTCGTCGATGTTCGCGGCGTCGATGTCCATTGCGTTCGGGTCGCGGAAGGCGCGCGCCGACGAGCTAGCCGGAGACGAGGATGTCTTGCCCTGCTGCGCCAGGAGGTCCTGCGAAAGCTTGTCCTTCGACCGGTCGACGGCGAAACCAGCATTCTTGAGCTCGTCGTACGTCTCTGGGCCTTTGCCGGTGCTGGGGTTGACCATGTACGAGATCCGCTCGAGGTAATCCTTGTTAAACTTCGTCCGTAGCCGGGCTGCCAGGTCCTCCGGGGTGAGCTTCGTACGACCGGCGAGGGCTTGGAACTCCGCAAAGAACTCCGCGAACCGGCGATTGCCTTGCGTACACGCCTGCAGCTTGCTGAGGGCCTCGGCCTTCTCGTCCATAGGCTCGAACCGGTTCTTAAAAGCTTCCCAGAACGTGGCGCGAGAGCCGTCGAATATCTGTGTGCCGTCTGCCGCTTGCTCGATGTACTGCCGTGCCCATTCGGCCGCTTCATCCTGCATGAAGGAGAGAGCACCGACGATCCACTTCTGGCCGTCTACCAAGATCTTGCCGGTGTTTGCGTCCCGTTCGAGGTTACCGTTGACGTCGCGCTTGCCGAATTTCTCCGGCTGCCCGTCGGCGTAGATGCGATAGGCGGCGCGGAAGAGACGGGCCGTGTCCGAACCTTTCCCTTTGAACGGCATGGGCTTCTCGACGAAGGGGAGCTCCTTGTTGGCGTTGACCGTTGCGTTGACCGTTGTCCGATTGGCGCCAATAGTCTGGGCCAGAGTATTAACCGTGTTCGTGAGCTGCGTCATAGCCTGAGCCATCTGCAGGAGGGCAGCGGAGATGGGGTCGGGGGGAGCCGGGCCGGGAGGCGCTCCACCGGGAGTGCTCGACATATTGGGGGGACGGGGAGTATTAGCTCCTGAGTGAGCGCGAGAGAGATCGAGGGGCGAGGGAGCGGGTTCGTGGTCGGAGAGGACGGAGCCGAGTGATGTCTCGGGAGACGAGTGGTGGCTGCTGTCCGGGGGACTGCGGTCGGGAGTATTCGGGGTGGTGGCGGAAGCGCGGGCAAATTCTAGCCGTTGCGCGAAATGAGGGCGTTCGAACTGTGTTTCTCGGTCGCTAGGCGGAACCGGGAGTAGCGGAGGGGCAGTCTCTCGATAGGGGCAGGGCTGCTGACTGCACTCCCTGGCTTCTCGAGACCCGTTGTTTTCCTCGACGTGGAGATCGGCGGGAAGAGTGACGCCGTTCTCTGTGGTTCGCCCGAAGAAGTGCGGACAGTTCGAACAGTCGAAATCCAGAGCGACAAAAGATGTATTTATTTAATCGAAATACCCAGCCCGGTACACAATGTCTAATTCTCCCACGATGCGGCGGAAGTTGCGCCTTAAACCGATAAACGAAATGTCACCGATCTGAGCAAGTCCTAGCTCGTACTGGTGCCACTCCTTAAACGTGGTTGTGGGGGCGAGGCGGCTGAGCTCGTTGCGGATCTGCTGAAGACGTTCGAGCAGCTGGCAGACCCCGCGCGCACGGTCGCTGTTGACGAGGTGGAATAGGTCGACTTCCTCGACGGCCTTGAGACGCTTGATGGTCGCGTCGAGCTTGGGCGTGAAGATGCCGACAAGGTCGGTGGGGGAGTACTTCGGGATGTCGATGCCGACGGGCTTGCGGGCGATGGGCTCGTACGTCGGGGCGGCGCTGAGGCGCTCTGCCAAACTGAGCTTTGAGGAGGAGGCGGCTACGGCGGCCTGGGCTTCTTGCGCCTCTCGTTGGCGCTGCTCGCGGATGCGGTTGCCTACGCGTTGTTCGGCCTCACGAGCCTCGCGAACGGCAGTCCAATTGATGGAGGGGACGGAGGGCGGAGGCTGGGGGAGCGTGGACACGTACTTGACGACCGCCTTGACTTTGCGGTCCGTCCACTTGACAGGGTTACCGGCCTCGCGACGACGTTGAAGGCGGTCAAAAATGCGCTGGGGGATGTGGTCCTTGAGTTGGACGTCTTTCGGCACTGCAAATGCAAGCCTCAGCAACGTGTACGGAGTGAGCGGGCTGCTCGACTACGACGTACTCGCTTTAATCGGTGGGGATAAACTTTTTTAAACGGTATTGTGGGGGGAGCGGTAGGGGAAAAATGCCTAGGGCACCCAAAAGATCTCGACCTAATGTTGCGGAGCAAGGGCTCAACGCCGCACGAGGGAGGGCAAATGGGGAGGACGACCGACGAGGCGCGGCGGAGCGAGTCACGCAGCGACGTACAACTTGTTCAGCTGTCCGTATTGACCAAGTTAACATTAGCAAACTATTCTACTATACAAGCTGGGGCTTACCTGTCCGTATTGACCAAGAGGTCGAGATGACGGACAGGAGCGAGGAGTGCTACCCTTATATACTACAGAGTCTTTAGGGCAGGCTGTACGATTACCTAAGCTGATGGGCAGCGCTTGGCATAGCCAGCGAGGCTGCGACGCGGGCTGCGCGGCGAGGCTGTGCGGGGCTATGTCACGAGGCTGTGTCAGCTGGCAGTGTTCGGGGCTGTGTCGGGCCGAGGCTGTGTCATCAGGCTGATCAGCTCGGCGTGTCTCGGCGAGGGGAGTCATCAGGAATGACAGTGCCTCCTCGGCGATCCAGGGAACCGGTTGCAGGGCAGACCGGTGATCCGGGCAGTGTCTGAGCGCGCAGCGGGATGCGCTGGCGTCTAGGGGTGATGCGCCATCAGGGCGCTGGCGCTGAGTGGCCAGGCGCTGAGTGTGGGCGGCTAGGACTCCAGACGGCGCGAGGGCTGCTCGCCCGTTGGATTAATCGAGGAAAATGGCCAAAAATCGGCGAAAAATAGGGCAGCACCGTCACATCCGTGACACCTTTCGTGGTCAAAAAGAGGAGTGAATCGGTCTGGACAGGGGGGGTACCCCCCGCCCAGATTTCGGACGGAAAGCAGGCCCAAAACGGTGGAGTTACCGTCTGGGAAGTGGGGTTCGCGTTAACTATGTCACGCTTTTCTCACGCAAACTCGGCAAAAGTCGTCTGAAGCGTCCAGAACTGTCCCTAAAGTACTTATGGGAAGTCACCCATTCTCTCAAGTATTTTCATCATTCATCCTACTGCACCCAGATGGACAGCATCTTCCCTCACTTATATCTGGTCCCTGCTGTTCCGCGGTGTGAGTGCATAATGGGGTAGACATGGACTCATCTTCAGCCGCTGGAGGCGGAGTGATGGCGGGCATGATGGCGGGAGTGATGGCGAAGACGAGGAGGAGCACCTAGCGGCCCTTGAGGGAAAGCGCCGAGGGCAGAAGGTCAGCGTAGGTCAGCGCCTACGAGGGCGGTGTTGCGTGGTGGCTTTGTCTCACAAGTGGTATGATGTTAATATACACCAAAAATAGTAAGCTTAGGTAGCCTAACGGCTACCCGCGTCATTAGTTTCGTGGATGCTCTGGGTTCGAACCCGTGTTGTTTCACATTTTTGGGGGATTTGTCATCAATTTCTCGCAAAAAAGTAAATATTGCACGGGCGCTAAACGGTAGGTCAACCGTAGGTAAAGGCCCCTTAGATAATTAGTTGGCTGGGTCACCCAGCCAACTGAAGCTTCTGCGAGCCGGGCTGAACGGCAGCTACGTAGGAACCATATATTTCTTGTGAGTAAGCTGCTGCGACGGTGCCGCTCTCATGAGCGCTGAGGACAGAGTGTAGCATCCTGCTTGTCTTGAACATTACCTAGATCGTGACTCAGATGGGGTACGTTTGGCCTGTCGAATCCAGCGCGTTCCCATGCTCACTCCCTTGCGCCCCAGATTGCTTCCCCGATATCTGCGCTTGTAGCCTTGGTCGTACGCCCTCTATCCTTCCCTAAAATATGAGAACAGATGACATTGGTTTTCCACAGCCTCTCCTCCTCATCTCGAGATTCATTTTGAACGCGAGCCGTGCATCAGAGCGGTGCGTTGGACTCGGACTGCGAGGTCTCCCACTTTCCGCACCAGGCTTCCGCGTGCCGCAGAGCGTCGTCGGAAACTCGGGCGAGTCGCTAGGCGTGGATGAAGACAAGGACACAAATGGGGAGGTGGGTTGGCATGCAAGGGACGCAGACAAGGCACTTCCAGATATCATTGAACGGGAATGATCGTTAGCACAAGAATATATAGAGAGAGCTCCTTCCCTCGGAGATCAGGCTCGACGGTCCGTCTAGGGAGTCGTCGCCATTCCCTCGAAACACTACGATACACTGACACTTCAACCTGTCGATCTGTGAGCTCTTCAATGAAGCATATATACGGTATTTTTCTGGTTATCATAGTTGTTACATCTGAGGCAACGTCAGAACCCATGGCTACCGTGGTGTAATTATTACCACCGCAGACGTACCACAAATTAGACGGGGCTCATAGCATTACACGATGTTTGACGATTCGGCACATTTGATAGACGTGGGGGTGGCCTGTACGCTGGTCACAGACTCATATGTGGCACGTTCACCCGTCAAAGAGGGTACTAATGGACTCGCAGGGGGATCCGAGAATGCGGATCTCCATGCAGGTGGCAGTTGCTCTGCTTGGCTTTCGCGGATATTCATCGTGAAGCGAACCGCTAGCATTAGGGGCTGCTCGAAATCGATTAGAACAGGTAATCGGAAATACGTGTGGCAGCGCACCACAGAGGTTAGCAGAGGGTTGAGAATTTCGCCTGCAGTCACAGAGCCCTTGCTGGGAGTCAGTATCATGAGATATTGCTCACGGGATATACCGACGTACGTCGAATATGGCCAATTGTGACACATTGATGATGAGAATAGCCCTGTGACAATACGTTAGGCTGGGTTGGACCGCTGTTTTGGTTTTGTGAACATACAAGAAATAAATGGATCCTGTATGACGACGGTCAGCATGTACTACTTCTTAATAGCATGCGAGGTATGACCTACCGTCTCGCAGGAAGCACTCGTAGAGAAGCGCTGTTCTAGTCAAGCTCATGCCATCTCGTTTTGCCTCCCGCCACTTCTTGTAAATCTTGTACCAGGTCAGCCCTACAACGGCAGAATCTCGGCACAGGAGCGAGAAGCATGTAACGTAGGCCCCTTGCAGACGTTCAAGGTCATTCGAGACGCGCCCAATGTCAGCGTAACAACCCACCTCTACAAGTGCTGATCAGTTTCGGAACGGATTATAGAGGCAGAAAGGGGTTGGGCTCACATGGTATAATTTCGTTCGAAGTGTTCGGTTGACCGGACCCATGTCTTGACGCATCCCGGTACATGAGGCTCGTACGTACGACGGTATCCTGAGACCGCAACCTACTGTGCGTTGAATCCTATGTCGGGTCATATTCTTGAGCGGGCGACTTACAGCGTTGCTGGCGACCGGCACGAAGCCCAGCACACCACATATAATCGGGACTGCCAAGTTGCGATCGCACAACGCCCATATCCTCGAGGCGATCAGATCTGGCGCCGCCCGCGTTCAGCGCTACGCCTTGGGAAAGTGTGCGGCGGGAGCGTACAGTCAAGCAGAGCCCATCCGACCAATTGGGAGATGGCGGAAATCCAGAAGGCAACAACGCAGCTTCACAGAAGCGCATTCATTAGCATGAGAACCGGCTACGCGTTTCGAGGCCGACCCTTACCTCTGCCACGTGCGAGAAGGGACCAAGTCACGGCTCGGTCAGCTGGATCGAAAAGTAGAGGGTGCCAGAACTCGCCCACCTGGAGCGACGTACGCAGGACCTGGGCGAGATATCCCGCGGCTTCGCAGAGCAGAACCCACCGCGCAATTAAGAAGACGATGGTGATGGAGGTCCTGCGCCACTTCCATACTGTGCGGTACTCCTTGAGGATCGTGACGGCGTAGTCGTACGCGATGAGCACTAATGAGGTATTGTGAGTCGCGGTGACACTCCGGGACGCGAGGATGCATACCAGTCGCCGCGACGAGGACGTACGCACTGTGCAGCGGGCACCGTGAGGCCCGGCTGACGACCAGAGGACGATAAGAAGACTAACCACTGCGTCTGCGTTTCAATGAGCGAGAAGCTTGGTGTGGACTCCATGGTGAGTGGATGCCGGCCCCAAAGCCGCAGCGCAGGCGATTTATAGGTATGAGACGGGAGACGCAGGGGCGCACATATAGTCCTAGGCGATGCGCGACCCGCCGCATGCAGGACAGGCGCAGAGCCAGTCCTGTGGTTCCGCGAATCTACGACGGCAACTTCGACGACGCCGCCGACGCTCAGCAGGCAGTGCGATCGCGCATGCAGGGCCCTTCTCTCGTGCGCCATCCTGGACAACACAGCTCCGGCGAGATCGCGCTGGACCGCCTTGTGCCCGGATTGGGACTAGATTCCCCGCGCATTTTTCAGCGAGCGTGCCTGGCGGCGGCCGGAGCGCCGTGCGCGAAGGTTACGGTGCACCCTCGGTGGCTTTGCGCCTGGCACTTTGCATGCTAGCACCAGCGGCAGGTCCTGCGAAGTCTATTAGACACAGGCTGTGCATGACTTTGTTCCTTCAGTAGATGACTTTCCCCAAGCCCGAGGAGATTTCGAGGGCCAAGCAAGCACAGAATAATATGCCTGCCGCGCCCAAACCTGACCGAGCTCAAAATATTCGAACCCGCTCTCACATTAGAAACGGAAAGGGTCCGTCCTGCTCGCTGCCGGGCGTACGGAGGTCCTGTGTCAGATCCTTCAGATGCTCACCCTGTGTCTCTAGTCTCATGGAAAGTCACCCATTGACGGCCTTGTCTGCGCAAGGGCGAACAGTCCCAAAAACGCGTCCCAGAGTGCGCCACTGGGATGTGCTGGAATTCGTGCCCTTGCAGGCCTGTGTGGCGGGACCGGATATCCAAAGCTCGAGACGTCTCGGCAATTGAAGCCCTTATGTCCGGGGCGCGTGTGTCTGGGAGTCAGGATTGGATATCGCTCGATGGCACTGGGACATAGTTGTCATCTGGGAAGAAAGGGAAGACACGGAGTAATGAGTACGGCATCTCACACAGCAGCTGACATTGGCGGTATTACACCCGCTTTCCTAGTAACACACGCGCTAAACTTAACCCAGTAGTCAGTGCGAGAACTAATTCAAGGTACTTGTCGCACCTCCAACAGTGAGACAATGTCTTCAGGATGGTATCCAGACGCCTTGCCACTCACTTCTTGTGACCCGCATTAAACTGTCTCAGCTTGCACAGACACGAAGCTTGGAAGTATGTATAAATTATAGCGTTGGCGATTATTCCTCTAGTAATGTCATAGATGTTGAATGGATAGATTTTGAAACAGGTCCGTGACGTGCTCAAGCCGGCCGGCAGCAGTTTCCGAGCCTCTCCGCTTGTCGAGCCCATTGACTATGACGGCGGCTGGAAACGCGGGCCGTTCAGCATCCAGGGTCAGCGCAACAGGTAGAGGGAAACGCACCAGTCATCAGGGACGAGATGCCGAGCATGACTGCACTGGCCGTCAGCACCTTGTCCCGCGCGGACGACACGCCGGTGAGCAGCGACACGACGACGAAGATGTTGAGCGGGACCCGGAACAGCGACGAGAGCTACATTGCGCGACTTAGTACAGCAGCACTTGTACGACAGGCGCACACTCACCGTCGCGCGGTGCTCGTTCGAGATGAGGCTCCCGCGGAGCATGCCCTGCACGGGTAGTACATCCCGACACACGCCTCGAACGCACAGAACGCCCAGAAGCGCACATGCTCGTCGTGGCGGCACGCGATCGTAACCGCGAACGCGAGCGCGCTCGCGGCGCACACGAGCGAGCTGAGCTTCGCGTGGAGCACGAGCGGCTCCTCGCTGCCGCCGCCACCGTCCGCGTTGCGCGCGTTGCGCGCGTACAGCGCGGTGACGCTCGTGTACAGCAGCGAGCCGAGCATCATCGCGACCATGAAGCACGAGAAGATGTACCCGAGCGGCAGCGGCGCGAGCGAGCCCGCGGACTCTTGCAGCGACGGCACCCAGAGGAAGACGAACAGGTACATCGAGCCTCGAAGCACGTCTGCGTGAGCCCGATCACGAGCAGGTGCGGGTCTGGCCGGCGTCAGTGCATGTGTGTGCGGGCGGGGGCGGCGGGCGGCTCACCGTGGCGGACGATGTCCCACGCCTGCGCGAGGCGCCGCGCCTGGAAGAAGCTGCCCGCGTTGTCGTGTGCGGCCTCGGGGCTGCCGTAGTTCTCGGCCCAGCTGCCCTGGATGACGGCGTACGCGAGCACGAGCAGCAGGCCGCTCGCGACGAACGGCGACGCGTACGAGTCGCTCCAGCTGACGAGCTTGTTGCTGACGACGCCCGCGCCCGTCGCGACGAAGCCGTTCAGCAGTGTTGCGCGCCCAAGGATCGCTGACAGGTCCGCCTGCGGTAGCGCCAGGTTGTGCGACGACGAGATCAACCAGGACTCGAATGCTGAGTAGAGGATCGAGGTTGAGATGCCGCCAGCAGGCGCCCGAAAAGCAGGACGGGCAGGATAGGTACCATGATGCAGAGGCATGCGAGTGCGTAGGTGACGCAGAAGACCTGGCACAGTCTCTTGCGCCCGCTGGAGAGAAAGTGATGTCAGCGTCATTGGAGGCGGTGGTATACAACGTAGTGAGCGAAGACGTGTGCAACGATCAATCAATCCAGCCTCGTGTGAAGAACATCATTGCATTCGAGCAGCGTTCAGATCGCGTGGAAGGCTCACTGCAAGGATGGCAGGGAGCGGGACAGTATGAAGGGCGCATCGCTTTGCTAAGCTGCCACCTGGCAGAGTTGCTTGATCAGCGAGAGCGCAGGTATCCGACGCGTAGTGCTATTCCCGACGCGCTCGGGAAAGAGGATGAGATGTCCACGGCGGCGCGAGACCGTCAGAGAAACAGCGGGCACATGTTACCGCCAGCGCACGTTCTGGACGCGCGTCACGCAGCTTTGTCAACGAGCTTGTGTTCGAGGCCATAGGCGAGGCGCATGGGAAGACGCG
The DNA here is from genome assembly GCA_001910725.1 of Phanerodontia chrysosporium. Taxonomy (NCBI): domain Eukaryota; kingdom Fungi; phylum Basidiomycota; class Agaricomycetes; order Polyporales; family Phanerochaetaceae; genus Phanerodontia; species Phanerodontia chrysosporium. Next base: position 630,778 of record MJGA01000002.1, read on the forward strand.
GCGTGTGGCATTCCGAAGGGGCAGATGTCGCTTTCGAAGCGCACAAGCGCGATGGTGCGACGGGCGTGGCAGCGAGAACGCGCACTCACTAGGTGTCAGCCCATGCCCCCACCAAGGGGGCGGTAATGCCGGCGGTCATGAAGCCAGTGACGAAGAGCAGCGCGACGAGCCTCTCCGGGAACGCGTACTGCTCCTTGTAGAGCGAGTAGATGTACGGGCCTTGTAGCCAGTCGGCACCTGGGCCGCATTGAGTGCCATGCGACGTTCGCGAGGAGGACACGACTCTCACCCATGACGATGCCATACACGGTGAGGTACTGCCTAGCGAGCCTCCATCGCGCGTTGCTGGAATTGCTCAGCAAGCCGTCTCGTTCTCCCGCAGTCTTTTGTTTACGCTTTGCGAGGAAGTGGTCGACAAGGAGCCAGAGGAGACATGCTGAGGCAAAGTAGACGAGCTGTAGCTCGTAGAAGGAGGGCATTCGGAGGTAGGAGAGAGGGACGTGAGTGCCCTAGCAACTCTGGAGGGCTTTATACGAGTGCCTGGGTGAGGGAACAGCCCGACCCGGAGCCCCACTGCCCTCGATCACGGGCGGCTATCAGCAGTCCGCGCACGCTGCCGGCGGGATCGACGAGAGGCGCATCAGACGAGCGGCTGCTCTCATCCCGTACCGACGAGTCCTCCCGTTCCATACAAAAAGGCCTCGACCCGCCTCTCCTTGCCCATCAGACACCATGCCTTCCCTCGCTTATACCAACATTGACGACATTCCAAAGGTGCTCATCATCACTTCGATGCACACAGCCCGTGCTCAGCTCCTCCAGATCCATGCAGACCTCAAGCAGAGCTTTCGCAGCGGCAAGACTCGCCCCATAGCCTACCGCAAGGAGCAGCTCGCTCAGCTCGCATGGATGCTCAAGACAACAACGAACGTTTTGCCGAGGCCCTCCATATTGACCTCGGCAGGCCGCCCATCGAGTCTGACTTGTGCGTCTCCACAACATGGCGCCTCGTCGTCCAGAAACTGACCCACAACCAGGCTCGACCTCCATGCGACCCTCGCCGAAGCCACCGACGCGTACAACAACGTAGAAAAATGGGCAAAGACCGAGAAAGCGTAAGCACCCACCAGCGACTCGCATCCTCTCCTGCTCAACCGCTCGCAGCCGTTGGTCCTTCCATTGGTTCGCGATGGGCCCCGCCATTCGCAAGGAGCCCAAGGGCGTCGTGCTCATCATCTCGCCGTTCAACTTCCCGCTCTTTCTCCTTCTAGGCCACCTCGTGTGTATCCTCTCCGGCTCTCACGTCTCCGGTGTCCTGATAACACATGGTGCTTTCCAGGCTAGCGCGCTCGCCGCCGGCAATACCGTCGTGCTGAAGCCCTCCGAGCTCGTTCCGGCGACTAGCCAGCTCGTCGCTGAGCTCATCCCCAAGTATCTCGACCCGGACGTCGTCCGCGTCGTGAACGGCGATGTGCCGGTTGTCACCCAGGCACGCACCATTCCCTTTTCGGACGGCCGCAGGCTGATAGTCTCTCCAGCTGCTTGAGCTCCCCTGGGACCACAGTGAGCCCTCCCTCTGACACCATGCCTTCTCTGTCCTAACTCCGCACCGCAGTTCTGTATACAGGTTCGCTTTCCGCGTAGTCTCCCGTGTCGCCAGCCAGGTTGAATCTGCGCTTAGGCAATGCACGTGTGGCCAAGATTATCTGCGCGCCGCCGCCAAGCACCTCACCCCAGTGACTACAGAGGTGCGCCGCCGTCACGCTGATCACTTTAACTCTAACTCTCGCCGTCACGTCGACCCAGCTCGGAGGTGCGTCACACAGGATTCTACGTTGCGGCCTGATACTGAACAACACGTGCAGGCAAGTCGCCGGTCTTCATCGATCCCAAGTGCGATATGAAGCTCGCGGCGCGGCGCCTGCTTTGGGGCAAGATCGCGAACGCGGGCCAGGTGTGCGTCGCCCCGGATTACGTGCTCGTCCCGCGCGAGGCGCAGGACGCGTTCGTGAACGCGCTCGTCGAGACGTACGCCGCAATGACACCCTCTCCCGCCGTACACTGACGCCCGCCCCAGGTACAAGTCGTTCTACCCCGAGGACCCCGCGACGTCGGATTCGTACTCGCGCATCGTGTCGCAGGCGCACACGACACGCATCAAGCGCCTCATCGACGGCACGCGCGGCACGATAGTCGTCGGCGGCGCGGTCGACGTCGAGAAGCGCTACGTCGCGCCGACCGTCATCCGCGACGTGCCCGTAGACGACACGACGATGGAAGAGTGCGTTGCCTGCCCCGGTTCCGCGTGTGATGAGGCCTGTGCTGACGCGCGGTGCAGGGAGATCTTCGGGCCCGTGCTGCCGATCATTCCGGTGAAGGATATTGACGAGGGGATTGAGATTGTCAATGCACGGTGCGCATTATATGCCTGCGGTTCGCGCTTTCTCGCGCTGACGGCGTGCGCACAGCGACTATCCGCTCTCGCTCTACGTCTTCTCGCAGGACAAGGCGCTCAAGGAGAAGATCTTCAGCTGCACGCAGAGCGGCGCTGCGCTCGCAAACGAAGTGCTCGTGCATGTTGGAGGTCTGCCTTACCTCCCCGTCCTGCTCTGTGCCCATCTGACACACCTCTCAGTGACTGGCCTGCCCTTCGGTGGCATTGGCCCGAGCGGCTGTGCGTCCACCATTTTCTCAATAGCCCGCACGCTGAGCACATGCTGACGAGGCCCACACAGCGGGATACCTGACGGGCAAACACGGCTTCGACGCGTTCACGCACCTGCGCGCGACGATCGACAGCCCGGGCTGGGTCGACGCGCTCATGAAGGGGCGCTATCCACCCTACACGGTGCGTCCCACGCTTCCTCTCTCGGCCCCCCCAGCGCCCGTCCTTCCGGCATCACAACACGCTGACGGAGAGACTGCACAGCCCGAGAAGGCCGCGGCTATGCGCCGCGTGCTCAAAATCAGCTTGCCGCCGCGCCCTGGCGCGCCCGCGCGCACCCCGAAGAGGTGGGCGCTCTGGCTGCTGCTCGCCCTCGCGGGCGCCGTCTCCGCTGTGCTCATGCGCCGTGCCGGCAGTGTGTGAGCGGGATCCATGGTCTGTCTATTGCTTATCTCTGTGTTCCTTAGTTGTTTGTGCTCGTGTTTGTGCTTAATTTCTTGTCCTTCTATCGTCTTGTTTGTTGGCGATTACTTCGTTTGCTTTTGCTTGGTCGTAGTGTCTTCTTCTTTTCGTCTGCTTTTTTTTGCTCTGGATATGTTCTGCTCGCCTCTCCCTGGAATGTGGATGGAAGGTCCGTAATCGTAATATACAGCCTCTCATAGAGTACCAAGACAAATACACGCGTCTATGGCGTAGTCTGCTCGTGCTTCCTTGAGTGCATACACTTCATTCGAGTTTGAAGATGCTTACTCATGCGGGTCGCAGTACTTGTTGTCCGTACGCTCGTGATACATTCTCTCTTTCTGCAGTTGAGCTTCTGCTCTTCTGTGTTTTGCGTGCACATTTTCGAAGGCTTCGTATATATGCTCTCGGTAGACTGTAGCTTCATGTTTTCAGCATTTGCGGCAGTGCTGTAGCTGAGGCGATCTAGCAACGACCTCCACTCGCCGATGACGGACTCCGAGTCGCTACGCTCAGGGACCCCGCGGACCCCTTAGCGCTGTCTGGCGATTCAGCTCAGCGTAGGGTACGATGAATTCGGGATATGGGCTGAACCGTCTGCAACTATTTGCATGAACGCAATATTCCCAGTTCCCGGCCCTCAAGATCTCAAGCTCAAGCTCAAGCTCTACAGGCATGATTCGAATTGCGCAAACGCAGTATGAGTTGGCAAGGCGCGCTGGAGCTCGAAAGTGGGAATAATGGCGAGGTCGTGTGTATGCCCCTCGCCGTTTTATTCTTCGTCGTGAGACGGCCAGACCCGGCCCAAGAGTCAGGACGAGTGACGCAGCTCGCGCGATCCCGCTCCGAGGGACAACTCTTCGCATGACGTCGCTGACAGCCCACCCTTCGATCCCCGCCCGCGATCGTGTTCAACAAGCCCGTCCCGTGACCTCGTCGCGTCGACGCGTCAGCCTCCCCCCGTAGACGTATAAATATCAGGCCGTCCCGAGCTTCTCTCCCCCCAACACCGCGCTCGCCGACCACTCACTACCCCCTTCGCCAGGCCATGCGACCTCTCTCTACTCTTGGACCGGCACCGACAGCAGGAGCTGTGCGGGGACTGCTAGATCCCAGCCGCCCCTCCGACGACGTGCACGACGGCGACGGGAACTCCCTGGCCCTGCTGGGTTGAGGTCCTTGTCGCTGTCGAGCGCGACGTCCGAGGGGATGCCCGCACAGGCCTGTCGGTGGCACTGGGCCCGTTGAAAGCGCCGCTTCCAATGGTGAGCTCGAGCTCCTTTGGCGCACGTACGAGTCTGCTGACGATGTTGGACAGTCGGACGCGCCGCGACGCACAAAGCGCGTGAAGAAACGCTCGTTCTCACCTGCCGCCGCTGCCAAGTAAGTAGCCTGTTCTCGCACCGTTCGGGCCAGTGACCGTCCAAACAGACCATGGCCATACACTGGCACGTAAGCTCCAACCACATCCGCACTAACTCGGGTGGGCGGCTGGCGTCGGGAAGCGAAAGGTCAAAGGAAGGCAGCATCGCGTGAGTCCATTCGCTCCGCCTCGAAGTCCACGAGAGTTGACACCTGGCGTAGTGCTCAGGTCGTCGATAAACCCCGCGCCAAGGATGTTGTTCGGGAACTGGAACGTCCCACGCGAGACGATCCCCGAACCTCCTGGCTGCGCTGCGACTACTTCCAGCCCGACTTCTCTTCACGGCAGGGTTATCAGGATGCAAAAGGCTAGAATTGGTGCGAAGAGGAGGTTGTTAGCCGACCAAGAAGGCGCCGCGTTGTGTAGTGGGGATCAGAGCTGTGCACCATCACGTATAATGCTCCACGAACATTACTACAACTCTTGGCTGCGAGTAATCAGACGACAGAGTATCCCAGCGACTTGCAACAAGACATGATAGTCCTCGATGGACATGTCCCATTACACGGAGGAACAGGACAGGGTACATGCTGAAGCGGCAGTTGCAAGCAGTTTGTTCGCGGACTTGATCAAGAGCGCCAGAGGAAGAGCTGGCGTGTTAGTCGTATGAGCATTCGTGAATGAGACCATGAGTGTATTGCTCACAAAGCCCCGCAAAATATGTTAGCGTGCTAGAATGCTCGCACGTCAGGAAGGATGGTCTGTTTAGAGCCTACTTGAGCTTACCGCAAATCTCCCTGAGCTTCGGTTGTCTGATTGAAGTAGATGTAGTTGAAAGCCAGCCGTAGAGCGACACTGACAGATACCACTTAACAACAAATCTGATCGTTCCTCGCGAGTGCAGTGGGGCTTACTATCCGCCAGCAAACATGTTCAGTGTCTTATGGGGAAGATTTGCGATGTGTCCGGCTAGCTTGAACAGAATGAGCAAGCTGCGGTTTTGGACTGTGCAATGGTACTTACTACAGCCGCAAACCAGATGGGCAGGTTCTCCATGCCGTTCTATCCGCGTGTCAGTTCACCGTTTACTGATATGGCAGAGTATAGTCACCATATGAGCTCCCGCCATCCGGGCCAACCGGTTGCGCGTAGCCTCGTCCAGCTGATGGGGATCCTTGAGGAGCTCCATGTTCTCACGGGGCTGGACCCTGTGCGACGAGTAATGTCATTTGGAGTCAAGAAGGTGAGGTGAAGACGTGTTGTCTCTCACTTGCTGTATCCACGCATATTCTTCATGACGAGGAACTATGGACAAAGATCAATATCGCGGCATGTATGCGGGATCCTAAAGGAAACCCCACCCTGGCGAAGTTGGGATAGAATGCGGTGGCCCATACTACAGGGAGCGAGTAAAGGGCGAGTCCTGGGGTGTTCAAGCTGATAGCCATTATGGTGGTGGAGAGCAGAGAGCAGGTCAGCATGCAGCTGTATGGCCTTCACGGCTATGAATGCCACCTCTCAAGAGCCTGCAAGACTCACCTCGGCACGATTTGAACCGCGGTTCACGCGATCGACGGAATGTCCCACGATGCTCATCGACAGCGCACGAAGCGTGTCAATGGCATTACTTTCTCTGGGCGTTGCAATCGTGCTTGCGTCTGCCTGATGAGATTATTACCACGCACGTTAACCTGTGACCAAACGGAGAAGTGAAGGACGGCGAGACGCCCATAGCGCTGAGAGCTGAAGACGCTTCGAATGTTGAGGACGAGCCAAAGTGCAAGTCAGCCGTGGCTTTGAGCACCGGCTTGCGGCCATGACGAAAACCGGTTGCTACCGGGTACCAAGTTTGACGGTACCCGCCAACAGCTGAGGCGAACCAATGTATCCTGCGTTTTGAAGGAGGTGAGGAGAGTGATGAATAAATCAAGAGTCCATAAGAAGTCGTTAATTTGCAAGGTCATATGTACGGTAGTGCAGCACTAGATATATAACAATAATGCAGGGGAATGATGCAAGAGGACAGTGCAAGCGGGTGGTTCCAGAAAGCGAAGACGACAATCGGCGGAGTATGTGTATATGTCAGGAGTAGGTATCAGGACAAGGCTCGCAGGAAGGGAGGGCGGTAGAGTATTCCAGGTGTAGGGAGAGGAAGAGAGGCAGAATGATGGGATGGAAACGGGATAAAGGAGAGCGAGCGTAGGGTAGATGGTAGAGATCGAGAGGAGAAGGGGTGGTGGAACAAATCATTAGGCAGTCTAGAACAAAGGTACGAGAGTAGGCAGGTCAGATCGCCTCGCCAATCGGGCCGTACTCGCTGCTCGCGCTGTCCTGGCGGCCGAAGGTCGCGAGGCTCGGCTCACGCACGATGCGAGGTGGGGCAGCGGGCGAGACGTCCACAGACGGCACAACCGTCGGCGGTGTGGGGAAGTCGGAGAGCCCGCTCATGCGGGACGTGTCCGTGTTCGACGTCATGTAGCTCGAGCGCGTGTTCGGCGAGAGTGGCGAAAGGAGCGTTGAGCGTGGAGACGCCGCGTGCAGTCGCGGGTCGAGGAACTCGCTATCGCGCCGCACGTCGCTTGTGTCTTCCTCCTCGGGCGTGCTGTGCCCGATGAGCGAGACGTCGTGGGAGTGCCGCTGGGGCGTATGTATTATGGGCGGTGTAGATACCGCTTCTATAGCTCCGACACGGAGTAATTCTGCGATGGTATATGTCAGAAAGAGCATACAGAAGGCAAGACTGATGCAACTCACCCTGAGGTCTATCTTCGTTAACAAGCGGTGACAGCTCAAATACGCTAGACGCCCGAGACGACTCGACATCCTCGGGAATGTTCGTTGTCGGGGAGACGAACGAGGTGTCGATGGGCAGGCGGACGGGCGAGTCGTACCCACTGTGGGTGTTAGTCGAGCTTGACCGCGACCTGAAGCGCGCCAGAACAATATTTGGCGGCTCGTCGCGGACGTCATCAGGGCGAGGGCCTCTGAGCCCACCGTGGCGCCTGCCCCACATGCGAGGCTCGTCCGACGACAGCTCCTCCGAGTCCTGCGAGCCATACGTGTTGCGCATGTCTTCAAGATCCTCGCTGAGTTGCCGCGCCAGCGTTGATAGCCCAGTGCTACGAGACTGCACATCGAAAGGGATGCTGCCACTCGGCCTGCGAGAACCCGCACTCGGTCTGTCGGACGGCCGCACCATTGACTCCGAGCTGTTGCTGTTCGACGGGCGGTAGAAGAGGTCGCGGAAGCGCTCGAGATCGTCCGTCGTATCAATTGGGCGCGGGGAAAGCGGTGGCGACGAGTCGTGGGAGCCCATGCCTGGCGAGGAGCCGGACGAGTGCGCGAGTTTGGTGCTGAGCGAAGCTTGTCCTGAACCAGTCGAGCCTCCCGTCTCTGTGCGCCGAAACGCTGGTGGGACAGCATGTTCGAGAGGCGACGAAGCGATGGTGTGGTTCGATTGTGCACCGCCCGAGTGCTCGTGTCTAGCCACTGGACGCGCGCCTGGCGCGCCATGGATGCGTACAATATCTTCGATTGCCTCCGCCTCGGGTTCTGTGGTGCGAGCACGGCGGTCAACGACATGCTCGTGCTCACCATAGTCGCTCGTACCGATTCCGCTGTCGATGCTCGTCCGACGCATCGTGCGCATGAGTGCATCGCCGAACACGAGCTCGCTCGTTCGCTTGGATGCCTCTGCGTAGGGATGGGCGGCCTCTCGGAGCCGCTCCTTGCTCTGCTTCCCGCGACGACCGTCGGAGGCGGGATCTCCGGCGAATAACGTATGTCATCGGGGGCAATTTCCCGGACATGTCCTGGCGTGAGCTCTGCATACATCGCAGTATCAGAGAGGTCAAGTCCCTGCGGTGGCGGCTTGGGACGTATCGGTGTCGCGTATGGATGTCCTTGGGCATATGGGTGCACCTGCACCGGCTGCCTGTGTCTATTGACCTGCTGCTGCTCCTCGGCAGTTCTATTGGAGTGTGTGGGGGATGAAGGACCGTAGGACTCGGGAGATTGTGAGAGCACAGGGTGTGCAAAGTAGCCAGACCCCTGGGCATAGGGGTGCGCAGGAATGCGGATTGGCTCGCGGCCCTGGTACTGCCGCGAATGATCGTCTGGCGGCGAGATTGCAATTCCCACTTCAACGGAGCCAGAGAGGCCTGACGGCGTTGGGGAGCTACCGTGCGGGTGCATCATTGCCGTAGGCGACGTAGGTGCGATAACAACGAGATGTTCACTGTCCGTGGAGCGTGCGTCCTCCGGGCGTGTCTGGTCATGGCGGATGTTACGGATGCCAGCGTGGTGAAGTACACCATCCATCGCATCCGCCTTCTCGTTCAAGGGCGTTATGATGCCTTTATCGCCCGAAGGACTCGTCAGCCCACAGAACGCTGCTGCACTGTTCGCCGTGGAGACGACAATTTTAAATGCAGACTTGCCCAGCGAGTGATTTCGCGAGTGCCCGTGTACGTGGCCGCCTGAGCTTGGCGGGGCCTCGTCCGATCGCGCTGTGGATACAGTGTTGCCAACTGAGTTCGAGTGAGCGTGCGAGCGCATAGTTCGGGAGCCAGTGCCCGAGCGCGAAAATGGCCGCGAGGCAATGGATTGGAATGTACCATGAGCGGTAGCCGACTGCGTCTGTGACTGTGAATGCGTGTGGTGGCTGGCCTTGGATACGGATGCACTGTGAACGTGAATTGTAGGCGGCCGCGTCTGGTTGCCTAGCAATGTTTTCTCCGCAAGCGCCTCGAAAGCCTTGCGTTCGCCCGACCGGCTTCGTGCGTGTGACCTTGTGCGGGGCGCACCGATGGATTTTGACCGTGCACGCGCGACATTGTTTGCACGCTTGTCTAGGTAGGACTTGCCCGCCTCTGCCTGCCATGCCTTGCGTTCTTCTTCCAGCTGTCTACCTTGTTCCAACACCCTGTAGAGACCATGAGCCACGATAAATAAGCCATCACCGTCAGAACTTACTTGGCAAGAGAAGGTACTGGGCTAGGAATCGCAAGGTCGTCCCATGCCCAGCTTTTCGGCCGCGGTGGCCTAGGGTTCCTACTCGTACTCGCCTCCGGCTCTGCGTCTGGCTCCGGCTCGGGCTTCGGCGGAGAGGACGCGCCGATTCTGCTCATGGACCTCGCCCTCACTATTGCAGCATGCTGTGCCGCAGGACCAGGCCGTGGCTGTATGCTCTCATCCGAGTTGCCGGGAAGTACGGGACTCGGCGGCGGGCTGACGATGCGCCCGCTGCCGCCACCCTCGGGTGATTCGACGAGCCTGAGTGCAAAGCGCGGCCGCGGCAAGATGATCGCGTCGCACCACGACTCAGCCGCAAGCCATCGCTGCCTGCCCTTGAGATTTGGTGCGGACATGCTTGCCTTCAATAGCGAGTTGCGAGGAGAAGGCTTGAGGTAGGCAGGAACCTTAGCGCCGCGCGCTTCCAAGAAGTTGATGCGAGGCACGACGAGACGGCCCTTGCCCTTGTCAACAACCGGCGGTGCGCTCTGTGGCTCGGCTGTCTCGGGCTGTGGGAACGGGTACGCATATGGATGAGACCGCATAGAGGTGTCTTCCGTAGCAGGACCGTTTTCGCGACCGGGCGTCACGAGCAGTGTCGAGTAGTATGAGTTGTAGTACTCATCCTCGTGAGACATTCGTCCCCGTGTGGCGTCGGGCAGGGTCGTGTTGGCGCGCGCGCGGCCTATGGTAGCTCGAGGCGTGGCGGTGGGCAGCGGATGTTCCGCATGGGATCGCGCCCGCTCGCGCGCAAGGTTGTCCGCGGAGGCCGACATGCGAAGGCTTTTCCTCCGACCAAATGTGAAGATGCTCGCAAGGCTTGCTCGACGGGACGATGGAGTTGAGGTGTCGCGCTGTTCGGGAGCTTCAGGAAACGTGTGCGTAGCAGTACGCTCGACTGGCGTCGGGGTGCCGCCTACACCGCCCAGCTGATCAACATTGACGAAGGACATGGTCGGACCCCGCGGCTGGGGGTTCTGGCGGAGGTATGGGGCGCGGGCGTTCGTGTTCCTTCTGCTGTCTGCAGCTCCGGTAGACCGAGTCTGTCTCGAGGCGTTCGAGATGGCTCGGCTGCGAGACCTGTCTTGTTCAGGTGCGCTCGCTGCGTGCGACTGCCTTGCGTCACACCTCGACGTGCCCTGCCCCCTGCCGCCGCTATCCTCTTCCTCCGATAGCACCTCGTGCAGCATCTCTCCCCAGCTGTCTCGGCTGTCGGAATCATGGTTGCTCTTCGGCGGCTGTTCGATGGGTCCGTTGTAGGGTATGTACCAGTCGTCGTCTGGCTGTTCGTCCTTCCTGGGCGGCAATGGCAACGAGCCTTGCTTTGAGGGGCCGGCTTTGGATGTGAAAATCCCGAGACGAGACATGCGAGAAGGCGAACTGTGAACGGCCATTCATGTGCCTGAGCGAAGACTAAGGAGTGTGTGATTGATTATCGAGGTAGAAGAGGTATCTCTGGTTGTGAATTGGTCATCAGCGTCTCAGATACAAGTAAGACCTTCGAGAATGCGTACATGACATTATACGCCACGACGAGAGGAAGGGAGGAAGAGGATGGCAGGTGCCCTGTTGACGATGAGCTCAGGCTCGAAACCAGGACTTTTGCCACGTGGCCATCAGATGCTTTCCGCTTATGGCATCTCCCTTCACGGTTCTGCTTTCGTACGCGTCCCACCAATCGCCTTGCACGCCTTGCCTACGCCTTGCCTATCGACCAGTGGAGAGAATATGCGCTAGACACGCGACTGAGGCCAAGCCCAAGACCATGGACACGCAAATCATGGCCGTTTCTTGACCGTGCTGTCAATATGCACGGTCACTTCGCCGATCGCGTGAACTCCGTCATTGCCGTCCCGCTTCTGGCACAACTCTTCAAAGGTAAGATAAATGGAGGGCCAACGTACGAAGCCATTCTCATCCTCGCTTTTTTCTCACTACCATGACCCTCAGCTTCAGCACCCCCGGCCTCGCCCTCTACTCTATCCCCGCCGTATGGGCTACCGCTTTCTACCCTCATTTCGCCAAGGTAAGGGTCCTCCAAGCACTGAAAACCTCCGAGTTTGAAATTGCTTTGCCTACAGGTTCTCGCCATGAAGAACCTGCGAGGGTATAACAAGTGAGGAAACATTTTCGTCCCTTGCCCACGCCCTCGCTTATGGCTCAATGCGGCGCTGCGCAGCGTCAAGCCACGGGACAACACTGAGCTTCTCAAGGATTCACAGCAGCTCGACGAGGCTACGCGCAGTCGTCTTGCCCGAATGACAGGAGCTCATCAGGTCCATTGTCTTCCCCTCTGCTCTCGAAATCATGTATCAAAGGCTGACATGTACTGACAGAACGGCATGGAGAATTTGCCCATCTGGTTCGCGGCTGTCGTAAGTATATGTATGCGCGTCTCAAAGCGTACCTTGCTCATCACGTCACGGGTTTTAGCTCGCTGGACACATAGCAGGTCTCTCCCATGAGACTTTGAACACGTTCGCCGCTGGATAGTCAGTGCGGCTTACGAGAAACGATTCTGTCACTCGACGTTCTCTTCCAGTGTCATTCTGCGGCTCGTCTACAACTACATCTATTTCAACCAAACTACCGAGACCCAGGGGGCGATCCGGTGAGTGCATACCCTACATATTCGGATATGACGAACTATGCTAATGTCCGACATGCGCCTCAGAACCCTGACCTATTTCGCTGGGCTCTGTAAGCCTTCATACCACACGATCCCTCGAACGAGGACTAACGTCCGACTTCTTAGCCCTGCCCTTGACGCTGCTGGTCAAGTCCGCGAACAAACTGCTTGCGACCGCCGTTTGAGCCTCCAGCAGGGTTCTCCGGGGTTTCTTTCATGTAAAGTAACTTGTCTTTCAGAATCAGGACGTCTGGTGTATGCATGTTGCGAAACGCCTCGACATTGGAAACATTCGAGCTCAAAAGTCACAAGTAGACACGTGTCGCAGGGTGTATTCGCGGAACATTATATGTGATGGTGCAGGTATGATCTCCACTACACAACGCGGCACCCTTCTTGGTCGGCTAACAACCTCCTCTTCGCACCAATTCTAGCCTTTGCATCCTGATGACCCTGCCGTGAAGAGAAGTCGGACTGGAAGTAGTCGCAGCGCAGCCAGGAGGTTCGGGGGTCGTCTCGCGTGGGACGTTCCAGTTCCCGAACAACATCCTTGGCGCGGGGTTTATCGACGACCTGAGCACTACGCCAGGTGTCAACTCTCGTGGACTTCGAGGCGGAGCGAATGGACTCACGCGATGCTGCCTTCCTTTGACCTTTCGCTTCCCGACGCCAGCCGCCCACCCGAGTTAGTGCGGATGTGGTTGGAGCTTACGTGCCAGTGTATGGCCATGGTCTGTTTGGACGGTCACTGGCCCGAACGGTGCGAGAACAGGCTGCTTACTTGGCAGCGGCGGCAGGTGGAACGAGCGTTTCTTCACGCGCTTTGTGCGTCGCGGCGCGTCCGACTGTCCAACATCGTCAGCAGACTCGTACGTGCGCCAAAGAGCTCGAGCTCACCATTGGAAGCGGCGCTTTCAACGGGCCCAGTGCCACCGACAGGCCTGTGCGGGCATCCCCTCGGACGTCGCGCTCGACAGCGACAAGGACCTCAACCCAGCAGGGCCAGGGAGTTCCCGTCGCCGTCGTGCACGTCGTCGGAGGGGCGGCTGGGATCTAGCAGTCCCCGCACAGCTCCTGCTGTCGGTGCCGGTCCAAGAGTAGAGAGAGGTCGCATGGCCTGGCGAAGGGGGTAGTGAGTGGTCGGCGAGCGCGGTGTTGGGGGGAGAGAAGCTCGGGACGGCCGATATTTATACGTGTACGGGGGAGGCTGACGCGTCGACGCGACGAGGTCACGGGACGGGCTTGTTGAACACGATCGCGGGCGGGGATCGAAGGGCGGGCTGTCAGCGACGTCATGCGAAGCGTCGTCCCTCGGGGCGGGATCGCGCGAGCTGCGTCACAGTCGACCTGGCTCTCGGGCTCGGTCTGGCGGCCTCCCGACGAAGCATAAAAAGGCGGGGTATACACGCGACCTCACCAACTCCTTCTTCCCCACCGCCATGAACGTGAACATCGGCACCCCAGGTCTCGCCCTTTATTCCCTCCCCGTCGTCTGGGCTAGCGCATTCTATCCCAACTTCGCTAGGGTATGCTACCCAGTTCCTCATTCGCGGATTTTCTGATGAACTCGAGCGCGGATTTCAGGTTCAGGTTATGAAGAAGAATATGCGTGGATACAGCAAGTGAGTGGCTGTCGGTACCTCTGACATACAATCCGCTCACGGGTTCGGCGATGTTTAGTGTCAAGCCGCGCGATAACATGAATATTCTCAAGGAGTCTCATCAGCTTGACACGGCTATGCGCGACCGCATCGCCAGGATGGTCGGAGCACATCAGGTGAGTGCATTGCCGATGGCATGAGTCGTGGATTTGCTGACCACTTGTGCGTGTTAGAATGGCATGGAGAACCTTCCCATCTGGTTTAGTGCGGTCGTGAGTGTGTTTATTCTCGTGTGAGGAGTTATTTGACATGCCCACGTTGCCAAGCTTGCTGGGTACATCGCTGGGCTCCCTCATCGCACCATGAACATGTTTGCCGCCGGATAGTAAGCGACTGACATATCATACGATGAGAATTCTGAACGCCGCTTCTCTAGTGTCGCCTTTAGGCTGCTATACAACTACATCTACTTCAACCAGACGACCGAATCTCAAGGGTTTCTCAGGTTAGTGCCCAACGTCCTCATCGCGAGTCAGACCAATATGCACATGTCTCATACGTCCAATCAGAACCCTGACCTTCTTTGCCGGACTATGTAAGTGCTCCCATGTTTTGCCTGCCATTCATAGCTTACACTTCGGCGGTATCGTCAGCTCTGCCCATGACGCTTATGATCAAATCGGCAAATAAGCTAGCCCGAAGTGCCTTCTGAGAGCTTCATTTGCGATTCTCCGCGTACAAACTCTTGGAACAGCACAAGAGCTTTGCAGGTTTGATGGCATTTACGCTCATGTTCTCGTCTCTCTCATGACCTCTGTACGTTCTTCAACTTGGCGGTGTGTAGATCCACAAATTACAAAAGATTCACTATTCATTCATAATCCAATCAGTCATCCTACTATGACGCATATAGATTCCATGTACTACGTGCTAGCTATACTCAGGGCAGCGGTGTGTGCCACTCGCTGTTACCAGACCGAGATTCCGTGTCCCTCTCCCCAACCCCTTCCGTAGCGCTCTAGGATGTCCGGGGTCCTACGCGTGCGCTTATGTAACACGCCACACGGGGTTTCCGGCTTGTCTATGGACACCCCCTTGTTATTCTATACTCGTCCCCGGTCGCAGCAGTTCCGAGGATACATACACATGTTGGTTAGCAGGTCTACTCTGTGCTCCAACATTTCCGCGTTCGCTCCTTAGATAAACTGTGCGGACACGGCGCAAGCTCGTGTCATGGGGTCAACCAGGCCGTCACAATTCGGGGCGCACACGAGCCCGTCTAACACTCGCTCTCCAATGGAGATATGAAGACATCTTTTGTCTACATCTTATGTTAAATTAGATAGACTTACTTGTAGTAGAGTAGCGAAAGTAATAGACGTATTCGCGCAGGTGAAAGACGAGTGAACGACGAGGACGACGCGGACGGCGTCCTCGAGAGTGTATTTATACTCTAGCTACATACATGTCGAGGAAGCTACAGAAAATGAGTAAAATACTAGAATATTTGCTCGCTGTCTGGAGCAGTGAGCTCACATAAGAGTGGCGGTAGACGTGTCTACGAGCAGGAGGTGCGGGCGGCTGCGCGCACGGCGCAGAGTCCTCCGCGGTGTCAGGGTGACAGGCGCGCGCCCGCCCGCGCATGTCGCGCGTCGCTTCACGCCGCTCATCCATCTTACGATGTTGGTGGTGTATGATGGTCCAGCTGCCGCCTGTGAAGGAAGGTATGACACCTCGTAGTCACCAAACTGCTGATGTTGATCTATAATGCCCAGTAGACTGCACAGTCGAGGATCATCTGCTTCCAATTACACAGAGTGCAACTACCTAAGGAAGCTGGACTCCGACAGCACATCGGACGCACGGAAGCGAAAGAATTGGATTCGCGTAGATGGCTCATTGTCTGCGTCCAACTAGGCACCGTGGCGACATCTGGGGAGATTGGAAATAAAGCTTGCCAGTCCTCTCGTGGCACGATACCGTGCTCTAGTGCGCTATTGCCCTCTTCTTTATATACCAAACATTGTGTGCTTTCTATTGACCAAGACTCGCAGGCATACCACGATGATGCTGACCACCGGTTCGCCTGGACTGGCGCTCTACTCCGTACCGGTGGTATGGTTCACCGCGTTTTATCCCTCGTTCGTCAAGGTAATGGCCCGCGTCAGTATACGGTCTACGCCTAATGATGTCTTCCACTGGCACACAGTACTTCATCATGACAACTACGATCGGATACAACAAGTATCTACCACCACAATTATCGTCAAGGCTCTTAGGCTTACATGACGTTGTCACTGTCAGTATTCAACCACGCGAAAACATCATACGCCTCAAGGAGACTCAAAAATTTGACTGGGCGACGCGCGACTGTCTCATACAGATGGTCGGCGCCCACCAGGTACTCTCTCAGCTCTGCATACTCGTCATGCACTGACAGCTATCAGAAAATGGCATGGAGAATCTCCCGCTTTGGGTCAGCGCGGTAGTATGCAACTTCTCTCAAGCAAAGATGGCGAGCACTGAAGATACTACGTTTACTTCTATTCAGTTCGCGGGATACCTCGCAGGCATCCCACACGTCACCATGAATGCGTTTGCGATCGCGCAGTGAGTGATCCACAGCATGTCACTCTCTGGTAGCTAAATCTGAAACCGGGCGCAGCGTCGCACTTCGCCTGCTATTCAATACACTCTATATTCATCAGACAACTGTGACTGTGAGCAATATTCGGTGAGTGAAAGAAGCTTGATTATTACTCTTTGCATGCTGATTTGGGGGCTTAGATCGATAGTATGGTTTGCTGCGACAGGTGGGTCTTGTACAGTAGTGTTTGATTCTCGGCATAAGCACGTCCTGAGCCGCATCTCCATAGGGCTCCCACTCGCTCTTCTCATCAAGTCTGCTCACAAAGTATCATCCTCTTAGAATGGATGGTTTGTTTGCTTAGCTATGTGTTGGGTCACCCGGATGTTATCACGTTCTACGATGACGAAGTGGGAAAGAGTTGATTCGACTCGTGAAATTCGGCACTGGGCAGTGAAGCCCGCGTGCACTGCGGGCCGGGACTCCGGAGCGCGCTTGCCCGCGCATGAGGTCATCCGAATATTTCCAGGGTATTTCCAGCTATTTTCTTGGTGTCGCACCTCCCGCACAGCCACCACACGCGCCCCCTCGAGCCAACAACCACTTCGTGTATCATCCACACATTCCCGAATGAACTTCAGAGTACATCGAACACTAATCCTTGGTATTCCGTGTCGTGACAAATGACGACGGGAACACATGCCCAGGCGCAATGATCGATAGGATCCAGCGGGGCAGCCGGTCCGCGTGCTGCCATCCAGCATTGTGAAAGGTATAAAAGCTCGCTCTGTGCATACCCACGGGCACCAAGAAACGATAAAGACACCCCAGCCATGGCCGACCAACCCAAAATCAAGCTGAACAACGGTGTCGAGATTCCCGCCATCGGGCTGGGTGAGTTGTGCAGGTACTTCTTGTGCCACTCGTGGCTGACAGACGCGCTTGAAGGTACTTGGCAGTCCAAGCCTGAAGAGGTCACGAACGCCGTAGAATACGCTTTGAAGGAGGCGGGCTACAGGCATATCGATTGCGCTTGGTGCGTCTGAGCCGTGCTTTGCTCTCACGCCATACCGACCGTTTGCAGGGCGTACGGCAACGAGAAGGAGGTTGGTGAGGGCATCCGCCGCTCTGGTGTCCCGCGTGAGGAGATCTTTGTACGTGTGCTCATGTCCTGAGCGTGGTCCCAAGGCTAATCAGTCCGTTTCGCTATCAGGTCACTAGCAAGCTCTGGAGTACACGCCACAATGAAGTCGAGAAGGCTCTCGACGAATCTCTCACGAATCTCGGTCTAGACTATCTCGACTGTATGTTGTCTTCCTTTTCTACGTGTACCAATAGTGACGCCTGTCCCTGTCAGTGTATTTGGTCCACTGGCCTGTGCATCTGAACCCCAAGGGCAACCACCCGAACATCCCTACCAGGCCGGATGGCACCCGTGACGTTGTTGAGGACTGGCACATCAAGCAGACGTGGGAGCAGATGGAGGCTGTACTGAAGAAGGGTGCGTTCACATACTTTCCGGACGCTTGTGATCCGTTCTCACCGTGCTGTCCACAGGCAAAGTGCGCGCCATCGGCGTCTCGAACTGCTCAGAGAAGATCCTTGAGCAGCTGTTGCCGCACGCCACGGTTGTGCCCGCTGTAAACCAGCTCGAGATCCATCTGTACAACCCCCAGCATGAGCTGTGCAAGTACCTGCAGGCGAAGGGCATCGTACCACAGGCGTACTCTCCGCTCGGCTCCACGGGCTCGCCGCTCCTGCAGGACGAGACCGCGGCTGCGATCGCAGAGAAGCATGGGCTGCAGACCGCGGACATTCTGCTTGGCTATATCGGTATGTCGCATTCAGCAAATTTGGACGCCCCGACGCTCACGTCAGTTTCAGTCGCCAAGGGCTACGTCGTCCTCCCCAAGTCCGTTACGCCTCCCGCATCACCGCGAACTTGAAGGGTGCCATTGCGGCATACAAGGCGCTGAGCAAGGAGGATATCGAGAAGCTTGATAGCGTCGCGGCTTCTGGCAAGCAGAAGCGGTACATCATGCCTCCATGGCGTAAGTGCTTTTGTCGTTGCACAATCATCGAGTCTTACCATCACTCTTCGCAGCTGTCGATCTCGGCTTCAGGAATTGGCCTGGGCACACGCCCTTGAACGTGCACCTGTAGACTTTAACGACTGACGACGAGAACTAGAAAATGTAACTGTATAACTACTTTGTATCTGTGATATCCGGCGATAATGATCCCTTGCTCGATTGCAAAGGATATCTCCCGAATGCCCACACCTGCCTTCGCTGATCGCGACTATATTACAGAGATACTACCGTTACAAGCACAGCTACAGCTGAGAACAAGGAATGACACAGAATACAGGCGGTGGGTGGGTATCAATGGTATCGCTTCTACTCGTCGTACTGCGTGAGCTGTCAGAGGTAGATACTATCAGTACGTAGTCATACCCTCGAATTGAAAAAAGCACTCACATCCAGCGTCAGTGTTCGTGAGCTGTTCACTTCCTGGTCCCGATA
Source organism: Phanerodontia chrysosporium (assembly GCA_001910725.1). Taxonomy (NCBI): domain Eukaryota; kingdom Fungi; phylum Basidiomycota; class Agaricomycetes; order Polyporales; family Phanerochaetaceae; genus Phanerodontia; species Phanerodontia chrysosporium. The sequence goes on from MJGA01000002.1 coordinate 649,623, forward strand.
GATGCCGACAAGCGAATTGCTACGCTCATATAGCGAGCCCTTGAGACTGATGACGATGAACTGGAACGACTCCGACGCGTGTGCACGAATGTAGTTTGCGATTTTGGCCACGTTCGTGTTGTCAAGCGCTGCATCAACCTCGTCGAGCACAAAGAACGGCGCTGGCTGGTAGCTGTGAATGGCGAAGAGCAATGCGAGCGCCGCGATCGTCTTCTCGCCACCGGACAGCTGTTCCATGTCGCGGAAGCGCTTCATTGGGGGCATCGCGTGGTACTTGATACCAGCGTTGTACGGTTCCTGCGGCAGAATTAGGGTCACCGCGGAGCTTTATTGGCGATATACTAACCTCACTATCCTCCAGACTCAAATATGCGACACCGCCCAATGGCGCAGCCTTCCCTTTAGTGAGGTCCTTGTACACTTGGTCGATACGTTCCGAAATATGGTTGTAGGCTTTGTTGAACAATTCACACCTGCAAAAAGCATAAGACCGTTGCCACGTAGAAGACTCTTCGATGAGACTTACCGCCTCTTCTTGATCTCATTGAACGCATCTCGAGCGGCCTTGGACTCCTTGCGGGCCTTCTCGGCCTCCTTCTCCGTCTCTAGAAGTTTGTTCTCCACATCATCAAGCCTAATTACGGGCGATGAGCAACACTTCCATGTAATCACGGGCAGATATATACCTCTCGAGCGCCTTGAGATTAGGTGCCATCTTTTCTATGTCGGCTGACAGTTTCGCGATTTGCTCATCGAGCTGCGCAAGCCGCTCTGAGGAGCCATCCTAGAGTGACGGTCAGCGTGCAAGTGGGAGACCCACGTCGCCAGACTTACTTCAAGGTCCTCTTCATCCAAGGAAGAGAAGTCGACCTCAATGCCGTAGTCTGATACACGCTTGACGGCTTGGCTGCCCTCCTCATCCTCGTCGATGTCCATGGCCACCTCATCCCGCAGATTCTACATAGCTGTCAGAGGCTGCGGAGTCCAGAAGCAAGCTATGAGTTACCTCTTCCATCGGGACGTTCTTGAGGTTGCCCTGGATGAGAGGCAGCTTGATTTCCTCAAGGCGACACCTCCGGTAGATCGCCGACCGCTCAAGGCCCAATTTTTCAATCTCGTCATTCTGACAAGCTAATCAGTCATCCACACCATGATAGCATGAGGCTATCCGTACCTTGCTTGCGATCTCTTTCAGCACCTGGTCAAGTGCCTTCGCCGACTTCGCTGCTTTCTTCTTCACCTGCTCTACAACCTTATTCTTTTCGTCGAGCTCCTCGTTCAGCTCCTTCAGCTCAGCTTGGAGCGACGCAATTGCCTCCTCCGCTTCACGAAGCTCCTCCTGCACGCGCTCCTTCGTTTGCTCGTGTGCCTGGAGGTGCTGCTCCTCAGCCGCAATCGTCGCGTCAAGGGTCCGCAGACGCTCCTCCGTCGTCGCGAGCTGCTCTGACTCAAATTGCACCTGGTGCGTCAGCCGCGCGATCTGCGTGTCGTATTGCAGGCGTGCCGCGCTCTCCGCCTCCGCCGCGCGCAGCTGGCGCGCCTCGAAGTCGCGGATGCTCTCGACGCCGATTTCTGCGCAAAAGTCCGCGAAGATTCCCGCCTCAGCCTCGTCGATCGCGGCCTGCAGCGCTTCAATCTGCTCGCGCAGTCGGTCGTGCTTTGACTGGGCCTCCCGGAGCGCGGGCTGCTCCTGCCGCAGCTGGCTATCGACGTGCTTGATCTCTTCCTTGATGCCGTTCAGCCGGAGCTTGCACGCGCTCTAATATCGTCATCGGTCAGCAAAGCGGAGACCGTGTAGCTGACATGAGTACTGACGAGGTCGTCTCTGGCTACAGCCAGCGCTGGCTCGAGTCGTGAAATCTCGGCGAGAAGGTTGTCATCTGCTTTGCCCCGCGGCTTGGTCTTGTTGAGTTCTTGCAAGTCGTTCAGCAGCCTGTCGCGGACACGCTGAAGGCCCTGCACATCTTTCTCTTCCCACTTCTTGCCGTTGCCATGGGTGCTTCTTCCACCGGTCATCAAGCCACTCTTGTGGATAATGGTGCCGTCCAGAGTAACAGCTAGAAAGTCCTGTCAGGCGGCCGCATAGGCTGTGGCGTCGTAGAACTCACCCTTGATCTCCTGCCCCCTTTCGAAACATACATGTCTTGCGATGTCAATCGTATCGCACACTAGAGCGTTGCCACAGGCATGATGTATGGCACGCTCGACGACAGGGTCGTACTGAATGACATCTACCGCAAGGCGGGCTCCCTTCGCGAAAGAGCGGAACTTGTCATTTATGGGCTTGGCCTGGATAGTATCGAGTGGGATAAACGTCGCTTGCCCCGCACGCTGGTTGCGCATATACTGAGAGAAGACACCCGTCAGACACATGCCCACTAGCATAAGACGATTGTACACACTTCAATGCAATCAATGGCGGTCTTCTCCTCGTCGACGACCACCGCATCAATATTGCGCCCAAGCACGGTCGAGACGGCGAGCTCGTATTTGCGCTGCGTCGGCTTGCATAAATCGACGACACGGCCGCGCACGCCGGAGAAAACCCGCTGCAGGTTTGCGAGTGTCTCCTTGAGCTTCGCCTCGCGCTCGGACTCCTTCTGGTCGACACCCGCCTGGAGCAGCTGTTGGTGAACATTGACGAGCTTCTCGTTGATCTCTTGCTCTAGTTGGCTGTGGGATGTTGTGAGTGTCAGTGAGGCGTACGGTCCAAAGGCTGAAGAAGTAGAGCGTACGTGATGCGTGTGCGCTCTGCTTGTTGGTTATCGAGCTCGGTTTTTGCGGTCTTGAGCTGTTCGTTCAGGTCCTTGACCTTCTCTTCCAGCTGCCAGCGCGGTCAGGCCATGGTGACTAGGCTAGCTAACTGTGTGCACCCACCTCGGTACGGCGACGACGGGCAGTCTCTTCCTCCTCACCGAGCTTAGCCCTCTTATTCGTCAATTGCTCGATCTTATCCTTGAGTTGTGCGAGATTCCGAGCCGCGGTCTTTTCTTCTCTTGACAAGGTCTCAATCGATTGCCGCTCGGCCACAGCGAGCACACTGGCTTGGGCTTTGCTGTATCATGCGAAGCGCATATAATTGCGTGTTTCATCAGTATCAAAGGAGCGGTCGAGTAATGGACAGTACTGACAGCCTTCGGTACTCCTCTAGGGTCTCTTCACTCAACGCAAGGTTGTTCTGACTTGCTTGTCGTGCCGACTCTGAGCGCACAGACCATATGTGAACAATCGATTGTGGCGAAGATTGGCTACGCACCTTGCGCAGCATCTGCAGCAGCCTGTGCCACCCGCAAATCTCGCCGGAGCTGGTCGAGCTTCGCACGCTGCTTCTCCGCTTCTCTTCTGACCTGCTCGGTGATTTTGCCTGCGTTGTCGCGCTTGCGTCTAGAATGTGCAATCTGGGCCTCTATCTGCACGAGCTCGGGGCGCTAGCAGTGGCGTTAGTACCAGAAAGCTTGGCTAGCGATACCACACACCTTGCCCTCTAGGGCCTTCTCAGCGCGCTTTACCCGCTTCTCCTTCTGCATGACTGCTGTGCGAGCCCGCGCCTGTTCTGCGCGTGCATGTTCAAGCTCTGAGTCGTTCTCTCGCTGTTCCTCGCGGAGATCTGCCAGGGTTTCGTTCTGCCGGCGAATGTCTTCGGCGTGGGATGTGAGAGACTGCTGGATGTGATAGAGCTTGAACAGAATACGGTGCAGAATAGCATCATCCTAGCAAAGGGTGAGCAATAGCATAGAGCGCAAGATTATCATGACCCACCCTGTCCTGGCAGAGATCCTCGAACCTCTTCGCCTCGTCCTTCTGCTCTTTATACTGCTTGATCTCCCCAGCGATGCCACGCCGCTTCGTGAAATTGAAGGTTGCGTTTTCTGTGGCTCGCTCCTGTTCCTGCTTCGCTCGTTCATATTCAGGCGCAAGCTCGAGCGAGCCGCTGATCTGGTCGATGAGGCGTGAGAGCTCCTTGGGCGACTGCGATGCGACGGCCTCGACATCGCCCTGGAACACGAGGAAGTTCTTGGCTTTGACGAGAATCTTGAGCGAAATAAGCTGCTCGTTGTATGCTGTGTATGTCACGACCTTGCCATTCAATCTGTACTCAGAAGCACCTGTGGTCGAGATCCTAGTTCCAATGTTAGGCTTGGCCGCTCGGGCCAGTCTCGCGGGACTCACGTTCGCTGGAACTGCCATTCCTTTCCCGCCGAGTCCTGAATGACTGCAAGCACCCACGCCTTCTTCGCTGTGCCTTCGCCCTCGCCCTCATCCTCGTCTTCCTGCGTCGCCTCCGATCCCTGCTCCTCTCCATTTCTTGCCAGTCGCCGACCGCGGTAGACGAGGTCCTTGAGCTGGCTACTCCTTAGTTGCGCGCTCTTCACCCCAGCACAAACGAGATGGCGTCCATGAGATTTGACTTGCCCGCTCCATTCGGGCCAATGACAGACGTGAAGTTGTGGAAGGGACCAATGGTCTGGTGTCCTCTGCGATGCCCCGAGGAATAAGCAATCAAGGCAGGGCAAACAAGACTTAGGCATACCTATACGACTTGAAGTCGCACACCTCAATACGTATGAGCGGCATTTCCGCTCGATTTATGTAGGTTTGTGGACAGATGCGGTGGTCAGACGCGAACCCTCAATTGAACGGCGTGACGCGCGTATCGCGTGTTGTCACGCGGTCCACTTTGGGAAAGATCACTGCCGAGCACGTGCCGAGCGCCACGACGAGGGCGATTGAACCGACTCGACGGTCTCGGGCCTACGGAACCACACAGACGGAACCACCTACTCGCAGGGGGCTTTTAGACATAGTTTCATACGTCCACTTGTTTTCGCCTATGACTCCCTCCACGCATTCGCGTTCTGAGATTTGACATGACCGAAATCACAACATTTCAAACACCGTTCAGTAACAGACCGTGACCTAAGTACCAAGCTACTAGTAGGGCTGCAAGCTACTCAAAGAAGAGACAGATAACACGTACAACTCCATGAAAACCTTGAGAAAATGGAAATAAAGACTCAAGCCGGGCCGTCAAACTGAACAGCAGGGCAGGACATGCCGCCGTTCGAGCAGTGGGGAATAAGGGTTTCCGTGGCGCCCGCTATAGAGAAAGCATCGTAAGCACAATCAGGGCACACTAGCAGAAGGAAGCTTACGGTCGGTAGTGAGCGTCGGGAACTTCTCGCTGGTACACGTGAGCTCGAGATCCTGCGGGCCCTTGGTGGCGGGGAACGTCGCAGGCTTGTTGACCGCAGGCTTCGGCACCGGCACGACGTCGCTGCAGTCGATCAGGTTGCTACGACTGTGGCCGAGTATCGCGAGTTTGCTCATCGCAGCCTTAAAGCTCGCGGCCATGAACTCCTGCTGGTTGACGAAGCTCTGCCAGATGCACGCAGTGCGCGAGTCGCGGGCAAGCGCGAAGTCTGACTGGAGTCGCATCTCGCCGGTGTCCGTGCCGCTGCCGAGGGGAAGTGGGGACGCGACCTCACCGGTGTTGTTGGCCGTTCCAGGGAAGCCGGTACCCTTCAGAAGGACCTCGAGGAAGACCTGGGTGTCGAAAGTGAAAGGCGTCTGGTACGGCATGGTTAGCTGCGGTATTAAAAGGTGTACAGCAGATACTCACGGAATCGAAGGGTGCGGCGTCGATGGTCTCGTCGACCTTGTCCGCACGAGCAATACTGTGAGAGGCGAGGAGGGATACGACCTCAAAAGGCGAGAAGTTCCCTGCGTCCTCGAAGCGTTGTAGAATTTTGGTGACACTGTCCTGCGGCTCAGGGATGAGGCCCTCGACTGCGGGAATAGTCGTGTTCGGGCGACCAGCGAGGAACTCGAGGCGAGGGGCGCCCTGCAACGACAACACGTGAGACACTGGGCGGCCTCAGGACGCGCCACGGCACAACTTACGGGGCAGTTACTGAGAGCAACGGCTCCCGCGAACTGGACGAGGTCAGCGGCGCTGATCGTGTTGTGCTTCTGCATGAAGGGGATAAGGTTGTTCACGGAGTCGTCAATGCCGTTGTTCGCCTCAAAATTCGGCTCGATGGTCGGGAAGAGCAGCATGGAGCCGTCAGCACCACCGCCGGCCTTGGGTCCCTGGCTCTGAGAGATAGCAATGGCGTCGTCTGCATGATCCGTCAACCGCGCTGGCCACAAGCCCAGAAGAAAGTGACGCACGGAAGGTAAGACGAATGACCTCATGCGCTAGGGGCGAACGTCAGGTCGGTCTGAGGATAAAATAATACGATCACCAACCATCTTCACCGCAGTCGCCCATGAAGAGGGTCTCCTGGAGGTCTTGAGCCAGCTGAAGTATGTAATCAGAGACGGACGTCTAGGTGAGTAGTAAAGAAGAGCTTACTGGAACAAATGCGCAACAAGCTGCGTTACTGACGCGTGTGCCGTCGGGACAGACAGCGGTGTCTGTGGTTGGGGCAGCGAGCGTCACAGCCGCGAGAGCAACGAAGGCGAGGAGAGTGGAGAAGGCCATGGAGGACACCTGGTATTAGGAGTGGAGGTCGGTACGCTGCGTTTTGGATGGAGAGGGCGCGGCGAACTCTGGAGTTGGTCGCAGCTTCTCCTCCAGCTTTTATACGTTGCCTCGATATCGCACTGAAAATAGGAGGTGAGCCACGCAGCCAATGAAGAGGAGGTAAATGCGATTATTCACAGCTTTGTGAAGCATAACGTGTGGCATATACGCTAGCGTATGGCTCTGGAAATACTCAGTACGCGTACCATCCGCTCCTTCGGGTCGCGCGTCGCTGACGAGGCCTGTTCCAGCGGTCGATTAGGCAGCAGCCTACCCATGGTGCGCAGCCCATACCCGAGCCGAGGGGTATAGTCCGGTGGGGGCGTGGTGAAAGTCCAGTGTGTCGGTAGCGCCGGCAGTCTGTTTTCGAGGCAACGCATCAAAAGATGTATGCCTCTGGGAGACCTGTCGGGTACGGGTAGTGCTGCTTCGTTGCTGGTACATTCTATTCTTCCCATAGCGGTAAGAGATCGCAGGCTAGGAGACGGACGGGATTACATACCGGTGGCGTGGACCCTCTGCACTCGCGCACTCGTGCTGTAGAACATTCCCGTCCCCTGCGTTCTCCGTAAACTCCTGTAATCGTAGGCAGCTTGGAGCACAACCGTTGACCAAAAGACCATGCTGCCAGCGCCATCTGCGTTTTTTGTACTAGAAGGTCCGTGAAGTGAGCCTCAACTACCGGGCTACGAGATGGACAGCCCGAGTTGTCGAGATTAAATTCACAGGAGAGTATGCGGACAGAGGCCAGACCATGTGGCTTGTACCCAGGCTAGCAAAGTAGCTTGCCGGCAGTGATAGACATTTGATGGCGTATGCGGTTCAAAAATAGGACATGAACCACGGCCATCGGATGATGCACTTGGGCGACCGGAGGACCGGTGGGAATGCTGCCCGGGTGCCAGGTGTGTTGGACAGCCGTATGGGAGTCGCTAGCCGTAGCTCTTTAGATTGCTATATGAAGCTATTTACAAGTCTAACACGACTCAACATGTTGAGGCAGTGAGAGTACATACCTCGAGGGGTCCGCCAGAATCGGCGCGCTTGTCGACTCGGAGGCCTGGCACACCCAGCCAATGTCCCATATGTAATCAAACTTTGGATCCGTTGTGGTATAAGGGGGTTTACCTACACTAGCTCAGGATTTGATGCCGGACGTTCTTGTCGATGCGGGTGAGAGGCCCGACATATTGTCACGGTGAATTTTAGACAGCAGCGGCGAGATGCAAGATAGGCGCGCAGCAATTCGGGAAGAACCTCACGCGCTGGTGGCAGCCATGCGATATACACGTGGCCTACTGACGCCTATCTCGGTGCTGCAACTTCGCTGTTCCACTTCGCCAGCCTGCTCGCTCGCGTCTGTTGTAACTATGCTACGTTTGCCGTGACTACCTAGCCTTTTACTTGGCGGGGTATCTTCACAAAAACGTACAAAGCCGGCTTGGTTCTCGGGCTTGTACCGAAAAAACTCAATCGCCGTTGGGAGGCAGTTCGTACAAAGGCCGACGTCCTCCACAAACATGAAGATCATTGATCACCCGCATACAGCGTACTACGCCCAGCTGAGGACAGGTTGGAGCCGATGTGCCAAGTATCTTCTATGATCATGCGCCGTGTTCTGACCGCCATCGTACTGCCTCATCCAGGTACCTTCGTTAGGTTGACCGCCCACCCAAGAGGGCTCGCTCTTCAGCCCTTGTAGTTTCTTCACGCGGAGATCTCAGGAAGACCTCAGGGACACACCATGTGGATCTGAAACGTGCGGCGACGGCTGATCTTTCGCGGGTGCGTATCAAGGCACTACGGGCGCTGTGCTACAAGGGTGTTCTCAGGGCTGACGAGATGTGAACTTCAAAGGAGCTTATAGCAGGACTACGGTCGTCGCGAAGGTCTATTCTTTTTCGACAAATTTCGTCTGCTTGTGGATGTCGGACTATGAGCAGCAACTGATGTTCTTTAGGCTCTCGTAAATGTGTTTCCAATTCACTCCTGGGCGTTGGTAACTGACTGTCTCTACTCCCAGTAATTACATCAGTTTCTCATTTGCAGGTACGGAACAAGAGCCCTTTACTTACATTATCGAGCTCACCTTGTGCTGCCATAGCGCTGGTTCTATATGAGTACGCCGTCACATTCTCGCAGGAAGTCGAAACGATTTGGAGGCGGAAGATGACCGTGACGTCCGCTCTGCTTATTGCAATGCGGTGGTCGACGCTTGCGCTGGCGTTAGTTTCCTTATTGTCCTCCGCAGCGTGCGTTCAATCTCAAACTTGAAGTCGCGTCATACATCACTCACGGCACTATCCGAATCAGCGTCAGCTGCGTGGCTATCCAGAACATCTTCCATGTCGTGTTCGCTCTCACATACCAGCCTGTCAACAGTGAGTCTCACTAGCAATCTCCCTCTGAAGGCTGTGTCTGACGTGCTTCACAGTATTTCTTTCACTCCGGATCTTCGCCATGTGGGAGCGTAATTGGTCGCTATTCGCCATGATCCTCGTACTCGGCCTTACACCCCTTATCACTAATAGTGTGAGCTGCTGCTATATCATGATACCTCCTATCTCGCTAAGAAGTAGCGCGAAGTTCTCTGCAGCAGACTTCACCTATGGTCCCTTCCGAGGGCCCGTATCGCTCTGCGTGAACTTCTTGAAGCCTACAATAACAGACTTCGAGCGTAAATATACTATGTACGTGTCTGCTTATGCTTCTCTTGTGGGTTCTGCTGACCTTTTCTCAGAGGTAAGTGTGGCACATTGGCGCCAAGCTATACCAAGGGCTAACCGGGCATGGCACCAGCCGACTACGTTACCCAGGGTGTATTGCTTCTGCAGGACATTCTCGTACTCTGTCTCACTTGGATGAAGACGTACCGTAAGTGGACCGACGCACGACGCGTAAAGGTATCCGTCTCGGTCCTGGAATGTCTCCTCCGTGATGGTACGTGCCCTTTTTGGAAGATCTGTCTTCATTGTGATCTGACATCCTGCCAGGTACTCTGTATTTCGTGTATGTACAAATGCGGTGTAGGAACTAGACGACTGACATCACGCCCCCATGCTAGCATTATGTGCGCCATCAACATCACGCAAATGGTTATATTTGATGTACGTGGCTTGTACTCGATGGCCTACAGACTGATGCTTGACTACTTCCTGCAGGCTGAAAGTGGAGAAATTCTGGGGCTCTACCTCAATGCATTGGTACGGGTGCTTGGCTATCCTTGGATGCACGGACAGCAAAATGACTTATTCATGTGCTAGCCGCTGGTGCTAATGTCTCGCTTTGTCATTAACCTCCGCCAAACCTGTGAAATCGGCGACTCCTCAGTGCCCTCTACTGTCATATTCCGAAGAGAAACAAACATTTTGGGGAACGTAGGCGAATCACTGGAGTATGCAGAGCCTAGACCCGATACCAGCGATCCGCGCGATGGACAGGCAGGTCCTGAATCCGTGCAATGATACGCTAAGCCCCCATGCGAGGTACGTATACAGCAATGGAATCTACATATACGTCACATCTTACCAATCACTTCAGCCAGCAACACATCCTGTAGTCTATCCTAGCCGCTCAGCACCTATAGATCCCTTATCGATACTGCCCCCTTAGTTCTCAATAGAGGGTTCCAAAAGCTCCGTGTCATTCTGAACTGGCCTCCTGACCAGCCACTTGGGGTTACATCCCAGAGCGGTCACCGCACGAGCTCTTCTCTGGCGATACCCATTCTGACCGGTCCTGAAGAGCGCTCCGCCGACGATTCTAGCATCCTCAGTGACAGTGTTTTATGTGGCCTATCATAAGCGCCATGATTGCTACCCACAAATCAGGTAACGACTTTGCATACTTGCTGCATATGACTGCACCTTGATGCTGCGGAGATATGCATGAGACTTTCATTAACCCCTATGCTGCCACATATAAGGGTGTGCGCCCCCTCCTCGACTCTCCAAGCACCAGCACGAGACAGCAATGGGTGGAGAATGTAACCCTGCTTCCTGCAGAGTTACCATATTTGGACACGCACGGACCATTATGTAATCATCAAGCTCTCGTTCGCTCTCGTTTCGCTCTGTTGTAGATCAGACACTACCACCCGCTCCTCGCACACTTGTACAAGTAGACAGTTCGTCGAAATCGTACAGCTCGGTCCCGTTCTCTCGTCGACCGAGCGCCCCAGTGAAGACCCCGGCCCACGGTCTTACACTTTTTTTTGAACGCCAACCGCGCTGTTCAACTTCTCCGCTTAACTAGCTATTTTCGTTCTCATTCATCTCTATCGCTCTGGCGCCCTCTCAGTCTACCCGGCCGTCTCGCAGCTCAAGCAAGAAGCCCGAGCGACCGCCGCATCAGCGCGAGCGTCCCGCGTCCGCAGACGCCGCGTCGCGCCCTCTCCGCTCTCGCGCGCCGACTTCTAGCACCAGCGAGTCCCCCAACTCCACTACCCCTCGAAGGGCCTCCCCGGCACCTCCCAAACGCAGCTCTACCCCTACTACACCCACTACACCGTCCGGCAGCGCACCAAAGCCTTCGAGCTCGACGGGCGCCAATACCCCCAAGGCGCATACATCCATGTCAATGAAGGCGACCGCGTTCCCCGCCCTCACGGGCAAGCTCACGCCCGCGACGATCAACAGCTGGATCAGCCGCTGTGAAGACATCGTCGAAGCGCACCAGGCGCTCAACCCGACTGCTACCATCGCCCCGAGCACGATGATTCTGCTCGCTGGTCTACGGATGGAGGAGCCGGAGGCTCATGGCTGGTGGTCAGAGAACCGAGACGAGTTGAAAAAGCTGGGTTCTTGGGAGACGTTTACCACACGCGTACGTGATCGCTTCATCCCCTCGAACTGGCGCCTCGATGCTCTCGCCGTCTTCTACACCCTGAAGCAAGGGAAGGACGACTTCCGTGCCTACGCCGCGGCTCTGCAAGACGCCCGCAATGCGCTCATCTCAGCCGGAAAGAGCTGGGCGATCCATGACACCGTGTTCAAGAACCATCTCCTGTTCTTCGCCCATCCGGTCCTCCAGCTGCGCGTACGCGCGAACCCGGCACTGAACTATGCCGACATCAAGGTAGACGGCCTCATTGCGCTCATGGCAAGCACGTGGGACAGTCTCGTCGCTGAGCGCGTCCTTGGTCACACTGTTGCTGCACCCTCCCGGTCACCTGCTCCACTGCCCAGCACCCTCCCAGAGCTCACTGTTGACGAGAAGCAGCGCCTCCGAGCCTCCAAAGGCTGCTTCAACTGCCGCCTTTCACCTGGCGACGCGAAGTATGCACCGCACCCAGACATGAACTGTCCTGGAGACCCGAGCCGCAACATTCCGCCTCGTGTGCGCCGCATCCCAACAGCTACCGTAGCGTCTGTCGCTACCACCCCGCTCGAACATACCATTGCATCAATCCGCTTTGTCGACACCGATGTCCCCATCACGTTTACAGACATGGACGACAGCACACCTGCCAGCCCAGCTGCTGCCTCTCTCGTACCGCTGAGCACGGGTGAAGACGACGACTGGTCGGACTCCGATGATGGCATTGGTCGCTTCCTTGGCGACTACTAGCTTTCTTGCCCTATCTTTGCTTGCTCTGAGCTCGTTCCTTTCTCTATTTCTTCTTGGGCCTTGTTCGCACCTGTGGAAGCCGACTTGTGGGTCGACTACACTCAGAGACACACGAGACTGACAGGAACAAACTTCGTCGTGGCAGCGTAAGCTAAAATACATGATGTAGCAACAAGCAGCGTACCTTCGTCGTGGCAGCGTAAGCTGAGGAGCGCACGACGAAGGGAGACGCGTCCTTATACTCCCAATCCGGCAGGTGTCCGGGATCCATCCCAATTAGGTAGGTCTCGTCGTTGTAACCGCTTCCAGGGTTACACTCCTCCGGGGGTGGCGGGGGGAATGGGTGGTGCCGGATCGTATTCGTCGACTTCTAGCTCTCGTTTCCAAGCGTCCAGCGCGGTCGGGTCGTTTTCTCGCAAGAAGTCTCCGAAAACTTCCAGTCGCCTGGCCTCGCTCTCCGGTAACCAGGAATCATCGCCGGTGCCGTAGCCTCGCCAACGGACCAGATATCGCCGGCCTCGCCTGGTTTGTTTGCAGTCCAGAATCCGCTCCACCGGCCACTCTTCTTCACCGGTATCGCCCACGGTAGGTCCAGGGCGCTGGTGTCGGCGCGATGGGAACAGCGCATCGTCATTCTCGCGCCAGGGTTTGAGAAGCGAGCTGTGGAAGGTGGGGAAGATGGACATGTGCGGTGGAAGGTCGAGGGTGTAGGAAGATGTGTCGGGGTGCGCGTCCAGGATTCGATACGGTCCATCGTACCGGACCATGAACTTGGCGACGCGGTGGGACCCGCGTTGCATGTAGTCGCGTCGCCGGTGCATAGTAGAGAGTAGTACCAGGTCGCCCACCTTGTAGGCTATCTCGGCGCTGCGGTGTTTGTTGGCGTGGATGGATTGGTTCAGTTTAGCTAGCGTCATATTGTCCTGCGCTTCCAAGAAGTCCGTCTCGAGCTGGCGGATCACATCAGCCGCAGTTCGCGCATGAGAGCCGAACTGGGCAGAAAGTGATGCTGCGGATGTCGTCGACAGGGGCGGAATCAGTCGAGGGGATCGACCGAGATGTAGTTGGAAGGGTGTATACCCAGTCGAAGCGTTCAAGGTGTTCATAATGCAGAACCGGACTCGCGGCAAGGCGCGGACCCATCCTCGTTGGTTCCGCGCGACGTGATACCGGAGAAGTTGAATGACCGTCTTGTTCGACCGCTCGCTGGCGCCGTCCGTTTGGGGATGGTAAGAAGACGACATTTTAAGGTCGACACCAGTCAAAATGTGTAAGGCACGCCAAAAGCGCGAGAGCCAAAGCTTGTCGCGGTCAGAAACAATCTCGTCAGGCATGCCATTCTCACAGTACCAGTGGTCGAAGAAGAGTTGTGCGAACTCTTCAGCGGTCACTGTGGTCTGAGTGGGCACCACGCGGAAATCGGCTCCCGCGCGATCCGTCATGGTGACCAGACAGTCCTTGCCCTCATCCTCAGGTAGTGGACCGACAAAGTCGATAGCCACGCTCGCCCCACGCCGGTCTGGGACCGGGAGAGGATGGAGCGGGCCCACGGGCTTCCGTGTGGAAGACTTATTACGCTGGCATTGTTCGCAGGAGGGCACATACATGCCCTCCAGCTCCGTCCGCATTTTTGGCCAGTAGTAACAGCTGCGCAAGGCAGCGTACGACTTGTCTGCCCCGAAGTGGCCAAGACAATCGTGGGCCAAGCGGAACAGGTGCTCGCGCACCTGTTGTATACGGGGAATGACTAGGCGGTTCCCCACATACAGGAGCCCGTTCTCGACATGGGTACCAATAAGACTTCGGTCGCGCAGCAGAGACTGGCACCATGAATCTTTTTGGTACCCCTGGCGGATACGTTCGAGCCAAGTCGGATCGCTGACGACACGTAGCGACCCGACTGCCGCAACCGTGACCTCCTGCACGAGAACGTCCGGCGGGAGGCGCGATAGCGAGTCGGCAGGGGTGTTATCCTCGCCAGGGATGTACTTGATATCGAAATCGTACTGTCCCATGTACTCCTGCCATCGTGCCTGCCGCCGGCTCAGGGTTTTCTGTGTTTTAAAGTGCGTGAGAGGCTCGTGATCCGTAAAAACTTCGAAATAAACACCAATAAGGTCCGTTCGCCACTTCTGCAGCGCACGTACGATGCCAAGCAGCTCCTTCTCATGAACCGGGTAGTTCAGCTCCGCGCCCTTGAGCTGCATGGAATCGTACGCGACTGGCCTGGCCTCGTCCGGGGTCGGCCCGTAGGAGAGGACAGCACCAGTACGCCAGTCACTGGCATCGCTGTGAATGAAAATCCTGTTATTCCCCATGTTCTGATGGTCTATCGTCGTAAGGCACTCGCGCGAAAGCACGAGTTCCTTGATAGCATCGAACGCAGCCTGGTGAACAGGAGTCCAACCAGGCCATGCCTTGTCGACGTCCTTAGACGTGAGCGGCGTGAGGATACGGGTGTGGTCTGCAAGATTTGGAAGGAATTTATCAAGGTAACGAACCAAACCAAGAAAAGCGCGGACGTCGGAGGCAGAACGGGGAACGGGCCAGTCGATTACCTTCTCGATCTTCCGGTTGTCCGCCTCGATGCCGCGACCAGAGATCCGGTGACCCAAGAATAGTAGCTCGAGAGCAAAGAGTTCCGTCTTCTTGGCAGAAGCAAAGAGTCGGTGGTTACGAAGGGCATCGAGGACGCGACGAACGTTCTCGCGATGCTCTTCGATGGACTGTGACCAGATAATGATGTCGTCCAGGTAAACATGACATATGGTGCCAATGAGTGGTCGCAACGCCTGGAACATGCGACGTTGATGTGTCGCAGGGGCGTTTCGACAGCCTTGAGGCATGACCGTCCATTCGAAGAGACCGAACGGAGTCGTCACCGCCGTACAGGCGGTGTCGTCAGGATGGACTCTAGTCTGGAAAAAGGAATTAGTCATGTCGAGCTTTCCGAAGATCTTGCCTTTTCCACAGTCGCCAAGAATCTCAGCGATAGACGGTAGGGGGTGACGATCTGGGACAGTGTTGTCATTGAGCATGCGATAGTCGTTGACCCACCGGGGCTTAGCAGAGGGTCGCGTTTAGGAATGAGGAAGCACGGGGATGCATACGGCGAGGAGGAGGGAATTAGGCGACCAGCAGCGACATGTTCGTCGAGGAGTTCCTTGAAAACTTGCCGATATTGTTTCGGACAGTCGTACTGGCGCCGGGAGATGATACGATTGGGGTCCTTGAGTTTGAAGCGGTGGTATACGTCAGTCGGCAAGAGGTCGATGTGCGGAATGTCGTCCGGGAAAAGATCCTTAAACTCTTCTCTTAACCTCTTTTCCTCACCCTCTAATGTCTCCTTGCATGCCAGTGTCTCGATTGCGGTCCGTACGGCAGCGATGTTGCGGACCAACGTGGCTCGCTCCTCTTCTTCTTCTATCCTCTGTTTCTGTCTATCTAACGCAGCCTCAAGATCCGGGTCAAAGTCATCATCAGGGACGGGATGGAAACGGTGTTGAACATGTGTGAGGTGAGTATGAACGGGTAAAGGCAGGGGAGGTATGCGGGAGACCGGAGTAGGATCGCCAGGCGGGGTGTTAGGTCTGACGGTATTTACCCCGCCCGTCGACGACACCCCAACGTCAGATGTCTCCTTATTTTTATCAACGGTATCAGAGACATCTCCTTCTAGGGGAAGAGGAGTGAGAACTTCGTGATGAATGGCATCATGTTGTACAATCTGAAAATAACTCGAATTATAGTGGAAGAAGTCTTTAAGTTCAATAATAACACGTTGCTTTAGGTTTCGAAAACGACGCTTGTCAGCTTCTGCAGACAAGGAGTCCTGACGGCGTCGAGCCGCAGGAGAAGGTAAACTGCAAGAAGGAACAGGAGGGGTGATGCTAAGAATATTGATACCCGAGGATCTCTGAATGACGGTCCTTGCCTCGGGGTCCACGACTAAACAATTACGAACAAGAAACGGCAGTCCAAGAATGACAGGGGAACATAACGAATCCACGACAAGTGCAGTGACCGAGCGTGCCGTCCAGGAACGGCACGGTGATGCTAAACGGAGCTTCACCCACTCCGTAGCCTCGCGATTGCCGTTCGCCCATGCTGAACCCAGGGGAATGGGTTGGTGCAGTTTACGAAGTCGAAGACCAGCGAGGTCAACGACATCGCGTCTAATTAAGACTACCCCTGCACCAGTGTCGATCAGCATGGGCTGGGCAACGGGGAGCGCAGAAGAAGAGCCGCCGAGTATAAGGGCGGACCAAGAAAGTGGGGTCACAAACAAATTGGCCACGTACTCGCTGTCCTCACTGCCAGACGCGTAGTCCAGGACGCAGGAGGCGACGGCTGCAGGTGAGTCGGCACGAACTGCCGCGATGACCACGGGGTCATCCACGTCGGTCACGGAGACTGCGGCAGCAGACGCGCGTGTAGGTACCCGCGAGGTAGTACGGGCTTCGTGCTTGGTTTTGGCGGCATCAGCGCCAGCCTGCGTCAACGTGGGGAACCCGGGCGCGGGCCAGTCGTTGGGGCAGTTGTCGCGTGAATGGCCAGCGTAGAAACGACGACACTTGAAACAGCCGTTATGCTTGCTGAGAAGGTCCTTCTCCGCATCGGTGAGTTTGCGAGGCCGATCACGGTTGGCGGGCGGTGCAGTGGAAGAAGCTGAGGACGCGGCCGCGGTGGCAGAACGTGCCGCAGTGCGGGCCGTTTGCGCAGCGTTGATCATGTTCTGCATGCGCTGGCGTTCGCGCATGCGAGCTTGATCGAGTACGCACAGGGTGTCGTACCAAGTCTTGTAGTCGGCCGCCAACGTGATGTCTTTCGCGCGTGCGGCGTCCCGGAGATCTTCGCAGAGCCGGGATTCGACTTCTTCACGAAGTTTAGCCTCGTTGAGATGGTAGCTGGTGCCTGCCAACAAGGTGTTGAGCAACTCGATCTTGGTGATCCAGTCACGGAAGTGGTCCGTGTCACGTTGCTTCATTGCAAGTATCTTCTGACGCGTGTCGTACTCCCAGTCCCGGGGCAGCCAGCGCTTGGAGACGGCGCGTGTGAAATCGTCGAAGGTCATAGCGTTGAAGGCCGCGCGATCTGCGGCATACCATTGGCGGATCCGGGGGTCACGGAACCCAGGAGCAACAGAGCGAACGCGTTTGTCGTCTGCAACGTCTTTGTAGAAGAAGTAGTCTTCAGCCGCTGTCTTCCAGTCGCGGAAGACTTCGGGCGTGAGTAAGCCTTCTTCGACGACGGGGACTTGCTTCAACTCCTTATGAGAGAGCGTGGCATTCGGCCCGTTCATGGCGCTGGCGTGGTGGCGTCCGGAGGTAAGAGGTGGTAGGTCCGAGTCAGAATCGGACGAGTAATCTGGCGAGGAGACGACGGGAGAAGCTGAGATTCGGGGGCTAGGCCGGGAACGAGGTCGTTGGACAGCCTGAGGCTGCCGCGGCGTATTCTGAGGAGAGGAGGGAGAAGTCGGTGCGTACAACGGGGTGGGTGTATGCGGGCGCTCGACGGGCGCTAGAGGGTCGTCGTCGAGATCGTCGAAGAACGAGCTGGACGGCGACGAAAGTGTGGACGATTCCTCGTCGAGTACGGTCGAGATATCTTGTTCTTCGATGACCCGACCCGTGTCGTCTTCGTGTTCCTGGAGGGCACGAGACCGAGTAGTGAGAGAATGCGGCACCGACGGCGTTCGGCGAGACAGTTTGTTTCCGTGAATTGATCCGCGTCCGAGAGGTGTGTATGTCGAGGACCCTAGGCAGGGGTCAGCGACGTGAGAGGGACTACGTGGTAGTCGACCGCGGGGAGCTCAACCAGCTCGGCAAGGTTGTTCGTTGTCAAAAAAAAAGTGGAAGCCGACTTGTGGGTCGACTACACTCAGAGACACACGAGACTGACAGGAACAAACTTCATCGTGGCAGCGTAAGCTAAAATACATGATGTAGCAACAAGCAGCGTACCTTCGTCGTGGCAGCGTAAGCTGAGGAGCGCACGACGAAGGGAGACGCGTCCTTATACTCCCAATCCGGCAGGTGTCCGGGATCCATCCCAATTAGGTAGGTCTCGTCGTTGTAACCGCTTCCAGGGTTACAACCTGTTGGAGCCGCTGAAACTGACCCGCTTCCCTGCCCTGTGGTTATCCCTCGAGGCTGAACCCCTGTCTTGACTCTGGTGACGTTCGTCTGGCTAGATAGATTTCGGACATATTTTTCTTCGTACCCTAACACAATTTTTTAAAGCCTGGGAGAGTGTAACCCTGCTTCCTGCAGAGTTACCATATTTGGACACGCACGGACCATTATGTAATCATCAAGCTCTCGTTCGCTCTCGTTTCGCTCTGTTGTAGATCAGACACTACCACCCGCTCCTCGCACACTTGTACAAGTAGACAGTTCGTCGAAATCGTACAGCTCGGTCCCGTTCTCTCGTCGACCGAGCGCCCCAGTGAAGACCCCGGCCCACGGTCTTACAGAGAAGGCCCGTTCGTCGACTTCGTACCACATCGTATCCTCTGGCCGCGCACGTCCGGGGTACCCACGCTGAGCGATGAAGAGCTCTCTGCTGCATACGCATGGGCGCACCCATTCCTGCTCGAGAAGGTCACACAACTGAAGGCCGAATATGGTTGGAATGACGTGAGAGACGTAACGTTCATCTCTCGTGTATTAATCCTGTAGTTTTGTTAACAGCAAGGATTATAGGACGAAGGCCATTCTGTGGCGATAGAGCACGGCCAGGCAACCTCGCCCAAAATGCCTAGAAAACTATCTCTGCCCCAGGCATTTCTGGAATTCATTGCATCTTCCGAGCGGAACCAATGGAGTGCGATGTTCAAAGCTTACCATGGGAGGCGTCCCATGAAGGTGTGTCAGGCAATATACTCGGGTTACCGGAACTGACCGTAACATTTCAGTGGTCGCACGATCTGTACGTAGAGGCGGACCCACCTGCTGCCGACATCTTCTATATCCTTCAATGTATTGCCCCTGGCATGCTACCTATCGTGCGCATCGACGAACTCGACGACTTCGGCGAAGAGGAGATCTCGCGCTGCCTTCCGCGCCCCAAATGGATTCGCGACAATAGAGATATGCTCACCACGGTTCTCGGGGAGAGCAGACTGGCTGCTGTCTCTGAGTCCGCGGAGCATATTCACACCAAAACAACTGCCTATCGTTATGAAGACTGGAGGTCGGAGTCACCGCAAGATTTTACCGCCTGCGACAAAGAATGTGGCTATTGTGGAAGATGCCCATACTAGGAATAGTTGTTTCCGACTCTGCGTCTTATATCACTTGTACGGCATCTAGGACGCCCACAATCCAATATGACGAGTCGTCGACATGCTGAGACGATTGGGTGCAGAGGCGTAGCATCAGCGCATCAGCGCATCAAAGTAGACGTGATGCTCGTGAAGTTTGGCTTGAAGCTTGAGCTTGGAACGCCCTGGGTTGCATTCCAAGCGTCCACCTCTCATGAGGTACCCCCATGATCAAGAGCCAAACAACAGTGCAAAGCGGGACTTGCACTACGGCGACCGGGTCAAACAGTGGTCATTGAAGCTCATTCTGCAGGTATGCTAAGAATTAGCTATGAAGCATTAGTCGGCACCGACCTACCCTCGGAACGCTAGCATACAGTCTCGTTAACTTCCGCACCGGAGCACACGAGCATCATGCGCCGCAGCCTGCATATCACAGATAGAAGCTCGTCCACGAAATCCCTGACCCACGAGCCAACGCGAGCCTGAGACTCATTAAGCCTCGATATCCCACGTCCAGGAGACCCTTCACCCATATAGGATGCAGTCCGTTGGAGACGCGATATCGCATTGCTGACCACCGCATTCATCGCTGTTCCCCAAGCACCAATGTCCGACGCGGGCAACGAAGACGTTGGGTCCGAGGCTGTGGACCTTATGGAAGGCATCACACGAGCGACTGCCAACGATGAGCGGGACATGAAGCGAATGGGCAAGCAGCAAGTGTTCACGCGTAGCTTCCGAATTATCACCTCCATTGCCTTCACTTCCTGCGTGATGGGGACTTGGGAGCTCCTCCTCACGACCTCGACTCCTGCACTCGTCGCAGGTGGCACTGCCGGTCTCTTTTGGTCGACTATCTGGGCTTACTTTGGGCAAGCCTTCATCGTTCTGTCTCTCTCAGAGATGGCGAGCATGGCACCTACAGCAGGCGGTCAGTATCACTGGGTGAGTCCTACATATTTCCGTACCAACTCTGACTCTAATCACGATATACCAAGGTTTCGGAATTTGCTCCTCGGAGGTACCAGAAGATTTTAAGCTACACATCGGGATGGCTCAGCACCTTGTCTTGGAACTCAATGGCGGCCGTGCTATCCTTCGAATGCGCGCAACTTGCTCAGGCTATGATTATATTGAACAACCCGAACTACGTTCCCCAACGATGGCACACGACCCTCTTGACCATGGGCTTCACTATCTCATTCGGTACGCCTTCAATCACTCTTCGAGTATCGCAGCTCATAGTTTGTTTCAGGTGCCTTCAACATACTTGCTGCCCCATGGCTTGCCACCCTCGAGGGCGTTTTCGCATTCCTGCATTACATCATTTTCATCCCCTTCGTGGTTGCGGTGTGGGTTCTATCTCCACAGAAACAGTCGGCACGGACGGCGCTGCTGGAGTTCCAGTACAATGGCACTGGCTGGGGAACGGCCGTCGCGACGCTCATCGGGCAGGTCGCCGCGATGTTCACGCTCGTCGGGGAAGACGCGGCCGCACACATGTCCGAGGAGATCCGCGACGCCAGCACCGTTGTCCCACGCTCGATGTGGTGGAGCTTCCTCATGAACGTCCCGCCGACGCTCGTCGTCCTCGTCACGTTCTGCTTCTGCCTCGGTAATACCGCCGGCGCGCTCGACAGCGCGACGGGCTTTCCCGTCGTCGACATGTTCAGCCGCATGACGCCCACGCCTGGCGGCGCGACAGGCCTCACCATCGTCATGCTTGTGCTTGTCGCGATCGTCGCTGCCGGAGCGCAGGCCAGCGCATCGCGGCAGACCTTTGCATTTGCACGCGACGACGGCCTGCCGTACGCCCGCTTCGTGGGCGCAGTGCATCCGCAGTGGAAGGTCCCCTCAAACGCGGTGCTCGTGAACGTTCTGTACACCGCTGCGCTCAGCCTTATCAATATCGGCTCGATCGCCGCGTTTAACGCGATTCTCAGCGTCGGCGTCGTCGCACTCATGGCGACGTACAGCATCAGCATCGCTTGTGTCCTCTTCAAACGCCTACGCGGTTCGCCTCTGGTGTACGCGCGGTGGAAGTTCGTCAAAGGCAAGACGGGGGAAGGGAGTTTTGGGAAGTACGGCGTATTCGTGAACGGCGTCGCACTCACATACTCACTTTGGTCCTTTTTCTGGTCCTTCTGGCCCGCCGCAAAGCATCCGTCCCCCGAGACCATGAATTGGGCTGTCGTCATCTTTGGTGCAATCATGATCTTCGCGACGGTAAACTACGTTGCACAGGCTCATCGCAAGTATGACGGCCCTGTCGCCAAAGTTGTGACACTTGAACAAGCTACTAGTGTAGACACGCTGTCGGAGAAAGGTGGCAGGGCATGAAATATATTTACTGGGTTTGACATACGAGAGTAGAAGCTTTCGAGAATGTCGAACGATCGAGAGTATCACGACTAGTGTCAAACATGACAGTTGCTGGAACCGGGACGCGGCCACACATGCGCTCGACAGTATCTCTTGTGGTCCGCTCCAGGCAGCCTCTATTTGCAATGTCTTCTCCGACTCCGCCTCGCACCCGATTATCCGGGTGACATGCAGATACGGGACTTCAAGGACTGTGCAGGGTGCCCGTCTAACGTACGTGATGACGACTTTGTCGCCCCTCTCGAACGACTCTTGCTCGGAGACTACCTGTGAAAGTAGGGAACCCCTGTGTGCGCCGGACGTCTTCGCCCATGTCTCCGCTCCCATGGCCTCGAAGCTGTCTTTGGTGTGGGACGCCCACTGCTTCGAGGAGGATAAAGTTCATGGAGCAAAGACAGAGCTGGGATCCTTTGCGTCTGCAAGGACGCGGCTGTCGAGCTCGGCCATCACCTGCATGTTATGTCTGAGGGCCAGGCACTCTATCGTGTGGCCTGGCTAGTGCTTTTAGGTATTCTTTGCTCTGGAACAGCGTCAAGACAACGGCCGCCTGTATAACATGATGCGGAAACTTACGCAGTACCGTGCGGGTCGGCAACTCGCACACGTAGACATCTTTGCCCCTGCTGTATTGCGGTCTTTCGCGCCTAGAGATACAGTCAACACATATACAATCGTACGAAGTGTTATACTCACATGTATCGCATTTTATGAACTCGTGGAGGGCTGCCTCGGATGCAACATCCATTCGGCGTAGCACTATCGGCGACTCGGGAGAGCTAGTTCTTGGATTGTATGGAGTCGACATCTCTGTCTTCAGTCGTCAATATGCAGAGGGAGGAAAGGCAAGTGAGTTGGCCTTGAGTTGGCCGGAAAGGACGCGAGCCGCGACGAGTGCGTCGAGGGAAGGTAATTCTCACGGCTCATCAGGGAAGCACACCCGTCCAAAGTTGGCAACTATCCTAGATCAGCAGGTGCACACAGTTTGCAAAGCACGCACCACCGTGCGTTACAATGCCAACGACAGCAAGATGGTAATGTGTAAAGTAGAGCCCAGTCTGTACTTTACATCAAGGCGCGGAAAGCTAGAGCGTATGATACAACGATGACATATTCTACAACAAGCATTCCGGTGCTACAAAGCTGTACCCAGTACAGCATCGATAACGGGGAACACGGACTACGCCGTGCGGACCGCGGAGGGGCCTCTACAGTAACAGCGGTCAGAAGGAAACGTCACGAGAGCAGACGATAGCAGTGTCGACGATACTTGGAAGCGAAGAGGATGTACGATGGCAGGAGCGGCTTGCACTTCCGAGCGTATGGCGTGTAGTATATGTGGCGCAAAATGACTAGAAACGATGAGAGCGGTAGTGGTGCTGCCGGCCAAAATGCTTGGAGCGCTTAGATGGGGTGCCATTGACCGACGACGGAGCAGAGACACCACTGGCCGGCGGGGAGTTCGACTGCAGGAGCTCGAGGCGCTGCGGGCCACCACACTTCTCGTACTGCGGGTTACCCGCGCACGGAGTGCTGCACTGGTCCCAGGACACCAGCGCCTGGGACGCGCCGTTCGCGAGGGTGTCGCCGCAGTAGCACTCGTCGCCGAACTCGAGGCCGGCGAACGCGAAGCCCTTCGTCTCGCAGAATGCCGCGCACGCGTTGCGCGTCATATTCGGCGACGTCGTCGACGCGCCCGTGAGCGCACGCCCGCCGGTGCCCTCTGCGATGCAGCCCAGGTCCGTCCAGCCGGGCGTGAGCGCCGCGACGGCCTGCGTGAAGCTTGGCGCGGCCAGGCCCCCGCACGATGCGGCCGTGGAGAAGTCCGTGCGCACGGGGTTGCAGCCGGGCAGCGCGCCGACAGGGCTCTCGAGCCCGACGTTCTCGTCGACGACCTCGGACGCGAGTGTGCAGGCCTGTGCGGCGGCCTCGTCGAGAAACGGAGTGAGCACGCCACACTTGGTGATGTCGCCATTCATGTCGTGGCAGTTGTCGACAGCGTTCTGCAGGATCGAGCTGTCCCAGCCCATCATGAAGTCCGCGTGGAAGGTGAGGCCCGTCGGGTCACCCGTGGCGAGGACGTAGGCACCAGGGCCCCAATAGTTGAACCCGCTGACAGGGATCAGCATCTCGTAGAAGATGGCGACGGTGTGGACGGGGTGGGTGGGTGGGCAGGTGCCGCTGTTGTAGTTGTCTACTGGGTAAGCCATGTGCGACTTGTGATCGTCGCTATCGAGGTTTTTGCCATCCCAGCACTGGGGGAAGAAAATCTGGTACCGGATGCCGTCTTGGCATCTGTTAGGATCTGGAAAGTTGATGTCCTGGCGCTCAGCATACGCGGGGTCGTTGGCCGTCGAGCCGCTGTAGTCAAGGCAGACGAAGCTGACGGCCTGGTCGGCAAAGCTGGAAGCGTTGTAGGTATCGCGAGTGGGGCTCCCAGCGACCATCTGAACGGAGCGCTCAGTTTACGCACGCGAATGCTAGTGAAATTGTAATGCCCACCCTAAGACCCTGCGGAAAAGCGTTGATCTTCTCACCAGGCCCATTCCGATCAAAGAAGTAGTAGATGTTGAACGTGGGAGCTGAGGGTTTGTATCAGCAACAGCCTCTAAGAGCGCAATCAAAAGAAGATACAGACGCATCAACTTGAATCGGTGCGTATTCTGGTCCTGGTAATAGACATCAGGCTTTTATGCGGCGTTAGCACTCCAACCATCTGCTCGAACCGAGAGAAAAATGCGTACAGCCCAGTAGACACTCATGTCAACCTTCTGAAACGGCGCAGAGGTGCAGTTGGCCGTCCGGATGGAATCGTAGTCCGAGTCCTGGTTCACGTTGTTTGCGCCGATGAGCGCATGGACGTGCGTGCTGACCTGCGTTTCGGTTCGATATCAGCGAAAGACAGAGCATTGCACCAGTTGTACTTGCCTCGCCTGGGCTGACGATCGGGTCACTGCGTTCGTGCGCCATGGGGACCAAGCCACCCATGATGAAATGGCTGCTGGCGCTGACAGCGGGGAGCATGAGCACCGTAATGGCAAAGCCTATCCTGAGGGAGAACATGGTGCCGAGAGGAATGAAAGAAGGGAGAGACGGGAGGTCAGTAGAAAGGAAAGTGCGCAGTCAAGGAGTGGATCGCGGGTCGACCACGAACACTGAACGGGGCGAGAGGGAGGAGGGGAGGAAGGAGGGGAGGAGTAGTAAAGAACGCCACAGGTGCTTGTCGAGACATTTATGCGTGCCCTGGCGCTCTGTGGTGACAGACGGCTTCCCAGAGCGCGGCGAGGGCATTTGTCCTCTTTGTTAACTGCGGGCCAATCACAGCGCGCGGCGCCATCTTATCGGACACGTTGCGTCCCTTTTCGTCGATGTTCGTGCCAATCGTAGCAGGTGCTCTCGTTCGCAGGGACAAAGCTGCAGCGGAGGGCAACCGTCAACAGGCAAGTTAAACTTTCTTTCTGTTGTTGACGCGTGGTCCTGAGGCGGATGTTACTATGGCCTGCGACCAACAAGAGAAGATGTGCAGCGGAAGCACGTCACGTTTCACTGCTTGACCGAACCTTGTGCAGCGCCTAGTGTGATGCCTCATGAACACCAGGAAATATGATCCCAAGGCCCTCCATTGTACATGGCGGTTGTTGATAGCAGGACCTGGGACAATCGAGATGTCGTTCTCGTCCAAGAGATGTGGCGCATACATCCACCGAGAGCGTTGCCGGGGCCTTTCATTTGGGTCATCGTTTGCGCACCCGCGCTGCAGAGTGCAGTGTTCCGCAGTGGCGAGTCGCAACGTAGCGTGGGTATCAAGTTGTGCCTAGCCCTGGGCGTGATATTGTTATAGGGGGTGAGTGACTGTCTGAGTGACTCTGAATGACCCTGCCAAAGTTTGGGCTACACATATGCCCAGACTCTCGGTTATATCCCATCGTGCAACTCCTAAGCCCTGCACCATGCGAGACTCTGCCGGCGTCAAAGGTGCCAAAGACAATGTCACGCAGACGAATGCCTCGGTGTCCGACGGAGGGAAGGCTGCGGAAACCTCCGTCCAACTAGATCAACGAAGATATTGGACTTCTCCGGCTCGGAAATTAGAGGCGGACCAGACGGCGATGGTGGCCAATGTTCTGAGAGCTTCAGACCTGGAAGGCAATTAAAGACAGCGATCCAACTTGGTTACCAAACGGGGCAGGCCACAGGCACGCAGTATCGTTACTCACCATCGACATCCGTAGCAGGGGTCGACTTGCATCACTTCAAGCTGGCCCATCGATTCGCTTGTCTCTTCGTCTGCGGTAAGCGCCACCGCACAGAATCATCAGGAATCAAAAGCTGTCGCTGCACATCCATGCTAAGCAGTCCCAATGACCAGAGAGAATCATGACAGGCAAATTGGGTGTGAATGTCCGGAGCAAGGTGCAGGCCGACACGATCCCGCGCTTTGATGTCCCAAATTCGGAAAGCCAAAGATAAGATAGCACGCAACCGGCCCGATCACCGCGCATCTGCAGGCGATCAAGCCGACTCCACTCCTCGAAATTCTGTCCAGCGCAGCACTTGCGTCCTCCCACCCGGCGTCCCCCAAAGACCGTCTAGACGTGCTAGACACCCCCCAGATTCCCCCTTAGACGATAGACACATACCCCGCGACGATGTCGAAGGCGCAGGAGCCCGGCCCCGAGGTGCCCGTGAGCACGATGCCGTACCCCCCGCTGCACACCGACAAGAAGTTCGTCGTGCTCTCGGACTGGTGCGTACCCGCCTTTGTGTGGCCAGAAAAGGCGATAATGTGCCCGCTGGCTTGCATGGACGTTGCGCTGACGTCTTTGCCTCTCCCTGCTGCACACGCTTCTCGACGCGTCGCGATCCCGCGATCCGATGTGACCAAATTTTGCCCGCGTCTCGCCCCCGCGTCCACCCCCTTTCACGCGACTGCACCGTGATGCCAACCCGGTGATTCTGCAGGGATGGCACGATCACGAACCGCGACTCGAACGACTGTGCGTGCCGCCATCTGTCTGGGGTGCTGATCGATGCTCACGCCGTCTCGCGCCCGCGCGGCAGTCATGACGGATACCCTGGGCTACGGGCCTGAGAAGCGGCGGCAGGGAAACCTCGAGATTCTGTCGGGCAGGGAGACCTTCCGGTGCGTGCGGCGTACAGTGTGGGTCGGGCAGGGACTGACGGTCGCAGCGACGAGTTCCGGCGGATGCTCCAGAGCGTCGTCGCGAACGGACACACGTTCGAGGAGTGCAAGGAGGCCCTGAAGAAGAGTGCGCGAGACCCTCCGTTCCAGCGTCACGGTGATATTAACGCGGATCACGCGCAGATATTACGCTCGACCCCGGCTTCAAGGACTTCTACGCGTGGTGCAAGGCGCACGACGTCCCGGTCGTCATCATCTCCAGGTACGCCCCGCGCGTTGCGTTCTTCCTGCGCACACCCTGACCGCCGGTCGCCATGCGCAGCGGCATGGCACCGCTCATCCGCGCGGTGCTCGAGAACCTCATCGGCACCGAGGAGGCACAGAACATCGAGATCGTCGCGAACGACGCGGTCGTGCAGCCCGACGGGAAGTGGGAGATCATGTACCGGCACCCGTCGAGCGGGTTCGGGCACGACAAGAGCCAGGCGATCCTGCCGTACCGCGCGCTGGCGGACCCGCCGACGATCTTCTTTTTTGGCGACGGGGTCTCCGGTGCGTCCATTGCGCGCCGTCGATTGGCGGTCGCCTGGCTGATGCGGTCTTGCATGTGCAGATATGTCGGCGGCGCGCCACGCGGACGTGCTGTTCGTGAAGAAGAAGCCCGGCGCGGACAACGACCTTGCGGCGTACTGCACGCGCGAGGGCATCCCGCACCTGCTGTTCGAGGACTTTCACCGCGCGCTGGACGTCGTGCGGCGCGTCGTCGAGGGCGAGCTGAGCGTGCAGGACGCGCTGGCCTTGGGAACCGCATAGCGGGACAAATGTGCCGGCGCGCGCCGCTCGTAATTTTTTTTTCTTTCTGCGTATCGAGGTCGGCTGGCGTCGTCATTTGTAAAGCTGTGGAATCCCATTAGGAAGGTGCCCGCCAGACGGCCGCACAGGCCCATCGGGCGTGACAGAGCCCGAGGGGATATGCGTGTGTGCGTGCGTAAGGTAAAACAGCTCATGCAGCGCCGGTGCAGACGATGTGTGCGTGCAGGTGATTGCCATAGAGACGGGGATCCGTTCCAGAACAAGTGCTGCTCGCTGCCTGCCTGCCTGCGCGCGCGGCGGGGACGGCGGGCGCGGTGGGCGCGTTCGATAGACTTTTTGGCGCGAGGGGCGAGCTGCGGATGCGCACTGGGTGCCTGCGTCCGACGGTCGGCCGCTGTGGGGCACGGCGGGCGAAATGCCTCAGAGCAAGGTTGATTCTGTTTGCCGCGGGCGTCTGGCACTGTGCCGGGCTCGAGGACGTGCCTGATCTCTTGCGATCTGATGGGTCCGTGGTGGCGACCATCATCAGGGACGCGCCGACTCGGTTAATGACAAGGTTTCTCCCCGGCCTGGCCTATAAAGCCTCCTCCTCGCCGGCATTCCCTCTCCATAATTCTCTCTCTTTTCTTTCTCTCGTCTCCTTCTCCTCCTCCCCGGGTCTTGCGCCCGCCGTAGCTGGTGTCTACCAGCACCCCACTGTCTTTCCTTGGCCCTGACCGCCGTCCTTCGCTCGAGAACCTACACCACACACACTCGTTAACAGCATGGTCCTGAAAAAGATCTCCACCGCGCTTGCGCTCGCAGGCCTCGCGCACGCCAGCAGCCACATGATCATGGGCGGGCTCCAGCCCATCGCCTACGAGCGGCTCGACCCCATCGTCAACCCCGGTGTGGTCAGTGCTCTCGCGCCGCGCCGTCACGAGCATCCTCTGATGTGCGTCCTAACAGGTCAGCGGTCACTTGCACGCCTTCATGGGCGCGAACAACATCGACCGCAACGCGAACTACGCGCAGAACCGGAACGCCAAGTGCACGTCCGTCCCCTTCCAGGACGTCGACAAGTCCTCGTACTGGCTCGTAAGTCCTTCTCCGCCCCCGCTGTGTACTGTGCGCTGACTGGCCTTCTCTCTCGCAGCCGACGCTGCAGTACCAGGATCCGAACACCCACACGTTCCAGATCATGAAGCCGTCCGTGAATATTTACTACTTCTTCGACCGCAACGGTCCCGGCGAGAAGGTCCACGCCTTCCCCCAGGGTCTCAGGGTGAGTCGCGTTGCTTCGCAACT
This sequence comes from Phanerodontia chrysosporium, assembly GCA_001910725.1. NCBI lineage: Eukaryota > Fungi > Basidiomycota > Agaricomycetes > Polyporales > Phanerochaetaceae > Phanerodontia > Phanerodontia chrysosporium. The sequence goes on from MJGA01000002.1 coordinate 678,606, forward strand.
CCTTGTTCCAGCGGCCGTTGTCGTGTCCCTTGCTGCGCTGTTTGAGTGCCCCGAATGCGGCCAGGGGTGTGATGTGGCGGACAGCTACGGCGCCGTCCACTGTGACGTGACGCCTGTCTTATCTCGTCGCGATAAGTGATATAGTGGTCGCCTTTCCACGAAACGGCCTTGCTGCTTCCCTCCTACCGCTAATGTATCACCAATCCATTACTGACTCTGTGGTTTCAGATGGTTGCAGGAAACCCCATGCGGGACACCTACAACGCCTCCAACTTTGCTGACCAGGCCGTCAGCTTCGTCTGCCTTGACTACAGCGGCACCGTCTCGAACGACCCTGCCTACGCAGAGCGCAAGGATATCTTCTTCCCTGATATCAACAAGTGCAAGGACGGCATCCGTCTTCAGGTCTTCTTCCCGCAGTGCTGGGATGGCGTCAACCTCGACAGTGCTGACCACAAGTCGCACATGGCGTACCCCATCGACAACTACAATGGTGGCCGCTGCCCTGCTTCCCACCCTGTCCACACTGTCGCCATCTTCTACGAGCAGATCGTCCCCGTCAGCCAGTACCCATACTGGGGCGAGGGTGCCTACGTCCTCTCCACGGGTGACACTACCGGCCTTACCTACCATGCCGACTTCCTCATGGGCTGGGACCAGGACGTGCTCCAGGACGCTGTCGACAACTGCCACGACATGAACGGCGACATTACCAAGTGCCCGGTCCTTGTTCCCTACATCAACCAGGCCGAGGCCAGCGCGTGCACGCTCGACGCCGAGGTCGTGGACGAACCCGTCGGCTTCGGCTCGCCAATCCCCGCGCTCCCTGGCTGCAACCCCGTGCGCTCGGACTTCTCGTCGCCCGCGTCGTGCCCCGGCCTCGCGACCCCCGGTTTCATGCAGAGCGTCGTCGACCTCACCCCCGGCTGGACGGACATGGGCTGCATCGCCGAGGGCACCAACGGCCGCGCGCTCACTGGCGCGTCGACCAAGTCGCCGAACATGACGCTCAACTACTGTGCGGGCTACTGCGGCGCCAAGGGCTTCACGTACGCTGGTGTCGAGTTTGGCGACGAGTGCTACTGCGGAAACAGCTTCTCCAACGGCGCGACCGGCAACCCGACCAACTGGTACGAGTGCAACTCTGCGTGCGCCGGTAACCGTGAGTCTTGAGTTCGCTTATGCTGAAGCGCATATACTCATGTTTCGTTCAGCCCTCTACGAGAAGTGCGGTGGTCCCCAGCGTCTTTCTCTCCTGAAGGTCGGTGGCACTCCCGCTCCCGCCCCGTCGTCGTCCTCGAGCACGTCCCCGGTCAAGTCCGCAAGCCCGGCTCCCGTTCTGTCGTCCTCCATCGTCTCCATCCCTACCTCGCAGGTCCTTGCTGCGCCCTCGCCGTCCGTGACCAAGGTTCCTCCCCCGTCCTGACTTCCCCGCTGTTGTCGTCCCGACCACCTCTGCCTCCGTTGCGACCCCGTCCGCGCCTGCATCGACGCCTTCGTCGGCGCCCTCTGCCCCCAAGAGCGGCTCGTGGACCCCCGCTGGCTGTGTCCAGGACGGTCCTGCTCGTGCTCTCACCGGCCACACCTTCACCTCGAACTCGATGACGATCGAGGCCTGCACGTCCACCTGCGGACAGCTCGGCTTCACCATGGCGGGCATCGAGTACGGCCAGGAGTGCCACTGTAAGTGACACCATGCCCTCTTCCCGCATCGCCAGTGTACTGATGCATGTGTTCTCCAGGCGGCAACTCGTTCGCTAACGGCCTCGGCCAGCAGCTCGACGCCGGCCGTGCGTGCTACATGACCTGCAACGGCAACGGCGCCCAGAAGTGCGGTGGCACCTGGACGATGACGCTCCTCACGCTCAACGGCGGCGCGTCCCCTGCCCCAGCTGCCCCGTCCGTGCCCGCTGCGCCCAAGCCGTCTGCCCCGGCTCCCGTCAACAACAACGGCTCGGGCTCCACGCACGCCGCGGGCACGTGGACGTCGGCTGGCTGTGTCCAGGACGGCGCTGCGCGCGCGCTCACGGGCTACTCGTTCACCTCGAAGAGCATGACCACTGCGCTCTGCCAGTCGACGTGCGCGCAGAAGGGCTTCTCGATGGCCGGCATCGAGTACGGCCAGGAGTGCTACTGTGCGTCCCCTTTCTCTCTCATCTTCTTCTGGACGTGTAGGGGCTGACGCGTGGCGCGCAGGCGGCAACTCACTCGTGAACGGCCTCGGACAGCAGCTCGACGCGGGCCGCGCGTGCTATATGACGTGCAACGGCGCGCCCGGCGAGAAGTGCGGCGGCACCTGGACGCTCAGCCTCTACCAGCTCGCAGGCACCGCCGGCAAGCGCAGCAAGCACTTCGGCCGCCACCACCAGCTCCGCTCGCACTTCTAAGCGGCGCTCCTCACACTCGGGCGAACGGTGTTCCCCGCCCCCCGCCGAGGCTCGGTCCTCGACGCTCCCCTCTCATCGCACCGCGGTGCCTCTCAGATCTGTTTTCACACTATCGCTGTTTCCCTCATCTCTCTCTCTCTGTGCTCTCGCGCCCCACATCGCTAACTCACCCATGCGGCTCCGGCACGGCCCGCAGCCTCCGCTCTCGTCCGCTCGTGCGGATCGCTTTCAGGAGGCGTCCGGACGCAGCGCGCACCCTCGACAATGCTCTTTGCTATCTGGATAGGAAAAACCCCCTTGCCGAACACGCGCGCCCGCGCCGCCGCCTCTCGTTTGCGCCTTGTCTGTGTTTCGCCCGGCACACGCGCGCGGTGCACGCGTGTCTCTGGCTTTCGTGTCGTTCTGATTCTGGGTTAGGTATACGTTGAGATGTAGCTGGTTGCTATCTCGGGTTCTGCTCTGTGTTGGTTCTGCGAAATAAGAAAGGTTCTCTTGCTGTGATGTTTTTGGTGTGAGACTACTGTGTGTGGTGGCGATGGTAAGGCTGGGATGTCACTGTCACGGACCGCTCACTATTTGAGAGAGCCACAGGTCGCCTTCTCCGATAAATTAGCACCAACAGGAGGCAAATGGTACGAAGGCAGAACGAAGAGCAAGGGCTGTAATGTACTTAGTGGTCCTTTCCAAGTAGCGTCCAGTCAGAGAGGGTCACTGTGGCCTGATGTTTGGTGTCAGGAAGGGAAGAGCGGTGTCGGAGGTCACATCTCTCAGGGACCTCGGAAACCCCGAACCGCCGGTTAGAAACCAGCACATACAAGCTTGAATAAGATCTATCATGTCCTATGCGTAAAAATACAGCAAACGATAGCAGCACGTGCTCATGCCTCCTCAGCTTCAGGAATCAGGGTTGACATCAATCGTGCTATTGAGGATGTTCAGCGACTGTTGGACTTCTCTGATGGATCTGTGGAAGTACGTCCGGCTCTCTCGCTGATGGCGGTCGGCTGCATTGTCTTCGGAGGTCGGATTGAGCATGCGAAGCTCCATCATGAGACGGCTGGCCAGAATCAGAGGCTGACCGTGAGCCTGTCAGTGCTTGTTCGGCTCTCGAAGACGCTATGGCGCACCACCGCAGCACGGAGAGGAGCCAGGACCTCCTCCATTATTCCGTCAGACTGACGAGAGACGATCAGCCATGCGATACACAGAGAAATCGTGTTTACGGACCCTGACCATGGCCATCTGCGCGATTAGAAGAGACATCAGGATGCTGCCCCGACGGGATCAGTGGGCCTCCTTGCAAAGGAGCGAAGCACGCACACAAAGTGGATCGTTCCTGTCATGGTTCCATTGTCGTAAGCAGATAGGTAGATAGAAGGTGATGCCAACGCACCACCACGTAAAATCGATGCGGTGACCGAGACGGAAAGCTCGAACCTCCTCGCTTGCCACCATAGTCTAAACGTCTTCGCTAAAGTCAGGCTCAGTACAAGCATGTCCTGAACTAACAGCACAGCGCATGTCGCCTGTGCGGCTGCATGCATCCTTCAGCCAGCATCAGCTTGCTGAAGAAGAACTGTTGCACATACAACTGTACGGCAGTGAATCAGCACCTCACCGTGAGACGTGAATTGCGACGACTTGTCACTTACATTATGTAGCTACGGAGAGACCCCGCGTTCATTTCTGGCGGAGTTCCGTAACAGCGAAATTGCAGTGAATACGCATTTCGATAGTCACCAGCTTCAAGCTAGTATACTTTTGTGAACCGATCGCGGGGGAAGTCAGGGCGGCATACCAGGTCAGTAACCACCGGAGTCAACCCAAGTGCGAAGCTAGTCGCAAAGATAGACTTGTTCCCTCCCCATATAGCTGAGATCTTCAGTGATGTGTACACTGCCCGTGTTGAAATCAGCCATCGCTTGTGCACACTGGCTACGCCCATATAGCATACCGTTGAGCAGGATATAACCTATCGATTCGACGACTCCACATATCCACCACGCCGCGGCGCAGCTACCATGTGTCATTAGCTTCCATGAAACGCTCGGGGATTCAATCTGACCTCTAGGTAAAGGGTTGACCAGGTAGATGAGAAGCTACATCACTCATTCCACAGGTACTCACCTCAGGGGATGCTCGGACACCAAATAATATGTATCCAACTGCGCCTGCGAGAAGAATCCAGCGAGTAACGAGTAGAGCAAGTGACAGAGCAGTCGCTCGCCTCTTCCAGACCGTCTGCACTTCCTGTGAGAAAGTAATGCTGTACTCGTATATAGACAGAGCTATGACGCATTAATTCACCGACTATTGTTGATATAGGGAGCATGAATTTACGCACCTGCGGCTGCGAACATTAACATTGTGCTGCAAGATAGGCCAGTATGGTCAATATGTAGATGAGGGGGGATGGAAGTCGAGTCACTTCAGTTCTTCATACTGTTGAGCGGTAGGCAGGTCAAAGGACCTCATCTTGCAAGCTAAAAAATGGGAGTGCTGTCGAGTTCGTATTGCTTCATGAATGCCATTATCTTAAATACTGGCACTCAGCCTTGTTCAACACATACATGCGTACGGCGGGAGTCGTTGCCCGCTGGAAATGTCGCTATTCCTGTAAACATCTTCGCCGGCCGGCTCGTAACATCAGAGGTGCGATGCCGCAACAAGGCTGGAAACCTGGGGATGCAAACTGACTCGAATTACGGAGGGCATTTCGAGCACAGAGTTGGTGCGAATAGCAACGTCACCTCCTTCCAAAACGAGGGTAAGAGGGCGGGAACGTAAACAAGGCCAAATTGACAAGCGCGCTGGGCCCGACGTGCAATTAGCGCACGGTGTTGTCTCCAAACGAAACCGCTTCGTCCTCCACGCGTACACCCACACAGCCATGGCTGGTAAGCACATGCGTGATTGTTGAGCACGGCATACTTACACATGTCATGTTGCAGAGCAAATCGAGCTCACTACGCCCCCGTTCGACGGCATCTCCCAAGTCCGCTTTTCACCTACAAGTCCTAACCATCTTCTGGTCGCGTCTTGGGATACTGTGAGTTCTTTTGTACATGCGGGCAGGCGCGAACTAGTTGTGTCAGGTCGCAACTTCTCCGAACTTCCTTCTCCATAGGCCTGTTCGGCTGTGCTTCTACTCCCTGGTACGGTGCCCTTCTAACCGGTTGGCGTCAGTGTTTCCGCCTGCGCCTGCTATGAGGGCCTTCTGGCCGTTCTAGCACGGCTTCCCTCGACTGTCCTTGTGTCAATGTGCGTACCTGACCATGCCCTGAGCACCGCGCCTGTCCGCAGTCCCCATCCTATACCCGTGTGCTGACTTGACCCCGCAGACAGTCCGACTCTACGATGTCGAAGCGAACGAGCAGAAGACAAAGTTTGACCACCGAGCAGCCATCTTGGCGTGTGCATTTGCCGACACCGAGCGTGCGTTCAGCGGAGGATTGGATACATCTGTTCGAGAGTGCGTCTTCAGTCCTCTTGCGTTCCGCGCATCATATTGACTATTATTTAGGCTCGAATTCAATACGGAGAAGATCAACAACTTGGGACAGCACTCCGATACCATCTCAAGCATGAACTGGTCGAAAGACCTGAGTACGTGTCCAGCACTCGTTTGACGGTGTATGCTGACCCTCTCGCAGACTCGCTCATCACCGGCTCATGGGATCGGACAGTACGCTTCTGGGACCCTAGAGCTGCAAACGCCCAACAGCTATCCACTTCCCTGCCAGAGCGTGTTTATCACATGGACCTTGTCAACCACACTCTCGTCGTCGCGATGGCTAGCCGCCTGTTCCACATTTATGACATCAGAACATGAACACACCAGCACAGTCTCGCGAGAGCAGCCTGAAGTTCATGACGAGGCATTGGCATGCATGGCAGACGGACAGGGTGCGTATTTCTGTGATCTCGATTTGGACTCAACTAACATCTCTTGCAGGCTACGCCACTGCGTCCGTGGAAGGACGTATCGCTGTCGAATACTTCGACCCAAGTCCCGAGGTACAGGAGAAGAAGTACGCATTCAAGTGCCACCGCCAGACTATCGACGATGTCGATCACGTATGGCCCGTCAACTCGCTCGCTTTCCACCCAATGTAAGTGGCCGTTGGACTCGCATATATGCGTATTCAGAGCTGAGTTTTCGGCAGATACAACACTTTTGCTTCCGCCGGCTCCGATGGCACCGTGTCGATCTGGGACCACAAGCTCAAGAAGCGTCTACGCCAGTACCCCAAGTACCATTCCGCGGTGCCTTCGGTTGCGTTCAACTGTGACGGTACGAAGCTCGCCGTTGGTGTCAGCTATACCTGGGATGAGGGCGAGGAGGGTGCTAAGACGGCGGAGAGGCCAAGTGTGTACATTCGTGCCACAGGCGATGAGGTCAAGGTGCGTGCCCTGTGATGTCCTTGCTCCATTCCTTACTGATCCCTTCTCCAGCCCAAAGGCTGGACGGGCAACTAATTGTGTTACTTACTGTACTTGTCGACGATAATACACAAGCGTATGTTGGGAATTTCTTCTCACCCCATCTTTCTCCGTGCTATACTTTTTCGGAGGTTTCTTGAAATCGTCTGGCCCCCGGGATCGATCGCGGTGGTGCAGCACGCCATCCCCGCCACCCGGGACGTCGTTCACCCGCTAAGCAGATCGTGCCGTGATTGGTTGAGGGCTGTAGGCTGTCGTAGGTCCGCCGGCGGCGCCGCCACAAAGAAGACCGGGTTTGAAAAATCTCGCGATGTCGCCATACCGTGGTGCCTGAAAATCCCGGGCTGACGGCGAGGGTAGCGTCCCGAAAGTGGATCTGGGCTTCATCGCCAGCCTCTGTGAGCATCTCTATATAGCCATATTTCATTGGATTCCTCTGAGAAAATTTGCAGCGAGAGGCCGCCTTTTCGCTTCAAGCGCCCCAGTCCGCGGGTTTTGCGATTGCGCCATCCTAATGCCCATTGCGAGTGCCCGACTAGAACGAAGCAAAGTTCTGCCTCTGAGCTCCGTTACATGCGCGATCGAGAGAAGCAGAAAATCCTGCATGAAAGTTTTGCCGCGCAGACCGTTCGATTATATGTCCGAGTCCTGGCCCGCGGACGCCTCTTGGCACCTTCCCCTCTCTCCCCCATCCCCCATCTGCTCTACCCCGTCGCGTCGACCAAAAAATGTCGTTCGTAGCAAAAGTCTTTGGCAACTTTCAGGAGCAGTGAAAATCCACCGCCGACGCCGGCGGGCCCGCCGCCCGCGTACGCAGCCACGGAGCCTGAGAAGGAGGTCTCGCGCCCGCGTCCACCGTTGGCTCCGGCAAGTTCGAGGGCTCTGACGGCCTCGCTTCGGTCGAGAAAAACGACGTCGAAGTCGGCGAGCTCACGCTTGACGAAGGTGCGACGCGTCGATCTCCCACCCACTGAATTTTTTCTGACGCGTCTCGCGCTTTAGACGCCGCCGGAGGCATGGGCCGCCACCTCGGCGTGTTCAGCTGCACTCTACTCATGTACGTCCCCTCCACTCTAGCGTTGGTGCTCGCCGTGCTGATCAGTGCCTGCAGTGTCGGGCGTGTCATCGGCACGGGCGTCTTCTCGACGCCGTCGTCCATCTTGGGCTCCGTCGGGTCTGTGGGCGCCTCGCTCTGCCTCTGGGTCCTCGGCTTCATCATCTCGTTCTTCGGCCTCTTCATCTGGCTCGAGCTCGGCACGATGTTCCGCGCAGCGGCGGCGAGAAGGTGTACCTTGAGGCTGCGTTCCCGCGCCCGAAGCACCTCACGACTGTCATGTTTGCTGCGCAGGTCATCCTGCTCGGCTTCAGTGCCTCGAACAGTATCGTGCGTGTCAATATCCATTGCGTGCCATGACCAAGTGGGCTGACCTGGCGTCTTTGGCTTTGTTTTCTTCCTGTTGATAGGTCTTCGCTGAGAAGTGAGTGTTTGACTTACTCCGTGTGGACTAGTTACTGAATCTTGTAGCATTCTCGTTGCTGCAGGACATGAAGCCGGTCGTTGGACTTCTCGTGGAATCGGTCTAGGAGGTAAGTCTACTCTTCCGCGTCGGTCGGGTTCCTTCTCACGTGTGCAATTTCTGCTTCATACAGTTATCGCCTTCGCTGCCTTCAGCCATGGTATCATCCCTCGCTTCGGAGTGATGGTCATGAATGTAAGTCATCAATCTCGTCTCTGTCCCGCCTGCGGCCCTGACACCCCTCGCAGGGTCTCAGTGTCTTCAAGATCGCCATTCTCCTCTTCGTCGCCGTCAGCGGTTGGGCCGTGCTCGCTGGACACACCAAGGTCGTGGACCCTCACATCAACTTCCGTAATGCCTTTGCCGGTAGCTCCCATAGCAGCAACGATGTACGTCAGCGTCAGTCCTTTCCACGACATTGCTGACACTCTTCGCAGTACGCTACTGCCCTCTTCAAGATCCTCTTCGCCTACATGGGCTGGACAAACCTCAACTACGTGCTGAACAACGTCAAGGACCCGATCCGCACGCTCAAGATTGCGGGCCCGCTCGGCCTCGGCATCTGCGCGCTGCTGTACCTCTTCGCGAACATCGCATACTTCGCCGCCGCGAGCAAGGAGGAGATCCTCAACAGCGGCGTCACCGTCGCCTCGCTCTTCTTCGGCAAGGTCTTTGGGCCGCAGGCGCAGAAGGCGCTCACTGTCTTCGTCGCGCTCAGTGCTCTCGGCAATGTGCTCTCGGTCACGTTCGCGTCGTGCCGCATCAACCAAGAGCTCGCAAAGGAGGGGCTTGCGCTACCCTTTGGCAACCGCTTCTGGGCGTCCAACTGGCCGACTAAGAAGACGCCCTTCCCCGGTCTTATTCTCCACCTCATCCCTTCTGTACGTATCACTCTCGCTCAGCGTCGAGAAGGTGGTCTCACCACCGGATTTACAGGCTGTTATTATGATTGCCCCTCCTCCCAACGTCGCCTACCCCTTCATCCTGGATCTCGAGGGATATCCCGTTCAGATTATCAATACCATGGTCGTCTTCGTAAGTTTTTTCTTCTATTTTCCTGGTACGCCGTAGCTGATAATGGTGTCTAGGCGCTGTTCTGGCTGCGCTGGAAGAGGCCCGACCTCAAGCGTCCCTTCAAGGTCTTCCTGCCCTTCGCCTTTATCTTCTTGGTTGCCTGCGTATTCTGTACGTCCAATTTCAATGCTTTTCATAACCGCACTTGTTGACCATTGTCTACAGTGCTCGTCGCTCCCTTCATCCGCCCCTCTAACGGCGTCGGCGATACCCCGCCCATCCCCTACTACATGTATGCCGTCGCCGGCTGGGCTTTGATGGCTTTCGCTGTCTTCTACTGGGCCATGTGGAAGAAAATCCTTCCCTGGGTCTTCAGGTACAAGCTCGTCCCGGTCAAGGAAAAACTGTCGGACGGAACTGTGCTCACTGTGGTATGTCATCTCGCGCTCGTGACGTCAAATGATCGCCGCTGACTGTGACTTTGCTGCAGTACGAACACCAAAAACTGGAATAACTGCTATATATTAGTGTACTATGGTGTGATACCATAATCGTGTCTAGATCCAACATATAATTGCCCGCGCATGTATCCATAGTCGTTTGTGGACTAGTAGATTTCAACATCGAGGAGTTTGCGAATGTTTTGCTGGCTGTGTCTGAGCATGTGGTATATGACCCGAACTGTCAAGTAAAACTTCTTCTAAGGCGACGAGCTGACTAGTCATGGGCCTGATGAGCAGATCGCGGCTCAAGCGACCCTGGCAGAGCACCGCATCATTGAGCGCTTTGTGCCCACATAGGAGATCGTTGTTCCTTACTGTCACTCTCTTACGACGCCACTGGTGGTGCCCACACTGGCTCGCACCGGTTCTGTCACACGACTCTATACAATGTCGAAGGGTTCCTAGGACACCAAGGATTTAGTTCTATCTGCGTCATGATCAAGGGAGGAAGAGAGGCGCCATGCTGGTGCCACCCCGAGTACCGATAACGTGCGCGGACATCACATCACCCACACTTCTCTTCTCGATAGCGAACCATGAGATCTCGAGGCCCTGAATTCTTGTAAGCGACCTGAAAATCGTTCACTCTGAGACTCATCACCAACTCTCCAGGAGACCATGCTCACCGCATCAGACGTGGTCGGCGGGCCAGGGCGCCGCTGTCCTGGACATCACGCACAGCAGAAGCTGCCAATGGTGCAATATGGCGATAGCACCGTACTGATGAAGTCTCCCTGCGCCAGAAGGGGGCCTTCTATCTGGATAAAAGTCACCGGACGCTCGTGTACATATAAGATTGCGACCATGCTTCTGCTGACAGGTGGGATTACCACCTCCGCCCACCGTTCCTTCAGGCCCGCTGCAGTCATCTCATCGCAGCCATGCCGTCGTGGACCAAGTTCCTCCCGTCGCGCGAGCAGGACGCCGCCGCGGACGCCCAAAAGAGTCCGGATCCCAGTACCACTGGCTCCGAGAAAGGCTTCCACGATAAGGAGGTCGACATACCTGACGTCGTCATCCAGGAGGCGGACAAAATCAGCCCTGGAGAACTGACTTTGGAAGAAGGTGCGGTCGTAGGTGTGGTTCGCCTGTAAGAGACAAGCTGACGGGTGTTGGTTCCTTGGCAGATGCTGCGGGTGGGATGGGTCGCCATTTGGGCGTGTTCAGCTGCACTCTTCTCATGTATGTCTATTAGCCAGATGTCACACAGCTCTGCGCTGATCCCAGTTTAGCGTTGGACGGATCATTGGCACGGGCATCTTCTCGACACCGTCGTCGATCCTCGGATCTGTTGGCTCCGTCGGCGCTTCTCTGATGCTCTGGGTGCTGGGCTTCGTCCTCTCATTCTGCGGCCTGTTCATATGGCTTGAGTACGGCACCATGTACCCACGCAGCGGAGGCGAGAAGGTCTATCTCGAAGCCGTCTACACGAAGCCGAAGTACCTCGCCACGGTTATCTTCGCGGCGAACGCCATCCTGCTGGGCTTCACCGCATCAGGGTGTATTGTAAGCAGTGCAAGCACCTCGGTACCGCGCTCATCTAACGAGATTAACAGGTCTTCGCTAGCAAGTGCGTATCTCCGCTTGGACAGAGACCGACTATACCTGATACACTGCATCTAGCATCTTGGAAGCGGCAGGGAAGGAGGCCACGCGATGGGCGGAGAGAGGCATCGCCCTGGGCGGTGAGTAGACCTTCTCGAAGACGTCGACGAGGCTGAGCATGCGGTAGTTATTTTCTTCGTGACAATTCTCCACGGCCTGACGCCTCGCTTCGGTGTCTATCTCATGAATGTAAGTGCGATCCCCAAGAATATAGTATCAGACTCTTACGCAATATCGCCGCCTGCAGGGCCTCAGCGTCTTCAAAATCGTAATCCTACTCTTCGTCGTCATCACAGGTGCGCTTACACTCATGTCTCGTCCGAAAACTTCGCTGAAGCCGTTTGACAGGTTGGGTCGTTCTCGGCGGCCACACGCGGGTGAAAGACCCCTTCGTTAATTTCCGTGACGCCTTCGCGGGAAGCTCGCACAGCTCGAACGACGTGCGTGCTTCGCACACGATGCCTCGTGCTTCTATATTGACGATCCACGACAGTACGCGACCGCCACGTTCAAGGTGCTGAACGCGTACGCGGGCTGGTCGAACGTCAACTATGTCCTGAACAACGTCAAGAACCCCGTGCGGACCCTCAAGATCGCAGGCCCGCTCGGTCTCGGAATTTGTGCGGTGTTGTATTTGCTCGCGAACGTAGCGTACTTTGCGTATGTCGCACCTCTTGAAGAGTGGGCGCATCGGCTGACCGTAGTTTTAGCGCTGCCTCGAAGGAGGAGATCACGAAGACGGGCGTGACGGTTGCGTCTCTGTTCTTCCACAACGTCTTCGGAGCACAAGCTCAGAAGGCGCTCACTGTCTTCGTCGCGCTGAGCGCGCTCGGAAATGTCATCACTGTCGTAAGCACGAGCTGTCTCGCAGTCAGAGGCCAGGACGCTGAAAATGACACGACAGACCTTCGCCGCATCGCGTGTCAACCAGGAGCTCGCGAAGGAGGGCATCCCGCTGCCCTTCGGCAGCCGTTTCTGGGCGTCGAACTGGCCAACGGGCAAATCTCCACTCCCGGGGCTCATCGTTCATTTGATCCCTTCAGTGCGTATTTCCATGCCGAAAATTCAGGACGTAGTCTAATGACCGCATTGTGACAGGTGATCGTCATCCTAGCACCTCCGCCTAACGTGAGCTCCAATAAGACGTATGTTTGACGTAACATACTCACCAAGTTTTTTTCAGATCGCCTACCCTTTTATTCTTGACGTAGAGGGTTATCCCGGCCAGATTATCAACTTCTTTATCGTCGTTGTATGTGCTGGCATCACGGATTGTTTCAGAACGCAAGGGCTGACCACAGTTCTACCTTTACGCAGGGTCTGTTCTACCTCAGGTGGAAAAAACCACACGTACACCGGCCATTCAAGGTCTGGTGGCCGCTGGCTGTATTCTTCCTTGCAGCGTCAGCATTCTGTGTGTATCCCAGGATCATTTCCCCTTGTGCTGGCACTCACCAAAATTTTCCTAGTGCTCGTCGCACCATTCCTGAAACCCGCGAACGGCGTCGGCGATACACCGCCGCTGCCGTACTACCTCTACTGCCTTGTCGGCATCGCCGTCATGTTCGCCGGTGTCTTGTACTGGGCGGGCTGGCGAATTCTCCTCCCGAAGGTGTTCGGGTATGAGCTCATCCCTCGCAAAGAGACGCTGGATGATGGAACGGTCATTACGCTGGTGAGTTCCCATTCCTCACATTAAGACGAAACGTGAACCGAAGTTGATGTCGCGCTTCTAGTTCTCGCGGAGGAAGGTCGAGTAGTAGCATCGGATCTGAGTATCGGCCGACTACATTTAGGGTTGGGTGTATGCATGTATTATAATTTATGAGATGTCATATTGTTTTGCGAACTAGAGCTACAGCGAAAGCGTCCTGAGAAAACACATCAAACAGAGAAGAGATATTTGAGGTACATTACTTGCGAGAGGGCAGAGAGGAATGCAGAAGAACGATAGCATGCGACAGCGTATAGCGAGAAAGCAAGGCACGAGGGGTGGAGATGGAGATATAACACGATTATCTGTGACAGTTGTTGAGCAATGATAATATCATCAACGCATAGGAGACGCACTTGGACTGTAGCCCTTTTTGCGAGACCTTGTCCACTGCACTGATCAATGAAGCCTTCCAGTCAGGACAGGGAACCTCGTCGTCCCAAGCATCCGGCCCGTAGCCCGCCCACGACACGAGCCGTATCTGATGTCCAGTGCTGACGCACTCGAGGAAGGTCATGATCGTGCCGATGCAGCCGACGCGGACATTCTCCTCATGGTACACTTCGCCCTGCTTGAGGGTCGGGCGGAGCGCGTCCTCGCCCATCTTGCGGAGGAGCGTCGCGACCGGGACGGATTTTGCGTCCTGGACGCGGTAGCGCGCCCACGGCTTCGAGTCGTGCGGCGGGTCCTCCATGCGCGCGATGCGCAGCACGAAGACGTTGTGCTTCCACGCATCGACGTTCCCCTGCTGCACGCCGAAGCACCTGTAGCTCGCCTGGCAGATCACCGGCCGGAAGCGCTTCAAGAACTCGCCCATCTCCTGGTTCACTTCAAGGCTCGAGGGCGCGGACGCGTGCCCGAGATGTAGCTCTCCAGGCGTTCAAGCTCGTCCTGCAGAGCCATGGCCTCACGATAGTCGCGATTGCTTTTGCACGCTCGCTTGTGAAATTCCCAATCTGCTTTCTGCATTGAATACTCTATTCAGCCAGAGATGAATAGGTCGATCACTGTTTGAGGGATATATGCTCACACAATACGAGGTGATTTTACATGACGAGCAGACCATGAGCCGTACGCCGTCTGCTTTCCGCTTCCAACCTAAGCTGCTCATGCGTCATCTGTCACTATCGTTATCATGACAAGGACGTACACTTCTGACATTGCCTATAGTGACTCCTCGTCTCCTTCGATTGCATGTCCACACAGTCAAGATCTTCAGGATCCCGTGCAAACATTTTCGCGCCCCAGCTATCAATTGGCACCTTCGTACCTGGCTGCATTCTCGTTCAAATGTGTATATTCCCACCGATGAAGTGTATGAGGTGCTCCAAATGTGGATAGTATACTGCCAGATGGGTGAACGGAGACGAGGAGGAAGTTGTATGCTGAAAGCCGCGAGGCGCGGAATCTGGACTTCCGGGCGCCAACGGCACGTGGCGCACCTCCTTCCGCAAGTTCAGAACTCTCCTTGGGCTCATGGACATTCTCAAACGAACGAATCTCTTATTCGTGCCGTGACCAGAGAAACGCACTAATTTGCACATCGGGGTGAAGGAGGACACGTCGGCCGAACGGAGATTTCACAGGTCAGATCGCAGGTGGCGGTGGCGCCAACGCAGCCCTAGGCTGTGACCAGGAGGAGAGGCGAGCTGCGCGACGCCGCGCCATACAGAGCAAGTTCAACCAAAATGAGCATCGCGTCGGTATGAGTAACTTAGGGTGATCTGCCCGCCGCATCTACGGACCCGCACTCCTCCACAATCACCCCCAACGATCTCGACGAGCCATGACGCGAACACGCCGCGGACGGCGCAAGCCAGACCGAAGCCAAATCCAGACAGTACCGCACGCCACGGTCCAGTCCTCTAGGCGCGTTGTGGCAGAAGAGCCTTTGGGCCCGCGCGGCGTGCGAAGTACGCGCGTACACAACAATTAGGCCAGGACCGCCGAGAACGCGTCGCCCGCCTTTGCGCCGCTTCCCTTCTTCGTGCGTACGCTTCCGCCGGTCTAACGCGCATGAACGCGCGCGCGCCCGGACGCGTACTGGCGGCGGGAGAAGCCTGGCAGGTGCGGAAGGCGGGGGAAGCTTGAAGACGGGACGGACATGGGCGACGCCGGCGAAGTGAAGGGTGTCCAGAACATGCCAGGGTAAAGTATCTTCAGGAGTGCTACGGACATGGTTTGGGCTGCTCTGTATAGTATTGCGCGGGGACCTGGGAGACCTCCGCGGGTCGTCCCACAGCATGGTCTTCCGGAGTAGGACAATGGAGTGGGACTGGAGGGAAACGACCACGCACCTGCGCCCAGAAAGGCATCTACAAAGCTCTGCGCCGGAGCTTTGCGCAGAGAAGGCCCGCGGTGCGGATCGTATGGTGCATGCTTTGAAGGCTGTCCTTGTGAGCGGGTCGGCCGCGCAGCGCTAACACGGCTGCCGTAACTCATATCGGCGGTCCTATCCAGCTTTGGCCACACCCGGTGGCTGTCTGAGCAGCGAGTCGACGAACGGTCGTCGAGGATGTGCAAAGGATGGTGGTCGACGTGCAAGTTGCTGCTCGCGCAGGCACTGTGGGAATCAAAAGCGTGCTTACGTAACGTGTTGACGACAGGCCGTCGCGCCGTCGCCTGGCGGCGGTCGCTGTTTCACACTCTCGCTTTGACCTCCACACGCAATCCAAGAACGCTTTCGCTTTAAATATCGTCATTCGATTCATCGGCAGCGATGACCTCGTTAACATTCTGTGATGCGCTGCTACGCTCTAACTAGGCTGGTAAGAACCAAAAAAATAATGTCAACAGCAGTTGCGACTGGGGTTGCAGCGGTATGTAGGGGAGGTGGGTATGCGGGATCGAGGGAATATGGGGTGTGTGCGGCTGAGTGATGGGTTGCGCGGGGGTAGAGGGTGAGGATTATACTAACACATGGATGCAGAAGGGATTGCGGTGGTACAGCTGCGGGTAAAGGGGGTAGAAGTACAACAACAAGAGGGACGTGAAGGAAAGACAGAATAACCAAAGGATGATGTACAACGATTCAACAACCAAGGTGAGTACAGCAGTAGAACCCTCGTGTGCGCATATACGCGGATTTTGATACAGTGTTCAGGACATGAAGAGCATGGGGAGGGTTGAGAAGAAATAGAGATACATAATGTCCGTCAACGAACGCCCGCGCGCGTTGACTGATTCATCACCAGGGCACGCCGCCGCCGTTGCCGGGAGGGTAGTTCGTGAACATGCACGCAAAGGGGTCCTGGTCGGACTCGGGGTATGCGTTCGCCTCGGACATCAACGTGTACGGGGCCTCCTCGCCGTCGTAGCCTGAGGGGGGCTGGTCCGGGAGCGTCGTGCCCATCTGGAGCGGGGGGATGGACGACAGGTCAAAGTCGTCGGCGATGATCACCTCGGACGGGTCCGGCCAGAGGGCCTGCGTCGGCCAGGAGTAGCCGCCGAAGCCGAGCTCGGCGGTGAGACCGTCGTCCTCGACGTTCTCGGGCACGCAGTCGGGCGCGGGCTGCGTCGCGTGCTGGTTGAGGGTCAGCGCGGTCATAGAGAGGTTGTCCGCAGGCGCGAACGGCCCGCAGTGCGACGACGCTGATGACATCGAGGAGGCGATCGTTTCCGCTGGCGAGAAGATGCCCGACGAGACGGACTCTACTGGGGAGACGAGGTCGTACGAGTGCGAGTCGCGCGGGATGCTGAGGGACTGCAGAGGTGCGCCGCCCGTCTTATTGTTTGCGAACGGGTTCTGATTGTCGAATTGGAACGGCTGGTAGGAATCAAAGCGTTGCTGCAAAGCTGCGTCAGCCCAAGCGAGCCTCGAAGGCGGCACGGGGGCACCCACCATTGCGCTGTATTGCGGTCGCTGGAACGAAGGCGGGAGGATCGCGTCCTGGGGCATGTACTCAAAATGCGTTGATGGATCGGCATCGGTAGGTGGTGGCACATATGACGCCCTTCGGCTGATGCGTGGGATCCCCGTAGGTGATGGCGGACACGAGGGCATGAAGACCGTCGGGAGCTGTATCGTCTGGAACGCCGGCGGGGGCGTCGGCGCAGAGCACGCGCGGCGACCCGAGCTGGCGTTTGCGCCGCGGCTCAGGCTGCGCGGAGGAGTGGGAACAGGCATGACGAACGAGATGCCAGGGTCGCCCTCGCCTTCGTCTGCCTTCTTGCCCTTGCCCTTCTTCGTCTTCTTGACCCGCTGCGGGCGGTAGACGTAGTTGGGATACATCTCCTCGTGCTGCTTCTTCTTTTCCTTGGCCAGATCTTCCCAGTACTGCCTCTCCTCGGCGGACAGGCTCTTCCACTGCTGGCTGATGGCCTTGGAGAGGTCCGCCTGGCGCTGCTTCTTGACGGGGGCGGCGGCGGGGTCCTCGGGGTCCTCGTGAGCCTGGTTGCGGTCCTCGCAGCACTTGCGGCGGAAGAGGATGAAGGCGTTCTCGGGACGCTTGATGTAGTCCTCGTCGCCCCGCTTGGGCCTGCGCTCGTTGTCGCTGACGGTCGATCTACGCCGCCGGTGCGAGGCCTGCGAGGACGTCGCGGTCGAGGGGGTGGAGAACATGGACGAGGTCTCGGAGCCGAGGGAGGAGGCGGGCGACAGCGCGCGCTGCGGGGGTGGTGTGGATCGGGAGGACTTGAGGTCGGGCTCGAAGGGCGAACTAGACGGGGAAGCGAATGGCGGTGGGTCATGCTGAGGGAAAGTGAAGGCGCGCGGCGTCGGGGAAAGGATGGCTAATGTCGGGGTGAGTGGTTCGTCTGTCGCGGTCGTAACTTCGAGTGCTGGGTGTGGCAGGTGCCGCCGGTGAGCAACTGGGGCGGGGGCGGGAGGCGGGGGGCGGGACTTACTTCGTGATGCAGTGTCGCGAGTGCGAAGGGCAGGCATGACTGTTCTCGTGATGTGTGTGGTAAGTAATGGAGGAATAGGAAAGAAGATGGAGACGCGAGGCAGGCTCCCTCGAGGCAGAATAACAGGGAAACGAGCACCTGGAGCGTGCAGGAGAGAGGTGGCTCTGAGGCCCCGAGGAGGAGAACAATTGCGCGAGAGGAGGACGGGAGGGCAAGACAATACGGCGAGGACTTTATAAGCTTAGGGCGAGCTGAGGTTCCGCCGAATGCCATGGCCCTGTATTGCGCTTGATCTCACCGAAATCTGGACGGTCGCGTTCTCGGGGACACTAGCGCCGGCCTGCTCTAAACCCAAATCGGGGCGAGCAAGAGTGAGTGCCCTCCATTCGGTGTCCAAACAGGCACAAACAGTTTTTATTGTTCTCCTCCCCGCCGCTCGATCCTCTCTCTCATGCGCCCTCAGCGTTATCTCCCACATTCCCTTCCATTTCCCCACCCACTCGTGCCTCGCACAGTGCGAATATTGCTCGCGGGCACGGCACATTGTCCGCCCCTGCCTCGTGGCATCCCTGCCCATTAGGCAACTCCAGCAGGATTGTCTGGCGGCCGCGCCTCCGCCTTCGGCCTTTGCGCCTCCGCCGCCCGTCGCGTCGCGTCACGCTGTACCTGTAGTAGCGGAGATGAAATATACGTCTTTGCGTACCGACAAAGACTCTGCGGATCAGTGCCGTCCGCAGCGAGCCTCTTTGACACACCAAAAAGGCAAACTCCCAACAGCGTCCTCTCCGCCCCCTTGTCGGCTCACGGGTGCCCTCTATGGTGCCCCTACCTCTTCGGATCTCAATCGAAGGCAATCTCTCCCTGCCCTCGTACGACCTTCCCCCGAACCTTGTGCCCCGCCGGTCCCATGGACAGCGCACCTGTCCTCGCGTTGTCCGCTGTGCTCGCCGCAACCAGAGCCCCCAGCGCGTCCCGCGATCGCCGCAGCAGCGTACGCGGTGCGGCCCCGGAGCACAGATGACCCTCCGCTCACAAGCGTGCACCGTGCTCCTGGCGACGCGCGGATCACGCGCACGAGGACAAGATACGAGCACAGCACATCCACCAGTCGTCCTCGGGACTGGCATGGACACAGCCCCTTGCGCGGGCTCCGCTCGCAGGGCCATCGATGGGCGAATATAACATGTTCGCCGTGCCGTGCGTTATCTCATTTCGCGCGCGCAGATCAGTGTCCGCCGCGTCGTCGCGTCGCCACGAGACACGACGGCGAACGCTGCCTCGCGCGGATTACGTTTCGCGTGCTCCGTGCGTGCTCCGGGGGGCGAGCGGGCGCAGAGCCGGCAACTCAGGCCGGTGCGCGTTATCGCGTCTGCCACACGCGCGCGTTTACGCATGCGCTTCGTGTCCCGCGCTCGCGCCGACCGCGCGCGGCGTGCGGTTTGCTGGGTTGCGATGACATCGTGGGCGGCTGCGCGTGCTGTACGTACACGTTTCTTGCGTTTTCCCTCTGCCCATGCCGTCGCCCCCGCCTGTGCACACGGAGCTCGCGTCCGCTCGCACGCGGGCGCCACCAGGCGTGCTGCGCGGCGAGGCTGGCGCTGATCGGGGGCGAGGGGGGACACCGCTGGGGCTGCCGCGGCTGAGGAACGTGCTGGACCGATCAACAGGTGCCGAGCACCCAGGAATACGCGCGGGAACGTCTAGGGGCTTCGTATGACTCGTCCTTTGGCAGACGGTTGGCTCAGTGAGGTCCGCGCGAGACGTAATGCACGGCGGGCGTGGGTCTCAGTTTGACAATACGCCGGCGAACAAAGAAAAGGTGTCGCCCGATCGAGCTGGCGGGCACCGCAGGATCGGTAGGCCATGGCATGTATTTATTTATTTAATTATCGTTTGCGTTGGGGATGCAGGGCAGCGGCTGGGGACGCAGCGCCACATGCGAGAGGGAGAGAGATAGGCCCAAGCTTATGCTTTGCGTCCGCGGGCGGACAGCGAGGGACGGCCGACGCGCGGCTATCAGCGGGGGCGCGCCATCAAACGCCACCCCGCTCGATTGATCCAAGAATGGGCAACGGCGCGGGGTGATCGACGATTGTGATGGTTGCGGGGGCTCCCGATCGTGTCTCTCCCCGGGCCCTCTCGCGTGGCGCGGCTGGCGCGGTCCCTCTCACGCTGCTCGCCCTCGGTCGCCAGGCAACGACCAGGTACACACCCTCCATCACCATTCTGCTTCTACTCAGTGAGCGCATCCATCGTATTCCATGTGAATATCTCACAGCCCATGACGTCGCCGCCAGGACCCACCAGGCTCGTCATGCCCCGCGCAGCAAAGCGCAAGCGATCTCCGAGCCTCGACAAGCCTGCGTCGTCCGCCGCCTCAGCAAACCAAACCAAGAAGCTCAAACTACTCGAAGCACACAGTCTCGCGTCTCCTTTCCCCGACTTTGCACGACCAACGCCCGAGGAGGCACAGCAGGTCTTCGACGTCCTCTCCCGGGAGCACCCCGGGCTCGCACCCGCGGGCCCATCCGCGGAAAACGACGCCGCGGGGACATGCGGAAAGGTCCCAAACGTGCTCGAGTCGCTCATCGGCACGATCCTCTCGCAGAACACCTCCTCAAACAACTCCACAGCAGCCAAGCGCAACCTCGACGCACGCTTCGGGCGCAACAACTTTGCCGCGATCGCCGCCGCGCCGCGCGCGGACGTCGTCGACGCCCTGCGCACGGGCGGGCTCGCGAACAAGAAGGCGGCGGTGATCCAGGACATCCTGCACGCCGTGCACGCGCGGCACGGCGCGTACTCGCTGCAGCACCTCGCCGGCGCGCGCTCGGACGCAGACGCGATGCGCGAGCTCGTGTCGTACGCCGGCGTCGGGCCGAAGACCGCGTCGTGCGTGCTGCTGTTCTGCCTCGGGCGCGCGTCCTTCCCCGTCGACACGCACGTCTTCCGCCTCGCGCGCCTCCTCGGGTGGGTCCCCGCCCGCGCAGACCGCGTCACCGCGCAGGCGCACCTCGACCTGCGCGTCCCGGGCAACCTCAAGTATGGCCTCCATGTCCTCATGGTCGGGCACGGCCGCCGGTGCAGCGGCTGCCGCGGCCGCGGCGCGTGCCCGCTCAAGGACTGGCTCAAGACGCGCCAGGGACTTGATGATGCGAAGCTCGAGACGATGTCTGTGAAGGCCGAGGAGGATGCCGAGGCGACCCAGATGGACATGCATGGGATCAAAGTAGAGTCTGCATAGGACTCGTTATAAGGTAACGCGGGCGTTTCCTTTTCGACCATGATTGAAGGTGCTGATGAACATATAGCAGTGGTTTTCCAGACTCCTCTGTACGATTCAGCAGCATGCAGCCCGTAATCTTTGTCTCGGATGTGTGACGCCTCTGATGTGTGACATATCAGTGACATAGCATCGCGATAGGCCGGTCATCAAGGAGACTTGCCTTTTTCAGGTAAAACTTGCCATTGGTGGTTGGTGACCTTCAGGCTCCCCGTACGAATGTTCGCGGAGCTCATCTCGAACGGTTGAAATGCCTCCTGTGATGACAGGATGGCTCTTCAGAAAACACCCAGCGCATGCCCAGCTCATTTACGTGGTCCGAGCATCCTAGCAGTGCCTGCCCATGACACCGCCATCGACACCATTCCCCACAGAAGCTGTTCGTCATCTACGCCCACCTCCCAGGCGCACCACGTGTCGTCCGAGTGCGTGACCGCTGCCTGAGATAGCCAGTGCGCATTGCCCTCTGGGCTGCACGCTGCATCCTCGAGGCTGATCAGGTTTGATGAGCAGGGGGTCTCACTTGCGCTGCACCCTCCCCTCCGCTTCTCTTCCTCCATCCGCCACCCTCGTTGTGTGCTGCATCTGGAGCAGCCAGCTGTCATGGACTGGCCCCCGTGGGCAGACGAGATCCCGGTCCCGCCAAACGCCGTCCGGCCAGACAACCTACACCCGGTCGACCCGAACTTCAAACCTTGGGTGCCCTCGCCAGAGCTTCCCGATGTCGAGCTGCCCACCTGGATTGGAGCATCTGCAGCGGCAACGATACCGGCCCGGCGTGTCCTTCCCCGCGCAGTCCGCGCCGCAGGAGCACGCGCCGCCGCCAAAGGAGGAGGATACGCTGCACGAGAGCCCGAAGCGCAGATCGCGGCTATCGGTGTTCTACTGGATCAACAGGCTCAGTGCGTGCAGCTCTCCATTGCCTCGATCGCCCGCGCAGCAGCACTGATCGCGACGCAGGATCGACGTGGGCGCGTGGGCCCGCGAAAGACAAAAGCGCACAGGCGCACGCGACCACTGTGCCTGTGGAGGCTCCTGCGCCGCGCAGGCTTGTGACGCCGCAGAGTGGAAGGCGTACGGGCACTGGGCACGCCCGCGGTTCGGCAGTGTCTGCGTGCGCAACGCCAGTGCGTGCTCCCTCACATCTTGTGCCCCGCGCGGCCGCACGCTGACGCGCGCCGCCCGCCAGCACCGCCGCCGTTCCGGCGCGACCTCACGCCCTCGCAGGTGGAGGCCGTGATGCGCACGGTGCGCACGCCCGACGGCGCGTCGCGCCCCGAGAACTGGATCCCGCGGCTCGAGCACCCCGCGCTGCCGCCGCGGCCGGCGCTGTGGCCGTCGCCGCCGCCGTCGCCGGGGCCCGCGCCGCGCGCGCACGCGCTGCAGCTGAACCCGCTGCTCGCGCACCGGCGCGCGGGGCAGCCGATGCTCGACTACGACCTGCGGCACCGCGACCTGTGGGTGTTCGTCGGGCCGCCGCTCGTGCAGCGCGGGGCGGAGGACGCGGACGCGGTGCGCGCGCCCGTCGCGCTCGAGCTCGGCGGGCCGAACGGCGCACAGCCCGCGACGCACCCCGGCGTCGGCGCGCTGAGCGTGACGATGCTCGCGGAGGACCCGCGCGCGCGCTTCTGCTGGCCGTTCATCGTGCTCTCGCGCCACCCCGCGCTGCCGGTCACGGTCCAGGACGTGCTCGAGGCGGTGCACGAGAACTTCCGACAGTGCCTCACCGCGGACGAGGTCGCGTCCCTCGGGCCGTTCCGCAAGAGCCAGCTCTTCCGCACGTACTGGGCGCGCGTGCAGTGGTTCCCGAGCGAGGAGACCGCTGGGCTGCGCCGCGTCGACTACCTCGGCGACTGCTACATGTTCCGCGGCCTGGAGCCTGCGCCTGACGGTGACGGCTTCATGATTTACTTCGGGCCCCAAAGATGAGAACACGGCAGTTTCCCTTCCATTTGTCTTATTCTTATTGTAAGCTTTGAGTGTAGTCGCCATGGTGTATGTACTCTAGCGTTGTACTCTAGCGTTGTAACTTTCTCTGTCATCTATACATTCACAGGGAAGCGTCGCCCCACGTGGCTAGCCGCGCCTTCCTGTTCCTGTGCCAGTCCCCGTTGGTTTCTTTCCCGTCTCCGACTTCTCCGCCGCCGACTGAGCGTGGCGCTGGCCCGACAGAGATGGGAATCTTGAGCTTGACGGAACAGCGACGACCCCGCGATTCCGCATGTCGAAAGGTGTGAGTGTGTGTGGCCACTAGCGGAGCAGAAATTCGATGCGAAGACGCATTGGGCGCCACGAGCGCAGCGGAGGCGCGCTTGGCGCGGAGCACACGTCCCGATCGCGGGAGCGACTCGAATCGGGGCAGGCATTCGCAGGCGTCGTGCGCCCCGCGCTGCGGACGCGTGACATGCACATCACATGCGACGTTACCCACCGCGTAGGGTCGCCAGCTGCCAGGCCCTGTCGGCCCGCACTCGCTGCGCGGCAGAGCCGCCCGCCGGCGCCGTACGCGCGCGCGCGCAATCGTGCAGTTGAGGGCACTAGCGGCGCGGAAAACAAACAGATGGGATCGCGGCGGCGACAGTGGCTTGATCGACCGCACACGTTTCTCGGCGGCGCACACGCTCGGTGCAGCGTCCAGGCGTCCAGGCTGTCCTGCCCGCGGAGACGAGGGCTTAGCTCCACGGCCGGCCGGATAGAGTTCACAGCACGCGCGCAGCAAGATCCGTCGGCAGCGCCAGGCCCGAGCTCACCGCCTCCCCGGTGGGCCCCCCCAGAACAGCGACGAGGACGCACCTCGGGCCTGCCTGTGAGAGCCAGGCGAGATAACGCGTCCGGCGGGCCTGACACGAGGCTCTCGCGCTGCCCGGCGGGGGCGTCCGGCCTCCCTCGCACCAGGTCACGCTGCCCAGCCGCGGCGGTTCTGCGCGCGGGGGAGAGCGCAACAAGGGTTCTGGCGCCAGCGGCGCATCGTGGCAGAGTGTCGCGGCAGCCTCGCAAGAGCCTCGAGGGTCCACGTCGGCGGCGGAAGGCCTGAGCTGCCCCAACAGCGTCCGCATTCGATCGAGGGGGAGCTCCAGACGTTCGGTAAGCTCGCGAAGTCGATCAACCTTACGGCGAGCACCCTCGGTTTGCGTCCCATGTTACCGAATGTATCGCGGGTCTGTGCTGCTGCGAGGGGAGTATTAGTGCGCCAGAGTGCTCCAGGAACTGGTGCTCACCCCCCGACCTAGGCCCTCCATTCAGATGCACAATCGCGATAGGGTACCAGCACACCGGATGGCGCGGCTAACTGTCGCGCTCTCTGTACAAACTTGTCAAGAGGGGTGGGATATGTTGGCGCATGATGAGCCGTCTCTGAGCTAGGACCAGACACCTAGAACGTACCTATAGGAAGGCGCGATACAAGATTGTCTTAGGCTGTGGATCCCCCTCGTTATGGGCCGCTTCGAGCACAGAGGAATGATGATTCATGTACGCCCCGTGGCATTGGGCTAGAACGTCGACGTCAGAGCTTGGGCATACGCAGCTCGACTCGAAGCGGAGAGCTCGAATAGCTGACATTTTGCACCTGTGAGTTCTTGACGATGGCCGCACTTACCATGTTCCGCAAATACCTCGTACGATCCAGTCCAAATGTCTCCAAAAGGTTATATAAAAACGGTCTCCGCGTTATCACTGGCGGAGCAAGGATCGGAGAGTCCGGGTAACAGGATGCCAGACCTGAGTCCCAGATGCCATCCTCGGCGCCGCCTTGAGCAGCGCGAGTCAGGCAATGTGCATCGATAGAGACGCACGGGTCCATGTGCAACAGGGGCGACAAGGACAGAGACTGTCCTCGTACGGCGTTGAGGGGGTCGACATGGGCCGTACGTGGCAAAGAGCACGTCTATCAGCCACCGCCACGAGGGCGGCACCTCGGACCACTATCGTTCACATGAGCCGGGTCTTCTTCGCGGAGCGGCGGCGAAAGGTTCACGCAGCATGGCAACATGAAAGAACGGACGCTGCGCGCCACATATGGGAGACAGACTTTGGCGGGCGGGAAACACCGCCTGGCAGGGCGCGAGTATGTGTTCTTCTCGCTCGGGGAGCCGCCTGGGGCACCTTCTGTGCCCGCTGCGGTTCGACCTGGGAGCAAGGCAAAGTGAGAGGGCATTGTCCCGGATTTGAAGATCAACGGTCCGTGGACGAGCTTGCGAACTTTGACAGCGCCGCTGATGACCCTCCGAGGCACCGCGCCCACGCTTGCGAGTTCCGCTGTCTGCCCACACGATGCTGGCGATGCCGGTCATGAGAAGATCCCGTCCTCTAGGTTCCGTTCGGCTGTTGCTGCGAAGACACTGCGGGCGCTGCGCCGTTTGTCTTTCTCCACAATCTCGAGGCGACCGACCGCATTGCACAACTCTTTCGAATTATTCTATTAACTCTTAAAGGATCCCTGGATCGATCAAGTCAGTGTGGTGAGTGCAGCGGAGTGTTGCAAGCGAAGTTTATGATGATATCTGGCTCTCGAACATGATTTCCCAGAAGAGAATAAAGGCGGTACACACGCTTTAGCCCCGAATTCAAACCCTTCGCGTCTCTTATCCGCTTTCGGTCGTGACTACGCTGCTTAACCTTCCTTGCTCCTCCAGCGACGACGAAGTAGGTCGACCATAGCCATGTCTGCAGAGGAGATTGTTCAAGACGTGTCGTTCGTCGAGGATGATGACGGTGAGCACGTACGCTGTACTTTAGACGCGCATGGCACCAACCTCCGTGAATGCTGCAGACATGCCTCCGCTCGTCGACAACCCGTACCCTGCTGCGAGCATGACTTTTACATTTGCCGCCAACATGACCCCCATTGCGTATGGAACGGATGCAAATTCGCTTGAGATCGTGCCTCAGCCGGCTCCGCGCTCCTTCATCTACACTCCTGACCCCGAGCCAGAGGCCGAGCTCACCACTCTAAATAGCCACTCCAAGAAGAAAGACAAGGACGCGAACCACATTCCCCGTCCTCCCAATGCCTTCATTCTGTTCCGCTCGTCATTCATCAAGGCTCAGCACATCCCGGAGAAAATAGAGGGGAACCATAGCGCGCTTTCCAAGATCATTGGTGCGTGTCATGAAGTCTCTATGATGACTACACGATTTACGACCTCTCTGGATACCTTCAGGCAAGTACTGGAAGACTCTGTCGCCCGAGGAGCGGCAGGTATGGGACGTCAAGGCTACCATAGCCCTGGCTGAACATCGCAAGAAGTACCCCGACTGGCGGTTCAGAACGAGCGCAAACGCGCTCGCCAAAGTCAAGGACGGACCAAAGCGCAAGGCCAATAAGAAGGTCAGGGGCGCAGCGGACAAGAAGGTCAAGGACCGAGAGAAGCGCTGCGACAGGATAGCAGACCTGTTGGCTGCCGGAAAGACAGGTGCGGATCTGGAGAAAGCGATAGCGAAGTTCGACCATGAGTCGGAAGACGGACTCAAGGTCAAAGACGAAGGGTGCGGCGTGTTCGCCGCCAAGCCTCAGGAGAGCGTCCTACCTCCCGAGACGGGCACCGTCCAGAACGACGTCAGCATGGTCGGAGAGCCGAAGAGCTGCGAGGGACCCTTCGAGGCCTCTTGTGCTGTCAGTCTTCCAGAGGCTTGCGAACCGTCTCATGACGCCTCCAATCCCAGATTCTGCACTCCGCTAACCTCCATGTTCAGACGTGCCTCATCGGCTCCCGCTGCGCACACGCGTACAGCTGTCGGCGATACAACCGTTCCCGCCGTACCGTTCCTCGGTCGACGCGAATCCATCTGTTATGCAGGGCCTGAGCCTCCTCATACATTCGCTGCCGGTGTCGGTCATGCGGTGGACACACGTGTAGACGGCCAGGGCAATGCAAACTACAACGTGGCTGCCATGCGGCAGGACGAGTGGAATTATCAGCCGTCATCTCTCGCCTACGTCGCTGCGCCGAGCTCTTCCGACTACGGCCGTCCAGCATGGGAAGAGGTCAGTCTTCCTATGCGCTTAGCAAGACAATAAGCTGATTGCAGGATCCTGTTGCCATGTCCTAGACTCTCACTTCGCCATCGTACGGTAGCCAGGCTCACAGCCCGGGGCTCTCGCCTTCCGAGAATGACGGGGATGATTACTCGAGCCCTGTGCAGTCTCCGCTGTCCTCTGCCTTCGACATGTTCTCCGAGGCAGACGCTGCTAGCGTCTACTCCGAGCGCGCCAGCGACTTCTCTGACGCCCAGCAGCGCTTCCCGTATTGCCCTGCAAGTAAGCCGTGGGCGGGCGAAGCAGTCGCGCCTGTTGGACACAACCCCTTCCTTGGGCCCTTCGTCGTGACTCCGCAGACGCCCTCGATGTACGACCCCGAGGGCATCATGCAGAACGCGTTCGAAGCGGCTTCCTATGCACATCTCGGCGCCTGGGATCTCGGATACAGTCAGGCTCAGGCGTCCCAGCTCCGCGGTTCCGACAATTGGGAGTGCTTGCAAGAGTACAGCCGTGGCCTTCAGGCCTACGTCTGTCGTCCTGGAGACGACGCCCAATTGTCTGAGTACATCCCTCTTCCTGTCAACTAGACGAAAACCATGCCATAGCCTCGTGTATGATCGCCTCTCAGACGGCCAGCGACTTGCCTATGCCCATCTTGGACTTACGAACTACATCCATGCACTCCACCTTCTCGCCCTGCCTCGGACAGTATCTCTGTAGCCCGTCTCCATACACACGCTCCACGGAATCCTTACCGCTCTCGGTTGTACAACACCCCTTCCCTCCCCCATCCGCCGATGTCGAATCTCCGTTATGTGCCGTCCTGCCTCGCTATCGTCTTATCGCCGTTATGTCTTCTACCCGCGCCATGCTGTTCCCGTCAGATGTATGTCTTCTCCCATGTACTATCTTTGTAGAATAGCGCTGTATTTGGTGCGTGACCCCCTCATGTTATGCTATGAAACTTTCACTCTATCAATCTCCATGAAAATCCAGGTCTGCACGTCTCGAGTGTAAGTCAGCCGATCCTCTGTAGCATGCTTCGCTCCGTACTGATGTCATTGTCTGCCACATTTGCAGATGCTCCGTAGTCCCTCTCAGCCCAGGTGAGGTCATCTTCTGTCCATGTTGAATTGGTGAGAAGATAAGGCCCTTCGGAGCAGGTGCGAACCGTCCTCTTCTGGAGGACCATGCCAGGAACTCATCAGATGATACAGGCACCCTGAGGCTACGTACCGCAGCGCTTGCGGACACTGTCCCAGCGTGTCGAGAACCATGGCCCCCGTAAGACCGGGGTGCCGTCGTCAGCGCTGTCAGTACTGACGCTCGAGGCGGCTGTTCCGCGCACAGTGCTCTAGAACACCTTCCACCGCGCAGCACGCTTCGTACCCTCAATGATCACGCGTCGTCCGTCCCGCCATTCCCGCCCGACGTCCCGGCATTGCATCCGAGTGCAAGTCGGTCACGCTCGGCGGACCTCGCACAGATGCACCCAGCCCGACGAAACGTGGTGGTGCCTCAGCCGCGGAGGGGTTCTTCTTGCGCGGTTTCGTCTTGACAGCCTCCTCCAAACCTTGCGTCCCCCCGCGCCCGCTTCCACACGTACGTGCTCTAGCTCGCGGCCAGGTCTGTCTCTCGGGAACGGGCGAACTTCGGCCAGCTTGAAACTCTATTTGCTGCCGTACAACCAAGCGAAAGCCTCTCCCAGATTACGCTTTGCGTGATGCCGGGGGACGCGCAAGCGCCCATTATGCAGACAAGGCGGACCATTCGTGGACAGGCTCCTCTCCATATGGCTGGATTGCGAAGACGGCAGGGCACACGGCTGGGCGCGAGCGGGGCACTTAGTGCGTACTTCCCTATCTTCTCCCATGGATCTGCCCTATGCGCGCTGTCAGCTCGGACGCCGTGTTTCCCAGAGGCGGCCGCGTGGAACGTGGCTCTCTGCGCCCGACGCGATCTCCACTGCGGTCAGGGTCGGGTACGTCCTGCCGGCGAGGCGCCAGCCCTATTCGCATGTGGCTGACGGCGGACAGGCCACCAAGAAGTGAGTGTGCGCCTCTTGGCTGCCCTTCTGACGACCGTTCTGGAGTTCCTGACGAGCGTGCAAACAGATTTGGACGGGGTATATCCTTCCTAGGAATACCCGCCCCCCTCGGAGCAGCGCCCTGTCCAACCTGAGATCGCATCTGCTCTGCGTTCTCACCAGATACGAAAGCGGCCGCTCTGACTCGGCCAGAGCAGTCGCTAAAGCGTCCGACCGCGAATTCTCTCGGGCTACATGTTTTACATTCTAAGGTGAGCTTCTTCGTTCGATCCATGTCATACGCCTTTTCGGTGGTTTGAGAGGCATTAGACCCTACACAGGGCACTGAGATATACAAGAAAGTCTCAGATCGCGTGTTTTTATGTAGATTCTCTCGCCTCCGAGGATCGCCCACGACCGCGTGTTACAGCGCGTGAACTCCAGGAGCCAACTGAGTACCTTGTGGGCCCTTTTCCGAATATATTGAAACCCAGTCAGGAGCAGAGGACGTGCAAAGGTGCATCCTCTTGCGTCAAGCCTTCATTCTAAGCTTTCTCAGAGTTTGGCCTACCGCGTACGATGGCTGGCACTAACGTCGGTGATGGAACATAGTTTCACTTCGCCTCCGACGGACGCCTTCATGCGACATCGCGATGTCACGCGCCTCTGCAATTGCATCCCGAAATGTGCGAACTCGTGCCGCAGCACTGCGGTTGCAGATTATCTTATTGATCGCGAGTATATCGCCCATTAATGTGGTGTGGGCCACGGTGCGTGTCTTGGGAGTCCAAGTGAGCTAATGCGTTGCAGGGACAGCGGCCCCGCTCTGCATTAGCCTCGGAAGCACGAAATTTGTAGCATATGTGAGCACTGAATGCACTTCCGCGGGTTCATCGCGCGAGTCCAATACTCCGTCGCCCATTGTCCGACAGTTTAGGCAGTCAGTATTTAAGGGTAGGATTCATAGCGGGATCTAATATCAGCTTCGACATGCCGTACCGACGTCGGAAATCCCCACATCCAAGCTCGTCCCTTGGTATTTCATCAACATCTCCTGTCTCATCTCGTCCTCGAGACCCATGCACTGTACTTCTCATGGCAGGCCCCACGCAGGACGGCATCAGCCGACGTCTCAGGTACAAGAAGAGTATCGTGCGCCTCCATACCACCGTGAGTCGAGACGGCCTTGTGAAGTGAATTTGACTCACGGTGGATTCCTGAAGCGTAGAGCATGAGAAGGCCGCTCCGAAGTTGTGTGTAGCACTGGGGGTACGGCCACGTGGGAAATCACGTTCATATCCGGAGGAATGTGCATACCGGCCAGCGATGCTATTCCGGTAGGCTCTCAATGCTACGAGCATGGGCTTTGTCATGGTGAGCAAGCATACAGAACGCAGTGAGTGCGTCAGTGTCTCTGGCTAATCCATGACAGTGGATGTGTCGTCTAGGTCACACGCCACGGTATACACCTGTCGAAGTCATCGGAGGGACGCCGTTTCGCCTTTTGAGTCTGTGTGCTGACATCACAGACACGGAGTGGGTGTGGCCGCGTAGGTTCCACAGAAGGGCCTCGTCCACCTGCTCAATCCACTGCCGCATTTGCTATCAAGACGGAAGGGTCCGCATGTGGCTGACGTCAGGAACGGACCAGCAAGGTTGGGGCGGATCGTCCATTTAGCTGTCACTGCATTCCCGATCGCCAAGAGCTGTGAGTGTACAGCTGCAGCTCATAAAGCCTTGGTTAACGAATGCTGTTCACGCTCGTGCTGAGGAAGGATAGGTCATCCGTGGCCGTGGCGATTTCGTTCCAGACCTCAGTGCTTGGAGGTTGCGCCGCTCGTTCCATCCTATCCGTTATCGGGCACCGCCAATCATATTTGAAGTCATGGTTCACTTACTCTGTGCATGACTAGGTGTTCCTTCTAGACTCCTAGTCTGCTATAGGGGTATCATACGCGGGGAAGCTCTGGTGAGCCGTATGATTTTTGCATTGTCGTCTAAACCATTCACCCGTAAGTGTCCCCGGCGAATAGGCAGACTATCAGCAGCCTTCACATTCTACACTAGAAGGCAGTTGCGCACGAGTATAGCGCACGGCTGAACTCAGGAGCCCACATGCGGTCGATCTAATTTCCGTTATGCTAGTCGGCGCTGCATTCTCTGGAGGAATGTTTCTCTAGGTATCTTCCTCAAACCTACTTTCACCCAACGAAGTTTGGATCGAGACACACTCTACATCGACAAACCCCGCAGGATTAGTGAGGGCGTCCACAATCTTCTAAACAGCTTGATTCCGGAGGCGCGCTGACAACGACGGCTTGGCTGAAGCCGGGTCTTCTACCAGTGCAGTTTGCAGCCTCAGCAAGCCGTTGAAAATAGGTTTACTATGTCTGATATGATACATAAGCAAAGTGATCTCCTGTATGTCGTTTGTGTTGTGTTCGGTACTGGTCGAACCTACTGACTTGCCTTTTCGAGCGGCCTCAGTCTAGCGGATCGTGAGACATACCTTCCTCGCTCGGCGTTTGAAACATATTTCCTTCGCCTTTCCGCTGCGCATCATCAAGTTTGGTCTCGAGGGAAAGAACCATAGGTTCTGTCACGGTGCGTTGTCGCGGCTAAGTCAACCGCGTCTGGACGGGCCGGTATTAGGTAGAGAAAGGCCATAGCTGCTGGAGATGCAGGTGGCGTCAACTTCCGCTTCGGAATTACACTTGCGGTCTGGTCCTGGAAGAAGCCCAGTGCCCTACTAGATGAACACCGCAGTTTAACACGCTCAGTGAGTTCAGACCAACGGAGGGCTGATCAGCCCGGAGTGCCCCGACGCAAGGCAGCAATGTTTCGACGAATCCTTGCGCGTCCAGTGCTGCTGATGAGGAAAAAATTCAACGAGGGAAACGTAAGATAGGTGAATAGATATGCACTCATTGCCATGCCTAGATGCTCCGCTCTGAGGTAGCTGTGGTGTGCTCGGGGCCGCGTTATGACTTCCGAGTACACGTTAAAGACGGCTACCTCATATAATGTGATGCATCCAGCCCGTGTGCTAGTTAGCATAAAGACATGGTGAGCGGCCGGACGAATCATGCGATAAGCGCCCGAGGGCCAGTTCTCTTCTTGCCACGTTGTTCACTTGGCGCAGACATCGCGCGGTGACGGCGTGTCCCACATCTGCCCCTTCTGCTCCGGTCAGTATTCGATTGGAGCTCATGGCAGATAGGCTGAAAGACTCTCAGTTTGACAAGGCATTTGCGCTGTCGTCAGGGTCTATTCCCAGCACGCGCCACTTAATTTTCTATCGCGTACTGCGGTACGCCACCGCAGACCTTCACAGATAGGCCCAAGAGACGTCTCGGGGGTTAAAAATTTGGTCTTGCCTGTCTTTCTGCCACTCTGTGTGGACATGGACCGGCTTATGCAGCAGCTCCACGCGACAGTTGCTCCTGACGGCGGATACCCATACGGCCGGTGTAACGTCTATGTGGAACCACTCGCGGAAGGCGAGCGGCCAGACAAAGATGTTCAATCAGTGCTTCTCGAGCACAAGAGCCTACAAACCCTCCTTAGGGAGCTGGTGTATCTGCGGCACCGGGAAGTTCATCTGGAGACACTCAATCTTGCCCTGCAGAAGCAAATCGATCGACTCCAGTACGAGAATGGCCGGCTGCGAGAAAAGAGCATGAACATGGACACTTGGAGAGTCCGACTACTCACAGAGCTCGAGCACGAGAAGATCCGCTTGACCAAACATCAGAAGCTCGCACAGGCGGTGGGTATGTTTGAATCACCCTCAGCAATAATGTCAGCAGTGGCGACGACGGTGAGCATTGTTCACTTCAACGATGTTATATTGGCTGACACGTCAACAGATGGAAGCAGAAAATCAGCCCTTGCAGTCGACGCTTGGTCTCGATGTGGGAACACGGGCACCTACCTCAGAATCTCTATCTGTACTACCTCTTCCACAAGACTTGGAACGGGACGTGATGACCCGGGTGCTACATTTTGTTACGCCACCGAAAGATCTGTTGGACCCGACGATGTCTCTTGGGCACCAGAGTCCCTGGTGCTACGCTATACGTACCTTGAAATACCTCTGCTTGGTACGCAGGAGCTGGCACGAGGCGGCGTCCGCTCGGCTATACTCCCACGTCGTCTTGCGAAGACCTGGTCAAATCGTCGCCCTATTACGGACGATTCGTGAAGCACCACAACGGTTCGGAGACTGCCTTCGAAGCCTGACCCTTACCTGCGAAGTCCCTGACTGCATGCTTCGCATAGTTCGGGATTCTATCGCAGAAATCATCGAGCTCTCGCCTAACCTGGACTCCATATCCTTTCGCGGAGCCTTCCCAACGTCTACAATTCTTGGATCCGCGTACCTCCCTTCTCTTCTGGTCACTTACGCCGGCGACGGCTCACACGCGAACCTCACGCTCCCATCGCGCATAACGAACGTCGGCATATACAACGATGCTTATCCAAACCAATTCAAGCCGGGGTTTGTGTCTCTGATTGATACCGAGCTCCCTGTGCGGAGTATCGTCTCATTCTCGATATATAGCGGCTCGCAGTTCAACGGCAGAGACTCATACTTGGTTCCATTCCTCCGCTTAGAAACCCTGACGCTATGGTCACGACATTCCGACAAGTATTTTCACCTCCCGTACTGGTGGGACCTGCCAAACCTCAAGTCTTTGCGATTCCGGCCCGAGATAACTTTCAGGAGGGACACAGTGGCAACTTTGACGCAGTTCTTCAAGATGCACGGAGCGAAGCTCAAAGTCGTCGACTTCGGCGGGAGCACCGACTGGCCGATCAGCCTCGTCAACTTTGAAGTGCTACTGCGTATACTGGAGATGTGCCCGAACCTCGAGCACTTAGTCCTGCGAGTGGCGTCGACCTGAGCAGGTGAAGGCCTTGAGGAAGTCACCGCTGTTCGCAAGACCCATCCGCCATGTCGACCTCGTCGTCAAGGGCTCGCTGCGCCCCGCCCCGTCGATTACGAAGAGCCTGCGCCATCACGACGGCTCGAAGTGGCAGCATGTGCGCTACATCGACATACACCTATTGCGTTGGGTTCCCGAGATACCTTATATCTTCCCGCGCACAATATAGCGTACCGCAGCGACCACGTACACATACAAGACTACTATGGCTTCCAGATCAAGGACAGTCCGACCGAGCTTGCCCTGTTCCACAGCCCGCTGTACGGCGAAGAGGCTACAGACAAAGGCGGCTCCGATGACGATGACGATCCCGACTACTGCCCGTCAAGCTCTAACAGTTCGGACTACGGCGGTAGCGACCTGACCAACATCGAATCCGATGAACTACAAGCAGATCCTGTGATTACATCCTACGGCGAAGTGGGCGTCGCGCAAATGACGGAGAACGAGGCTCTGACCGTATGTTTCCAGCCGGCTTGAGCGGGTAGATGCACACCTATCGTAGACAAGAGACACTACTACGAGAGTATCATCACAGGACATTGTGTATATGAGTACACTTGCGTAATCTTCATAAATAATATGTAGCGGGCCATGGAGAGGACGACGGAGAGGATGTTTATAGGTCATGGACAGACACAATCTGGCTATAGCGTAGCATTGACACCCACATGGATCACCCTGTAATCATTCATTATCAGTTCAGAAAGGTAATCACCACCAGGAACTGTTGACGTACTCGTCCACGGAGCCTCGCCACCCGTCGGTGTCGGGAAACATGGTAGCTAAGCGGCGATAGATGTCTTCGATGAGGATGCTTCGCATCCAGGACGCCGCCCTCATTAGTTTGCTTGAGCCGAGGCTTCTACTTGTCACGACATAATGCGGCGCTCTACGAGCAGCGGTCAGTAGGTAGTAAACGGCAGCGATGCGGTTGCATTACATGTGAGTAATTCTCCTTGACGCAGCTCGAACCTCAGCGATGGTGGCGGCGCTGTTGACAGGGTCTTCGCGAGCCTCGAGGTCGCAGATCGTGTCGATGAAGGCGTCAACCTTCACGTTAAACGTTTCACGGTACCCAATGCGATAGATCGCAGTGTAGAAACCTAAAGTCGATTTGTTTGGTAAGGAAGGGCAGATTGACGTAGGCTTCAGTCGTACCGCGAACGCTGGGGACCTTGCGTAGCGTATATCGTTCTTCGGGCTCCACATATGCCACCGAAAGGACGTGAACAGACAAGAATATCTAGGCGAATGTGAGCATTCACGACAAGCCGTTGCATGGGATTCATACCACCACTCGGGGAAGGGCCGGCCACTGACGGATGAAAGCTATCTCTGTGGTCAGCTCCAAATCATATCCAGCTACCCCATATCGCTTACCAGCGAAGGAATGGGGTACGCCCTTTCCGAACGTCAGACGATGGAAGACGGCACAGGTGGGGAGACGGGCGAGCTGCAGCAGGGCGCTGTACTCCTTGGACGGCAGGATGGCGCTGATGATGTGATCGTCGGGGTCGCAGATGTAATATTTTTCCGTCACTGAAGACGCGTCGCCGCTCACGGGCCCTCCTTCGCGCTGCTCGTACATGACTGCAGGGGCGTCGTAGTCGCCCGCGGATGTTTGCAGCTGCTCGCGAATGATGACATTCTGGAGGTCCGAGCGGTGGTTGCCATCGAAAGCGTCCTCAAGCCCCTGTGATTGCCTCGCATAAGCCGATGTATCGACCCATGGGTATGGCCTGAGCTCGCCTTAGCCCAGCTCCAGAAGACCATGATAGACATGCTGAGCACCAGTCAATACGGATGCACCGAGGTAAACATGGCAAGGTAACTGACCAGATGAACCCAATGATAAGCGGAACGTAGGCTCCTTGGGGTACTTTCTTGAGAGCAGCGACCCAGAACAGACCTGCAGTCGAATGAGTGAACGGACTCCGATATCAAGTGCAGTGAGGTTTTCCTCACCATCGAGGAACCCAAACACTAGGAAGAAGGCCAGAGAGATCCAAATCGACAAGTGCTTGACATATTGCATCTGAATGGCAATCAGGACCGTCGTAGAGAACATGACGGTCGCGACCGAGAAGCTAGGGCAGGTGTCAGGACTGGAAGTGTGTCTAGGGTGCAGGTGCGTACCCGTATGCGTTGGTTAGGTTGGTTGAGTTCCTGAACGTGCCGACGACGATGATAGTGACGATCATCACTACAATACTCAGCCTTGGCGGTGAGAATTGGGACGGCATGGCTTACAGAGCCAGTTGACCGCCGGGATATAGATCTGGCCTTTGATCTTCGAAGACGTGTGGACGACGCGTAGCCTGCGGCAAGGTCACTAACAGAGCAGAGCCTTGTATAGAGATAGCATACGGAGGCAGGACATGGTTCTTGATTAGCTGCTGGATAAGACTGAAGGCAGCCGTAATCAAGGTCTGCGACGCGATGAACTGGACATATACAATCAGCAATAGCCCCTGAGCTGAAATCGAGCAAAACCTACTGTCGCCAGGATCCCAAAGACGAACATGATCCTGACAAGCCAAGTCAATCGCTGCAGACGTCGAATGATAAGGCGGGACCTACCAATAGAGGGGACCGTTTGTGCTTCCGGGGATCGTGTCGTAGAAGAGGTTCGGCAGCACCGCTTCGCCGTCCCTGATGAGCCGGGCACCCTGGCCGAGGTAGGCGAGGACGATGGACGGGTAGACGAAAAGCGTGAACGATAGCTGGATCGAGATGATGTTGAAGTGCCCGAGACTGTCGAGGCCCAGGCTCATCAGCGGTAGTCAGATGGATACATCGGGGAACGCACCTGGCAAACATCGCCTCGCAACCCGTCAGAGCCAGCAGGACGCCGGAGAGGATGTCATAGTCCCTGGTACGCACAAACACTGGCAAGGAGAGGTTAATAGCTGACGTCCCGCGATCGTCCGGGGGACCCACAAAGAATGGCGCGGGACGGGTCGAACGCCCGGAAGATGCCCGGGTACGCGACAATGTTGACGATGCCCGTGACGGCAAGGAGGATGAGCCAGATGAAGGTGACTGTCCAGTCGTGAGATCAACTGTGAATGTTCGCGAGTGCCGATAGATGATGCGTACCGGGGGCAAATAGGAATCCGAGCTGCGACGTCCCGCGGAACTGTGCCAGGAAGAGGACGAGCAGGAGCACCTGTATCAGTGGGGTCAGTGGAACGATACTATACACGAGCAGCTGGCAGAGACGCACGATAGAGATAGGTGTCACGTCGTTGATCACGGACGCCTTCGCAACCGCGATGCCCGCAACAGCACTTGTGACCGACACGGCGGGGGTAAACACGCCGTCTGCGAGAGTCAATGCAGTACCGAACAGGCACTACGCATGTGGCATAAGCGGGGACGGCTCGCTCGTAGCGGAAGGGGACTCACCCAGACGAAGAGCGGCACACGAAGCTTGGACGGGGCCGTAGACGTGCTCGGTGGGGACCGCGCCCTGGTCGACATGACGGACGTCTTCTCGTCGGACGGGTTGAGCACCGAGTCGTCGTCCACGTAGTCGAGCTCGGGCGGGTAGAGGCCCTGGAAAAGCGCGAACGTGCCGCCCTCGCCCTCCACCGTGCCGAAGCGCAGGCAGATGAAGACCTACGATGTCCGACATCGTCAGTTCGTGCCTGGGGGTTAAACGAAGGGGAAACAACGGACGTATTTGCACAGCGGGAGCAGCGTCAGTGCCCAGATAATCGCGCTGATGCCGCCGATGACGTCCTCCGTCGGGGGCACGGGCCCCGTCGCGGGCCAGAGGCCGTTGAGGGTGTACAGCGGCGACGTCCCGATGTCGGAGTAGATGATGCCTTCGCTCCTCTTGAGCCTTGCTGTCCTGTAGGACTGTGAGAGACGGACGCACCGAGTGTCTGGAAGGACAGTGTGACCAGGGCCCAGCTGAGGCCCTTCATCTGCGGGTGGCGGGCGTGGCCTGCTTCGGCGGCGCTGAGGGGGTTCATCGCGGGCAGGGTGCAAGAAGCCTCAAGCCCTACCCCCCGCGCACGACGAGCAACTTATATGTGCGGCTCCGTCGCAATATCGGCCGCTGTGAGACTGCGCATCTCCTGAGCATGCGCCCGTTCGGGGAAAATGTGCCTGGAAATTCCACGGGGGTTGCAAATGCGAACGCTAGATGAGACGTGGGCTGTGTCGCTGATTTTGCGCGTGCTTTTCGCGGCTGGCGTCGTCATACTTGATAGACATAGTACGAAGGGCGATATTCGCGCACGGGCGGCACGAGCAGGTTAGCCGCCCCGCGCGCGAACGGCCATTGGCTTGTCTGCGGTCCACGGGAAAGCCAGTCCTCTGCTAGTACTTGGTATCTCTGAGACCACGCCACACCACCTTTGCCGTTAGCCAAGGTGACAGATCGATAGCGAGTGGGGGATGATATACAATTATGGATCCAATTTTGTCCACATGAAAGATACGATACTACACAGATGATTAGAATCTACAGATGCCAGTGTTAAACTTTCTTACAATTACAGGATATCTCTTGTCTTCATGCTATGAATCCGTATCTGCTCGCCGTGAGTGCCTCTGGTTCATCTTCTCGCACATCTCACGATGCTCCTGTACCCTCTGCCGTATTGCCCTCCGCCGCTCCAGCCCATGTTCTCTTGCCTCCCGTCTAGCCTGTGCAAGGTTGGCAGCAGCGGTCATGTGCATCGTGTCTCGCTGGCTTCCTAGGGGTCCCCAAACGAATACGGGCGCGAGACTCAAGAGGACCGACTGCAGCGACATCAGCACACACCACACGCCTCACAGCAGAGGCAACGCACAAACAGCCCCACGGCAATAATAACCCTGTCCTTCCACTCGTCGTCCGCACTGCTCGCATGCCAGTCCCGGTGCGCGGCGCCGGCGCCGTACGCCGCGCCCTCCCAGGGGTCGTGCCACGCGCCGCGGGCCATGTGCTCGTAGCGCCGCCGGCGGAGGAGCTCCTCCATCGCGGGATCGTACCCCCGTGCGGGCGCGTGCGCGGCAGGCGGCGCCCGCGGAGGACGTCGTACGCGGCGGTAAGCGACTGGAAGCGCGCATGGCGCACCGCGGGCGGGACGTCGCGGCAGCGCGGCGAGTCGGGGTGGTGCACGCGCACGAGTTCGTAGTCTTGTGCTCGTCAGCAATAGAGTCACTCGCGGTCACGCAGCAGCAGCAGCAGCAGCGGCTGGCCCGCCGCCGCCGCCGCCGCAGAGACGGGGCGTACATCTCGACTTTATGTCCTTCTGGCTCGCGCCGGGCGCGAGGTGGAAGATCTGCCAGGGCGTCGGCCGCGCGCTCGACGGCCATGGGTATGGGTGCACGGATGTTGAGGCGTGTCGTAGTTGGTGTGGTATTCGGTGCATTGTCGTGAGAGCGTGATGAGGGGGTGGAGAGAAAGCAAGGAGTCGGTCGATGACTGACAGAGCCGAAATCAGGAATCCCGCCATTCGGAATTCGGGTTAGGGTTGCATAATGGGTCACGTGAGCTGCGGTAAATGTGCGGTAAATCGGAGAAAAAATGGGTGGGGCAGGACAACGCTTAGAGGCACACTAATCCAAATCCAGAGATGTAGATTCGAGTGTCCCGGGTATAGCTAATAAGTAATAGCAGTACATTTGTTTGCTTCATGTTCCCTGGCGAAGCATCCTCATGCAGGCTGCCGGGGGAGCTCCAGCTCCTCTGGGCCGAAGCTCTGCGGGAGCAGCTCTGCAATGCTCGTCTCCTTGACGCCGCCATCGGCCTCTCCCTTTGCGAGGCGCGCATCATAGTCGGCAGGCACAAGCAGGATGGGCATCTTCTGTGCACAGAATTCGCGGATGAACTGCCTGCAGATGCCACACGGCGAAATCGCGGAGGCGACGTCTCTGACAGCAGAGATCTGTGTGTCAGCAGCGGGCTCCGGGCGCAAGGGGTGGAAACAGGCCTACGAGGTCACAGCGAGTGCGGTGAATGATGTTACACCTTCGCTCTGATGGGGCGTATCAGCCATGTGGGATCGGGCGACCGTGCGAACAGGCGGGCACTCACGACTGCCTTGACGAACGCGGTGCGCTCTGCGCAGATGGTGCCACCTGACCGGGTCCGAATGTCAGCATGCGTGGCGCAGGGGGGCGGTGCATGTGGGAAGACGATCTTCGAGGCCGGGTCTCGGCACTCATGATGGGAGACGCACCGTAGGAGGCGTTCTCGACGTTGCAGCCCTTGATGATCTGGCCATCGACGGTCAGCAGCGCGGCGCCGACACGGAACTTGGAGTAGCGCGAGTACGCAAACTCCTTTGCTGCGGGGTGTGTGAGTCGCTGGGACAGCCTAGGGCAGCGCTGGACCTGCCTTGGATCGCAGCGCGGATGACACGGTCCCGGTCTGGGACGGTGAGCTCGAAGGTGGAGACGGACATGGCGCTGTGGGTGTGACGTGGGCGTCGAGAGTCGACCCGTATGGCGACCCGCTTCTGTCTTATCACGAGCCACGCGACTCGCCCAATCTGGCAGGTCGCCTCTTTGTGGCGTTTGGCGCGCGACATGGCCCACGTGGGCACCACCGATACCAACTCGACAAGTGAACTCGGAGGAGAGGATGAGTATGAGTAGTACAGAGCTTGGGATATAACCAGCGGGAGTGAGCGTGTTAGCGAGATCGCGGTTGTCTCTCAACAACGCGCCAATCGCCTTGGTGTGTCGGTCATGGTGACCCACCGCCGTTTCGAAACCTAGAGGCGGGCCTCGACATCCAAGTGTGTCGGGAAGCTACGCGGCCGTAATGGCACAATTTGAAAAGCTTGCGCTGAGATGAGCTAGTTGACTACCTTCGTACGTAGGCGATCATCAGGGAAATGCTGCTTCCCTCTGTTAGAACAGGGTTCTCGCGACCTTTGAAACGCTTCCTCAGTATCGATCTATACAAACGAAGCAGCGGACGAGTTGTGGGTGACTTCTTAGGGCGGATCGCGCGTAGTTCCCGTTCGTTAGCCTGTGGGCTGTCGAGCGACATTGACAGGTGCGCCAATCGTTAGTTCTCGGGAGAAGTACACGAGAAGTCACCGTATGCGCGCTCTCGCGTAGCAGAGCTGCGAGGCTGTGATCTCTGCCGAGACGTAGCTCCGGTGGAAAGCACGACGCAGCACTTGCGCATAGAAGATCGACCATCGAGGCAGTGCGAATCGCTACAGAGCGCATACCCCGTAGTGTAGAGATACGAAGCATAGTACAAGGTCGCGTGGAATGACGTGGACGGGACTTCGGAGAACAGAGGAAGTAGC
Source organism: Phanerodontia chrysosporium (assembly GCA_001910725.1). Lineage (NCBI taxonomy): Eukaryota > Fungi > Basidiomycota > Agaricomycetes > Polyporales > Phanerochaetaceae > Phanerodontia > Phanerodontia chrysosporium. Next base: position 720,140 of record MJGA01000002.1, read on the forward strand.
GCACCTCCATTCAAACCGAGGGAGCCCGTCGCCGGGGCTCCCGCGTGTCGCCATACCAACAACTAGTCAGCCGGCCGTAATAGAGTTACGCCCTGTTTCGCCTGCAGGCGGCGACAGCAGCGCAGCCACACACCTGGAGGGGACCCTTTCCAGACCCGTCCTGCCATACGCAGACAAGGGCCCGTGCGCCCCCGTGCTGCTCGTCGCGCCGCGCACAGGGGGGCTGCAGGGAGAGGCTGGCCGCCCCGGCGCCCGCGGCACGCGTGCAGAGAGCCGCGTTACAGCCGATACGGGGAGCACGGGGACACACGCCCTGCCAGCGAGGCAACGTGGGCTTGCAGCGGAACGTGCCGGCGCGCGAGCCGTATCACGGGCATGCAGGGAAGGCTCGGCACGCACGTACGCTTTTCCCCAGCGCGCACGGCGGAGCAGCGCAATTGCCCGCCTGCTGCCCCGAGGACGACGCGGCGGCGCGGAAGGGTGGCACGGTGGAGACGTAACGGTGCGCTGGGCTCGACGCGGACGGAGATGAAGGAGGCCTATTTGCAGGGGGACAAGCGACTGGCCGGATTGGTGCACAAAGGGGAGCCCGCATTCGTCCTGCAGGCTGTCTGATGGCGCACGCCCCGGACCCGTGGCACCGCGCGGGCGCTGCGCGCGCAGGTGCAAGGCCCCCTGCCTGTGTGGCGCGGCGGATGGCCTTTGTGGCGTCGCGGTCGCGACGAGGTCTGAGCAGCGATCGGTCGTGGCGGGCGGGGCGATGGGCCATCGGGCGCGACGCGATCAGCCGGCGGCTGGTGCGACGGGCTGTGCGGGCGGCGCGTGAGACGCACGCGAGCGAGCGGGCGCGGGTGATGGGGGTGTCTGGGGTCGTCGGCGCGGGTGCCCAGGCTCGAAGGAATCATCCCATCGGCTGGAATTCAGATGGCAATCTCAGGGACGCGGTCAGTCTCCGCAAGTCACAGGACGCTATAAGAGACTCGCCCAACACGATAGCCTTATTGTTCGTCTCTCCCTCCTTCCCCCTTGTTATTCCCTCGATCGGGAACTCGGTCCTTGCCACAACGCTAGACAGAATACGCCACGACTCACACATACCCGATAATACCACCCTGTAGCTTTACTTACTAGACATGCCCGTTTCACGTTCGTCCCAGCGCCGCAGGAGGTCATCGCTTGGCATCGGTCAGTCGTCCTCGTCCCCTGCCTCGCGGCGTGCTCACCTCCTCGTGCGCAGCTGCAAGCCTCAGCCCCATCAAGCCAGGCAACTACGGAATCACGACATCGCCCCGGAACGTCACCTTTGCCCCGAACGTCACCCCAGGCACCTTCGTCGAAGACGCCGAGGGAAACGACGACCTGACCACAGAGGTGCCCTCCCCCTCGGACGCGCTCTTCCCGCCTGCCGATGCACCCAGCGCCGCCCCGACGCGTCGCAGGCAGCCGCCGGGCAAACGCCGCTCGCAGGGCTACATCCCACGCCCGCCAAACGCCTTCATGCTCTTCCGCGCGAACTTTGTCCGCCAGCGGCACGTTCCGGGCTCGATCGAGACCAACCACGGCTCGCTGTCCAAAATCATCGGTGAGCACCCCTGCATGCGCACACTCCGCGTCCCGTCGGACTGACCGATCGGCAGGCAACTGCTGGAAGGCCCTGCCTGACGCCGAGAAGAAGGTGTGGGAAGCCCGCGCGAAGAAGGCGAAGGCGGAGCACAAGGAGATGTACCCCAACTACCGCTTCCGGCCCGTCCACAACAAGAACAAGAAGAAGGAGAAGAAGGAGAAGCCGCTCGACGAGCCCGACGAACGGCGGTGCGAGGAGGTCGCGCAGCTGCTCCTCGAGGGCAAGAAGGGCGACGAACTCCTGGCCGCCGTGCGGCGCCTAGACCTCGACCGCCAGCTGCCTGCGTCGTCGTCAGCGAGCCCAATGCCCGCGCCGTACCCGCAGCTCGCCATGCCCGCTCCCACGTACCCGCTGTACCTGCACCAACGCCGCTCGTCGTCGGCACCTCCCGGGCCGTTCCACGGGCCCATTGCGGTTCCGAGCATGCAGGACTTCTTCCCGAGCCACCCGTCCTCCCGCGCGGCGACGCCCGTCAGCAACATCGCGCGCGCGTACCGCGACGTCCGCCGCCCGTCGAGCGCTGGGCCGTCGTACTACATGGACTGGACGATGCCGTCGGCGCCTGTGACGCTCGACAGCCTCCAGCCCGACCATGAGCCGCTGCCAGACGTGAACACGCAGTTCTTCCAGCCCTTCACCGGCATGCCGGTGTTCGAGGGCAGCCCCTTCGCGCCGGCCGCAGCGCCGGCTTACCAGGCGCCGCACCAGGGCAACGCCGCCGCGAACGCGTCGCTCGCCGTGAGCATCGGGCCGTTCGACGCGGACGCCGTCGACCCGCTCTCGACCGCGCTCTCGCCCGACTCGAGCACGCTGTCGTCCGCGTACCCGTACAGCGCGATCACGCCCGTGAGCGGGATGCAGTGGCTCGCGCAGGACGGCGCGCCTACGCCGTCCGCGGGCTCGCCCTCGCACTTCTCCGCGACGCCGCCGCCGCCGCCCGAGTTCGACGCGCACGGCGACATGGGCATGATGTATGCGCCCGCGCCCGAGCAGCTCGGGTGGGCGCCGCACGACGGCGCGCTCGCCGCGCAGGACCCCGCGGGCGCGTATGCGCAGACGGGCTTTGTCGACCAGGACGGCGTGCCGATGCAGGAGTACGTGTACGGCGTCGAGCAGTACGCGGCCGGCGCGCCGCCGTGCGGCATGGAGGCGGACGGGTTCCACTACCCGGACGAGATGCAGTACCACCACCCTGTCGAGATCTCTCAGTACTAGACGAAACGTGCCCCCACGACCCCCACCGTTCTTGGATTTTTGCTCCCCCAGTTATTTTGGTCTCTCTTTCCCCTCGTCGCTGTGTTATGCTTACTGTGTTGCTCCCTTTCTTGCCATTCACGAATACTGGAACGACCTGCGCATTTGACATGTTGTCTTGCTTGACCCCTATACCCTTGTAGCTGTATCCCTCGTTCCGTTGTCCTCCACTCCTGTAGCATATCCGTGTCGTACGCTAGAGCCGTGTAATCCTTGTGTTGACGTTATCTACTTCTAATGGAAGTACTTACCCAGAATGAGCCTTCGGTGGGAAGCTGTCGAGCGTACGGAGTAGAGGGTCGGGAGACGTGCTGCGTGAGGTGGTGGACAACGAATAAGTCAGCACAGTCAGAGGGCGACGGCGCGGCGACGGCGTTGCTGACACTGATCACGTGAGGACCGCGACGGTTGCCCGCGGCCATATCGCAAGGGTGTCCATGTCAGCCCACATCTGCAGCAGCCCCAGCACGTCTATCCAGACGCGGGACCGAGCAGGCCCCTCGCACTCCCCCAGCTGCCACCGCCACGGACCACCGTCCGCACCATCTCGGAGGTGCACATCCATGTCCCAGATGATCGGGAAGGCCCTTTCGTGTCGCAGACTCGCAGGGAGCTCGCCCGTGCTTCGCCCGAGCACCCTCGCGGGAATGCGAGGCACGCGTATGGAACATTATGCATCACGAATGCTTCTTTCCGGGTGTGCACAAGGGCAGGCACGCCGTGCTATGCGCGAGCACGAGGCCCCCGTGCTTCGCCTGCCGCGCCACCCAGGGCAGCATCCACGGACGTCGGTGGACAGCGCCCGCGCCCGAGCACCCTTGGGCAAGTAGGGCGTCTGGGAAGCAGGATGCTGAACCTCGCCTACGCAAGAAGTGCAGGGAAACCTTGTCGTAATGGCATACCTGTGTAGAGCAAGCGGGCTCTTGCAAACGCCGACATCTGATAAGTCAAGGGAGATCCAATTGCAATACATAAACTGGGCGAACTTGGGTAGCAAGGGTTACAAACATCGGGGATCCGGAGCAAACGGAGATGGTGGATAGCAAGGGTGGTCCTTCGGACTTGTCGTCCGTATAGCGTCGCGAGAGTGCGCAGATACAGATTAGATGGAGAGGTTGTATTCGTACTCGCTGCTGACGCTTTGGGACATCCAGAGCACGACCGAAGACAACATCAAGGCTATGTTCTGCGAGACGTTCGCATAGCCATAGTATTGGTATTGTTCTGGGTACGCATGCAGCATGTACTTCAAGACAAGGACGACCTGCAGGAACGACAATCGTCAACCGCAGGCGACCATCAACCAAACCGAACAGGAGACGCACCACGCTGCCCGCAAGCCCACCCGCCATCAACGCGAACCCGATGAAGAGGAAGAGGCGTGCCCTCCATACTGCACGCGCATCGCCAAAGCCCTCGTCGCCGCGCACGCGGTCCTTGTCGATGAGGTTGATGACGAGCATGCCGAGCAGGGACGAGATGCCCGGGAGCCAGTCGACGAAGCCGACGTGCACTGGCGGTGGGACGTCCGGCTCGCCGTACGGCGAGTGCGCGTGCGCCGAGAGTATCGCGGCGTCGAGGAACGTCCAGTTCGCGAGCGCGAACTGCGGGCGCGGGACCGGTCAGCATGGGCTTCGGTGCGGGGTAGTTAACACGGCCAGACGCACCAGGCCGCCCGCGAGGTACACCCCCATCGTGCGCTTGTGCTTGCCGAGGGAGAGGTTCGGGAACGGGTTGAGGCACACCCGCCGCGGGTCGTAGTTCGAGCGAGGCAGAGACATCGTCGTGGCGGTCGTTGAGAGCGAGGGTGGACCACTGTGCCTGTGCGGAGACGCGGCTGCGCGCCATCACATCACATCCGTGGGAATCACCTGCCGCATCCGCGACGGGCGCGCCGCGTGCCTTGCTTGCGGAGTCGGCGCAGTGCCTTCTGCATTGCACTCCTGCCAAAGCCTGTACGGAGCGGGAAGGACTCTGGGTGACTAACAGAGCAGTAGAGACTTTGGGCGACATGTCGGGGCCCCATCAGACACGCCCTCTGGACGTCGAGTCTCGTTCCGCGAGGCGCGAGTTCGCGCAGTGCCAGAACTGTATGGTGTTTCTGTTCCCGTATTCAGCGTCCTTACAGAACGACAGGCAGGAAGAATAGGGATCAACACAAAATCAAGCTGTCCGTTTGCACGGGCTGCAAGATCTCCATGTACTGTGTCAGTGATATTTCGCGTTCCTCCAGACTGGGCTACCTATCAATACGTCGGCTCACCTCTATCGACATCCCCAGAGCATCGAGTGCCAAAAGGCGCACTGGCCCATCCACAAGCCGATCTGCATCCGTAACCGACAAACCTCACAGGAGATCGCTCAGCGATACGAGGCGAGATCCTTGAGGGCGACGGGCCCAACGCCACGCCCGTCACGCCAAACGACATTCTTCACGACCTGCGCGCCTTCACGGCCAAGTTTACGCCGGCGATCTTCCAGGCGGCGTTCAACGCGCTCGAGCTCGCGCGGCTCGGGAAGACGTGGCAGCAGTGCGTCGTGTGGGTGCTGCTCGTGCGCGCAGAAGGGCTCCCCGCGGACGCGCGCGCATGGCAGCGCTGGCACGTCCAGTCTGTGCTGCCCGTCCCGACCGAGTACGTCTCCGCGAAGATGGGCGGCGACCGCTACGAGTTCGCGCGCAAGAAGCTGGACCTCGAGCAGGAGCAGCTCGACAAGGGCAACACCGGCGCGATCACGGTCCTCATCTCCGGCGGGTGCAACAAGCTGGGGCTCTTCCTGCACAACGTTACCTGCATCGGGTTTGGGCCGCACTCGCAAGGAGCGCTGAAGATCGAGGAGAAGTGGGAGGACACTTTCAAAGACACTGTCGAGAGGATGTGCGGACGCGATCCTGCTGCTCGTCCGCAGCAGCGATCGGTCCCAGAATGATGTTCCTATGGCTCTCTATTTCTTGATCTATCATCCTTGCTAGTGCTATCTTCGCTCTTTGCTGTTGTATATACCCTGCTGCCGCGACATGCTGCTTCTATCACGCCTCGCATATCACAGAAACTATTCCCACATACTTCATCGCTAGAGTCAACCACTAGGAACCATGGAGAGTCTTCTGCCGTTCGCGCGTAAAGAGCAACGACACACCACCCTGGTGTATGTTCCAGGCCTACACGTACCACAAAGGTCACGCCCGCAGAGGCTTGGTCCCAAAAGGGTGACGTCACGCCGGTCGTCGTGCCTCCACTGCAGTGACACACTCGCGAGGCCCACCGTTGGAGCAATGGCACGTATTTATCATGGGCTCGTCACCGCGGGGTATAAGAGTACGCCCAGGATGCTCCTCCGCTCGCTGCATCGACACATACCTCTCACCTCGACACTTACTCGCCGTCACTTCACTGCACACTCACATCGATTCTCAACAAGTACACTTGCCAGAATGTCTGCGCCACACGAGGGCACCACACTGAAGCAGCAGATCCCAAAGCAGCAACAGGAGCTGCCAGGCCTCCAGAAGGACATGGAACCCGAGCCGTTCGACACGTCCCTCGAGACCGCGGGTGGCCCGAAGCAGTATATCGGGATTGGAAAATTGAGGGGAAAGAAGGCACTCATCACAGGCGGAGAGTGCGTGAACGCGGATGATGTTAATGCAATCGCCACTGACCCGAGTTTGCAGCTCTGGAATTGGCCGGGCGGTCGCGATTCTGTTCGCGCGTGAGGGCGCAGACGTCACCATCGTCCACCTGCCGCAGGAGCAACAGGACGCAGACGACACCATCGAACATATCCGGAAGGAGGGTCGCGAAGGCCTCTCGATCGCGTTCGACCTCGAAAACTTCAAGAACGCGAAGGAGGTCGTCGACAAGCACGTCCAGAAGTTTGGAAAGATCGACATTCTCGTGAACAACGCGAGCAAGCAGACGATGGAAAAGGATTTTGCGAATATCAACCTCGATATCGTCGAAAGCACGTTCCGGAGCAACATCCTGCAGATGTTCGCGATTACGAAGTTTGCGCTCCCGCACATGGGCAAGGGTGCGTCCATCATCAACACGACCTCGGTGACGACCTTCAAGGGAAGCCCCGCGATGGTCGACTACACGTCGACCAAGGGCGCCATCGTCGGCTTCACACGCGCGCTGGCCAAGCAGCTGATCCCCAAGGGCATCGTGAGTGTGCTGCTGACGTGTCCGATGGAGTGGTACTCACCCATGTCTCGGTTTCAGAGGGTCAACGCGGTCGCGCCAGGCCCCGTTCACACGCCGCTGCAGCCGTCGTCGCGGCCGGCTGAGCAGATGGAGGGCTTCGGCGAGCAGTCGCAGCTCGGTAGGCCGGGGCAGCCATCAGAAATTGCTCCCACGTACGTCTTCCTTGCGAGCGCGGAGGCAGAGTTGTACTACGGCCAGATTCTGCACCCGTATCCGTTGGGAGACTGAGCCGGAGATGGCGTAGAAAGAAGCATGGACTTTGCCTAACAATCTTGTATCATAGTGTATGGATGCCCAATGCAAATGCAATGATTTGCCTCTTGCCTGACATCGGTGGGAAGATGGTGTCGGCCGTCGTAACAGCGTACATCGCCGTATTTTATGGCATAGCAAGTTTTGCGAGATCCCAAGGAGAGAGAAGTTTCTGACAAGCTGCTGGGGAATTTGCGAAGCAGACTGGTATGGAAGTCGGGAGGAGCGAGCAATTGGGAGGAGAGAAGCTCGCAAAGCGGGCAGGTAATTAGAGTGAAGCGCCCGAGCACGTGGCTTGATGATCGGCCCAGCATGAAGCCTCCACGTCGCGCGTTCATACATAAGCTCCTCGGCCATCCGCTTTCCCAACCTTTCCACTCCCTCTCGCTTGCTCACGCACAGCCAGAGACCAACGACGGCGAGACGATGAAGTTCTCGTTCACCCTCTTCGCCGCATTTGCGGCGCTCGGCGGCGTCTGGGCATCCAACGTCGTCGACCTTACACCGGACAACTTCGACGAGATCGTCGGGAAGGACAAGCCTGCGCTCGTCGAATTGTAAGTCGCCGCGCCTCCAACTGTGCACGGCGGCACACCCTGACGTTGACGCTCTTCGCAGCTTTGCCCCGTGGTGCGGACACTGCAAAAACCTCGCGCCGAAGTACGAGGAGCTCGCGGACGCTTTCGCGCACGCGAAGGACAAGGTCGTGATCGCCAAGGTGGACGCCGACGGGTGGGCAGGCCCCTCGGCCAGAAGTATGGTGTCACTGGCTTCCCGAGTGCGTAGCATGTCTTGGTCGTGTGCTGCGTCGTGCTGACTGCGCTGCAGCATTGAAGTGGTTCCCCGCGAATGGCGGTGAGCCAGAGCCGTACAACGGCGGGCGCGAAGTTCTGGATTTGGCTACTTTGTAAGTTGACGCATGCTATGGACTGCATTTCCAGTGCATCTTTGACGTCGTTCCTATCCAGCATTACTGAGAAGTCTGGTGTCAAGTCCAAGATCAAGCCACCACCGCCTCCTGCGTTCCAGGTTCTGGACGTACACACTTTCGACGAGGTTGCATTGGTCAGTTTCTCTACATATACGAATGTCGTATACGATTGTACTGAACCCAACACGCTGCTTAGGATCCGACTAAGGACGTTCTTGTTACCTTCACGGCTCCCTGGTGCGGTCACTGCAAGCGCCTGAAGCCGACGTACGAGCAGGTCGCCATTGACTTCAAGAACGAGCCCAACTGCATCGTCGCTAACGTCGACGCCGACGCCGCGGCGAACAAGCCGCTCGCGATGAAGTACGGCGTCGGCAGCTTCCCGACAATCAAGTTCTTCCCGAAGGGCGGCAAGGACGAGCCGCTCGACTACGAGGGCGAGCGCACCGAGGAGGCGTTCGTCGCGTACCTCAATGAGCACTGCGGCACGCACCGCACCGCCGGCGGCCTCCTCGACGAGACCGTCGGGCGCCACCCCGAGTTCGACAGCCTCGCGTCGCGCTTCGTCGCCGCCGCTGCCGACGCGCGCCACAAGCTCGTCGAGGACGCGACCCTCCTTGCAAGCGCGTTCGGCCCGCAGTTCAGTCACTACGTTCGCGTGATGGAGAAGGTGATCAACGGCTCTGAGGAGTACATCGAGAAGGAGAGCAAGCGGTGAGTCTGAGCCGCTCGTGCGTGGCGCTTATGATTGACTGTGAACAATAGCCTGCAGTCTATCCTCTCCAAGCGCAACGTGTCGCCGAAGAAGCTTGATGAGGTCAAGATCAAGGCAAATATTCTCGCTGCCTTCAAGGCGGTCGAGGAGAAGGCTGAGGAAGCCGTGGAGAAGCTGGAGGAGAAGGTCGAGGAGGCCATCGGTCGTGATACTGCTGAGCTGTAATTTATCTCGGATCTGTCTTCTCTCCCCATGTTATGATCTAGGAATCTCGGACCACTTGTGTTGGTGTACCACCATAATTCAGCACGCACATTTACTGAGCACAATCTCCACATGGCCAGAAACTCACGATGATGGAGCGCTGTATGCAAATGTTGTGCCAGCATCGAGTCTCATGCAAGAGCCGGGTATTGAAGCTAAAGAAGGAGCACGGCCTGGGCACACAAGATGTATTGGTGCACTAGATGAGTCACGGGCGAGGAGATGAGAATGGATACAATATATCGTGAATTCGAGACTACCGTGGGGATACATGGTGAGCGCTACTTTGCAGTTGGCACCGTTGGCCGCGGCTGGTTGCTCATGCAGTTGCCCGATGTTCCGGCAGATGGTTGATTCTGCTCCTGAGAATTACGCATAGTCTTCGAAGTAAGGACTTCCGGCGTCCTATTCCTTTTCTGTGCTGCTTGTTGAGGTTCGCGGCAGCTGAGCGGGCCCGCTGACCTGAATCTCGAACAACCCCGCGGCGCGAAGGTTCTCCAGCTGTGGCGTCTCTACCGCTGCAAGGTGAGGCTCGGTCCCGAGCAGCCAGGTGTACTGCAGCAGACCCCCGCTGTCAACGACGCCACGCGGATCGAAAGCGGCGCGTGCGTGAGCTGGCACGTGTATGACAATAACACAGAGGACGAGTAGGCTTATGGACGTGACTAGGCCGATGAAGATCTAGTAGGAAGACGTCAGTGATCGGACGGCCACTGCAGATGTAGAGTTCATTTACAGGGAAAAAGCTTAGCTGCCGTGGTGCGTCCCAGATCAGTAATGAGTGGAAAGTAAGGTAGAATGTTGTTCTCACGTTCAAGCGCAACCGCTGCACAATCACTGTGATCGTCGCCTCGCCATACACCTCCCCTCTGTGGGGGCAACGAGGGTCATATTCTTGTCACCCGTGCCCCCGAAGAATGAGGTAATCTGCGACGGAACGAGCCTCTTAACCGCATGTGAACTGGAGTAGTTCAGGCTGTTGCCTGTGCTGACTGTGAGCAGGCCAAAGATAAACCAAAGTCGATATTGCGTACCGTACCACGCGACGGCAGCAAGGGCCTTCGCCATGCTATGGTTGATCTCTGCGACCGTGACTGTTGTTCTGTACTCTGATGCAAGGCGCAGGTCTTCGGCGAGATACCTGAGAAGGAGTGAGGCGCAGCGTATAACGATACAGAGTGAAAAACATACAAATCGAATGCTGTAGGCACGACTGTGACAGAGGAGGTCTCACTCAAGAAGGAATTCAGGGAAACATAATCTTCTGGCGGGTTCATTCGGAAGTATCCGTTATCGAAACCCGGTAGAGGGAGTGGCGGCGCGCCGACTGTGAGATTGGCGAACCCTGCCGCTACGGTCAACGAAGTACCATGGCCGCTTGGTGGTGAGAAATATGGTACATTCTGAGCCTGGGCAGCGTGAGTACAACGTCATGGTTGGAGAGGCGTAAGCACTTACTGCACGCAATTGATCGGTGAGAGTGAGATCGTCCGGCCATGTCCAATTGCGCCAGAGCGTGTCCGTTCGCGGCTTACTTGGTGGCGAAAGTGGCGTGCGCGTCTCGACAGAGACATCAATCTTAGTGTTAGTTATCCCTACGCTGCACGCGAGCAGCTGCACACCGGATATCAACACTGCATGAACGTTCAGCTACACGTCCACAGTTTGGTCCAGGCACTTACCCGCAGGATCTGCAGTAGGGTATGGTACCACGGTTACGAGCGGATCAATTGATACCCACGGGCTGCCAGGGACAGGCGGCTGGGCTCCAGATGCATCTACAATGGCGACTGTAGAAAGAATCAATATCGGAGCCCAGCACGATCCCGGTTGATAACCTGTCTCAGTGTTCTCGTCGCAGCCGTCAGTGATGTAGAGAGGTATGCCAGTGTAAATAGCAGCGGCACTATCTGTCATGCCCTCATCAGCAGAGATGACCGGCATAGCAGACATGCACGTACAAGGGGCGGTAGCCGCATACATAGTCTGCAAGAAGCCCTCCGTGGAGTTCAAATACAGCAACAACAGATCGACGCTGGGAACGCCAGTGCTGCCTGCGTTTGTGAGCGTGGCATTCAAGTTGGTCGCAGGGATCGCAGCACAATCGACGTTATAGACAGATGCGTTGACTTGTGCGCTGCCGTTTGCAAACGGTACACTGGGTATGATATCGTAAACTATGTTATCTCGGAGTCCAAGTGTAGGCACTTGGTCTGAGAACAGGAGGATGTCGTAGGCCGTAGCGGAGCTATGATGCAGTCATGAGGATGGCTGGCGTAACGACTCATATTTAGAACTGATTTACTTAGCGGACGATCTCGTCACGTTCGCAAGGACCGTTCTGTTCACCATAGTCGTCGTGGCGTTGTAAGGAACTACGTTAAGCGCGGTAGGTATTGTGATGTGGAGAAGCCACACGCCAAGCAGGTAGGCACTGATACAGATAATGCTGTCCACGGCGGTGCGAAGCTTGAACTGACTCCAGAGCGATGTGCACGCAGCGCCTAAGCCGAGCCACGCGCCGCTTTTGTCGTGTAAAGCTGTAAGCGTCTGACGGACGTAGAGATCGCTACGGAAGGCCAAAGACTGCGTGGCCGCAACGAGAATGGCCAGGATAATCTGGGAGTGCGTCAGACAAGGCGAGAGGGGCAACTGTGCTGACACCACTTACAGTACCGAACACTTGCATCAAGGTCGTTGCAGCGAGCGGGTACCACTCCAAGGAGAATGGGGTAAACTCGAACGACAATGCGTGTTCTCGGTGCTGCACGCATACGAGGAGAAGAAGTGCGTGCATGATGACGAGGATGACATGGAGGCCGACACAGAGCGTAGCATGCGTGCGATACGCAGACCACTTAATGCGCCAAGTGAGGACTCGCGTCCCGTTTGATTCTGGTTCGAGGGGGTGTTCTTCCAGGCGGGAGTATCGCGCGGTCGCCGTCGGTTGCATGGATGTGACGGAGGAAAGTTACTGTCTTGCATTGCCCTTGGTTCGTTTCACAAGTACGCCTTCGAAAAGTCTTGGCTCCCGAGTTCCTCGCCAAGATAGACTGTCAGGTAGAGTTCTGTTAGCACACCGCCGCTCAACCGGCACGATTGACAGGCCTGCCTTTCACACTCGGGAGAATTCCTATCTCGACGTTGACGTACCGAACCTAGCCGACGTACAAGGACGGGTAACATATACTTCTAGAGTCAGCATCACGAGAAATGATGCTGCCCATGAACGACGTCGACGACCCGAGCCTATGCAAGCTTGGAAGCGACAAGGGTTCGGGAGACCTATGCAATAATGGATTTCTGCGTTCGGTCCGGACACGCTTGATTGTTGTGGCAATGACGAGAGAGCGTTGAGGCTGCATGAATTCATATAAATTGTCAGATAATCATCACATACTTTACGCGGCTTCTTTGTGAGCATTCACCAATTCAATGGCTTCGCTCATCAACTGACTGCCGCGTCACAAGCAGCCAGCACCTGGTGAGTTTCCTTGGGCGTCGGTTAATTGGAGCATACCTCAATTGGCATATTCGACGCTACCATAGCCTTGGTCTTGTTTCTTACATCCTGGAGGCGTTCACTGATACCTACTGCGTACGGTCAGTGTCCTGGTCAGAGGATGAGCTTCTACCCGTCAATAAAATAGGCAGTCTGTGGGACTCCCCCGAGGAGTGACGCGCTGGCTGACTTCGTCGTCGATGGTTGAATCATCTGACGAAAGAATCGGTGTTGCTTGATTAGTATCACGTACACAAGCATGCAAGTCTTCACTCATGAAAGCTCCTTGTTCTCCTGCAACATTGTGCAGAGTATTTGCCTTGGGTATTCGAGCTCTTCTTCCTGCGGGCAACCATGGGTCGCACGCAGGCAAACGAGCTCTTGCGCCAGGCTGTGCATGCTATCATCCTTGCAGACGGCGATGGTGCTTTTTTCTACTGCTTGTGTAGGAATGGCGGACCTTGCACGATAGAGACATGTAGGGCATGAGCCTGTGGATGTCATCCTTGCCAGAAAAACTTGACGAGGCGAGGACCAGGTAGTGAGAAGGAAGGAGTTGATCCTGAATAGCGCCCGGACGCGACGCGGCGATCCGTGTCGCGTCGCGTGACGAGCTCGTCGCTTTCTCAGTTAATTATATATGGAAATCGGAATTATTTGTGGCATAATTATGAGAGCTATATAAACAAGTATTGAGCTTATTCGATATTCAGGGATCTCTCAAACATGGCGAGTGCCTCCTCCTCTGTCACAAACCCTTCTTCCTCGAGAGGCCTGAGAGAGCGGCCTTCATCCGTCTCTCCCTCATCGGTGTTGTACTGTATGGACCTCGGTCGAGGGCCTGGCCTGTATTTCAGATCCTTTCTGCCCATGTAGTATTCGTCTTCATCGTCAGACTCATCGGTAAAGATGTACTTCTCGGGTTCAGTCTCGTAGGAAACCTCGGATTCGTCATCGCTGTCCGATTCAGGCAGGGGGAAGACTTGCAGCTGTTCCCATCCGTCGGCAAAGCCCAGCGAATCATTCGTTCCTTGATCCTAATACCATAAAACTGCATTATGCGCGGATAGTCTCGATTTGCGTTTGGCCCGGGGAACAGGTACGGCAGGTTGGGCACCTGGTCTACAAGATGTCCACCGAGGTAGCGAGTGTTCTTCCATGCGCATCCAGTAAGACCCGCAGCGCCGCTGAAGTGCTTTTCTGAGGCGGTATACTGCCTGGCACGGTAGACGATGAGATCAACGAGCTGAATTGGTTTCGTGAACAACGCGGAATTCCGCAGCTCGTTGACGGTTATCTCTGCCTCTGCATCGGAAATCGCGATGATGAGGTGTTCGAGGTGCGCACAGAGTGCAGCAGCATCATAGCGTAGTTGTGGAGACATTGCTACTGCGCCGAATTCCAGGCTCTTGAGTGTTGAGCTATACTTCTCTATGAAGTTGAAGGGAGTCATGCCTTCTTCACCTCCGCAGTGCAAGCGGAAACGAAGATCCTTGAGATGAGGTAGATCCCAACGTTCCGGAAGGCGGAACTTAGGGTACGAACTGCTATTGTGCATGCCGAGAATGAGAATTTCGAGATTCGGAAACTGCACTGAGGCTTGCCATGAGCGGTTGACATCCTGAGAGACGAAGAGGGACAGCGATGTCAACTTGGCGTATGTTCCCGCAGGTAAAAAAGCGGCATGGACATTCAGCTCCGGACCGTAATGCGCTGCATCGAAAGCGCTGAGGCAGGTCAGCCTCTGGAGCAACGGAGCCTTGGCAGGGAAATCGGTCGGCAGGAGGATGTTCGCAGCTGGGAATGGCCCTTGCACCGAAAGTGCCTGAACATTGGTACAAGACTTCTCGATATGGGCTAGGGATTGGCGTACGACCGGTACCCACGTATCGGGAACGAAGCAGTACAACGTGAGGCTGCGGACATGGTAAGCGAGCGTGTGGGGCTGAGAGCGCACGGCGCACGCGAAGGCGACGACCTGGCCGACACGGCGGAGGACGACGTCGCGATATAGCAACGGAATGGTCGCCGCGTGCCATTGCTTGCACACTTGCGACACTGCATTGAGGGTGCGCATCATGTAAAGCCACGCACTATGCCGGCCGTACGTCAGGGTGTAGTCGAAGATGCCGGCAGGAGGAGCAAGGAACCCTATGATCCTGTTCAGGATCTCACCGTCGAGCTCTCGAGGATGCGATACCCTGTTGACTAGATCGTCAATCTCGGAGGTCTGTGATGTGTCAGCAGTTGCGATTGAATTGAGACCGCGAGGAGACGCACCTCAGTCAGTCCTAACATTTGCGCCAAACAGCGGGCTTTGTCCCTTTCTACATCTATCTCAGCATTGGCCCGTATCTTCTCTTCCATTAGCTCTTCCTCGAGCCGTTTGTTTGCCTCCTCGAGTGCATCAATAGTTTCCTGCAGTCGGCGGTTCTCTTGAGCCAGTAAGTCGTTCTGCTTGTTGCAAGCTGCTAGATTCGCTTCCAGTTCGCAACTGTGAGTCGCGCGAAGAGCTACAAGCTCCCGTACTATGGCTTGAAGACTTCTATTGTCTTGCAGGGCGACGAGGACCTCTTCGTCCGCGTCGTCCGCGATGGCGTTCAACCTGCACGAGCGACAGTTTCCTGGCTGGATGGACATGTCTGAGGTTTCTTGCAATTAGGCACAATTAGAATAAGCTCATGTTACGACCACAACAGACTGGAGAGCAGAACTGACCTAGAGCTGATTATAGTGGTGGTCAAAGTCAAGCGCGAACAGGAACGCAGTCCCCACACGCCCTGCCTCGTGGGGCGGGAATTAAACTATCCTATGTTGCACAAACTAGCACTCTAGGCTCTAATCTACAGCAGCTGGTATAATGGTACAACACACTGCCCTTACATGCGCTCCAGCGGGCGAAGAGTAAGGAGGCGCATCGCCGCGCCGAGCACGTCCCGCGCGCAGAGGTACAGCCACATACGCGCCCGCGCTTTCTCGACGTCGGCCTCGCCTTTGACGATGACAGTTTCCCATGCGCTCGAGATGGCGTGTGCGAGACGGAAGCAGAAGGTGACGATAGCGCTCGGCTCGGACGTCTTGAACGCGGTCTTGACGACGTCGGGGTACGATCCAAGCAGGAAGATGATGTCGCGGGCGGATGGCTCGACAAGCAAGTCGGTGTTGATCGCAGCAGGGGCAGGGAGCGGCATGAGTTGAGGGTTGTTGCGCTCGATGGAGGCGAGGCGGACGTGAGCATACTGGAGGTAGGGGCCGGTGTCGCCCTCGAAAGAGAGCATACGGTCCCAGTTGAAAGTGTAGTTGTTGATACTAACAGACGGGTTCAGTACGGAACCATAGCACGTCATGGCCGCACTCACCGCTTGGCAGCCATATCCTGGATCTTGATGCCGGAAATGCCGACCTCTTGCGCAACATACTCAGGGTTCTCGATCGCAGCGTACTTCTCCTCGTTCTGCCTCATGTGCTCGTGCATGACCGATGCGGCCTCCTGAATGATCTGATCCAGGAAGACGACCGTACCCTTACGGGTGGACATGCCGAGGACGAGACCATAGTTGATGTGTTCGATACGATCGGCCCACGGGAACTCCATGAGCTTCATGATCTTCATGAACTGCTGCATGTGAAGGTCCTGCTGCGACGAGATGACGTAGATCATCTTGTCAAACTTGTACTTCTCGTACCGCTCGACAGCACCGCCAATATCACGGGTGAGGTAAATAGACGTGCCGTCTGAAGGACGAGTCTAAGAGAAGCATACACAGTATTGAACTGAATGGGACTCACCCTTCTTCCGGAGGACAGCACGACCCATCTTCCACTTCTCCAAGTTGACGAGCTTGGCACCCTCGTGATCCTCGATGAGATTCAGCTCCTCGAGACGCTGGATAGCCTTGTCTTGCCATTCCTTGCCGACCATGCTCTCGCCAATGTACTCGTCAAAGTGAACGTTGAGTCGATCATACTCCTCCTCGTACTTCTTGACTGACAGCTCTCGCCATTTCCGCCAGTTGGCGAGAGCAGACTCGTCACCGTCCTCCATGCGCTTGAAGAACTTTGCAGCCTCGATCTTGACGTTGGGGTCCTTCTCCGCGTCCGCGTTGACCTTGATGTAAATGTCAAGCAGATGCTTGATAGCGTCCTTCTGGAGCTCCTCTTCGTTTCCATACTTCTCGAAGCCGACGGCGATGAGACCGAACTGTAGACAGCATGAGTATAGAGCACGGAGTCGTATTCAGAGGAGCAATACCTGGGTGCCCCAGTCACCGAGGTAGTTCAATGAGGTGACCTCCCAACCGTTCGCCTTGTACAAGTTTGTAAGGAATGCACCGATAATTGTGCTGCGCAAGTGTCCGACGTGGAATGACTTGGCAATGTTAGGTGACGAATACTCGATGATCGCCTTCTTCCCCTTGCCACTCGTGTTCGTGCCGTACTCAGGCTGACCAGACTCAGTGTTGTAGGTGAGGTCGTGAACTTGTGTGAGGACAAGGCGCGCTAATGACGAGGTGCGGCAAGTGAAGTGGAGGAACGCTTTGTCGTGGACGACGTTCTCAATCCATTCGTTCGGTTGGAACTAGGGAAACACTGTTAGCAAGGGCGCACACGACCCAGAGCCGAGCAGGGTAGACAACGCAAAGCGTGACACTCACATGATCCAGGACCTTCTTTGCAAGCTCGTCCACCTTTCCTGGTAGACGGAAACGGGGAACGGCGACGGTGAAGTCAACACCCTTCTTTCCGTAGTCGACACCCTGGTAAACTTGCTCGACGGTAAGTGGTGGCAAGGCCTCAGAAACAAGCTTCGCAATCGCAGTCCTGAACGAGTCGAGGACTGCACGCTCGGGTTCCGTTCCTGAGACTTGGGGAAGCTCGGGCATGTTCTTCAGAAATGAGGAGGTTGAAGCCATGTTTCGCGCGAGAGTTGGGCGATGTTTTGGAAGCAGGTAAAGGCGGCTTGTTTTGAGAGGGATATGTACAGGGCGAAGAGAGAGTCTCGAGATGCGAAAGGCGAGAATTGAAGCCACCTTTAGCCTTCGCGGATTTTTGGGTCAAGTTTCGAGTCACGGCGAATCGATCTCTGAATTTTGGGCGCCTCCCTCGAAATCGCTTGATCGCATCAATTGATCGAGAAGCTCGTCCCCCGCACCGGAGGCCGAAAACGGCAACTATCGCTGACCACATCCTAAGCCACTGTGGCGAAGATACCATGATTCATCCTGATCAGTAGCGAGTCTACACCACTACGTGTGCCTATATGCTACACTCTACGCTGTGACGATGTACTCATGTGCTCAGTGATAATTTATCCCATGACAACCTGATGACCCCTCAAATCCCCAAAGAAAACTGATCCAAATGCCCTCCGATGCTGGGTATCGCGTGCAGGACGGTCCGTGTATATCGTACCGGAGCATGTCATCTACCATTCAATGACATCGGGGAAGAACTTCGCAATGAGGCTTTGATAGTACGGCTTGACCTTCTCAGGATCGATCGGGTCGTCGCTCTTGCTGTAAAGGTCGTACGGATTGAAAGCGCGAACAGCCTCCAAAGCCCGCTGATCATTAGCGTTGGTTAGGTGCATGTACGCCCCCTCTCTGTGCCACCTGAATACATCGATGTTGAGAAGAGATGTGAGGGGAACACGAAGGAGTGGCAACGCACGGGTAGAAACTATGGTACCGTATCATGTACAGGGCTTCATCTGGGAGGCTGCTCTGGTTTTTCAGCACATGGTAGAGGTACTACAGAAAGGAGGTGTAAGTTTCAAAATGGGCTTAGCTCGGAGCTTGACGGACCTCGTCATGTCCCCAGGAAAGCATGACGTTCTCAAGGCCGCAATGAGGGGAATAGACGCCATACTCCGTGGAGTATACAGGGTCGTAATAGTCGGGGTTTCCCTTGAACGTTTCAGGGTAGATGTTCTTGTCAGAGAACTTGCAGCCGACTACAAATGTGTCCTGCGCGCCGTCTGAGTCAGTCTTTGGCTTACCCGCGGCATCGTCTAGAGACATACCCCCACAACGTCCCATTGGCCACTGAATTGGGCGACGTCAGTACTTTTCTACTTATCGGCCGCGCTGCACGTACTCTGAACCAAAAATATGCAACAGCTTCCCAAGGTCGTGCACAAGACCAGCGACCTATCAGCCTGGTCAGTATCCACGCCTCAGTGTCGAAACGGTCATAGGCGTACCTGCATCCAGTCCGGTTTCCCATCTCTACGGATTGCTTCCGCAGTCTGAAGAAGATGTTCGATCTGAGATACGGTGGTCTAATCGTACATCAGCGAAGCGCCTCGGTGCTGGGTCCTTCCTTACTCACATCCGGATCAGACTCATCCACGAGTGTGTTGAGAAGCTCCATAGCCTCCCAAATCCCTGTCGTCCGTCAGCTCTCCCACTCATACCGCCCAAGGAAGTGCACGAACCCATCCGCGCCCGTACGGTCTTCTTAAAGTTTGCGCGGACCTTGATATTGAATTCTACGGTCTGTTTTTCTGTGCCGCGCTATGCGGTCAGAGGGTACTCGATAAAGCAGCGCTAGGTCTGCCTAGACTCACCATGTTGCTCCTTGTAGAACGCTTTGACGCGATCGCACGCAGCCTCGTACTGCCGGAACTTTGTCTTATCTTTGCCCGCATCAAAGTCTGAGCCATCGTTCCAAGAACGAGCACTCTTCAGCTTGTTCACTGCGTGGCAAAGACATTGAGCTCGAATAACGAAGAGGCAAGCAAGTCAACCCAACCTTCGTCAATCGCATCGGAAACCTCTTCCAGGTCTACAATCTGCGACGGAGGCGGAATCATCTTGAAGGGAAGGCACAAGAGAGGGGAACACAGGTGAGAGCGGGTGCGAAAGGGCTATCGATGCTGGTGAGGCAACTGCCGGAACCACGTCCCTACTTATAGGTGCGCGTCACTCGACTCCCTCGGCGGGCGTGTGGCGCTGTGCCGTATCACGAGCCTGCGCGTGTGCGCAAGGTGGACGCAGATCCAAGGCAGCGGGGATAGAAAAAAGATAGAAACCTTGTGCTCTCTCTACGCCTCGCGATCGGGTCGGCATGCGGGGGTGCTTGGATGATTCGATATGTCGCGTCGGTTGAGGGGAACTCGGGACGTATGTACCCTTCGACTCGTGTTCAGGGTCCTTCACCTCTCGGTAAACCTCTTTGAGTGTGTCTCCCTGTTTAGGGTTAGGCATGTTCTGTTCCTCAGCTCCGGCGGCTAATGGATCTCGGAGGCCCTGCATGAAAGCGGAGCAAGAGGACTCGCTTTGCAATGAGGGTTCTATTGGAAAAGTGTATTTAGCGGCGGAACTGGGTATCGTGATGCTTAGGAAAATGCATTCAGATGACTCTGCGTCATTTCTTAGGTGTGCAAGGTCTCGTGCTTGGTAGACGGCTTGTCCTCAGCTCTGCACGACAAATTTCCAAACCGCACATTGCGCCGGTTGGACAGCCTTCGGCGACGCGCTGATAGCCTAGCATGCTACGTTAGTTATGAACAACGCCCGATGCATGCCAACAACTCGGGCGAACGGTCCTTCGCACCGACATTGAAGGAGTTCCGACTGCAAGCTGCAGTTCGCGGGTGTGATCATGCTGTCGGCCCATGTGCAGGGCCATCACGCAGGGGTGCAAAGGCTCTCTCACCGGTCGTTCGCAAGTGTTCGACGACTTTCTAAAACGCAGCAGGTAGATACATTGTCGCTGGGTGGAGCGTAGGCTCGGCGTCGGAATGGGGTATTGCTGGCAATATGAACGGACCGAAGAGCACTTGTCAACGACCAGAGACGCCAGGGTTACGGGCGGAAAGACGCACACGACCTTCGACTCGCAGGACATTGCACGACCCCATTGCTCATCTCTCTCCTTTTCGTACAATGCACCCGGAAGCTACGGTCACCGCTGTACCGTCGACGTTGCGACCGCGCGTATCTTCCTCCTGTCCCTGATCAGCGAAACCGAAAAGGTTGCACCTACGCAGAGTCTTCGTCGCGCTGAGGATGTTATTGGCAATCCTATGGGCTGTTAGCAAAGCAATCGGACACGTTGCGCAGTCAGTACCAAGGAGTTCTGACCAGGTAGACATATCGAGATGGACATAACCTCCTTGTGTCCGCTAATGTACGTTACGACGGGCAATTTACGATGTGGACAGAAGACTGGCGGAAGATCCCCATCGGATACGTGACAGTTCATGTCGGTGATAAAGACCCATTATGTACTGCGATAGGCGTGAGCAAGGCTAAATGCACATTTATGATGACTTGGTACTCACCACAGTAACGTAACATTAAGGTATGCCGTACACACAACATGGTAGGCTGTGCACTGAAAAAACGGAGTGTGTGCGAAGCTGCGGAAGGTGTCATCGGAAGGCGGAAGGGAGGGTGATAGCTGTCGCAACTGTGCGGCCCTGTCGTTCAGAGGATGAGCGAAGAGACGACGAGCATCCAAATAAGGCCCAAGATGCTCATGGCCGGAGTGCCGAACGCAGTAGACATGCCTGACGAATTTGAGGCATCAACAAGCGGCACGGCAGCTCCGATGGTCTGATTTAAACAGTCAAGGAACGAGTTGTCCACCCAGGACGGTAGAGGGGTATCTGGCAGCGAGGAGTCATTCGAGAGGGCAGCAGTATTGTTGTATCCGTCAAGTGTGAGCACGACGCTGCTGGCACGATAGTATTGTACTGCTTGCTCCGGCCGAGGCTGCAAAGGATCCGATGTGTTGAGAGACATTGGTATCAGAGTAGTCGTATTTGCGAGTGAGCAATTGGCGGCCACCGAGTCGATAAGAGACGCAACCGTGGTATTGTCGGCGAGAAGGTGGAAAGTATTGTTTGAATTCGGGTCAGCAAAGACAGTCTGTGTCATCGGACCTCCTGGACGACTTGAGTTATTTGGGTCGCCGTACTGTTGTGCGGGCGGTAAGAGGACGGTAAGGAGGAGACAGATCCGTAGTGGTCGGACGTACCTCGTGAGTCTCATGCAAATAGGCAGCACCATAGCCCAAGGAGCCGCCCCAGACGATAGGCCAAAACACGAAGGGGAAACCCAAGCCAGCGACGCCGCGGGAAGATTGTCCAGGGTATCCGCTGCCGTACATCCTACGAAGCCAGAAAAGGTCAGATCTACTCCACAAACACGACGAGTGAGCGGTTCATATACCTGGTTCCGTATACTTGGTCTCTAGTACCTCCGCCTACGCTGCGCCCAGCGAATGGCTGCCCACTTGGAATGGTCGTCACAGGGCCGCCGCCTCTGCCATAGGATGTTATGCTTCGGCCTCCCGTGCTGCCGGTGGAACCGCCAAGGGGAACGGTGCTGCCCCGACCACCGCTGCTCGAACCACCGGATCCTCCTCTCGAGCCCCCCGAGCTTCCACCAGACTCTCCGCTGCTACCACCCTTCCCACTGCTTCCACCGCCGCCACCACCGCCACCACCACCCTTCCCGCCGCCGCCGCCGCCCTTGCGAGGATATAGACGTTGAGTGATTCCGGGTACGTACATAATGTGGGGAGCGTCAAGTCTAGTCGGGATTAAGACGCCGCAAGGCAGCTCCTGATATACCGTGCCGTCAACGCTGGGGCTGTGGATTGACTCTGGTGGCTCCGAGGAAGATGAGGCAAGCTACATTTCGTAGAGTACAGCCTCAGGGCCAAAGATTGGCTGCAATGGTCAGCCGTCCCAGCCGTACCCGCCGCAGACCGATATGCCCAAGGCGAACAGATCGGGCGAGGCAGTGTGTTCGCGTGCGATAGACGGGCGGCGCTTCGAAATTTCAATGAGAGAGCTAGGTCGCAGCATGGAGCAGGCGTCACAAAACGAAGGCGATACAGACAAAGGACGCTGGAATTCTCACTGGAAGACCAAAGACAATGATTTTCAGGCATCCTGGGTCGGCATAATTGCACGCGACCCCGTCCACTACAGCATACATCCGACTACGTTCCACCCCCGTACGCAGGGGGCCGCAATCCTGCACCGCCCCAGGCCTACACTCCAAAACGCCAGAGTCACAATCTTGCATAGTCAGTGCATAATGATTGCGAAAGCGACGAGTAGATAGGAGAAAACAGCATGCTATAGACCATACAAGGCAACCGCCAGACAACAACGTACACCGAGGGCTTACGCGCTCCTAAGGGGATGATCAGTCACATTCTACTAACTGGTGACAGCGAAGGCCACATACTTCTTGGCCTTGACCGAGGCGACCTTCTCCTTCCTCTCGGCGAGGCGCTTGGCCAGGAGAGCATCGTACTCGGCCTTCTGCTCCTTCTGGCGCTCGATCCGGCGGCGCTTGAGAGAGCGGAGGTGACGGCGGCGCTGAAGACGGATGGGAGTGACCAATCGCTGGATCTTGGGCCTAAAGCGAAGGTTAAACAGGGTGCAAGGCAACCCGATGGTGTTGAAACTTACGCCTTGGTGTAAGGCTTGGCATTCTCCTTCTTGGAGGAGACGACCTCACGGCGAACAACGTACTTCCTGACGTCGTCCTCCTTGGTGAGGTTGAAGAAGCGGCGGATCTTGGTCGCACGCTTGGGGCCGAGGCGCTTGGGGAGGACGGTGTCGGTCAGGCCGGGAATCTCGTTCTCGCCCTGCTTGACGATAACGACGGAGAGGACAGCGATATCGGGACCGACAATGCAGCCACGGACCGACTTGCGCTTGCGCTCACCAGTGCGGCGGGGGCGGTAGCAAGAGTGGCCGTCAGAGAGGAGGAGGCGGACACGGTGGGGGACAAGGACACCCTGCTTCATGGGGAAACCCTGCTTGTCGTTGCCACCGGTGATACGGAAGACGTAGCCCTTCCATTC
Organism: Phanerodontia chrysosporium; assembly: GCA_001910725.1. Lineage (NCBI taxonomy): Eukaryota > Fungi > Basidiomycota > Agaricomycetes > Polyporales > Phanerochaetaceae > Phanerodontia > Phanerodontia chrysosporium. Next base: position 743,720 of record MJGA01000002.1, read on the forward strand.
GTCACCAAGAGGGTCGGCAGCGACCTCCTGCGAGATCTTCTTGTCGTAGAAGATACGGCTGTAATGCACACATAGATGAGCCCAGATGTTCTTGTCCTTGCACCACAGGTATGCGTACTATTGCCTCTCCTGGTCGAAGTCGACAAGCTTTTGGGCCCCGGTCGCGGGGTCTAGCCATTGTGCACAGTTCAGGTCTGATCTTCATATATACAAGCGTCACGACTCACTGGCGATGTTGAGCTTCATGCTAAGTACCCGGAACCCAAAAATCGGCGGAAAACGTCAGAATTTCGAGCGGCAAAGATCGGGTACGAGGAGCAATGACCTTTGGTCGTTGGCGGGCCTGTCTCCGTCAACGGCGGCGACGTCGGAGAAGTCTTGAAGGTCGGCTGGGCGAGTGGGGAACCAAACAGAGCCAAGCGTGTAGTGGCTGGGCGCCAAATTGTGGTACTGTACAGTCGCACCAGCCACAATCCCGATTTGGCACGTGGGTGCGCTGTTCCACGAGCCCACCGGCACCGACGACGACAAGACCTCAAGACTCGCTCACCGCCGCAAAATCTGTAAGAACGAGGCTCTATTGACGCAGACTGTCTTACTGAACTCATTTTGTAGAGTCAAGATGGGTCGCATGCACGCTCCCGGAAAGGGCATTTGTACGTTCAGGACCAGACTTTGTAAAGTAGCAAGGTGGTTCTCATACTTCGTCCTCGTTTAGCGTCCTCCGCCCTCCCCTACCGCCGCACTCCTCCTTCGTGGCTCAAGACCACCCCCGAGGACGTTGTTGAGCACATCTGCAAGCTCGCCCGCAAGGGTTTGACGCCCTCGCAGATCGGTGTTACCCTTCGTGACTCGCACGGCATTCCCCAGGTCCGCTTCGTCACTGGTAACAAGATCCTCCGTATCTTGAAGACCCACGGTGCGTCCCAAAACCCCCATGTATCTAACTTGATAGGTTCTCAATGGTAAACCGCCCTTCAGGTCTCGCCCCCCAGATACCTGAGGATCTTTGGCACCTTGTCAAGAAGGCTGTCGCCGTCCGCAAGCACCTGGAGTCCAACCGCAAGGACAAGGACTCCAAGTTCCGCCTCATTCTCATCGAGTCCCGTATCCACCGTCTTGCCCGCTACTACAAGACAAGGCAGCAGATCCCCCCTACCTTCAAGTACGACTCTGCCACCGCCTCCACTCTCATTGCATGAGCGTGTGGCATAGCAGTCCGGTGCGGCGGTCCGCCAGTACACGAGTCCTGGCGGTTTGAGCGTTTGTCATATGTTATCGCGTCTTTTCTTTCATGCTTGTTGTCGCAATGCAAAATAGGTGTATGCTATCCAGGATGCAGACACAATGGTTCTTGCGTGATACCTATCAGCTTCTGCTGTTGTGTGCTGTGAATTCGTGGTCCTTCATGGACCCGGATTACGGATAGCATCCGTGTTCGAGTGAGTCCTTACTGCCCTTTCTCATTGCAAGTCTTGCTGATAATAGCGTTTACAGTGCGCCCATACGACGGTGGTTGCATGAAGTTCGACTCTGCCCCTCGTTTCTTATAGCTTTCTGCTTCCTATACGGTAAGGTTCGGTGTTTTTGTTCTGTTGCCCTCTCAGGGATGCAGGCTACTGGCCATGGCTTGCGGGCGTCCCAAGTAGTCGCATAATCGCGTCTTGGACGTGCTTAACGACTCTCACGGTGCAGCCTTCGACTAGCGAGTACGACGAGGACTCTATTAGCCTGACGCCATCCTATCCGCTCGTGCAGCCACGTCGTGGACTCCACACCGCCTCATCAAAGTCGCTAGTAGTTTTCAGTGCTAACAAGTCGAGTACTTCAACTAATACACCTATCATCAATGACAGTGCATTGTCATGCCTCACCATGCGCTATCGCCAATGGGTTGTGTCCCCGTACGACGCTTGCTCTGACTTGCGCTCCTCCTGCAGGGGCGAGCTAGTGCATCTCACCTAGGCCTTGTGAGAAAGCCTCACTGTGTGTCACTCATCCGGGGCGGGTGCTTGTATGGCACGTGCTGAACCGTGTCTCATCATTCGTCCCATAATGAGGCGACGCAGGCTGGGGATGACATTGTCCTCTTCAGTCTCAGTGATTTCGCTATCTTTAATTGGATGATATATAGTCTGTTTCCCGTCAGGCCACCATGAGGTAGTCATCGAGGAATCCTCGTGCATACAGTAAGGAGCGTATGCTTGATATTGAATGTGGCCGCGTTCGACATGATATGCAATACACAAGCCCCTGCCTCACTTCAGCTTCCCAAGTGTGGTTTCAACTGCGATTATGGGTGCACGGGGTCTCGATCATGGAATTCTGAGGATCGAACTTCTGACCCCGAATACTTTGCTGACGGACCATCACAACAGAGACTGGTCGACGACGCTATTTTCTTGGACTATGAAGGGCGTTGTACCTACTATGATGCCCTCGGTCCTAGAATTGTGTTGCTCTGACTCTCTCCGCGGAGGTAGGTTCCGTAGTTGATACTTCGAGTGGCGCGAAAGGCTGAGCACTTCCACAGAGACATTTATTGCTATGTCCATCGTTACAGCCCTGTACACCTGTCATGTCGAATTCTATGCACAGACGAGGCGAAAAACGCGTTGGCCACACAAGGGTTGCGCGGTACTTGACGACAGCCGCTCAAGGATGGTGCTGTGGCCGCTTCTATATACTCTGGTGAGTACACGTTTCCGGCTATTTGCGAGGTGCAATGAGACTGCGGAAACGCGGCGGAGTTACATGACAAAGAGCCCATTGTCCTAGGACAAGGCGTGCCCAACGTATAGGGTTCTTTGCACGCGGCTACTTAACGTCTTTTGCATCCTGGCCGATGGCATCCCAACCGACCATCATACCCAGCCCCCGTGATCCTTATGGCCCACAGACGTTATACCAGACGGCAGTACGAGGATACATTGAACTTGGACGTCATACAGCCGCGTCTAGAGGTGCGGCCGTAATCGCTCACGTCAAATCGGATTATCATGCTTATGCGGGGCATTCCAGACAGAAGACAGCGCAGCGGCATGTCCGGTGTGCGACGACATCCATGCGAACGGCTACCTACTGCTGGAGCATATTCAAGGCCATAGATCCATGCTGAGGGTCGAGGAGTGCGTGACCGAAATAATTTAAGCGTCGTTTGCCACTGATCCAGCGTTCTTAGTGGCCAGTTCCGCTGTGCATTCTACCAGCATGGCTGCGAAACAGTCATGAAACAATGGACCAACCTGAAGACTCATCTGAACAGACACCTCGGTATCAGACCGCATCGATGCCCTGACAAGCTTCTAGTCATTCCGGAGGACGCAGTCGATGGGGAACATAATGCGGTGCAGGTCAATTGCCACTATCGGACCGCTGACCAGGCTAGCCTGACGAAACATCGCCGAGACGTGCATCAAGTAATTCCTCGACCACGGGCAGCCAAAGGAGCAGCCACGTCTTCCCGATGTCGCTCCTCTTCGGTGGCCCTGAGTGTTCAATCACGCCAGTCCTCCGTACAGCCCTATAGCTATGGGGCTGCGCTCCCAGTCGCCTCTAGCCTTGCAGATCACAGTAGGCCACCAGACGCGCTGTCCACGTCGTCGGCATCTGCTGCAGACTTCGCTCGACCTAGGAAACCTGTGTGCGCAACTCCCAGCGGTTCGGATAATCGACTGAAGCCTATGCCGTCTAGCGGAAGCCAAAAGCAGAGCCTGCCGCCACTTCGCCAGCTCTTCCCCAACCTCGGAGTCACATGGCAGTCAGATGCTGCTAGATCACTGGCACCTCCGTTGGCTAATTTACCTATACCTTTGACGACTGCCAGCCATGCGCCTCAGTGGCCCCGTCACTATTACGCCTACGACCAACCGCCGATCCAGTCTCAACAGCCATACACTCGCCCCCACAGACTCCAACGCACCCATTCGAAGCCGGCCCTAAGTGACTGTCAACCGATATTGAACGACAACTATACTTCGACGGACAACGACGAAGTTGTTCCTAGCCGGCCTGTTAACTGGGTTTACGGGTTCGACTAGGGCGTCGACCTTCTTCTAGCCTATAGTGTTTTCTGCGCAATGTAGCTTCGATGCTGAACAGAGGTTTCTTGATAGCCGCAGGTGTATTTATAGCGGCGCGACAGTGACTCTTACCTATGTGACATGGTCAACATTACCACTCTGGCAATAAGATGGAAAGCCATAAATAGTCACATGCCACCGTCTGAGCAGTGGGTAATGAGGTTTTGGTACGTAGACATCAGCTACTACAGAGCCATCATCCTTGCTTGGAGCACGGAGAAACGCCGTTCACTTACCGTCCTAAGGTTTCAGTGATGAGCGTGAAGACCCGTTCGCTCGTGCAGGTGTGCTCGAGATCCTATGGCCCTTGGTTATGGGGAGGCTGCCGGCTTCTTCACCAAAGCTGGCTCCGGCACAGGCACGACGTCGCTGCAACAAGGAGGTTGCTGCGGCTGTGGCCGAGGATGGCGAGCTAGAGCTCATACACATGCCGTGCTTTGGTCACGCGGATAGCAGGAGCCGGACAGCCTCGGCCTTTGGGGTGGCATTCGCTGGTAGTATGATTTTTTGTAACGTACACTGTTAGGACAGGAAGGTGAGTTAAGGATTACAGCGGAAGATATTACACGTAGTCGTTGACATGCGGTGATGGTACAGTCCATATTGCATAGTAAAGGAATGAACGGATGTCCATGGCGGCCCACATAGCGATACACACTAACGGTCAACATCCCGGAACATTTGAAAATCATGACTCCACATCGTGATCAAGGGGCATGTTCATAATTCAAAATCGTTTTCGGAAGCCTACACAACTTGAGTGAGCTGGCATAATTACGCAGAGCAGGCACGTACGGTTGGAGACAGTGAGCCAAACTGATGACATTGGAGAGCCTTAGCCTTCGCCAGCGCCTTTTTGCTGCGGCCTTTCGGATTGTTCGACAGCGCAGCGATTCTGAGCTGCGTGGTCTTCACCCTGCGAATGCGTGGTCAGAAACATATCATAAGCCGGCAATATTTAGAAGTCTTACTGCAGATCCTCCATGAGCTTGCGGACCTTTGGCCTCTGTCCATTGAACCCGCGTAAGGTATCCACTAACACCTGGCGCGGAGATATATCGTCAGGGATATCCAAGTAACACGGGCTTCAGACAACATACAGAAAGCATGGTGTGCTCTTTCCCCCAAGCCCGTTGGGAGTCCATTGCAGATGAGATAGACAGCTAATCGAGCTTAGCGTCAGCAAGAGCAGGTAATTGGGCAGTGACAGCACGCACGACGTTGGGCACTGGGCGACGAGGCATCTCTAGCTGTACGGGTGACGCGCATTGGAGCTGCTCCTCAGCAGTGCTAGCCTGCACCCATGGCACGAAGAGTGAATGGTCGCTGATTGGCGATAGCGTCGGCGGAGTCAAAGTGATAGCAACGTGCTTGCGTCCCTGTCGCTTTGCATTGCAGATGAACCTGCCATACGCGCGGATGGCGGCCCATTGAGCTGCATAACGGGTGCGTGCCTTAACTTCCAACAATACAGACGACATCTTGGCTGGCGAGCGGAGCGAGCTTGTGTGCGACTGCGCAATAACCCCGTCGATGACATATGCGGACCGCGAGCGGGTATGTGAGCGGCATCGGACATGCTGCCAGGTCCAGTAGTAGTCCAAGTCCAACATTGTGCCCGAATGACAAGTATCGAAGATGGCCTAGACAAACAGGTTATTCGGAAGTTCTGGTAAGCTAAATGGGAATACTCACGACTAGTTGGGCTCCTGCCGGCAACCTGTCGACCAATCTCTCCCTCAAATACTGCATAGGTATCGTGAGCACGTGTAGCTGCGCCTCTTGAGGATGTACTTACATTATCTGTGATGATTCCCTTGAGCTTGCTCCGGTCTGGATGACTTTCCTCCAAAGCGCACGGGTCCAAGGGGTTCTGATCTGCGTCGAGGGGGGCACCGTAAGAGGGATCGACAAGGAGGACTGTCTCTACATGAGAAAAGAACAAAGTCGAGTGCACGATGATACTTGCCTTCGTCCATGTTGTCGTCTTCGGTGCCTGTGCGACTGACTATCTGATAGCCGTGTCCAGCGACTGGTAGTAGGTGGTCAGCATCCTTCCTCGGCAAACCGGCGCGTAGTGCGCACTCACAGAAGAAGACGCGACGATCGCCAGGTTTTACGTCCGCCATAAAGTCTTCAATTGCTGTTTCCTGCAAGAAAGCCGTCAGAGGAGCTCCCCATCCACAGCAGACGCGACGCACTATCTTTGCCCGAGCCTCCGTGGGGCGAAGGGACTGCTCTCCAGGAGCGTCCGTGAGAACAGTGACGTTCTTCTCAAGATAGCCCTCATGGCTGACCAGGAACTCCTTCAGGAGAACAACATCTCTGTGAGGCGTAGAGAGGTGCCCCACGGTCGCGTCGTATTCCAAGCCAATGAGAAGAGCCTTGTCTCTGGCGCGGTCGCGGTCGCAGGTGGTGGTGGGAATGAAGCACATGGGCTGGACGGCAGGGCGGTCCCGCAAAACAGACCGAAATATATATGTTGTACAGGCACATCGCATTGGTCGCGACCGCGCCTCACTGATTGAGGCCAAGCGTGGTCAAGCATACTTTGGGGGAGGGGGCAGTGCCGGGGCGAACACGGCCGTGCGGAGCCGCGCGCGTCGACACCCTGTAACAGGCGGGTGGTGGCGCGAGTCTCGGTTCCGGCGACCTGTGCAGTGCGCTAGGATGGCTGGAATGGGTCTCGAGAAGGCTTTGACGCGCGAAAGGATAGGAGAGGACGCGGCTATGGTCGCGCAAATGGTAGCACGCGAGACAGGCAGTGAGGAGGGCTGATTTCCGCGTGCTAAGCAAGTACTATGGCGGGTGGAAATGTTCTGACGGTGGTGTGCAGCCAGCGTGGGCGTCCGTGAAAGCTGTGCGTCGTATTCCGGCGCCTCGCTCCGCGACAGGTCAGCCTGGAACTAGCGCGGATTTCGTTCGCTTTGCCGTCGTGGAGAGATATAACCACAACGCGATAGTGATGAAGTCGGCATCGGAATATGTGGTGGACCGTGAAAGTGATGGCGCAGGGTGGGAAGAAGCAGGGGAATCTGAAGCGCGAGGCCTATCTGTGTATATTTGGTCGTACCACTCCTTTTAGTTTGGCAACACTATCCCTGGCTATATGCTCGATATATTGACTATTATGCTATGGTCATGTACTATACGGTATTATAGATAACAATAGTGTAAAGGATACAACTTGAATCAACCAGGACTGACAACGACAAGAGGTCAAACCGCCTGGAACTGACAATGACGTCTATGGGCTAATGCTACAGGTGGTCTAGAGGCCAGTGATACAACGTGTCGCCTAGTTATTAATGTTACAGGGTAAGGTTGGAAATAAATATCAGGGGCTGAACGGGTCAATAGCAGCGGGGGAAAGGATACCACGTGTGTGGTGTAGTCCGATGATTTTGCACAAGGCCAGTGGAAGTAGTCTTGCAGGTCATGTTCAAAGTTCGAACTCGTGTTCAGAGGCCTGTACAATCTGTAAGAAAGATCGTTCGGTAAAGGTAGTAGCAGACGTACGCATGGAACCAGCGAGCCGAACTGGTGGTGCTGGAGAGCCTTCACCTTCACTAACTGAGAATTGCTACGCAGTCTTTTGCCTCGGCCAGCCATCACGCTCTGGAAGGCGGCGATCCTGATCGCTTCCGTCTTCGACCTATACGAAGCGAGTGTGACGGTCAGCAGGCTCTTTCAACGGAAAAGGGTGCGAGAGATACTCACTGAAGCTCTTTCATAAGCTCGCCAACCTTCGGCCTTTCGCTTTTTGCTGCACGCAACATGTCCAGCAAGACCTGTCACGTCATCTTGTCAGGGAACACCTCCCGCAAGTTATCGCCGAATGGCCTACTGAAAGCATGGTATCCTCTCGTGCCCAAGCCCGCTGAGAGTCCATGGCCGAGGAGATAGACAACTGCCCCCGGACTACGTGAGTGGAAGGATGGAATAGAATATTACACCGTGCGTACGACATTGGGGACCTCCATGGCAGGCGTCTGTATTTGAATGGGCGAGGTACATTGCGAGGGCGGCTCTGCAGGGCTGTCATGCATCCACGGCACGAAGGAGTTCCGATTCCTTGGCGAGATAGGAGACCTAGAAGCACCTGAGCGCGTGTTGCTCCGTTTTCTGCCACCGCACACGTTTCTGTTACAAGCGCGGGCCCTGCTAACAGATAGACGGCGCATATTGGGGCAACGCCATGAAGTGGTTCCTACTTGGGTGCCAGAGTCTATCATGAAGCCAGAGCCAGAGCGGGATTTCTGGGGAGGCGTGGAAGGTGCTGCCATGTCCAGTGGTAGTCGAGGTCGAGCATGGTGCCCGAATGGCAGGTATCAAAGATTGCCTACGCGACAACGTTCGTGAGAGTAGTTCACGAGGGCGGAATACCAATACTCACGACAAGATGAGCTCCTGCAGGCAATGTGTCGACTAGTTTTTCCCTCAGGAACTGATGCGGGATTTGGTGAGCCGGGACTTTGTATGCCAGTCTATGGCGAGCTTACGTTGTCTGTAATAATGCCGTCCAGCTTCTTCCGATCCGGATGTCCTTCTGTAAGGTTACCTGGGTCAAGAGGTCTCTGTTCGGCATCGAGTGGTGCACCGTTGGAACTATCCACAAGTATAACTAATGTCAAAATCAGCATGATTTCTGTGATATTGACCATTTCATACTCGCCTTCGTCCAAATTGTCAATCTCTGTTCCGGTACGGTTGACAATTTGGTACCCATGTCCGGCGACTGCGGAGTGTCTTATCAGGGTTACTGGCAGAAGAGTAATATGACAAAACCACCCACAGAAAAAGACACGTCGGTCACCCGGTCTCACGTCCTGCATAAATCCCTCCATTGCTGCTTCCTGAAGGGACACTGTTAGGCACATATGCAGGGTTCGTGCGACGCAACTTACGATGCTGGCCCGAGCTTTTTTGGGCTTTATACGACCATTCTCAGGATCGTCCGTAAGGATGTCGATGTTTGTCTCGACATAACCCTCGTGGTCGACGAGGAAGTCCTTCAGCAAGGCGACGTCCCTGTGTGGCGTAGAGAGCCTGCCCACGGAAGAGTCGTATTGCAGGCCGATGAGGAGTGCCTTGTCCCTGGTGCGGTCACGGACGACGGTGGGAGAGCTAACCATTGTGAAGACCCGGCTACAGACCACAGGCAATATATAGGCAGTCGCGGACGCAGAAAGAGCATAAGATCTGCATCCGCTGCTACATCCTTGGCATTGCCATGCGTCCGTCGAGCCGAGAGGCGGTGTGGGGTCCAGTGGGTGCGGACGCAGCGGCATGCAGCAACGGCCTCGTTGCTCTGAAACGATGATGAATCGAGGGAGCGCTGAGAGATTGTTGTTGCATTCCACTGCCGCGTTCAGTGTTGCGGAGACAAGAACAGCAGATCGTCTTCGATGCCAGAGGAACGGACGAGTCCGGCACAGTCAAGCGCGGTTAGGCATACTGACCGAGCGCATGTGTAGAAGCAGAATCACCGTTAAGTCATGCAGCCTCCGTTATGGCAAGAGGCCGCGGTTGTGAACAATCGATGGAGATGGTTTGAGGTGCTGAAGATCCTTCTGCTGCTGTGCTACTGTGCGACTCGGACCTTGACTAGAATGTCATTGTCGTAGCGAATGTCTTTGTATTATCAAAGCGCACCTCCGATAATTTCAGTGAACTGACCTGCCGATCAAGGTCGAGCGTTGTGCGGGCAGAAAAGCCTCTCGCTGTCGCCCCTCCGAACAGCCTCCGCGGCGAGCGTTGTTTAACAGTGTTTGTTCCGAGTCCATCCGCACGGGTCTGTGCCGTTTCAAACTACCTCGGTGAACTTGAAAACCATAGACCATGTGCTCAATAGGCTTGCTACAGACGGTGCTGTGCACGTTGGCAGATCCACGGAGGTAAGGTGTAAGGAGCGATAGAGCGCCATGAGTCGTCGGGCAACGTGTCTGCCGATACATGTCGCCTTCACGGACTCATCACTCCCTTGGCGGCCAGAGGCCGGAATCAGGTAATATATATGCAGAAGCCACCAGTGTTACAGCAAGACTTCCTTAAAGTACAATTATGTGCGTTATAAGCAGGGAGGTGATGCGCTTGCGCGCGGTTAGGCCGAGAGAAAGGGAGATGGAGGGGAACGGGATAGGCGTCGGCCGAGGGCGCGCGAGCAGTCGGAGTAGAGGTGAGTGCGACTACGGGGACCGAGGCGGCCGGGTGTACCTAGAATAGAAAAGAATAAGATTGTTAGTAACACTAAACGCGAGCCGCGGTCAGCGGGCAAGTGGGTGATAGAAGGCGAGAAAGGGGGAGAACAAGACGCGAGGGAGAGGCCGAGGCTCGGTGAGGTCGCTCGCTCAGCTCGGGTGCTCGGGCGGAGTCAAGGATCGCAGGGACGAGTTCGCAGGCGAGGTCGCGGGTCGCAGATGAGTCGCTGGGCGATGTTCGCAGACACGCTTGTAAGACTTAGGGCGAGAGGGGAACTTGTTCGATTCTGTCTACTACAGAGGGGATATTTTATACTATTCTACTCAGCCACCCTACGTCAGAACTATACAGTACTATGTTCCTACACTCTCCGACGGCGGTGAAACCGCTTAACGAGGCCTGCGAGACGTCGGCGACGATACCGCGAGGACGGAGGGAGGCTCGCAGCGGGCAGCGAGGTCTGGTGCGCGGGCGAATACTTAGGCCGAGCAGGCGCTGCTCGGACGCGGCGTGGGACCCATGTGGCGAGGCGCTCGGCAGGGTTCGGCATCGGGTGCGTGACTCGGGGCGCTGACGTGTTGGTTGCGACGCGTTCGGGAGGACTCGGGCGAGCATATGGTGCGGTCGTCTTGGCTTCGGCTTTATCGGCTGACGATGCGAGGTGCGAGAGACACGCGTTCTGACGCGTCGGCGGGCGCAGCGGCGCGCGGGGCGCATCATTCTCCTCCCAACCGAAAAGAAGGCCCGTCCTCGGGCCAGCGAATGGAGCGCGTGAGCGGGGAATGGAGCGAACGGACCCGCGTACGAGAATGTAGCCTAGACAGGGCCCGGTATCGCTTCTTCGGGTATCGCCGAGTGATCTGCTACGTGGAAGAGGGGCCGAGTGCGCGTGTCCCGTGGATTAAAGGATGGCGAGGGGGGAACCGGACGCTATTGCAACGCATCTCCCTCGAAATGAGCCAGCAGCACCGCCCCACGACTGAGCCTTCGCCCGCTCGGAGCGACCGAGCGCAGCAGCGCGTCGGTGCCCGAACTCGACTTCGCCGCCGGCTGCTTACGCAGCTCGAGGGAATCGACCTTGACAACGTCGCGGCCAACCGAGCCTGGTTGGAGCAAGCCCGGAGCGTCTCGGTGCGTCGCGCGAATGTCTGCCGACTTGTATTGACTGAGCGATGTTAGTCCGAAGAGCCGTCCGCCGTCGCGGCCGTGCCTGGTCTCGCAGAGGAGCTCGACGACTTCCAGTTGAAGATGGGGCTTCGGCTCTATCAGCTCGCCGACAGCAGCGACACAGCGGACCTCGCGCGCGAGTTCCTTACGCCGGACCTGAGTTCGGTAGCATCTCGCGCGGTGCTGGCCGAGGCCGAGACGTTGCGTCGTCGGTTCGAAGCGGAGGGGTATGCCGATAGCGACGCCGTCGAGGCCGCAGCGCGTAGACTCGCTGATCTCGGGCCAATCCCCGAGGATCGTCTTCTCGCTGTGTTGTATGGCGACGAAGACACCGAGCGGCAGCTACCTGCCACGCCCGCTACCGTTGCCGCGGGTCCAACGTCCTCCCCGGGCAGCGGGACCATCGTGCCTGCGCTTCGCGATTCTGACGCTCGGATGCGCTCGCGGACGTCCTCGCCCTCGCCCAACCCATCGAACGCGCCGGGATCTCCTCGCATGGACGTGGACGAGCTTAGCCAAGACGACGCGGAGGGAAGCGAGTCGGCGGTGCCGCCTTCGACGGAGCCCACTTCGCAGGTGTCCGAGAACGAACCCGACCAGCCGACACCGCAGGGTGGCGACGGCGCGAGGTCGCGTTCGGAGCTTAGTTCGGTTCGTCGCAAGCCAGTCCCTCGTCGGGCGCGCCGTGGTCAATCCGCGCCCGCGACCGAAAATGCCGAATTCTTCGGGGTCGACCGAGTACGTCCCGTTCCTCGTTTTCGGACGCGAGGTAGCTGACGTGTGGGCCAGTGCCGGTTCTGCATCAGCCGCGACGAAGAGTGCGTTTTCCAGGCCGGGAAACGTCGGTGCGCGCGGTGCTTGGAGCGAAAGGTGAAATGTCCCGGCAACCGCGCCTTCCCACCTTCGCCGGAGGCCAGCGGTGCCGAGTCGGGCGCGTCGCAAAGCCAGGCCGAACCCGTCGCGGACGCTGCCTCAGTGGCGTCCAGCCAGACTTCGCAGAAACGGGGTCGCCTGAGCCCTGACAAGGCCGCCAACACTAGTGAGTGTCGTCGAATCTTGGTCTTGCGCTTTGTATTGACTTGTGTCGTAGAGCGACCTCGTACCGTTCCGGTGGCCTCGGCTCGGGCTCGGGCCGCGACCTCGGTTCCGGGTCCTTCGTCGGCTGCGTCTTCCAGCACGATGCCGCCGCCGTCCGGGTACTTCGGGCATTCGCCGGCGTTGGTCGACTCGTCTGTGCTGCGCGAGCTGCAGCTTCGCCCGCCCCCCGAGCACGTCGCGCAACACATCGTGCGCACCCAGGCCGACGCGTTGGCCAGCGAGATCGCGATGTTATCCGCGCGTATCGAGCTGCTGACTAGTCTTCGTTCAGGGCTCCAGGCCCTTCTTGACGACTTGCCGGGCGTTCGCGAGCGTCGTGACGGTAGCGCCGAGCGGCGCCGTACGCCTCCTGGAGGTTCTGCCGGGTCGAGTGCGAAGGGCAAGGGCCGAGCTCGGTGAGAGGCGTTCGCGTGGTCGTCGTTAGTTGTACTTGTATGTCCATATGTTGTTTTTGTTATAAATAGTCGAGGTTTGCGCAGTGTTTGGTTGTCGGCCTGCTCTCTCCTCCCAACCGAAAAAAGGGCCCGCCCTCGGGGCCAGCGAAGAAAGGGCGTAGGGAAACGTAAATGGGAAGTGAACGAGAAAAGGAAGAAGGGGGGTATAGCCTCAGTACGTCATCATAGGCCGTGCGCGAGGGCGACGCGGATGCGACGCGACGCGTGAAGGGGGGGTGAATTAATCTTCGGGGAGGTCCTCGCCATCATCGGCCGAAGCCTCAGAGACGGAGCGAGCATCCTCGTCGTCGTTCGAGACCTCGCCAGATGCTGAGCGAGCGAGTGCGCCGTCGTCGTCGTCGCCGAGCGAAGTGTCGTCTCGCATGACGCGCAGCCGTTCGGGCGTAATATCCTCGAAGCCCTCGGGGAGTGGAATCGACTTGCGAGCGAAGTAAGGAGCGACCCGGAAGGCTGCTACGGGACGGTCCATAACCGCGCCATCGAGCTCGCATAGGATGTAGGCTCCGCCGCGATTGCGAGCGACGACGATGAGTGGCCCGAAATACCGAGGACGCATCTTGCGGTTGAGGGACTTCTCGATACGCGTGTTGCAAATGAGGACGAGGTCGCCGCGCTGGAAGTCATAGTCGCGAATGACCGCAGCGTGTTCGCGTTCGAAAATCCGTGCTGCGCGAAGCCGGGCAGCGTACACACGGTCGCGCAACCTCGCGAGGTCTTCGCTTCGCTTCTGCAGCGCGATGGCCCGCTGGGCAATAAGGTCGGCCGTGGTCGCGACAGACTCGGGCGGCGGGCGAAGGTATGTCGCCTCCGCGAGATCGAACGGCATGACTGGGTGAGTACCGGTGACAGCGAAATACGGGGAGCAGCCCAGGCGTTTTCTCGTCGTGATACGTTCGGACCAAAAGACCGAATGCGCGACGTGATACCAGCGCGAGGGGTCGCCGTCGGCTGCCTTGTACAGTGCTTGCCGAACGTCGTAATGGGCTCGCTCAACGATGCCGTTCGCGCGCGAATTGTATCCGCTGATGCGAATATGAACGATCTTGCGGGTCTTCGCGAGGTATTCGATGGCCTTAATGAACGGTGTGCCGTTGTCGGTGACGATTTCGGACAGAATACCCCAGCACGAGAGAAGGGACTCGTATATCCAGTCGCCGATGAGCTTCCCTGTTTCGCGGCGAAGGCCAACCCACTCGGGAAATGTGGTAAGCGAGCAGCGAGCCTGAACGATAAAGCGACGCGAAGCCGAGGGCGGAAGGTGCATGGTGTCGGCATAGACCCGAGTGAAGAGCGAGGCCGGTATCGCGACCGTCGGCGGTATCAGGTGGTGCTGGTGCTTCCGTGTCTGGCAGATGTGGCACGTCTTCACGTACCATTTGACGTCAAACGCGAGGTAGGGCCACCAGAAACGCTCCGACAAGAGCGCGGTCGTCGCGAAGACTCCTCGGTGGCAGGCACCGTCGTGAGCGTCGCGCAGAAGCCGAAGTCGACGTTCGGGGCGACGACCAGTTGATGGGCCCCCGACAGACGGCGACGCCACAGCTTGCCGTCCCGTACGAAGAACTGCAGCGCGTACCGCACAAACGAGTCGGTCTCGCGAGGCTCCATCCCGTCCGGCCGCACCAGCGTCTCGAGGAACTGGCGAACCAACTCGAGCTTCGCGTCCTCGGCGCGAGTAGCTGGGGACCGAGGAATATCGGCGTACACCAGGTCGGGTGGGTCCAGCGCGGTCGCGACATCTTCAGGTAGCTCGGGCCGAGCGTCTTGAGTCTCGGGTCGTACTCGGGCGCGGTACCGTCGTCGGCCAATGCGAAGACCGAGGCGAGAGACAGTTCGGTATGAAGAGTCGTCGGTGGCGGTGCGCGAATAGGGCGAATCGGGTTGATAACATGAATGAACGAAAAGTTCGGGTCGCCGAAATCGTCGTCGTCATCTTCGGGTCGCTCTGGATCGCCTGGTTGCGCAGGTCGTCGCGATGGGCCGTCGGCGCCGTGCTTTACGCCGGGAACGTGTACGAGCTTGAAGTGAAAGTTCAGGATATACGTGATCCACCGGTTGATTGCTGCCGAGGGTGCGATGTCGGGGTTGCGCAGCATGCCCTTGATGTGTTGTGCGTCGACCTCTAGTATCCAACCGCGTACGCCAATAAGCCAAGGCTTGAGCTCCTTGAGCGTGCGATAGACACCGTAGATCTCCAGTTTCGGCTGCGAGAATCGCGACTCGCGGTCGTTCAGCGTGATGGACCCGAATCGCGCGAAGTACCGAACCCGTGGGACCTCGGGGTCGCACTGCGACAATAGGTAGCCGACTGCGAGATACGAAGTATCGACGCCGACTACGATAGCTGCCGGAGACTTGTAGTCGATGGGCCGAAGGGCGTCACAGTGACACGCCGCCTCTTTCAGGTCGTCCATCGCAGCTTGTTGTTCGGGACCCCATTCGAAAGTCGCACCTTTCCGAGTAAGCTTCACCAGGTGGTGCGCTCTCTTCGCGAAGTTGCGAATCCAGATGCGAAGCACGCCGACGGTGCCGAGGAACGCCCTTAGCTCGGAGAGCGTCTTGCAGGGACCCCAGTCGCGAATGACCTGTACGCGATCGACTTCGGGTAGCCTTCCGTCGTAGGTACAGCGATAGCCGAGCACTACCGTCTCGGCCGCGATTAAGATCGACTTCTTGCCCGAGTACGTGCCACCGGCGTACTTCATGCGTTGGCAGACGCGGTTGAGCACTTCGAAGTGCTCGCGGACGAACCGGCGAATGCCTGGGTTCTCGGGTATACGCTCGTAGTCGCCTTCGGGTGTCTCGTACCGCGTCGCAGGACCTCGGATAGGGACGTCGTCGATATAGGGGATGGTATATTCGGGGATCTCGTCTTGCAGGATAAACGTGACGTCGTCATGGAATATCGGGACCGAGTTCGTCCAGCCCATGGGTAGCGTCGTGAGCCGAAGTAGGCCGAAGGGCGACTGGAACGTGGTGAGATCTCGCGACGTCTCGGCAAGAGGGCGGTTGTCGTAGCTGACGTAGAGGTCGAGGATTCCGCCGCACGCCCTTCCGGCGAAGGTCTCGGTCAGGTAGTCAGGGACAGGGGGACGCCCGAGTGCTGTATGGTGACCGCGTTGAGAGGTTCCAGCGAATGTACGATGCGAAGGGCCTTCGTGAACTTCTTCGCGACCGGGAACCATTTCGATCGGTACGTAGCGTTCGACGGCTCGTAAACGCCAGCCGCGATCTTCTTCTTGATGACCTCGCAGACTTCGTCGTAGATGCTCGGCGGTATCGGTATATTTCGCTCCACCCAGGGCGTATGCGGCACTACCGGAATCTCGACCGGCGGAAAGAACTCCTCCTGAAGCGTCCTCGCTCAGAGTCGTCCCAGGCGAACGCGTCTTGGTGGAGGGTCATGAAATGGTGCAAGAGCTTGCGCTCTTCGGGCAGGAGAAAGTCGCCGCTGTGCAGCGCGTCGGTATCGCGCATGCGCTCGGCCGAATACCGTCCGGTTGGTGCGAACTCGGGGATATTCGCGTAGTCGATCTTCGGCAACTCCGCGAGGGCCTCGGGCATCGGGTGTCGCACTATGCGATACTGCGAGGGTAGTTGTGTCTTGACGGGACGCGTCTTAAGATGCACCGGCTTGTACTTCTTCTTGGCAGCGAAGGTTGCGCGGAGCGAGCTAGGATCGTCACCGAGAGTTGCGAGGGCGGAGTCGGACAGTTCGGACAACACGTCGTAAAGGGGAAGCATAGCTAGATATTGAGAGACGTCTACGGCAGGGTCTTCGGCTACAGGCGTATTAATGATAGAAAGGAAACTTGCGATGGCAGCTCGTTCTTCTTCACGTTCGGCTTCTTCGGCTGGCTCGTCTTGTGTGCCGCCGGCATTTTTAGGACCTCCTCGAGGTGCGCTCGAATCCTCGGCCACTAAAAACCCTGGCTCGGCATTCGGAATCGGGGCTTGCCTCGCGGGAAGGTCGGCACTGTAACGACGACACCGGTGTTCGGGCAGTGCATTTCGAGAGTCTGGTCTTCGTTGCGATAGTTGCGAATGACCGATTCCGTGAGTACGTCGAGGGGCCGACCGAGGAGAATGTCGTAGGCCGCTTCGCGAATAACGTGTACTTGCAGATAAAGGGTGAGTTCGCCGATGCGGAACGGTACGTCGCGAGCGAGACCGAGCGAGTGGTCGAGGTTCCCGTTCGCGCTCTGCATGTGTAGGACAATCGTCGGGTCGTACGCAAGGCCAAGGGCGTGACAGACGGCCTCCGACATTGAGACCACTTGACAACCGCCATCGATGATACACTCAACCTCCTCTCGGTTCGCTACGACCGCGTGGATCGCTCGCAGGGCATGCGATTCGCGGGCAACCGTTAAGGGCCTCGGAGTCTCGCCTGGTCCAAGTCGCCGTAGATACGCCTCGTACGGGTCGGGGACTCGGATGACGCCTCGCGGTAGGCCTTGCTGCGATTCCTGCCGAAGTAGCTCGCGCACCGAGGGCAATGCGGGCGACCCATCTCCCTCGTCGACCGAGCCGAGGAACGTCGCTGCCTCGGTGGCTTTCTCGGTAGCGACTCGCTTCGGGGTGATCTGTGCACGGAGGCGGTCGCGTAGCGGCTGCGAGATTGCGAGCAGGTCTTCCGGCGTGATCTGTACGGTCGGCGACTTCAGGACCTGCGAGAGCACTTTATCGGCAGTGGCGGGATTCTCGATCGGGGCGACGGTACGGTACGCGGGCTCTTTCGCATCGCCCTTCTTCAGAGGCGGCGGCGGTGCGCCAACGTTTCGCTCCGCCGGTGGTGCATAGGTCGCGTCCCGAGCCTGCACGAACGGGTGTTCGGGGACTGGTGCCGCGGCTGGCGGTGGTGTCGACTCAGCAGGTCGGGGCTGCTCTACCCGAGCTGGCTCGGATGTTCTTTCGTCGGTCGCAGGTTCGGCGCGAGTAGTCGGTATAGGTCCGGCATGATTGCGCGGGCTACGGCGAATACCTCCGGGGGCGGGTCGGCCGTTGCGAATCGCGAAGATCTCGCGCTCCAACTCCGCGATACGCTCCTGGTCGTCGGCCGAGAGCGTATAAGCCGAGGCGGGGATAGACCCTTGCCGCGCGCTGGGCGAGTCGACGATCGAGTATAGCATCGATCCCGTGGGTTGAGACGTGGCTACCGGCTGCGAGTACGAGAGCGAACCGACCGCGACGTTGTTCGGGTTCTGGCGGTGCCACTCTAGGATACGGTCGCGCATACACCGTCCTTCCAGCGACCGCGGCGGGAATGCGCCACTCGGTAGAACGATGCGGTTCTCGGCGTTGCGTTTGATGAGGCCTTTGCGGATGTCTTCTTCTGCCGCTGGGCAGGCACTCATGCGATGCCCCACCTGCGCACAGTAGTGGCAGTCGAGGCCCGTGGACGCTTCCGAGCGCTGTACCGAAGGCCGAGGGGCCGAGCCCGAAGGCGCCGCCGAGGTACTTCGTTCTTGTGCTCGCGTGAAGACTCGGGTGAGCAGGTCCACGAGTCCTTCTTCGGTCTTGACCGTAGAGTCGACGTGCGAAGGGATTGCCGCCGAGGGGACCGAGGGGGTTGCCGCAGTACCGTACAAGAGATGGTTTACCGCTTCGTTATACTGCTCCATCGAGTAGCCGTCCTCGGGATGCACGTCGGGGAATTTGATTAACAAGCGGGTGTCGACTCGGGCTTTGAAGTCGGCCTCGAAGACTCGGGCGAGAATGCGGTCGCGTTCGTGCGTCGAGAGCTTCTGCTGCTTGATCAGCCACTGCGCGGCGGTGCGGAACTCGCGATAGAAATCCGACCAGTCGCCGATGGTTTTGAAGCCGAGGGGCCTTCGGTCGTCGACGAGTTTCTCGAGTTGCGAACGTGTGAACTTGCGCGAATCGTCGGCCCCGGGGTACAGCTTCAGGACTTCGGCTTTCCACGCCGAGTAGGTCCCGGTCGCATACTGGTCGAGTTCTTGCCAAGCGTCGGCTTCGCGGAACGAAACATAGCGTAGAGCGCTCTTCTTCTTTGTTTCGTCGTCGACGATGTTGGCGCGGCGAAGGCATTCCTCGAGGTCGTCGAAGAACTGAATCAGGGACCGAGGCTCCCTTGGGTCGAACTCGGGCGCCGCTCGTTCGCCCTTGAAAGGCATTTGGAACCCGTGCTGTGCCATGGCCGGACCGAAATGTACTGGGGGTAGCGGTGGCGGATTAGGAGGGTTCGGAGGTTGGTTCAGCGGGTTCGCGGGGAGATTTGGGTGGTTGTTGTGAGGGATGACGGGAGCTGCCGGCTCGGCAGGCGCGTTGTGCTGTGGTGGATTCGGTGGGTTCGCTGGCGGTTGCTGATCACCGCCTCCGAGGTTCTCGGTGGGTTCGCGTTCGTGCAGGTGCGCTAGGATTTCGGTCTCGGACTCGGCGTCGCTGTCTCCGGGACCGTCGGGAACGTAAAACGCGGTGTCGGGGTGGGTGTCTTCGAGGAAACTAGGGTCAAAACGATTGCTGCCGAGCTTAGCGGGAGCGCGTCGCCGAGGCTCGGCTGGGTACGGTACGGTGCGACTCGTAGAAGGTGTTGCGAGGGTAGTGTCGGGTGATCCGGTATCGAAGGCTCCGGGGAAGACTCTTCGTTGTAGACGGGAAACTGGCTCGGACGCTGCTCGGGGTCCGCTCGCTGGTATCGTGCTGAGCCTGCGCTTCCTGTAGAGAACTTCGTCGGGGTTGTCTTTTTGCTCGAGAATCGGGCGACTACTGTTCGCGGTTATTCGAGGCTTCGGTTGCTTCGGAATTTTGACGTAGGCCTCACTGGGGCAGCCAAAATGATGCGCTTGCGCGCGGTTAGGCCGAGAGAAAGGGAGATGGAGGGGAACGGGATAGGCGTCGGCCGAGGGCGCGCGAGCAGTCGGAGTAGAGGTGAGTGCGACTACGGGGACCGAGGCGGCCGGGTGTACCTAGAATAGAAAAGAATAAGATTGTTAGTAACACTAAACGCGAGCCGCGGTCAGCGGGCAAGTGGGTGATAGAAGGCGAGAAAGGGGGAGAACAAGACGCGAGGGAGAGGCCGAGGCTCGGTGAGGTCGCTCGCTCAGCTCGGGTGCTCGGGCGGAGTCAAGGATCGCAGGGACGAGTTCGCAGGCGAGGTCGCGGGTCGCAGATGAGTCGCTGGGCGATGTTCGCAGACACGCTTGTAAGACTTAGGGCGAGAGGGGAACTTGTTCGATTCTGTCTACTACAGAGGGGATATTTTATACTATTCTACTCAGCCACCCTACGTCAGAACTATACAGTACTATGTTCCTACACTCTCCGACGGCGGTGAAACCGCTTAACGAGGCCTGCGAGACGTCGGCGACGATACCGCGAGGACGGAGGGAGGCTCGCAGCGGGCAGCGAGGTCTGGTGCGCGGGCGAATACTTAGGCCGAGCAGGCGCTGCTCGGACGCGGCGTGGGACCCATGTGGCGAGGCGCTCGGCAGGGTTCGGCATCGGGTGCGTGACTCGGGGCGCTGACGTGTTGGTTGCGACGCGTTCGGGAGGACTCGGGCGAGCATATGGTGCGGTCGTCTTGGCTTCGGCTTTATCGGCTGACGATGCGAGGTGCGAGAGACACGCGTTCTGACGCGTCGGCGGGCGCAGCGGCGCGCGGGGCGCATCAGAGGCATGGTAGAAACTACAACCAAGAATACAGAGGATACATTATAACTTACGAAGGTCCCTCGGCGTTCAGGGTCCGTGTGAAGCCTTCAACGGTATTTACAGTTCGAGAACCTCACCCAGAGTGGTGTCTTCGTCAGCAGTCGGCTTGCCGTCGGCACTGCGTCCCCACATCTCTACCTTCAAGGTAGACACCTGTGACGAACTTAGTCGATGCAAGGGAGCACACAAGGCCGTTTGACCTACCTCAGGCTTCTGCTTCTTCTGAAATACGGCCATAAGCCTTCTTATATCACACCTCGCCCCTTTAGGGTCACTTTTCACGACCTCGTAACGTTGCTCATACATTGTTCGGCTTCACGTAAGAATCAGATCTGGCACGGACGACACAGCATGCAACTTGCTCACCAAACGGCGGTGGTTATGTCGTTGGCGCTCTTGGTACGTGAGGTTGCGGGTTCTGGAATTCGTCAGGATAGTGTCCGGCCTTAATCTCCGGACGAGAGCATACCTGACTTTAAATGGTCTATCATTATCTGTGATAATTAGATTAGTCAAATCAGGCAGGTCGACGGTCAAGAATAAGCGTCGTACTCGGACCATTGACTGGCATTTGCCCCCTGCCATCGTCTTCTGGGAATCCTGTGACGACGAAAAACATATCTAGAGCATATTCAGCTTTATATCGACTAGATAGAAGAGACTATTTACCACACGTGCAAGTTCGGGATTGCGCCCTAGCTGCTGTGCTCCTAATGTGTGGTCAGGCCCCGCCCAAGTACCCTGCCGGGCCTTCGTCCGTTTAGCTGCGCCAGGACTTGCGGAAGTCTCTACGCCGCTGTCTCGTCTAATTGGCTTCCACGTCAAGCGTTTCAGGGGCAAAGGCGGCAAGGTCTTGTGCACCGCCACGACCGGCGCGACGACAGCGACGGTCATCCTCCGAACCTGCTTTCGAATAAACCGACGCATCTCATTGAGTCCCAGAGCCCGAGAGGCACCTTTGGGAGCCAAAGGTCAGTTAGGAACGGTTAAGAACAACTTGGGCCTTACCCTCGAGAGGGTTTCCGCAACCATGAACCTCATCCGATATGCGTACTACTGGCTTCTTAGGGCAGTCCAGGTCTGAAGTATTCGGTGTTCAGTTTACTTGTCAGCGATGTACCAAGTCAGGTGCTAACCAAGGAGGGTCCCCGAATGACAAGTCTCAAATATCGCCTATTGAGCCTATTTAGTCATGGCGACGTTGTCTGGTACAAGAAGCTCACTCACCACGAGCTGGGATCCCTGGGGCAAGACATCTACCAGCTCTTTGCGGAACTCCTGGATGACGTACAGGAATGAGCAATCACACCTCTGTGACTCGAAACCGCAACGATCGGTACACACGTTATCGATGACCAGACCCTTCAATACCTCATAGTATTCATGGTCTGTTGAGAGTCGGCTGATATCTTCTGGTGTGTCTAGAAGTGGTGAGCCCTCGGGTGAGGTTGGCGGGAAACCACCGTTTGCCGCAGCAAGAATTCCTGTGCAGCATTAGAGCCTTATCGGAGAGCTAGTAAACGATGAATAAACCTTCGTCTCGCTTGTCTGCTTCAGTACCATCGAGATTGATCAGTTGCGCGCCATGACCTGCGACTAGAACAATAGTCAGCACTTTGCCACTAGCTTAAGCAGCGGGATACTTGCAGACGAGTATACGCCGATCGCCTTCTCGTATGCCCTCGACTAGGTCGCGGAATTCACGGAGCTGCGATTATCGCGTTCGCGTCAGGCGGTCGGGCCCAATAGAACGGCACTCACGATTGTTTTTCTTGTGGGCTTATGAAGGTTGTACAATTCTAGGTTCTTCTCTGAAGATCGCCTGCTGCCTCGGATTTCGCCTACGCCATCATCGAGCAGCACTGTGATGTTCTCGGGAAGGTATAGTTCGTGATCAATGAGGTAATCCCTGAACTGCAGCATGTCATCGTGAATGCCGGAGAGTGGCGGGACGTCTGGCCGTCGCTCAAGGTTGTACTCGAGGCCTATGAGGAGCGCCTTGTCCCGGTGCCGCCTGCTACGTAGAATGTCGTCCGCCGCTTCACGGAAGTGCTGGTCCTGGAGTGTGGGTGCCATTGCTTTGCGCGCAAAGCGATACGAGCCTTTATATCCTGGATAATCCAAACTAAACACAGGACGCGGTGGAAGAGAGCGGAAGGCGATGCTTTGATGGAACCTTACATTTTGCCGAGCAATGCCACAACGCGGGTGGTAGCACTGGAGGAGCGTGTCAGAACGTGATAGTACCCTTCCTCGAGTGGAAGAAGGGCGATTGCACAATGCATAGACGCAGGGGCATGGTAGCTTGTGCAGGCAGACTACGCTGTTCAATCTTGCAGGTCCATGGCAATTGCTGGTGGGAGGGATCTTCTTCGCCTATCCTACTTGTCGAGATGACAAGCACGGCCGGAGTTACCAACGGGGACAAAGTGGCTGGACATATCGGTGCGGTGGAGCTGGCGGACATGGATACAATCAATATGTTCGAGAGCTTACATGGCGAGAAAGCTGTCGCGTCCAGCGTCTCAATAACCCCGCCTCGCATAGCAGCCTAGCCAAGGGCTGACATATTCGAATCGCCAAACCCAGGAGGACGGCAAGGGAACCAAAGCCATCCGTGTGATGAAAAGTCCGGTCGACAGATTATAGGTCCAACAGGGGTGTGCTGACAGCTTTTCAAGCGACCATATCTTGCAGTAGTTGTGCGATGCTACAGAGCGGCGCAGTAGATTGTAGCCAAGAGCACCGAACGATCCTATTCCAGAACAATGGCAGAACGGTGCGTGGTGGGCTCGTGGTGGGCGCGAGGCAAGTTCGTCTTGAGGCGCGATCCAGAAGCGCCTCATGCAGAGATCAGGGCAGCCGGTGCACCGCAAAGACTGTGAGGGTGAAATGGGAACATACTGTATACTCCGAGCATTCTAGAGACATTCTAACCACATATATTGCCATCCACGTGTCAAGACAGATGCGACGCGACCTTCAATACATGTCCCGCGCCTCCAGCATAACCCGTGAAGCTTTGGAGCTTAGTGAAGGCTGCAGCTGCGTCTAAGCGTCAGTCACTCGCGAAGTTCCGCTATGTCATAAAGTGCCAGAGAGGGTGGGAAGGAAGTACAGGTATAATTGGTATATATAAGAGCTATAGAGTACAATATCTACGAGATATAGCACAACATCATGAGTACAACTTCCAAGACACGTTCATACGACGAGTGGGGTCGGAATAACACGTAAGAGCAAGCAACCACGGCGAGGAACACTCGCAACAACCTTCCAAGATGGCGAAGTCCAACTCTGACCAGAAAAATACGGTCTACAGGCCTCGAGACTAAAAGAAAACCGTCGTGAGCTCAGGGTGTGCGCATCCGGACCCCGCCATCAGACGCACCTGAACCTCCTTTCTTGCAGCGTCCAGTCGCCTTTGGTTCTTTTCAATCGTGGCCATCTCGATCCCCTCTTCGCGGCCTGCCCTCCGCCCCAAAGCGTCGGCGGCGATGGCGTAGACGAGGGCTGACGCAGGGTCCCCGACGCGCCTAGACATCTCCGCGGCGTTTCCCAGAGAGAGCACGAGCTCCTTCATCGCGCCACGTACATGCGTCGTCCAGCGGCCATTACACGCCTCGTTGAATGCAAGCAGTGACGCCGCGAGCTCTGCGGGCGGCAGGTAGTGCGCGCGCGCCTGGTGGTCGTTCCCGGGCTTTGGAATCGTCACCCACTCGCGCACTTTCTCGCGCGAGATGGTGGTACGGCGCACGACCAAGGGCAAAAGTTTCTGGATGACTTCCGGGCTCGTGATCTGCTGCACCTGACGCAGGTCTGTCCCCGGTGCCGTGCCCGCTGGGAGCGTAGTCCACTTCGGGACCTCCTCGAGAATGCCGCGCCGCGCGAGCACTGTGAGGAGCCGCAGCAGTGCGATGGGTCCCGTGATTGCTTGCTCGGGAACTATGCATGCTGGGTCGGAGGGATGGTCGTTGGCGTTTGACCAGATTACTTTGCGGTAGGCGTCTGTCGTGCGTTCACTGTGTTCGCAGGTCTCGCGCAAGTTGCGAGGTACGAAGTTCTCCCAAGTCTTCTTGAGGGAACTTTGACTTGCCAGATACGCAACTCGGAGGAAGGATAAAAGCTCCCCATCAGAGATGTCGTCCAGGTAGGTGACGGCAGAAATCAAACGGAGCATGGAGCCCCGTGAGTGTCCTAGAAAACAGTGAAGCAAAGAGTTTCGTGAGACATAATAAATCGTACATACCTCTTGACTCGAATATCATCTTTGTCGTGTTCTCGTCTGGCTGAACACCATAGTAATCTGTAGCAACTAATGACAGTTTCCTGCAGCAAGTAATTAAACTTTAGTTTCCGCGGTGGTCGCTGCAGAACCAACCGATTGATGTCGGCGTATGTCTCTCCATCAAGCCTTGTGAATACAGCTAGGATCCGTTGAACCCAATTTGGCCGCCTTGTGAGAATCTTCAGAGCCTCCATTGTAGACTGGTACTCGCTGTCCAATTCGGGCTTGATGTCTTCTGGCACCGGGACGTCAGCACCGGGAATGATCTTCCGCGGGAACTCGCAGAAGAGTGCGAGGGTCTCGGAGGCTGCGGGGCAGGCTGTCAGCATACAGGAGCGAAATATTCTGAGACAGACGTACCAAGCTGGTCAATCTGACATTCAGGATACGCAGCGGGTCGAGGGAGCGCAGCAACGTCGAAGAGAGCATCTATGATGCCAGGACTCAATTTCAGAACGTCCAGATAGTACTTGCGCGAGTGCAGCGGGTAGCGAGACAGGGCTCCATATGCAGCGAACATAGCGAATTCCTGGGTCATGCCGTACCATCTTGCTCCGTACGCTTCGCTCACGTAGTTCGGGACCTAATAGGGCAATCGGGATGGTCTGAGAATGCACAGGCGCACTTGGGTACATCATGGACGTACCAGGAGGCGGTTGGTCATGACACCGACTTGCCAGCTTTCAGCAGGCGTGCGGACTTGCTGCAACCACCGAGACTCGTCGTCTCGCGTCCAGGTAACCAAGAACTCTACAAGTTCTGCAGCTTTGTCCGCCGGGAGTATTTCTGGGAGGAACAAGTCTGAGGCCAGGGCCCGTAGCACGCGCATGGCGATGTACTTGTGCAGGTTGAGTCTGTGGCCCTTGATCATCTGTATACAAGGCTGAATAAGTGCCTGTATCTGCGTAAGAGAGTAATTACGGCTCACCTTGGTGAGCGTATCCAGCGCGTTGCACTTCACGCATCGCTCGAAGATGATTCTGCGCTGCGGAATAGTCGACACGGTGATCAAGTAGCACATAGCGTCAAGGGAGTTGAAGATTGCGATCCAGCATCCCTCGCGATCGGTCTGGAGCGCGAGCTCCATGAAGGACTCGATCATGTCTGCCTCCACGCACGCTTGCCCGAACGCGTCCCACCCTGTCGGGAGGCCGAAACACGACATGTAGTATTTCAGGTGTTTCTGCCTCAGCCATGCCTTATCACAGACATCAGGAACCTCGTGGTTGCGACAGAAATGCTAACAGGACTCACGACGTAGTTCTGCACCCATGTCCCCGGCTGCTCCGTCGCCTTGCGAATCCTCCTGAATATCTCCGGGAGGTACTGCTTCGCCTGCGATACGGGCAGATCAAAGATCTCACGAGCATTCTGCTCAGTGAGAGGCAGCGTAGGCATGGTCAAAGCGTGGTGGTCAGGGAAAAGAAGACGCGAACGCGAGGAAGGCAAGCAATTTACTCGCGTTGTGTTCACGTGTTTGGCACGCGCAACAGCTTATGTAAGCACTTCGCGGGGCGGAGGCGCATCAGCTCGATGGGTATGTGGAAGAGAACACAAGTCCTGCACTGGCATGTGCTGTAATCTATGCAACATCCACCCATTCAACGTTTCCGGACATTCCTAGAGCCTTTGTCTGCGCTGTGAAGAGCTCCATGAACATTGCCCTGAATTCCTTGTAGATGTAGAAGGTGATCTCGACGTCGTCCTTGGGCCGGACGCCCCATGTCCCGTCTGGCTGTCGCGTCGGGTTCGGTCGAAACATTTTCACAAATCTTGGCTCGTCCAGAAGAGTATGGTAGAACCGCGCTTGGTCCGGGAACCCGAAATGTGGCGATGTCCAGTCAAACCTGCGGCCGACGGACGTTCAGGCATCAGCAGAAGGCGCAAGGACTCGACATGCTCACCGCCACGTCGAATTCACAACCATGTACCCTGGTCGCTGGATAAAGTCTTGCGCGAGTTCGTTGTTGATGGCCTCGATAGCCTTGGTCTCATGCGAGGCATCGTATGCAGCAGCATACGCAGGATCGCGAGCACGAATGAGGGCTTTCCGCACACGCAGCGCAATGCTGAACAGTGTTTCCTTCTCAAAGTCATCCGCTGCATCGGTCATCGCCCAGAGCAGCGCATTCCCGATGCTGTTCTTGGGGCGGTACGGTATGCCGCGCGTCTGCGGTCATCATGAGCACAGTCTGCGCTGGCACCAAACGATGCCGGGGCACGCACCATGCAGATGTTGCTGATGTGCTGGACGGGCGGCGACGCCGGGTCTGCCTTCGACGTGCAGTACGCGATCAGCGCGATGAGAACGTCCTGCCGCGACAGGACCGGCGGGGCCGCGTCCGGGCACTGCGCCAGCACGCCCCGCTGCAGCTCAGCGACCTGCGCAGCCGTCAGGCGGAAGTCCACGCGCACCGGCTTCGTGCGCCCGGGCTCGAGATGTGGGGGACGCCACGGAGAGAGTAGAAGTGCGCAAAGTCGGGGGCGGGGATCTCGCCGTAGTCGGCCTGGTTGAAGGGGTAGCGCGGAGGCTGTGCGTAGGATGGGGGAGGGTCTAGGGGTTCGAGGCCCTGATAGTTTTGCGACAGGAGGCGCAAGAATGAATATACCACAAAGCCATCGCCTAAAATGCGAACGAGCGCGTTAGCTGGGGCAATGACATTGGCAGAACTATCACAAACCGATTAGGTGCGACGACGATAGTCCGACGGACGTGCTTCCCGTTTTCGTGAAGCGTATGATGGTCGCTTTGAGGAGGGGCTCGTCCGAGTCGTAATCTAGGTACTTGACGATATTAACCCCTTGAGTGAGCGTCCAGGGGTTCTGCACTATCGTATTTGTCGGGACCTCTGTCTCCGCGTCGCTATCGATAACTGCAACTGGTACTCCATGGTTTGCGAGGCTGACCTGGTGAGCAGCGTGACATTAGCGTTATCCCTAGACTCGAATATAACACGCATTGACGTACCCTCCAGGGCTCTTTCGGATCGCGAGGGCGGATGATGCGTCCAGCATGGACGGGATAGACCTGCAGTGTCCTCGCAAGCGCCTCGTTGAATCGTTCTATGTCTATTTCACCCGGCACGACGTGTGCGGTGTCGACCTGTGGCAACGTTTAGTTTCTTCTTGGCACGTCGCAGACGGGGAGAGCAGCCCGTGCCAACCTTGAAACCAAGCATGTAGTCATCAGGCCGGAGATCATAGTATGCCTGTCCTTGGAGGACAGTTGGCTCCTTCGCTTTCACTGTGTATGTGGCCATTAGCACGTCGGGTTGTGGGGCCCAGCTATTAGGACGGACCGGTATATAGGCGTTGCTGTGAGTCATCTCAACCCATGGCGCCGATCACAGAATCATCACAAATCACCGTTCGCTAAGTCAGTGTACTTTCCTCGGGGCGGAGGCCCGCATAGCCTGTGCGCCTTGTCAGTATGCAAACATGCATAGTCCATAGATAGTCCCATTATATAAGAGTAGCGATGCAGATAATAGTATGGCAGATGGTGGTGGATGCAGCAAAAAGCAGAAGTCGGTCTTGGGGTAGTTGAGTCCGAGTCTACAGTGAGTGTTGGCGATACAGGAGGTCACAGTGCAGACAATGCTAGACAGGCGATAGTCGTCGTCGCTCGAGAATGAGCGCGGAAATGAGGATTTGGTCGAGGAAGGGCTGCCCTGCGGGGAAGACTTTGAGCGTCGCTGCCGGAGCGGGACGACCGTCCGCACGGGGAACTAGTGGTGGCGGCGTGAAGGTCGCCAGGAAATGCGATGAATTTCCGTTGGGTTTGGTTCCCAAGTAGCACTGTCAAAAGCACCTATGTCAGCTCTGGCACGGGATGCAAGGAGACGGCACCAACATATTTGATAGGGTTATCGAACGCCCAGGATAGGTGCCGGGACGCGTCGCTTTCGAACTTCCATTGCCATGTACGCTGTGAGGCTGTGAGATAGCAGTCGCTGCATAGCTTTGCAGGTCACGCACATGCATGCGGGACCCACCCTTGACGAGGATGGTCTCAATAACCCGTTCCACACCGTTAATCGTTACGGTGCCCTTTCGCAGTGTCATGCCCATTCTAGATGTATATGAGGGGCGGGGCGGGAGTAAAAGTATAGCAGACGCACTCGAATTGCCCGACTTCCTCGCCTTCCACCGTGTCTCCTCGCGTGATTACTGTGATGTAGGACGAAGGAATGAAGCAGTTCATGCGTACAGCAATGTGGTACAGAGGTATTGACGCGGTCTGGCTTCGCACCACCATAGAATTGAATGAGTGTAAGACGGGAGCGAAGACATAAATGACAGGGCCAGGAACGTTCGTCGCGTTTTCTTCATAGCTATGCATCGACACAGTGAGATAATACCTTCTCTCTCTGTAAGTCGGAAAGAACACACCTTGGTGGCTCTTGCAAGGTGAATCTACTAGCATTTGGAAGATGAGGGTCGTATGCGGAACTGGTCGCGTCTGAGCCTCTGGATCGCCGGCTAATGGAGGCTTGACTTGGACTGGGAATGGGTCTCAACTCCTCGGCAGATTGGAACTGTCTGAGGTAGAGAGCTTTGAATCCAGCGGGTTTGCATGCTCCAAGGGACAGCGACTTACAGTCTTCCGGAGAGACATCACCATTCCGCTCGCTATAGTCCGCCACACCCGCGGCCTCGTCCCACTCCGACTCGAGGATGATCATGGTGCTCGGCGTGCTACACTGTCGGCGCGAAGAAGTAGAGTCTTGAAACCGTGGACTTCATCTGGCAAGAAGCGCAGAGAGAAGATGCATCAGCTTGTCGGGCGGTCAGAGTGAGGTCTAGAGGCAGCTGCCGCAGGAGCCTGAAATTCCCACTCGATCGGAGTCGATTCCTGACTTCAAATTCTAACGAGGCGAGCTTCCCGCACTCGAGTCGATAATTCCCGCTGTCTGTCGTTTCCCGGGCGCAGCAGCGGCCTGCCCCATTGACTCCCGACGAGTGCGACGGGCGTCCGGCGGACCCCGCCCGAGCATGGCGGAGCATGAGAAGGCTTGTCGGCAGCGCGGCGGCGATAGAGGGCGCTTACGGGCCGCACGGAGGACAATGGGCTCGGGCGCGGCGGCGACGCCTCGCACCATTTGTATAGAGGGCGACGGGCTGACTTCCATCTGATAGTGCAGAAGCTCCCAGATAAGGGAAGGGCGGGGGCCCGACTGTCGCGAGGCGGGCTTCATCATTGATGCGAGTGGCTGGTCGGAGGGCGCCGGCGGGGCTATGCCATATCTGGCAGCCGTCGGCCAGGCCGAGACGGCGGTCCTTCCATTCCAGGAAACCCCGCGCCGCTAAGTGCGCGTCAAAACCGAATATCGGTGTGGCACATCCGGGTTCGCAGCGTACTCGTGCCCGCCGCCGCGTCGGCCATCGCCCCGCCCTCTGTGGGCACCGCACAAACAAATGGACTATAAAGCCCTGCGCAGAGTCAGCTCTCCCTTTCCAGCATTCCCCCCGCCTCTTCCCGTCCCGCACACATACACTCGCTCCCGAGCTCCCCTGACTCCTCCTGCACACCCTATAACTCATACTATACCACACAATGCAGTACCCCGCAACCCCCTCATCTCATCAGGGCCAAGGTACTCCGCGTACACCGCCATCCCAAACCGGCCGGCATCTCCATAACGGACAGCTGCCGACTCCCCACGCACCCTACATGTACGCCGCAACGCTGCCTCACGGCGCACCGGTGCCTGGCTTCCCGCCGACACCATACATGCCGACCGTCCCCCTTCCCAACCAGCACAACAGCAGTAGGTCGCTTCTATCCTCTCATTTGCATGCACACTGACGCGGTCACGCAGCCGGCCTCCTCACTCCTCCCGACAGCCCCGTCGGCCGGACACTGAGCCTGTCCAACCTCAATGACCATCTCTTCCGCCCGAACTACGTCTACGATATGCGCTACGACATTGACCACATGAGCGCGCGCTCCGTGCTTCGCGAGCACGCGACGCTCCCTGCTACTGCGCAGCTCACCGTGGCTGTGCCGCTCCCCGACGGGCGCATGCTCAACATCACTGTCGGCGATGGCAGGACACCGCTCACCATTGGCGATGTCCTGCACCGCCTGCACAGAGAGATGAACAAGGGTGAGCACACATCTTCTCCGGCGACACGCTGCTTATCTGACGCGTCAATGGCAGCTCTTCCGACCGGCGGCACTCTCCTGCAGCTCAGCGGCAGGCGCTATATGTTCGACGGCCTGGAGCCCCGCGGGGGCAACGCCTTCACCCTCAAGCTCAGGCGCTGAGTATCTCACCCAGGACTGGGTCTGCACCACTAAGGACCCTCTCGGGCGTAGAGAAAGTATGGACAACTTCACGTAATGAGCCGTTCATTGGACACAGCGGTCGGTGTACACATCAGGTTTGTAGCACATCTCCTTTCGTCTTTCACCGCATATCGCTTTTTCGCAATCTCTCTGTATTACTAGCAATCCCCTCATGTATCGCTCGCTGTCCAGTAGTATAGACTGTAGGTATCTCGTCCCACTCGTGCTTCTCCCCCATCCCCACTCGCTGTCGCCGCTCGGAATACTGACCTCCCTTATATCTGTGCTTTTTATCGCTATCTCGCCTTTGTAACTTTTCCTCTTGACTCACTCCGTGTACGCAGCTAGTAGTAACAGTAGTATGTAGCAACCAATATAACTCTTGAACTCAAACACGGGACTGCGTCAGGCTAGCCCCTGAACCGTGGCAAGCTTGGAAAGAGCTGAGGGGTAAATAATGTGAAAAGAGTCTGCCCGGTGGTCACTGGCCATGGTGGGGAATCAAGTAGTATGCGTGGTCCACAATGGTAACTTAGAAAAAATGACAAAACAATTCCCATTAGCCGACTCGAACGACTGACCTCGTCATTACTAGTGACGCGCTCTACCAACTGAGCTAAACGGGACTTACTAAGTTATGGTGCTAAATATATATATCGACGTTATCTTGCCAGGGATCCCTAATCCTCGAACTGCCGCGTTAGTTGACCTCTTCGCGCTGTTCGCTCACCACCTATTCTACGGCTCTAGGAAACCCAGCCCAACACATAACTGCAACCTCCGCGGCGAATGTTACTGAAAGCTACTTTGTGTCTTTCGCTTCTCTGGTTGCACGCATGCAGCGGGGCTGAGTCGCGTCGCAACGAAGCGGAAGACAGCTCTGCCTGGAGCACATGTATGGACGAACTTCTCCAAGCTAACGGCAACATGCTTGACTGGATGCCGGCAAACCCTTCGCTTCTCGTCTCTCTGGCTTTGACTCTCAATAGAACTGGCCTCTGCAACTTCGACGATCTCCTGGCTGAGACTACTGGCGACGAATCTGGACCCACGCTGCTACGCGTGCAAGGGACGAAAACCCTACCGCGGAGGCAGGACGAACCCAACATGCCGACAGACCTGAGACCCACCCCAGCGCCAACAGGCACGCCGAGCCCAGACACGACGGTTCATATCAGCGACGAGCACGACTTTGCTCTGCTTCTCCCCGATAGACAAGGAGGTACATAGATGGCGCGAATCTGCTGCGTGTTCGCGTTTTTGGTGACCACGCGTTTTCAGAATTGGTGTCGGACGCGGAAAGCGACGGTGTCTCGTACTGCGCTCCCACAAGCGGCGACTCAAGCTGCACCGGACGACGCATGCAAGCGGGCTTTATCACGGCGGCAGCTGTTGAACACGCCGATGACGGCTCCTGGATTCAGGTAAGCCTTGGGTTGTGCGTCATGGCAGTGCCTGCTATCATGTTCATTTCCGTGCACTGATAGGTGACCGGCTGCCTCGACCCTACGAAGTCCCTGCTCGACCCTTCGGACACAGGCGGCCAGATGGATGTGCGGTTCCCCAACGGTGCCCAGTGCACGTTTGGTGGGTACGGGGCAAGCTTTATTGAATTGTCCGTGCTTTCTCCCGCCGTTTTACGTTGCACTCACTGCCGTACCCCTGCAGGATCGAGCCCGCGGCGAACCGGTTTTGCCTGCGTTGCTGTGCCTCTGCGAATGACCAGGTCAATTGCAATTCGCACCGCGACCGCGAGGGATGCCCGAACGCCATCCCTGGGGTATACGACTTCCCCAACCTCGGTATCAGTTGCTCGTAACCCGCCCACGCGCCCCTGCAATCTCAGCTTCTTCCGTCTCGACCGACACCATCCTGTGCAGCCTTCCCCGCCGCCACATTGCGTCACCTCTCGGTCATCACATCGCGACATCCCCGACGTCGGCTTCTCTCTGGTTTTGTTCTCTTTTTTGCCTTGGTCGTTCCTGTCGTGTGGCCTCTAGCTATCGTACGATAAGCACCAGCAACGTGTTCTTTAATCCCAATCAGCAAACGTGTCCCTAGTTACTGGTCTCTGGACTTCAATTTTAGCCCGCGGATGCATCGTGTGACAAACGCTGCATCAATTGGTATCTACATCGCTGCGTGCATGTGCATGGGTATATGGAAATACATGAATCCTAAGTACGAGCAGTGATGTCATCTGAGCCTAGCAAAAAACCAGTGATAATGTACAGAGTCCGTGCATGTCGAGCTGAGACTAAGGAGAGCATTGGCCTATGGTACATGTGCATAACGAGTGGTAAGACATCGCGAAACCGCGGGCAAAGCTAGACAGATCAGAGCGACAGAGCATAGCAGAAATTTTGAAGCCCAGTCGCAGACTGGACATGCACAAGAAGAGGGATAAAATGAGCGGGAAAAGGCAGGCTTTACTTCGAAAAGACCAGCTTGCCAACCCCAGCGCTCTTGTCGACCTCGACGCCGACGAGCTTGGTCTTCTCGCCAAGCCAGTCTATCCGGCGCACGCCGCTGCGGCGGTCCATGTTCATGCGCTCGCAGCGCGCCTCGAAGCGCTTTGCGACCTTCTTCTGCGCGCTGCCGAGGGCCTCCCACTCCTCGGGGGTGATGGGCGTCCAGAGCGTCGTGTGCACGGCGTGCAGCACATCGAGGATCGTGATCGCGTTCGCGCTGCTGCTGCGCCCGCTCTTCGGCGGGCCAATTGTGAACCGCGGGCCCGAGCCGGCCACGATGACCGGCCACGGGAACTTGTCCGAGCGCAGGATGAGCTTAGACGACGACGGCGTCGGCGGGTCCGTCGCGGGCTGGGCGAGCGTGTGTGTGGGTATCGCGCTGTGTGTCGCGCGGTCGAGGACGGTCCGCGCCGACGGCGAGAACGAGACGTCGTACGTAATTGGTGCGCGGTGCAGTCGGGTGTATGCGAGCAGCGGGTGCATGTGCAGCGCTGCCTGGCGGGGATGGACGTACGCTGTCGGCTGCGAGTGCGTCCGGGACCGCCCGTACGAGCCGTCTGGCAGCCAACCGTCGGTTATTGTTTGGTACGCGGACGGACGAGAGACTTACATGAGGATGCGCTTCCGGCGCTGCCAGCTGTCTGCCAGCTGTTGTTTGACGTGAGCGGAGGTCGACTGTCTGCGTACGTGACATGCGAGTGGTGGTGGCCGCTGTCCGATCTCGACGATCCATAGGGCACGCTGCTCATGGTCGTGAACAGGGACGAGTTCGAGTTCGATCTCGAACTGGCTGGCGTGAAAGCTCCAGCCGAAGACGTGTAAATGGGAGCTGTAGTGATTCAAGCGTGAGCTCGGAATCTCGTAATCGTAACGAAGACGCATACCAGTCTTAGTACTTGCCCGCTTCAGGACTTGTGGCCTCAAGTCGGAGGTGTGGGAGCTCGAGCTACCCCGCCTGCCGTAGCCATATGCCGATCTCGTGTCCGGAGCGGCAGTCGTTGTCGCATACCGAAGAGGAGATGGCGCTGCTGAGTGGGAGGTGGAGTAGGTGTGAACCCGCTGCGTCTCGGGTCGGGAAAGCGGAACGCCTGCGGGAGTGCCGGGGGCTGTGGCATATATGTTGGATGGGGTGGATTTCGACCGTGAGTGTGATGATTTGGTAGAGGATTGGTTATTGCTGCTGGAGCCGCCAAACCAGTTTCGAAACACCGACGGCATTGTGGAGAGACGAGGTTCGCGTAACTGGAACTATCAAGATCGGTCGTGGAGCAGTGGGTCGTTCAGAGGTCGTGAATGGTACAGGATATACAACAACAGTTGTGGAAGGACGGTCGGACGGTTGGGCTTGAAGAGACTGGAGTGAAGGATGCGAACACGACCGCGGCTTTATATCGAGGAAGAGTGAACCGCTCTAGATTCGTATTTGGACTGCGAGACACAGGACCGAGGGCCTAAGGAATTCTGGACTCTGTCAGTCAGTGCATCATTTCGGGGTTCCTCCTGATGCGCATAGCATCAAATCCTGGCATGCATGCACGCAACAGACCGCCGGACTCGGCCTGCATCTGCCACAATGGTCAGTAGACGTGTCAGGGAATACCATTTCCCACCGCCTCCAGGCGGCGAACGGGAGATACGCACCCAATTGGAAGGGCGGAATAAAAGCAGGCATTCGGTTTGGACCACCGTTAGGTAAACGTCTTGTGATAGGCGACGTTGAGACCGCTGCAGCAATCTCTGTTTGATTTCGAGAAACGCGCGTCGCGCCGCGTGTTGTAGGCGTGGCCGACGAATCTGGGGCGGAGCGAAGGGCCGCTGTACCTGTGCACAAAGTGTCGCGCTACGCAAGTCGGCGGTGCCGCACGTTCGGTCGCAATGCACCAAGTTGTGAGGTCGCTATGCTCGAAGTCATATTCGTCAACTGCCTTTTCGCACCTTATCGCTGGCGGCGTGGGATAACCAGGGTATGAAGGCAGCAGCAAGTGCGTAATGATCTGCAGCAGAGCAAAACAGAGTGACAGAGGCACACACGGTCGGGAGGCTACAGTTGGGAAAGGAGGAAAGACGCACTTACGCCGAGACCTCTCGGTTGTTCCCAGCCGGTCTTCACGCAGTCGTCTGGCGCATGACGCGATCGCTACAATTGAATTGCATCGGGTCGAGATATAGATCCCTGATCTGCGGTGCGCCTTTCTGTGTCCCACATACGTACACTAGATTCTACCGCCGGCGACGCAGATGGGACTCCCCTTCACTCAGAGACGAGGGGCTGCCACAGCAGCAGCAGAATGAGAGGGTTGTGTCCTATCAACAACGCGAGGAAGTAGAGGGGTCTGATGAGCTTGAGGACAAAGGGCAGAAACGTTGGTGTAGTACGTACAAGAGTTTCAAAGCGCTCGGAGATCGTTGCGGCCGCCGCTAGAGCACCGAAGAGTGACGGTTTGAGCTATGGGCCAGAGCAGGACCGTACCGGAGGTAACGCTTCAAAGCCGTCACGTAGGCAGCTGCACACGAAGCGACAGACACAGTACATGCGAGCACCCCTCTTCTGTATGGACTCAGCGGTCTGGCCCTAGGACAGGTACTCTCGGAATGCAACATGGTTGCCGCAACAATGCTTCGGGTGCAGCCCGTGCCTGCCACAAGCGAGCAAATGAGGGGTGCTTGAGGAGCGGCACTCTGCGCGCATCGGCGGCGGGCATGTTCTGGACTGGTCGAGAGGAGCCATGGGCCGCGGATAAGACCAGCTACGAACTCTCCCATCTCATCGTAAGTCCAGGAGACGGCGAAATATCTAGCATATCGTCTGGAGGAAATGCGACGCCATTTGGGTGGTCGCTGCTTCCCAGAGTTTCCATCATACAAAGACAGAACTGGAAAGCGCACTGGCAGATATGCCGATGCCATGCAAGTATGTGCGAAGCTAAAATACCTGGTGATAGCTTGGCTAGAAATATCCTGAATACCTTGCGAACGAGGAGAAGCGGCTGCCAATCTGCACCACCGGATAGCGAAAACCGGACCCCCTAAATCCAATCAAGACAGCTGCAGAGAACTCACCTATTCGTGAACGAGGCCGTTCCACGTCAGAGCTACGACGAACAACGTCGGTGAAAGTCTGCACCGCCGCAGGCATGAGAATCGCCTGTCTGCAAGAGCACGGATAACGTCTCACATAGCAGGTTTCCTTGTGCTCGTCGTTCCGCAGCCTTGCCGCAATCAAACAGCCTGTTCAACATGTGCATCGTGAGTCTGGAGCGGAAGTTTCCAAGCGGCCTCACTCACTGCATTTTGCCCTGCTTGCTCGTACGCCTCTGAGACATGAAGCACCCGTACGCAGAGGGAACAACACAATTCCAGGAGATGAGCAACATTGTGGACAGCCTTGTTATCCGATGGCAGCCCTTTCTAACAGGCCTAATAGGGCTTAATAGATCTATTCTTCATCTCCCTTCGTATTACTCGTCACGCATACGGTATATGGATGTACGCGGCCTGACGAGATGACTAGCGGTGGAAAGCAAGCGAAAAGGCGTGCTCATCTGCAGCATGTATCGTCGAAGTAATACAGCAAGCAACGTCCTCATCTCGGAGGCAGAGGAGGATGTCTCATGCTTTGACCTGTATTCGCCGGAGAATTAAAGCATGAGCTCAAGCACACTTTACAAGCATGTCAAACGCACCAAGCTCACTCATGCAAAACGGCTTGTCGACTACACGCCATGTTACGCTCCAGGTTGTATCGCGTTCGCAGGAGGCCGAAGGGCGAAAGGTCGCCGTCGCGAGGCTCGAGCGGACGTCGGCGACGCAGTAACCGAATGCAAGGCAATGATGTAGTGTACCAGTTGCAAAGGCCGAGTTGAAGCGTGTCAAACATGTGGATCAGAGCCAGCTCTGAGAAGACGAACGCGTGCGTGGAGGGGCGTCCTTGTTCGTATGCGACAGAAACGAGCCTGCCCCAGGCTAGAAGCGATGGCGGCAATGCATTTGAGTCAAATGGAGGTGAGACTGTGTGTCAACGAGACCGGCGCATATGTGGGAGCAGGACCAAGAAGTCAACGTGTTCATGATGGCCGTGGTGAACCTCGTCGACATAGCAAGACGCGGCGAGCACTAGCCTCAGTTGCCGTGAAATTCCCACGCTCAACGGAGACTACCTTCTGTACTCTCACCGTGATTGACCATAGTCCATTTCGACTGCAACGAGTACCAGTGTCGAAGCTTGAGCTTCAAGCTTGAAGCCCGAATGGTTTCACGACGTGTGCCTTGTAGGTGTGGCCACGCTGCGCCTTGAATCCACGCAGGATGTGTATAGTCAGGTACGTTTCTGCCGTTATGCACGCAAACTACGGAGCTGAGTCAACATTATCAGAATCTGTATGTCGATGACATCAACAAGAATGAAACGTCGTGGAGCTAGCCTCTGAATGTTGGGCTTGTGGACACTTACATTGGCGGACGGCACGCATTTTGGCAGTGCCTTTGGGTTTAGCGTACCACCCGTACTCCATCGATTGCCTTGGCATCCATTGACCACCCCAGGGCGCCCTGTCTACGTAGACGTCAACCACCACCTCCAGACATGCACAAGCTCGTCGACTCTCTCAAGAACAAGTTGCACAGTGGCAGCGAGGAGCCGGGAAGACATGATGCGCAGACCGTCATGCGCGTCCAATCCACCGAGTTCCCGTCCCCATCGGACTTCTTCCAGTACCGCAGACTACGGGGAGTTAATCTAGGTAAGGATCGTAAGGGCGTAGAATGTCGAGATGCTTCTGACGAGACCACACCAGGGGCGTGGTTCGTTCTTGAACGATGGATCGCTGAAACGCCCTTCCGCTCCGCGGCAGCCCCAGGCCAGAGCGACCACGATGTTGCCCGAGGTGCTCAAGCGAAAGAAGTCCTGGAGCACCACTGGGACACCTGGATCACTGAACCAGACTTCGCTTGGATCGCGCAGAAGGGACTCAATGCCGTTCGGCTTCCAGTACGTCAATACATGGACTCTTGCTGGATATGAGCTGACTTTCCCTCTTTAGATCGGATACTATCACTTGTGCGGAGCCAACCCTTCTGTACTGAAGGGAACGGAGTTCGAGAATCTCGGCCACGTTTTCCAGGGAGCGTGGGCGAGGATCACAAACGCAATTCGCCTCGCGAATAAATATGGTCTTGGTGTACTTATCGGTATGTTCTGTCTCCCTCTCGCCTACTCGAGACTAAGCATCGCGTTCAGATCTACATGCGGCACCTGGCAAGCAAAATCGTGACGCCCATTCTGGGTCATCGGGGGAGCCGCGCTTCTTCAATAAAGAGAATATGCGACTCACCATTGACGTCTTAGCCGTTCTCACTGGTCAGTTGAGCAACTTGGCCAAGTCAGCTGGTTCTCCAGTCCCGAACATCCTGGGGATAGAGCTACTGAACGAACCACAACAAGATCCTTCTTTGGAACGATGGTATCTCGATGCCATTCGTGCTGTGCGATCGGTGGACACGTCGATCCCCATATATATCGGAGATTCGTGGATGACAGACCAATATGCAAGCTTCATCGAATCCCATGCCGACGCCCTACCCTTCACTGTCCTCGATCACCATCTGTATCGTTGCTTCACGCAGAGCGATGCCAGCACCCCTGCTTCCCAACATGCCCACAATCTCCGAGATCCCAACGCCAGGACACCTCAAATGTTCGCACGCGTATCACAGAAACTGCAGGGGGCTGGCGGCGCCTTGGTCGTTGGCGAATGGTCAGGTGCCCTCAATCCGGGGTCACTGCAGGGCGTTGGCGACGACACCGCTGTCCGACGGGAGTTCATCGCTGCCCAACTCGCTCTCTACGAGCAGTACTGCGCGGGGTATTTCTTTTGGACGTACAAGAAAGAGCAACCAGGTGACAAGGGCTGGTCGCTGAGGGACGCCGTCGCCGCGGGAGTGTTTCCGTCTCATGTCGGACTTAGCAAGAGGGGTGCCGCCCTTAGGGACGACCCGCAGCAGCATACACGAAGGGACCACGCACGGGACCAAGCGTTAGGTATGTCCGACTCCTGTTGCATGCTAAATCCGCGTTGTACTGAGGCTCCGTACAGCGCAGCACACTGGCTACTGGTCACAGTATCCTGGAAATTACGAGCATTGGCGATTCGGAGAAGGCTTCATACGGGGTTGGGAGGATGCATGGATGTTCTTCAAGAGTGTCTCCATGCTTCCGCCTGACGCCTCAGTGCCAGAGCTAGGCTTCACTGGGCCATGGACAAAGATAAGAGTCCGGGAGCATGCAGCAGCCAAGGGTAGCAGCAACCTATGGGAGTTCGGTGCGTGTATGCTCTGGTTGCGATGAAGGATAGTACACTCACCGAGCTGGCCACAGAACACGGATTCAACCAGGGCATCTCGACCGCCCGGGATGACCTCGCAAATCTCCAATGAAGCTCCGGTTACCTTGCCAGCATATCGTGCAGGGTCCGAGAGGGTGATCCTTTGGGCAGCGTGCCCTGAATGCAAGAGAGTGCCTGATAGCGTATCTTGTTCCATAGCTTCTACGTTGAGAAGGATCGGTGGAGATTGTCAAATGCCTGGGACTTCACCGAATGCTGCATCCATCTGTACTATCATTCCGAATGATGAACAACTTGCTATTATTGGCGAGTATCGAGCAGTCTCCGAGTACAAGCTCCAGCAGGGTCCAGGTATAGCAGCATTGTCTGACGCTCGGACACCTCTTCCTTTCACGTCGTGGTGACCGCAGGAGCCTGCTCAAGATCTGTTGCGCATGGAGACAGGCCTGCAGCCGCAATGCTCATCTATAGCTCGATGGACGCTGAGAAGCACAGGTTTAGGACAATAAGAGCCGAGATGAGGTGGTGCGGGTACTAAGCGACGCCGGTCTCGCTGTCTGTCGTTCACTACTACGTGTGGGCCAGAGCTGGTGACGATACTTATACACCAGGCGCGAACTCCGAGAGGGCCTCATCGTTATTCACAGTCCCCCTCCCACGCACACGACGATCTCCCGCTGGCCAAACTGGTCAATCAAGCCCACAGCCTCTTTCTGCACTCCCATTGCCGACCACCGACCACTCATGGATCCGAAGACCAAGGCGTCGAAGCACGATCGAACCCTCGAGTGGGTCGAGCAGCAGTCTGCGATGCGCTATTCGCCGCCAGCGTACGACCCCCCGCCTAGCACCGTCGCTCCCGCTCCCAGCAGCGTGAGCCGGACACACTCGAGTTCGACACGCACGAACTCCTTCTCTGAGCAGTCGTCTGCGGGACCGTCCACAAACAGGCGGCGTGTCATGCCACCCTCTCCGAGCCATACAAATCCCGTACCACATACCCTCGCGAGGGCCCCGTCGCACGAGCAGCGGGTGCTGCCGTTCCCGCAGAGTCCACCCGGGACAGGATACCCGATGGCCATGGAGGTTGCAGCACCTCGGATAGAGACACCTAGAGTGAGTCCACATATATGCACAAGTCGAGCGCACCCGTGATTGACGATGATCGTGGTGAGCAGCCTACTCGCCCGTCGTTGCTCAAGAAACGACGTCCATCGATCGCAGAGCAAGTGAAATCATTTGGGCCGACGACAGTGCCATGGAAGCGGGACGAACCTGCGAAGCGATGAGCTCTACGTACAGAGCGTAGGTCTGTCATTCTACGCGTCCCATTATTGCGGTGCATTGACCGACGTCGGGCAGGCCAATGTGACGTTGGCGCTGTTGCTCCCCTGTTGCTATCTCAGTAGACGCAAGGGACTATTCTTGTTAAGTTATACCGCACCAGCTCTTGTTTATCTGCGGCATCAAGCATCAGCAGTCGGTCAAGGACTGAACTCTGGCCTCTAGGATTCCTTGGTTTTCGGGCATTCTGTGTAACACCAACGTCAACATCTGTCATTTGCTATGCACTTACTGCGAGCTCCGGGGCCACGTTGTACACTACAGACTTTGTGGCGTTATATGCCAACTCGTTTCTGCTCTCCTGGACGGTGTGACGAATGCACTTTTCGCGGACCCCGGCCTCGACATCCAGTGAGCGCCTCTACTAATGAGACTCGTAAGCAACAGTGCGTTATACGCGTCCACCACGCGTTTGCTGCGAGGCGTGCACCTTAACCGCCATGACCTTTCAGAATCTCTCCTAATGGCAACTATTGCTGCTGCCAAAACTCATGTCTACGCACTCTGAGGCTGCTTGACTGCCTTTCTACTTGAAGTCACTGCCGACTAAGATACAGCTCAACCTACCACTCTAGCTGTCACGACGCGACACGTTTTCGACGCGCTCTACGCCCATGGCTGTACTCTTTCCATCTCGTATGGTGCGCTAGTGCGCATGCTGTGCTCGAAGGGTTGTAGGACAATGGGCGGTCACGTCCCCGAGGCAAGAACGACGCCCGCCCTCGTACACTTTGGGATACCAAGGGCGGCTGTCCGAATACCAATATGTTGACTCGAGCCGGTTGGTACCATACCCTACCATAGGCACGGTAGGGTACATTAAGGCGAAGGTACGTGCTTAGATGCTCCCCACATCCCGTCAGTCCTCATGCCTCCCGCCAGATTCTGCGACCATCCTGCTCATGAGCCCCCGAAGCCCACCAAGGAGGACTCGAATCTCCCCCCACATGACCCGAAGCCTGCACCCTATCCCCCTCATCAGTGCCTCAAGCCCCGAACACAAGTGCCAGTGGTCGTGAAGGGCCGTGTCAGAGTCAAGGCACTTCTCATCGGCATTGAATACAAACCTGGCCATCATGGTGTCCGGGAACTCAGCAACATTCATCGGGACCTTTCCAACTGCAAAGACTACTTGACTACCTACCTCTGCTGGCCCGAAACTACTATCACCACTATGTTCGACGGCACAGACAACTCCTCGCTCGAGCCTTCGCGAGACAACATCGTACGTCGTGATCACGGACGCCTGTCGCCATAAAGCTGACCTTCGCCAGTTAACGCAGATCGACCTCTTTGTGAAAGATGTTCGGTCTGGAGATTTCTTGCTCTTCATACGTACGAGTACCTCTCGATGACTCTGCAATCACACTAGCAACTAAATGAACCAAGTCCTAGGTCATGGGTGCCAGACGATTAACAGGAGCGGCTCAGAGCGAGATGGCAAGGACGAAGGTTCGTAGTGCTCCACCTTTGAGGAGAATAATACAATGATGAATTCCTGTCGTAGCTATCATTGCGAGCAACCACTTCGGCGTCCCGGAAGACGTAGATGGAGTTCCATTGGATACGCCCACGTTTGAGGACCGCAAGGCGGGTAGGCCTCACCATAAGAAGTACAGGGGTATCATCGTCGATAATGTACGTCTCAGACCCATGGGATTGATTTACCTCGAAGCTGATACTTCGGCACCCCCAGGAACTCCGAGAACGACTTGTGAATCCCCTACCAGCCGGCTCACAGCTGCTGGTAAGTACTGCAAGCCCGCAGAGGATAGAGCCTACATTCAGTTGCGGTGCACAGGCATTCATTGAGACGTGTCATTCGGAAACTATGCTAGGTGAGTCCAGTTGCTCTCGAGACGAGTCCTCGCCTCGTCTGATCAAAACAGACCTAGCCTCTCCCCGCTGGCAACGCAGATATGTCAAAGCCATGAGGAGTACGTACACTGACGTGATACTGCGATGGCTGCAGGCGCTCATTGCTTCGACAGAGCTCTCTTCCAAATACAACCAAGTCGCCAAATGTATTCGCAGAGCAAAATTCTGTCGCCTATCATCTATGGACTTCACCGCCAATCCCACCGACTTGATCCTGTCGATGCCAATCGAGGCTTCCGAAGGAAAGCGCGGCAACAGCTACGACCAAACATATTTCCTGAAAAGCGATCGCGCTTACGATCACGGTGATCCATGGGTGGTAAGTCTAAATGTACCGAATGACACAATCAGCTCACTAGCTTGCTAGGTTTCGTTTTCGTCCACAAAAGACGACCAGGTATCTTGGGCTGATGAGCATACCATGATCAGCGTACGAGTCTTCTCGTCATGATTCGCTCTATCTTGTTAACACAATCACAGGTCGTCTTCGAACATTTGAAAGCTCGTGAGGAGCTTCTCGTTTACGTTGCTGAGGGGTTAACACTCACCCCCTTCAGAGCGTCTTGCAGGACGTCAACTGAGTGTTGTGGAACTCAAAGAACACGTTCGGTAAGCACCCTTTTTTCCCCTCAACGACG
Organism: Phanerodontia chrysosporium; assembly: GCA_001910725.1. Taxonomy (NCBI): domain Eukaryota; kingdom Fungi; phylum Basidiomycota; class Agaricomycetes; order Polyporales; family Phanerochaetaceae; genus Phanerodontia; species Phanerodontia chrysosporium. The sequence continues at coordinate 787,649 of MJGA01000002.1, forward strand.
ACGCGTAGAGCCTGACGTTAGCACAGAGACCGGCTGGCGGAATTGCGTCTCGAGTTGCTAATAGCAAAGCGCCTCGTTAGCAAACGATTTGCCGCAGAGAGGAGAGCACAGCTTCAGGAAGTGCTTGAACCTCAGGTCTGTGTAGCATTCATGTGGCTCGTGTCCGACTGTTCAGCGCTAACAAGCGATCTTTGAAGGTCTCTGCTCTAGACAAACTGGTCCGTCAGTTCATATTCCTTCATCGCTTTGCTGCTGACTCTCGCGTAGATGTTTAACACGGTTTTAGAGATTTAGGAACAGTACAGGCGCTTGGCATAGAGGACTTGCATCTGAAGGCCGTCTTGTGCTCCTTGGACTCCGGAAGAGCCCACTTTGTTCCTCGCGTGGTCTTGGATCTGGCCTACATATCTTGCGAACATTATCTACGGACACTACTGCAGCATGTAGCAATTAGCATACCATCGGACCTTGATAACAGGACTTTTGCGTCGACTTCACTTCCGATGCGTCCAGCCGCAGACTGTGACTAGGCGCCAAGCTCACGTGGACTGGCTGAACGTGAACGTTAATTGAGTGCTGCCTTGGGTTTCTCTCCTGACCACGAACGTCTAACGTCGCGCTCGGCTTACAGCTTCAAATGGAGCTCACAACAAACAACGCTTGGCGGATTTACGCTCTGGGCGCGGGCGCCATGAAGCCGTACCTCCCCCAGATATTTGAGAGGCTCAAGGTCCCCGTAGCTGACGGCATCTGGGTTGAGACATATGTTGTAAGAACCGCTTTGATTACGCGTCATACTCACCCTGATAATTTTCTCTGGAAGGAACAAATGAGCAGAATGTTTTCACAAAGTCTCGAACGTTCAGGCTCCCTGTCCGGCTGGGATGCTGTCATGAAGGCTTGCGTCGAGGCGGGCGTGTTCGAAACTATGTTTTCCCTCGTGCAACATCCCCGCGGCGACCTGGAAACCGCGGTTGTCAGTGCGATAGATTGTCTTCACCACCTTGTGACGAAGGCCAACACCTCCGAGCGGCTAAATCTGCTTGAGCGTGCTGTGAGCTGCGACGCTCTGAATATCTGTCTCCGTGTACGTTTCTGTTTCCATGCGACGACAAAGACGCGTGAACATTATTGAACAATTTGGCAGATTCTACATCACCACGAGCTATGTATGCACAGATACTCTGCGGGCCGAATGTTACGGACGCTGTGCTCAGACCTAGGCTATGGCACTAAACTTAGCCCCGCCGTAACTGCCGCGACTATCGAGACGCTTTGTCGGTATGTCCTGAACGAGACAGAGAGTTACTCTCTTGAACTCAAGGATCCCGACAAAGCATGGCAAGCATACCGAATGACTCAGCACGCAGCGGTGCGATCGTTCAATGTAGACTCCAATGGTCCTGATGCTGACAACCTACAACAAGTATACACCCGAGATGGCCTCGAAGTACGGCATGCGGTGGTTTGGACTCACTCAGGAGCTATGCCTCTGGACTATACATAGTCTCATTTGCTGCCTGCCTCCCTTGACGCGAAAGCACGTTTTCGAGATCGTCCAAAGTCGTCCAATTATTCTGGACCTCCTCCTTGACATCGCAATGGTGCCACGGCCTGTCTGGTACCCGGAGACAACTGCAGATCAAATAGGTACTGAATACTCATATGTTTGGTGCTCATATCCTGTGTTGACTTTTCGTCGTTACAGCGGCAGAGATCCTTGCATTGATGCTCCAGCTGCCCCTGAACACGGTACCAGGCTTAGACATCCCGCTTGAAGGAGAACTGAAAGCGTCTTTCGACGAAGAGTGGACAGCCTCCATCGCTACAGCGGATCTTTTCTTGGAGAGACCTCAATGGTTGCCGAAAATACTCAGAATATGGAAAAGATTGGACAAAGAACGTTATTCGGAATTGCAAGAGTAGGTGTGGATCAGTATAAGGTTGAATGCTGTGTGCTCATTCTGCGAACAGTCTACTGGCCCGGGTGCGCCCAGAGTGGTATGGAGTAGAACCGGACTATGAGACAATGACTGCCATCTACGAGTATCGAGGTGATTTGCTCGTACAGTCACAATTTTGTGGTGCTAACGATGCATATGACATGTAGGACACATGCGTGTCGACCTTCTGTCGATTATCACTACACTCACGTTCGCCGATATCGACGATGTCGACCTCATATCGCTTCTACGGATCGCTTACGAGGCGACAAAGAAAGCTGCCCCCAAGTCCAGAGACGCCGATCCATCGTACAACTCCAAGGAAGATGTTATCTACAACAAGCTCGAGTGGTCGGTCAGCGTCTTCCGTGTGCCGATGGCTGTCGCCAATGTTGAAGAACCGGGGGTGACTATCGACGGCATCGGCCAGATCCCAGCACCCGCGGTGTCCGCACCCATTGCATTACTGCGGCTCCTCACGCTATTGGCGCAGCGGGGCTTGCTCGCGCGGGCTTCGACTTGGAAAGCGCTGCCCGAAGGCACGGTGGACGGCACACACCTTGTGCATGTGCAGCAGATCCTGAGCGACGACGTGATCGGGCGCACACTGACGGTGCTCGCGAAGCGCGTCGTGGTGCAGCGCGAGAAGGGCCGCGAGCACGTGCGCACTGCACCCTACACGGCGCGCAGCGACTACCGCCAGACGGCCCAGCTTGCCGCGGGGCTCCTCGCGTTCGACGAGGCAACACACGGCCGCTGGGCCCCCGCCGTCGTCGGCATGCGCAAAGAGCTGGTGCTCTGCCTCGGGAACGCCGCAGAAATGTCAAATCGCCTGCGCGACTACAAGGCGGCGGTCACCTTCGCGGTTGCGGCGGAGGACATAGCGGCGCGGGCATCTCGCAACGAGGGCATCACTGCTGATATACGGGAGAAGAATCTGCGGCGACTAGAGCTGGCAAGAGCTAATCTCACATGATGCTCACAAGGAGACGACTCCCTGTCGAGCCGAGGGTACATTCATCACGATCACCTGCGGTTTCTACTCTGCCCCTGTCTAGCATCAGGTCCTGCTGCTGCACTTCTCCGCATCTCCTCCTCGTCTAGCCCTGCCTCGGCCAAGATCTTCTCCACCTCTTCGAGAATTGGCTTGTACGACGCTGTACAAATCGCTTTAGATATGCTCCTCTATCTTGTAACATATAATACTCACTGTATCTTTCCTGTGCGAGCGAAAAGCCGTCTCGACGAAGCATCTTGCCGCGATTGTCACTCGACTGATGCGCCTTCTGCGCCCAATATTCGCGTGAGCGCGCGTAGAACATAGCAAGCGTCTCGCCAGGCAGGGGTGTGCTGATGACGTCTTCCGCTGACCGCGCCTGGTCTTTCGAGACACCCATGAATGCTGTTGCCTGAGCGCGGATCGAGTCCTAGGGAAATCGGTCATTGAAAACCGACATACACGTCTGCACGGAAGACCCACAGAATCGGGCTTCTCTGCAGCAGCCTCCGGCTCTCTCTCGTCCGCGCTGTCATCCTCCAGCACCTTGGTCGGTGAACCGGCTGCCGACCTTTCATCACGGTCACCTTCATCCTCGCTACTACTGTCCGAGTTATCTGAGTCGCTTCCCTCGTCGCTACTACTCTCGGGCTCGTCCTTCGGGATGACGACATCGGTCGGCTTGAGACACACGTAGCGCTCGAGCTTGTCGAGCTGGAGAAGGTGGAAGTCATCGAGCGTGTACTCCCGCGAACCGCGCTCGAAGATGCCTCCATATCTGTGTTGACGCGAACCGTCAGGCGGCTGTGTAAGTGTTCAAGGCGTGTGCACGTACATGTAGAGGTTATTACGGAGGACGGCCAGCATAGCATTGTACCGCGGCAGGGGTATCGTCTTGTCCGGGTCGTCTGCATCTGGACCTTCGCCGCCTGGCGACTCGCCAGCAGGAGGAGCAGACGATGGCAAGGGCTGTGCTTTCTCCTGCTGCTGTAGCTGCTTCGCCTTGAGCCATGGTTTCTCCTCCTATACGAAGAATGTTAGGCCGTTTGTTGTATGGGCGGGAGAAGATGCTTGCCTCTTCGGAATGATACTCATCTGGATCCCGCTCTTCGTCGGGCTCTATTTGCTTGGGAGCCGGCGTAGGCGCGGCAGCGGCTTGCACCTTCTTCTTCTTCGCAGTGCCCTTCTGTTTCGGCCGCTTTAAGGCCATGGAAATCCAGCGACCGTTCCCAGCGATCTGATATCCATAAAGGTCATTGTGGAACACACTTTCGAGCGTCTCCTCGTTCGTATCCTCGTCTGTGACCCCGCCAAAGAGGATACCAGTGTTCCTCGCCTGCCAAAGAGCCATGGTACACCCGGAACGGATAGACGGCGCGTAGGCCGTAGAAGGGCGTTTACGCTTCTCCCATTTCATGATGGGCATGTTGAACGTGGATGACTTGGAGTTTGCCTTCGCGTCTTCCTCGGTCGGCAGGCTCATTCTACAAACGACACACCCTTGTGTAGCAGATGGACTAGCGCAGGTGAGAATACGTACTAACCTCAGGAACCACGTATCATCGAGCATGACACCGACAGGTCGCTTGCCCTTGTGATACTGTTTACAATACCCGCCATGCAAAAGGATGCCCTCAGGGGTAGGTAGGAATGAGAAACCACTTCTCGGCCTAGAATGTATCGTCAGTAACGTGACTGCTGCGAGTGAACTCGGGGCCGAACATACGAGGGCTGCCGTTCATTCTCCTTGAACTCTGCCTGCTTCCACTTATACTCCTGGGTGTCGAATAGCCACAGGTCGTTGAGGTAATTCGCTGTGCTGGAAGTCAATTCTCGCGAACTACATAGGCTAATCTGGAAACGCACTTCTAATACCAGGATCGTAAAACCCGCCAAAGAGCACTATGTAGTGCTTCCACATGGCCATCCTAGGCACCTACCGGTGAGCCAGTGTATCTACAGTGCAGCATATAACTACTCACCGGTGCCCTGAACGGGCTGAGGGCATGACCTTGGTCTCGATTCTGTCCCAGGAGTGTGTTTGGATGTCGAAGCACCAGAAATCGCGGTAGTGGTGGAAGGTCGTCTGGTGGAGACTCGAGAACTCTCCGCCTGTCACGCCGAAGTAACCTGAGAACCTTGCCTCACTGCGAGGGGAGGAAGAGGCGCACCAAATAGGAATAGCTTTCCACCAGCGGCAGGGGAGGCGACCACAGCATGGGCTGAACGAGGACCAGGGCAGGTAGGCGACACAAACTTGCGCCATTCGTCCTAGTTTACAGGTTATCAGGTTGCTCGGCTTTACCATCAGAGTAAAGTGCCTCACCTTGTCAGGTGAATACCGGAAGACGTCATTATAGAAATACTGTAGCCGTTGCTCATCACCAAAGTATTCCGGTGAAGAAGGATAACGAGACGCACGGCTTTCCCATCGTCGCTGAAGAACTCCCCTCCAATGCACCAAAGATGGTTTCCGACCGGACAAGGGGTCAGAGTGGCGTTCGCTCGTCGACTGGGCGGTCCTTCCACAAGTTCTTCTGTGACTTTGTGCTTGTCCTCCCAGTCTCTTCGCATCTACTGCACGTATAGTAAAACATATGGACATGACAGCAATACAGCGACATGCTCACCTTGTCCAGAATCGCCTCCAAGTCCTGCTCATCGTCGCTTTCCTTATCCTTGCGCTTTTCGTTCTTCTTCTGTTCCTTGCGCTCGATTTTCTTCTCAATTCTTGCCTTCTTGGCGGCCTTCGCTGCAGCCTTGGAGGTTTGCCCTGCTTTTTTCTTCGCCATGTCTGCCGCGGTTGTCTCTGCTCGCCGAGCAAGGGGGAAGGGCGGGCCGAAATTCACTGAATATTGCGATCAATAATTGTAAGGGTCCGCCTATGATCGGATCTGAGATCTACTCGCTGCTTGTTGTATTGCATCGACCATGTCATCGAACCTACAGTACTACCATCGGACGCTCCCTCGGCTCCCTCACCCTTTTGCTTCTTTCCATACCGCCACACACCCTCGCAGGGCTGTGCGAGTGAACCAGTGAACCTCTGAAGACGCACCTGCGACATGCCCGTCGTAGACCATATCCCCGCGCTGTCCACCTGGCATGCGCACGCTCTCGCGTTTGTCATCGGCGGTTCCTACGTCGGCTCGCTCTATGTCTCCCAGAACACACGGTTGACATATCAGTCTGAGGACGCGGTAGCCCAGGCCAAGGAGCGCGTGCGACGCAGGGACGACCCCGACGTCATCCGGGCGCGCCTCACCGCCGTCTCGGTGAGCACGATACTCTCGTGTGTCCTCGTGTGCTGCCTGGTATACATGAAGTTCGATGGCCGGTTCAAAGTGAGGCTCGACGTGATGTACGCCCTTTTCTGAAACTAACGTACCCTTCAGTCAGATGCCTTTTCTGTGGCAGCCGAGCTGCTGGGGTTCCGTGGGCTCCGTGGCGTGTTACTGCCCTGCTTCATCGCCCCCGTGCTCTACGCAGGACCCTTGTACGTCTCATATCTGTCAGAATCTTTGCTGCCATGGCAGCCATTCTGGGGCATCCAAAACATCTTGCCATCCGGGGAGCACGAAAGCGCAGTGCTACAAGCAATCCGCAACTATGTAGCCGTACGTCTCGTAGTTGCGCTAAACGTCGCCTGTAATCAATGCTGCTCTACTAGGCTCCTATTACAGAGGAATTAGCATTCAGGGCATGCATACTTGCCGTGTACGGCATGGCCGGCTCGTCTAGGAATAAGATGATCTTTCTGAGTCCGCTGTGGTTCGGAATCGGTACGCCTAGCTCTGTTACGTTCAAGGACATGCTTGTCGACCTATTCCTCAGCTCACGTTCATCACGGATGGGATGCATATACGCGATTAGGACGTACAACTGCAGCTGCCCAGCAAGCAGTCATCTCCGTCGGTAAGCAGGCACATGTCGAAGATTGCATAGAATATGATTAACCGTGCTTGCGGCAGTCTTTCAAACCGCCTACACAACGCTGTTCGGATTCCACTGCGCGTTCCTCTTCCTGCGTACGGGATCGTTGCTACCACCCATAGCTTCTCATGTCTTCTGCAACATCATGGGGCTACCTGACGTGGGCGACGCCATCACACGTTTCCCTCATAGAAAAATTCGTAAGTAGGCTTCCGAAACCTACGATCCCGGCGCTCCGCTAATGCCTTCGTTGAATATCTAGTCATCATCGTGACCCACTTGCTGGGTATCGCTGGCTACATGTACACTCTAAAGACGTGGACGAGTGGAACAGACAGTCTGTACTGGCCGTCGTCGTAAATATTCCTATGTGATAAAATGGGAATGCACAGTCATCCGTGTATCTACATCATGCATCATGCCATACCCTCTACAATAATTCAACACTTTTTAAGCTACAAACTTCGCAAGCTTAGGCCTGAGGCAGAAGCGATGCCACGTAGACGCGCGTCCGACGGTCATGCCACGCGCGTGATCGCGACGGCACAGCACTTTCGCGCGCGCGGCTCTACTTTGACCGTCATGATTCTTGACAGAGGCGAGTTCCACTCACGGAGCACTGGAACCCGGGGTGTCATACTAAGCCCAACATCTCTTGTTTCTGGCGCACAGATCCCTTCAGCGACAGCCCGCCGCAGTCTCCGAGCGAGTCTGTCCTCCCCGAGTGAGGACTCTGCTGGTGTGGCTCCGTGACATCCAGCTCATGCATCGACACACGGCAGCTATGCGTCTGAGCTCACCGCGCGGTCCAGCACGTTCGGGCCCCAGGCCCAGCGCACCTCGAGCCCGCGCCCACCCAGGTATGTACTCTGCTGTCAAAGGGATACGAGCACGGCGATTGACGCGCGGCGTGCCCAGTTACATGCCCCCGCGCCGCCCGCCCCAGCCGATCACGTACACGTTCATGTCCTGGAACGCGAGCCTCATGCTGCTGATGCCGCCCGTGAGCGTCGGCGACCGAACACCCGTCGCGAACATCGCCGTCACGCTGAATCTAAACCCGTTCGCGCCGCTCGCGTATGTCACGACCGTGCGCCGCGGGGGCACGACCGACGGCGCCCTCGTTGGCGAGTTCGAGTCAGTGCCTGTGTCGCTTTGTGGGGAAATGACGCGTGCTTACGGCAACTGACAGGATCGCAGTCTCGCACAGCCGCGCAACCGTAAAGATGGGGAACCGTTGGGAGCGCGTCGCATCTGTGCTTAGCCAGCGACTGAACACGGTACGACATTCCTCCACCTGATGCAGACATGGTGACGTCCTAATATCGATTTTGGTGATAACCCAGCGACACTGGCGGTGGCGCCTGAGCGGAATCGAGTTCTTCTGGGATTGCACCAAGAAGCTCGACGACGGCTCCCCAATGTGCATTGTATGTTCCCTTTCCCCTTTCCGCTTGTCATACGTCGCTCAGCCACAATGCTCAGTGCCTCGACAGCCGGGGCTCGCAACTCGCATCCTTCGTACCGCCCCCGATAGATGCCTCACCGCCGCTCCCAGATGCGACTCTGACGGTCTTCCCGGATGGGCACGAGTACTTTGACCACATCCTCATTTCGTCGTTGATAGTAGAACGAAAACTGACGCTGTCATTCTGACATGGACTCATATATAGATAACATTGTCGGCATCTTCTCACTATATACTTTGCACTGGGCTCGTGATGGCGTACTGCGAATGCGTCTGTGAGATTGATTTCGGTCTCCAAATCCATGTTACGGCAGCTGGTGCTAGATGTCAACGGCCGCCTCCCTGAATCAAACGCGGTACGGAACCCGATTACGAGAGGTCATTACCGTTCCAGAAGAATCTGATTTTACCCACAGGCGAGCACGGCGTGGTTTTGGAACTCCCAAGTATCAGCATGTGCATAACGCTAAACGCCGCCCCACCTATGAAGCCCCTGGCCTGCGTCGTGCTTGTGGAGGGCATCTGGGTCCTGACCAGCCCACTTGAACAGCCGTACAGCCCACCAGTCCAGTCAAGACGATCACTACGTCATACGACATAGGTGGCATGGGGACTACGCCTGAACATTGGGAGATGTTCTGTGAATGTTCGGGGATATGGGGCAAGCGTCAGGGAGCGACCTGCAACTTTCTGGGGACTTGCGTACCATGACTGAGCCTCATCCACCTAGCGATCGTATGCTGGGATACTGACACTCTGAGGCATGCCAAATACCACGGAGGCCTCGGCACCGGATCTTTGACCATGCCGCCGTGCATTGCATCTAGAGCTATCATGGACCACATCCGGCCGCAGCGATCGAGGCCCTGAACGCGCCACAGTCAGTGGCTGTGGAGTGATCATGCATGGGCACAGGCAACTATAACTGCGCGCCAGGGATAACTGTGCGCGATCTGGGCTCGGAAGTCGGGCTGCGAGGACGCCGTTGGCAGCTGCGGGTCGCGCAGGGATGGGGAGAAGATTTGCACACATTCGGAAGCGTCAATGAATGCTATGCTGGCCAGCTGGAAATCCAACGAAGTATGCCCCGAGTGCGGGAGATGAAAACAAAAGGGGATGGTGGTGGACAAGGCAAGGAGGTCAGCTGGAGACAGAGACGGCTGGTAGCATCGTGTTGCTATTGTGCAGCGCCAGGGTCCAGGAGGAGAGCAGTGTGCGACGAGAAGGGAGAGAACAAGGGATGGGACGACCGTCAACGAGCCTCGGCATGTTCCGTGTTTCCCAAAATGGCGCCTCGAGCAACGTTTATCTTGAGCGCGGAAGGAGGACTCGAGGCGACTCCGAGCACCCGCCACGCCACGCAGGGCGTGCACCCTTCATCTCCTCTCAAGCTCCTCATATATACCCTCCACCCGCATAGCCTGCCCATTAATTCATCCCGTCGATCTCATATCCACCTAGCACCTTCCCGCGCTTTCTCGCCGGACACTACATATAAACACCCTCAATCTACCCCTTGTCTCCCTGTCTCTCTTAGATCCTCCTCCTCTTTGGACTTTTACAGCACACTCTACCATGACAGAATACGACTGGTCGCCCGAAGCCTGGGAGCGTCACCTTGAACAGCAGCAGCGTGTGTCCAACTGGGTCACCGAGCAGAATGCTCGTCTGCCCCAGTACCAGTACTCCAAGTACCGTGCAAGCTCTGTGGCACCCTCGCACAACACCCACTCCTCTCACCAGCCCTCATCGCACACTCGCCACAGGAGTCGATCGTCCTCGACCACGAGTCCAACATCCTCGACACCAACCAAAGCGCGCCCAAGCCGGCCTGATCACAAGCGATCGCTCACAGAGCCAATGCACGAGGCGTACACCACCTCGCATCGTTCCTCCCGCTCTCGCACCCGACAGACCTCGCCACCACCAGCATACCAGCAGCCGACGTCGCCGACGTACGTCTCGCATGCCTATGCACCACAGGCTACCTCCTACCCCCATCATAGCAAACGCAGCGGGGACTACCGTACTCAAACCTATACATACGATGCCGCGACAGGACAGATTGTCCTGCCGCCGCCGAGAGCGGGTGAGAAATATATCATCGTACCACCGGCAGACAGGCAGCTCGTGGTTGTGGTGAGTTTCCTAGTCTCCTAACCATTGAAAACGCTGACTAAAATTATTCCACAGAATAACGACCCATATACAATTGTACAACATGGCTCGCGCAGCAGCAGCAATACGTCCTCGTCGAAGAACCAGCCGCTGCTGAAGCGCCTCTTCTCGGGCCTCAGCCCGTCGAGGAGCGGCCACAACACGAAGCTCAGCAGGCGCAGTGCCAGCCGCGACGGCCGGGTCTACTGATCTTCTGCTTATCGCACGCTTCTCAGAGCCCGCCTGCCCTCGCCAAAACGCCGCCGAAGCGCTCTCAGCCGCCGCGCCCATAGAACCCACTCGGCTGCGCAACACGATGTTGCCCTGCCCAGATGGACGTGCGCCGCTGCACTCCCTCTCCGCTGCCCAAGCACACTTACGCCCACGCTCCTTTGCATGAATGCGCCCTGGCGAGCCGCCGCCAGCGGCCGCGCCCACGCTGCGCCACACCTGTTCCGCGCGGCCCACACGTTGCTTCACGCCCCTCTCATGCCCCGGCAGATGCGCCGGGTGCTGCACCAGACTCTCACGCCGTATACGCGCTTGCCGGCTCGGGCGCCACGACCCATTTTACGTCCTCTAACTCACGCATACAATCGCATATACGCTCGCCTATACACTACACGCCTACTCGCTTGGCTCATGTCTCGGGGATTACTCACAATTTGAAGCTCGGATCTGCATACAAATTTCGGTGTAGAACATACATAGTCACTCTTGCATTGGGTTTTACGTTTACATGTTACGACGGCCGATGGGAATACCCACAGTAATAGATATACCTTGCGCTCCGCACACATTCGGCCGTCGCGCCCCTGACGTCTGCGCTGTTCACTCGTAGCAGATCGGGTCCGTCTGGCCAGGGTAACAGTACGAGTCGCTGACGCAGTACTGTCCGTAGAACTGATCAGCGGAAACGCATACAGGGAAGGTGGCGGGGCACATACGTCCTGGCCGACGACGAGGTCATCGCACGCTTCGTCGACGTCGTCGTTGAGCTGCACGAACTCGTCGACGGTGATCTGCCACGTCGCGGCGAGGTCGTTGCACGTCGTCTCCGTCGCGGGCTGCCAGACCGTGCACGTCGGCGTGTATGCTGCGCCGGGCGATCCGCGCGAGCAGGAAGTACATATCGCAGGGCAGACGTCATATACACGGGCGTCCAGGTCCAGGAGCAGCGGGTTGCAGGTCAGGTGCAGGGGTAGCCGGAGAATGTTCAGCTAAATGTCGGAACAGGAAAGAATGGGAGGCGTACAGCGCATGCAGACTTCGTGCACATCCATCGGCGGGCCGCCTGGTGCGCAAAAACAAGGTTAGACGCAAATCGCTCAGGGGCGGCTGTGGCAGGAACTGACAGTCGTGCAGGTCGGGGTTCAGCGCCATGAGCTGCTCTGTGTAAGGCCGGACCACGCCTCGATAGTAGCACAGGAGTCAGTGGGCCTACAGACGGTGAGCCATGATTCATCGGGTTGGGGATATTGCCTTACTTCGCGTTGTAAATCTCTGTAAAGGTCAGGATCAGCGTCCGCTTTGAGGACAAGTTGACACGATGACGCACCGACACACATCGACCTTGGGCCAGATGCCATGATGAGCGCGACTCCGAAGGCAGCGGCGAAGGCAGCAGTGGCGGCGACAGCGAAGGTACGCATGTTTGTATGACCTGTAAGATGCTCTAAGCTCGACGAACGAGAGAACTGACGACCTCACCAGAGATCAGAGACAGTTTTATATGCCTCGCAGGCGCGCCTCGGAACGCCAGCACGATTATCCACAGGCCTCTGTGATCCATGTCCCTCGAAGATTAGCCAGACTATCAGCGTGCGCCGTCCCAGGAGGGCAACACTTTCTACACGCTTACCCTGATCTGCCGCCTGCTCACCCTGCGGCGGCGTGCGCTTCGTCCTCAGGACCTGAACATGTGTCCCCGCATTTCCCGAGCGCTGATTAGCAATGTACTTGCTCCTACCATCCGCGCAGCCCAATTTCTCCCTGTCTCTATTGCAGAATACGCCTGACGGAGGCTTGAGGAATGTTCGTACATAAGGCGCCAAGATGGCTCACGGCGAAACGTACCGGAAAGCCTTGCCGTTTGTGTAGAGTGCATGAGGATGCCCCGACATTTCCAGAGAGGTGCGTCCTCGTCAGAAGATTCCATACATCGCAATCACATTGACCCCGCCCGGACCCGAAGCCGATGGCTCTTGAAGGGATGATGGATGCAGGGCGGGCACAGAAATTGAGGGCGGACACCCGGGTAATGCAGAGAGCTAAGGCATCTGTGGCATAAATTTTCCAGCATACTGGTATTGCCGCGGTGGGCCGTAGTCAGGACTGTAGGAGCACATGGTAGTGATCGTGGTTGAAGATGAACGACTAGAGTTGCCCAATACGGAGGTCAGTGACACGCTTCGCTTCGGTGATCGCGGACGCACGTGGGCGCCACGTGTGGCCCATTACACTTTCCGTGCGCTAAGTCTTCGATAACCTCTTGCACACCCCTGCCCTCCCCATCCTCAGTACCACTTAAACATGCCTCACAAGCGGGCAAAACGCTCTGTACGTGAGAAGCAGCGCGCTGCAAAGTCAGTGCCCCGCGCCCCCGGCTGACACGCACCTTTTCTTATCGCCCCCGCTTGCAGTGGGACCAACCTCGCACCGACGAAGGATGCGCTGAGCAATGAGGCGATCCCGAAGGGCGCCGCACGTGTGCTCAACGCTGCGAAAATACAGGAGGAGTTCCGCAAGAAGCGCAAGGCTGAGGCGGAGGGCGGCCGCCCCGCGAAGAAGCCGCGCCCCGCCGCGGAGGATGAAACGAAGGGAAAGAGCACCAAGTTGAAGATTATGCCAGGGGAGAGCCTTGTGCACTTCAATAGGTATGTAACTATTGCTCTGAAGTGTCTGTGCCTGCTGACCGGAGCCTGTTCAAGGCGAGTCGAGGAGTCCATGCGTCCGCTCGTCCGTGAGGCAGTCCAGATATCTGCAGCCGTTGCCCGCAAGGCCCGCAAAGAAGAAGAACTCGAAAAAGAGCTCAAGAAGTCCGGGAAGAAGGCTGGCCCCGCCCGCTCAGTCTCCCCCGCGCCACGAAGCAAGAAAAAGGCGGGCAAGGCTCCCGCGACCGACGACAGCGAGGAGGACGCACCCGCGCCCGCATCCGGAAAGCCCGCCAAGGGCGGAAAGGCAAGTAAGCAGGAGAAGCCGAAGGACTTTGCGACGTTCTCGACGAGTGCGCCGCGGCGGCTCAACGACGTCGCGGAGGCCCCGCCAGAGCTGAAGAAGCTGCCGCGCGGGGCGAAGGCGAGCAAGACCGCGGACATCGGGGTCAAGGGCTCCGCGAGCCTGCGCGAGGGCGTTCTGTCGATGGCGCAGAAGGCGATGCTCGAGGAAGAGCGCGAGCGGGTGATCAAGGCGTATCGCGAGCTCAAGAAGAAGGGCGCCCTGGGCGTGTGAAGGATGTCCTGTGGCGGGTGTCGCTGGTCCGGCTCACGGACGCGGTTATCATATACCTCCTGCGGGTGCCTTCGCACCATATCAGAGGGCAATTGCACCACTTAGAAGGCACGCGGTTGGGTGACATTGAGTCGGGAGGTGTCTCTTTGGATTACATACACTACGTGGTACAAACCGATAATACAAGATTGGTATAACTTAACTCTAACAATGAGGTGGCCCCGTTCCAGAAATGTGACAAGTGGGACGTGAAAATTGCGCGCTATGTCGGCGGGAATGGCGTGGTGCGTAGGTATGGCTAGCAGCTGTTCAGTGTCTGCAGGACTGGGTCTGCGCAATCCGTACCTTGAAGGTTTTATATCCAGGGAAACGCTTCGCAGCTTCTTCGTCCGATATGTGCGGTTGTATAATGACGTCGTCGCCCTTCTGCCAGTTGACAGGCGTACTGATAGGGTACCTGTCGGTGGCTTGAAGGGCTAATAAGGTTGTTGAAATTCGTTAGTCCAGGCTACAGGGTCTATACACCTCCGTGCTTACAGTCAAATACTCTGGAGCTCGAGTCAGCTATAACCAGTCATAGAATGGAGTCGTACGACGCACCTGATAATTTCGTCAAAGTCACGACCGACGGACGCAGGGTAGTTTATCATGGCGCGGATGGTTTTCTTCGGGTCGATGAAGAAGACATTGCGGATCTGTATGGGGAATGAAGGAGGAGAGGCCAGCCGTGAGGTCGCATCCGAGCTTACAGTGTTCATCTCGCCATCCTCACTGACATTAGTCTCGTCCTGCTCGTCAAGCATCTCGTACATGCGCGCAATCTTCCTGTCGGGGTCGGCTATCTATATCGGGAGTGTTAACAATAGGTAGCGTCAGGGGCAGGACGACGCACGATGGGATACTCGACGCATGTCGGTGCGGTCTTGTTCCCTATCTCAATGATGTCGTCTATCCACTCGTAGTGCTCCTGCAGCGCGTCCGCCGAAATGCCAATAACCTTGATGTTGCGCTGAACGAATTGCGGGGCTCTGAGCACGGCAAGGATCGTCAGGGCAGGTCGGGCAGACCAGCGACCGGTCAGACGCACCGGTGTGAAATATCCGCGAGCTCTGTCGTGCATACAGGCGTGAAGTCGCCAGGATGCGAGAAGAACATTACCTGTTGTATGTTAAAATGTCAGAGAGCTGCTCTGTGCATCCCGTACCGCAGTGTGCGCACCCAAGAGTCACCAATCCATTCGTGAAACCGGATGGGCCCCTCGGTGGTGTCTGCCTCAAAGTCTGGGACAATGCTGCCGAGACGAAGTGTTGTACCCGAGGAAGACATGACGGTTTTGTTAGAGTGGCAGCGAGCGTGGCAGACGGAGAGAAAGCCTGAGGACGGCGGCGCGCGACCATACGGACTGTCCTCCTATAAGACGAGAAATGATTCCCCGCACGGCATCGCGCTTTGCCATATCCGGCGAGCTAAATTCATGTCTTCCGAGTCGCACCCTGGCCAGGGCGCCGCTGCTGCTTCGCTCCTATATGCCACGATAAGGTCCAATCCCAGCTGCCCGCCTGCGAGCCGCCCCTCTGTGCGAAAACCAGAATCCCGCTGCCAATCCCCTCGGCGATCATCACAGAGAGTCACAGGCCCTGTGGGCTCGCGTCACCTCGTCCTTCTTGCAGGGGCAGCCCAGAATTGCCTGTGTGCTGCTGCGAAAAGCCAAGCAAATGGTCGGAGCCGCTTTCCGTCGGATTCTCATGAAACACGCCTGACATTCAGGATCCCTGAAGATAACAGACACAGTTATCTTGTCTAGCTGGGCCTGACCGCTCAGAGTTTTTGCCGTCAGAACTCAATCCGACAGTGACATCGCCAGTGACGAGCGTTTTAGATAGAACGCTTCCAAGGGTCCCAAATATCGCCGTACACACACGGTCTTTGCGCATGCGTGTGCCCGTCGCGAACAGCACGATATTCAAGTTCCACAGCCACCGCCGGAAACAACATGGCACGCTCACGTGAAGTTCACAGGGGCGATTTGCAGCGCATGCGTAATATTGGGAAGCCCAGGCCCAACTGCCCCCGAGAGCATGGCTAGTGAGTGCTCCGTCGGCAAAGAGCATACGTCCTAGCAGCGCACCGTGGAACGAGGCAGAGTCTACTCAGTGAGTTATCGTCCGCATCCAAGCCGCTTTACGTTCACTGCACAGGATCTCTATTTGGAGAGATAGCCGACGTGCGAATTGCGATGACTCGAAATACTCCGGCTCTTGCTCACTGTTAATAGATGCGATAATCTAGTCGAGAGCTATGTATTGGTATCTTGAGCTCACAATTAGCAACGCAGGCACAGGTAAACGATATGAAGTTCCAACGAACCGCCTGCGTCCACTTTTGGATGAGGATGACCTTCACCGCCGATCGCGACCCGCCGATCGTCTTCCTCAGGACCTTCGAAGCCGGCAGAGGCTGACTTCGCGACGATACCAGCTATGCCTGTGATATATAAGGGGATCAAGGTTGGGCTGACGAGGTTCGTTCCACTTGATCCTCGCTCCCCACCATGCCCCACCATCCCCTGGCTCACCTCTTGGGCGACAGCCTCAAAGCGATGCTGTCCCTCTCCTAAGGATATACGGGCGCCGGCTCGGCGAGCTTCGAGCTTGTCCTATCGATCAGGGGGCGCGCGTCGTCCGTGTATCGCCCTGTGGTCGCCGTCCACATGCGCCCCGCGGAAGACGCCCGCCACCCCGCGTTCGTCGACCAGCACTTGGAAGCCCTGGACTTACGTTTGGCAACTGAAGTAGCGCAGGACGCAGCGTACTCTGAGGTAAGTAGCAAGGCTGTGGGTTGTGAGTGGTGCCGTGATTGAAATCAACATCGGTCTTCGGGGAGACAGAAAAGGTTGCGGTAAGCATTATCTCAGCCGAACCCGCGAATTGAGGCTGCTCACATCAAAGCAAAACATGGGGTCGGTATGCTCTCGCCCGGAACCTTCTTCTCCGTCCGACATCTCGGGAGAATATGCTAAACCCCGGGTTCCAACGAACACGGAGGAGGAACAAGCGACGTTCATTCCAAGTAGCTTGACCATGGCTGTCCAAGGCTCTGTTTCGAGGCGATGATCAAGAGAAATCTTCGCATTTGGCCGTCCCGCTGAAGTATGGATTTCAAGGGCCACGGAATAACGGGATACTGGACACTCGAATGCCGATAGTCAGAGTGCCAGGATAGTCACCGAATATCAGTCTGATGCCGGCACAGACGCGCTAGCCAAACACCGTCAATTGCAAGCATCCTAGGGCGCAGATTGTGGACAGAATGGACGTCGGCATCCAAAGGTGTCACCTCGAGCACGACCTATTACGCCCAGAGCCACAGTCTCGCTTGCAGAGCCAAGAAATGCGTGAAGTTGGCGTAAAAAGCGAGTTAACACCGCGTTGAAAATGGGATGTGAGTCACTAGCACCTGAACATACGAACTACTCACCACAGGAGATTCATCATGGTCAAGAGGCAAAGTTAAACAGCAAGATGACTGTACATATTGTGCAACGCTGTGTGTACCGTGGGATAAGACGTGGGAACTGAAGGTCCTCCGGTGTGAACCCTAAAGGCAGACACGCTGCGAGTCGGCCCGATGGCAGGCTAGGCAAGACCGATGGGTGTGAGTTGCGGCCCGTCACTTGACTCGTGGCGCCGCCAGGGCAGGCTCGCCGGGCGAGGAAGGGCACGAGACTGTATTCGCTCGTCTCGCCCAGTCTGGCTGACGTGCCCTCCTCGGGAGATCAGCAGGCTCCTGGTTTCGTAACCTTGGGAGTCGTGGTCCGTCCGTGTGTTGCGCATGGGGAGATGCCTGCCAAGGTAGGGTAGTCATGAGAGGATGCTACGCAGCAATGGGGCGGACATTGGCCATGAGAGATCGAGGGGCCTATTGAAGAGACGGCATACGGGTACTGCATACGCTCATGCTGATGAGTAGACGACCTTCCTCTCAGGCTGCCGAGCGAGGTAAGTCACCGAAACGTTGGACATGTTTTTGCCGAATCCTGCATAAGAAGCCGTGCGCCTTGCTGCGAGAGCAGAATCATCTGAAAACGCAGGCCGTGAGGCAGACTAACTGTCAGGAAAGGTAGCCACGCACATGTAGAGAACACCCGACGTCTTTGTAGATTAATGGTCAGAAGATCTGGGCTGTGGGGAAGCACAGTCGCTCGAGAGCTAGAAAGCTGTCACGGGACAGAGAGATTCGCCGGACAAAGCGACCGTGGCGCTGGTACCTAAGATATCGGTGCTAGGGCTCCATACCAGAGCGCTGTGGAGGCTCAGAACTGCACGTAGGGGAGACCTTGACCCTCCGCGAACCCACTGGTAATAGGCAGGGTTTTCCACGTGGCAATATCCGGCCTCAAGCGTGGCGAAAGAAATAATTACCGCTACGCCTCCGCAGCTATGCCTCCGCTGCAAACGGCGACACCGCACACCGAGGGCTCCGACCGCGAGAGCTGTTCATAGCTGTCGAGATGCAAGGTCGGTGTTACGACACCAGGGTCGGAGCGCACTAGGCGGCTCCAACTAAAGACAATGGATCTCGAGAGGGAACCAGAGCGCACACACGGCGTCCGGTGCCTCGCCTTGAACACGTTGCCCTTGTCGTAAATGAAGATTATCTCCCCAAGTCACGTCTATCGCTGTGATGTATTCCCGTTTTCCTGTTCCCCTAGATTGATGACCTCAGCAAAGGATACCACGGATTTCCCTAGGCTGTCTCCGTCCCATTAAGGACCGCCGGCCTGATGCTCCTATATAGCTCTGGACCTGTCCTTCTCTGTCCTCGTCTGCTTGGACTTTGCTCTTGCCCACTCAAAGTTCACACGCGCTGCACGCTTTGAAGCCGACCCCGCTCACCGCCCAGCCCGTGCGCAGCCGCCATCTCACACGATGACAGAGTACACCACCTCCTCGGAAGCCATCCGCGAGTTCCTCACTGCGCGTGAGCGGACTGCGCGATGGATACAACAGCACTACGGTTACGAGGACGAACTTCTCTCGCCCTCCGCACCACCGTCGAGCATCAGCGACTCGGACGCCCCGAGCTACGGCCCCAGCGACTCCGAGGAGAGCAGCAGCTCGGTCCCGCCGCGCATGATCCTGCGCTGGAACGACGGCAGGCCCGACATGCCCATCGACCGCAGTTCCGCCTACGGCCGCCCCAGGACCCAGTCGCACCCGCACCCGTACTCACGACGAGACGAGTCGCCGGGACGCCTGCCGCGTCACAGCAATTTTCACCCAGGCGCGGGTTCCCATCACCCGTCTGCGCCGTCCACTCACTCACGGCATGCGCAGACCCTCTCGTACGCGTCGGTCCCTCCCCAG
This sequence comes from Phanerodontia chrysosporium, assembly GCA_001910725.1. NCBI lineage: Eukaryota > Fungi > Basidiomycota > Agaricomycetes > Polyporales > Phanerochaetaceae > Phanerodontia > Phanerodontia chrysosporium. The sequence goes on from MJGA01000002.1 coordinate 806,963, forward strand.
GGCCCGTTCGTCGAGTCCGATGACACCCCGCCGCCAACGCCCGAGCACATCGTCGTCCTCCCCTCCCCGCAGGGCGAAGACGTCCCCGAATGCCCGGGACGACGCCTTCCCACGGCTCACAGTCCCGCCACGGGTCACAACACCCTTCGCGGACGCATTCGATGCACCACCCAAAACCCATGCCCGCGAGCGGGGCGTACTCCGCGGCGCCCTCGCACGCCCCGACGCTGCACGCCCCGAGCCCGCGGCGCGCCTACAACCCCTCGAACACCTCGCACGCCTCGCGGCACGCCACACGCTCGCCGGTGATGCAGCACTCGCAGTCGCAGCCGCTGCCCGTCGCCCACGGCGGAGCCTACCCGGCGCGCCCGGGCACCGCTCTGCCGTACGCGTACAGCCCGCCGCAGATCGTGTACGCGCCGTCGTCGCGGCACGGTGGCTCGCACTACGCTCCGCCACAGATAGTGTACTCGCCGCCCGCCCACCCGCACGCCCGTGCGCCCACCGGCCCTGGCGCGCCGTCGATCACGTACAGCCAGAGCGCGCCCCTCCCGCATCCGCATCACGGACGGAGCACCGCGCCCCCGGGCCCGCGCGCCGTCGAAAGCAGCCGCAGCTCGCGTGGGCAGAGTCGGGGCGCAGCTTCCACCGCGCGGACGACAGCCGGCGGGGGCGCTCGCCGGACAGTGACACGTCGGGGAGCACGTACTACGTCCTGCCAACACCGGGGCAGAAGGTGCAGATCATCGTGAGTAGACTCAGGGTGCGCCTCCCAAGCAGCGAAGGGAGCTGACTATGAGCTGCGTCGCGCAGCCCCCTAGCGGAGCCCCGTCGGTGCGGACGGCGACGACGGCGACAAAGGTGTCGCACTCGCCGCATTCGCCGCACGATGCCAAGAAGCCGTTCTTCCAGCGCATGTTCCACATTCCGAAGCTCGCGTCGTCTTCGACAGGTTCGACGAACTCATCGGGTCGCAAGCTGCGCCGGCGGCATACCCTCCAGGTCGGGGCGCACGCGCACGACGAGCAATAGCCCTGCCGCAAAATCCACGCAAATTCTACTAGTCAGATGCCTGTGTCACCTGTCGGTCCCCAGTCTGATTGCTCCTTGTGGGGCGAGCTTAATACCTGGTAAAATCCGTGTTTTAATCCCGTGGACGTTAGAATGGTCGAGCCATGGGTTCATTAGTTCACACTCCTTTGGAACCATACGTATGAATGACGTAAAAAGGTTACAGTACCGGTTTTTCTTCTCCCCCAACGCACACAGTCCCTACTTTTCTCCTCTCTCGGTCCCTCTAGTCTCTGTACGATGTATCACCGTAGTGTTGTTGTATCTCCCACCGCTATCATCAGGCAATATGATCAGTACACGCAACCGGCGTTATCATAGTGTTGCCTCTGTCTGTCTTTGTGACGATCCCGACCAGTCCTGCGAGATGACTCGAGCGATCAGCCATGAGGATCTCATAAAACGTGAACATATGATGCAAGAACGTACCTCTGGATCCTAGATCAGCCTGGCCGTGCATACTATCACGCCGCAAAGGCCGCCCTGAGCCTTCGCGACACCGCCAACGTGGTATGACCGTGGAAAACACCAATCGCCGACGCGGGCGTTGTCTCGAACACACCGGGCGACGTGGCAGCGGGTTCGCAGAGGGGGTGGCAGCAATAAGCGGGGCTGCGCAGGGCAGTGGAGACGGGTACATGCGCTGCGTACAGGGACCGCAAGAGCGATAAACGTGCGAGCGGGCGCAATTGAGATTGAGGGACTTTGGAATGAGTGCTAGGGGAGGTGCCGGAGTGACTTGCTCGCTATCTCCTTCAGCGTGCATAGTGTGGGGAGAATTTGACGAATAAGTCGTTCGCACGCCTTGAAGTCTATTGCCATGCCTATGAGTGCTGTTGTCTGCGTGCAGTGACGATAGCATTAAAAAAGCATATCAAGAGGTGTATGAGACACGAGCGATTTCTAGCACTCACCAGACCGTTACTCGTCCCAATGCATAGCTGAGGGCACCCAGTACGCCGGGCTGCCTGATTCATCTTGCTCATCGAGCCAGCATAGGCCGTCCCGCAGCAGCATGTTCTCCAGCGCAGCCCGGGCTCGCTCGACCGCCCAGCCCCGGCGGGCTATCAGCAGCTCTTCTGAAACGCGGCCGCCCTCGTCCTGCGCGATAGCCAGAACGACCGCCTGATCCTCGTCCAGCTCCTTCACCACGCTCCTCACCATCTTGCGCCCACCGCCGACATCGATGACCTCGTAGCCTGCGCCGAGAGGCTTGAGCGTCTTGATGCTGCGCACGACGTCCTCCTCTGTGATGGTGCCCTGCTCAACGGCGCGCAGGCGGCTCACGAGGCGCACGAGCTCGCCCATCTCGATGAGCCCGCCGTTGCGCTCGCGCGTGCTGACGCAGACGTCGACGATCTGGACGCCGAGCTCGTACTGCCAGTCGCCGAGGTTGAGCACCTCCGCCCACCAGCCGCCCTTGCGCGGGCCCGCGAGTGGATCGACGCCGATGGACGCGCACATACGCTGAAAGGCGTGCCGGAATGCGGGGTCCTTGCGTATCTTGTCACGGTGCGTCGTCGCGAAACGTACCAGCGCCGAGCGGAAGTGGTCCATCTGGGCATGGAGGTGCTCGACCTGCGCTTTGGAGAGCTCATTGGAGAGCTCGGCGAAGGAGCGTTGAGACTGCTGCTGCCGCTCAAATGCTGCGAGCCCGACGCCTCCTAGTCGATGCATGGTTGATAACGAGTGTTAGATGTAGAGAGGGGTTATCTCTGGTGAATGATGGGTATGCGCTCCGACGTTGCAGCCGAGAGCCACTGAGAGAAATGTAGAGGTCTCTGTAGCGAGAGGCGGCTTGTGGAGACAAGGTTGAAGATGCCTGCGTCGACGCTGTGCCTCGTGGGTACGGACCGAGTTCCGAACACGTGATATTGCGAGGCTGGGCGAAACTCCCGAATCTCAGTCGCCTTCCTCACCACCTCCTTCTTGCAACTCCTTGAACAGCTTTTTTCGTAGCAACAAACATGGTGGTAGAGACGAGACTGTCTCAACGGACAACCGCCGTGTACCCCTGCAGAGCTCGGCGCGCAGAAGAAAAGACATGACGTCACGCGACGTACGCCTTTGGTGCCTCTGTGGCTCGACATCGAGCCCGAGCCGATAGGTTTAGTACCCTAGAGTACTTGCCCAGCTCTCAAAAGTCAACCAGCATCTCCTTCACCAGTTACTAGGCAAGCATGGCAGACTTCACAACAGGCATCGCATACTCGACAGACTCGGCGGGTATGCATCCGTCACACACCCTTCCCATCAAGTTACGTGCCATCTACGACGCCGGGTTCACACAGGTCGAAATCGGCTTTCCAGACCTGGAGACGTTCGCGGAGCAGGAGTTCGAAGGGAATTACAAGAAGTTGGACGATGCGGGCAAGGGAGACGTTGAGAAGCTGTGTCAAGTCGCGGCGAAAGTGAGGAGTCTCTGCGACGAGTTGGGCATGCATATTCTCGTGGTGCATCCGTGAGTGTGTAAGCCTACGAGTGGCCTGGAAGTTCAACATACAGCGCAGGTTCTCGGAATACGAAGGATATACGGACAAGAAAAAGAAACAACAAGGCCTGGAACGAGCACAGAGCTGGTTCAGAGTCCTTAAAGTAAGCATCGACTTCAATAGCCATGTACCAGATGCGAGTCTCTAACTTCAAAGCAGAAGCTCGGCTGCACAATTCTCCAGGTTGGCTCCTCGGATGATGACTCCTCGAGCGGGGATTTCGATGTCATCGCGGGAGACCTCCGTGACCTTGCCGACCTTGCCGCGAGACAGGATCCGCCAATCCGCATGTGCGTTCCTCACCGTGTTCACTCACCCCAGCATATTGACATGACATAACAGCGCGTATGAGATGTGGGCTTGGGGAGTGCATGTGTAGGTGGCTTCCTGAGTTGTCGATATCACCGCTGATATCGCATATAGGAACACCTGGGAGCACACCTGGGAAATCTGCAAGCGTGTCGATAGGCCCAACTTCGGCCTCTGCCTTGACACGTTCCAGATTTGTGGTACGTATGATCACCGTTGGGCATCGAGCAATGCCGACTTACATGCACCCCAGCGCGCGCGTACGCCTCTCCGACGTCTCCAAGCCGCGTCCTTCCAGATGCGCAGCAAAAGCTCCAGGCTTCGCTCGCGAATTTGAGCAAGACCATCCCTGCCTCCAAGATATTCTATTTTCAAATTTCTGATGGCTCAAGCAATGTCAGTCCTGAGGCTCTGATCACACAGGCGCAGAAGGAAGGCATTAGCCCGCTTTACGCTTGGAGCAACGCATGGCGACCGGTGCCGTACATGGACGAGGCGGTCGATGCGTTGCGCGTAGCTGCGGGGTCGTCTGATACCTTTGCTCTGAGCGTGGGCGAGGGCGCCGTGCATGGTGGGTTCGGCGGGTACCTGCCTGTCCTAGACGTCATCAATGCGGTGTTACGGACGGGCTGGCGGGGTCCATGGTCGTATGAGGTATTCTTCGAGGAGAGCATGAGCAAGGACGACATCGGGGTTCCACTATTTTGGACGAAGGTAGCGAAGAAGAGTCACGAGAAGATTGTAGAGGAATTGAAGAGGGAGCTGTGAGGATCGTCTGCTAAATACTCTTTAGCCAGTCCATGCATGAATCTCAGAACAATCGGATTGGAAGATAATAGATTAAAAATGGTAACACACCGATGGTGAAGTGGTTATCATGCTTGCCTTCCAAGCAAGCGGCACGGGTTCGATTCCCGTTCGGTGTATACGTTTTTATCCTGTACAGGCTTTTGCCTGTTGCATCAGATTCTTAAATAAATGGCTAGTGCAGTTGACTCAGGTTGAGATCATTTCAATGCATGGTCCTCCGGCAAAAACACTCGCGACCCATTCGGCCCTACAGACAGTGTTGATGATATTATACGCTATTTCAACCGCTTGCATGGCCGATTAGCTCAGTTGGTTAGAGCGTGGTGCTAATAACGCCAAGGTCGTCGGTTCGATCCCGGCATTGGCCAGCTTTTTGCTCGTCTGCACACAGACTGTGCACACACCAAATTCGCTCCTTGGTTTCCCTCTACACCGCCGAGCAGACTTGACGCGCCCACGGTCTGAGTGGGATACACCGCAATCAGCTAGCGTTTGTTCTGTTGACAACCGGTCCGAGCCACTACCCGAGATTTTCACAGAAATCTTACAGTCAGCTTGCGGACCGCTCGTCATAGCATTTCTCGTGAGCCAGAGCCGAGGCCGTCGCACAGACCACGCTCAGGATACAAGGGACCTGTAAGGAAGCTTTGTGCATCAGGTCCAGGAGAATCTCCAAGTCATTCTGCTGCGACATGTTCGGGTGCTCTCAGTTGTCCGACGCCATAAAGTCACAGTCCAATATGGTGCGGGCATAGGACTGTGGTGACAAGTTGTAGTTCACGCGTCACTAGTTAAATACTGACAATTAAATGCTCAACACCTCTGCACGGATGTTACATGGTCCTCATGCTCTGTGTTCCTCTGCCGCCTGTTTATTGCGTGCGCGTGTCTGTGCGGCTTTGGCTTGTGCCTCTGCGCGCTTAGCTGGGCCCGTCTTCTGGACTTGAGCAGAGAACTCTGCGTGTTTGCCAGCTCGATTTGAGAAGTAAGGGCGCGGTGCTACTAGCTGGGGTGGCAGCGAAGCGCGAACAAGGGATGCGTTATGCAGGCCGGCCAAGTTTAGGAGGAAGCGCCTACGCGCGCCGTGCTTGATTGCTTTGCGCGTCACCGCCGTCACCGCCCTCTCCTGTGACACTTGTTCGTCCACCATCGCGCACTCGGCTTCGTTACAGTCATGTTGTGCATTGAAGGCAAACAGAATGCTCTGCAATAAAGGTCAGTTAGATGTTGCAACCTTCGAGCTTATCATCACATACCTCCGCTGAGAAGATGCTGTACATGCCACTTTCGCCCGAGCAGGGTGTAAGCACCGGCATATCCGTACGGAAATCGTTAGTATTCAAAACACTGTACCGCTCGATTATCACCGCCGTATTCTTGCCCAGCTGACCTGGTGCCCCCGTACCGTCTCCGGTTGCAGGCACGACGATCCGCTTGATTCGTCCGACTTGAAGGTTCGGACCTTCTCCTTGCTGACCCTGACCTGCCGCTCCAGTCCCGAGGGCCGTGGATGTCATCTGGGACTCTGGAGGCCCAAATTCGGAAATAGGCGGCGTAGAGGCGGCGGGGACTTCTAGGAAAACCCACGAGCCCTCTCGGCACTTGTCCCCAGACTGCGCGACCACGGTTTGCCCATACCACCACCGATGTCCCCCAGATGGCACGGATTCATCACCCTCGGGAGCCTCGAGATCGTCCGGCAAGTCGTCGCTGTGCCTCAGGATGTCCTCCCATAGCCTGGGTTTGGTCTTCTCTCGCGCGCCATCTGGCCTTGTCGTCGAGCGAGGCTCAATCTTGACGGTGCCTGGTCTCACGGTTAGATCATTCCCTTCCATTGCGCAGTAGACAAAGCTGACCTGGCTTCTCTAGTGTAGATGGAGGGGACCAGCCAAGACGCCGCTGGAGGTCAGAATGGGCTACCAAGAAGCTGCACACTCCTGGCCCAGCACGGATGTAGTTCCCGTCGGGGCCTTTCCACCACCCTCCGCTTGCCTGGTGCTTGAACCGCTCGAGGTGTGCAAGTGTGTCAGCAATGTCATGGCTCGGTGAGTGGTGATTGGATAGTATACTGCAGAATCTGAAGATGGCGTTCCAGCACTCGAAACCTTCAGTAGAGTAGATGCCGGAAGGCCCGTGAAGGCGCACGTCGTCGGGAATATGTGTAAGGGTGTGTAATTTCGACTTCTCCATGATCCGGCTTGGGTCTAACGACGACCAGATGTCAAGGACGTTGTTGACCAGGACGTCAAGATCGGCCTGCGATGCTATTTCAGAGTTAAGGCGAATAGAATAAATTGCAGACATACCGTGTACGTCGTCATATCTGCAATATCATCGTACCATAAAGTGGCACAAAGCTTTCCCGTTGCAATCCAGAGGTCGAGCAGTTCTCGATTGAAGAGCTCGCCATAAAGCTGAAATGGTATGACCTGGACTAATGCCTTGAAGTGCTTGCCTACGAGGGAGTTCTTATACTTGACCATATAATGTCCTCTGACCGGGTACATCGTCAGGCCGTCAACAGAGGAGCTCTGAAGCCGAACCGCAAGTAGGCGAAGCTGCTGTTCACTCAGCAAAGTGTACGTCTTGTGCCATACATACTTGACTGATCCGAGTAAGACTGTATGCAGCGTTTCGACTGGCGTATCGCGGTGAATGTCGAGGCCTGATTACAATATACGGTGAGTAAATCAATAGGCTGTCGTGTTATCTCATTGACCGTTCGTCGTACCGTCGAATTTTCCTAGGCATGGATTGTAATGGTCACCGGGTCGCAGTTTATTTCGCAGATCTTGATTCCAACAACGGTAAGCTCAGTGATCAGCAGTGAAGACGGCACTGACCTGACTCCAGCAGCAGGGATGTGTATCGATGAGCAGGCTGTTGGACTAGCCACTCCATTTGCTCTTTTTGGATCTGTTTCTTGATCTCGTCTTGGATCTTCTTACGTGCGTCTCCGTTAATGCTTCGTTTGTTCAGCCGGGGATCACGCGTGGTCGTGTTGAACAGGTACTTGTGTGACAGCTCTCGACCACGCACAAGCAGCTTCTCGATCCAGTGTTGAGCTATTGTGTCCTTTACGCCGCTATCGGTCTGCATTGACGTGACTGCGCCTTCAACTCCCAGCATTGCGGTATGAAGCTGCTGCTCGACTGCTTGTAATGTCTCGTCCTTCGTACGTGGCTCGCCTGGCTGGCGGTCATGCACGATCTCCGCAGTGAGTGGCGCTGTCTCAATATCTGAGTGTCTCTGTACTCACCTTGAACAGGCCCTGATAACCCTCGAGCGACTCAACATATGTTGCTGGACCACCCGCATGACATCTACGACACAGTTTATTGCCTTGCGGCCCAACATGCGAGCATAGCTCTGATTGTTGTGGATTGTCTGCGGGCTTGATCTGAGAGATGACCCTGAAGAGTATCTCCTCTTGAAGAAGACAATCGTAAGCTATGTGCCATTTATCCCGTCCGATACTTTCTGACAATGCGTCTAGTTGCTCTAATGCCGACGTATTCTGAGAGGTTGAACAGAACCTCACGAAATACTCCTGCTGCAATAGTCGGTGAGGTAGGTTGACGTTTGCTACGTACACATTTGTGTGCGCATTATACTGCTTTGACCTATTGCCTGAAACGTCGTCGGCCCAGGTCATAATTCCCAAGGTGAACGTAGCCCGGCCGCCAGCGAGTTTGCGCACTGGATGCGGCATCTCACTTGTCCAACTCGGTGAGTCATCTGTATAAAGACTCGTGAGACTGATCCAGTTATCAGAATAGATCTACGCTACCGCTGAACACAAACGTCCACCCGTCTGCTGCGAGCTCCGTGAAACTGCTTTCGAGGTCCTTGCATGGGATGCGATGCAGGCTATCGCTTAGCTTCCAGATCTCTCCCCGCTCATCGGCTGTTCGATTCACAACGAAGACATCAGCGACGGGTGTTTCTGACTTGCCGTTATGCCCGAGTTCGCAAAGCCACTTCATCGGGACAACCAGCCGTCCGTCGAACAAGCGGGCAACTTCCTTGATGTAGAAGTGTCGAGTTGGTGCTTTGTCGAAGTCAGCCCACATGAGCTGTAAGAGATCGACATCTTCGTTGTGTAACCTCTCCGCTTGATAGCATTCCCTAATAGATGGCGAAATCTCGATAAACGGTCGGATGTATGGTCGCACAAGTGGGTTCGCCCAGTCCTGCATGAATCGTGGGTCAGTATATCCACTATACGAAGATGTTACGCGTGTACTGACCAAGCGCAATGTATCAATAGGGCTCGTGACATAGAACTCGTTTCCGAGAGCGGAGATGTGGCGTTTGGGCTCAATCCCCATATCCTTCGACAGCTTTCCTTGAATCCGACGAAGAGCAGAGAAGGTGGGTACCTCCGGTGTCTTGCACATCTTCATAACCCAGATAATCGTCTTTAGGTGATCATCAGAGAGGCGAAGACGAGGTAGGCTATCCAAAAGGTCAAGCATGAACATCTGCTCTCGGTTAGTATAGACATTGAACGTTCGAAGTATCATCAGCTTACTGTCTTGCTTGTGTAGGGTGCCCATATTTCGGTATCCGCGTTCATTGACGGCCCAGGATGCCTGCCAAAGGGACCATAATCCCCGTTCTCCGTGATATCGTCATCATCATCGTCTTCAAGGTCTTCCGGTAACGAGAAAATCAGTACGTGTACGGAGTGCTTGGTCCATTAATTTTCTCACCGAAGCCTTCATCGAACCGTCTAAAGAACTCTGAGATCCCTATATCGTCTTCTCCATGCAGCTTCGACATGAACGCCTCAAATTCCTCCCCATCAGAGATTTCCTTTGCAAGCGATGGATGCGCGAATGAGTCCAGATGGTCCATCTGCTTGAGGATTGCTTCATGCGCCTGCTGGCATTGGTCAACTCCTGCCAACGGCGCTGCCAGATCCAAGTCCTCTCCACACCCGGTGAGTAGAACTTGACTCTCTTCCTGAGGCCAGGCATCTGTGTACGAATCTAGGACTTCCTGTTGAACCTCTGCTGAGGCTGTCTGCGGTGTCCGAGATTGGAGATGTTTCTGTGCTAGCTGTCGGATGTTCTCCGAGATTGAGAGTCTCGCTGGTACGTGATTCTGCCCTGTTTGACAGTGCGATGAGCTGACTGCTGCAGCATTCGGAAGGACGCCTTGTGTCATCCCCACTCGCGCCTGCCATGCTTGAGCTGCACTTATGTGCTTCTCGGTAGCTCGGTGTCGCTCGATCCCGCCTCGCGCTATTAACGTCCCTTCACTTCCTCCAGAGTTGTACTGCTCTGAGCATGGCATGCACCGAGCATACTTTCGGTCACGACCAGAGTCTTCAAAGCCTTCGATGCTGCCTGGTAAGCCTTTATTGAAGATTCAGCACACCAAACTCACCATCTGGCAGTGCCTTTCGTTTCCCTGGCATGATTTTCGCTGCAATCCACGGTGCGCATCGTCTCTTGAGCGTGAAGCGCTACACAGCGGATCATTTTCTCAGCGCTCTCATATGCTGGTTGGCAACATCCATGCACTCAGACCAAACTCCTCCGCCTCTCGTCTTTCTCCACGTCGTCCACCTCTCGTCTTTCTCCACGTCGTCGACCTCTCGTCTTTCTCCACATTATTCACATTTCTCCACTGCCCTCCATGTCGTCTCTGCAGCTGAACATCACTAACTTCATCCAGCAGCAACGAGCTCGCCGCTCCGTCACACCTGCACAGAACACAAATGGCTCTCAACTCCTGCACCACGACATCATGTCCGAATCCCCTGATTTGTCTGACAACGAACAAACTCACAGCGAGCGCACCGCTGATGCGAACCAATCGCCTGTTGGAACCTCAGCAACAACAGGTTCTTCGACAGCTTCCCGCAAGCGAGCAGCCGAAGCGATGGCTCAGTCCGCGCAGCGTGTTGCTCAGCGGCTCAGGCTCAAGGACGCATCAGCCCAAGCCCTTCTCAAGTTCTCGAAAGTGAGTTCTCATTGTTATTGTCAGGTTGTGCTTGAATGACATTCAACTGACTTCGCTGTCATGCTAGACAGATCCAGCTGAACGCGAGATTGTACTGATGGCAACCATTCTCCAGGTCAACGAGCGACTCGAGCTTGTTCAGCCCAATGAAGCACTCTGGAAGATCCCTTCAAAACTCTATGTAAGTCATCACAACGTTATCAGATGCCAGAGCTAATCGCATTGCCACGTCTATCCTAAAGGAGAAAATTGAATTGTATACTGCCGACGTCCTTCTTTGCCCCTACCTGTCTGCATATAGGAAGGTGCCCACGAAGATAGTTCTTGTAAGTTTCCGTGTAGTTGAAGCTTACTATTCCATATGAACGTAACTAAGACAAACTGTAACACACCAGGATACGATCCTCAGACATCCGTCATGGGGCTATACACTTGAAGACAGTCGGGACAAGACTCGGCGCGATGTCGTCACTCAGCGCATCCAGGGCCGCCTATCTGATCGACGAAATGGTATCAAGGCGCACATTGGGCTTTCACTCGGTCGAGAGCCTTCGGGAGACTCCGTTCGGAGGCCAGATTCGATGCACATTATCGCTCTCGTCGAAGCAGCCATGGGTAAGGTCCGCGCAAATGTCACTGACCCGACTGAGCCGTCCCGAGTGACATTGGCGATGTGCGCGCGGTTCGCCTTCCTTGTACGTGATATTCCCAACTTCAACCGTCTGACATCACTTACATTGATTGCTATACAGCGCAAGGCCTATCGTGAGGATAGTAGCAACGCATTCTGGAAGACTGTCGATGCTACGCTCAAGACTATCCGAGAGGAATTTGCCGCTGAGACCGGAGATATGTTATCTTCGTGAGTTACTTGCTGGACTCAATACGTGACTGGTATCCTTATCTCATCAATGCTTAGCTTCTTCACAAATATTCTCAATGAGGATCAGCTCATTTACGGTGTCGTCGATGTCGAAAATTTGGCCGAGACGCAAGAGTCCGCTCTTCAGGCCGAAATTTCAGACATCGCTTCTGGTACTACCGCCGCTGAAGCTGCGCAATTCGAGGAGGAATAAACCTAGATATTTCTAGCAAGTCCCAGTAGACGTCTAAGGCCCCGTTTCATCACGATTTCGTTGCGTCGGACAGCGTAACTCATTAGTATATTTTCGACGCGGCACGATAATTCATAACTGTTTCTTGGTGTCTCCTGGACGCGTGAGAGCCTGACCCCATGGCTGAATCTGCTGGCAGGTAACCGCGGCAGCTGCTGCAAGCACCAATGACAGCGGCTTATCGTGTCGCCTTAGCATGGCAGGCCGTAGGCACACTCCCAAAAACTCTGCCCGTCATTGCGAGAACACGACGAGATGATGTATTGCTCTCTCTCGCCCAGAAAAGAGTAAGGCTACACCAATATATGTACATTGTCTGTTCACAACCTGGATTACAGTCGTGCCTTAGGCCTTCAGATCTAACTGCTTGTCCGGGTCGTCATCAGCTTGCGGCCCTCAGAGCTGATAAGCTAGCGGTAAGATCAGCGCTTGTGTAAGGACCACATCAATGTTGTTTTTCGCTGACGGTAAGCTGACGGTGGCAGACGCGCGATGGAATTGTCAGCCTCAGCGCACATTCGGCGTCAAGATGGAAATCATATTTGTTCTGGCGGGCGGTGTACAGCGGATGCCAATGTTTTGACACCCAGGACCAGAGAGATTTGACCCGAAGCACGTAAAATAGCTACCATGATGTATGTTGTGATTCGGACTTGCGATGTGCATATAATGGTGGAGAACGATGCCTCGCCAGTTGCCAACTACACAACTCGGCAGACCAAGACAAGCAGGTGAATATGACACCGACGCAACGGAGTAGAGAAGCAGACCCCGTACACACAGCTGCACGTTCTGGTCAACCTTAGCCCGCGGATCACAAGACTGGAAGAGACACCTCCTATTGCATGCTTCGTAGGATTCAGGCTCCGGAGTATCAACGGATTCTCGTGTGAGCGAGTGCATAATGTTCGGACTTGCCAACTGTCAGGCGGACAAATCGTTCGCGAATGGTTGCCACATGTCGTCTCTGCAGCCCCTGCTAACCTGTGTGGTCTGTAGTAATGAAAGCGATGACTTGTATACACGCAGAGATGTGAAAGCACAAACATGTACATGACAAAAATACAATGACTCTGAGATTCCTGTGACATAATATATCATCTCCCCAAGCAAGCACTGCAACAAAGTAGCGCAGATCGTCATACCTTCTTCAACTTCAACTCGAAGTACCCATTTTTGCCCTTCGCTACGCCCTCGAGGCCAACCTTCTCCACCAGGAAGTCCACTCTCCTTATCCCCTTGTTCCGCTCCTCCTGGCTGTCCCCGCACCGGTGCGCCCACGCGAGCGCGATGAGCTCGCGTGCCTCCTGGTCCATCTCCGTGTTGTAGTAGTCCTCGCGCGTGATCGGGGTCATCATGCTCTGCCATATCGCGAGGAACATCTCGTACAAGGTCACGCCGACGGGGTTCTGCGTGCGTGCCTCGATGTACCACGGGAAATACGAGCTGTAGAAGACCATGACGGGCAGCGGCGGCTCGCATGCGTAGCGCATGAGATCCCAGTCGCACGCATGTCGAGCCAACTCGTGGAAGTACACGCGCGGTGGCGGCTCCCGAAGGTCGAGGAACATCGGCGGGCGCGACGACGAGTAGCGGATATACGGATTTAGGGTGACTTTCGGTGAGCTTAATGAGGCTGTAGGCGGAGAGGCGCGGGTCAGCAGCACCGCTCGCGGGCCCATGTCTAGCTTAGCGCACCTCGCCGTATTGTAGACCTCGAGCGCGGGGACAGATGGAGGAGCGAGCCTATTGCGGCACCGATGCGCGGCGAGCGCGACATCGAGAAGTCGGACCGCCATTCCCGTGGCGGACGCTTGTCGTGCTCGCTGACGGTACTAGTCCAGGACTGCGAGCGTACGAGATCGCTATGATGGGATGACAGACTGCTCGAGTCTGTCGAGAAGGGGAGAGAGGCCGCGAGGCCGACGACTTTGATAGACTGCGCGAGCGTGAGGATGAGGACATCATAGTTGCGAACCGGTTGGGGAGGCTGCCCTTATTCTCCTGCCATTCCTCTCCCTGCGCCGGCTGCACATGCACCCATTCGTCATTGCCCTGCGCCACGGTTCCAGTCGGTATTGGAACCTGCGTCACCGCGGGCGATGGTCCCGGCCAGCCAGCACCTGGCATGGGCTGTGTCGCGGGAAAGATGGGCGTGAGCACCGCACCGCTCGATGCTGGCCATGGAGTCCCAAACCCGCCCCACTCCGGCTGAACGGCGGGCGTGGCGAAATGACCTATGCCAAACATCGGCGTGCCATGTGTCGGCCAGCCTGCGCTCGTACTGGGATATTGTCCTGGGGCGGGGTCAACAAGCTGCGGCGGTTCGTCAGACATTCGCTGATAGAGCCAGAAGTCGGCGAAAGTGAGATGGTGACGGGGGTATCAGACGAGAGATAGCCAATTAAAAGGAGGACTATAAATGACGGGAGGCCTCGAGGCGGCGTGCTGGTAAGAGCCTTGAGGCAAGATGGGAGGAAAGGCAGTAAGTCCGAGCTGCCGTATATAGCCTGCCAGGGCGATTGCCGCTCATCTTCGACATTGTGTGCGGTCCATGACGCGCTATGGGACCCTTTACGACTAGGCCTGTTGCTCGTGAATGTCTTTGGAATGCACTGGAAGACATATGATAGCCTGAGAACTTGCTTAGCTGCAGGAAGGCGTATGAGAAGACCCGAAGACAGAAGGGTAGTATTTATGGGGCTGGGTAGGAGGCTTCCTGAGCGTTATAGAATAGAGAGCTCGTGATGTACCGAAACAGATGCAGACCAAAGCGTGTCAGACAGGAGGTGTTATGCGTACAAAACCAAGCTATGGGCAGAAGCCAGCGCAGGGGTCAGAACGAAACCTCTTCCGCAATATGTCACGCTCGACCCCTTGTAACGTGTGACACGCATCACGGATTGCTACGTCACGCAAGGAGACGCCTGCGCGTGACGTATCTTGGCTGGGGCCTCACGACTTCATTCCAGACAACCACCACGCCTGCTCAGGCATCCCCCTGTATCAACACCTAACTGCATATGGTTCTCTTTGGTAATTGGTTTCGAAAGGTAGGTTAGTGTGCATGTCGTTCCTGCGTTGTCGCTCACTCAGAATCGCCAGAACCGGCCGGAAGACTATGAACAGGTGCTAGCTTTGCTAGCACTCGACATTCAGAAACGACAAGAACGCCTCTCGGAGATCCGTCTACGAGAGCGTCGTACCACACTCCTTTTCTCAGTCTACGCTCTCGCTCTATGGGTCGCCTACGTCAGCCTGTGGTACACGGACCTCGTACCGACACTCAGTGGACACGCGCGCTACTCCAAGTTTGAGAAGTCGGTCGAGGCCGTACCTGTGTTCCTAGGCCCCATTGTGTACGTGGCGAGCTACTATGTCTTGAAGCTAGCCTAACAGACGTCCGCCGCCGCAGAATATTATTCATTCGTCGCATCGTGCAAATATGGTATACAAGGATAGGGGATAACGAAGGTGCGTGGCGTGCGACTCCTCGCATTTTTTGGCGTCTTACGTGTCCCTAGAGAAACACCTTGTCACCTTGCGCAAGCAACAGAAGGAAAAGATTGAGGAGATCAAGAAGAAAACCAACTACGACTCTACTCGAAACCTCATCGAGCGTTATGATGCTGCTTTGGACTCTCCATTACGTCGAAGGGTCCCTGCTCCTGGTCAACCAGCGACCCCTCAGAACAAGATGTCAACTCCTCAGCCGCAACGCTTGACACCAGCGCCCGCTCAAGTGCCGCCAACATTGCAGCAGCAGCTGTCACGTACGTTCTCAGCCTATTGCTTCCGCACTAGAAACTGTCTCACCATCGACTCTATTGGGATAGCAATGGCCCGGCAGCCTATGCCTCCACCGCGCAAGCACTGGTATGATAAGGTTGCTGACGCTATCCTTGGGGATGACGACACAATCACTGCGGCCTCCTCTCGGTATGCGCTGATATGCCAGAAGTGCTTTGCCCACAACGGTCTTGTGAAGGAGAGTGCTTGGGAGGAAACTCGTACGTGTCGTCTCCCTCACATGTCTTCCCCCATGTGCAGTTGTCACTTCCCCAATCGTCTCACCACTGCATCTGAACAGAATACGTTTGCCCCAAGTGCGGTTACTTCAATCCATCGCCCAAGGCCCTTCGGCAAGCACGTGCGGGCGCACGGCCGTCGGTGTCACCTCCACCACAACCTCAGTTTGGCCAGCCACTTGCGCCACCTCTTGAGAAGCCATCGAGTATCGAGAGCGGCCCCAATCTAGGTGTCCGGGCGAAGCCCAAGGAGGTGGCTGAAGGAGAGCACATGGAGGTCGACGCTACGTCATCCTGACAGTCTCATTTCTTCCGTTCTCTGATCTTCGTTCGTATTTATTCTGTGCGTTTGGGGCTATTGTACAGCATCGACATCCTAGCTATCCGATTCTCGTTGACTTGCGCTCTTCGATCGCAGCCGTCCATTCATCAGGTACGGCCATATTGCCAGGCACATAAGGTGCGCCGCACCACGCATTGTCCTGCTCACAATCACACAACCAGGCTCGATCGCGAGCACCCACACTCGCCCATGGTCTTAGGCACAATTTTAGGCTTTCTTCACCTGTGATCGACGCGTGCACGATCGGGCCCGTGCTCGCGCACCGATGTCTGGTTCCGCCTCGAACGGCGCTGATCCCGACGCAACCTGATCGGGGCAGCTGTTTGGCGTTGTTTGTCCGTATGGGCGGCACGTCTTCGCGGATGTCGGCTGCGACACTGGACGGCCCTTGGAAGACATATACCTCGTAAGGCGCGCTATGGCCGTCGTCTGGCAGCGTTCGTTTGGCTTGACAGTGCTTGATGCTGGTCTCCCTGTCGTGGTCTACCTGTCCACGCTGCCTAGGATCGCTGAAGACCTGCGGTGGACCTTCTCGCCCGTCTCTCCCACAACGATCTCACGTTATGCTATCGCGATTTTCAAACAGCTGTGGCAAGCCTATCAGGACATAGATGATTTACCTGCCTCGTGTACCACCCCTGAAGCACCTTGTCTCGGTTGAGGACGTTTTCGGGTATGCCGCCGACATCCACCACGCACCAGCCACCGGCCTACTCATTGACTCAGCTTCTGTGTGCCGGCACGATATTGCGAAGGCTGATATAGCACAGACGTTCGATGGCGGCGCAATCCCAAGTGTCCGCCGTCGCTCGCAGCAAGGCCTCATGGCAACAGATTCGACCTTGTCTACGCCGTTACATCGCTTCTGGCAGCTTCTCACGGACTTCGCGTAGGCAACATTGACTGGGCTGCTGGCCGGCCATCACAGTGTGCGTTTCAGCCTTGCACTAAGTTTCGAGCAGAGGCATTCATTCCCAAACGCTGCTCGGCACTGAGGTGGGACTATCGAGCGAACCTTGACGGAGGCGCCTAGGGCAGCGACCATGCGTCACCAGGCAACGACTGCATTCCACAGCATCAAGGGCCCTGCGCTGCTCCGCTGTCAGGCGGGTGCCTCCTCTGGCGCTACCACACTCCCGGAACTCTCGAGCTTGTTGCCTGCCAGAACGCGCATAGTCTCGCACGAACGTGGGCTGCCTCACACGGGCGGCGTCGGGCTGGCGAGCACGGCGGACTCTCTGCGTTCCATGCATGGACAAGGCATCGGGTGTTGCGCGGGGGCGGAGGCTAGTACACCGCGGGGCGCGTTCGTGCTGCAGGGCCTCGCCGGACGACACCACCCGGGAGCCGACAGAGGAAATGCGCGGGGCTTATGTCCGCGAGTCAATGAGTCGCTGCTATCTTGACGCGCGGCGCCGAAACACAGAGAGTGTGCTCACAGAAACTCTATGTAGGGTGGCCTTGTATTCGCGCAGTGTCGTCACCTGTGCAGCCACGCTCCCACCGAAGGGTAGCTTCCATGCTGTGCGGCGTGGCTTCGCTCTTGCACGCACCAGGAAAGTCTTCGTCATACATTATTCCCTGTGAACGCTGACATGGAGCGCAGGGCTGCAGTGCGTTCGTGGCTTTTCAACATGTTTCCATGTACGCGCTGAAACGCGCCATCAGATGGTCCCAGGCCGACGCTCGCTCGAGGTGCGACGGGCGTTGCCGACCCTAGTGCAACCGCAGACTATCACTGGTGCACGAAGTAGTGCTGTCCCGCATCACCACCTCGCTAAGTGATGACACAACTCTAACGAGGACTTCCTCAGTTTACGCGGTTCACCCTGGCGTGAGGAGAACGTTTGGCAGGGGCATACCAATGCCCTGTCAAGAGGTGGAGGACAGAGGCAGACGAAACCGTCCGTTGTGGGGCTGCTCCTGGTCACGCAGTCTTTCTGCGTGCGTCGCAATGTGAAGACTTCTGCCTCAGCCTGCAGAGAAGGCCGCTGATATATTGCGAGGCTGAGCAGGGCCATTGACGTGTTTGTGATCGAACATCACTCGCTACTGGTCTCAAGTTATGCGTCTCACTTGCATTGACCGCCGCCCTTGCGCCTTCGCCTATATATCGTGTTCTGTAGCATGCGATGAACCTGCTCGTTCTGCTCCCTGCTAACTTTGCGCAGCATCTTGAGGCTTACGTTCGACTTTCATGCGCGGCATTTCTCTTTTTATGGCCTCGCTAGGCCTCCCTTCGGTTCCAGACAAGACCTGAGCGACGCGCAAATCAGCACCATCAAGAACAGCCTCAATACCGCCCAGCCTCCGCTGCAGTCCTGGGAGATTGGGACGCACGCAGAGGCCCTCCTCGAACTCGACACGCCGAGCTGGTCGACACTCACGCCCGGTGTAAAGTTTACCACATACACCACATCGGCGCCGCCAGCGAGCCTCAGCGAAGTGCTCGCCATCGCACAGTCCGTCGTGCAGAGCTGGACAGACGCGAACAACGTCACGGACGCGAACGCCGCAAGCATCACCGCGCCGCTGCTCACAAACGCAGCGGCAGGTGACCCGCCGAGCACGGGCTTCGCGGTCGTGCTCGCGAACCTGACGGGTCAGGGCGCGCGCGACGGGCTGCGCTACGCGGATGCGGCCGCGTCGCAGGTGCGCTGGCTCTTCAGCAAGGACTCGCGCACGGCGCCCGACGGCGCGCTGTCGCACCGGCCCGACCAGTTGCAGCTTTGGGACGACTTCGTGTACATGGTCCCGCCGTTCCTTGCGCACTACGGGCTGGCGACGGGGGACCTGAGCATGGTTCGCGAGGCGTACAACCAGATCAAGCAATACCGTGACTATCTGCGCGACGCCGAGACAGGGCTGTGGAGGCACATGGCGCTTGGCTGGTCTTGCGACGAAGGCTTTTGGGCTACAGGTGAGGTGTAGGAGAGCTGATTTGGGCGAGAATGCTTACAGCGGTCCATGTCAGGAAACGCCTGGGCGGCAGGCGGTATAGTCCGCGTCCTAGCGCTCTTCGCTTCGTCGCAATATAGCTCGCAGCTGCAGTCCGAGCAGGTAGAGCTCGCGCAATGGGCACACGAGATCCAAAGCGCCTTGGCAGAACACCTCGTAAGCATCAATCCTCTCCCGCCATCTGCGAAGTCTCACACGCGGTCCACAGGACAGCAACGCGAACTTACTGCACAACTACGCCGACAAACCGAGCACGTTCCTCGACGCCGCGTCCTCCGCGCTCTTCGCCGCCTTCACGTACCGCCTGGACGTGCTCCTGCGCTCCGCCGTGCTCCCGCCAGGCGCGACGCCGCTGCTCGCGAGCATGCCCGCCGTCGTCGCCGCTGCAGAGCGCGTGCGTTCGGAGATCTTCACGGCCCCCTCGTCGGACACGGGCAGTGGCCTGAAACATTTCACGGACGACATGACGCTGCAGCCCGTCACGAACGGGCACAGCTATCCGAACCAGCTGCTCCTCCCGCCAAACGCGACGAACATCGCCGCAAATGGGGGAATTGCCATGAGTTATGAGGCGCAGGGCTTCGTCCTGAACCTTCAGGCGGCGTATCGCGATTGGACGTCTGTGGGCAATGTGAAGGGGCGTCGGGCGTGTTTCAGGTGCTAGAGCTCGAAAATCGGCCCTCGGAGAGGATGTCTCGATGCTGGGAAACACACTCATTACTACACCATTATACCCAGTATATCTGACAATGATTATACCATTTGGCGAGAGGTGGCACAATGCGTGAGGTCGCTGGCGTCAAGGATTCTGAGCGGGCAGAAGGCAACCTTTCCACGCTGACGTAATCACGTTCGGAATGACCGGCGCTTATATACCGATTGTCGAGGCCGCCTCCGCCGCCGTATACTGTGAGTCGTCTAGACCGCTCTGTACATGCAACTTGTGTAGGCCTCGGTGGGTATAGTCTTCGATTCCATTTCGGACCTTGCGGTAATGCTTTCATCAGAAAGACGGGCATTTTCCGAAAGCCATGACTAGGCATGACTCACGCCACGCGACCCTTGTCTGGCTAGACATCGGTCGGGGCGTAGGCAGCTCGTGTGCAACCCCCTCAACAACACCACATCTCTCGAGCTGCGCATAAACAATACCGCGCCACACCGTCGGTACGCCCCCCTTGTTCCGTCCGTGGAGACCCTCCTGTTCACAGTACCCTCCCCATTGTCCTATTGTCCCCGTGGCGGCGCACAGACCACACCAAATGATGGACCGCCAGAACTATCGCACCGGAAACCCGTACGAGGCGCGGTTTGGGTACAGCAGGGCCGTGCGCCGCGGCGCGCACGTCTTCGTCTCGGGCACGACGTCCGTCGACCCTGCGACGGGCACGCTCCGGCACGCCGACTCCGCGGGCCTGCAGGCGCAGGCTGCGTTTGCAGAGATCGTCGCGGCGGTGGAGGCACTCGGGGCACCCGTGCGGACGTCGTGCGTGTGCGCATGTATGTGCGGGACGACGCCGACACGGACGCGGTCGGCGCCGCGCTGGCGGACGCCCTCGGCGACGTCGCGCCCGCTGCAACGATGCTCGTCGGCATGCGCTTCGTCGACCCGCGCATGAAGGTCGAGATCGAGGCGGACGCCGTGCTCGCCGAGCCGTAGCCGACGGTGCGGCGCCTTTTCCCGCTCATCAGCGTGCATCTCACCCAACGGGTTCTAGTGCGGAACGGGGGTGCTTCCCCCTTGCTTCGAGTCGTATCTTCGACGGATTGGTCCTAGACGTTGTCTGTTGGAAGGCGCGATCTTCTTGCCATCGATGTACATCGATACATTTTCTTTCTCAGTATCCATGACATCTCCCGCTGCCCCGCGTGCAGACCGCGCCAGGCTGGCGGGTCCCCGTGCCCCTGGCCTACACCGCGCATCATCCCGCGGTGGCATCCCTGTCCGCCGCGTCCAACTGCCCTCGCGTCGCGCCAGCGCGCCCGCCCTCGCGAGCTTATTTCCCGCTATATTCGGCTCAAAAATTCGCGCTAAGGTGCGCAGTGCGGGCAGGTACGCGGGGCACTGCGCCCACAGCGCAAGGCACCGTGTGTAGCAGGGCTAGGGCACAAAAGGCGAGTGTTGTGCGGTGTTTGTGGTGTGCAGGCCGTCTGGAGCGAGGCGTGTCGCCGCGCCGCGCCCGCGTGTGCGGGTGGGCGCCAGGGGCGGGAGGAGTGTGCCCTGTTGGGCACTGCAGTACGCGCGGCGGACACGCGGGCTGTGTGAACATCCGTGCGTGCGCCCGCTATGGTGGTCTAGAGGCCTGTCGACCAGGCTGGTTGGGCCGCCACCGCTGCGCCCTCCGGAAATGAACGAGGCGTTTGACGTGCCGGGCGGGCTTGCGTTGCAGACAATGCGGATTTCTAGGGTGGGCTCCGCGTCCTCGGAGCTCGTCTGCGCTCGGCGGACGAGTCGGCTGGGGGTCCCCGGCACTACTGCTGGTGCGAGGCGTCCGTGGGTGACTGGCCGAGCAGACGCTCCGGGACAGAAAGGAGGGAAGGCGGAGTCGTCCCGGGCGAGCGGAGCGGCTGTACGTTGATCCATGAATGCATGTACTGCGCAGAGGCCCGTATGGTGTGGAATCTAGCTGTCCATGACGGCCCCAGGACGCGCCGTGCTCACCGCGGGGGCGGTGCGAACTCGCGGGACAAAGGGCCTGCGATCCCCCCGGCTCCGCCACCCGCCTCCGGACGCGCTACACGATAGTGCGCGAATAATTGTCGTCCGGGGGCTGCATCTGCCCGTCGCGGCGTCGCGAGGGCCGCTAGCGCAGGGGGTCTTGTTGCATTGAACAACGACTGCCGCATTTGCGTGCGCGCGCGCCGGGTGCGCGGGTCGGCCGTCCCTGCGGCGCCAGCGCCCTCCGCCTCGGACGCGCCAGCGGCCTGCATATGGCAGGGAGCGTGCCTTCCTCTGGAGAGACGTGGTGGCTCGCTCACACACTGTGCAGGCTCGCGCCATGTGGAGTGAAGCACGCTTCGGGGCTGCCTCGGGCCGCGCACGGCGGCACGGCGGGCGCGCGGCTGTGCGGTGCTCCGGTTGTACACTAGGGCATTGTACCCACGGAGGGCGAAGCAGAGTCTGTCCTGCGCGCGCGCGCGGGTGTGTCAGCGTGATCTGGCGGGATCTGCAGGACGGGAGCATCTCTGGACTATCGGTTGAGATTGCAGATCGCTGGAGCTGACGAGTACAAGGCCTTCCTCCTGCTGCTGAGCAGTTGCCAGGGTCTCCCCCGGGCCCGCGAGGGGACTGTGACGGCGGGGCTGTGTGCTGCAGCAGCGCAGTCGCCGTCGCTCGCTGTGCCCGCCGCTGGAGCCCGGCCTGGGCGAGATGCCCTGGCATCGGCGATCAAGATCCTTGCGCACGATCGCATCTGATGCGCTTCCCGCTGATTTACCCCGCACGCTGCTGCTGCTCGGCGGTGCACCACCACACGGCCTGCCTCGAGGAAAACGTCTCGAAGGTCGAGGGTGCTGATCAGGCGTATTCGAGCAGAAACCGCCGTGAGGGGTCGTCATCATCATCGCGCTGCATATTCCGGGTGGGATGATGGGTCTTATCCACCCAGGGGAATCCTTGTGGGACGGAGGTCTGCTGCCACTGACATTGAGTGGGGGTCCTAGTCCTCCCTCCCCTGCTGTTCGCCGCCCTCTGTGCCGCCCCGCGCTGCCGCTGTCCGACGCGTCCTGGGGAGGAGGAATATCGCAGGACGTAATAACGGGGGGCGGGGGCATTTCCGGTGAGGTGATTGGGCGTGCGAGGGTCCGGTGTTCTGGGCCCAGAGTGCCGGATCGGCGATGTGGGCAATTGATGGGATGTGGTCCGCCCTAGACCACGGGGAGACTTCCTTTTTGGGCAGGATTGGTTGGGTGGACGGATTCCCACAGTGCTCTCGCGCCCGTATATAGTTTCTATCCAATCAGCCCGCCATGTCCGCTTCTGCGACACCCTCCCCTATCATTTTCCTCCTTCTGCCCTCCACCACCGCCATGCCTCCCACCCGCTCCCGCACCGCGTCTGCTCGAGGTACGTCCCGCACAGCAACGCACCGCCGCACCCTCATGCTCACACCCACGCGCCAGGCAAGCGCAAGCAGGCTGCTGCAGCCGCCGCAGAGGACCAGGACGCACCGGGCACCATCGCCTTCGCGCCCTCCCTCACCCCAGACACCTTCTTCGACCCGCCTGCCCAGGAGGACCCCACCGCGCCCGCCGAGTCTCTCCTCTTCCCCGACCTCGAGCAGCGCGAAGACAGCCCCGCGCCGCCACGCCCCAGCCGCAGCGCGCACTCCAAGAAGAAGCCCGAGGACCACGTCCCGCGCCCCGCCAACTCCTTCATCCTCTTCCGCAGCGCCTTCATCCGCAACCAGCACGTCACCGCCTCCGTCGAGACCAACCACAGCACGCTGTCCGCCATCATCGGCCGCACCTGGAAGGGCCTCTCCAAGAAGGAGAAGGCCTTCTGGAACCACAAGGCCAAGATGGCCCTCGAGGAGCACAAGCGCAAGTTCCCCGAGTACACCTTCCGCCCGCTCCACAACAAGAGCAAGGCCGCCACCAAGCGCAAGGTCCGCGAGGTCGGCCCCAAGGACACCGTCCGTTGCCAGAAGATCGCCGAGCTTCTCAACCAGGGGCTCAAGGGCAAGGAGCTCGAGGACGCCGTCGCCGAATTCGACCGCAACCGTGTGCCGGAGATCGTTACCCGCTTCGAGGCCCCCATCACCGCTGGAAGCTTCAGGCGAGGGTCGTCGGCCCCACTCCCCGAGGCCGCCGCGGCGCGTGCACGCGCCGAGAAAGCCTCGGGGAAAAAGAAGTCGCGCGCGGTGAGCAGCCAGCCGGAGAGGTCTGCCGCAGGCACGGCCAAGGAGGCCACCAAGAAGGAGGAGACGCGATTTGACTCTGACTACGCGTCAGAGGCCGAGGGTTCGCTTTGTACAACACCATCCTCTCCTTACCCTACGACGCCAATCACTGAGACCGACCCATCCTTTGTCGTAAGTGCGCCACAATTTGCTGTAGGGAAGTGAAAACTCACCAGTTATTCGCAGGACATGTCGTTTGCGTACGTCGCAGCGACGACCCCACCTCCGCAGATGCAGCACTGCGACCCGCTCTCTGTTTCCGTGTCTCCGCTGGAGACGCAATTTGACGCCGCACCGTACATGTTCTCGCCCGAGCCTTCCCCGCTCGCTGGCGGCGCTCCGCACGACGTCTTCGGCTCCATGCAGGTCTCGTACCCTGCGGCGGCGAACAACCGTACTACGACGCCTGGTCCCCGATGTCGAGCATGCCCACGACACCAAACGACGTTGCGCCAGCGATGTATGTCGCCGCACCCGCGCCGTCGCCTGTGAGCTACGAACCACACTTCAGCTTCTACGCACCCCCTGCGCCCGGCCCCGTCTACGGCGAGCCCGCGATGTACTCGCCGCCGCCGTTCGAGCCGATGCAGAACGACTACGCGATGCACGCGAAGCCCGGCTACCCGTGCTTCGACCAGAACCTCGCATCGTTCGAGACCGGCGGCGGGCTATCCCCGCCGTACCCGCCGACGTACGCCATGTAATGTTGCCGACGTCACGCTTGCGCGCGGCGTAGCGCCTCGCACCTGTCATGCCCCTCAACCCTTGTCTACCCCCCTTCTCGCGACCGGCCGGGCCCTCAGCGAGACATCGACTCACCTGGAAGAAACTCAAAGCTTGTTTGTGATAACATGTATTTCTATTGCCGGAGATGGCTGTCTTGCTTATCGTATACCCCCATACCTGTGTCTGTACTCCTAATTTCCCCACTGCATCTAGCTTGAAACGGTCAGGCGCATTGGAGCCAGAGACGATTTTAGCACATTCTTACTCACCGCGTTTTACCAGTTATTTTCTTGCGCCGTCTTGTTTATTTAGTTTATACTTCTTGTATATAGTCCCTTGTCGCACGCGTAGGCGGAATTACCATCCTCGCGTTGCACGAGCGAGCGCGCATAACGGAATAGAACAGCCCGTTTGGAATTTTTAACTTCGCGAGAACGACAGCTTGGATGCGGGTGCGCGCGCGCATGCCGGCACAGCGTGTTCTCGCGCGATGCCTTCCAGAACGTCCGCGCCGCCCGGTTACCTGCACCGCGGGCCCAAGGCACCCGATGCGGCAGGTGTGCAGACGGCCACAGCGGGGGTCTGGGGCCCTCGCTGCCACGCTGCCGACACGTGCGGCACGGCACGTGTGGAGCAGGGCTCCGGCAGCCTTATCACCGAGCCATCGCTGCGTCCGTGGTCAGCTGCTTGCGCATGGGGGAAGGGAAAGGGGGGATGTCGATGTGCAGCGCAGGGCGGGACGCGATGACAACGCTTGATACTCTGTTTTGCGCTGTCCGCGCTGCGGCCCTGCCCAGGACCTGCGCATCTACGCTCGCGCGGGCAAGGGCGTCGTCTCCGGGGATACGCGCTGCCGGCGTGGGGGGCTGCGAGAGGGAATGCCGATACAAGGGCGTGCAGGGTCGGCGTGGGGCCGGCATACGATGCTCGCGCGGCACATCAGCGGGAAGGGGGCGGACGGGCGAGGTGTGTGACGGCACGGGAAACAAGGCGCGTTACGAGAGCGCAGAGGGCCAGGTGCGGACGAGAGCGTGGGGCGTGTGCGGTGCGAGGGAGCTGTCGCCATGGAAAGTGCCTCCCCTTCGAAAAGAAAAAACGGAGGGGAAGCCCCCCCCGCGGCGGATTCCTGCCTTCGCGGGCACAAGGGCTGTACAGGGGTAGCCCCCCACCAGCGCGCACACGGCGCAACGCCCGAGGGTCCTGTGGGAGTATGTTGGCCCCGCGCGCGTTGGATCGCCGATGCAATGCGCCAAGGTGGTGGGGCCGGCCTTCTTGCGTGCAGTTCGACGGCGGGGAGCGGACGGCGCGGATGGGCATCAGAGATAGCGGCCGCTTTTGATCGAATAAGGAAGGCATCCAAGAAACGGTGGCGGACGCGAATGGCGCGAGTACGTTCGGACGCGTGCGCTGACCACCGTGTCGTGCTGCGCCAAGCGTCGGTGATATCGGCGGGATCGATAGCGTGATGGTGTATATGAAAAGCACGGTGCTCAGGGAGGGATATCTGCGATTTTCCTGATGAGTGAGTGGCACGCATGAGCAGTCAGCGACTCACCGGTGGTCCTAGCTGGTAAGCGTTCAGATAGACAACGATGCAGCGATGGTCGCTCCATACTTGAACACGTGTCTCGTCCCCGACGATGCGCCCAAGATCACCTTTCGAGAACAAGGCGCTGCAGGTGACTACCGGCCGAACCGCGACAGCATCTGGAGTATCGGATGGTATGGACGAGTTGACGAAGACAGCATCGAGGACAGAGTCGCAGAAAGAGGCCGCAGGATCGAGGACCAGGAAAGCGGCCATACGGGGCACAGAGCGTATATATGGCCTCCGCCATGAGGCTGAGCAGCGCTTCGCCTAGGGCCGCGAGGTAGAGGCACGTCCAATAGAGACAACAGACAGTGGGTCTGCGCTGTCCGCTTCGGGTAACAAGAAGCCACAACGAGGCATCCGTGGGTCCTGAGCGCTGTTCGGCTTCGGGACAGGTGGCGCACCTCCCAGGGATGTCGTAGGCCGTATGCTGCCCTCCCTTGCGTGCTTGCCAGTCGATGCTATGCTGTAGGTCGAGGTGGGGACTCTCCAGGCGAACCCAACGCGATTTTTTTCTCTATATATGCGGTCGCGATCGCGGCGTGCGCATCACTTCCCGAGGGAGCGGGCCGACCTCTGCGCGCACCACATCAAATGTCCTTGTGTCCCGGTATGGCAAGCGCGAAGGAGGCAGCCAACGAGGATTCGCTGCGCCTGGCAACAGGGTGATGCGTCGGGGAAGCTTGCGGGGCGTTGCTAGCTAGTCTTCATAGGGCGGGCGCCGCGCCGACGGCGGCGAAGCGACTCAGGGTTTGCGTCGCGTACTCCGTGAGAATCCACTGCTCGCTGTCCAATATAATTCAGAGTCGGGGGAGCGGCAAGTAGTTGCAAGCGACAACACGTACTGTCTGCCACGTAGAAGTTTTTTTCCTCTGCTAGCGCGACCTGGTCCGAGCTCCGCGCATCGCGACGGGCCTAACGGCGAGCTTGGTCTAACTTGCGTGAATGAGCGGGCATAGAGCGTAGCGAAAGGGTAGTCCAAC
The DNA here is from genome assembly GCA_001910725.1 of Phanerodontia chrysosporium. Lineage (NCBI taxonomy): Eukaryota > Fungi > Basidiomycota > Agaricomycetes > Polyporales > Phanerochaetaceae > Phanerodontia > Phanerodontia chrysosporium. Next base: position 834,263 of record MJGA01000002.1, read on the forward strand.
GTGGATAGATGCTGGCCAGTCGTGAAGCCACGGTGGTTGCAAAGAGAGGACGCAAGTGAAACGAGTGGCACAAGCACCAGGCTCTGCGATCTATGATGCATTTGCCGGAAGCGCGCAGTGACGCGATGATGTGGCGGGTTTGATGCGCCCGAGGAGACGGAGGCCCGACATTCAAGTGGGAGGTCTTGCGACAGCTTGAAAATCCGAGCATCGTGCAGTCAGTGAGGAATGGCGAGGTTGTACTTTCGTCAGCGTAATCGACATGGTTTGAGGTCAATAACGATCGGGCGAATGCGAACACGACAGTAGCTGTAGTACCCTCCAGCTGATAAACGGTATGTTAATTCTTTATATGCAATGTGGTTCGTCAATCCAATCCCAAGTCGCAACAACGCGTACCCAGCGCGACCACGATGTCGAAATTGTGGCTGGCACGAACGAGGACGCAGCCACGTGCAGGATAGAGAGGATCGATGGAGGTAGACAATTGCAAGGCTGATCACAGTCAGGAGGGGGCGCGGGCTCGGTGCGCCAGGCTCGGCAAGAGCTCTTTAAACACAACCACAGCATCCAGATTAGGGGCACGTTCGCGGATCCTCACGAAGAAGCTTTGAATCAATGTCTCGCGCCGTGATGCACTGTCAAAGAAGCAGCAACACGGGCCACTCAGAGACGACTCCCACGAATATCTTCTCACTATTCCACATTAGGAGAGCCATAAGGGGCAGTAAAACACGGGTCTACACGCTGTTCGAGTCAGGAAGATGGTTCAATCACGCGCAAGTGGGATTGGGACGAACCAGGTGGGACCTGACACACCATGACAGGACTGTCATCGGTCTGCCGACATGCAAGGGCACACAAGCAGATTGCAAGTAGAGTGAGGAATCTAGAGTCTGTCTGAACTTGACCACCCGCTCGTATACACCGAGGGCGCGTGTGATTATGTTACATTCCTTCAGTACTGCGGTTTATGTCAAACGGATGGACGGACATGAGGGGCGGTGATCATCACGCACCTTATATCTCCATTTTACTGTCATCGTCTGCTGTGTCTGACAGCACTTCCTCCGGCGCGGACTGCTGTTTAGTCTCAATCTCACTCGGAATCGCACCACCAGGTCTGATACTGTCTTTCAATAGTTTCCAGACTTTTTCTGCGCCCTCGAGTGCCACTTCCTTAGCCTCTTCGAATTCCGCGTCGTCAATGACACCAGAAGTCGCCGTGTAATTCGTCCAAAGCAGAGAGGTATGAGGAGCGTCTTCGTCGTCGTCTGTTGATGGCGGGAGAGTCGAGGAGAACATGAAAACAAAGCAGCCTCCGCCTTCCAGCAAGGGAAGCTCGGCTTCTGACGGGTCGAGCAGAGTGAGGAAGGAGCCTGGCTGGTTAGGGTCTGGTAGGCGTCCGACGGAGACAGCGCAGACGACGCCCTTCATGGGTATTGAGCCGGCGTTGATGAGGGCTGCGCTGCAAGCATTGACGAGACTGGCGACAAGGCTTGCATTCCACCCTCGCCCCGTACTCCCCAGTCCGCTGCCGGAATCGCTCCCGCACAACGCCTGCCCTACGATCTGGATGAGGGTGCGCGGATGGTGTGACAAGAGGAGGGCAGGACTGAAGACGGCCTTGAGTGTTGCGGCGAGGGCTCTCGAGTCTGTACCGGGGGCAGAGGAGAGGGGGCGGACGTGAATCTCGAGAGTCGCCTGTGAGGGGGATTCGAGGTTCGGTCTGACCTCAATAGGCCCCGACAGGGATGCCAGAGCTTGCGTTTGACCTAAGTGCCGTCGAGCAAGTCTTTTCAGCGTCGGATTAGCAGCAAAGCGGGCCCAAGGAACGTGGTACTCACCGAAACCGAACCTCGCAGAGCCGTCTACCCTATCCAGTCCTTCGTACTTGATCGTTATGGGGCGTAGCTCGTCATTTTCGCGGCCGTCACGTCTTGTCTGTTCAGCAGCCATCATAGGATAGGTCAAGCAATAATATGTCACGATCGCGGTGCATGCTCAGTGACAAGGACCTGATGGCGCGTGACAAGATTGTGACGGAAATTCTGCAAAAATTCCACGATATTATCGAGCATATTCTCTCAGTAGCAATGCTAGCACCTCCCCTACAAAATATTCAGTGAAAATTATATAGTATATGGCAGCGTCCAAATTATTACACGTCATGGATATGCTAATGCTCGATATAGGGTATCATGAAGAGTGAAGGTATCTCGTCAACAAGCACGAGTTCTTCAGAACGGCTTCGAGCTTGCGCCTATGCCGGCAGCCATCCCAACGGACATCGAGCTGGCCATCTGGGCCCCGAGACCGTCCGTGGGTACGAAGACGGTCCTCGACCCGAAGGCCTTCACGCGAGAGACCTCCATTCTACGGAATTCCATCTCCCGTGCGAACTGGTCTTGCACTCTTGCGTCCGCCTCCGCCTTGATCCTGATCGCCTCAGCCTCGGCCTCTGCAGCAAGCCTCGTCGCCTTGGCTTGTGCCTCAGCCTCGATCTGCAGTTTCTGTGCCTGCGCCTTGGCGGCGGTGACAACGCTATAAGCCTCAGCGTCGGCTTGGGTCTGTGAAGGTGCTGGTCAGCATTATGCACAGGGTCGCGAGTATCATTGCGCCACTAACATTGCGAGCTTCTGCCTTCACACGTGCAACAGCGAGAGAACCCTCCTCCTGCTTGATCTTGTTGCTGTTCTCCCTGTCGACATTCTGCGATGCGGGTCAGTAAAATGGACCGAAGATGTAGAACGCAGAGATCCATACCGCAGCCTCCACCTGCGCCTGCAGTGCCCTCGTGGTCAACTTGTCCATCGTGGCCGCGATCTCTCCCTTGAATTGACGGTCGATGACGGCTGCATGCCTATCAGCACGGAGTAAGCCAGGAATTTGACAGGATCAGCGTACCAAGGTCTTTCAACACAATTCCGTACTCGAGGGCTGCGAGATGTAAATCGTCCATTGCACGTGTCCGGAGCGCGTCGAGGAAGACCGACGACGGATCGGCATCGTCGTCCATATTGGGGCCCAATGATCGCTGCTTTACCATCGAGCTGTAGTCGACTGCATCCGTGTGAGAATAACGGCAGGTCGATCACATGGACTTTGCGTACGGTGAGCGACAATCTGTGTCAGGATGGACTGCGTCTTGTCCCGGAGAGCATCGTAAGGAGTATTGTAACCATGCGTTGCAAGCTGAAGAGGGCCATGAGACGGTTATTCTGCGTAAGGGGATCGGCGAAATCGTACCTTCAACGGCTCCATAAGCTGCCACTTCAAGTAGATCGTCAAGCTGACCGGGACCTGGTCGCGCGTGAAGCTGCCGATCTTCATCAGAGACATTTCAAGACGACTCTGGGTAATACGCACATGTCCTTCGTGGGCATTTCCTTCTGGTTTTCACCAAGAGTATACATGCCACGCAGAGTCACGTTGGGGTTCGTGATGTAATGTTGGCCAGCAGGGAGAAGCTCCAAATCGTCACCCTTCTGCAAGATCGCACAGTTGTTTGCTGGAATGTTCAGGCTATGAAGTCGTCAGTGTCGCCGAGCGAAATACAATTAGGAATGCAAGCATACAAGAGAGCGACGACATATTCCTTGCGCTTGCCGCCAGCGAGTGCGCTCGACATCGTAATCTCTTCCTTCCATCCGAGGATTGCACCCGTCGTGTGATCGGTGATCTGCTGAGACAGATGGGTCTGGTCGATGATGGAGAGCACGTCGTACGAGCCCTCCACAGCAAATGCAACAAATCCTGAATTCTTGATCACGAAAATCTGGTTCTGGGGATCAGACACAACGGCGGCTTGGTTCTGCGACACTTGGACCACTGTGAGACCCTGGAATGTAATGACAGTGTCTGACACTGCAGGCGAATGAACGATGGTCATCTATTCATTTGTCTGCGGTACAAACATAGCAATGTGCTCACATCCTTGTGTGCCACACCATTCCCTCGCCCACCAGTTCCGCAGTGGAAACCAGGATAGCGGCCAGGAAGAGTGAGGAGCTTGGGCATGCCACCGTGGTTGATCAGGCCAAGCTGACCAGGCGTTATCTCCTTGCCAATCCACGACACTGGTGTTTTGCGAGACAAGATATGCGTTCCTTGATACTGGCAGACAGACGCGTCAGTCAGGTTCGCTGCACATGACGTAATCGCTTGCACTTACGTCGGATAGCTGCAGGTCGAGCTTCCTCAACGCAGCGATCAAGCCGCTGTTGTCGATCTTGATGAAGAACCGTCTGTTCGCGTCGAGGTAGTCTGCGCTGTCCACGAATGTCTTCACACCAGGGTTCGTTGTCGCCCGCGGAGTAGGGACGCTAGGTGGGATAAGCGGCGTCTTCTTCGAATATTCGGACTCGTCGATGTTGGACATCGGCCTGCCGACGACAGTGGTGTTGTCCGCGACACTGAGCGAGTCCATGTTGAGATTGAGTGAGTGGGAGAAAGGAATACCTGCAATGAGGCGTGCCGCACGTCTATTTATGATCCTCACGCACAGCCCACGACGTGAGAAGCCCAATAGAAAACACAGCCGGTCGTGGAGACCTAGCGGAACATGTCGCCGTGTCCTGCCGGCAAGTCCACAATTCGCTCAGTTGACCTGTTGGGCGTCTGACGTGAGAGCGGTGCAGAGCAGTCGTATTAGGGGCGATTGCGGGCTGCCGAACCTGTCGGCCGTAGTTAGCGGCATACACCGTCATATAGCAGAAGGGACAACATACATGTCCAACACCGCCACGAAGGTATTCGGCACCTAGCGCCTCCTGCGTGATCCGAGGCCAATATCGCTCAGGGCAACAAGGCACAAGCATCACGAGGATAGCAATGCGGAAAACGCTGGCGAACGTCGGTTGCGGTCTTAGCAGACGAACTTCAGTATCGCTGAGGCAGTGTATGTCAAACCCGATGGCTCTGCATTTACTCGGAAGCCCCACTGTTACTGTACACGTTGAATTGCCCTTATACTCCTGCATTCCCGCAGTTCAGTCGACACACATGAATCGATGTACGAAGCGGAGTGACCGTACCAAAGACGTTCGAGGTACGCCTTACCGCTCGCCGGGCAGTGCAGAAGCCATCCGCATATGCTGATCCCACAGGCTGTCCTCCTGCCACTGGATTTGCTTGTCCCTCGTCAATGCGAGTACCTGTCCGGCAGCATGCTTGGCGCCTCCGTGCTCCTCCAGCTCCTCAACCTCGCGCGCCATGACGTTCAACCACGCACGTGCTATGGCGACTTGGTCGTTCTCCAGGACAGGCAGTCGGAACGCCCAGAGCGAGCGGTCGGTAGCGTGAGTCACATATCCTGTGCGATGCGCAGTGATTTGTGAGTCTTGGCCAAGGTGACACTGTTGGCACGCACCGTGTGGCTGTCGCATCTGCTCCGGTGTCCAGGCGATCTCGTAGCGCAGCACCGGGAAGCCTGCGTTGACGAGATCCCGTGCAAGGATGCGGACCGGACAGTGGACCTGGGCCGTCGATGAGATCTCGCCAAATACCCTCATGAAGTCTGCCGGGGGCGACCCCTCCGGTATCGTCCGCCATAGCTTCATGACCTTGTCGACGAAATCTTTGGGATAGTACCGGTGTAAGTTGCTCTTTACTTCCTCCATGCTGTGTATGTCGCCATGCGCAATGGAATAAAGGTACCACTCTTCGGTGAGGTCTCCGACGACGATGCTGCGCACACCTCTCGCCTTGAGAGCTCGGGCAAACTGTCCGCTACGCTGCCATTCCATGGGGCCAGGACTTGTTGCGAGCCAGTCTCCGTCTAGACAACCGCGGAACGTGCCATTCTCGGGACCGGTCTCGTCCGTCTCTATGACACGGGTTATGGTCGAAGCGGGTACGACGGCAGGATCGCTGAGTTTGGCGAGGGCATCGGGGGCAGTCGGGTCAATGCCGACGGCGCGGCATAGCGCATGGAACTGGGGTCGCAGGCTCGCAGGATCTTTCGGGGGTAAGCTGATACGAAGTATCAGGTGGGGTGCTTTGGATACGAAGCGGAGTAGACGAACATCATTGCATTTGATTGCAGTACAGCGCTGCGGAACGGCGAGACTTCGCCTTCAGGTAGGCGCGAGACATGGTGGAGAAGCTGGTGAACGGAGTGGGCACCAGCAGATAGACCGGACAACTGAATGTCCGTTGGATCGCCTGTGGATGTAGTGAGTGTTTTTGTCTTGCGTGCAAGACGACCAATCGCTGACCTCCGAATGACGCTATGTTTTCCTTGATCCATTGCATAGCAAGCCATTGGTCCTTGAAACCGAAATTGCCTGCGATCTTCGGCTCATCGCAGGCAAGGAATCCGAAAGCCGAGAGCCTGTACCCTATGTTAATCCATACTTCCGAACGCTCTGCGGCGACGTATTGTGCTTGTCCGCTCAATCCGTGGGGCGACCCAAACTGGAGAAAGCTGATAGAATAATGCAGATGAGACAGAGGTCCTCGCACAACATGGTGTGATACCGCACCCGCCGTGGATGTAGACCTTCACTGGGAAGTTCTTCTGCGCAGGAAAGGATGGTGGAGTGACGATATTGACGAATAGGCTGTATCATGCTAAGCGTGCTACCGCGCTAACACGAGCCAGATGGTCTTACGGGTTCTCGCTAGGCTTTCCCAGTCCGACTTTATCCTCAAAAGGAACCCCTGTTGACTGGTTTTAGCGGAATGTTGCTTCGGTGCTGGAGGACGATTTTACCCGCAGCTTGACCATCGTTGTTGGGCTGGGCACAGTCTGTTCACTAGGTCAGCTGAGATGACAATGCAAACACTATCTGGCTCTTACACGAGGCCTCGTATATGTAGTCCTTGTCTTTGTAACGATAATCCGTAGGGAGCGGCTCAGGATCTTGGAATCTGCGGGGAGGCAGCGCGTACGGAACCTCTGCTCGCCATTGTCATCATCACGAACAGAAGCAGGCCGAAGTCACGACTTACCTAGAAACGCTGCTGCACCATTCGCTGCCCGTCCGCCTCGTACAGGACCGAAACGCGTCTCGACAGTCACTGGACTGCTTGTCTTCACGAGCTCCTCTTGCAAGTGCACGCGCGCCATCCTGCAGGCCGTCAGCGATGGTGGTTGAGGTGAGAGCCAGATATTCGCAGGGAGAGTGTCCTCGGGTATGGCATTCCGACACTCGTCTCATCGCACAAGACTTCGAGACTGTGGTCATGAGAATCGACGACACGCGTCAGTTGTTGCCGGCCCGGATAGACGCGCTTTGGGCTCCGCTGATGCCAGAGCAGCCTCCGAAGGCGGTGAGATGCGTCGGAGTCTGCCTGATCACAGCTCGAAACTCCGCGACACGTGGGCAGCCTCGTTTCGCAGTTGGGCGTGTTTCCTTCTAGCACTCACTCTCGCCACGCACGACGCCCTTGCGGCTGGCATTTGCGAGACTCCACTCCCACCTGCTGGTGTAGTCTTTATTATATCCGAAGACCCCATCGAGGCGAGGATGAAGCTATGCATAGCAGCCTATGAAGTCGGAGAGCTGAGTTTCCTCTCCTATCCTCCTCTGTTGCCTATCGACATTGTGCGTCCTTCGTGGATGCCGAGGGGATCACTCTCGCAGGGGGTCCCTTGCTGTTGCTGCAACGGCGGCACTTGGATACCTGTGCGCTCGTCAGTCTAGGTGCGAACCTTCCGGGCAGAGGTTCGCGGACAACAATATGTGACACGGGCATCCACTCACGGCCACAGGATAATGAGGTTGCGTCGAAGTCAGGTGGTTTGTCCACCGGGCAACCTGTCCAGGTTGTTGCACAGGGTCAATGGCGCCTGCCGGTCACCGTGGCTCTATGAGGACATGACAAAGCCATGAGTCTCACAGCTGTGAGGGACGTTCTGCCCGGAAATACTGTGGATGCCATCCACAGCACCCCAAGTCCAACGCTTCCGATGCGGCTCAATGCACGAGGGCGGCAGGCAGGTTTGGTTAGGATGCTCGCTCTTCGGCTAATTTCTTGCATTTCCTGTGGAAGATGCAGAATTTTTGGAACCCCCATCTCCTTCGAGGAGACAGATACGGCATGTTTACACCCGCCCATGAAGCGGCACATTTTAGAGACGCGGTCACGGTACGGCGCATCCTTGCACTTAATATAGTACCATTCATCGCCTGTACTTACATCGCCTACCCTTAATATCTGTCGAGCTTACGACCGCAGTACGCAATTGATAGGCACATTGGCGACCCTTAGAAGGTATGATCAGTTCCTTACCACTGCCTTGACTGCGACATCAAGGGTTGCAGGCGTTCCTGCTTTGACCGTAGTGCGCCTGCGGGGTAGAGCAAGTATAAGTATGGGTGCGAAATTGAACATGATCATTGTCAAGCCGTTCAAGCTTCGTGTTCGCATCACAACTCACCATGTCCAGACCAACTTTCGAGATCTTGAAGGCCGTAGCCACCGACGGCTACCAGTGCCCTGACTGGACCGCAGTGAACGTGATAGGCATGCCATCTGGATGTCTTGGGTGAGTATTTTCCGATTCACGACTTTCTACCATCCACAGCTCAATCATTGTGTAGGTACTGGCAGGGCCATGACGTCGAGGACCCGCAGTACATTTGGTTTGTCGTCGGTGAGCAGCTACCATCTCGCACCTTGCTGATCCTGCACTTACGCCTCCACACTAGCATGGGAGTCGCTCGAGCACCATCGTGCGGTGATGGATGATACGGAACAATACCCACTTTGGACGGAGACTCTCAGCAAGATGGTCAAGAAGGTCGTCTTTGTGTACCATGTCCAGCACTCGGACGACTTCCTCACGGGGCTCGACGCCCCGATCACCGAGTTCGTTGTCTGCACTGTGGATGACAATGTGGAACGCGACCAGTTCCAGGATACCCTTGTGAAGCTCCTCGAGCAGCTCCAACAGGAGGTTCCGAAGAGCGAGTTCTGCTACGGCGGCTGGGGGCCGGTCGTCGAGGACAACAGAAAGTTCATGGTCGGACACGGCTGGAAGAGCCTCGAGGTGAGCATGCGTCCGCTACTTTATCTGAATCTTACTCACTTATACCATGCATAGAGCTGCCAAGGCGTACTAGCAATGCGCCGGTGTTTGCCACGCATGTTAGCGCGCTACGACAAATAGGGATCGCGGAGGTCAAGTTTGCAAAGCTGATTAGATACCCTTGCTCGTGAGAATCGCAGCATAGACTAGCGAACTCGCTGCTTGGAATGTTCAGAAGACGTGTTTGCAGCTCTGAGTGCTGAGTGTCAGGATATGCTTACGTAAACGGCGGAGGTCGGGATTGATGGGATGATGCGCTGCGGCGCTTATTCAATTGACGGAGAGAGGCGCTATCTCGCCAACATCCGCCAGCTTGACACGCGCAGCCATCTCCCAGCTCAAGACGGAGTCGACGGCGTGTTCTATCCTCTGCTAGCCATTCTTCTTGTGCTCAAACTAGGCTTCTTTACTCTCTTGCTCTCGGCGCGCGAGGCCCGAGGCAAATGAACTCGAGAACATCGTCATTACCGCGCTCCAATGTGCTTGTCCTGGGATCCAACTCTGTGCACTGTCTTTCGTCGCCGACGTTTCTAGCGCAAGCCGATGCGCTGCTAGACAGGCATTGGCTTGAGGAGGCTGTAGAGCTTGCGGACCGGCAGCTGAAGCGGCTGCAGGCGAGGGTGTCCGTCGGTCAGGACGAGGTGCGTGGCACACCTCTCTCGCAGGGCCGCCCACTCACACTTCCTACCGCGGCGCCTGCGCAGGCAGACGAGCTGCGGTACGTGTACCAGCGGCTCGGCTTCCAGTGCCTCGCGGAGACGCTCTTCGACGACGCGGGGCGGCACCTCTTCACGGGGCACCTCGACCCGCGCGTGCTCCTCCGGTACTACCCGCACCTCTGCGGCACGCTCCTGGGCGCCGACGAGACCGCAGACGTCTTTGCGGGCGTTGTGCCGCACATGCCGCCCGAGGCGAGCGTCGACGACATCAGTGAGTGCCCCGCTCCCTCACCCGTTGCCCCCTGCCCCCGCGCGCCGCACCCCTCCCGTTCCGTTAGCATGCAGCATCCCATTCTCATGCGTGCGCCTGCCCTTTCTTTTTGTTCTTCTGCCCCCGCTCCCCGCTGTGCCCGCGCCCGGGGTCCGTGTCGCCGGTGCGCGCCCGCCGCCCGCTTGACGCTCCTCCCGCGCGCATACGTCGGGGCTGATCGCAGTTCGCACGAACCTAGTCAGGAACTACTCGCCCCACCTCGCGCCGAACACGAGCACTGCGCCGCCCGCGGTCGAGCTCCGCGCGGTGCTGAATGTCGCCGCCGCGGACATGCTCAAGGTCTTCCTGCGCAAGTGGCGCGCGAAGCGCAGAGACGAGGTGCGGGACCGGCGCGTCAACGAGGTGTGTGCGGTGTTGTTTTGTCGTGGGATATGGGCGTGGGAGAGACGCTGAACGCGCGATAGGTGGTGGACACGGTTCTTGGGAGGTTGTACACCGAATCTGGTGAGACGACGGACCTGCTTGCCCTCATCGACGGCCCGAACGACATCGTTCTGCCCGAGCTCGAGGACGTGCTGATCAAGAATAGCCGCTATGACGCACTGTGCCGGCTGTACAAGAACAGAGGGGAGGAGACGAAGCTTTTAGATGCTTGGTCAAAGTAAGTGGCTGATCTCTCGTCTGCGGACTGATGCTGAAGCAAGCCCCACAGACTCGTTACCGGCGAGTGGATTGATCTGGATGTGCATGACCCATTGGCCAGTATATTTGCGTTCTTGAACGAGAAACGAGACAAGGCCCTCGCTCAGCAGTGGGGTATCTGGCTGTTGAAGTACGACCAGGATCAAGCAATGCGGGTCCGTTTGTCCTCGGATATCCGTGTTCTTAACATACGCTGACTTCACGCACGAAAGCTTTTGCTCACGGTCGGCCTGGGTAAGCGCACGAAAGGTGGCGCAGAAGAGTCTGCGCTGCTTCGCCGGATACAGGAGTCAGACCCTGCAGCTGCAACACAATTTCTCGAGAACCTCGTTCTTAACAGACGAAACGTCGTTCGTATTTCTCGGATGTGGACGACGATGGAAGACTGAATGTTGGCTGACAGGATCCCGATTGGCACAATCAACTCGCGAATGTCTACGTCGACCAGCTGCTGTCGTGTTTCGAGGATGAGTCTACGTCGAAGCTTTGGCGCGCGAAAGGTACGGTAACCTTGAACTGTCTTTATCATCGACTCAGACTCTCTTTGCAGCTGCATCGTACATGTCTGGCAAGGTCGATGTCCCGTTCCTATCATACTTTGCTTCGACAACTCCAGACTCGGAGTCGAAGCGGACACGGCTACGAACAGCGCTGTTCCTCCAGGGATCCAAACTTTATGATCCGGAGCCCATAAGACACAGGTTAGAGCGACACGAGCAGAAAAAGGTCCTTAGCCTCGAGGTCGCCATTGTGCTCGGAAAGGTGAGAGTAGCACTACAGTCAGTTTGCGATAGCTGTCGCTGAATCGAGATCAGCTTGGCCTTCACCGAGAAGCACTGAGCACGCTTGTGCTGGACCTGCATGATTCGGCGTCGGCCGAGATCTACTGCACGTTGGGCGGCGCGTTGTCTCGCCGAAGGCGGCGCACTCGCTCGGGGAGCGGTTCCAGCTGCAGGCATGGTCGTCGCTGATCACGCCGCTGCCGCTGGCGAACAAGGCGACGCCGCTGGAGCGCGAGAAGACGGTGGACGACGGGCTGAAAAAGGAGCTGACGGAGATCCTGCTCGGGGTGTACATGAGCGGCGGGTGCGTGCACACGGCGACAGTGCGGAGCATTTGGTGAACTAACGCGCGAGCGCAGGGAGGGCATGGCGGAGCGCGCGGCGCAGCTGCTGAACGCGCAGGCGGTGAACCTGGAGGTCGAGGACGTGCTGCGGACGGTGCCGGGCGAGTGGCCGCTGCAGGTGCTCTCGTCGTTCCTCGCGCGCTCGTTCCGGCGCACGCTGCACGCGCGCCACGAGGGCATGCTCGTCAAGGCCGTCGCGGCGAGCGAGAACCTTGCGGTCGCGGAGCGTACGTGGCGTGTCCTGCGCGAGGAGGGCGCGGTGATTGAGGAGCCGGTCGACAGCGAGGGGGAGGGCGATGGCGAGAAGGGCGCGGACGGTTTCGACGAGAAGGCCGTGTTGGGACGTGGCCCGCCGGATGCGCAGCGGCCTGTGGTGGACGACCTGACTTGAGTGCTGTTGGAAGGTCCGTGGATGGATCGGATGGTGGCTGCTGTGTTTGTGCGCTAATTTGGATATATCTCGTGCAGAGAGACGCGCTCGGCGACGGCAGCGGACCGGCCGAGATGTTGACATGAGGGACTGATGGTGATTGCGCGTCGTCGGGGTGGCGCGCGATCCTCGCGGACCGTGTCCTGTCTGGGCAATGACACGTCCGCGATGCCTTGCCCCAGCGAGCTTCACTGACTTACCGCACGGTCAGCCTGGTGAGTGCCCGTCTGCGACCCCGTGCGCTGCTGCACCTCAAGCAGAGATTCATTTTGCACGCGGTTGTGCCACCTCGCGCGGCCGCGCAGGAGGAGACCAATGGTCGGGGGCGTGCCACGCGCGGCCGGGAGCGTGCCAAGGGTCCATGCACCGAGCGCCGCAGGGATCTGGCAGTGCCTGGCATGGGCGATCTTCCCCGTCCCGACTCTCACACAGAGTTCGCTTCGCGTGCCGCGTGGAGCAGTGCGCGCCAGAACGGGCATGCGCAATACTTCGAAGCCGCGCCCTGTTCTGCGTCTCGCGTGCGCCGGAGGGCACGCCTGCATATATGCGCGGCCTGCCCCTGCTCCCCCAACACCCGGCGCGTCCCCTGCACGGCTTCCCCCTCTCCTTGTTCCCATCGCCCACGTCTTTCTTGCCCAGCAACGATGGACGACAAGGATAGCAGCAGCCCTTCCTTGCCGGACAAGTACTCCCCTCCGACGATGTTGCGCTCGAGGCCCACGAGCTTGTCTCCACAAGGAGCAATGTCTGGTGGAAGCTCGACCTGTATATCCTCCCGGTCGTGACAATCATATTCTTTCTTCAATTTCTGGTGAGCCACCTCGATATATGCGTGGGGCTGCGCGTAGTTTAATGACAGAAACCCCAGGACAAGGGCAGCATTGGAAATGCGCGCGTAGCTGGGTTGCAGAAAGAGCTGGGGATGACCAATAACCAAGTAAGCATACCCGTCGATCTGTCCTCAGTGCACAGCTTGACGGGGGTGTGCAGTACAGTATAGCTTTAACAGTCCAATACATGTGAGCGTTGTCCAGCTGTTCTCGTGACCACCCTCACCGCTAGCTGGCAGTCCTTATGTTTTAATTGAACTCCCAACGAACTTGGTGCTCAAGGTATGGGGACTGCTAATTATGCCATTCATACCGATTGACAGCGGTCGTGTAGCGCGTTGGTGCCAATATCCTCCTTCCAGGCATGGTTGTGCTGTGGGGCACGGTGACAACACTGCAGGGTAAGTCATCCTATCGACTGCTGACTCCTTGGCACGACTTCTAAACCACAACTGTCAGGCCTCGTCACCTCTTATTCCGGTCTTGTCGCGTGCCGGTTCTTTATTGGTCTCTTTGAAGGCGAGTATATGCGCTCCTTTGGCCCAATGTGTGATGCTGATACCTTGCGCAGGTGGCCTGCTTCCAGGCATGGCACTGTACCTCTCTTCGTTCTATCCGCGGTTAAAGTTACAGTTGCGGTGGGTTTGCATCACTTGCCACGCATATGCGACCTCCATGACTTATTTTCTCCAGAATCTCCGTCTTCTTTGCCGCAGCATCACTCGCAGGTATGTGGCTGGAGAGACATGTCCTGGCGCCCAGCTGATATCATGCACTGCAGGCGCCTTCTCCGGTCTCCTGGCCGCTGCCATCGTGAACATGGAAGGCGTCGGGGGAAAGCACGGCTGGTCGTGGATCTTCATCTTGGTGAGAACATCTGCTCGTCGGAACCCGGCACATCAAGCTCATCTCCTTGGCCATCAGGAAGGGCTCGCCACTGTGCTCTTCGGGGTCGCATCCTTTTGGCTCCTGCCTCGCACTCCCCAGATGGCGCCCTTCCTCACCTCCGAGGACAAGCAGTACATAGCCGAGGCACTGCGGCAAGACGGCGTCGTTGCGGCGAACGCTGCCGAGGACAACTTCAACTGGCGCCACGTCGTCGAGACGCTCAAGAAGCCGAACATGCTCCTCATGATGGTCGCCGGCTTCTTCAACGGTATGCATCACGTCTGTCAAGAGTTTTTTCAAGGTTGTTAATTTTGACGGTTAATTGCAGGAACGACGTTGTCTGGTCTTGCATAGTACGCCGTGATTTATTACGCCTCGTCCGCCACTGTGCTGATTTATGCGTCCAGCTTCACGCCGACCATCGTCTCTGAGCTGGGCTACGTGAACAACCGGGCCCAGCTCATGAGCGTGCCTCCGTTTGCAGTCTCCTTCGTCCGTGAGTGCAGCTCCCCCTGCTTGCCCAAGCATTCGCTGAACCGAAACCGCCGCAGTCTCCATCGTAACCTCCTTCCTGTCCGATGCGTACGGCCGGCGCGGGCTCACGCTCGCCTTCTTCGCCGCCGTGAGCATCGCCGGCTTTGCGACGTTCCTCGGTGCGCCCGCCTCCCTCCACCTCCGCGGATCCCCCGCTCATTTGACCCCCAAAACGTACACACAGGCTCGACGCACGACGGCGTGCGCTACGGCAGCCTGTTCCTGCTGCTCCCGGGGACGTACGCCGCCGCGCCGCCGCTCGCGGCGTGGGTCGCGAACAACGCCGCGCCGCACACGCGCCGCGCGACCGCGCTCGCGGCGCTCACCGTCGTCACGAACGCGGGCGCGATCCTCAGCACGTGGCTCCTCGGCGCGCTCTCGCCCGCGCCGCGCTACACGACGCGAGCGCGGTCCTCCTCGCGTTCCAGGTCGGCATCCTCCTCTGTGCGGCCGCGAACGTCGCGTACCTGGCGATGCGGAACGCCCACAACCGCGCGGAGCGCGCGCGCCTCGCCGGCGACCGTGCGCGCGAGCCCGTGGGGCGTGTCGGCGACGAGAGTGCGTGGTTCGAATTCAAGCTGTAGTCCGGGACGGCGGGCCTGTGCTGGGTTTCTGTGGGCTCGATGTACTTCTACGCTGTCGTTCCTTTTTCTTTACTATCGTCCAGTGTTTTTTTGTGATGTGGAAATACGTGTACATGCGCTCGGTCTGCCCATGTCGATAATCAGTCAATCGTTACTTTTTGGGGAAGCTTGGGGATCGTAAACGTGACTGCCCCAACAACGTCCTGGATGGTAGGTGTGTGACTCAGAGCTGAGTATATGACTTCGTCTCGAATCGCAGTCGAATCGTGCTGGCACTGACGGACCGCGGCTGTGGGCCCGTGGAGAGGCCCTTCGTATGCTAGAGTTGTAGTCAAGCCCTCCGCTACGGTCTTGAGTCGGCTATCCGCTAGCACTCTAGAAGCACAGGCATTGAACTAAATTATACTTGTCCCTGGTTCGAGATAGACATGGCCCGAGCCATCAGGCACCCCAGGGACGACTGACGGAGTGGTTCAAGTCACGACATCACGCGGAAGACTGCGCAGCGACGACAATATTAACAGCTTCGAGGCATCGTATTGTAAGAGTACGCGGTAGCCTCGGGTAATAAATTATATACATACTGTGGGAGCATTAGCGGCAGAGCCGGGATTATACGCCAGAGCGGCGAAACAGTACTATTCTGATTAGTCGACTAGTAAGGCGTGTGAGTCTGCAGCGCGGCTGCGCCTCTAGTATTGGGGAAGGGAGAATCCACGGTTTCAAGCGGTGGCGGATAGCGCACGCCAGTAGTCGACGAGCATGCCGGACCAGATGATGAGCCCCGTGAGGCCGTTCGCCTGCGAAACCAAGTCAGCGTCGGCATTCGGCCTTTCGCGGCGAGAAAAATCAAGCCGCAGACGGAGACTCACGTTGAACTTGCGCCCGCCGTCGGCCGGCACGTCGGGCGTCCAGCTCGCAAACTGCCAGGCAAAGTGCAGCGCCGCGCCGCCGCAGGAGAGCACGAAGTACGGCGCGCCCTGCGCGTTCGCGGCGCCCGCGGCGGCGAGGAGCGCGAGGAACGCGAGCGTGAAGCCGCCGAGGATGGGCGCACGTATGCGCCGAAGAGGAGCGCGGTCGACTTGACGCCTGCGTGCACGTCGTCGTCGCGGTCCTGGCACGCGTAGATCGTGTCGTAGACGATCGTCCAGCTGTGTGCGTTCGTCAATGGGGTGGGGGTGGGGAGGGGAAGGGCGCGGCGTACCAGACGGTGCCGAGAAGGAAGGTCCAGACGACAGTGTGTGGGACATCATCTGTGACGGCAAGCCAGGCGACTGGGTAGCCCCAGTTCATCGCGAAGCCTGATTGCCATCGCCCGTTAGCATTGTGAGGAGGTGTTGCTACTCAAGACTGACCTAGCCAGGCCTGAGGCCAGTATGTCCAACGCTTCATGAGGGGTAAAGCGCATGAAAGGGGAAGATGCCAATGAGAGCGACGAGTGCACTTTGTATGATGTCAGATGAATGGGATGCGGACAAAGAAGTTGACGCTTACGCAGTTTGGTTGACAAGGAAGAGCATGGCCACGGTAGGAATCATAAGAACGAGCAGTAGAACCCAGGCCTCAAGGACGGTGACTACGCCAGATGGTAGAGGCCGTGATCTTGTGCGTTCTGCGAAACTCATGAGCAGGCACTTTGGCATACCGAGGCGAGTACTGACCGACTAATTTATCAAACTCGATGTCGCAGATATCGTTCAGGACGCACGCCGCGCTATGCATGAGTGTGCTGCCGACGCCATATGCAAGCAGCTGCATGGCGAGGTCGTGTGGCGGAGTGCTGAGAGTGTAGCCAGCCATCGTCAGGCCCCACGCTAGAAGAGGTTCAGCAACTGAAAGCCAAAAGACGTGCAAGGCAGCCTACCACAGGGCCAGAACATCAGCGTGTTACCCAGAATGGGTTTATGCAAGCGCATAAGCTCCCAGTAGCCACGCAGCCGAGACTTGGTTGGGGCAGGGCCACCAAGGAGAGCGTGGTGTGCGGCAGACTTGGTCATGGCTCGGAAGCGGGTAGGTCGGGGAGCTAGAACTCGGGAAGCAGGAGAAGCAGAAGACTTGCTGGCCTTCTAGCGCAGCCCCTGGGTTTATATACCTGTGCACCGTCATTCTGAGTTCCGCGGGCCCGCAACGGGCCAAGATGCGTGCACAGGTCGATCGTGCGGCGCACGTCAGGCGGCGCGTCGGTAGGTGCCGCTTAGATGAAACTTGGAGCTGGAGAATGCGATCATTCGCGACGTGCAAGCTGAAAACATGTCTTTCTGGACACGCACCCGCATGTTCCTCCGGCCTGGCATGTCGCGGTACCGTGGACATCGCACTATCAACTTCGTGGGCTACCAAGAATGGATGCATCTTCACGCGCCGCATGCTATTTCCACGCGGGATTGGCTTGCACAAGACACACAACGACGCCGCAGTGGTCAGCGCAGATTTATTAAACGGGCCGTTCGAGCATCCACTGCCAGGGCGGGGTGATAGCCGCCGGCCGCCCCAAGCGTCCCGGTCGCGCCGCCTCCTGTTGTTCATGATCAGTCAAGCATCTTCGCAACACTAGCGTAGAGAGTCCTCCGCGTACCTGAAAACAGTGACCGCCCTGAAATAGTCGAGATCATCTCCGAGGGTCACTAGCGTACTTGCACGCCCACATCTCCAAGCAGAGCCGAGGACGCGAGCCGTTGCCATGCCGCTCTAGCTGGCGACGCTCATAGCCTTCTGCGTGTCCCCCGCAGACTAGGACTTGTCATCGCAAGCCAAGCCCGCGTTCCGGTGGCGTATTGCGGACGGTGCGCTGGTCTTGCGAAATGAGCGGACCCACCCCCAACACCGTACATTGCCCGCCATGCCCGACGAACATAAGTCACCGTCGCCGATGGTGTGGGGAATGCAAACAGGACGGATGTGCGGATCCGATCACCCAGGCGTTACCGGTGTTGCCTTCAAAGTTAATGTCCCATTTGCCACACGCTGATTTGCCGTACCTATACCTCGACGAATGAGTGAAGGTTATCGTTCGGTGCGAGGTCGCATACCTCTGCAGAAGTCTAAATGGCTATCAGCATTGTCATAAAGCTTGAAGTGAAGCTTTAGAGGACGGCGATAGAGTTCGAATCCAGTCTTTGCAAGTGACCTTAGGTCGATTTCCATCTATCGGTGTAAAGCACGCGGACATCCTGTCGCCACATAGGGATAAATGACTCTGCATACGGACTCGCGGAATATGATCGTCGCGGATGAAGTATCTCGACGAATGACGTGCAAGCCGGGAATAAATCGGACATGCGCCCAGCAGCCTGAAGAATACGACATACCATTGCTTGCCACAAAGACAAATACCCGACGCCGCTGGCTGGAGTCGAGAGCCGCCTCGCTTCTGCGCCCCGTAACTATCGACGGTGAGCCAACACTACAGAGTTAATCAGTGAAATTTATGATGAATGAGCTAAAACACGTACACGGCGGTGAGATCTGGTGTGACAGTTCGACATAAAATCCGGAGGCCCCGCGGGCCGCTGCAGTTCCGCGGAGAGCATACGCGAGACCGACATTGGAGGGAGATTCCGCTGACAAGAAGGATGTTCTGAACGATCCGCACTCCGCTTGACCCGTGGTCGTCGTGCCGCCCACCCTCGAGTTTCAAGGATGGGATAAATTAAACACGAGCCTGAGACCCACGAGCCCAACGCGGATGGAAGGAGACATCGTGTGGTATGTCTGGAAAAACATGTCACAATCGTTCGAGTTGCTGCGTACATGCTGGCGAACAGGTTAAGATGACGCTGCTTCGAACAGCGAGACGCTATATCGCAACCAGAGTCAGTATATCGTCTCGAGAGTCGCGAGTAGTGGCGTAGAACTCACGTAATGCGGAGGCGTCGCCCGCAGCGCCAGGCACAGCGTGGTGGGTAATCCGCATGACTCTGTAAGCCCGTCATCAGAGCCGACCGATGTCAGTGCTACAACGCAGGCCAGTGTAATTCATGCATATTGTAGGGAGGTAGGCTGAGGGGGAAGGGAGGAACCGAGACACGTACCCCGCTGGTATGAGCTTCTCCATTCATATCCGCGTTCTCATTGATCACCGTAAATTGAGGGTGCTCAGGAGATTGTGGGCGTACCGGCTCCAGAGCTGAGGTTGACAGAGAGCCTTGAACGACGCTCACGATTATTGTGCTCTCTGACCTGTGTGATCGTTTCTTCTGAGTATACTTTCATTATGTAAGCATTTTAGGGGATAGTTGCTTCGGTCGAACATGCCGAGCAACGCAGAGATGGGACTTGGTGGATGTATGCTGCTTGCACGCGACGTGCAACACGCGTTGTGCAGCAGCGGCTTGGTGCGGACAATAGAGATGGTATCTCCGCAGGGTCTTGTTTCGATCTCCGAACAAGCTGAGTTCAAATGAGCTTGCCTCAAGGCTTGAGGCAAGCTCTTGAGCTCAAGCAGCCAAAGTGCACCGTGGCACTGATGTGTCACACAATAGTGGTTTCACTGCCGTACTAGCAGCGCGTGAACTGTGTGGAGATGGGAGGTAGGCAGTCAATTATTGCAAAGGTGTTGTACTACGACTGTACGGAATCACTGATACGACACCTACCAGACTTTCACTCCGCCCTCGTGGATACACGTTTACGCGCAAGGAGTCTGGTCCTAACACCGTGTATACGGCGTTCTTTCCTCCACCAGCTACAGAGCGAAAGCGCGATGACACGCAGAGCGGCTTCTCCACAACGCTTGTTCATACGGTGCCGAGGCGACGCGCACGCCCGGCGCCAGGACGCGCTCAGTTAGCCGCCATGGCTATTCTCTGAGTGAGAGTGATCGTCAAAGTCTCAGAGGTGAGGAGTACTTCCCATGTTCCCGCTTGCGCCGACGCCAACATTGACAGACTACTCCTCAGTCATCAGCTGAGAGAATCCCGACAGAGCAGAGGGGACACGCAGACATTCGGCAGCGAGGGGGGGAGGGCGCGAAGCGTATATAATAGGTGGTCAAGGTGATTATAACTGCATTATATCTTGAGCATCTCTCATCCCTTACTCGACAACTCAGCATGTCTCTTCCTGCTCGCAAGATTGGCTCCACGGACGTCAGCTGTATCGGCTTTGGTACCATGGGCCTGTCCGCCTTCTATGGCCCACCGAAGCCAGATGAAGAACGCTTCAAGGTAGGCATGCCTGGTCCTGCACGCTACACTCTGCTCACAAGTAGTGTTCTTTAGGTCCTAGACGCAGCTTACGAGAGTGGCTGCACCTTCTGGGACACGTCGGACATCTATGGCGACAGCGAGGAGCTCATCGGAAAGTGGTTCAAGCGCACCGGAAAGCGGAATGAGATATTCCTCGCCACGAAGTTTAGCTTCCGCCGTGCCGACCCCACAGACCCTAGAGCGGGCATGAATGTGGACGGCACCCCAGAATATGCCAGACAGGCCATCGACAAGTCTCTGGAGAGGCTTGGCGTGGAGCAGATTGACTTGTGGTATCTGCATCGGTGGGTCCAGCCCCCGTACCCACTCGCCACTCTATACTGAGCCCCTGTTAATTTTCAGACCAGACGCGAATGTTCCGATCGAGGTATGCATTCAGTTACAATATCTCGAAGCACGCTCCTAACCATTTTCTTCCGCCCAGCTCACTATCGGAGCCATGGCGGAAGCCGTGAGGTGGGCACCACCCCTAATGCATACGCAGCACACCACTCACCGTCTCCGCAGGGCCGGCAAAGTCAAGTACATCGGCATCTCCGAGTGCTCTGAGGCGACGCTCCGGCGCGCACACGCCGTGCACCCGCTTGCCGCCGCGCAGTTCGAGTACGCACCGTTCACGCTCAGCATTGAGGACCCGCAGGTCGGTATCCGCGACGCGTGCGCGGAGCTCGGCATCGCGCTCGTCGCGTACAGCCCGCTCGGGCGCGGGCTCCTCTCTGGCCAGCTGGTGCGTCTGCTCCCTCAGGTTGTGCCGAGCTTGGGTCTGACAGGCGTCGCCAGGACCCCAATAAGCTCAGCGACACGGACGTCCGCAAGATGCTCAACTACCCGCGCTTCGAGCGCAAGAACTTCGAGCTCGTGCTGCGCCTCGTCGACACGCTCGCTGCGATCGGCGCGCGCCACAGCGCTACGTCTGCCCAGGTCGCGCTCGCATGGCTGCTTGCGCAGGGGCCCGGTGTCATTCCCATCCCGGGAACGACCAACGTCGGCGTAAGTGCTGGTGCCCTTCGTGTGTCGCCTTGGGTTCGCTAATGAATCTGGCAGCGCGTCAAGGAGAATGCGAATGCTGCGCATGTCAATCTTACGCCTGACGAGGTGAAGGAAATCCGCGACGCCGTTGAGCGCGCGGGCCTGCACAAGATCATGCGTAACCCCGCAGGATTCGAGCATATGCACCTCATCGACACGCCGCCACTACAGGAGTAGACTTGTTCCCACCTGAATCGAACAACTCGAGTCGCCGCAATGCAGAGTCTATGTTACATGGTCTCAGTTTCACGGGTGATACATACTTACAGTCCGGAGCCATATTACGCGTACTAGAACATGATGATACAATCTTGTGTACAAAGTTGAACGACGATCATGCAGTCCATGAAGTGTTTGACAAAGGCGACAACAAAAAGCCTGAGCGTCTCGTTATGGGCCGTTTACCTCGGCACGCGTGCAGCCCACTGCGAGATTGATTGCATACTTTCCAGGCTGGGGATACGCGCGCTGAGTCCCGACCCCGGAGAACTCGAGAGCGATGGCGGCAGTCCTGGGCTCAGGCTTACCCCGATGTCGACGAGACCGACAGGCGTTTGGCGCGAAGACTGCCGGTCAAGCCTGTCCGGCTACTCGAGCGCGAGCGGCCGATATGTACGTACGGGTCTGGGGATCGGGATAGAGGAGATGTAGTTGAGGACGTCGATGATGCCCTTCGGTGTCGTACCATCGCCTGCGGATCTACATCAGGAAGCTTGGCGAGGCGAGCGAAGATGGACAGAACTAGTAGAATATTTGAGAGATCTGCTGCGGCGTAGAGTAAGGAGGTGGCGTACCATCGACGATCGAGACGACGCCGGTAACACTCGAGATAAGAGCTGGTGGCGATGGAGCAGTGTCTTCCGAAACGAAAAGTCTATGAGAATTGGCTGCCAAGGATGAACATAGACCTTCAAGACAAACTACGGAGCATACGCACTCGCGATGATCTTCTGCATAGCATAGAGCAGAGTACTGGTAGGCGCCACACTATATACTGCGGCAAAGGTGAGTTTCAAACGATTCGCATGACAATTGAAAGCCTACCGGGATACTTGTCCACGCCATCAGTCGAACCGTCTGGCTCCTGTATGCTGTGTGAGGCAGTACTCCAAGGTTCGGCGACACAAAACACCTGCCTTGATCCACGAGATAAACACATGTAGAGGGGTAGATAGAATCTGGCTGCTTTGAGATGGAACAACCAGCTGAGCCCCCGTTAGCCAAACCCACACGCGCAGAGAACCATGCGTGACACACCTTCCCAATGTCGGTGGCAGAGACAGCGCGACAGACGACCGCCCTCCTCTTCCAGGACGGCGACACTGCTTACACCGTAGTCGCTCATGAGCCGCATGGCGTCGAGCACGGTGTCGCTCGCCTTGAGCGCCACAACGGAGCTATACAGGTACAAAGAGGGTAACGCGTGGCTCACGAGTGGCGCCTGGAAGAACGCCTCGAGGCCAGGCGTGCGTTCGCCGTTGACTGTGAACCATTGGAGTAGCGCCTTGTCCGAGACCATGCCTATGTATGCATTCGATGGCGGCGCGGCGCGGATGATGGCTGCATGCGCGTGAGCGAGGTCTGAAGCGAAGATGAAATCGGGATTACCTCTGTGGGTGCCCTTCGCGAAGATGGTGAGCAGCGATACGATCGTTGCGTTATGCGGCAGTATCTCGAGTGGGTTCTTCTCGGACAAGTCTGTTCATCGGCAATGAGCCTGATTGAAGGCTGTACGTGGCAAACTCAACGTACTGCTCACAAGATGGACTGGTACGCGGCCAGACTTGGCTGCGGCGATGATTTCTTCTGTTCGAGGCTTCTCGCGGAGCTCTTCCGGGGACCAGCGATGTCGGGTCGCAGCAAGAGTGAGAAAGGCATTTACGTCCGGAAACTGGAGGCGTTCAGGCGTGTCAAATGTATAACGAGCAAAGCTAACGCACGTCAAAGAGGCCAATGAAGGGAGCGCCTTGCTGTGCAGCAGACGAGGGTTTGTTGACAGCAATACATGAGACGTTCTTGCTCAGGAGGACCTACAGAAAAGAAAAGAAAACGTAAGTGTCACAGATGCTGCCAAGACATAGCAACACGCACCTCGCATGCATCCTCGACGCTTGTCTCTGCGTCGACCGCAATGAGAGGCGAATCAATGAGATCTAGATGTGCTCTGCATTGTGTTGATTTTGCGGAACTAAAAACGTAGGGCACGTACCCCTGGCTGGCACAGCGTCCCAGGTCTTGACCCAGGCCTCGAGCTCGGGGGCGTCAAGGCTGGGTGCGGGCATGGGCGAGGGGCTGCGCATGCTCATGCTGGAGACGGACATGCGTTTCCTGTGGGCCATGGCGTCGAGGACGGGCGGGAGGACGCTGGTCGGGGGCGGAGGAGGGAGAGACGGGCGAGGCTACATGCCCAGGGGAGGGATAAAGTGCCGCTGTATTCTCGCGTCGAAAGGCTGGCGTTCGTGACCAGTCGAGACACCCTCATTCGGCAACGTGCTCGGACGCTCCTTACGTCACATCAGCGCGACGCAGAGTAAAGATAAGATAAGATCGACGCGGCACTCCAGTAATACATACGTCCCAGTCCCAAAAGCTTATCCTGCCATTGCTACCAGCCCGTCCCACAGCCGGCCCCCAAAGCCCAAGACCGCCCCGCCCGCGAGCTTCCCCAGCTTCTTCATCTCGCGCATGTGCGCATGCTGTCGCTCAGGAGCCACCTGGGCGTGGTACACCGCCACCGCGACACCGAGCGCGATCATCGCAGTCACCACCGTTGGAGAAGGCCTCAGGCGGCGACGCTTCTGCAGCTTCCTGCGCTTGCGCTTGCGGTCTTGCTCAGACTCTGCCTCCTCCCCCTCCTTCCCACCAAACTCCCTAGGCAGTCCGTGGACCACAAGGTGTGGCTGCAAGACCATCTTCTCCGCGTCGTCGTCCCGGGGCAGCCGCGTGGGGTCCTCCGACCATGTGAGCATCACGCTCTGCGGCCCCATGACAGACGGCAAGTCCACAGACGCGTCCATGGGAGGGAACCGCGCGAAGAGGGTGTCGGCACATGTCAACAACGTCGAGAGGTGTACTCTTGGCCGCCGGATACTGTCCTCAGCTTCGATGGGTGACACGGCAGGTGAGTCGTCCACGGTTATAGTAGGCTCTGTCCCTGAAAGAACCTCGTCCTCGGGGGCAGTATGGAAAGATCCGGCTGTCTCAATCGAGGGATCATGCGCGTGCCCAGACTTCTTTTCACTGATATCCGAGACCAAGGTGTGATCCTCCTCCGGAACTTCTGGTAGGCTTGTGTCCGCTTCACTTGGTGAGCGAGAGTCATCGACAAGTGTAGAATCGTCAGGATGCGAGAGGACCGACTCGTCCGCCTCGCTATGCGCAAGAGGCGAGCGGGGAGTGTCGATTGAATCAGGAACATCTGGTGGGGAGCCACCTATTTCTGCTGGCTCAGCAGACCCTGATGAGGCTTCATGTGCGCCTAGTCCGTCTGTATGACGCTCCTCTGCCAGACTTGAAATCTTCTCTCCAGGGTTCTCGGCAGAAGGCTCGTCGCTGGCCGGATGAGGAGCATCCGATGCGGCATCCCCAACCGCGTCTTCGCAGTCTTCGTCGTCGTATATGTCCGGAAGGCTGTTCAGAATAGAGTGCAGCATGCCTTCCTCGCCCACCTCTTCTAGCGTTGCGCCTCTTTCTTGCGCACAAGCAAAACCTAGATCCTGCAGTCAGGCCAGGCGCGTGATCGCTCGGGGAAACGACCATGCGTACCGCAGCCGCCAAATAGACACTCGCAACCGGCGGGCGCGCCAAAAGGTAATCGAAGACGTGCTGGATGAGGGGCAGGGTCGGCATGTCGTGCGAGAACAGCGTCAGCAGGTTCGAGAGCGCGTAGATGGGCACCGGGCCTGCGCCTCGAGCAGCGCGGCATACTCGGGATCTGCCTGCCGGAGCACACGCTGCAGCAAGCTTTTCTCTGCGAGGTCAGCAACACGTAAGAGCGGCGGGATCCCGGTGCGACGTACCACAGCTGGCCCATGAGCGGCTCCAGACCAGGGCCCATAGCGTCCCGCAGCCTGTGCAGGCTGAGCTTCTCTGCAACCGGCAGCTGGAGCTCTGGCGGCAGTGTGAGGTATAGCACCGACATTATATCGTGGTATCCCTGCGTAGTGCATTCACTACGCACGCTCGCACGCTGGTAAATGGGGCACGCACCTGGAAATAGTGTAGCGTCCTTCGTTTTCTAAAGACTCCAACGATAAGGTCATGCAGCTCCTCTTGCCTGCGCTTGCGCTCGCTCATGTCGCCTAGCACACATCATGGAACGTCATCAGCAACCCTCGCTCCAGAGGCGGGACACAGAAGAGGGTTCACCTACTGGGTACAACACGAAGCTACGGTCGGTATCGAGCTGTATCTGCCGCTCGTCCCTATGCGGTTCTGAAGTTGCGGAATTCACTTTCGTTGCATTTTCTAGCGTTCTGTCCGCTTCAGGCTGTCCCGAAGGCTGGGGCTCGACGTTCAACAGTTGCTTCCTGCGAGCACGACATGAGGGCGACAGACATCTTCCAATAGAGACACAGGCACGCACCATAGCTCGACTCTCTGCTCGCCGAATCCGCCAGGTCTAAGGCTGAGCTTCCGGAGGTGGTCCCAGTCCAGAGTTGCCTCCGCACTGGACTCGGCGGGTCCCGCGGCCTTTGTGTGCGCTTTCTCCGCGTCTTTGCCCTGGCGTCGCTTCCGAAGCTCGTTGACTATCGATGGCATCGTACTCTGTTGACCAGTGCGTGCATGAACGCGGGCGAATGATGTGTTGGATGTGGATAGAGAGCAAGATGATGACCGCACAGCATACAGTGTCGGTCAACGGGCGGCTAATACCATCCCCCCGCGCGGCGCGCGTCATCTCCGAATTCGCGCTTGCTCTCCGCCTCCACGATCTCCATGAGCAGACAAGCACATCTGCCTCGATATTGAACAGGTGAAGGAAAACCCATGTCATAAAAGGTAAGATGTACAGCGCCACGTTCTAAGTTAATTTCTTGTCTACAGGATACATACGGTGCTCAGGAACGGATCACAGTCTATGCTCAAGGAATTACGATAGGAACGCGTGCGATATCATAAAAGAGGAGAAGGGGGGATTCCAGAAGTGCTGAAAGAGACAGAGGAATGAGTACAATAACGCGCAGCCGACCGTCTATAAGGAGTCAGGACCAAAGAAAACAGAATCGCAAGCAAGCTAATGGGTCGCGCCATTTCCGTTAACCGTGCCGTTCCCGTTGACAGTACCATTGACGTCGCCATTGGTCACTGCCTCGGTCTTCTCCACGGTCTTCCCCCGAATGGAATCAAGGATCTCCTGCGCACGCGCCTGGGTAGCCTCGAGCAAGGGGTGAACACGTTCCTGGACATGGTCTCGAATCTTGTGCACCTTCTCGTTCAATGGGTCGGACGAGGTAAGGATAGAAGAGATGTCTGAGATAGTGGTCGTGAGGTGTGCGGAGATGTCGTTGAAGGAGGACTGCAGCTGAGTGGGGAGATTGGCGGTAGAGTGCTGCAGAAGCGTCGCGTAAGTCACACCTATTGAGAGCCAGGTACCATGGTGCTCACCTGAACCTTCGCTAGTTCCTGAAGCATAGCATCGCTCACGGCGTGCACCTTTTCCTGCGCAGCGCCGTAACTCGAGGACGCGACAGCGGTGACCTGCTGCGCTGCCTCGGTGGCACGCTTTACCAGCACGTTTTGAGTCTTGATCTGGTTGATCTGCTCTGCAGAGAGCTTAAGGAGCTGGTCACTCAGGTCTTTCGAGAGCGCGACCGCGCGTTGATACTGATACTTCGGAGGTTCCGTGGGAGAAGCCGACTCTGGCGTCCCTGTCGTTGAATGAATCTTCTTGACGGCATCCTGGAAATAGTCGACAACTGGCGCGAAACGCTGCATTGTTCATCAACAGTGACGTCTACTGGTACCGAAGATCATACATACCTGGTCGATACCCTGGACCACGGTCAGGGCGGGGGTACGGACCTTCTCATCGATGGTTTTGTTCGCAATGTCGCGTGCTTGGTCGCTGCGCCCCTTGAGGTCCTTGACGATGTCCCCCGTAGGCGTCTTGAATGGGTACGGGTAGCGCGACTCTACGACGTCGAGACCCTTGTTGGCGAGCCCGTCCGCGCGGACGATGAGCGGCGCAAGGGTCTTCTGGATAGGCTCTGTGTATCCGAGCGCGGCCTTGGACAATCCCTGCGCAGTGGCGTACGGAGAACGCGTGTACGGGTTGTTTAGCAGGGTCTGGTGGATTGTCTCGAGCGAGTCCGCGACGAGGGGGATGGAGGCGACGCGATGGAGGACGGTGAGCTCAGGAGCGGGTGGCTGAGTCTGAGTCTCTGCCATGTTTTTGTGTTCTGTGGGTGACTGGAGTCGAGGAAAGGTCGGGAGAGTCTGGAGACCCGTTTTGCGCAAGATAAGACGCTTTTGAAGACCGCAGAGCGCATTCGCATGTGATTTACGCACGACCTCTCCCACGTTTCTGCCACGTGCGCCCGTTGCTTGCGCGCTCCGCCCCTGGATTTATCCCTGACGATTTTCCTGTGATTTTCGCGATCCTCCTCGCAACCCGCCTTCATTTGCCCTACTGCTGTGCACGACCCAGAACCGGCGCAGACTTTACGCAATGTCTCTCAGCAACTCAATGAAATCAGATTTTCACGCAGTCAGGTATCCCGTATCGCGCACAGGGGCTCACCTCCAATTTGTCCTTTCGCTCCCCAGTGCATGAGATCTTGAGAGCCCAACGCTCAACTGCTCGGCTCGTAATAGGTAGGTGAATTATCTTTGGGAGTGCTACGTGCTTCGTCTGCCAGCAGACCCACTAAATTTGTCTCGGATGACGCACAGTCTTGCGCAGGTAGGCAGTTCCCTACGGGCCGACGCAACTATTTGCCTTTATCACCTCTCGCCGCTGATACCCTCGATCGCTACAATTCACTTGGTCCTCCTAACCCACTCTGACGGTTCAGCATGCAAACAGCTACGGAGTCCATGCTGCCTTTCACATGCCGGATGGTAGAAATGTAGGCTGACAATGCGATATCTCAGTTGTCCTCACGTCTGGGGCTGGCACCACGCGTAGAGCGACCTAGGCAAGGGCCATCTACATCGCAACACAAAGATTATCATAGGTGAGCGTGAACGTTTTCATGTCGATCCCGACTGCAGTCGGATCGCTGTGACGAGAAACCACGCCACTTGCAGACCATCATCCGGATGTCTTGGTCTACGGAGGCCCGCCATATGGCGGAGATATCGCAGCCATGATATATTTGAAGCTGCATCCGCTCAACACACGCTCTATTGATCTCCTATGTGTGCAGAAGATTCCTCTGACGCGCCATCATCCGAGAGATGGAGAGTCTCCGACGTCTTCCGGCGTCATTATCGCGCATGACGGTGCTCTGACCGTGCATGGCTCTGTTGAGGGGTACGTCCGTGCACGTTTCTCTCAGACACAGCAATTCGCACGTCTAACTGGTCATGTGGCAAAGCTACGGTCTCAAGTTCATCTCGGCAGACGCTGCGACCTGAACTATCTTGGCACATTCTCAGCACGAACCGCGCAGCCGTCTCGTCAAATGTTCAAGTCTTCAGGCCACAGCAACGTGCATCCTTGGACTTATCCGTGTCTCATTCCATGCTCCTGATGCTCTCGCAAGCAGCGTTCGCAGGCTCTCGGCGGACCATGGGCGTCTCGCCTGCGCCAAACAAACCCCAACAACGCGATCGCGTGGTTTGTGTCCCGGCGCTTGCCCTTTGGCCAGCTCAAAATCCGAACCTTGCAACGCCGCTCCTCGTGAACTTCCTCTTTACTCTTGTCCACCACCATAGTTGTTGCCACCCCCACGCATCCAATCCTTCTCTGCTATGGCTGATGGCGGCTCCTGCGGCAGCGTTTCAGGCAAACTGACCCTCTGCGACGGCTCGCCACACCGTGTTTCAGCTATGGCGGCTGACAACCTCCAACCCAAAAGCCACAGCAACCATGCCGGGGACGTGCACAAGTGATCTTCTCTTTCTGATGCCCTGTGAGCGTTCCCAAAGGCGACGTCCCGGACGCCACCATGTTGAAGCCGCTGCCCACAGTCCTGACATCGACCTTAGCCACTACGCTATAGCTACAGGCCAGTCAACATTCCAGAGGTTTATCTTAAAGTCCTCCGCTGAGGATGGCTACTCTGACGGTCTGCCTCGGGATTTAGCTTCCCAGCCTATCAGGCACATGACCGGCATGGCTGTCAGCCTCGAGTTCGCTCTTGACTGCGATTCTTCCTTATATCGTAGTGCAGCTCTGATCTCTGGTCTTCCTGAAGCTCTCAGCTTGTCTTGTCTGGGATTTCAGTTTTCTTGTTACCTTTCTGCGGCATCCGCGCTCGGTCTCTAGGCTCTTTCTTTAGGATATCTCCGAGACCTCCAACTGGTGAGATACGCACCATTCACTAAAGTACTTCTGGGCCTTTCAAGCCTGTACCTGCGGTAAAATTGGCTTCAAACGCTCTCGTCGTTGTCAAACGGCCCTCTGCGGTCCTGACGGCCGAATGCCGTCATCGCCACGCTTCAAATCCGCACTTTACCTGCTGCTCGCCCGAACATGTCATCCCTCACTTTCCTCCGCTTGTTGATCGCCCTCCATGACTCCTTGATCCGTGCAATTTCTCAGTCCGTGTAACTCTATTGTTCATCACAGACGACAGTAAAGGTGCGTAACCCGAGGGGTGGGTGCTGACTTTCTCTCCAAGGGACGCCCGTCCTGCCGCCGACCTTTGCACTGGTCCCTCGGAATACGGACCCCTCGCGCGCCACTCTGCAATGGAGTGTGCTACCAGGTGGGAAACCACCACGCCCCGAAAGCTTCTTCCTTCCCCGCGCGTGCCCACTGACTCCTGCACCAGGACAAACCGCCATTGCCCCCGCTCTCTGGTGGCCAGCAATATGCGATATTTTTGGGCGTCGCCTTCAGCTCGACATCGCATTCAGGATCACGTACGTCGCCAAATTCCCCGTTGATGCTTGATTTCTTGTTCTGCGCCTTCCGCCAGCTCGTGCTGCCCGCTTCTGCTCCTGAAAGCCATAATTCGCGCTGCAGAAGCTGTGCCCAAGACTTACGCCAACCGTATTTTGCATTCGACCGGAATTCAGGGACACGCCCATGTGTAGTACCCTCTATGCACTTTAACGACAACGATTCTAGACCGCCCCTTGAGACAGCTTCCTTGCTTCTGCGAGCGTCTCGCCCAATCCTCGCGCGTTTGACTATATTCTCCTAGCCCCTCGCACCCCATTTGCCGAACGCGACTTATGTGCCTCTTCCGTCTGGTGCGTAGGCTGGCCGACTCGCCCATGTTCTTTGGTGTCATCCAGACAGAATATAGGAACGTGGGTTGCTAAACCCCGACGATACGTTTTTGAACGCCCTGACAAGAGCCCTACATTCACCACAAGCATTAGCATTACAAGTACTGTAAAACTCTACAAAAAAGCATCCCATCCCCCAAAGCATCTCTTACCCGAAACCCCCTACTCCACCACATCCACCGCATCGATCTGCGCGCGGAACGCCTCCTCGCAGGCCTCGCGGCGCAGGTTTCCCTTCTCGCGGTTGCGCAGGAGCGCGCCGGGCGCGAGGACGAGCACCTGGCGCGCGTCCGCGATGCGCTCGTACGGGAAGAGCGTGCGCTGCAGCGGCGCGAGCCGGCGCACGATCTCGGCCGCGAGCGCCGCGCCGTCGTCCGTGCGGGCCGGGTCGTCTGCGGCGCTGCTGGCGGGCGCGGGGCGCGCCTCGACGAGGAGCACGGGGCGCATGCGCCGGGTGCCGACGACGAGCGCGCCGGCGACGAGGTCCGCGCACGCGCTGCACACGGCGTCTTCGATCGCGCTGTTTTGTTTTTGCGCTGGGGTCAGCACCTTCGCATGCGTGCCGCCTGCAGGAAGAGCGGACGGGGCAGGGAGGAAGAGGCGCACCGCGTGTCCACGAAGCCCGTCACGGTCTTGATCCAGTCGCCCGCGCGGCCCTTGTACACCCACCCGCGGCCCCCGCGCTCGCTGCCTGTGCGCCGTCGGCGCGGTCCGCGCGCGCGAAGAGGTCCTGCGTGTGCCACCAGCCGTCGGGCCGGAAGAGCGCGGGGGGCGGTGCGTCGGGTGCGTCGGGCGCGACGACGATCTCGTAGAGGTCCTGGCGGAGTGTGGGCTCTGCAGCGGGCGGCGGCTGGGCGGCGTGCGAGGCGGGGGCCGACGGCGAGTCGTGGGGCGCGAGGTAGGGCACGAAGACGGGCCGTGCGCCGCGACACGGCCGCAGCGGGCCTGCGCCGTCTCTGGAGACGAGCAACGGGCCTGGGTGCGCACCCGTCAGGCGCAGTCCATACACGCAGCCAGGAACGGAACGCACCAGTCTCGGACGTCCCGTACATCGCCGTGAGCCGCACACCCAGCCGCCGCGCCAGGCGCTCCTCGTCGCGGCCGAGGGCGACGCCGGTATAGAGGACCTGGCGGAGGCCGTTCAGGGCGCGCGCAAGCGTGGCGTCTGCAGCGGCAGAGCGGACGTGCGCGTCGACGAAGGTGCCGTACTGCACGAGGCGGTTGAGCCCCGTCGCGCGGACCATGTGCAGCAGTTCCGCGTGCGCCATCGCCATCGACGACGCCTGCACGGTCGTGCACCCGTGTGCGGCGGCGCCGTGGAAGGCCTGGAAGCTCCCGACGTGTGCGAGGCTGCCGAGGCTGTCGTCTGGTGTGTTAGTGCGCTGATCGGAGGAGTGACACTGGGTGGCGGCGTACCTGTTGAAGATGTTTGAGGACGGGTCGTAAGGCCCGTGCAGCAGGCAGTCGGGAATTTCTGCTCGATGAAGACGCGCATCAGTAGGTGGCTGGTCGGGATGAGCTTTGGGACGCCGCAGGTAGTTCCTGACGAATGAAATATGATTGCTGTCTGTCGGTCATGCACATGTGGGAGGTGTGTCACTTCCAGCTTCATGCTGTAGTTGCGGACGAGTGTGTCCAAGTCTTCCGGGCTCAATGCCGGTATCGTTGGAAGGTCACTGTCGCCGGGTACATCTGGGAAAGCGTGTGGATCATAAATGAGTGCATGAGCGCCGCTGAGGGTAAGCAGGTCGCGGATCATCTGTGGTGTGAAGACGGGGCTGAAAAGTTGCGGGACGTAGCCTGCGGCGGAGACGCTGCTGATGTTGAGAAGATCGGTATATGCTTTTCCAGTGAGCCTAAAATACACGGTCAGTACGTATATGCTGACTCTTGGCCCCTTGACGTACCAAAGACCGACGACATCTGTCTGTTGTAGACCAAGGTCTGGCAAGGCACGTGACCAATGCACGCGTGCGACAGCGAGCCTCGAGTCCCATTCGGAGAAAGAGATTTTGCCCCAGGAGGGCGGCGTGCCTGGGACAAAGGGCGGAAGATGGGCTTGTGGGCGTACTCTTTGAGCGCAGGGACGAGGAGGGACAGGAAGTGATTCGTCTCGGTTGCGGACATGGCCTTGGGAGTAGTCGCGAGCTAGAAGCCGCGAAGAGAGCTTTCCAGTGGAAAGGCGGCGTCCTATATATCCCCGCCGCAAGCATGCGATGACGAACGCGATGCGTCTGCACTGACAGCCAGGAAACGCAAAACGTCACTGACCACCCTGGGAACCACATTCCGCGCAAATCGGTGCGGCAGCACCGAAGGTGGCTGCGAGGCGCGTCCGCCGCTGGCGTCGACGGCGGCGGCGGCAGTGACGAGCCCCACAGTCGCGTTCCGAGGGTGGGCACGTATTCGCCGCGGGGATTTTGTGTCCCTGCGGCGACGGCGCATCAGCGCATCACTGATCGGGCGCGCCTCGGCCGAGAGGTGTTGACGGAAGCGCCATTACGTGAGTTGCTGGAAGGTGCTGCTGGCTGCTGGCAACCCTTGGGAAGACGACGCCGCGACGCTGCCTGCCAGTCCTCTCCTCTGCCCGCGACGCTGACAAATGGACGCCCACTTTCCCGCATTTTTCTCTTCGTGTTGTCCTCGCTAGATCTCTGCATCGCGTCCAAGGAACAACAAGAAGGTTTGCCCTCCACAGACGCTTTGCATCGCCACCACCACCACCACCTACCCAGCCATGGCGACCACCGTGAGTGGCATGCCCCTCCTCAGCGGTCCTCCTCCAGGCCCAGATGCAAATGAGACTGCGTGCCGCAAGTGCAACAAGGAGTTCAACGTCATATTCGCCCGATCCCGCAAGTGCAACCATTGTGGTGAGCCTCCCTTCGTCCCGTCGCCGCCCATCGCGTCCCCCGGTGTTGACCAGCGTGGCACACTCACCCCAGGCCACCTCTTCTGCCAGTCATGCACCGACTACCAAGCTCTGATGCCACGCCAGGGCGGCGGCAACGCTGGCTACGACCCCGTCCCCGTCTGCGCATACTGCATCGAGAACCTCACAAGTAGGTCCACCCACACAATGTGGCGCGAGACACCTCCACACCGCCTGCCACAGCGCTGACCAGCCCGCCACTCTAGTCACCGCCGCGGGCAAGGGCCAGCTCCGCAAGTACTCCTTGGCGAAACTCCGCAAGTACGCAAAGGACTACAACATCAACGTCAACGGGGTCATCGAGAAGGACGACCTCATAGACAAGATCATAGCAGCGAGGGTGCGTCTGCGCGATTCAGCCGCGCTGAACCCCGCTCATCATGTTCTAGGCTCCGAACGGATGCATGCCGCCTGTAAATGAGGTACGCTTTCGCCCACACGCAATCACACGCACACACGCTGAACTCTGCCAGAAATACTACCGACTCTACTCCGTGCCCCAGCCCTCGTCGGACCGCCCCCGCGGCATCTTCACACGCGCGATGGAGGCGATGGCTGGCGCGCCCTCGGGCTCGACGTCGCAGCACCAGCACCAGCACCAGCACCAGCCCGCACACCAGCAGCAGGTCCCGCCGTACCAGACGCGCCAGCGCACGACATCGCACCCGTCGTTCCCGCGCCCCGACCTCGATGACCGGCCCCCGCAAGACAACGCACCGCCGCGCTGGGCCCAGCACACGCCGCCTCCGCAGCCCCGCCGCAGTCTCAGCCGCAACCGCCACGCCAGCCCCCGCCCCACCAGCAACAACAGCAGCAGAGGCCAAGCCCGCGCCCGGGGCCGGTGGATACACACACAACTACCAGACGTACAACTCGCAGTCACGTCGGCAGTACCAGCCGCCGCCGGGGCCGCCACCTGGCGGGCCGAACCCACCGAACCCACAGTACACCCCGCAGTACAATCCGCCGCCAGGCCCTCCCCCGGGGCACAACCCGCGGCAACGCAACTGGCGCGGCCCGAACCACAACGCGCCGCCCGGCGGGCAGCGACCGCGGAGCGCCAGCGCCAGTGCATCCGGCGGAAGTGCCCCACGCAGTCCCCCGCAGGCCTCCGGCGCGTCGACGCGCGGGGCGTCGCCTGCAGGCACGAGCACGCCTGCGGCCGCGCCGGTGCCGACGCTGGACGAGCTGCTCGCGCTGGCGCCCGAGGCGCTCGGCGCGCTGTCGGTGTCCGCGCTGAAGGCGGTGCTCTTCCGGAACCACGTGCACACGGGCGTCGTCGTCGAGAAGGCGGAGCTCGTCGCGAAGGTGCGCGCGCTCGTCGACGCGGAGCGGCGCGAGCGCGAGGCGGCGCGCCGGCGCGCGGAGATGGAAGAGGCCGCGGCGCACCGCACTTCCGAGGAGCGCGAGGAGGCGGAGATGCAGGAGGTCCTGGAGCGGAGCCGCAGGGAGCATGAGGAGTTTGAGCGGCGCCGGGAGGAGGCGCGGCGCGAGGAGGAGGAGCAGCAGGCGCAGGCGCAGGAGGCGTCCGCGAGCGCGGCGCCCGACGCGCCGGCAGCAGCCTCACAGGAGGCCCACGACGACGCGGACGCCGACATAGGCAAGGCCGGCGCGCCGAAGCTGTCGGCAAAGGCGCAGGCGATGGCGTCGCACCTCGAGCGCACGGGCCTGTGCGTCGTGTGCCAGGACGAGGAGGCGAACATCGCGATCGTCGACTGCGGGCACCTTGCGATGTGCCGCGCGTGCGCGGACCTCGTCATGGGCAGCACGCGCGAGTGCCCGCTGTGTCGCACGCGCATCGTCACCGAGGCGCGGCTGCTGCGCATCTTCAAGCCGTAGGCGGCGCGAGGTGCCGAGGGAGGGTGGCGTTTCTTTGGCTCGGCTGGGCTCCGTACGTCTTGCAGTCTCCTCCTGGATTCTTTTGTTGCGTGATGTACTTGTGTTGTCGGCAGATATTATGTGTGATATATGGGTGTGATATGTATAGTACATGAGTCTGCCTCTGTAGCCTAAGCTCTCGGTCTAATTGGCCGCCCCAAATGCGCCAAGCCCATCCCTTCCCGCCTTTCTCTGAGGCTACACCACATGGCCCTCCACGTACACGCACGCAGAGTCCAGGCTGTTGCCCGTGCGGCTCACAAGTGTCGCCGCCTTGGTTTCGTAGCCGCGATGGACGGGCACAAACTTGCAGTCGTCGAGCTCGAGGACGTCGCTGGCGCGCCCGCCGGTCGGGGCGCCGACGGTGCTGAAGGACGCGCCGGACAGCGAGCCCGTGCGCGCGCAGCGTGCTCCGACGAGAGCCCGAGGCCGACCTGGATGATGACGAGCGTCGACGCGATGCCCTGCGCGCCGCCGTCAGCTGCGCCCATGACAAACGCGCGAGAAGAACAAAAGAAGCGTGGACAGACGCACGTAGGTCTGCACCGCGATCGCGACGAGCACGAGCTCGCACGCGTCGCCGCGGCCGTACACGACGACGAACGCGCACTGCACCGCACAGTACAGCGCGCCGCTCTCGACGACGACGTGTGCCGCGCGGCGCGCGGCGCCCCCCGCGCCCCACGGGGCGGCGCGGCGCCCCGCCCACCAGATGCGCGCGACGAGCAGCGCCGTCGTGAGCGCGTTCGTGCACAGCGGGAGCGCGAAGCTCGCGAGCCCGAGCGGCACCACGGCGCGCGCGACCGTCGTCCCCGCGGTGCCCCACACGAGGTGGCCGACGACCGCGGCGGAGGCTGCCCGTGGTGAGATGCGTGCGTGCTGGAGGGGAGGGCGGAGGACGCACCGAGGCCGCCGGCGGCGCAGAGCAGCGGGAGGGCGACGACCCAGAGGCGGCCGCCCCAGAGCACCCAGCAGCGGTAGATGAGGATGAGGTCGCCGAGGAAGTCGGCAACGGAGAGCGTGCAGTCGGCGATGAACAGCCGGCGGTCCTCTGCGCCGAACCCGGCGACGCCGTGTGCGTCCTGATATGTGCCCGTGGGTCGGTCAGTCTCGGGTAAGAGAGGGGATGGGGGGAATGGGGGGCGCACGAGGTAGGTGTAGAAATGCGTGAACTCGAGCGCAAAGTGGAGCGTGCAGGCGACGAAGAGGAGGCCGTGCAGCGCGACGATGGCCCTGCTCATGCGTCGCGCGCGCCACATCGAGCACAGCACGCAGAGAGACCCGGTGAACAGCACGCAGTAGGCGCCTAGTGGCAGGCCATGTTGTCAGCGTCGGGCCGCAGGACGCAAGGGGCGTGCGCACCGTAGAGCAGGGCCTCGCACGCAAAGCCGACGAGGGCGAGCACATCGGCGCTGACGGCCATGGTGGTCGGTTGAGAGGGACGTCGGCGAGCCTCGTGCTGCTGTTGCCTGCACCCGAGACCTTATAGGCGGCGTTGGCAGCGGGGCGCAGCATGCCAGAGCGGGACAGAGTGCGGTAGTCGGCATAAACTGCAGCTGCTCCATGGTGAAGGGAAGACGTGCAAGAAGGCTTGGTCTTGATAAATCAGCGGAAGGCCCGTCGCCGGTGACTGTGGCGTCCGCAAGATCGAGGACGGGGCGAGTACAGATGTCTGAAGAGACGTCGCTGCTCTCTCTAACGTGATCAACTCGCGTTCTCAGGGAACTAATCCCAGTGTTTTTGCAAGTTGGCAACTTGGTAGGAGCCTCTAGGTCAAGATACTTGCCAGAGTCGTGCATGAGCAGCAAAACAGGCTGGGTATTAGTGCTTTGCGACGACTTGGACGTTGTTGCTCTGAATCAGCCCAGTGCCAGACCCCTGCAGGCTTGACCGCCCATGTCTTCTATGTAAGATTCTTTGGCTTCATACGCTGCGCAATCAACACAGTGGCGTAAATTCATCAAGGAATACCTGCCATGATGTAGGCGACATGGGGAAGCCGGTCGCGGGGTGTTCTTCATGCAAGGCAGCCAAGGGTGTAGTTCATCCAGGAGCGGCAAAGAGAGGAAATTGGACTGCTTCTGAACGTGTCGAGACGAGCATGCAGCTGCAAATGAAGTTGCCAACGACTCGAGCTCTGAAGCAAAGCTTTGCGAAGTTGGCAGGCTCGAGCGCTTCAGCCCATGAGCCGGCACTTGCGGCCCGGGCTTGAACGACGGTCAAGACGCCCCACAGCCTGCACCATGATCCTCGGCCGACACGACGCAGAAAAGCATCGCGCACAACTCTCAGCTCAGATACGACCTCGGATAGGCAACCGCGCTTCCCAAAATTGCGGTGAGCGCCGAGTCCGACCTGTCCCCTGCGGTGGCTTTGCCCTGCGTACCACGTCCCCGACTGGGATATCCTTCAATACGGCCAAGCTTTTGCACACAAAACAGAGATAAAGTGCCAACTTTGCTGGCGGAACTAGTCTCCGTCAGCGGTCTAGTAGTAGTCGTGTGTCAGCTGGTCGACGTGGCGCCGCCGTCACTGCGAATGCATCTCAGAACCTTCATGAATTTCAACGTGCTCATAGGCATGTCACTTCCTCAACAAATGCCGTAGCGCACTCTGCGTCTGCGGTAGGCAAGCTTAGCCTGCTAGTAGGTCCGATCAGCCTCTGCACAAACGTGACGTTCACCACCCCCCGCCGGCGTAGAGGACATGTTCAAAGACACCCTGGCCCTCCGCACTGCACAGTATCCTGCTCAGATCATTCTCTGGAGATAGCCCGAGAAACGTGCGGCTAGGGCGATTGTTCGTGTGGACCTATGTGAAGGGCTGCCATCTAATTCCCATGTTTCAGCATCGAAGACGCCAAAGCCGCAGTCCCGAGGAGGCACGGACATATCCGAGGCTACCTGTTGGATTTGGGCAAGACAAGCCTCCAATAGCGACCATACCGGAACATGTCTGACGTACGTGATCTCGCTCGTCTGGAGTCATGGAATACTCACGCAGCCAGAACAGTGCCGTGAGAATGATACCAGCTTGGCGCTGAAGGTATGGCCCAGCACGTGAGCTCTGTCAGGGAAGCCGCCACAAGGACGCCACGAAGCTATTGACCCCCGAGCCCTGCAGGAAGTATCAGCCTCCATATCCTGGCCCACAGAATGCAAGCGAGAAGCCCAGAGAGAAAATATACGCGGGATTCGACTCTGCGATGGAGCACGTTGATCACGATCGCTTCTACCCAGGGCAGTGTGGGTCCGACGGCGGCGCGCACGCTGCCCTGTCACCTGCATTCCAGCCTATTGTGCAATGCAAACCTTACCATCTCATGGGAAATCTCCGCGCAATATCCCGTGAGGCACCAATATCCGTCACCCTCCGCACTCACATTGTGCGAACCATACGGAGTCCCTCCGAAACAGACACGCCTTCCGGCCCATGTCCCGCCGTCATAGCCCACACGACGCATCAGTCACAGCTCGACAGCGGCATCAATGTCAGGAGAACATAATAAGCAGCACTTCCGATGGCGTATAACACGGACGCTGTGCACAGGCACCCCTTGCGCCCACACCATGTCGCCAAAGCACTCGCGTCGCACACTCTGCCACCTGCAACCACATTGGCCTGCCCTCGCCCTTACCGCAGCCATCTTCTTCACAGTCAGCAACGTGCTCTTCACCCTGCACACGCTCTCACGCCTCAACAAGCTCCTGCCAAGCTCAGGGGTGCAGACATATAGTGCGTACCTGGGGCCGACGCACACCGCAGCGTTTCTTACCGGGACTAACAGCGTGGGTGGGCGACGACGTGCCCCGGGAGCTGCCCGTGCCGTACGAGCCCGCGCTCGTCGCGTTCGAGGACCCCGGCGCGCACTTCGGGCTGTACGCGGACGACGAGTGGGGCACGCTCTTCCCGACGGACGGCTCCGTGCGCGGCGGCGCGACGAACCGCACGTTCCTCGTCGCGATGACCCACCAGCTGCACTGCCTCGACGTCCTCCGCGTCGCGTACGTCACGAACGCGACGCACTTCCGCGGCCACGTCGAGCACTGCCTGCGCTACCTCGTCCAGGCGATCCAGTGCTTCGCGGACACGACGCTCGAGGAGGACGAGATGGTGCTCGTCGACGGGGAGTGGTTCCATGCCGTCTATGTCTGGGGCACCCAGCGCAAGTGCCGAGACCGGACGGCGGTGACCAAGTATATGATCGAGAATGAGGGCATTCCGCGGGTACCAGACGCTCCCATACTGCACGACTTGTCAAATTTTGCATAGCTGGCGGCATGAATCCTTGCATTCCCTCAGGGTACCGAGATCAGTTGCGCCCGTGCCAGCTGTCAAAGAGGCAGAAATTTACCTGTTCGAGACCGCCGCTGTCTTTCAGGGTCGGCATCACCCTAGATCGCCGGATCGCCAACCTTGAGTTCGTGAGCACCGGTGAAGCAAACAGTCATCGCACTCTGGGGACAATGAGGCCGCTCGGTGGCGATAGCAATCTCGGCATGCTGCCGCGTATACTTATGATACAGCACGATCAGCACATCCGTCTACCGCACCCCATGTACTATAACCATTTTGCACCGCATCATGGCGGACTCTGACCCAGTCCACGGGTCGACAAAGCTCATCCTCCCGAAGGAAAGCACATTACGTGCTCGCCCTAAATCCCTCGACGTCTGCGATCTTGACGTGCGCAGCAGATGCGGCGTCGGTGCTAGTCGCTGCCTTGCCCCATATTGCGGGAGTCACCTGGCGCTCTATACCCCGTAGTTCGTCAGACACGCCTGACGCTGCGCAATACGCAGCGGTAGGCCTCACCTCGTATCGCTGGCACACCGGTTGTGGTAGTTGGCGTACCAAGAGACGGTCTCCATTCTTCGCGGCGCCGGTCAATGACAGCACTAGCAAAGTTGCAGTGGGATGGACTACTCACCTGACGGCGCAGCGAGAGCCATGGTAGCAGCGAGGACGGCGAGACTGGCCAGGATGAGACGCATCTTCGAGAGCTGGGGCCATAGCAGTGCACCGACGAGGCCTTATATATGCAGTCTCGGGGCGCACGAGTCAGATAGCGTTGAGCGTTCCTGTGCAGTGGATGGCCTTGTTCCCTGCAGGTGAGCCAAGCAGTGCGCATCAACTCACCAACCGGGTCTCGCGCTCTCTCGATCGCCGCAAAGTGGCGCATCGCGCGGTGCTTGTAGACGCGCCAGAGATGTATGTCCGGGCCAACACGCGTGTGCACGAATGCGTGATCCGTGCATGCAGCGCGCTGCGCCTCGTCGCGTTCGCTCCGATGCTTGAAAGCTTGAAAGCTTGCGCAAGGGGGGGCGTCATCCCCGTTCTTTTTGTGTGGGCACGCGTTTAGAGTTCGGCCGGCCCATGGCGGCGCAATATATCCTGGGACGCGCGGTCATGTGAATATCGCGCGTCCGGGCGGCAGTGAGGCAGCGTGGAACGAATGCCGTTGAACAATACGAGCTGGACCGCGGTGGCTAAACTGCGCACGGAGATGGCGCGCGCCGCCGCCTGCGCGTCATACTGGCTTCACCGCCCGTAAGCCAATTTCCTTCCGCAAAACCCGGATATACTCACTGGCCACTTGCAGTCGCCGTTCATTCTGTTACGGGAGCAGCGGAGCTGCAGTGTCATCACCGCGTCGGGCTGTTCGAGCGGTGTCTCGAATGCTTAGCGCGGCTGGGGCGAAGGCGCCGTGCGTCAGCTCCGGTGTACCTGACCAAATGAAAAGGCATGGGAGACTCGTACGCTTTAGCAGGAGATCTCGATGTACACGATGTCGCGGTCCTCAGCATGCAGCGTGATAGGGTTGAGTAGGGTTTAGCACGGAGCCGGGAGCAGGTACGTACTCCGGAAGAAGCCGGCCTACCAATTTATCTCACGTGACGGCGCATCAGGCGCATCAAAACGGTCGTCCCTGCAAGCCTCTTGTCGACCGTCGCCGCGCACAATTTTTGCAGCTGAGATTCTGCAGCTACTTGTAAGAGGGCGATGCACATACTCGTACCTGGTTGCCGTGCGAGCTCACGAAGTGACACCTTGACATCGCCCAGCGAGTACCAATCCGGACATATTGCATGGCGGCACCCTGCTACATCTGCATGGATATCAGTGGAGTCGCCCTTCTAGCCCGAGACAATACCGCTCCCTCTGTCCTTCTCGCGAAGCCGCTGCCGCTCATGTAACGACGGCGGGAAGCCGGAAATACTGCTCAAGCGCAACTAGGACGCGTACGGTGTCACCGCTAATCTAGCGAATACTCACGCTTGTCGACTCTGCTAGGTACAAAGGACGGCTCGTCTGTTGTCGCAGACCTGCTTCTTCTATCGGAAAAGCTCCCTGCTCACGACTGTTGTTACTCGGCGACTCTACGTCCGTCCTTCCGATGGCTCTCCCCTTGGCAAAAGCTGAGCTTATAGGCACATTGTTGGAGACGATATGCTACGGTGAGTACATGGCAGTTCCCATCTCATGAAATCTC
Organism: Phanerodontia chrysosporium; assembly: GCA_001910725.1. Classification (NCBI taxonomy): domain Eukaryota; kingdom Fungi; phylum Basidiomycota; class Agaricomycetes; order Polyporales; family Phanerochaetaceae; genus Phanerodontia; species Phanerodontia chrysosporium. Next base: position 876,268 of record MJGA01000002.1, read on the forward strand.
ATAAATTATAGGGATGTACTTTATGCTATTTTGTCAATTCCTGCACGTACTCTATGCCAGACATCGAGCCGGACGGCCGATACTCTACCTTTCAGTTGTGGCCGTGATCATGTTCTTCCTGATCACTGCGGTAGGTCCTACACTCAACGTGTCTTTACATTCTCTAATGGTGCAAGTAGCATCTGGCTCTGCAGATTCGTCGCATCGTCCAGGCATTTACAAGCCACATGGACGTGGCAAACGCAGCAATCACGTACTTCGCCACGCTCAGCGTGCCCGAGAGTAGAGCAAAGGCTTCCCTGTATATCATGCTTACTCTCACCTGCGACACCCTCCTGGTAAGCTGACACGCAAAAATACTGCCTATTGCTTATTAAGCTTGCATTCACAGGTATACCGTGTGTTCATTGTTCATGAACGCAAGTACTCCGCAATCACGATACCCACCGCCCTGCTCTTGACTGACTTCGGTACGTTGAGTCTCGTGCCGAAGCTCCGCATGTTCCAACACAGCCGTAGCGGTGTCCATTTGGTTCATTTCGGGAACCTCGAACAAGCCCTACGTCCACGGTGCAGGTACACGGGTAGTGAAAAGCGCGATTTCACGTATCAACTACTTCTATGCCATCACATTGGCACTGAACCTTTTGTGTAGTAGTAAGTCCGGTGGTTTCAGTCGACGTCGTAAGTGCTAACTTGGTTCCCTCACCAGTCATGATCTCATGGAAGATCTGGGCGATACATAGGAAGATGCCTGGTCCGGCTGTGGCAGGAGTACGTATCATGGGTGTGATTGCCATCATCCTCGAATCTGGTAAGCGTGAAAAGTGCGTGCCGTCGCATAATCTCAATCCAGGGGCCGTTCGGATGTAGCGGCAATATACTCTGTTGCGCTTATTGCACTCATTGTCACGAGTGCCTTGGGCTCTACCGCGCTATGGATCGTCCTGGATCCGGTACGTGCACTTCGCTTTAAGCATTCATCTCGGATTCTAACATGACGAGGGACGGTAGATGTGCCCCATCATTGTAAGTGTCGCCTCAACCGTGTCGCTGATCAAGACTGACAGAGCATAGGGCATGGTCTTTTCGGCCGTGATGGTGCGCACTTCAAAGGAGTACCACGACGACACCTTTCTGTCAGCAGACTTGTCACTCTCTACTCCCGTCACGACTCGACAAATGATTCAGCCGAAAGCGGTAGCCACTCCGGAGAACGGCTTTTCTGACACTCCTATACCAGCTTGCGAAAGTAGACTCTGGAAGGTTCCTTCCCAGTGGTCTCTGGCTCTGCGAGACGTTTTTGTAGATTGTGCCCTAGGAAAGAAAGCGAACGTGCCCGCAGAAGTCTCCGAGGAAGTGTAGCACCGAATCCGAGTCGGATACTGCTAGCAGTTGTAAATAGCCCTGATACTCGCATGTACTGCAACATTGTAGTTCTATAATATACTATATACCTACAGATATGTCGTGTTCAGTGGGAGATTTAAAGCGGACGAGTTCGTCGCTGTTCGCTGTCGTCCATTCGCCACGAGTGACGAAACTCCGTGCCAGCGCGAGGCGCCCTGCGCTGTCGTCGTGGCGCATCAAACGACAGGCGCCCCTTTGGCGAGCCGGCGCGCGCATGCACCTTGTCACCTCACCTTCACCATCTTCACCTTCACTATGCCTCCGCTGCCGGTCACTTTCGACGACGCCACGAAGGCTGCGATTGAGGCACTTGAGCGGAGACAGAAGGATATACGCGAGTTCCAGATACCACGTCTACGCTCGTGCAAAGGCCCGCTGTCGCTGCAGCAGCAGTATGCGGCGGAAATTCGGGAGGACATCGACCTCTTTGCGAAACAGGTCGAGGTATGTTACAACTCAAAGGAGGCGCAGCATGGTTTAAGGTGTGACGACAGTCCCTAGATATCGCCGTAGATGACCAGAATGGAGAGCGGAACCGGAAAGAGCTGAGGAGGATCGTGGACGAGTTCAAAGAGGCCCTTACCAGGTATGTCAGGTTACTCTGATGTCACTTTAATCACTAATCGTGCTGTAGTATGCGTAAGGAGTCTAGGGCTGCTCTGCTTGCTTCAAAGCGAGCCATTGATGCCAGTGGACTATCAAACCGTGAAGAACTGCTCCGGTCATCTGCCGTCAACGAGAAGCAGAACTTTAGCGAACAAGTAGCGTGAGTGATATTTTGTTTGTTGTTGCTAATTGTGCTCACGACGGCTTCAGAGAAGATGCGCTCATGACAGCAAGTAACAACGTGACAGAAGCATTGCAGCGGACCATGACGTTAATGCAAGGCGAACTCGAGAAATCTGTGCTGTCTACGCAGTTGCTAGGCAAGTTGTCATGCAATGTGCGCCGGAGTCTGAAAGCTGAGCTCGTGCACGAATAGACCAGTCGACCGCTACACTGAAGTCTGCCTCATCCACTCACGACGTTCTGGATAGCCTGCTAGTCACTTCGAAGCACCTCGTCACCGCGCTGGAGAAGTCCGACTGGCTGGACCGCATGCTGATCATCGCTGCTTTGGTCTTTTTTATCCTGGTCGTCCTTTTATTCTCAAGCAGCGCCTTGTCGACCGCAGTATACGTCTCGTCTTTTGGTGGACACGTTTCATCCCATCGTCCTCGAAGACTCGGACAGCAGAAACTGCCGTGGTTGCCCTCGAGAAGGGTAGCGTAGCCGCAAGCTCGTCCACAGCTGAAGCTGTTTCCATCATCGCGACCGCTTTCACCGCAACCTCGACGCTGCTCGCCACGACGACTCTCAATTCACTCTCTGTCCATGATCCTGAACCGACGGGCGACTCTATGCCACCAATGGATCCCACACCGGCGGAGGTACTAGAGAAGTCGATACTTGACACGATCTCCGTAGCACCCACGGAAGATGCGGAGGACCTTCTTCCTTCCGCAACCGACATTGCGGACTTTGACGCACATCCAACTGTTGAAGTAGCGCATGACGAGCTGTAGGCTGTCCTCGTCGATGTCCTCAATACTTGTTCCCACCCTGCTACGCGTGTGGATCCTGACGAACGGTGGTCGTATGCCGCGCAGGCGCCACGGTGGTATGACTGCCAGTAAACTTGTTATGCGCTATGCGCGTCATGATCGGGTGTTCCGTCGTAAATCTAGCGGTTTGGCTCATTTCGGTTCGGTTAGTCGGTTCGGTTGAGCTGACCAACCTTTTGGGATCGAACCGCCATATCTGGCGCCCGTGAATTCTCCGACGACTGGCAGCACTATGGTAAGGAGAGCAGGAAGTATCACGACATGCAATTCCAAAATCTAGCATACACTATATGCACGGAACACCCTCCCCTTAATTATACCAACGCTCGCGTAGCCTCTTGTTTCTCACCATCGGCTTCGTAATGAGGATTGCGAGTGCAAGACCGGAGATGGTCAACACAAGCTGTGCCTTGTTGAAGTTTTCACTGAGCACGTCAAACGTATTCGATGGCGTCACGCGTGTCGAGAAGAGGTCGAGGCCGTACGCAAAGACGAGTGACGTTGACTCGAGGAGCGCGGGCGATGTGAGGATGTTGCGAACGTTCTTGACCTGGCAGGAAATTAGCACAAGAGGACACGGATGAAGGGGCCAAACAAACGAACCTCGTAAGTATGAGAAATAACGCGCTTCGGGTCGTCAGGAGTGAGCGGGTCGTATTGGACGAGCCATTCCTCCATCTCTTCGTTCGTCGGCTTGCGCTTCGGACGCCGTGGATCAAAGAACCGGCGGGGGAAAGACTGAATCATGCCATTGTCGCCGGCGACTGGGATTCCGAAATTGGTTAGACACGACGAGAGCCTGTGCACAGGACGATATCACTCACCAATGAGATCCTTCGCCGTGATGCCGAACTTCGTCGTCGTCGTGGTCATGGTAGATATGCCGCGGGGGAAGACGTAGGTTTGCTCGTGAACATTCACAAATGTCGAGGCGTTCGAGTACGAGGACAGGTCGGAGCTACAAGACGTTAGGACAGCGCTAAAGCAGCTAGGAGATGCTTACCTGCTAATCTTATCGTCAACACCTGCGCCTTCGTACAACTCAACGGACACGACGCGGTAACTCTTCGCTTGGTCGATGCCAAAATCGTCGTCGTAGTAATGGTATATGAGCCAATTCTCGGTGAAGGCAGCCTTGATGTCGCACGAACCACCAGTAGCGGGTAGAATAGAGTGGTAGATAATCGACCCTTTTACAACGTCCATGACATAGATGCCGCAGCTTGGTGTTGGCGCCTTCAGGGATGAGGTAATCACCGCGACGATATTGGGGTTGAGGTATTTGTAGAGCGTGGTGCGGTTTCCGAGTACCTTGCCAAGGGAAGCGACGGGTTCGTGAGGGCGAGTAATGATTGCTTGAATATCTTCACCCTCAGGTAATGATGCCGTCCACGTAGCGTGCGCGATGTACCTGCCGGTGAACTCCTTCTGGAGACCTAGCCGGTGGCCGGTCAGGCGAAGGGAGCCGGTCTCCCCTGTGCGCAGCGCGAAGTGAAGCGAGGGAATCAGCCTCTCGAACGCTGCGACATTCTGGTCGTTGTCGGGGTATACGTGCGCCTAGTGCTGCGTTAGCTATGACCTGAAGTGATCGTACTCGCACGTACCTGCAAGAACTCGTCAAATAGCAGAACAAATCTCGTGCCCTCATCCCGGACAAGGTATGCCTCCACTAACGGCCTGCGATAACATCGACACCCTGAAGTACGTCGCCCGAGGTGACTTTCCGGTAGAATCTTCACCAGTTAAGGCGTCGATATGGAAGAGAACTGTATCCACGAGGCCCTGCTTCACCTATAAGCAAAATACTGAGTTGGAGACTTGATGAACGCACGTTGTTGGCCCTCCGTTGCGTGACAATGACAACCTGAGGTGTGTCCGCGTCCATGACCGTCCTGGTCGTGTAAATCTTGACGGGGAAGACGCGTCCACCAACTTCTGCCGCCCAACCAAGACCAAACACACGACTCCAGAGGACTTCTCCAGTGGCAGAGTAAAGACCATAAACTTGCCTTTACCGGTGGCTACGACTAGTATCTTCCTCAGACCGAATGTATCGCGCGATAAGGCCGTGGTGTCGTTAGTGGTGGGTGCCACAGAGCTCGTAACCGAGTCGTACGATCCAGTAACGAATCGCTTGACGAAATGTGAAGCGTAATGCGGAAAGTTGCGAGCTTCGGAGATTTGACGACGAACACGCTCTGCGAAAGATTCGTGGTGCTCGCCTACTCCCGCTTCAGCAAGTTTGCGCTCAGGAAGCTCGACGAACTCCGCGACTCTGATATCTGCCAGGCCCTCCTCGCGTGTCCATTGCAGTTGGTCTTGCTGCCATAGTTGCATCGCACCGGTAGACGTCGTAAGGAAACGCGGGAAATAACACGGAATTCTTCAGGGTTCGCAGCGTCGATAGCTACCTACTTAGGCATAAGCACGACGCGTCTTGCCAGATGACACATTAACATAAAGTGGGTGCTCACATTTCCGATAATACCATGCTCCGAGGTCTCGAAGGGGAAGGTATAGCCAGTGACAAGGCCCTTCCCATCCGCGAGGTGTGGTGCCAGGATATGCGCAGACGCTTTCTGTATTCGCCTTTAGCAAATTGCTGGCATCTCATTTGTCTGCAGTGACGTCGTACCTTGAAGTAGTGAGACCAGAACACCCGACCAATATACGGATTACCATTCTTGTCCAAGCCACCCGTGTACATGGAAGGAGTGCTCTGCGCTGAGTCCGCCTAGATGTCCGAAACGTGAGTCTAGCACAGCATAAGACGGCACCAAGCTCACTGAATCTGCGAATTCCCATATGACATTCAGACTTGAACCATCATCGCTGAGCTTCATGACCCTCCCAGAGCCGTCGTCCTTGATAGCGACAAGAATACCATAGTTTCCCAAGCCAACGTCCACAAGCTGGCGGTAAGCCGTGCCTTTCACCGCAGCGGGTTTCTCCTTGAGCTCGGGTAGCAGGCGAACCGATTTGATCTGGTTTCCTTCGAGCCATAGGACCCTAGCTTGTGGCGAATCTGCACCAGGGTTGCTGAGGATAAAGATGCTTGCCGGGCCATGCTGGATACTAGAGGGCACATCGACCTCGTTGAGCACTGAGCCATCCACGGGAGAAAGAGCGGTAATGTGGAGGGTATACGAGGCGAATGACTTGGCGAGACCGATGAGATATACTGCTGATGGCGTTGGAAGTACCGTAGTATATATATTCAGCGAGCTGTGGACACCTTCAATGAATGTTTTGAAAGTGGAATTTTGTCACGTACGTCTGATCCGGAGCTGTCCAGCCCCAGACAGAGTCTCCTGTAGAGGCGCTAACCTTCCGTACAATATGGCCATTGGTTAAGACGTATAGATCCGAGTTGGTATCGAACGCGAGTGCGATGCCAGTACTTTCAGGTTCGAGTAACCGAGCGGCCTCAGGTTTGTGCAACCGTCGTTCATGGAGGAGATGTCCAGTAGACACATCGAAGATACGAATGGTCGAGCCGCCGACGCCGGAGAGTGCGGCAACCCCTACAAAATGTCATGAGCACGCACGGCGGTATACGACGCAAGGGACATACGGTTCTTGTCCTTCTTGAATGCAGAGATACGGTCTCCGTCGTCAAATACGTATCGCCATGCTAAACTTGTCCTTCATGATCAAAGCGTGTGTAGATGGAAGGGGTTGTGTCCGCACCTATCGACCCGTTCTCCGGATGCAATCCACTCAGTACGTTGCTGCTAGTCGCCACGAGTACTAGGCTTTTCGTGTCTCCGTTTTCTTGGACAATGCGGTGGAATACTGGTGTCAAGCTTGAACTTGCAGTTAGACTGTCGCCGATGAGGGGCTTGTACCAGTCCACAACGCCTGCCTCGGAAGCATGGATCGCGAACGCTGGCAAGATCGCGAGACCCGCGAGCCAGAGGCTGAGCAGCCGCAGCATGTTCGACGCGTTACACAGGCTGCTTTGCGCGTTCCGGAGAGCTCAGCAGCTTGTTGGCGTCGTCAATGGTCGTGGCCGGAGTGGAAGATGTGCGCGTCACGGTTCACGACCAGCAAGCGTGGAGGATCACTTTGACAGGCGCCCGCTTCCGCCTCGGCCTTTGCTGCGCTCATACGCCACGACTCCTTCGCAATCGCACGGAATGCTTGTTCCCTCCTTAACCACGACGACCTCACCGCATTGCTTGCACAGCGGAGGCTACAAGGGGCTCACGCTCTTAATCAGCTCGTGAAAGCCTTCCTCGTCGTCTGTGTGTACAGTAAAGGACTATAGGACATGGATCTGCTACCGAGTACGTCGCATGTTACACACACCGCAGAATACGCTCTCATGCAGCCTTGTAGATTCTGCAATAGAAAGCGAACGACAGGTCGATTCAAACGCGCTCAAGAAGCGTATATGCGTTATCGGTGCCGGGCCTACCGGACTGGGTGCTCTGAAGGTGATCTGCGATGCAACACAGTACAAGGACGGACTATGGGAACCTGTCGCTTTCGAGGCTCGCGATGCCATCGGAGGAGTGTGGTATGTGTTTTCTCGTATCTCAACGGTGAGATACTGATACAGTGGCTGCATTGATATCAAAGGCTACCAGCACCTCCTGTAGATGACCCTCCGCTCACGCCGATGTACGATTCGTTGACCACGAACCTTCCACACCCTATTATGGCTTATCCATCTTATCCCTTCCCTCCAGGAACCCTGCTATATCCTCCTGCTTTGACAGTGCTGCAGTACCTCAACGACTACGCAACTCACTTCGATATCCACAAGCACATCCGCGTGAAGACTACGGTACGGAACATAGACTGGGATGCAAACATCGCACAGTGGCGTGTACTCACAACCGCAACCAACGCGGCACCGGATTCACTTCCAGAGGAATCGCTGTTTGACCTCGTCATTATCGCGAATGGACATTACAGAGTTCCGCTGTATCCACCAACCCCTGGGCTCAAGGCCTGGCTCGACTCGGGAAAAGCTATGCATGCTGCATGGTATCGACATGCGGAATACCACGGTGATACCGTGCTCGTAGTCGGGAGAGGACCGAGTGGCATCGATGTCGCAGACGAGATGCGCGAAGTCTGCAAGACACTCGTCCACTCCTTCCCCGAGGCGCAGAGCGAAGATCGCGAAGGCGGTGCGGTGAAGCTCCGTGGACGCATCTCCGAATTCCTCGATCCACAAGAAGGTCGCGTACGTTTCGAAGATGGCATGGAAGAGTCTGGGATAAACTACTGCATCCTAGCCACAGGATACGAGCACTCCTTGCCCTTCCTCCCGCCCCATCTTCTGGAACTCGCCATGCCTCCGCCTATTCCGCCCATTCCAAAGAAGCTGTACAACTCCAAATTCCATATATTTCCTCTCGCTAAGCATATCTTTCCCCTCGTGACTTCTTTCCCGCCTTCGCGGCTCGCGATACTAGCATTGCCGTACCGCATCATCCCCTTCCCATTCGCCGAGGTGCAGACCCGTGCGGTGCTCAAAGCCTTTGTGGACCCGGCCGCTCTGGATCCCTCCCGAGAAGCTGTCGACATCGTCTCGCGGTACGAGGAACTGCGCAGCCAAGTCGGCAACAACGAGCTGGCTATCGCTCGCCTGTGGCACAAGATGGAGATCGAGCAGTTCGCCTTATCGCGATGCACTTCACCAGTTTGCCGGAGGCGAGTATGCGAAGCCTGAGTGGCGGGTCCCGGACTGGGTGCTCGACATTTGGCACCACAAGGTGACCCTTCGTGCAGAGTGGAAGGAGCTGGTCAAGATTGGCGAGGCAGAGAAATGGGTCGAGGGTGTCGGGAAATCTGGTGGCGAGGCCGGCACACAGGAGTGGCTCGCGGTGATGAGACGTATCATCCAGCGGGCGGAGCAGCGGAAGGCTGAGGTTTCGATAGACACGGCGAAGATGAACAGGCTCTGAACGTTCGTTGAGGTCGTGCAAGTCTAGCCGTTACTCATTTCCCGTCCTTCTACAGAAAATTAAACGAGAGAGCGAGATCCGTTTCCTAGACTCGATCATCCCTTCCCTCCGACCGAATGTGCGCGTTGACGATGTGGCTCGACTATAGCTGGCAAGACATCGGCTATACAGTCTACGTACGGTACGATGCGTTTGCTTGCGTGCTATGGTAACATCGCACGCGTGTTGGATAGCCCTTTGCTTGGGTCCAATCTATCTGACCGTCTGGGAAGGACCGAGACTGCGGGCCTGCCAAGGTGAGAATGCTGCGTCCACCCGATGCTATGGTATACTCACACAGTTGCTTCGCCGGTGAACAGGTATGGGTACTACATCCTCGTTTTGGTAATGCATCCAGAAAGTGGGTCGACGCCTTCGACGACTCCACCACAGCGTTGGAACAACTCTAAGATACCCATGAGTTGGGTTGGTCTGCCATGTGGTAGAGGATCCATCAGTATAACGTTCGGTGTCGTCGAACATGGACCTATCGACGTCTATGCCCTAGAGCGGGGCCGTCGCCACGAACCCAGCATACTTCTGACGCACCACGGCTGGGTCAAAACTCCTGTGAGAATGGATTTCCTGCCTCCTTGCAATTCTCCACGTCAAGCAACACCCTAGCCGGGCTGTGTTTCTTTCTCTTCTGTTCGCTGCGGACGCCAAACTTCTACCAGGTTCAGAGAGCACGTTTTCGACGCAGGCCTGGGTACTGCACCCGTGTTCCCTTTTACAGGCGCGCCAAACTCACGCTAAGATCCGAAGTCGCAGGTGCTGTCGTCTTGGTGTGCTGCGGTGTGCACCCGTTGCCTCAGCCGGTGTCTATGGTCAGCTCTCCATCGTGTGATGGATTGCGCAACAGCTAACATAACTGGATGCCACCAGTACTCTGCGTGAACGTCGCGGCAGTGAGCAGAATATGCGTGTGCAATTGATGCTGCAAGCTCGTTTCTGCTCAGCTTGTAAGTTCTCTCAATTCATCTCATGCTGTGAACTAATGCTAACTCGTGTCCTAGAGACAGCGACCTTCTGTATATCGTTGCAGACACTCACGCCTACCGCGTGCTCGTGCAGTCCCACGCGAAGCACTGGGATGAATCCTCTTATTGCTGCGTTGCACCGCCCTGGCGTGCGAATGACCTTCGCTTGGGAACCTAAGGCTCAATCGCAATCAGCGGAATTTACTGACGCGCCACTGTAGCCTGTTTTTCCATCGTGCAGCCAACGGTGGTCGCTCTCATGGCGGCCACTTTCGAGCGTGAGCACGTAAAGCTGCGAGGTTTAAAAGGGCTACGTGCTGGACTGTATCCCCCAAGTCGTTGAGCTACTCCCGCCAGTCCACCCAGCACAGCATGCGTTCCACTGCACTTTGCGCTTTCGTCCTCCTTGCCGCCGCCTGCGCTAACGCGGCCCCGCTGCCAATCCCGGTGAGCAAATCTCCGCTGCCTGCCCAGTGGACGCAGAAATTCATCTCTCCGCATAGGAGCAAACGCTGTCGAAGCCAGAGCCGATCCGTTCCTCCCTTCTCTCGAGGGTAGGCAGCTCCATCTCGTTGCCTTGAGTACAATGCCAACTAACCTTGGAGCAGCCCGTAAGCATGGCGGGGACGACCACGGTGAGAAGAACAGCGGTAAGGACAAAGGCCGTGAGAATGAGCACGAGAGGACCAGTGGTCACGGTCCTCGTGCCATCGACGAGCTCACTCGTGCGTATACGCATTGCTCCTTCGAGCTCGCTGCTCACCTGTACTGCAGGCAGGCGCCACGGCGGTGATGATCGTGGCGAAGACCGTGGCCGCGAGAACGAGAACGAGAGAAACCGTGGCAACGACCGGAACCGCAACAAGAGCAAGGGCCCTCGCGAGGTTGAGCTCAGCCGTAAGCGTCCCTCTGATGAGTTAATTGGTGGTCTCTGAACTCGTTCACAGGCCGCAGGCATGGCGGTGACGATCGTGGCGGCAAAGACCGCGACAACGACCGAAACCGTGAAAACGACCGTGATCGCGACAACCACAAGGATCGCAACAAGAGCAAGGGGCCCCGCGACACCGTGGAGCTGATCAGTGAGTCTCTACAGGGAATGCAAGAGCGGGGTATTGACTGTATTTCAGGCCGCAAGCACGGTGGAGACGACAATGGCGGCAGGGACCGCGAGAACGATAGGGACCGTGGCCGCGAGAACGACAGGGACCGTCGCAGCGTGGCTGACCTCGACTAGGCCGTCTGTACCTGAAAGAGCGGTACGGCGTCGAAGGCACATGTTATAGGTCCCTTGGACGTGACAGTCGTGGACTGTTCGCGAGGACCCTCCTCTTATATCCTGTTGGCTGAGATTCGGACTCGGACTCTGCGATTACCAAATCCCACAGAAATATGGACGGACTTGTGGTGTACCTACGGACACAATGTTGTATGGCCTCTTGCGCCAGATATCCATTCCGCGAGAACTGATCTGGGACTCTTGGGCGAAAGGCGAAGGATAAGCATTCTCTCTGATAGCACTAACCATGCACGCGCCGCGTCAGAATGTGAACGCAAGCGGGGCGCTTGCCAAGAGTGCTTCCCTGTCAGCGTCAGAGATGACATGGACTGCACTGCGCAAGATGTTGCTCTGCGGATGCATATATATTGGAGACCAGGCTCTCAGAATGTCCGCCCTCACCTTCACACATACGCCCCTGCTAGCCCACTCGTTGCTTTAGCCTCTCCCTCCGCGATAATCCGCTGCGGTGCACAGTATGCACCGCATTAGCTGCGTCAGGGCGGCGTAGTGACAGCTTTACCATGGATCCCACAGCCATAGATCGACGCGTAGCTCTACAGTCCACCAGTCACTCCGGTCATCGGATGTGGGAAGGGAAGTAGCTATTCGCGTGCAGATAAGAGGTCAGATGGTAAGTCATGCCGCCTGCAAGCTTTGTCGGCAACCTGGAGTTGTGACAACTTCCAGGCATTTCTGTGTTCTGTCAAGACAGCTACAGAGAGAGCACACAGCAGCGTCGCTCTCCCGCTTTGAGTCTGGTTCAGGGGCGGAACTAGCTACTGTCCTCGAATTCCGACAGTGGCCACGGAGCGCCGCCAGCGACCGCCGTGCAATCACGCCACTAGCCTCGGGGCTTGCAGCCGGTTGACAGGTGGCATACACGTTCCGGTACGCACCGTTGCCCTTGGCCTTGGGCTCGTCGCCCCCGGCCCCTTCGTCGTCGTCGCGGACGGTCAACATACAGCTGCGTAGAGCCGCGCGCAGGAGTGGCGGGTGACGTCAGATGAACAGCGTGTGGAGCTCCTTCCAAGTAGGGCAGGCGACCTGTCAAAAGTGGCTTCAAGGGCAGGCACCGCCCCGAGATCCGATCGGGAGCATGCTCCAAGCGCCCAGTGCGTGGTGCGGCTCTGCGATGGTTCCTCGACAAATTGCACGCTCTTATGTAGAGAAGACCTCGCGTGTAAGACAGCTCCTCCCCTCCCTCTTTCGCTCCAACACTCACTTTCACGACCGTCGCGGTCTTTCTTCCCCCAATCATCGATGTGAGTCGCTTGTTCATTACTGCCAGCGTCGCCTGACGCGCTTCTGCAGGTCAAATAACAGTACCAGTAACCCCGACATCAGCAATGCCGCCAGCGCGTCCACAAGCACTTTCACGACTGCCCTTGTCTTCAACGCTGCCGTGTTTGGCGCTGAACTAGCCATCTTCACGCTCGTACGGCCATACTTCCCGGCCATCTACCAGCCCCGCACCTATGTGCCTCCAGAAGAGTGAGTCATCTCCCTTGTTCTCAGCCTGACGCCGTCCAACCTGCTCTCCAGAAAGCGCTCGCCTCCGTTGACGCAACACCTCCAACGCTTACTCTGGCCATGGGCCGTGTTTCGAGCAGACTACTCCAGGATCAAGGACGTCAACGGTCTCGACGCCTACTTCTTCGTACGCTTCTTGCGTATGGCGGCTCGTATATTCTTGCCGATATGGGTCGTAACCTGGCTCATTCTCCTCCCCGTCAACTCCATAAACACCGAGGTTCCAGGCAGGCATGGGTTAGACAAGCTCAGTTTCGGAAACGTCGCGAGGAATAAGCAAGGACGGTACGCTGCACATCTCCTCATGGCGTACTTCGTCACCTTCTGGGTCTGGTGGAACGTCAAGCACGAAATGTCCAACTTCATCACCACAAGACAACGTTGGCTCATCTCCCCGCAGTACTCTCATTCTGCGCGTGCTAGTACCGTGCTTATCCGAGGCGTACCCCAGCGTTATCTCACCGAACGAGCACTCAAAAAGCTCTACGACTGTCTCCCCGGTGGTGTCGCGAAAGTCTGGCTTAATCGCGACCTCCAGGACATGCCGGACCTCTACGAGCGTCGTCTGAAGGCGTGCAACAAGTTAGAGAGTGCCGAGACTTCGCTTATGAATACGGCAGCGAAGCTTCGACTCAAGAAACTCAAGACAGAGGCGAAGGCGGCAAAGAAAGGCAAACAGGCGTCGAGCGCGGACGATAGGCCGCTCACCGATCCTTCCATCGCCGACTCCGAGAGGAATGTGTCTCTCGCCGAGCAGCTTGTACCAAAATCCAAGCGTCCAACCCATCGTCTGCCCGTTGGCTTTCTCCCCTTCTCCCTGCCTCTAATTGGCAAGAAGGTCGACTCCATCGAGTGGGCGCGTGCTGAGATTGCCGAGACATCTGCTGCGCTCCGGGAGCGTCGAATCATCCTTGCGCAGGAGGTGGCAAGTTCTTCTGGCGACGGCGAGCATCCAGGCTTGCCCCCTGCAGAGTCCAACCATCCGGATGCGCTGAAGCCCGACCCCTCGACGAACAGCCTTACTTACCCACCGCTCAACTCCGCCTTCATTCTCTTCAACCGTCAGATCGCCGCTCATCTTGCCGCGCAGGCACTGACCCACCATTCCCCGTATCGCATCGCGGATAGGCAGCTGGGCGTCGCGCCTGAGGACGTGATCTGGGCCAACTTGAACCTGAACCCATACGAAGCCCGCATCCGTACCGCGATCATCATGGGCAATCACCCTCGGCCTGATCATCCTCTGGGCATTCCCTGTCGCGTTCGTCGGTGCCATCTCCAATATTCATGCGCTTTGCACGACATACGGATGGCTGGCGTGGATATGCAAGCTTCCTGGACCCATCGTCGGTATCATCTCGGGTATTCTTCCCCCAGTATTGTTGGCAGTCTTGATGATGCTGCTACCCGTCATCCTCCGATTGCTCAGCCGGTTGGAGGGCACTGCGACCCGGACCGGTATCGAGCTCAGCCTTATGACGAGGTATTTCCTCTTCCAGGTCTTGGTAAGTCGTATGCCGCTTGCTGTCCTGAAGGGGGTGCTGACCACAGTGTACAGCACTCATTCCTCATCGTTACCCTTTCGTCTGGTATCATCGCGGCACTGCCAGACCTCGTCCACAACCCGACTTCCGTACCGTCTCTACTGGCTCAAGAGCTGCCAAAAGCGTCTAACTTCTTCCTCACATATATTATACTGCAAGGTCTGTCCGGAACGGCCGCCGGTTTTCTGCAAGTCGTTCCACTCCTGTTGTACTATGTCAAGCTTTTTATCCTCGGCTCCACCCGCGCTCGGTATACAAGATCAAATACACGCTGCGCAATGTGTCGTGGGGCACGCTGTGGCCCGCAACAACGCTGCTGGTCGTCATTGCCCTCGCGTACTCGATTATCTCGCCCGTCATCAACGGCCTCGCATGGGTTACCTTCTTCCTCTTCTATCAGCTGTGGAAGTACCAGTTCCTGTGGCAGCTTGACCAGCCCGAGAGCAGCGAGACTGGCGGGCTTTTCTTCCCGAAGGCTATACAACACGTCTTTGTGGGGATGTACATCATGCAGGTCTGCCTTGCTGCGCTCTTCTTCCTTGCGCAGAACACAGAGAAACACCCGAGCGCCATTCCCGAGGGCGCGCTCATGATTGTGCTGATCGCGTTTACGGTGAGCAACGCCGGTGTCGTTTCCACACGCCATGATTCCTGACAGTTATTTCTCAGGCCTTCTTCCATCTTATCATCCAGAATTCGTACGGTCCCCTCATTCACGCCCTTCCGATCAGCCTTGCCGACCAGACTGGAGGCTTCGACCTCAACCGCGAGGTGGCCGAGCAAGACTTGCGCGACCGCTCGTCGATAGCTGATGGCCAAAGCCTGTCCGACGCCGACACGAAGAAGGAGAAGACCCAGCGTACGTCGGTCACCAGCACGGCATTCGCCTCCGCACAATCGTCGCCCCACCCTTCCAACAACACGAAAGAGAACCCAGAGGGGGACGATCCGCGGACGGCGAATCCGCCCGAGATCAAACCGGTCGACGAAGACGCTGGCCCGAAAGAGTTCTACCACCCCGCGAGCGTGGAACCGCAGCGCGTGGTGTGGCTCCCACATGACCAGCTCGGTCTCGCCGAGGAAGAAGAGCGCGAGATTCACGAGGCGGGCATCGCGGTCAGCACCGAGGGCGCGGTCATGGACGAGAAGGGCCACGTCGATGTCAGCGGACCCCCGCCGGGTGGGGAAGTGAGGGCCCTGTGAAGTGCGCGTAAGTCCGCACTGTGAAGGGCGTCGTGAGGGACGGTGTTGCTTCTGGTGGATACCCCAGTCGCTGTTTGATACACGGTCGGGTTATTGCGAGGCGCGGCAACGTTCGATAAGCTTTGTATGCCATTATGTTGTTATTACGATAGTGTAAGGGACGCTGTAATACTAAACATGACTAGTCCGGTGTTTGTACTATACTGACGACGCTTTACGATCACTGATGATTACATCTACATTGCGTGTTTTGGACGGTTCGGTTTATCTTGCCTGTGAGTTCGTACATTTCATGCGTAGACCACAGCCCGCAGGGTAGCAGGCTCGCGGTCATCGTTCGTACATGGGCTCCTCCACGACGCCTCCTCTTCAGCTGCACCTCCCCAACCTCCTCTCGTATGCGCGCTCCCGTCTCCGAGCGATGTTTCCGCGTACGACGCCGTCTGCAGTATGTGTTGCAGGTACTGCTCAGCGTGCACCAGATGGTCACCCGCGAGCGCCACATAACCGGTATGCATGGCGTCGGGGCGGTGCAGGTCATTAGTCGTCCCGACGGGCGGCGGCGCCTCCCAGTCGGTCTCGTTGAAGAGGCCCCCGGCGAGCAGAGCGCTCTCGAGGGCGGGGTCGTGAAGGTCGTTAGTGGAGAGCTGCATCGCAATGTCGTTCGTCACCCATTCTGCGGGTGCCGTGAGCATTGTGGGGGCCCGGACAGGCAAAGGAGAGACGGCGCACCGTGATGTCTGGGCGTCGGCCCGCGCAGGAGGACCTGCAGGTTCGTGACGTGCTTCAATGTCGCCAGGACATGTCCCGCAGCGAAGAGTGCCGCGAGGAGGGTGCCGAGGAAGGCGGCGGCCCAAAGCGTGTACGGCCTCGTCATCACGGGCCTGTTGTGTGCTGCCCGTGCCATTGGTGTGTGCGGCCGCGGGGAGGGCCTCCTGGTGCGTCGCGCGCCGCGGCCCATATACCCTGCCCCACTTATTGTCTTGGGGGCGCTGCCACGCGCGCTGCCCCCGGGGCCCACGCCGAAGCATGCTGTGGAAGCACGCCCGGCCATGTTGCCAGAGCGACGCTAGGAATGCTGTGTCGCCTGGAATGTATTGCGAGGCGCATTGGCAGCGCCTTCGGGGAGACAAAGGAATGGAGCCCTGCGTGCCCGCGTCGCGCGGAAGCAGTGCACTAGGGAGCCACGCAAACGCTGATGCCGGGGGACACGCCCCTGTGCGACGTGCGCTCAGTACAAGCTGCGAGAGCCCTGCCTGCAAGGAACCAGAGTGTGGCACCGTTTACTAACAGGCTTTTTGTGATGCTCGCAAGTCTTGTGTACAAGTACAAGCTGTCGATGCAGATAGGAACGAGGGGCCGCAGGGTCGCATTGCATTCTGTACGGCGTGCGATCCCCTTATTGTGTGGAGGCCGTTGGGAGACCACGCTCGACCATAACGGGAAGCTGCGTAGTCAGGGCCGGGAAGCGCTGATCGAAGCCTCGATCCCGCATGCTCGTCGATCGTGCTCAGCAGGTGAGACGACACACCGGGTATCTCGCTGGGCGAAGTGTACGAATGCCGAGGCCATGGCGGACGTACACAGCGATCGCGGCCAGAGGCCAGCTTCGGATGGCAAAGTCGTTCAATCCATCGGCCAGCATCGAAATCGCGTATAAATACAGGCCAGACACACTGAACGGAAGTCATCGCTAGACAATGCAGCTCACGCTTTGCTCCGTTATCGTTCTTTTGTGCGCCATTGCGGCGGCGGCGCGCCTATTGGTGAAGTTGGTGAGTTCGTGAAGCATGCTAAGAGAGAATGGTAACTGACCCCGACCGCCGAAGCAGATGCTCGCTTGGAGCGTGTGCATATGACGAGGGACGGACGCCAAGGTACGCTCCATCGCAACACATAACACATGTTCTGACGTGGCTCCAGGCCGACCGGCCCCTACAATTTGGGGTCGCGCATCAGTCAAGATGGACAGCCAGTAATCAGAAAGAGTGAAGATAAATGTTCGAAGAGCGGAAGAACGTTAGTTTCTCTGCCGACGATTGCTCTTCACATGGAACTGCATACGGTCGTCGTGAGATCTGTGCGCGCACTGCACATCTTTACTCTACACTGCACAATTCTCTATCAGATTCCATATAATATTCTGAATAGTCGCTAGACACAGTACCTAATCCTTAACCTTTCAATCGAAGTGTTTTGTTGGAGACATCGCCGATCATACACTATGTTGAATTTGAGTCCACAGTCGAGAGTTGTATGTGTGAGGTCAGGAGAATGCCACCGCGAGAGTCAGGCAAGTCGATTCGTGGAAGCGTGTCGCGGCGGGAGCAACCGTACGCCACGTGGGATTCCGTAGGCGCGTTTCTGGCGCTTCGCATTCGAGGTACGCGCTCGCCGTTGATCATCATCGTTCTTCGAGCGCACATACGGTCCTGAGCGGCGAGGATGATACCCACAAGCCTGTGCAGTTTCAGATAATATCGTCTGCACGGCCTGCAGAACACAGCCCTCGAGCACTTCCTCACAGTCTCAGTCGTCGACTCGTCATGGCATCGGCTTGCCTGAGGTTGTACTCGCATCTATCTTTGCCTATCTCCTATATCGAGAGACATGGGGCAAAAAGACTGCTCTGTCAAATGTTGCTGGGCCTCCCAGAGAGTCCTGGTTGAAAGGTGAGTCTCCTGAAACTTCCTGTAAGCATTTGGACTCACTACGCCCGGGCCTGGCTCATAGGCAACACGCAGCGGCTGTTTCGTGATGCGCTAGACTACAACCTGTGGCTATCTCGCACATATGGAACTGCTGTGAAGATGTATTCACTCTACGGTGTTAGTACTCGTCTCGTATTCACCACTAGGATGCTGATACCCTAGTCTAGCGTCCAGCATTGTATTTGTCTGATCCTCTAGCGCTACACCATGTATTCGTCAAAGACCAGAACTACTTCGATGTCAGCAACGCATTCATTCAGTACGAACTGCGTATCGTGCTATTGTGATAATTATGCTCACGTCCCCTTAGCAGCAATCTCTTGATGTTCGGAGAAGGCCTGACCGGGACGCTAGGTCGGTTCTGAGCCTCGATGCAGAATCATATCGACTCAATCACATGCAGGAGAACAGCACAAGAAGCAACGCAAAATGCTGAACCCGGTCTTCTCGGTATCGAACCTGCGGGAACTCCTTCCCGTCATTCAGCCGATCGCGAACGAGATGGCATCAGTCTTCGTCAAGCAGATACCTGCAGACGGGAGTGAGGATTCGTCCCGTATTTACTTTGATTCGTGCTCACTGAAAGCTAGGGCCAGGGAGATTGACATAATGCCTTGGCTTTCCCGAGGTGCACAGGAATACATGTCCCAAGCATGCTTTGGCTGGACGTTCAACGCTTTGGACTTGAACAAGCGCAACACCTATTCCGAAGCGGCAAGAAAATACACGTTAGCCCTGCACCCCGCTAAGGAAAGTACTTACTGATTGCGTTTTAGACCTGCCGCTCTCCGAGTGTCTTGGCTGCGTCCATACCTACCATTCATTGTCCGCACTATTCCACTCACATTGAGGACAAAGATGCTCGACTGGTACCCGGGTAACGATATGAAGGACTTCTTGTATATCCTTGACGTGATGCACCAGACCAGCAAGCGCATCTTCGAACAGAAGAAGAAAGCCTTGGACAGCAGGGTCTTGGAGAAGGCCGATGCTGCAACCTCAGAAAGGTCTGAAGGGGACTTAGGTCCTGTGATGCAGGGCAAGGATATCATGAGCATTCTGCGTAAGCATCGCTCTGAATACTTAGATAGGCCTGTTCTCACCTATCTTCTGTGCAGTCAAAGCCAATGCGTCCTCAAACGAAGCCGATCGCATGACGGACTCGGAAATGATAGGCCAAATGAGGTACGAGGCATCGTAGTTATGTTCAGGTGTTCCTGACAAGGGCGAAAGCACTCTGCTCTTCGCAGGATTCGAAACGACGACCTACGCGATATCGCGTATTCTATGGGTCCTTGCTAGTCACCCAGACGCGCAGGCTCGTATCCGCAGCGAGGTGAAGGCTGCCAAAAACAAATATCTGGAAGATGGTCGTTCTACCGCTTCGACATGGGAGGACGTTTCGCTCTCGTACGATGACCTGATGGCGCTTCCATACCTGGACGCGGTCATAAAGGAGACCCTGCGAGTATACCCGCCGAGCAGCGTCCACTTCAGAGTGTGCGTTAAGTCACAAGCACATTCTCTGTTTCACAGCTTACACCATTTTCCCCGCGTAAAGTGCTCTGCAAAACACGACGCTTCCTTTACAGTATCCTGTCAAGTCTGTGAATGACACGCCTATCACTACGATTCCTGTCGAGAAGGGCACGCAGATCTTAGTGTCTATCATCGCCTCGAATCACAATACGAATGTCTGGGGCCCGGACGCTTCAGAATGGAAGCCCGAGCGCTGGCTGAACTCGGATGACAAGGCGGTGCCCAAGGCAACTACCGACTCTGCGAAGTACCCCGGCGCGTACAGCGGGATGTTAGTTCTGTCTCTAGCGGATCATAACCATTCTGGGCTGACAATGTTCATAGGATGACGTTCCTCGGAGGTCCGCGAGGCTGCATGTAAGTCACTACCAGCATCCCGATTTGGACGGCTAGTGTTGACAGGGGCTCTGCAGCGGCTTCAAGTTCTCGGAGATGGAAGCAAGTGAGTCGTGCATGTTCGTATTGTTCTCGCCTTCACGACCAACCTCCCTGGTTACAGAGCAGGTTCTCGCGACGCTGCTGCCGCGTTTGCATTTCGCGCTCCCGTCGGCAGTGGACGAACAGGGCAGGAAAAGGAGGTGTACTGGATGATGAGCGGCCCGCAGATACCCGTCGTGCGTCCTCCATTCGGTGATGGCATGACTGCGCAGGTCCCACTGGACGTCCGGCTCGTCAGGGAAGAGGATTTTGCACATGGATTCGACGACGAGGACTTGATTAAGTTATAGATGTTACGCGTTCGTTGCTCCTCAGTTCTTCTACGTTTGTCTGGTCACCAGTGATGTAGTAGGTATTCACTGCGATTACGATGACCCTGAGCAGACCAGGCTGTAGTTGTTATATGTCACCAGCGTACGCATTCTCGATGGCGTCGCGCTCTTCGAGTCGGGCATTCTATCGGATCTCGTCAAATCGGGAATGGTAAGGTGGGGCTTATGACCTGGACACAGGAAATGAAATCTAATAGGAGGACTGCAGCTGGCATGCAGCATTTATATAACCTTCGTTATTGTCTCTCAGAACCATTTGCCTCATTTCCGTTCGAACAATCTCCGCTGAGCAGAAGCCTTGGTATCAGCCTCATCTAGGTTGGCGGTCGTGGTTTGCCACAAGCCGTTCCTTCTTCACCCCAGTAACGATGTATGCATGCAAGCCATACGTGAGTTTGTCTGAAATACCTGAAGTATACAATTGACAACTGTCGTTCAAGAGTATTCATACTACCAGCCCTGATGTTGGAGCATATCTGCCGCTCAGCCAGGACGAGGAAAGAATCTTCACGAAGGAGACAGCCCTAGAGAACGAGTCCGCGCCTAGGCCGCAGTATACATTCTGCCTTCTCATCCAATGGTAGCTGCTTTCTCCTAACGCTGTTGCTACTGGTCAACTTCGACTGCTTAGCCATTCGTAACATACCAAATGAACCTTGCTTACGACCTCTGAAGACCGGTGCGCGCTGCTTTCCTTATGCCTTTGCATCGCAGCTGACAGAAGAGGTTCTGTAATGAACAGATAATTGACACTTGACTATTACACGAGTACTACATACAGAGCTAGTTGTGCATCGATGTCTATGACGGAATATGATTTGCAGCCTCATGAGAATTGTGGCTCAGGGGTAGAACGAGTGTGCTGTATATATCTACTCGACATAGACATTGCTAAGGAATGGCATAGCTGGGCATGCTCCTAGGCTTCCTGCGGACGGCTGGTGTTTAGGAGTCTTGTCTGCCTGGACGTGGTGCAGCTCCATAACCTCACCCGGCCCAAAGGACCCTTCTAGCCTGTCAATCGGGGTAGGAATGCTGAGCGTGGTGGTTACTCCTCGCGAGGCGGGTGCCCAGGACAGGGTCGAGAGCTGCACTGTCTGCTCCCACGACAATCCGAGACCGACGTGGATCAGAATCAGCGTCGAAGCGATGCCCTAGAGTATCCGCACAACTGAGGTGAGTGTCGGCCTCGGCGCGCACAGGACGGGGCGTGACGCACGTAGGTTTGTGTGGCGACGAGCACCATGATGAGCTCAGACGGGTGGCCGAGACCGAAGATGATGACGAATACAAACTGCACGACAAAGTACAGCACGCCGCTCTCGATGATGACATTCATCGCCGCGCGCGTCGCCGACCGCGTCGGAAGCTCGTACAGCGCCGTGTCCTTGGACATCCACCAGATCCGCCCGATGATGAGCCCGCTCACCATGACGTTCGTGCACAGCGGCAGCGTGAAGCTCGCGAGCGCGAGCGGGACGATCGACGGCATCGCGGTCGAGCCGGTCGTGCCCCATACGAAGTGTCCCACCACCGCTGCGCATACTGCCGACGAAATTTCGTGAGATCGGGCTGGCACGCAGAGTGGGACGCAGGGAGCTGCTTACTGAGGCCGCCTGAGGCTGTGAGCAAAGGAAGGATGATGATGTAGTAGTTACATCCCCAGATTATATAACACCTATATATTAAAATGAGGTCTCCTAGGAAGTCGGCTACTGATGTGGTGCAGTCTGCGATGAACGTGTGGTACGTCTCGTTAGCGTACCCTCGACTGTCCCGAGGCTCTACAATGCTTGCTTTAATCAGAGCTCAGAGAGGTCAAGAGAGAAAATTACGCACGAGAAAGTCGTAGAAATGCGCGAACTCCAGCGCGTAGTGCAGCGTACACGCTACGAACAGGAGACAATGGAGCGTGACAATGATCTTGTTCGCCCCTCTGTTCTTTCGTATCCACAGAATAACCCAGAGGGACGCCGCAAACAGCACAACATACGCGCCTAGCGCGCATCGTCAGACCGCGCTCCGCCAGACGCACCGCGGGACGCACCGTAGAACAGCGACTCGCACACGAACCCGACGAGTGCTAGGACATCGACATTCACGGGCATGTCGACTTGGAGCTGGGAGCAAGGAGTGTGAGGTGCGGGGAAGGGCCGGCGCGCGCACGGGGGCGTTGATAAGTCGAGAGAGCAGTGGCCCGCCGGGCAGACGGCGTTGCCCGAGATGAAGAATGATACGCCTCTGTGCTTGTCGCCGTCCCAAGCGAGCCCTGCAAGGCACCATGTCGTCTCACTCCGGGGCGCGCGCACGACCCGACCCTATGCCGCATCCGGACGCAATCAGCAAACGTCGAGCAGCCCCCTCCGGGGTGCGCGCGATAGAACGCGGCGACGGGCCCCGCTACGCCGAAGCACTTGGACGTGCTGTGATGGCTGCGCGAGAGGGCACGAATGGGAGGCGGACGCAGAGACACCGCCCGCGTTCGAAGGAGACCTACTGATCAGCGGCTCCGCGAAATGCAGAGGGTCGTGCCTGCGCCCGCCGCTCTGATGCCGCCGCCACACTCACGTCGTTCTCACGGCAACAAGGCCCAGGCCAAAGATGTACAGAACGGCATCCATCAGGGTCCTCCGCTTGTGCCCTTGCCTGCTGGGTGTGCCAGCCTTTCTGTAGACGGCGGAGCTCGACGGTCTTCAGCAAGTCGTCATCTGTCCAGCTGACAAAATCCATCCGAGACAAGAGTATTGGCGTCACGAGGTTGCCTTTGGGAGTTGAAAGAACGTCTTGAAGCGGGCTAGCGGCGGAGGCGTAGAGGATCCACATCCGGGGCAAGACTTGCTCTGTACGCTCGATCCCGCCCGACCCTGGTTTTCCCACGTCCAGGGTCCAGGCTGAAACAAATTTGACGGTCGGACAGTGCGTCGTAGTATCATTTATAGGTCCTAGGGACGACATGAAGACATCTTGACAGAGGAAGCGAGAAATCAGAATTACGCTAGGAGGACAAACGGTCAGCCTCTTGCAGCCCGAGAGGCCCGCAGGAGATTTACACACCAATATAACTACTTTACGTTGACCCGCTATCAATGCAATTAGTCTTTCTGGGACTCCATCTCGATGTCGTTAGGGTCGGCCTTCGATGTGAGATGTGTAGGGTAGACATTGCTCAGCAGCATACGACCCCAAGTGTTGGCAGGAGGCTCTTCATCGACAGCTTTCGTAATATATTCGGACGTGAGGCCCAGACCAGCCTGGATGACGATGAGGAAGGAGGCGATGCCCTGGGAACAACAGTAAGCGGCCTAGTTCTTTTAGGGGAGATAGCGCAGACGTACATAAACCTGGACAGCCAGCGGAATGACGACCTGCTCGCCTGGGTGGTTCATGCCGAAGAGCGTGACGAAGACGAGCTGCACGAAGAAGTAGAGCATGCCGCTCTCGAGCATGATCGCGGCGACCGTGCGTGCGCTCGTGAGGCTATACGTCTGCATGCGCCGCGACATGTACCACACGCGCCCGACGATGAGCAGCGTGACCATGACGTTCGTGCAGAAGGGGAGGCAAAAGCTCGCGAGGCCTAGCGGAACAATCGACGGCGACGGCGTCGCTCCATGCGTGCCTTTCACGAGGTGCCCGACCATGGCTGCGCAGACTGTCGGGGTGGTACAGTCAGCAAAGACCAGAAAAGCCAGGCTGGGTGCACTCACCTAGGCCGGCAATCGAAGTCATCATGGGGAGGATGGTAACGAGGTAGTTGCCGCTGTAGATCAACCATAGACGGTAGATCAGAATCAGGTCTCCGAAGAAATCGGTGATGGAAATGAAGAGGTCGGCGGCGAAGTAGACGTTTGTTTCGTTGGCAAATCCATCAACGCCAGTATCTTTCTGCAGACGGGCGCAATTAGTAACAGATGTTTCTACTAGATGGCATGCTATGGCGTACCAGCGTGGTATGGAAATGGTTGAACTCGAGTGCAAAGTGCGCAAGGCAGCTTAGGAAGAGCATCACGCTCAGAGCCAAGATGACCTGGTTGGATCCATGGCGCCGAGTCCGTGGGAGGAGCACGTTCAAAGCAAGGAAGAACACCACCAGGTTGACACCTGCACAACGTCAGTCTGCCGATCAAACGCAAAGCGACGGTGAGCATACCGAAGAGGACTGCCTCGCACGCGAAACCCAAGAGTGCACCGAGGTCGACGAACTGTGCCTGAGGCATGTTGACGAGGAGCGTCGGGCGATGTTCGGACTGTGGTGGGATCGAGGGGTCGAGGACCTGGCAGGTGGCCGAGCGATGGTCACCACGGATGCGCCATGCCTTGCACCGGGCTTTAAAGCAGGCCAGCGGGCGTGTGAGGATCGGTTACGGGAAATCATCAGGCACCACCTGCGCCCTTGGCTTCCCGTTGGGAGGCCACAAGCGGCGATCAGGTTCCCGCCAGGTTAGTACAAAAGTTCCTGGCGCCCTTGCTAGGAGCGGTCATGGACACGCCTCATGGCCTGGCGATGGACGCCGCCAGCGGAACGCGGCCGTGTGTTCCTCTCTCTTCTTCCATCAGCTGCCCCACAGTGTGGGCGCCAGACACCGGGTGCGCATGCCGCGACGGGCCCCCGGGCTTCATGTGCGAGATATCCGTGAGGGAAGAGATCTGCATTGAGGAGAGTACTGAACAGGGTCACCCTTGATAGCGAGATATCTACTCACCTCGGTATGTCCGTGGCATGGGCAACCGTCGGCAGCACCGGCATGTTTTCAGGGGCTTGTAACGAGGCCTTTGTGCGACTTTCCTCGCGGTGCCTGTGATGTCGAGTTCTGTCTTGAACGAAGTTCACATGTCAGTCACCTCGCAGCACGGGTCTCGAGTGAGTGGAAACAGCAGGTCGTTGCGTTTCGGGTCGCGAACGTGTTTCTGAGTTCAGACTAAAGGATAAAGACCCAGGAGAGGGCTTCACACCTGGCAGATTGCGCGAAATCGAGAAAGGGTCTAGCCAGCCGAGTGGGAAGCATGTTATGGGGAATCCAGCAACTCTAACCTAGCCGTAACACCATGAGGTCGACAGCGAGTGGCATGCGACCAAGGAGCCGTTCGAGCAGCAAATGCGATCTGAGTTCAACACCAGCTATACGAGGGCCAGACGGGTAGGCCATGGAGGAGGTGAGCGAGACAAGGGCAACATTCGCGATTTCGTGAAAGGACCGCCTTCGATTCCCGCGGCGGGCGTTTTATTTTCTGCAGCGTTTCCCACGCTTACCGACTGGATCAGAGCTAAATTCGAAGGCCCGTTCTTCATATGGACTTTGTCGAAGCTGACCACGTTTGCTCTAGACTCGCTCGCGGTACCCCCACACGCACTGCGGGGCATGTGGGCTATAGGTAAGCTAGCAGTTTCGGAATGGGAGCCAGGAGGGCAAACCGGCTCCGCACCTTGTGGCAACAAGCGCACGTCACATTTAGGAAGTCGATGGCCTATTGCGGGCGGAGCAGCCTAAACGGGCGGGAAGTCACGATAAAGTGGTCCTCTGTCCAGTTGACACCAGTTCGACCACGCTCGACGTCAAACCCCGGACGGATGCACTCGGCTCCCTCCCTGCCCACCCGCCCTCCTTGCCCTCTGCCCCCATCTCCCCCTGCCTCGACGCTGCCCGCTGCATCCACTGCCGTGGATTTATGGTGCGTTCCCCCAAGCGCGGCCCTCTAGAGTTCGCCTCGTCTAACTCTGAGGATTACTAGGACCTCCCGCGGTCAGTGTGATCGGTTACACTCTGTCAGAGAGTTGTGGATGACGAGGGATACGACTAGATTGCGCACGGGATGACCCTCACGAATGCCAGTGCAAAGGCTGAGCTGATTGGAACCTTTCTCGAAGTTCTATGCTACGGTGAGCTTCCCTTGAGCACGTTGACACGCGAGCAAACTCAGCAAAACCGCATAGGCGCATACATTATCGTGTTTTGCCAATGTCTCAACATACTTCGAAACAAGTACCTAGAAGGCAGACCCTCTGTCATTCTCTTCTCCACCGCCGTTTCTATCTTCATATTAGTCACCATCGTGCGTATCGTCTTCCAAAGCAAATCCTGCTTTCTTCTGATAATGCGTTAGCATTGCATTATGGACTTCTCCCGCGCCATCCAAGCATTCACGTCCCACATGGATGTGCCCGATTCTGCCGTCATCTACTACACCATTGTCAGACGCGACCTTGACCTCATCAAGAGCGGGTGTTACATCGCAGTCACCATCGTATCTGATGCTCTTATCGTGAGGTCGTCTACGGCAGTATCCGAATTGAGCCTCACGCCACAATTACAGGGTTACCGCACATTCGTCGTGTGGGGCAAGAACCGACTGGTTGCCCTCGTACCGATTGCTCTGGTGCTCGCTGATATAGGTACCTTTCATCCTCTAATCAAGCTGATTGTGCGTCCTGACAGTCACTCTCAGCTCTGGGAGTATACGCTGTCTGGCTTCTTTCGCAAGTTGAGCCAGGTAACAACGCCCTCATGGCTGTTGTGACCGACCGTGTCAAGTACTTCTATACCATCACCCTGGTGTTGAACCTGCTATGCACACGTACGTTCTAGCCGGCCATACGTGAGGCACTCTGACTCGGTCAATCGATTTTTCGCTAGTTCTTATATCGTACAAGATTTGGCAAGTGCAATCCGAAGTCGATCGGTACTCTCCACTGCAATCCGCCTCGCGGTACTCGGTTGATACTCATTGTCGTAGAGTCAGGTGGGCATAAACTCCCACGAAGTGGTTCATGTGCTGATGTGACATTGCAGCGGCCATCTATTCTGGCATTCTGATTATATTGATCACCAGTAGTGCGATGAATTCTGTCGCGATGCTGGCAGTCCTGAACATCGTGAGTCGTCTCCCTTCGCCTTCTCTAACTTCTAATCAGTGTATCTGGTAGATATCTCCTGTCATCGTAAGTCTACAGTACCGCCCAGCGGATTACCTACTCACGGTCCACAGGGTATCGTGTTTTCTATGGTGATCATACGCTTTTCGATGGATCGGACACGCTGGGACAGCCTCAAAATATCGACGCACCTAAACTTCGTCTCCGGTACCAATCAAGACGATGACAACAAGGCTGAGCTAGACACTCCAGATGATTCGCCCATCAGCCCCACCGACATTGTCAGCAGGCCTCTTGGCAAGGAGAAGGTCACAGTGGAGAACCATGTTCGCCCGGCAAGCCATGTTGGCCTTGGTCTTGGTCTCGAGCGATACACGGATACCATTAGCCTTCACAGCCTCGGTGGCGGCGTTTTCTCGCATTCGAAGACGAGTCTGCCCGATTTCTACGCGTAGCCGTATCCAAACACGAACCGTGCGTCTTTCGCGGCTCTCTTGGTCACATAAGCTTCCGCTTCACACATTCAGTCCTTTGTTGTATCATTTAGCTGATCATTTTCACTGCTTTTCCCACATTCGCTCCCTTCGTTGCTGGTCCACATCTTGCAGCTATTCTGTGCTTTGTTGTCACTCTTTATCCCGTCGTCATGCCTGATGTTCAGTACCACACTCGTGCATACCCGCGTTCACTGCGCCGTTTCCGTTTCAGCACCTGCTCACGAACTCCTCGTCTACGCATTCGAACATGTCTTGTAACTGTTGCATTACTTATTTGTATGTATTGCAATGTGAGGTTTGAACTCACGATGTGGAAGTTTTTCTCGTTAGCCGGTATATGCATGGGTATGTGCATGGTATCGCAGAGAAATCCAAGACCCAGCTGGACACGTAAAGGACAGGAGCGGACCAATTTGCCAAGAGCAGTACTGCTGGCGACCGAGTCGAGGCGTACTACACGCAACAGCAGCAAGCAGAAGTCATACCATATCCTCCACGCCCATTTTACTACACGACATCCGCAAGCGGGACCGCCGTCGATCTCGCCTAGCTCAATGTCCTCGTCTTGCTCGCCGCTGACGCGCATCTCGACGCGTATGTGCACGCTCTCCGCGGGCGTCGGCACGCGCACCTGTATGCGGGACGCTGCGCGCGACTGCGGGCGCGACGGGCCCCGGGGGTCGCACGGCGGTGTGCGGCGGCGAGGCGTCGAACGGCGCGTCGAGCGGGCGAGCGGCGGAGGGCCCACGGCACCGCGGAGCGGTGCAGCGAGCGCTCGCTGTGCCTGCGGGAGTAAGAGGAGGAGGCGTGCTTGCGCGGGAGCCACGGTGCGCTCGTGCGCCGGCGGACTCGGTGGGCGAGAAGGGGTTGGTGAAGGACACGGCGGACGGGCTCGCGGCGCTGGAGAACGGGGTGGCGAACGGGTTGGAGAGGCGCGGGGAGGCGGGACGCGCCGGGCGAGCTCGGCGCGAGCGTCGACGACGGCGGGGACGCGAAGGACATGCGCGTCGTGATGTACGTGTCCGCGTGGTACTCGCGCGACGCGCGCACGATCACGGCGGAGAAGACCATGCCCTGGGGCTCTGCGTGAGCTCAGCGTGAACACGGGTGCGCGAGGGCGGGACGGGCGCACGATGATGGGCGAGATCGCGTTGAGCACGACGAACATCGCGGTGCTCGCGACGGCGCTCGTGACGATGAGCACGACGAGCAGCACGGAGTAGATGGCCGCTGTGGTGGGGCGTGAGGCGTGAGGCGCGGGGGCGGGTGGGCGGGGGCGCGGGATGCACGCACCGGACTCGAGGATGACGGCGATGACGCCGGTGAAGCGTACGCCCGAGATCGAGTGCGCGGAGACGCCGCGGTGGACGGACCATATCCGCCCCGCGATGGCCACTGCATGCCAGAAGTCAGTGGCCAGACCCCGGGGAGCGCCAGCGAACGCACAGGTGCAGAACAGGTTCAAGGCGAGCGTGACGGCGTAAAAGTATTTGACACGCAGGGTCACGCTTGCGAGCATGACATCGTCGCCGGGGCGCACCTCGGTGATGCTCCACGCCGCCCACGCCGACAGGGCGGCGTCCGCGAGGAAGAGCGCGCCCGGGAGGAGGACGATGGGGAGCGTGCGCCCCCAGACGACGTACACGCGGTACACGATGAGCGCGTCGAGCACGAGCGTGATCGCGATGTACGTCGCGCTCTTTGCGAGGTTCAGCGGCGTGTTGATCGTCCCGAAGAAGTGGGCGGCGCTGTTGGGCACGGACATGGCGTTTGTGAAGGCGTCGACCGCGCGGACGATGTCTATGACCAGGTGCTGGAGTGCCGTCAGTGGGATGGCGACGCGGGTGTCGAGATACTTACAGCGGCTGCAAGCGCGAATATGACGACGGCAGTCGCGATGAGGTAGCGCATGTTGCGTCCTGAGGCATGGCGGGTGTACAACACCCGAAGACACTCTGTGAAGACGATCACGTATGCTCCTGCACGTCGGATGATTAGGACGAGTGGTGAATGCACAAGGGTACACTGACCGAAACCGGCCGTTTCGAGAAGGGTGCCTATGAGCTCGGCTTTTGGCAGTGGAAAGGACATGGTCGAGGGATTACAGAGGGTATAGGATACCAGGGAGGGAGAGGGAGGTGGGAGGGCAGGGTGTTGGCAGGACAGACATATGAGACTCGCAGGCGAAGAGCTCGGGGTGTGTCGCGAGCGGCGTGCAGGGCGAACCCACGGGCGGAAGCAGGAGCGCAGCAAAGCCACTACTCGATCCGGGAATGGTCGGCGCACGCGGTGTGTGGATATCGCGGACATATCGCCTCTTCAGGCAGCCGAAGCCACGCCACGACGGTTCCTTGACGCAAGGCATGCTCTCGGCCTTTCCTTGACTTATTGCACGCGGTAAATCGACGCTAGAGCATAGCGTCAGTCACATTTTCGGAAACCACTGACCCTGAGTGCCGTCTTCGGCGCGTCGTCAAAAGCGGTCGCGCATGGCGGAAGCAAAACGCACGCGTCGAGTCCTCGGAGGACCCGGAAGGCGGGTCTGATGCGCCAGATGCGCCTCGGAGACTCGGCCCGGCGCATGCCCGAGGCAGATCGCGGACCGGAGTTTGTCCTCGCCTGCTCACTCCCGCACCTTGATCATCTATCACGCACGTCGAGCGAGCTGGAGACCTCGTATGCAGTCACAGTCAATCAAGCGCACTCCTCGGCCCGTCGCGAGCATCCGCACCGCGCGCGTGAACAGCCAACGACGGGTTGGCGTACGTGCACACTGAAACAGATCCGTCTTCGCGCCCCGACGGCCGCCGACTCTCTGCGGAGCGTGCCCAGTTCTCTGCCACGTCCCCAGAGCTTAAAGAGAGACTCGAGTGCGTGTTCTTCCGCCCACACCAACATCGACGCCCTCAGCCCGTCCACACACCCAACATGGTCTCCCTCCCCGACCCACGCCCAACCCAAAGCAGCTCGTCTGGTACATCACGGGCACCTCGTCCGGCCTCGGCGCGCGGCTCGTGCACATCCTGCTCGAGCGCGGCGACAAGGTCGTCGCGACCGGCCGCTCGCTCGCACGCCTCGACTTCCCGCCGCACGCGAACCTGCGCCTGCAGGAGTGCGACGTCACGGCGGGCCTGCGGTGCTCAAGGCCAAGGCGGCCGAGGCCGTCGCGTTCTTCGGGCGCGTCGACGTCGTCGTGAACAACGCCGGCCTCGGGTTCAAGGGCGTCCTCGAGGAGGCCGGGTGCGTCCGTCAGTGGCCCTTGGGCTGTGGCGTGGGAGACTGACGGCGAGCGCAGGTCGGACGAGCTGCGGAAGCAGTACGACGTCAACCTGTTCGGACTGCTCGACGTCACGAACGCGTTCCTGCCGTACCTCCGCGCACAGCGCTCCGGCACCGTCGTCCTCATGGGCAGCAGGACGAGCTGGCTCCCTGAGATGCCCGTGCGTACACACGCTGTCACTTGCCCCACGCGCCGTGCGCTGACCGCCCGCCACAGACCGGGGGCCTGTACTCGTCCTCTAAAGCCGCCGTGCGAGGTACGCCCGCCGCCGCCGCGTCCTCCGCGCAAGCACTGACACGCTGCCCACAGTGCTCGGCGAGTGCCTCGCGACCGAGCTCGCGCCGTTCGGCATCCGCGTGCTCATCACGGAGCCAGGCGCGTTCCGCACGGAGAACATCCTCAGCCGGCCGATCTTCGAGGAGCGCCCCATCGCAGACTACGACGCCGTGCGCGCCGCGATGAAGAAGCGCTACGCTGAGGTCGACGGCCACCAGCCCGGCGACCCCCACAAGGCGATGCGCGTCCTCGCGGACGTCGTCCGCGGCGAGGGCTCCGCGCGCGGCAGGCCCTGGCCGCTGTACCTCCCGCTGGTCTCGAAGCCGAGACGGCGATACGGGACAAGTGTGCGAAGATGACGGCGGTGCTGGATGCATGGGGCGCGGTCATACGGGACACCAGGCTCGACAACCCGTGAAATGACTCGAAGCGTCCCAAACGAAATGTCTGGCAGCAGTATTCTGATTTTTGGACGGCAGTCCTGTACGTAGTAGAAATGGACGATGGTTATATTTTACTCAGAGAGAGTAGGACAAGGAATAGCTCATGTGGGCGATCAGTGAAGCATACTGTATATACCCAATCCTTCAAGCCAAGCCGAACGTCTTCGCGACAGGCGTATGAAGGACTCCACGCTGGACGTGCGCCGTCAGTGGAACGGTTTGTGCCATACGCATGAGTAGGCGGCACTCACGTAGTCGTGCAGGACACCGAGCACCGGCTCTGATCGTGTCTCTTTCCACCACTGTTGCAGCGTCTGCCACTTGACATCGTCGAGCAGATGTCTTTTTTCTTGGAACTGGCCCTGAGCAGCGTGCCCCATTTTGGTCCTGCCGAGTGTCGTGTTCAGTATTCATCGACAGCCAAGCAAGCAGATACTAACTTGATGCGGTGTATCAGCTCCTCGTGAGTGGCGTCTTGCTGCTCATCTGTCTCATTTCAGGATTCGATGACACTGGGGCACCTCACAGAGTACTTACGGAACGAATCGATGAAAGCCTGGAGAGACACGTTAGCATCGTGCGGCGACTAAGCTCAATCACCATGGACGTACCTTGACAAAGTATCCACCGGATTTCGAGAAACTGATCGTCATGTGGGGATCCCGGCATGCAGCCCACGAAACCTGGTATGTATTGTCAGTCGCAGCACAAGTGGTGTGTCCAAGATTCTGTAGCTCACGACGACTGGGCCCACGCCAGGGCTGGTCATCACAGGGGAATTCGGCTCTACACAGGTATAGCTTGGTCAAATATCTCGTAGCCTGTCGTCGGACTCACCCGCGCCCTTCGTGTCGTCGGTCAGGCCTTTGAGAGCCAGCTTCTGCGGAGGAGACACGTGTGTTTTCTCGACCGCGGTCGTCTGCCCATCCACCTCGTCCGGGATATGATCCGTGTAGGTATACCGAAGATCTAACATTCAGTGAGCTACGTGCAGCTTACGACGACTTTCCGGACGCAACAAACTCACCTGCTCCTGTACCGGAGTGACAACAATCCATGATGATCTTGGAGACCGTTAGCGTCGTCGACATGTGCAGCACGCACGGCTACGCACTACAAGGTGTGCCTCGTCGGGAAGTTTGTCGACGAGTATCTTCTTGATTTGCTGCACGTGCGTTAGCTTGGAGTGCACTCAACAGAGTCGGCGTTTGCCACTGACATCGTCTAGGATGACGTTATCTGCGTCTGTACCGTCGTCCGTAGGTCTGACGTCTGCGGGCCAGATGGCTGGTACGGTGTCAGTCCGGGCCCATCTTGGCGCAAGCATCAGCTGCGCACCCTCGTCAAAGCCATCGTCCTCGTCCCCGTCCTCGTCCTTCTTTTGCGACCCATGGCCGGAGACTAGCGTGTACCTCAGTGTTTTCCGGTGGATAACGATGAGAGCATACGACTGACAATGGAAGACCAAGTAGTCACCACTCCGTGCATGAGAAACTAGGTCCTCTAGTGCTTTTAGCTGGGCAATAATATCAGGTAAGCTACATGGGAGAATATGTGTAAACAACATCGTACCAGGTTCTTTCTGCTTGGATAGCTGCGTTCAGAAGGATCGACATCATCCTTCATAACCGTGATGTCTTTTTCCTTGAAGTGAAAAGTATCTTATGATACGGTGATAACTAAATCAAAAAAAAAAAAAAACAACACATCATGCGACGGACGTCACTCACTCGCAAGGAAGTCCCTTAGATGATTTACATCCGAGTAGGTGCTCTCCAGATGGTGGTCAGAATGGAGTGCAGAGTAGCGAACGCCGACGAGTAGTGCCTTGCGTTTGGCGTGATGCAAGAAATCCAGCATTTCGACTGAGACGGAAGAGTCAGACGCAGAGGTGTGAGGCGATGCAGTCTCACGCACCGTATTATTCCCAGAATACATTTATACTTGGCTGCTGTCGCGAGCCGTGGCACGTTGTCGGATTGTGCAGCAAGCAGCACGACATCGCCATGCATGTAGGAAAGGGTCCACATCCCGTCATCTCACTCGCGACTGTGCGGGAAGCCTAGTTCCTGACAGATGGTGCTTCGGACCCTAGACAAATCGTGATCGCGAGTCTATCTTATGAACGGAAGACACCAGCAACACGGCTTACCGTGGGTATTTCCGCTCGTACGAACGACATGTGGAGGCACATGAGGAGGTCGCGCACCGGGGTCTGCAGGGTCCGTCGGCGCTCGATCCGAACATCCATATCGGCTTGTACTGGGAACCAAAATTGCGAAGTAGTTACTGTGCTACTGTCGACAGGGCGTGTGTATAGGGGACGGAAGGTCCTGGCGGACATCAACTCAGGGTACGACTCATGGGAGAACTCTGGCCCTCGTGAGTCTCGACGATCTCAGTCATGCGAACACCTTACGAAACATGCCCTGCTGTATGCAACCCACGCATGTGAGGGCGAAGCACGTATCAAGGGCATCTCAGTCGCCGCTTTCCTTATGGGCGAAGTGAGTTACAGAAGTAAGCCGTGGCAGGTACAGCAAGACGCACCAAACCAGACCTATGCGCGGCCAGCCGAGACCCCGCCTTGGGAATAAGAGAAACACAATGCAGAATCGATGGAAAGGTACAAACTCCCCTACACGAGTCCTCCTCTGACAATCGTGCAACGAAATCTAGAATCTGAGCCAGTGAGGCGAGGTTCGACCACGACGCTCCGGCCTCTGCTCGAAGTCTCGGGCACTTCGTCACGCATCGAGTGGACGCTTGTCACCTCTCCCCACACGCTTATTCATCGAGTCCAAAGGTGACTGCAACCGGCATGTCGAGGACCGTATCCTAGGCGGCGGACAAACATAAGACGGAGCGCCGCGCACTGGGCAGCAAGACGCACCTCGTCGCCGAGAATTCCAAGGACAGGATCGGACCGGGTACCCCGCCACCACTCGTTGAATGTCTTGCGGTCTTTGTCGCTCATCCCCTTCGCTTTGAGCTGCCGTTCTACAATCGCGGCCATATGGTTCCTGCGCGGG
The DNA here is from genome assembly GCA_001910725.1 of Phanerodontia chrysosporium. NCBI lineage: Eukaryota > Fungi > Basidiomycota > Agaricomycetes > Polyporales > Phanerochaetaceae > Phanerodontia > Phanerodontia chrysosporium. Next base: position 911,200 of record MJGA01000002.1, read on the forward strand.
AGGGTAGACAGTCAGCTTTTCCGAGGGACAGCGCAGAATGGACGCAACTTGACGCTGTGGAGGAGGTTTCGGTGCGTGGCATGCGGAGTTTCGCCTGTCTCGTTAATTGAGACTAGAGCATCACGGCGTCGCACCAACTAGATACTCACGGCAAGCCTCTGCGAACGCCTGCATCGAACCGCCTGTCAATGTGCACTGAAAGGAACATAGGCAAACTAGCCGTACCGCTATGAAGACGCCTCCGGATTGCTCGAAGCTAATGGTAGAATGCGGGTCCTGGCAGGCTGCCCACGAGATCTAGAAAGAAATCACATCAACGCCAGCTCTAGTATTCTCCAGAGCGACCTGTTACAATAGTTGTGGTGTCTTGCGAGTCATTCGAGACTGGAATTGTGCCAGAAAATCAGCATAGACTGCTGGTACCAAGATGTGAGATGTTCCTCGTACACACCCTTGGTGACTTTCTTCAATCCGACTTTTTTCTTTGGGGTCGGGGTGTCCACATAGCTATGGTCAAGGTCTGCTGACATGTTAGACAGATCTATGACACCACGTAGCACGAGCATGAAAGTTACCAGCGCCAGTGCCGGAATGACAGCAGTCCAGGATTATCTGCGCATAGCCGTCAGCACGGTAGTCTGCATGCCACAAGAGAAACTCACGACGAGATTTGCGCCAACACGGGCAGCCTCGTCGACCATGATTTGCTTAATAACCTGTAGAGCAATCGGTACACGCTGTCAAAAATCAGCTCTTGCGCCTACGTCGTCGATGATGGCGTTCGCTGCATCGCTGTAGTCTTCCGTATGATCTGCGTCTGCGGGCCAGATGGCTAGTAGGAAGTCAGCGAGCACGCATGATGCAGAGGCGGATTCTAGCACCTTCGTCTCTCTGGTCGAGCTCGTTCTTGCTTTCGTAGCCGAGCTTCTGAGAGCCGTGGCCGGAAACTAGATCATGGGTTGAGGCTTGTCGAGAATGCAACGGCGACAGAACTGTCCTTACACTGGAAGACAAGATGGTCGCCACGCTGCGCACCAGCAACGAGCGTGCGCATCGCTGTTTCCTGGAATCAGATGCTTTGAACAAGCATCGTACTGCTAGGGCACACCAGGACATACGAGATTCTCCCTGTTCGGATACAGTGGGTCGTCGTCAGAGACGTCATCCCTGTCGGTGAGTTCGATTATATTTTCCTGGCGGAACTGGAAGGTGTCTACGTTGTAAAGGTCGGTCAGGTGTTATCCCCTCGCGGATGGCACCCACCAATGAGGAGCTTGCGAATCTTGTCAACGTCCATATGAGCGCTGCCTAGCTGATATTTCTTGAATTCGCGGTAGCGTATACCGACGAGCAAAGCTTTCTTGACCATTGTAGGGGGTAACGACGGACGAGAAGGACTTAGGGTGACCGCTAGCTTGGCTGCAGCGTCGTCAGCTTATACACGAGCCCAGACGCTGTATGGGATGGAGGCTTCATTGCGTGTGAGATCCTATTGAAGGCTTCTGACGGTTGACCAGGGTCCATAGCTCGCATACCGCCCGCTATTGCATGTTTATCGCATGACTTTTCCTAGGACAGGACCTTGGACATGGCGCCCGTGAAGGGTTCTTCTCGTCGCTGCGGCACTGTCAGCTGCATCTCTTACTGATCGGAAGGTATATGATCTGTGTATAGCAAGTCAAACAATGTACACTGCGCGGAGCTGGATCTGTAACTCACCTTGTGGGCTACCCAGGCGACTCGAGTGCGTTTGATGTCGCTTTTGCTAGAGACAAACGGCATAGTCTTCGTTGGGGTTCCTGTCCACGCAACGGCAAAAGGTTACGGAGCCACGACCTCGTAGAAGCCTCTATTCAGGTGAGAGCGATTGGTCGATGGCGAATAGGAAACCATAACCGATCCCTTGAAGCCGGCTACGGCGGTGAGATTCCATTCGAGAAGGCAAAAATCGATGTTGCGTAGAGGGTCGATAGAAAAACGATTGCATCTGGTGAGCATCGCCATGCGCATATATGACCACGCTTACTGATGAGGAACGTCCAAATTTGCTTCATATCCGCATACGCTCTGGCAACTGGTGGCTTTGATTATCGAACGAGAGGTAGTGAATGCCAACGAGCAAAGCCTTCCTTGCCATCGTGCAAAATTTGACCAAATAGGTTGAGTTGGGTTGGAAAGCAGTTGAGTTCAGTGTTGCGGTATCCCGTCACGCGTGGAATCCAAGCCGTCATTGAATTTTGTGATGACGGGCCAATGTCGAGAGGTCCCGCCGCGTCCCGCTCTTGCGCTGAACAGCATCGTAGAGCCTCGAGTTCTTGCTCAGATTCCACACAGGAAGCAACTTTGCAATGGGGCGCACGTCTAGCTCAAAGTCACTGCGAGGGAAGGATGATACGGCGGAGGCAGCGGCCTTGAGCCAGCTGACGGGCGCCAATGGACCAGCTGTGATGCGATCCAAAGCCAACCCACACTCAACCCAACCCAGCCCGACCCAACCATCTAAGAAATGAGCATGGCGCTACGTACCAGCCCACAGCAGTGCAGAGCGGCAGCGCTTCCTGAGCTGATTGATGATTAGAAAGGGTCCCGGGCTCGCGTGCCGCCTCCTGTCATCGCTGAAGCCATGCTCGTAACGGACCTCGCGAGCTAATTGAGCGCGTACTTTGACAGAGAGCGTCCCGCGGATGCGGCCTATCGGGATGTGTGTGTGTGTGGTCTGCGTGCTTGCAGGCGGGAGCAGCGTGGTGGAAGTGGCTAGTACTGCCCTACTAGAGCGCCGTCAGATGTCATGTCGCTTCACTTGCATATGAGCAGAAACGCGCACACTGAAGGGTGGACCAACGCGCTGTATTCGCTCGTCGCAAGGCCACAGCGCGGTTATCCACTTATTCATAGACACTCTGAGGTCAGCGGAGGTTCCACGCCTGCCAGAAGCTCGTGATTAGACGCAGTCGAGTTGGCAATCCCGGGGAAATTCACCTAATGACGCTGGGAAAAACCTTCCACCAGGGCTCTGGGTACCGCGCGGACGGCAGCCGCTCGATAGATGATTTCTGTAGTCTGTGTAAAATGGAACGAAGGAGCGGTACCTCGAGTTCAGGCGACCGGAAGGCTCCGGAAAAGGCAGGGCGTCGTTCGCTAGACTGCGCTCCCTCGGGCTCGCGTTGAGGTGACTTGGAGCCAGTCGAGGCCAGGCGGAAGAGCGGGGGAGCCATGGCAACAATTTCATTAACCGTCGCTTGCGCTTGAACTCCGGGAAAGACGGATATTGGCCGACGGAGGACGGCGGACATAATTGAGGGACCGCCACCCGCCAACACAGGGGCGGAATGCAGCGTGCTGGGAGGGCGCAACACGGTGTGTAATGGATGCTTACAGTCGGATCCGGCAGGCATGCATAGGCTGCTGGACGGCGTCCAGAACGCTGCGCGAGACATGCGCGGGGTCGCAGAGCGGGTAGTAGGCCGAGACATGGCGAGAAGACAGATGCAAGTCGGAGGGCGAGGTTGACGACGGAGGACACACTTGGACCCACGTGGCGGCGGGCCAATCGCGGAGGGCGCGATCGCGCGCAACGGGATCTGGCGTCGAGATCGACGATACACTCGCGCGGACGTCGCTTGGAGGCGAAGCTGTGCGCGCTGTCCTGCAACGTGCACGCCCCTCAGGCTTCAGCGAGCTCGCCGTCCTCTAGCGTGGGCCATGCAGACGCTAGGCCAAAAATGCGCAGGACGGCGAGAGGTTCGGGCCGACTCTGCAGCGTGCGCCAAGGATGTGCAGCGTGTATGGTCACCAGCACGGCCGTATTTCTAGAACCCCGGCGCGCGTTGACGTTGAGCAGCCAGGACGGGGCCAGATCCTTGGGCAGCGGCGTTCTCGCATGCACCCTCGGCCAGGCCCCATCCTCCTCCGCCTTTCCGATCGACGCCAACGACACCACTAGGCCCTACTTATACGACCTGCCCCTCCTTTCTCCCCTCTCCGTTCGTAGGTCTCCCAATGGCCTCCAGGCTCCTCGTCCTCCTCGCCGCCCTCGTGCTCTTTGCCCTCCGAGCCTTTGCACGGTTCCGTCGCGCGGTGCACGCCGTCTCGTACGTCTCCTCAGCTCTCCGCTCTGTTCGACCAGCCTGACTGTCCCAGGAACCACCCTGGCTATCGCACCCTCCTGAACACGCTCGGTCCCATCGAGAACTTCTTTCCCCGCATCCCCGGCGTGGCCCCGGGCGCGTTCCACATGTGGAAGCGCAAACATCGCGACTTTGAAGAGCATGGCTGGGATGTCATCACATACGTCCGTCTTCGCCCTCCACACCGCCCCTCCGCTGACCAGACAGCCCCCTCAGGTCGCCGCGTTCATCGGGAGCAGCACTAATTTCTACGTCGCAGACGCGGACGTCATCAAGGTTCAATTTACCCCTGCCCCCGCTGCATAATCCCGCTGATCTTCATTACAGGAAATCACCACGCACCGCTCGCGCTTTCCGAAACCGATAGAACAGTACAAGGTCCTCACCTTCTTTGGCGGCAACATCGTGGCGAGCGAGGGCGAGCACTGGAAGCGCTACCGCAAGATCGCAGCGCCCGCTTTCTCCGAGGTGCGCCCTCGTGTCCGTCCCCCGTCGACCCTGCATTGCTGAGCGGCTCTGCACAGCGGAACAACAAGCTCGTGTGGGACGAGACGCGCCTCATCATGCAGGACCTCTTCACGAACGTCTGGGGCGAGCGCGCCGAGATCTACGTCGACCACGCCGTCGACATCACCCTCCCGGTACGCGCGCCTGCACCTGTTTCCTGGCCGTTCGCTCATCGCAGCCACGACACCCCGACCCCCGGACATTGTGCGACGTAACCTTGCGCCTCTCCGTGATTGCGCCCGCGGCCTCACCCCTGGATCGCCCGCATGGGCACACGCCTTGGCTGCGCAGATCGCCCTCTTCGTCATCGGCGTCGCAGGCTTCGGGCGGCGCATCCCGTGGCAGGACGAGGACGTCGTGCCTGCCGGGCACACGATGACCTTCAAGGCACGTGCCCCCGCATTCCTCCCCGTCTCTCGGCGTCCCGTGCCCCGCTGACGGCTGCCCCACGCGCACAGACCGCGCTGCACACGGTGTCCGAGAACGTCTTCACGCGGCTGCTGATCCCCGACTGGCTGCTGCGCGCGGCGCCGACAGCGCGCCTCGCGCGCATCCGCGACGCGTTCGCGGAGCTCGAGCAGTACATGCGCGAGATGATCCGCGCGCGCCGCGAGCGCCCCGCCCGGGAGGAGCGCCACGACCTGTTCAGCAGCCTGCTCGACGCGAGCAAGGACGCGGACGTGCGGCTGCAGGACTCGGAGTTGATCGGTGCGTGGGCTCGCCCGCGTGTGGGGACGTGGCGTCGGCTGAGTGATGGTGTGCACAGGGAACATGTTCATCTTCATGCTTGCTGGTGCGTCCCGAAATGGACTCTATCAGGGTGGCATTGACTGGTTTCTACAGGACACGAGGTGCGCAGCCGCGAGCGTCCGTGCGAGGCGCAGCTGATTGGCCCTCGCAGACGACCGCCCACACGCTCTGCTACATGCTGGCAATGCTGGCGATGCACCCCGAGGTGCAGGACAAGATGTACGAGAGCATACGGGCGTGACGCAAAACGGACGCCTGCCCGAGTACGAGGACATGCGGTCGCTCTCGTACTGCGAAGCGTGCGTGCACCTCCTCTGATGTCTGGTCCCGCCAGCTAAACGGTGTACACCAGCGTCCTGTACGAGACGCTGCGCATGTTCCCGCCCGTGAACAGCATACCGAAGAGCGTCGCCGAAGACACCGCGATCACCATCACCAACGCCGACGGCGAGCGCACGACCGTGCCGATGCCCAAGGGCTCGAGCATCTCGATCCACACGCCGGGCCTGCACTACAACCGTACGCCCGCCCCGTCCCGCCCCGCCCCTTTTGCACGCACTCACGCCCCCCGCGCAGCACGCTACTGGCCGGACCCGCACACGTTCCGCCCGGAGCGCTTCCTGGCGGCGGACTGGCCGCGCGACGCGTTCCTGCCGTTCAGCGCGGGCCCGCGCGCGTGCCTCGGGCGGCGCTTCAGCGAGACGGAGAGCGTCGCGGCGGCGGCGATGCTCGTGCTGCGCTACCGCATCGCCGTCGCGGACGAGCCGCGCTTCGCGGGCGAGGGCGCGCGCGCGCGCTTCGAGCGCGTCACGGCGAGTCGCCCGGGTGTGACGATGACGTGCGTGTTTTGCGCCCCCTTGTGGGTTGTGGTGGGGACTGACGAACTGTGCTGCAGGCCGACGCGCGTCCCGCTCGTCTTCAGGAGACGCTAGTACGGGGGGCGACCGGCCTCCACGCCTTCGCAGCACCAGCGGGACATGGGCGGCAGAGGATGAGCACGCCGCGCTTTGAGGGGCCGTTCTGCGCATCGCCTGGACACATGCGGCGTTCCTGCACTCCCTGGTTAGATACCCACACACGCCTGTTCCGCATCACTGTATTGCAATCCTGGATTACACATTCATGCCGGGCTCCCCCGCGCGGGCGCCTGTGCCAACAGGCCTGGCAGCGTTGTGGCGTAGCGCCGCTTGTGTCTCGCGTTGTGAGCTCTGCTGGACGCTGGGCATGCGTGCGCTGGGCAACCAGGCACGCCTGACCACAGCATCGCAGTGCAAGGGAGCAGCACGGCTTCGCGGCGCACGGCCCCGCCCGAGAAGGCCGACACCGTGGTTCCCAGGGGTCCCATGTGTTCTCAGAGGCCTATGCAGTCGTTGTATCCCCGCGGACATGCTGGGCCTCCTGGGCCATATACGGCACTGCCGACTTTATTTCCCGTGTGCTTTGGAGCAAACAGGCTCGGCGCCCCGTGGCCCGTCGCCGCACCGTGCTTGGGAAACAGCGTGCCAGCCCGTGCGACCGGTTGACACACTCGTCCCAGGGCGCAGCTAAAGTGCTTGAGAGCGGCGCGGCGAGGCAACGGGTGCACACCCTGCTCCTCCCTTCTTCCTCGAACTCGCCCGCCGCCCAATGCTGCTGATCCTGTGGGCCCTCCTCGCCGCCGTGGTGTACCACGCCGCCGCGCGGCTCGTCCGCCTCCGGAGGCTGCTCGTCAAGATCAGGTGCGCCCCCGCACGCCCCCACCCGCCCGCCCGTGGCATCCGCCGAGCGTGCGCTGAATCGGCCCACCCGCTAGGTTCCACCCCGGGCAGCGCGCGGCGACGAGCATCTACGGCGCCGCGACGTTCCTCTTCCCGTGGCGCATCCCGAACCTCACGCCGGGCGCGAACCTGCTCTTCGACGAGAAGCACGCGCTGCTCGCGCGCCACGGGCTCGACGTCGTCACGAGCGTGCGTCCGCCCGCGGTTCGTCTGGCCTCCGCGTACTGACCCCGCTGCGCGCGCAGGTCTCGACACACCCGATGCGCGCCGTGTTTGTCGTGGCGGACCCGGCAGTCCTGCGGGTGCGTGCGCTGCGTCTTTGAGAGCGACGTGCGCCGAGGTGCTGATGAAATGGCTGCTGCAAGGACATGGCCGCGGCGCGCTCGAGGTACCCGAAGCCCGTCGAGCTGTACGGCTCGCTCTCCCTGTATGGCCCGAACATCGTCGCGTCGGAGAACGACGCGTGGAAGCGATACCGGCGGATCTGCTCTCCCAGCTTCTCCGAGGTGGGTGGCGATGTGGACCTGCGGGTGCGGACAGAGCTGAGAGCGGTAATAGAGGAACAACAAGCTCGTCTGGGAGGAGACCGTGCGCGTCGTGACCGAGCTGTTTGATACGTGGGAGGGAAGGCAGGAGATCGACATGGAGGACGCGTTGACCATGACACTGTCGGTGAGTCCTCCGCACGACTCGCGTTCATGACCGGTCCACCAAGCGCGACAGATTACGCTCTTCGTGATCAGCTCCGCAGGATTCGGAAGCCATAACATGGAAAGGCGGCGATGAGCGCCCGGAGGGATACGCCATGTCGTTCAAGGTGCGCCCCTGCACAGCCAACCCGTTGCGCGACGACCGACGCTTTCCGCCTCGCAGGATGTGATCTACCACATGTCGACGGGCGTGTTCATCAAGATCGCGACGCCGCAGTGGCTCCTCAACCTCGGCTTGACCGAGAAGATGCGCAACACGAACGTGGCGTTCAAAGAGCTAGGCGTAAGTCTGTCCGGTCGCCAGTCTACCAGCGGTCGCCTGATCGGAAGGCCAGATGTACATGTCGGACATGATCCGCGAACGCCGCGAGTCCCAGCAGAGAGAAGACCGAGGTGACCTTTTCAATGGCCTATTAGACGCAGGCGAGGAAGACGAGAAGCTGAAACTCACCGACGAAGAGCTGATGGGTAAGCATTCCAAGCTCGTGAGCCTGGGGCCTTCAAGCTGATTCAAATCAGGGAACATCTTCATATTCCTTATCGCAGGTGCGTTAGAATAGATGTTAGATTGTGTCCTGTGTCACTGACATCAGCGCAGGACACGAAGTGCGTTTGTGGTATAGAACGATGGGCTGCTACTTACTACCAATAGACCACGGGACACACTTTGTGCTACGCTTTAGCCCTGCTGGCGTTGTATCCGGACGAGCAGGAGAAGCTATACCAGCACATAAGAACGCTGTGCCCGGCAGGCGAGCTGCCTGTGTACGATGACCTTCGTAACTACACCTATGCACTTGCGTAAGTACCGAGAGTTATCCCATGTTAATTGAGGCCTAACCTTGTAATTTCCAGGGTATTATATGAGACCCTCAGAATGTTCCCCTCCGTCGTGGCATCCCCAAGGTCGCATCGGAAGACACATGCGTGCAAACGATGAACGACGCCGGCCAGCTCGTGGAAGTGTTCATACCCGAAGGCTCCGACATCGTCTTCGACACACCGGGCCTCCACTACAACCGTACGTGCCTCTTACCTGCAGACACGTCCCAGCCTGAGCCCTCGTCATGTGCAGCGAAATACTGGACTGACCCGTACACGTTCTCGCCTTCCCGCTTCATGGCTCCCGACTGGCCGCGCGACGCGTTCTTGCCGTTCAGCGGCGGTCCGCGCGCGTGCCTCGGGCGCCGCTTCGCGGAGATCGAGAGCATCGCTGTGCTGGTGCTCTTCGTTTCGCAGTACACGATCCACCTGAAGGAGGACCCGAAGTATGCTGGCGAGACGGAGCAGCAGAGGCGGGAGAGGGTGCTGAAGAGCGTTCCTGGTCTGACGTTGACGTAAGTTGACCGATTTTGAATTCGCTAGGAGGATGTGGTGTTTCTAACAGACGTCGACGATACAGGCCAACAGGAGTGTCGCTTGTCTTCCGTCGGCGGTCCTACTAGATGCGGTTTAGATGGCATATGAGCGGCAGACGTTTCTGTTCCTCTTCGGATACCAATCGGATGCGACTCAGGACATCTGTTAGCTAGTGACACTTGTTCCCTTTCCGTGGTAGACGATGCTTAGCATGTCCCAACGTTTGTACAAGTAGAGCTGAGTAGAGTCCAACTTTTTTGCGTGAGAAGTTAGGGTTCAGGAATACAGACCGGAGATTGCGACGCGGGCATAATGTCACGTGCACCGGATCATTCCGACACAGCCGACCAAGACGCCGGCCATCATGGTATACCGTCGTCCGCCGCCGTACTATGGAGCCCACCCGGACAAGTATCACACCTTGCAGACTCTGTCAACCGACTTGTTGTGACTGAGTACTGAGTGGTAGTGCCGCCGGATAGGCCAAGCATCTGCATCTGGCACGTACCAGGGCAGGCCCGGGGGAGAGCGCATTTGACCATACATCATGCGTAAGTAGTCACGTCTTCTCTTAAGACAACCGGTGGATTCGAGAGAGGTAAGCAGACCTAGGACAACCGTAAATGATGTGGTGTACCTCGGTCGCTTACACACAACCTGACTAGCTTTCAGCGCCGTTCTCCAACGGAGAGGCTCCATCTCACTGCCACCGAAGATCCCTGCGTATGGCTAGGAGCGTGGGGATGTCTGCCATCCCGCTCATACTGCTACCGCGTTGACGTCAACTCTCGCGGCCCGTGTGGCTCTGGCCCTGGTATTTTCGCCTCCTTAGGAGACTTCCAGGCATGTCTTCCGGTGGCGTTTCCTAGGACCACGGCGTTCGCCAGTGACTAGCCCTGCATGTGCAAAGTTCAATCAGGCGCGATAGCCCCCGGCCAGGCACAATAAGCAGAGGCTTACATTTCGCGAACGGCGAAGACTGAGCAGAGCTCATGCGCTGTACCTGAATGACTCTCAAGCACTCGGCAGGCAAGTCATATACACAGATTGTGTGCGCTATAACTTCTGACTTACCGCACCAGTTTATAGGGAAGAGCAGTTCTCGAATAGCTCGACAGGCCGTCGATAAAAGCGTCGTGGCTTGGTGGGAACGGATCAAAAATCGCGGCCCCCTCAAGCATGGATTCACATGAGCCTGATACACTGCGATAAGCAGCAGATGTACATGTTGTGGCTGCTGCAATAATCAGGAATGCGGCGAACACGTTGGAACCCGGATTGAATGTCCGTCGCGGAGTACAGTGCTAGCGCGAAGCTGGACCCTTTCCAACATTCCATGTTCAAGTGGAGGTAGGTTATGCTAGCTGAGCTTCTGACATATAGCAAGGCATAACCTTCCACGCTACAGAACAGATATAAAGCTGTATGCAAGCACTTCGACTCGCAGCCGCCTCTTCGTGTCTCCTCGCATGATGGCTAAGAGGGCCTTGCTCGTGGGCATACGCTACAACACATTTCCAGAGAAGTTCACGCTCACAAGTTCCTACAACGATGTAGTACACGTAAGAAATTTCCTGATTGGTGAGGATTTTCAGCACTTGAGGAGATTCTTGCAATTCACATTGCCTTTACAGGATCTCTTGGTTTTGCGAGACAGACATTCGCGAAATGAGGGATGATTTTCCTCCTTCCGATCCCAGATATCCTACAAAGGCAAACATGGTACGTTCTCCCCGAAAACTCGTCTGCCGCCGTGTGAAGATCGTCACCAAACCCTGCGGTAGGAATATGCCCTAGAAGAGCTGGTCCAGGGTGCAAGGCCTGGTGATCATATGATTTTTCATTGTATGATTACCGCCACATACCTTCGTTGCTCCACTCTAACTTACAGCAGTCTCTGGTCATGGCTCTCAGCAAACTGATTGGGACGGTGACGAGTTAGATGGGAAAGACGAAGGTACGCAGATTCCCACTATCTTTAAGCCGTGTACTGACTTTGAAGAAGCAATCTGGCCTGTGGACGCACTGCTCAAAAGTGACGAGATAGATGTTCTACCGGAGACCATTATACTAGATGATGTCAAGTTTTTCCGAACTTTGCAGAATAGGGTGTACTCATGTCGGGCTGTTGTCCCTCTAGGATATCAAGAGAATACTCGTCGACAAGGTTGGGAGTGGTGCAAGTCTCGTCGTAAGTGCCTATGAGCCTTCAGGCTGTTCAAGAGCGGCGCTGATGCTTGTTTGCAGATACTCCTTGATTGCTGCCACTCGGGCACTGGCGCAGGCAAGTGAATCTTACTCGTATAGCGCTGCGGGATTGACATTATCGCAGATCTTGCCAACGTTTACACCGACCCCCATTGGGATAGTCCGATACCTGCAGGGAAAGTAGCCATGAGGAAACTCACAAACAGTAAGACATCATCCGCTGTCATGCCTATCATTTTGATGCGCATACAAACTTAACAGAAGGCGTTAGTTCTGGCAAACCTGTCGTCGTGAGTCGTAACGATGACTCTGCTCTCGAACTGTGCCCTCTTATGCACGACTCCAGGTCTCATGGGCAGCATGCCAAGACCCGCACGTGGCACTCAGTTCCAGAGATTCGGGAGGATTTTTTATCAAGGTCCTGGTCACAATTTCGCTTATACTGCGGTCACTGTGCTCACCCGAGACATCCCCCAGGCTTTTATTGAGTCATTCAGTACGCATGCTTCGATGTAGTCATGCAGGCCTCATTTGACGAAGCGACGCAGACCACAACCCGAAAGCCACGCACCAGCAGCTCCTGCATTCCATCAAGTACGCAGCTTCTGTTTACTTTCAGGAGCACCTAACGAACCGTATAGATTGAAGATGTTCGCGGAAGCGGAGGAGCATCTCGAGAAACAGAAGCCGCATTTGTTGGCTCGTGGACATTGGGGCAAAGTCCAGCGCTGGTTGCGTAACCTTCGCACGGAGCCCGTGTTGGGCATATTGTATGACAAGGTGTGTCTTGTCTTCTGCTCGCGACATAAGTTTCCGTATATTTCATGTTGACTACGTATCTAGGATGCCATTCTTGACACGCCGGTAGCGACTGTACTCGGCGCTGCGTGGTTCGTTACCGAAGAACGTGCCTACGCCCACGGCCTCACGGACTACATCCCGAGCCACGATTCCAAGGGCGAGGGGTGGCCTGTTACTGGTAGCACTGCTGAACGAGGAGCGTACGACTTGGCTCCATCAGTTTATGGCGGTGTCGCACCGGATTACGCTCAACCACCTGCCTTCGGCGGTGGTGCGCCATGTTTTCCCCAGCCGTCAACATTCGAAGGCCCTTCGATTATGCCGCAGGCGCCACCATTCGTAGACGGGGCCCCGGGTCTTTCGCAAGGTCCCTACTTCCGAGGTGGAATGCCCAACTTCTCACAGGAGCCGGTATATCAAGGCCCGATGCAAGCGCCCCAATGTCAAGTTGCATTCCCAATCGCCATGCCTACACCTGCACAAGGGCAGACCTTCAGAGACGATACAGTAGGTCACACGCAGGCGCCGCCCAGTGAAGGGATTTGGCAAGGTACGGTTTACGGGGCGGCAGATAACACGAGAGGAGATTACGGACAAGGCTCTGGCTGGTACTGAACAGGAATGAGGATGCAGATTTTCTTTTTGCGAGAGCCGTTCAATACTCATATATCGCGACAGAGATTATATTAATCTGATTCAGCAATACATCGAATGTCCTGTATCTATCTCAGCCCTCGCATTGATTGAGACCTCTGTGTCCATATGGAGGAATAAGCAACAGAGTCGAGAGGACGTCACTCTACATGTCGGTGCAGAGTCACATCGACGGACATTAGATGGTAGAGTCCCAATGCCCTCGCAGCTTCATGAGTCGTGGAACACAAGGGTACAGGACTCAGGCTGCACGTTTGATCATGCTGATTCGCTATCGAAATTCCGTGAGGGAAATTGCATGAGGAGAGCTATAGCTACATGGTTGTTCGAATAAATAAGTGCGGATAGATGTATGTTGCTCATTGAGCGGGAGTAACCTCGACCGCATCCTCTACGCTCCTTCTGTCTTCCCCCTCAACATCTACGCATTTGCTTTGTGGCGATAGCGGCACCGTGACTCCAAAGAGGGCCGCAACCGGAGTTCTGAGGATGCCATGCTAAAGGACAGCTTGTATAAGATGATATTCAGGCTTCGATGGAAGATTTACGCACGTAATCATGGAGCGTCGCCAGCATCGGCTCTGGATGGGCCTGCTTCTCTTGCTCCAGTTTGTTCCATATCTTCCTCTTTACTTTGGTCTCCACATCGGTGGAGTGCTTATGCGTGTGTTCCTCCAAGAAGTTCGTAGGTGCCGACGGAGCGTGCGCTTGCGAACAATGCGAACGGTGGGCAATCGAGTCGACAAAGTTCGTGATAGAGTCTTGCATCTTCACCCTGCAGATGATGTTCAATAACTGGTAACGCCCCGTACAGCAAGCACGCACCTGATGCGATGCAGCAATGCCTCATGTGTAGCGCTCTCGAGTTCGCCTGGTGGTTTATGTTAGTACACAGTATGGACGGAGGAAACTCCCCTCGGAGACTTACGGAACGCCTCCACGAAAGCCTGTCGCGGACATGAGTTTGCGCATGATAGCGAGACAATGGTAACTCACCTTGACGAAATATCCACCTGAGTTAGCCATGCTTAGAGTGGTATCTGGGTCTTGACAGGCTGCCCACGAAACCTGTCAAGTTGATTTCTCAGCCAGTAGTCAATTGTTCGAGGATAGATCACGTACGACGACGGGATACTTGGGAAATGGGAATGATAGCGGTTCCTCGAAGGAACCAAATGACGAAGCGGAAGAGGGTCCCGACGGGAGCCAATCGAATATCGACGATTCAGGAGTCGATGAAGCAGATGATGACGTCGAAGATGAAGGATATGCAGTCGGCGGGGTGAGGGGAGACAGCATGTCGTCAAGAGAAGTGCGCCTGATATGAGACCTAAAAGTAGGAGAGGATACGCCTGAAATTCCATGAGATAAGTCGATGCTCGGTCTGCGCAGAGCATGGGCGTCCATACCTGTAGATGCCTTATCTGCAACAATCCCCATCAGACCTATCTTCTGCACGGAGACTTTGGTAGCTGGGACAGGATTCATGAGTTCTTCATGGACTCCCTGCTCCCAATGATCCCTGTGGCAATGTTGCAGATCTGTCATATCCGTTAGGATGAGCTCCGGATACAGAACTGCTACTCACCCGCTCCGCTTCCAGAATGGCAGCAGTCGAGAATAATCTAAAGGGGCGAATAAGCACTCGCGCCATATGAAGGACGTTTCCAGTACTCACAACCAGGTGGGCGCCGGGAGGAATTTTATCGACGAGAATTTCCTTGATTTCCTGTGGAAGCTGTTTAGTGAACTGTTCGGAGCGAGGGATCACAAGGAAGTACGTGCATCGTCCAGGATGACATTATCGGCATCGTAAGGACCTTCTCCTGGTATCACATCCGCAGGCCAGATGGCTGAGAACCCGTGAGAACGTATCCCAATGTCCATGGACGACGACAGTACCTTCATCTTTGCCATCCTTCTCGTCATTATTTTGGTCGGGTTTCTGGGATCCATGGCCGGAGACTGAGAGCGAGTTAGCACTGGAGGTCATGGGACTGAGAGAAGGTAGCCTACAGTGAAAGACCAAGTGGTCGCCGGGTAGAACATCCGTGACTAGTTCCCGCATACCCTTCAGCTACAGGCGCAGCAGGTGAGCGAGCGCTCGTGAGGAGTTCATGCGGCGACCCACTAGATTCTCTCTGCTGGGATATCGTGGATCTTGGGGATCCACATCGTCCTTGTACACCGCTACATCTTCAGCCTGAAACTTCACAGTGTCTGGAACGTAGACTCATGAGTATCTCAGGTGAATTGTTCCAGCATGACAACTAACTCGTGAGGAATTCTTGAAGGTGCTCGACATCCGAGTATGTACTCGTCAACTTGTACTTCATCATCGGCTGTTGTCTGTCCAGCTCGATGTAGCGCACGCCCACAAGCATGGCCTTCCTGGCCCTACGAGGGAGCGTCAGGTGTAGTTGCGGCGTAGGAGGCATGATGTTCGCCGAAGTGGGGGGAGAGGGGCGGCGGTGAGGATAGCAGGGATGTGCCCGTGTTATACTGTGCCTGCTCGCGCAGGATGCGAACTCTAACGCTGAGTCAGACAGGTGCTGAAACCCAAGCGGAAGGGCAATGGGCCCAGGGCTGACGCTGAGCTCGGATCTAGAACAGCGTCGTGCCTCTGAGATCCTATCAATCTGCCCGCTGATGACATGGAAGGCTGGGCGACGGACGAGAATAACCCATGCGCTCGGTGCGGGTGATGCTATGGAAAGAGTGCCGTAGCGTTATGAACCGCCTGTTCTCGGACGTTCGACGGCCGGCGTTCCCTGGGTGCGAATGCGGAGCTACCTCGATAGCGGGCGGGAGACGCGGGCTAAGAGTGACCCCGTGCTCGTGAGTCTTGACAGGCCGACGTTCTAGGATAAGCACGTCAGCCTTTGTGGAGATAGTTCAGCCCAGACTTACCTTCACAGGCGAAGAATGTCGCTTGACGAATTGCTTGGAAGTGCCTCCCAAGGCCCGTGCACAGCGCGTTGCGCGGTGTACTGCATTCAGGACCCTAGTCAATGAACTTTCATCGCTGTTGCCGCAAGTCATCAAAGCTTGGATTGAAGTGAAGCGCAGAAGCTCTGCCTTCTCGCGGGCTTGTCGTGTGAAATCCTGTGTATGCGAGCGTGCGCCATCATGGCGAAAGCCGTGTTCGTCAGAGGATTCCCATAGTCAACCCGCTAAGGACGGACTGTCACAAATAGACAGATTACGCAGCCCCCATCGCCGCCCAAGCTCGAGCGACGCAGGATATCTTGCGCGAAACGGTAGCCTGACCTGCGGAATGATATCGAGTGCCAATCATAGGCCATCTATGCGTAGAGATCCCGTTATGTTCATGTTCTTTTGGGGAACAAACCGGAAGCTACCCTTTGAGATGCAGTTGGACCAGTCAGTGTAAGAGATCGAGGCACGCGCTAGGTTCCCGTTTTCCCTAGCACTGGGCTTGAAATCAACTGCTCAAAACGATGTAGCTGAAAAGCCAGAGATCGAGGCTGGACCTAGATACGCTGCAAACAGTGTTATCTGAAACTTTGGACGGCCATGCTAGGGGACGTACCTAGAAGCCCTTGGAAACTTGCCACCGCAGCCGCCGACCAGCCCTCAATAGACAATCCGGGAAACAATTCTCCGCAGCGTAGCACACCTATAGGAGGAGAAAGGTCTATCGCTGACATGGGATCTTCGGCTTGCAACAATACTGTATGATATTCCTACAAATCGACAACACTTAGAAGCCTTCGCCAAGACCGGGTTCGTCGTCGAAGCTTCCTCCGCCATCTTCCCCAACCTGCCTGAGGAGTTCCTGCTCGCGCTGACGAGCAGCCTCGGCAGCGTCCAGCTCTTTTCTGTGCGCGTTGAGTGGGTACCGCATGGCCTGGCAGGCGATCAGCAGTATTCAAAGCGAGGGATGAAGGAGGACGCACTTTGACACTCTCATTGTGAAGCTCGAGACAATACTGAATACGGCGCATAAAGACCTCGCTGACTTCGAAACCATACCCGCTCTTCTGAGCTCCGCATTCCAGCCATCCTTGCTCGTGTGAAATATGACCGTCGATTACACCGTCACGAATCGCTTTGCCAACGATGTACTCGGCGTCCTCTTCGGAGTCAAGGTGAAGCTTCACGCAGATGTCGCGGAGCGAGATGCGCGAGTAGGACAGAGAGAGCCGCCGAATTCCAGTCTTGATGACGTTCTGGCGAAGACGGACAATCAAGGTGTATGTCTTATCGGCTTCGAACAGAGCGGCGTGCTTCGATAGCGTCGACTGGAATTGCGACAGCGAACCGGTACGAACAGCTGAACGGACTCGTCAAGCAGTGACCATATATCAGGGTGGCAGAGCTTACCTTTCACAATCTCGAAGTAGCCGGTCAAAGCTTTCTCCAGTACTGGATGCCTGAAGATACTGCGGTCGGGAATGTCTCCCATGAGCAGCTCGACCACGACAGACAGCTTATGAACGGCTTGGTAGAAGCCTGGCGCTGTCGTAGCAGGCGGTGCGCGACGAATGGCTTGTTGCAAGTTAGCGTGAGCGGCACTGTAGTTGAGTTGCACGGCCCGAATGCGACCAAGGAAGTAGTGGTAACGAGCGTGCTGAGGGTTGCCGGCGGACGCAGGGAAAGTTGTCTTGAGGACAAGCTTGTCTGCTTGGTCGTAGAGGTTGTAATGGAGGTAGTTGCGGAGGAGGCGGTTGATGAGCGACGCTTGAGTCTCGTCATCGTGGCGAAGTGAAGCAGTCCGCTGCGCAGCCAAGAACAATCTATGCAGAATTAAACCATTGTGCTTGTCGTACGTCTAAAAGAGCACTTACGGACGGGCTTCAGCGAGTTCACCTGCCAGTTCGTACGTCCTCTCCACTGCGTACCACACCTTGGCAGCGATGGGATCCATACTTCTGCGGTTCAGGACCTGCATCTTCTGCACAGTCTGATGGACGAGCTCTACGGCTTTCGGATATGTGGTCTTGTCCGACAGGAGGTGGTAGATAATGAGAAGGCGTAGGTATATCTCGACCTCTGGCACCGGCTCGATGTTCTGCTTCGGTGGGCTCGGTGTTGGCGGGGGAGGCACAGCATGGTCAATCTCCATGGTTGTATCTGCATCGCGAGAAGGCAGCCATAACATTAATGACTGCCTGACCTGAGAACCTGGAGAGTGGTAAGTGCCTAGTCTAGGTCCAGTATAAGCAGAGCTGGACTGCACATACTGGGAGGGTATACTCCTTCGATGGCCTCCTTAAGGACCTTGCTGTTCAAGCGCTTCCGCAGTGCAGTGAGCGTACGAAGCACTCGCAAGGTGAAGCGCGGCTCCAGTGTCGAGACCGCACGGTCGATGAGGAGGGCATTCGTCCTGATCTCTTGAGGCACAGTCGGGGGTTCCTTCTTAGGTTCCTCCTTCTTTTGCTCCTCAGGTTTCGCGTCTTCCTTCTTCTTGTCGTCAGCAGGCTTCATAGGAACATCAGACATGGTTACGGTGTAAGGGTGGATAGTAGAGGGTGAAGGGCGAGGAACGCGTAAGTGCACGCGCGTCGCGTTGGCTATTGATGTGTCTATACGCCGGTAAGTGAAGTATGAATCAAGAATATTACCGGTAAGTTGATGCTATACAGATCATGCTTACCCTTTCCTTACTCCTGTAAGACTAGCACTCTGACGTAACTTCCTGCCGGTGCTTGCGCTCATCTCCCTTCCGCACTCGAGCCATGTCTTTCCTCCAACGACTGTGGCAGCGAATACGCAGGCCTGTGCGTCAATTGCTTGCTTGCTACTCATTTGCGGCACTAACAGCGCCCCGTATCAACAGAGAGGGTTTGTCGGCCATGATCTGGAAGGTGCGCGATGCTATGTTCAGTCATTACTTGGAATCTCTCTGAGCAGCCGGTGTCACAAACAGGGAATAGTTACTTCGAATATCCAAACCCTAACGATCGTATGTGCCATTGAACGTAACCCTCATACAAATGACGAACAAGCGTATTGGTTTAGTTCGCGGCCGTCCGAAACGCGTGGTAAAGTACAGAGCTGGGTATGATATGTGGACATATGTCGCCGGAGACAAAAGACTACCAGGTGCGAACTTCGCCCTTCTGGCCTTGGTTGAGTATTTGACTGGGTTGCAGTACAATGGACGTCATGGCTATCACATACGCGCATCCATCCGCCAAGCCTCCAGGTGAGTCTCACTGTGTTCGCGATCGCCCAGGGCCCACCAACCTGTGGTATAGGAACTCGCAGCAGATCTAGAACGACAGAAGCGGGTCCGTCTCAACGCTGCGTTGATAGAAGCCCGTGACCGTGAAGAAAGACTCCGGGTTGCCGCCGCTAGTACCACACCTCCGGGGTCTGCTGTCGATCTCTCTGTTGCCCAGCGTGCGCCTCAGCCTGCACAGCCGACCAATTTGGCAGACAACCAAAAGGCTGAGAATCAAGTGCAAGGGCCTGGAGCTAGTCCGATTGTGACGCAAGGATCGTCGCTACACTCTCTGGAACCGCAGCAGACTAAGCAGCCAAAGCTCAGCAAGCCCCCAGCTAGTGACGAACCCCAAGCCTGGGTCCCGCGTGCCGTGCAACGGGGTGCTTGAGACTCCACTCGCGGTAAAGTATCATGTCCTGTCCCTCTTGTACTCTCGTCGATACCGTTGTTGCAACCCTCGAAGATCGTCCGTACGCTACACTGTGATATTTATTTTTGTGACACACGGAATGGGTGTAGTGCGAGCAGTCGGCTGCGCGGGGTCGTCAGGCCACCGGAGTGTGAATCGTAACTCAGCCTTGAGAAGAGTGCCGGAAGTATTTGGTGGGAGCGCCAGGGTTGCACGCGGACTCTTACCGTCATCCAGTGATTCTCAGTCTGGTTTCGGTGGAGAGGCTCTGGAGTCGTCCATCCGCTAGTCGTCTGTCTTCTGTCTTGTCCTATCGGATACAGATAGCGTCCCTGTCCTCCCTCCGACGCTGCGACCACCGTTGAGCATGCGCCCTCACTTGCTCTCGCTCCTCCTCTTGCCAACGCTGTCCTCGGCGTACTCTTTCAACTTCGAGAGCACGCCTCGGGAATGTGACGACCTCTCCATCTCTATAACGGGGTCTGGCTCTCCTCCTTACAACCTCCTAATAATCCCTTTCGGCCCTTCTCCTCTGCCCAATAATACCGAGGTTCGGAAGATTGTCCAACAAAGCTTCAATGGCACCTCGACTTCGTTCCAGCTGAGATACCCCCAAAACTCACAGTTCGTCGCTGTCCTCAGCGACAGCTCTGGCTTTGGCTCAGGGGGCACGAGCGGCGTCGTGACTGTTTTATCGGGCGGTGGTTCGAGTTGTTACAGCTCGAGTGTCGTCACATCCCCGCCATGGGTCTACAGCCTGGTCCCGAACAGCCTTACGCAATGTGCAGGCACGCGTATCTGGTGGGCGCAGGATGCGGACGTTCAAGGGTGTGTCTCTTATTTCCTTCATTTCATGGCAGCTCTGAATTGTTGTAGGACACCATATTTCCAAGGGGTGATCCCTGGTGGACAGTCGTTCTCGGTCCCCGTTCCCACCAATAATCTCTCTGTAGTTCCCGCTGAAGGCATCGGCTTTACCTGGACCCCGTCCGTGCGCGCAGGAACGACTGTCATCCTTCTTGGAGGTGACAACCGGGGACCGGGCACTGGCGGCAGTTCCACGTACATCGTTAACTTCGGCGACAACTCTTGTCTTAACGACCAATCGCCCTCTTCAACGCCTGGCTCCCCCGCAGGTGGTAGCTATCCTACGAGCACGTCTGGTGCGGGTACTGGAGGCGGCTCTGGCAGCGGGTAAGCCTGGTTCGTTGACAGAATTTCGGGAATGTGTCTCATCAGCGCAAATTGTCAGACATCACACGGACGTCGGTGCAATCGTTGGTGGGTTTTCTGGTACGACGTTTCACAAGCTTCTCGTGCTGATGAGTCTCCGCAGGTGGGGTCATCGGAGGCGTCGTTGGGGCTATCGCGGTAGCCCTTATCATCCTCTTCTTCGTCCGCCGACACCGTTTCCATCAGCAAAAACAGCGGCCTGTGGACCTCCTTCACGAAAACGACGGCAGCAATGATAACCTCCCCCAGTTCTACCGACCCGAACCTTTTGTCGTTCCCGAGCCTACTGCACCATCAACGGCGGGAGGCTCAGCTCCCGAGACCCGTGCGGCGACAGAAACCCGACCCAGTCTCGACAATCGCAACTCGCACTATTCGACTCACACCACAGAGCAAGTCATGTCCGTTCGCTCGGCTACGCCTGATCAGTCCCAGGCGGCGTCCACATCGGCGTACACGTCGACGTACATGCGCAAGTCGCCTGCGCCTCCGAGTTTCCGGCCCGTCAACATCGTGCAGCACGAAGATGCCGGGCCTAGTGCAGATATGACCGAACAGGAGCCTGAGACGATTGAGCTCCCTCCCGCTTACACGAACATACGACCCATCGCCCCACCGCCGCCACCGCCACCTCCACCGCCGGCGGAAGAAGTCACCTCCGCTTCGTAACGAGCAGCCGTGCATCGTGAGTCGCCATGCGGTGTCGTGAAACAATTGCTGAATAGTGGACAGTGCCACCTGGTCGAAGTCTATGCTGGCAACATCTGAGGCATGCGTCACTCTTTCTTCGCCGCACGGACGCTTCATTCGCTTCATTCGCTCCGTCCACTGGTAGCGTGGATAGTTTGAGACTAACTGGATTATGTCGGACAGGACTCTCATCGTTGTTAATTTTCTTCATAGGTACCTTCGTTCACGGACACTTCACTCGTGCATTACTTATCGTTTAACATTACGCTTTCATATATCCACCGCAATCATTTACCTGACACCTTACACTACATGTAATCGCCGACCGTGCGGTTTGTTGAATTAACAACTCTTCACACGACATGCCCCTAGTCCGAGCAGTCCCCTTACCCGTCGAATAGACAACATGCCAACAATAACAAGTACATGCATGGAGTAAGTGGTCTGTCGTTCGACGATCTATGTGCTCGCGGGAGGAGTCCGCCCGTTCGGTGCGTGCTGCACTAGAAGTCAGATATCTTCGTAGCTGTGGTGAAAAAGTCGTGATACTTACCTCGTTGAGACGTCTATACAAGACACGCAAAACCTTGTCAATTTCTTCGTCAGAGCCAGGTCGATACCTCATTCGCCGACACAGATATTTGGCAAGGTACGCAGCATCAGAGTAGCGGTGGTTCCGCATCATGAACGAGATACCGTCGCGGTACCCCCTGAGCAGAACCATCCGATACTCGAGTCTCGCGTCCTTGTCTAGCCTCTGCAAAAGCGACGCCAATAATCTGCCGTTCCCCCCATTCGCAAAAGTCCGCGCTATGGTCGAAACATCGGAACGAGTGGGTCTCCATCCCATCCGGTACATCCCGCGCCACGACTTTAGAATTCGCCTGATATGCCTGGTTTCCGCGTATGCTCGTAGAAAGAGGCGGAAATGATCGGCGGCATAAGGGAATGGCGTATCGACGGGACGCTTTGCGGAAATATCGGTGAGACCCTTTCTTTCCTTGCGTATAAGGCCGGATGGTTTGTGCGTTGGGTTGCGTATGTACTCTCGTCTATCTCTGGCCGACATGAAGCGCGAGACTAACTCTGCGTAGACCTTTCCAATCTGACCAGGCTTCAGAATCATGACGAGGGTGTGCCACAAAAGCAGGGAAACTTGAGGGGATGGCCATATCTTCTCGATAGAATCCTCTTCATGGAAGGTGGGCAGCGCGTCGGGATGCCGATGGCCGCGAGCTATGGTGGCTAATATCTCCCTCACGGCTCTGGGGAGATCCAACTTATGGAAGAGTTCGTTGAAGACTCTGAATGCTGCTTCCTCCTGTCGCGCGCGCAGGTAGTATTTGATCTCTACGCTCGCCCAATAGTTGATGGCGTTTGCACGATGTCGGTGCGCTTTGAAGAGGGAGAAGAGCTTAAGATAGGTGGTGTGATCTTTGTGCTGCACACATTGATGGATGAAATCGCGAAGGACTTGTCGGGATGGCATATGCCCCTTGGCGAGAGCTGAGGTTGCCCTGCGCAGGAGGAGGGATCGGGGAAGGATGGGGAGTGTACGCTCTGAGGAGGCGGACGGTTGTGAGCGTCCAAGAACTGCCGTCAACTCGCTCTTCACGAGTGCCCTGGCATCGACCTGATCGGCGTCGCGAAGATGGGAAAGCAGAAAGCGAAGCGTGAAGGCGTTGACGACGTATCCTTGACGTTTTGCATCGCGCAAGAGATCTACGGCGTCACGACCGTGGCCCTCAAGACAGAGAGTACGGATAGCTAGGCCATAAGCGCGCTTTATGGTGTGCATATTCTGCCTCCGGCCCTTCAGAGCGCGGTCCGCAGCGGCAAAAGCAGCCATGAAGGCGGTCAAGACATGTGGTGGATCACATCTTGCCATGTATGGGATAACAGCAGGATAGATAGTGCTCGCACGGCCCATATGAGCAGCCTTCAACGCACTGCGCTGACATGCGGCCGAACGCGGCGAGTTACCCGTCCAAACGGAGGATTGGAAGAACGGGTCGTCTCGAACAGCCTGGTTCGCGGGGACAAGCGCCGCCCAGAGGTTGAAGCAATGGATGTGCTTCGTACTGTTGCGCCTGTAGTAGCGACGGAGGGCATCGACGGCGGCGTCCATGTAGCAGGGATCTTGCTTGATGGCAATTCCCAATGCATCAAGGGACTTCTTGACCTTGAGAGCAGTGGAAAAGTCATCGTTCTTGACGAGCTGGGCGAGAGCATCAGAGGAGTTCTGCGGTGTCGAAGTAGATGGGGCAGAGACAGGGTCTTGCTCTGCGTAGTCTTCCGTTGCGTCCTCGAAGATCGATCTATCCCATCCAGAAGAGGGCGTAACTTGCTGCGACATGGCAATCATGGAAGGAGGAATAGCGTCTATGGAGTCTAGGGATAGGGAGCTGGCGAAATTCTTGCCGGACGCGAAAAGACGCGGTACGATGCGAGGATGCCATGTCGGAAATGACGGTCTATTAGCGTTACGGAAAAGGCGGGTTATCGCAAACGGGTTGTATGTTAGCATCCATGATGCCATGGAACCGGAGGCCAAGCTCCAGCCCTCATACGAGAGTAGTGGATGCGACTGGATGGGCGGGAGAGCTGCGGCTTGGGCTTTGTTTTGCCTGTTGACCAGCGGTTTAGTCTTTGTTCCCACGGTCAGAAACTCGACGCGTCATGGACTTACCGCGAGTAAGCAAGCACTCTTACTGTTGTTTCTTCCACTCGCACTTCGATCACGTCCAACTCGCACTTGCCACAGGCGGGACCCAGACACTCGCGGCACCATGTCCTCGCCGAAGCGAAGCGGTTCTCCCTCTCCCTCGTCTTCAGATGCAAAACGCATTCGTCTGACTGTTCCACAACATTCACAAGGCGCGACCCCTGTCGATCCTGAAAACGCACCGGGAAAACGGAGCGAACTCGAACCAATCCAAGGCGGAGACATTGGCAACTTGCCGCCAACTGACACCTCAGTCGCGCCGTCGGATTCTGCACCTGGTCCGGCTGTGCCACCAACGATACGTCAGCTGAAGGCCGATGATGGTGAAGATGGTGGAGACGTGTCTATGGCGGAGGGAGGGGACGCCGCCGAAGAGGATGCTGAGTCTGGAGATGAGAACGATGAGGAGGACCCCGCCCAGCTGGAGGCAACACGGGTCAAGCTCGAAGAGCAGGCACGAAAGTACCTTGCAGCCCAGACGCATGAAGTTATAATACCCTCTTATGCTGCATGGTTCGACATGTCCAAGATCCACCCCGTTGAAAGACGCGCACTCCCTGAGTTCTTCAACTCACGGAATAGGTCGAAGACTCCAGCTATATACAAGGACTACCGCGACTTCATGATCAACACCTACAGGCTAAGGCCCACAGAGTATTTGACCGTTACTGCCTGCCGAAGGAATCTGGCAGGAGATGTCTGCGCTATCATGCGTGTCCATGCCTTCCTGGAGCAATGGGGGCTCATCAACTATCAGGTGCGTTCCCCACTCTCATATGTATTGCCATTTGCTTATTCTTCCTCTGTAGATTGATCCAGAGCAGCGACCGGCTGCGTTGGCTCCCCCGTTCACCGGCCACTTCCGAGTAATTCTTGACACTCCCCGCGGTCTTCAATCCCTTCACCCTGGTACGAAGCCTTCCAACAACCCCAACCAGCCAGCGGTGAACGGGGCAGTCAAGGCTCAGCCGAGCACCCCTGCCTCCCTCGAGCTGCGCTCCTCCATTTACCAAACTACGGCTAAAGCCTCCCGGCAAGTCAGTCCCGAGGAGGCCAAGGCACTGACGAACGGGGCGACGGGCGAGTCGAGCTCTCACATCGTCAAACACCAGTGTGATACCTGCGGAGTTGATTGCACCCCCGTACGCTACCATTCTCTGAAGGTCAAGAACTTCGAGTTATGCCCGCCGTGCTACCTGGACGGTCGTTTCCCTACAACGATGTTCAGTGGCGACTTCGTCAAGCTGACGCAGGCGCAGGGAGCGAATGGCGTTCACCACGGCTCCGGTACAGACGCGGACGACGACTGGTCAGATCAGGAGATCCTGCGCTTGTTGGAAGGTGTTGAGATGTATGACGACGATTGGTCAGAGATCGAACGCCACGTTGGATCTCGTTCTGCGCAGCAGTGTATCCGCAAGTTCCTTCAGCTTCCTATCGAAGACCCGTACATCGCGACAGAAGGAAACATGGGCCCCCTGCGGTACGCCAGAGTCCCGTTCGAACAGGCAGACAATCCTGTCATGAGCGTGGTCGCATTCCTTGCCGGTGTCGTCGGCCCAGGTGTCGCTGCAGAAGCCGCGAAGACAGCTCTGCACGAGCTGACCGATGGCGACAAGAAGGAGACGTCTGATAGCACGACGGGGGAAACGCAGACGCAAGAAACAAAGGAGGGCGCAGGATCGACCGCAGTGGAGACCGCGGAGAAGTCGGAAGACAAGATGCAGGAGGATGCGCCAACGGAGGGCGAGGCTACGGCTGCACAGCCCTCGGGAGAAGGCATGGCCGTTGATGGCGAGGTCTCCTCGGAGTCTGCAAAGCCAGTACGAAGCATTCCTCACTCGAAGGTCGTCCGTGCTGCGAATCTTGCCCTCAAGTCGTCAGCCAAGGCAGCTCGTGAGCTTGCCGAAGCCGAGGATCAGCATATTCGTTCGACCCTCGCGACTGTCATCAAGCTCACCCTTACGAAGCTGGAGCTCAAGATGTCGCAGTTCGAGGAGCTGGAAGAGCTGCTGGAAGAGGAGCGCAAGAGCCTGGAGAGTGCGCGGATGTCGCTCGTCAATGAGCGGTTAGGTCTGCGCCGGATGCTGGAGACCGTGAAAGGCGAGTTGGCGAAGAGCCAAGCAGGTATCAGCACACCGGGTGCTCTGGCGGAGGCCGCTAACCAGGCTCAAGAGTCTCTGGTTGCAAGTGGCGCTCGGGTGTCCGAGGTGCATGGTGTCGCACTTGAAGGAGAGAATGGTCCCATTGATACACCAAACATTGCCAACCTCGGTTGATCTGTCGATGCTATGGATGTAGATTCTTCTCTGTCGTTTTTATGTTATAGCTATAATCTGTCGTGTATTACCCTTGCCCGATAGAATGATTGTGTTTGCCACATGCATTCCGCGTCTGGGCGCTTGCTTTCCTGGCGCACCTTCTTCAGCACTACCGTGGTCAGTACTGTCCTCGCCTCGTGTAGCTGTTGTGGTTCCATATCAGCACCACTTCAACCTTCTTGCTAGCGATCTACGACATTCTGCGTCTCTACGCCATCCTTCGATTGACCAGTACTATCTGTGCTTCATGGAAGTCACTGAGCACAAGCACAAACCGCAGGCCAAGCGTACAAAGTCGGGACACATTGAAGATGCTGGTGTCCGAGAGAAGTGCCCTGTAGACTCGCTCCCCTTAGAGCTCCTTGCCGAAATCTTGTCGTACACAACTCCTCGAGATATACTCGCTCTCGCGCGAACGAGCAAATACTTCTGTGCCACGCTAGTCACCAACCCCGCATCGACGTTCATTTGGAAACGAGCACGAGCACGTTATGAACCTGCTATACCTGACCCTACTCCGAATTTAACGGAGCCTGCGTATGCTGCTCTGTTGTTCGACGCGGGTGTCTGCGAGGTGAGCCACTGCGCGGTTTGCATTCGATCTACACCCTCACGTATTTTCCCTTTCATAGAAATGCGGCAAGCCAAGTACAAATATGTACGCTTCGTTTGCAATGCGAATGCGTTTCTGCCGCGACAATGGCTCGTATACCTCGTGTAGGATGATGTGGATGTGCGTGACCTCCGCCTGGATCGATGCTTCGTCTGATTTCATCGCTTGGACAGAAAGTCTAGCCCTGACTGTCTTGTCGTGTCTGGTTACGACAATGAACGCTACACTTCCATCCTTCAATGGATTCCCCGCATGGAGTACCGTAATTTCGGTAGGCCTGAACATCCACTTATATGTACTTGATGATCTCACCTCGTGCGATAGGCTTCGTAGACCTATATATCAACGAGCCTGTGCAAGAGCCAGTTGGTGTAACGGTACGCAGAAAAGACTGGGTCGAAGCTGTAGACGAGTACAATAAGGCCGCGTTGTCGGAGAAGACAATGGCGATCTACAACAACAAGAAAAACCTCGCAGCTAAGACCCACGAAGCTAGCATGAAGGTATAGAATATCTACTTACTCTACCATTTGGCGACGTCTCTAACTCAGTATAGCTTGCAAGAGAGCTTGTTCGATGGCGGAATGGGTGCCTTCGCCGTCAAGAAGTTGCCTTCCAATCCAATATGAAACTGTGAGCATCCCCGTCTGTATCAGATTCTAGGGCCATGATTCACAGCGTTTCAGAGCGAGAATACTCGCGAAAGCGCACGGATGGGCACTGTGGGATGTTCTGTCAACGAAGTCCTTCGGTACATTGTATCGAACCAAGAATAAGAGTGCAGAACGTATCGAGCAATCCGGTGGGTGTTGATTGATATTTTGCCGCACCGCCGATAATGATGCATCTCTCAGAACTCGCCGACCTGGAGGCGAATATCTTTGAAGATATTCAGAAAATGACGGAAACACGGAAGCGGCGGAAGGACGAAAATGAGTACCGTGAACGCCGCAACGATGTCGCACAGTTGTACGAGAACCTGAAAGATGGGATCAGCCCTATGCCACCCCTGCCCGAGTTTCGCAAGCTCCCGACCGTGCAGCGGATTCAATATAAGCCACAGGATGCACCAAGCCTGCCATCGCCCAGGAGCTGAAACAATCCAAACTTGCGATACATCTTGTCAAAGAGGAGATCGCACAGTGGAGCGACGAGGCCAGACGTGCGCTTCATGCTGTCTTGGGCCATAGTGCGTGGGAGTGGGCTGGCTCGGAACAATTAGATCCTGTCGACCGACTCACAGCGCGGTTCCGATGCAAGAAATGCGACGACAAAGGGCGACTAGACGGCTGGGAAAACATTTCCCTAGATTTCGACGGTGTTTGTCAGCATCTTTGCAAGACGAGCAAGCAGGAGCGAGCGAACGAACGCTGGCAAGCAGAGAATTTTGTGCCCGACGTTACGGTAAGAGTTTTGGAGCTTTCTCGCATCTTCTTCATTGGCTGTCGCTCACACTGCTCCGATAAAAGGCCATTGATGTCGTCGAGCGACTTCTTGCACGGCTGGAATGCGCTGCCGACGACGTACGGTCCATTGAGACGGTTGCCAGTCTTGGTTCCCGGATCATTTGTCTCTCGTGCCAAACGCGCATCCGGATGGACTTTCCCACTCTCGTAAGTCTCATCCTCCGCTGTGCCTCGATGAAGCTGACTGTACATCTCAGCTGCGCCACTGCTATCGGCACGAGAAGATGCAGCTCGACATCGTACCTGAGCATGCGTCGGCCGACGACAAGCCTTTCGAGCGCGGCTTACGGGCAAAACTCATCATGCCGAGCGCAGAGGCTGAACGGCAACGCCGTATTTATATCTGTCGCCACTGCCTTCCGTCGGACTCTCGAGTTGATCCACCCAATACTGGATCTGTAAAGTGCAGGCTTTCTGCCGCTGAAGAGCAGGACCCTGACGTCGCGCATGCGTCCTCGGAGGTAGACAATGTGACAAGAAATGCCGCGGAAAGCCACCCACCGAAGCCTGCAAGACGCACCAAAGCGGCCAGACTAGGAGGACGGAAATTGCTCAGCTTCGACGGATTAAGGTCACATGCGAAGGATAAGTGAGTCCTCCGAATTGTCCACATGGCGTCCGCTGATCTTGTGACGGCCATAGGCATGGCATAGAGTGGATTGGGGATGAGGATTTTTACAGGTTACTTCCAGACAGCACTACGCCCGCGACATTGCCACTTCCGTAGAGCACAGGAGGGCCCCTGTGTCTTACTGTCTCGGGCTTTATGTAGTTTGATGTGGTGGTTCATCATATGAAGTCGGCAGTACGTTCGCACTGTTGTCTGTTTCTGCGCTGCCCTTGTGGCTTTGACGGCGATACAATCACCCCCTCGACGCTTAATGTCTTCTTAGCTTCTTTGATGAGCGTCATAACGAGAGCCCGGGCTGGATCACGAGTTTCCACGAGCGTATGTGTTCCTCCGTGCTACTGAAGGGACTGATGTTTCAGCGCCGCTTCCAACCCATCCCGTAAATTCACTGAAGTCTCGGTAGTGACCGCGCGTTGGGGTCTTCCTCCCGTCGTTTGTCCGCGAAGAACAAGCCCGTCCTTGCAAGCCTTTCATCTGTGCCGTTGGCGGCGGTCTCTGCCAGCGTTGTTGTTTCGTCTATTCCTGCTCGGTTGTCGCATCAGAAGCCGCCTCGGGGTCGCGCCTTCTATCGACAATAGCTTCCTGACTATCATGTGAGTGTCCTTGTGCTCCTCTCGCCTTCGCTCGTACAGACAGGCATATGCACTACCCAGAATTGGACCCGTCAGAGTCCCGAGTGCCCAACGTCGATGCTTCGATCCTCGTTCGGACGCGCCCATGCAGCGGCAGACTGACTCACAACTGGGGACGGATGCAGAGAACCACTAGAGAACCTTGACCATGAGGGGCATATATAACGTCCTCATTCCCGACGGAGGATTGTCGCATCCTCCCTGCCTCACTTCTAGCGGCAAGAAGGACCCAACGCGAACATGAAAGGCCTCGTTGCTGCTAGCACGCTGCTGGCTGCCTCTGGCATCACCAGAGTCGCAGCAGGGCAAGTCCAGAACCCGCACTTAGTTCTACCCTCTAGCGCCTCCTCCCACCAGCAAGCGGTGAAGAATATTTTCCTCGAGAGTTATCAGGCATACAAGTTAGCCATGGTCCGCGATGTTCCTTGACGCCTTCACTGACGCCCGTCACCTAGGGAATTTGCTTTCGGGCATGATGATCTCGAGCCTGTATCGAAGTCGTTTACAGATGGTCGCAATGGATGGGGCGCGAGCATAGTCGATTCCTTGTCCACGCTGGTGAGCATCACTTTCTTGAGATGACGTGTTGCCTTATAACTAATTGTGTAGTTCATCATGGGAGAAACTGTAGGTGTTTCATCGCACACGAGGACACCATAAGTAGTTACTGATGAGCCCTGTAGCAACTTTTTGAGGAAGGAGTAAACTTTACGAGCAAGATCGACTTCAACATTTCTCACACACCCGATACTGTCAGGTATGTCAGGAAGCCTTCCGAAACACACAAGTCTAATCCTGATGCCTGCAGCGTCTTCGAGACTACTATTCGGTACCTTGCCGGTTCGCTCAGCGCGTACGAACTGAGTGGAAAGAAGTTCCCAATCCTGGTCGAAAAGGCTAAGCAGGTTGCGGACAAGATGTCAGTCGCCTGGGTTGGGGTACGTTAGGTTTACACCCAGAACGCATGTGCATCGCGCTAACTGCTGCCTAAATGTAGTCCAATAAGGTGCCGTTCGGTGAGGTCGATTTCAATACCAGCACTCCACAAATTTCTACTGTACGTCTCACGTGCCGCTAAAGGATTCATGGGCTGACATTGCGCTTGCAGTCGAATATCGCGGAGGCCGGAACGGTAAGATGAATGGCAATTTGTGTACGCCAGTGGTTTACATTAGTACACTAGCTCACCTTGGAGTGGTTTCGTCTGGCGTGAGTCGTATATATTGCAGAAAGCCTATCCACACTGACAATTCCCAGCGAATATACTGGCAATGACACCTACCGCCAATTGGCGGAAGGCTCTGTCAGGCAAATCATCAGTCAGGTACATTAAGCTACATCGCTGGTGGATGAGGGCTAATGCCAGACGACCAGCCGGATCCACTTCCAGGTCTCGCTGGCCAAGGTATCGATCCCTCAACCGGCCTGACCAGCGACGCTTATGTCGTATGTAGCCACAAATATTCAAGTCTTTGCAGTGATCTGAATATCGCTCATTAGACATGGGGAGGCGGCTCTGATAGTTATTTCGAGTACCTTATCAAGTACCCCCGCCTGACCAACACTAACGACCCCATCTTCGCGGACACCTGGGCTACCGCAGTAGACTCTTCCATCCGAAACCTCCTTGTGGTACGCCAGTTCCTAGTCATGCAAGTACTCTTAATCTGATGAAGGATACAGACGTCAACCGTTGGTAACCATAAATACCTGGCTGACTTCGATGAAGTCGGAAACATCATCAATGTTGGTTCCCACCTAGCATGCTTCATGGCGGGAAATTGGCTGCTGGGTACGTGGCCGTGTGTGATGATTGTCCCTGAGACTAAGCAGACTGTTAGGCGGCAAGCTCTTGAATAATAACACCATCGTCAATATTGCCCTCGAGCTGAACGATGGCTGCTGGAACACTTACGCAAGCACTGCGTGCGTTGTTCTGCTGAGTATTCCTGTCCGGATCTCACGCGCCTTCGATCTCTAGCACCGGTATTGGTCCCGAGGCGTTTGCCTACTTCTCGAACAAGGGCAACATCACCAACCAGGATGTGACTGATGACGACCTCGCCTTCTACGAAAAGAACGGCTTTTTCATTCAGTCCGGCGCTACATACTTCCTGCAACGCCCCGAGGTCCTGGAGAGCAATTTCTACGCGTGGCGTGTCACAGGTGACACGAAGTACCTCGACCGGGCGGCGTCTGCGATCCAGAGCTTCCAAAAGTTCCTCTCTGCCCCCGTCGGGTTCGCGCCCATCTGGGACGTAACAAACACACACAAGACCCCAGACACGAACTACTTCATCGACGACACGCAGAGCTTCTGGTTCGCGGAGGTTCTCAAGTACCTGTGAGTGCACGCACGCCTCTCTGTCGCATCTGGCCATTCACGCCTCGCATCTATCTAGATATCTCACGTTCGACGATCCGAACCATATCAGTATCGACCAATGTACGTCGTGGTTTGTCTTTTCGCCTTACTCTGATGCTTACCACGTGTCCTTACCAGGGGTATTCAACACCGAAGCCCATCCTTTCCTTGCTCCTCCTGCCAAGCCTGTCTACGGCAGCGGGCAGTTTACCAGGCCTGGGAAGCTTGAGCTCCCATTCACTCCGACCGCAGATCTGCCTCTGGTCAGCTTTGTCCCCATCGTTGGCTCTAACCCGCCTTGAAGCTGGTATTGAGTCGTGCTTTCGATTGTTCTGTCAGACTCCTTTAGATAGAGTCGACTTCCGGATATCCATGTTGTAATTATACTGCTCTGACTTGAGCGTGTACCCAATACAGATCTCAGCCTAGAAAGGCGGACGCTGCTCTGATTTGTGGCCTCCTCGCCAGACGACGTTGATGGGTTAGGGTCAGGCGCCACAATGCTGGCGCCAATGTTGGCTGGTAGACGTGTCCTGGCGTCTGTGCGCCCAAACGCTTCCACTCCCGACCGCAAGCGTGTCGCTCCCCCTGGCATCGCCATGAGACTCTCCCTGCTTTTACTTCCGACCCTGCTCGCCATTGGAGAGGCCTTTGCTGGCCAGCTCTCCGTGCAGCAAGCGCGTTTCGCTGTCCTGGGAAGTGATGCCAGCCAGCTGCGCCTCGAGCCGTACGTCCACACCCGCTCCTCAAGGCCTGCTGACGCGCTGACCAATACACGTGCCCAGGATCTCTCTGTCTGCTGCGAACAAGCCCAAGCCCGTCCACCTTGGACCAGCCGACACGCTGAAGCTGAGCTTCACAGTCGTTGCCAAAGACCAGGACCCGGACGTCGAGCCGAAGGGCGTGCAGCCACACCAGACGTTCCTGCGCTTTTTCGACAAGCAAAGTGGGGAGGAGGGCATTCTACCTGTGAGGGTTGCGCAGAGCGGAAAGGCCAAGTTCGAACTGGTGCGTGCCCACGGTGCTGGTTGACGTGACAGCTTGCTAACCTCACGCCCTTCGCGCGTGGTCTCGCGTCCGATCACAAACCAGAACATGGCGCGTCCTCCATCTGCACTCCCACCGACGCCTCTACGCGGCAACGAGACGGCGCCGCTCAGTGTGAGCTTGCTCCTCGGCTCGTTCCAGCATTCGCCGTACTCTCTGGAGCTCTTCGACCTCTACCTGCCGCCGTCTCAGCCCGCCCCCGAGCACCCCGACGAGAAGAAGTTCCACCCGCAACCCGAGATCCACCACACTTTCCGTCCCGAACAGAAGGTCCCGAGCGCGTTCGTGAGCGGCGTCGCTGCCCTCGCTGTCGCCGCCGGTCCGTGGGCAGTGTTGCTCGCCCTGGTGCGTTTCACCAAGTCCTGCAAGCTGTGCATCGCTGACATTTTGCTCTAAGCTGTCGCATGTGCCTCTGTCCACTCCCCATCTTCTGTCCCCAAGCATCCTGCCCTTCACCGTGTCTCTCACCGCCATGGAGGCGCTCCTGTTCTATTATTGGGTTGACCTCAAGCTCGGACAGGTGCTGGCGTATGGCGCCGCAGTCGGCCTGGTGACCATCATCACCGGCAAGAAGGCCCTCGAAAAGCGAGGCGAGTGGAGGCTGCAGGGTAACCAGAAGAAGTAAATCGGACGCTCCTGGGTCGTGTCAAAAGGATAGCCGCTCTGCTTATTGGAATATATATGCTGGTTGGACAGCTGCCCACACATGGTTCGAGCGCATCCTCTCGCATCTCCGGCATTGGTTAATACGCGGTTTTGGCTAAGTATTCGATAACCTCATGCTGGATCTATAAGCTAAAGTAAGGAGTGTGGCACAGACGCGCCGATGCGCGATCTACAGGAATAACACGACACGGCCAAGTCAATTACAAACCCGGAGAGTGGGGTCAACGCGATTCAGACTGAGATGTCGTTCTGCACGGTGGTCTCGCGGTTACGACGTGGAAGGCGGACGGCGTTGACGACGGAGCGGTACAGGCCTGCGAGGCGCTTGGTGTCCAGCACGCGGCAGCCGAGCTCGATCCAGAGGAGGCCAGCGAGCATGACACCCATCGTGCCGAGTACGGCGAGGACGGACACCCGCGTGGCAAGCCCAGAGGACTGGAAGACGGTCGTCACGAGCGATGCTGCGAAGGTGGCAAGTCTAAAGCAGGGTGGTCAGTGAGTTGGCGGGTCTTCGACGTAGCGGTGAACTTACCCCCAGAGGAACAGAGCTTTCGGCAGGCTGATGAGATTGAATGAGTCGGACGCAGCGCAATGAACTGGGCAGAGACGCACCTCAGGCTCGTGGCCATGCTGTAGAGCCCACCGGGCAGACCGTCCCACTTCACGATGTACTTTATCTGGAGGCAAGGTCGTCAGTCAAGGAAGCAGAGGTGCGATGGAAAAGGGCAACTGACCGCCGCGCTGGCCGAGCGGGAGCGGAAGTCGCGCTCGAACAGGCCCAGGACTTGCGACGCCAAGTAGCCCGAGCAGAGCAGGATGGAAGAGACGCAGCTGAGAGCCCGGACGGCCACATGCTCCTGCGGTACGAAGATGAGCACGCCGAGGTCCGCCACGAGCAGGACGGGAGTCTGTGCAGGGCGGCAGTGGTGAGATGGGAGCCCGGCCACGCGGACTCTCACACGTACCGGAACGAGGAGCTCCTGTCGGTCCTTGGAGCACTGCGCGAGGAATCGCTCCCAGTCGGAGTAGTGTACCATGCCGTCCCTGTAGATGTCACGCAGCTCCTTCATGTAGAGGCTCGGCAGGCCGAAGAGCAGAGTCGACACAGGCGCAAAGATGCATACCGCCACGCGCCGCGCCGGCTCCGCCTCGACTACGGTGGACGTGCTGTCTAGGCGCGCTCCGGGTTCGCCGTAGAAGTTGTTGAACCTATTGTGGTCTGTGGTACGGTCAGCAGTGGCATAAAGTAGTGCGGGAGGAGCTCACAAAGCATGCAGAGGAGCCGCGCGGCGACGGTGGTCAGGTAAGCATTCGGCGCATCGGCTACGTATGTCAAGTGATAATCAACAGGCAGCCCGTCAGGAGGAAGGAAACGAAGTGGCGAACCTCGTAGACCATCGATGCACTCGCGGATCGGAGCGAGCTTCTCAGGAGTGAACGAGAACGTTGATGTGAGTGACGTGAGCCTGTCTAAAAATTGCAGTATGATATGAGCATCAGATACATCCATACAGTGACAAGCTGGTGTCCGTACCCAAATAGCCATGGGTATACGTGTCCCTGAGCTCAAGTACGACTTCTTTGGAAAGAGTATAGTGGTTGGGGAATAGCTCCACGTGTGTCCTGGACAGCGTATTACCATCTGCTCCTAGCATGTGCTAACTCCACTCACCAGAACTGCGACTTCGCTGCCAGGCCTGTTGTGGGGTGAATTCATGGTCTGAGCAGAAGCGTGTAATGTCACTCACCGAGGTGCGCTTCAGAAACGGCGACGCGGCCGACGCCATCGACCATCAGGCTAGACTCGACCTCTTCCAGCCAAAAGACTGTCTGCAGTGCCATTGAAGCACAGTAGTAGGTAAAAACCTCTTCACCGTCGTGATTGCACGCCTTCCCGATAACGATTTCCGTGTCTGATGGGGCATCGTGATGTTCGCGAAGGCGAAGGAGCAGAGCAGACGCAGCGGCCTCTATGTCCTCGTCTACAGTAGGGTCTTCCGGAGTCAAGAAGGGCTGAGTGCGCGGTCAGAATAGTGCTAGCCACGGATTCTGGATTACCCACGTCGGCTGTGGCCCGGAAGTATTGGTTCCCTTCAGGCGCGACGTGGCGCTCCCAACCAGACGGTGCAGGCGCACTGACATGTCCGATAAGTCCAGATGTACAGCAGTTTTGTGTGGGGACTTACGCCTTGAAACTAGTTTTGAGGGGAGGAACGGTATTGGGGATGGATTTTGTTTGATCTGAAGGGCTAGAATCGCGACATACGTCAGAACGCCTCTGATCGTTAGCACTGGAGCTCTGGCACGTACTAAACTACTCGTGTGTGGTATTTGATGCTCTGGAAGTCTGTTGGAGCGACGACAACTAAGGGAGGGCCGCCACTGGAGGTTTCGCCCTTGTCATCGTCGGTTGTGGCGCAGGTAGTGCTGTCACCGGAGAAGGACGAGCGTGCACAATCCATCTTCTCGTCGACGCTGTCAGTCCTAGAGGACAGAGGTGAGGCGGAGAGGGTCTGGGAAGACATGAAGTCGTTCAGTATGCTGCGTGCGGAGTTGAAGATGGGCTTATGAGTGAGCCCAGAGTAGAATTCTGGACTGTATATGTATTCCAGAACAAAGCATTTCTGATATCCATACCAAAGGGACGCCTTTGGGCAGATGCTGTACCACAGGAGCGACCATGCCCTGGGGATTGTCAAAGAGACCATATTAGGGGCTATGCAGGACAAGAGAGGGGACTGTGGCGTCGCGGTCCAAACGCCGTCTAGCCTAGCAACGACATTGGCCAGAGCTGATGGCCTCTAGTAATCGAGGCCACCGCATCCACGGCTGCGGTGTACGATTGGTCGTGAGTGAGGCGTTTCGTGGGCCTTGTGCTCCGCTGACGCCCATCTAGAAGAAAGCATCCCAGTTAGTCCTTCTGTTGCGAGCTGCATCGATGGAAGCCCCAGAACAGCCCTCCGACAGAGGAAAGACCCACAACACCGGTGAAGAACATCGAAAAATTGATACATGGCCACGAAGGGGTTTAGATCGTGGATGACCGGGCGAGACTCCGAGACAGTCCATAATCATCGAGAGGGCATGTAGGCATGGTGAGACTAAGGGTCCTGGTCTAAAGTAGAGCGTAAGCGAGCACGTCAGGTGCGGCTCCCTGAAGGCGAGACGTTGGGATGTACAAGTCTCCGCGGTCAAGCCCATTGTGGCTTCCTCCATCCAGCCTTTGCGCCCTCTTCCAGGACGATGAACATCCCAGGTACACTGCGCGGCATCGTAACTGTAAATCACTTTAGAATTGCTTCGGCATGAACGAAATGAGTGCCACTGACTCCAACTACATGCAGAGCGACATGAAGTCACCCTTTTTGCCTTTACCCGACCGTGCGTGTGGGATGCGTCCGATGATACGGTCAAGGAAATACGTCTCTTGGTAGTGAATGTCACCTACAGCGCATACAGCGTGTTCTGTTCACGCGCATTCTTGATCCACAATGTTACGGAGCTTGCGAGGGATACCTAAGTCATATGGGCGTTAGTCAATCCTTACACGACAAGGTGAGTTCCAGCTCACCGTATCGTTCTCTGCAGGAGATAGAGCCCAGTTAGGATACTGCTGATGACGGAACATCGAGAGTAAGACATACCAAGATACTTAGCATGGCGGACAGAAGAGATCTACGCCTTCGACGGTCCGGGATCGTTCTTCGGACACAGTGCTCGTCTCGGGTGTCTGGGAGGATTATTGTATGTTATTAAGTTTGTGTCCAGCGAGGCAAAACTAGCGGAAAACGCTGCATGACTGGCGCTCGGTGCCGTGCCCGTCGTACTGGCTGACTACGACGGCTGCAGTGCTGCTGGGACATCCGGCTTTCTGCGAGGAAAGCTATCACCCGTTGAAAGCGGATCGCAAAGTCTCTATACAGATTGTCAACGGGATGTGGAAGAGTGCAGACAATGTTTTGTATACTCGGTTGTGGAATGGGGACGACATGCGCTCCAGGATAAGAGTCGATGCGGGGAGCGGCGTGAGTCAGCTGGAGGAGTTGTGGGCGCGGTGCGAAGCAGAGGCTTGTTGGAGATGGCGTTGTTGCTGATAGATGGGGTCATGAGCCGTGTGGTCCACTTATAGATGTCTGTCCGCCCTGGCCTACTTAGGTCGAACAAGCCATCGAAGTCGCAGTCAAGAAGTGGCGCGACGTGCCGCGACACGCTCATTTAGCCCTGACGTCTCTCATCCAATCAATTTATATAGACTGCCCAGTAATTTAGGTTGTTTGGCTGAGTTGGTAAAGTTGTTGCTTTTTTTCAAACCCGGATGGGGGAGATAACTGTTTTGCTCGATCGTCGCCGAAATTCGAAACGAAATCGCGATAACATGCGTAACTTGGTTGTTCTAGCGACTCGTCACACTCCCCGGACAGGACAGAAGCAAAGCAAGGAAGAGGTCAAGCACTACACACCCGAGGCTGTACCTCATGCTAACCAATTACAATTCACGGCCTTGACAGAGCTTCATGAAACAAGAAGTCGACGCTTCGATTGCTAAGTCTTCAAAACTTCACCCTGACAATGATCAGTTTCTATTGTGGCGTCGTACTTGTGGCGCGCGTGAGTATTTCGCGGTGCGTGGAGATTACGTCAGGGTCTGGCGGAGAGTGGCTAACGCTCTCGCGTGCAACAGCACCTTGTCTACTACTCTCACCTGCTTCCCATTCCTGCATCAGTTCTGGAGCTGAAGCTTTGAGGCCTGAGCAAGAGCACAGCACGTAACCGTGAGCCAAACTCGTTGTATACTCGCCTTGTTTTTGTACCACAGGCAACGCTCCACAGCACAATGGATTCCACCCCTGCACCCGAGTCCGGGCTTCCTCAAACGCCTTCAGTGTCCGACGTCATATCCCAGAAATTTCCCGCGTTCAACCACCACAGTTCAATCATCGAACCCTTTGAGAATGAGTCAAAAAGAGACGTCGAATTCCAAGAACGTGGGTATATGCGCTCTCCAGGACGAGTATCTATCTCACCATCCGCAACAGAGTTAAACAGCAAACTCATTGAGCTTATGCTCGAGTTTCACGCATGGTCGACCGCTCGTCCTGTCCATGCAAGTGAGGCGACAGCTGCGGTCCTTGAAAGGGAGATCCACGGAATCATCGAGACGGAGAACGAGCAAGGCATGTCTACAATCCTACAGTCGTTGTCTCAAACCATCGTCGGTAGGCACACGCTCTGCAAATTCTGCCTACACGCGACTGTTCAGCTGTGTCTGTTTGCTTTCTGACATGATTCTCCCCCCAAGATAAAACTCGGCAACGCCTTAGCGACTTCGTACAACGTATCAAGGTCGCTCTTGCTGCTCTGACTGGGATTTGACTGGGTAGCGCTGCTCTGCACGACTCTGTCCAACATGAAATTCGAACGTCCACTGGCAACTACGCAAACTTTGAGCTCGCTGGGCGTGTCCGTCAGTGTGTCCCGTGATTGTCTCCTTCCCTTCTTGTAGATGCCGTGCCACGGATTGCGTATATGCTCCAGGATTCTCGCTGTATTTCAGTGTATACATAATTGCCATGACAATCAGCGCGTATGTCAGTAGTGATCCAGCGCGACTCGTGGGCGGATCGAGCGAAACCTGAAGCGAAGCCGCTAGACCACATGCGGCTGATTCCCAGTAACCATTACTTGCCTTAGCATATTCCTGCACTTAATTCCATCCCATCCACTCTCTTCGAGCTCGACCTGCACGGTCGTGACGAGCGGCCGGGCTTGTCCTTCCTTTTCTTTGCGCTCGTGATATTGTACCATGCGTACCGATGCAGAACATTGCTCTTTCGTCCTCCTCGCTGACTTCGACATTGACCGTGGCGCGCAGCTCACATATCAGTTTCCTCAGCCCTTGGGTACAGATGAAGGGTGAGTTCTCGTCAAATGACCCGACTCGCGCTTTGACGTGTCGCGTTCTGCAGCTTGCTCGCCAACTTGATGCTTCCAGATGGTGCTGAGAGGCAGCCGGAGGACTGGACCATCTTTTTCCTGAACCAGACACCCTTCAACACAATCGCGCCAGTTCTCGCTCTAGACACGCCCGGGGTCCGCACTTCGAGAATAGAGGAGGATGAGGATGGCAATCCCGAGCTACTGTACGTGCTCAACCTGGTTCGGACGAAGCTTGATAAGACGGTGCGGAGGTGCGTACTATGGAACACCTTCAGTCAGGACATGCTTGATAATGCCTTACAGAGGAGCTATAGTCAAAGCCATGGCCATCTGTACCCGGCATTCCTTCATCGAAATCTTCAAGGTATGTGCAGCTCTCATTGTGCGCATCGCCTATACCAACGCGTAGCATGCAGCCAGTTCTGCTCATGGCCTTGGACGACTACTTCTCCGATCCCTCCCAAGACTGTCTTGCCCGTCTGTTTGATGCGGTCAACTCCATGGACATCTCCAATACCCCGCGTCTGTCTCGCTACGAGAAGCTCATCATGCGAACGTCAGAGCGGAAGGACCTGTTCATTGAGAAATACGAGGATCTCATGAGACCTAAGCCGACGGACCAACCTCAAGGCCGTGGCAACGCTCACCGCAACTCCGACTCCGTAGGGTCTCACTCCAGTTTCGAGGAGGGTATCATGATGCGCACGCGCGAGGATAAGGGCAAGGGCAAGGAGAGCGAACCGGTGAAGGGCCCAGGGAGCAGCACGACCAGCCTGCAACAACCCGGCCAGCCATCGCCGTCTGATGCTGAGTTCTCCCTGGACGGTAGCGCAGTTTGGGTCGAAAGCGGCGTGGACCAGTCACCGCAACCACCGTCCAGTATGGGCAGCGTGCACACTGGCGTCAGTAGCCATAGCACCACGTCATCCGTGCGAGGCAGGAAGTCTACCGACGCGTCATCCACGTCCTCCGCTCGCGCTCGAAGAGAGGACGCCGCGACGCCTGCTCCTAACGCAGCGCCCCCGTTACTCAAAGACACGCACTTTTTCCCCGCGACGATCGATTATAACGACCACCAGCTGCCCATCAGGTTGCCGATGTATACATTCCCGGAGGAAGTAGGAGATGTACGTGTCTACCGAGCAGTCTATCAAGCCGCCACTGACCGTTCCGTCTAGTATTCACTAATTCAACTCATCCAAACGTTTTCAAGTCCCTCAACGTCGATATCGGGCCCGCAGCATCCTCATCTGCACACGAGTGGGAACCAGACGCACCCCATCATAATTCTTTTCAATGCCCTTGTGACGGAGAAGCGAATCATATTTCTCGGGCACCACCGGCCTGCCGGTCAAGTATCGAGCTACGTTCTCTCGGCATGCGCCCTCGGGTCAGGGTGTGGTACTATTCTGAGAGGCTTCATCAGACGTGCTTCCCCTATGCGAACCTGATGAACAGAGAAGAGTGGGAATCGATGTGAGTGGGTCTCATGCATCCCGAGGATAACCCTAAGTGACATTCGTCGTAGACCAGGGTACATTGCCGGAGTGACGAACCCCATCTTCGAGTCATCTGGCTCTTGGGATCTGCTTTGTGACGTGGGTACAGGGCGAATGGTCGTCTCCAAGGATATCCACGCCAACTATCCTCCGACTGCCACCGGTGTTGCGCCTGTGCAACTTGTGATGCGCTCAGGAACACTCAAAGCGGAGGGGTCGGTCGGAAGCGAAGATGAGGTCGTCAGACCGAGCAAAGAGTTAAACGCTGTTCAGAAAGCGGAGCTCCTCGGCAAGGCGGAGACTACCGATAATCTTTTCATGGACGATGTGAGCCTCTGTGCTTGCGGCCTTTTGTGTGCTGCTGACCTGTTCGGCCAGATACTCTCCGCAATTTCTCTACACTACGGAGAGTCACATGTGCGAGCGAGGTTCGCAGAGTATGCCTCTCGCTTTGTACGTCTAGCGGCTCGATATGAAGAGGAAGTTCTCGGCCTTGAGACAACCATTGGATTTCCGACGCTCTCCTACTCGGAAGGACCTGGTGAAGAAGCGCGGTTAGGCAGCGGCCTTTGCTTCTCGGATGAAGCAGCAGGGGCAAGGGAGCTCGCTGCAAATGCAAGCCGCATCGAAGCCTGGAGGCGGACCCGAAGCTACGAACTTTGGAATCATGTGCGTCCAACATCGCGTGCCATGACAGTCGTCTTAACAATTGGTACAGGATTTCAACAAGATGAGAGAGGCCAGCCCCATACAAGGGGTGGATGTCTCCCATCAGTTATGGAGGCTTCGGCATGCGAAGCAAATGCCGGACGGCGAGGTCGAGTTAATCATGCGAACCCTGGCCGAGAACGTCCAGACCTACGACCAGGTCACGGAGGTGAGTAGTCTCACCTTCGTTTGAATCCAAAGCTGACTTTACGCAAGCTGTTGTCTCTCCTTCCTCCCCACCACCAAGGCTTGTTGCCGCTGAGTTTCGGGCTCTTCCACCAACAAGAAGCGATTCGCGATTTAACTGTCGTCATCTTCAACGAGTTGCGATCATACGCTGTAAGTTTGTGTCATCTGACCTCGACCTTCATTGCTCACCACTTCGGACAGGTCGGTGTACAGTTCTTGCAGTCGTTAAATCATTTCCAGCGGTATTCGTATGTACGACAAGCCCATGCACTGGAGTCTCGCATTCAGCGGGAACAGAATACCCTAACGATACCGACTACGCATGTGGCACGTACACCTTCTAACCGCAGTGAAGCCAGTCTTGCAGAGAGTTAACATGGAACTCATATCTTACTTATTGTAAGGGTCTTTGGGAAGGAGAACAGAGGGGTGGATGGATGTGTTGTGTACAAGGATAAGTCACAATAATTTGGAGTAATTAAGATGTCACTGCAATGCCCAGCATATGCATAACCTCATGAATGTTTCTGACAGCCATTACTGACAGTTCAAACACTAGTGAGTGGATCTAGAGAGCCTTTCTTGCGACCATCTGCAACACTTTGTGAACACCTGATATATCATCTAAACAGCCCCAAAATGTACTTACAACTCCAATGTGAGCCTGACGAGTTTCGTCTAAATGGATGCAATATGCGTTTCCACAATGAATCAGGAGATGGAGCAATTGCACCCCAGTCTGCATGCAACACTGCTGTGACGATGAGTGTCATGCTAAAGAGTAAGATAGCCATGAGAGATCTTGTAATGGTGTCAGTTGCAGCAAAGCAGGTCCAAGTTATTGACACCAGAAATGTAAGCATGCTGAAACCAGGTCATTGGTAATGTTATCTTTGAACAATATAGCAGTGACCAACCTCCAAGTGAAGAGAGCCGAAGGTAGACTACAAGACAATCAGCACTGATTATGAAGTTTCTCATGTACTGACAATTACCTGTAGATGAGTGCATCAGCTTGCCAGCTAAGTATGGGACTTTCCCCCCGTCTTGCGAGATACCGAATCTGTGTAACTTTTGAGGACCATGTAGAAGCATGCCAGTGGAGTGACTATTGTACTTACTGCTTCTGAGGCAGTATTGTTGCTGTCAGGAGGATGTTGTCTTGAGAGGGTCCAGCAAATTAGATAACATGCCAGGCTAAGAATAGTCGAGGCATAGCTGGCAATTTGTGCCACACTGCGATGCGCAGAAGCACTTGCACTGTCAATGCTTTGAATGGCCAGAAAGCCCACATTTGTTGATAGTAGAACTGTGACCTGTGCTCTTCAGTGAGATAGGTACTAACTATATTGTGTGGTGCATACTGGAGTTGTTGCTCTCTCCCAATCCCTGCGCATCTCATCCCAGAACTTATTCCAGGGTGTTTCATTTATGCTCTCATCAACATACATGGCACGCAGTTTCTTCAAATAGACATCTGGCATGTAAAACAAGAAAGGTGAGCAGATCAAAAAGATAAGCTTGGGAGACATATGTAGGTTGCCATCGTGGACAGATTGATCACGATTGAGCCGCGCTCCATGTTCTCCATAATAATGGATGAACATCTCACGGTCTGGGAGGTGATGAATATGAGTTAGCTGCATGCATGACAATACAACTTACTCAGGGTGTGCATGTGGCGTGCTAAGAATATATGTGACGAATGGAATAACTATGAGAGCTTTGCAGCTTACCAACAATTGAAATTCCGGTGCTTCCACTGTTGTGTACTACAAATC
Organism: Phanerodontia chrysosporium; assembly: GCA_001910725.1. Classification (NCBI taxonomy): domain Eukaryota; kingdom Fungi; phylum Basidiomycota; class Agaricomycetes; order Polyporales; family Phanerochaetaceae; genus Phanerodontia; species Phanerodontia chrysosporium. Next base: position 955,178 of record MJGA01000002.1, read on the forward strand.
CAGGTTAGACCAGATGAAAAGTGACAGGAGCACGTAGGCATTTACTTTTCATCTTTCGCAGGTCCTTCAAGATTCTTTGGCATTTATCAATTGAATAAGGGCAAGTTGATGTTGAAGAGGTCATATGATCTGCAAGTCATGTAATAAATCAAGATGTGCATGGTAGCATATCATGATACTTGCCATGGTATCCATATTGCAGAAGATTCACCAGCTCATCAAGTATTGGTTGAGTGACCATGCGGTCTCCAGGGAATATCTCAACATGTAACCTATCAGGTCATGGTACCAGTAAACACAGGTACTCCTGTTCAGTTTCTGCAGTTGAATTCAAATATTATCATTCAGCTCACCAATATAATGCCTCGAGATAGCGAGCTGACAAACATATTGTTTATTAGGTCGAGAACCTGTATGGAAGAGAATGTTGACAGCAAACCTAGATGCTTATTTGATGTGACGAAACGATGTGTTTTTTCAAGAATTGTAGTGAGCCAAATGTTGTGGACCCAGAAAATCCTTCTTCTCTGAGGCTCCGCAAAGTAATAACCCCACTTGTCTTCAGACAATGTCTCAATCACGAGCTCAGATGCTCTTGCTTCTTCGGGAAGCTTTGCTCTCAGAGACCTCGCGTTTATTAGAATTGTGTTGATAACCTCCTCTGTAGCAGCGGCAATATGTATGTTTGTATAGAGTAGCTGTAGCTGCATGGTAGGTGAGTGCTCTTTGTGAGAAATTGTGACTCACTTGTTCTGGGTAGTAGAAGTATGGTTTACCATCAGGGCTTGTGTACAAACGCCAGTTGACTGACAATGCATGTCTTTCCCAGTTGCCCCAGGCATCGTCACACTTCTTCGGTGGGATTTTCTCCTCGTGCTCATCACAGTCATACCAAAGCTCGACTTCATTGCCCTTGAGTACGAACATATGTTCCTGTGGCGTGATAGAGCTGTGTGCAGGTGAGTTAATGGAGACCTGTCAGTAGTACACTGTGATACTTGCATATTGTAGTGGCGAGTGTGTTGCTTGTCATAGACCTCGTTGGGAGTTATAGTTTCCAGCATATCTGCTGCGGGAGTGTTCGTAATTCGAGGTGGCTGTGCCGTCCGACCCCCTGGCGTCGGAGGAGGCTCATGTCCATCAGGTGGGGAGTGGCTGTTGATCTGCAACACTGTGTCCGACATGATTCACAGAGGAATAGACGTATGGAACACAGCCCTGACAGTTGACGTTGTTTAGTAACGGAATCCTTACCAAACCGATGTCTTAAGTACTGCAGCGGCAGGTGGGAATAAGGCCTTGAGGGCAAAGGCGAGGCGGGCTCGTGGCTAGCTGTGGGGCGCGGTTGGCCCTTTATTGATGAGAGCTATAGCGCACTGGCTACTACATACCTGAGTGGCCGCACGAATGTGATAGCACGCAGCTCCGATACCAGTGATTATACATTTTTCTCTGGCGGAGCGTACGCGCAGATCATAGTACATAGCCCGATATGCAACGTTCAGGGCGGGCGATGAACGTGAAGACGTAAGTTTTACAAGCACGCAATACAGGTGCTGACGACGAACCTTACGCCGCCCATGCCAACTTACAGGCATGCAGAAGCCTGTCAATGCCAGATGACCGATTGCTATCGCGAGATCCTTCGAGCTGTGCACTAGTTCGATGAAATCTTTCAGAGCTAGTAATCACGAGGGCACACCTCGCGAACCGCTTGTAGCAACACTGCTGCGGTCAATTAACCCCTTGGCAGCAGCAGGCTGTTATAAGACATTGAGTACCTGCAAACACACTTTCTCGGAGTTTCCTGAGACGAGAAGGCATGTCCTCAACACGCACCTGGTATGACACTGGCGCCGGCACGTTGCAGTCATGCACGATATTTGCGCACGCACACAATGTGTTGGGAAGTCCGGAAAAAAGGCAATGCAGCAAGATGAACAGCGTTCATTCTTAGATTCCAGGTAGTACAGCATCCATGACCCGCATAGGCTGATCATGTCACCGCTCGATGTCACAGGTCAACCATCCCTGGCTGAGACGATGCAGACGGGGTAGGGTTGGCGGGAAGGACAATGAGATCGTCGTCGCTTGAATGTAGGGAGTCGGCAGCTCCGATGTTGCGCGAAACGCTGGGCTTGTCGGGGGCACGAACGGTCGTTTTGAGCTTTCCAGGCCGCGGTCCGAGCTCAATCTCTTTGCGGGAAGCCTGAAGCGCTGCCAACGCCTCGAGCTGCAAGTGAAGGCGTGAATGAGGCGGACAGTAAGACACGAGGCGGAATTGACCTTTCTTTGCACCTCGGAATCCTTCACCTTATGACCCTCCTTCGCTGTCGGGTCGAATCCGAGACTGCGCACGAGAGTCGCTGAATACGCGTTCTTCACCGCCTTCATGCCGTTCTCATTGTCCGACTCGCTTCCGCCGTCATCATCTCGTTTCCGCTTCTTCGTTGGTTCATGTCCTTTCCCCTTTCCCTTTCCATTGCCCTTCTCGTCCTTCTCCAGCTTTTTACCGAAGTCCCGCGCCGCCTTCACGGCCTTCATGCCCTCCTTATCGCGTTTCAGGAGCTTCTTCAGTTCCTCATCCGCGTCTTTCGCGGACACCTTGCGTGCAGCCTTCGCCTGGGCCTCCCGCCCTAGCGTCTCGTTGACGAACAGCCCCGATTCGCGGCGGTCGGAAACGACGTGGCCCGCAACGACGTACGTCGCACCGCTGCCAGCCGCGTCTGCTTCGGGCCGAAGCCCCCATTGGCGGCTCGGGTCGTATTCGGCTTTCTTCTTCGCCACAGCACTCATACCGGAGGTGCCCGTCGCAAACTCGGCGCGAGCTGCGCGCTTCGCCTGTACAGCGTGCTGGACGTGGTAGTCGCAAACGTCGCTCACGCGTTTGTCGCACCAGCTCCCGCAGACCTTGCCGTCGCGCTTCACGACGTGGCACATCCCCAGGTCTTGTGCATGTCCGAGGACAAGGATGGACTCCAGCGACTCGGGTGTCAGCGCGAGGATATTGTCGGTGGGGTGCGGTACGTCGCCCGAACGCTAAGTGCACTATGAGCAGTAGTCATGGCCGAGTAGGAAAACCCCTACCTGGAATGGCTTCAGGATCTTCGGGTTCAGCAGCGCGACGACGGCGCCTTCTTTGAGCTTCGACATTCGTTCGAATGCTCCTCGACTACCACCCTTGTAGACCTTCGCCTTCCTCCCATCCTCTTGAACGACCTCCTGCACACCATCTGACTCAAACAGCAGCAGCGAGAGCACAGCGTCGCCACGAATGACAGACTTCCCCGCTGTGGCAGAACTCTTCGCGCGACATCCAAAGTCGATGAGCTTCAAGTTCAAGTACTTCTTCCCCGATGGCTTCGGTGGCTCCTGCTTAGCCTTTCCCTTTCCCCATTGTGATCTTCTCAAAGTAGGAGGAGGGGCATCGAGGATAAGAGACTTCAAATCGTCGTCTTTGTTAGGGAGTTCGGCGAGATCATCTTTCCCTACACCGACGGGTGCTTTGCTGTACTTGACAGGACCTCGCTCTGCAACGACTGCTATTGTGACCCAGTCACCTTCCACCGGAACATCATAGCCTTGCTTGTTCGGCAGAAGGCGGATCACAGAGTACAGCTTGGACGGTGAGATGTAGTAGCGGCCGCGGAGATAATCTGGAATTCGTCGTGTGGCAGCGCCCGTGTTCTGAAGCACGGTAAATTCAGGTAATACACAAGATACCAAAGTACTCACGAAAGGCGAATCCCGGAGTGGGGCTCGAGCTTCACAAAATGAGGATCGTCGAACGGCGGTTTGTGCTCGTAGGGCCCGATGGAAAGGTCTTCGACAAGCGCAAGATTCTCGTCACGGATATCCATGTCTGCGTCCGCGTTAGACCGCGTTGTAGGCTTCTCCATAAAGCCGGATGATCGAGCAGGAGCTGCTGTCTCTACTTTCGTGGAAGCGGATGCGAAACTGGCGAGCTTCGTCAAGACTGACGACGGGGCAGGCGTCGACGAGGAAGCGTGAGGCCGCTTAGCAGTAGGCGCAGTATTTGTCTTGTATTGCAGGGACGGGTGCGACTGCTCGACCTTCGAGCTTGTCCCAGCCTTTGGGAATACTGCAACCGTCTTGGCATGGTTATCGTCGGCTTTCCGCTTTTCTAGCACGCTGTTAGCCCAGTGTGCATGGGAGAGCAGTGGTACGCACTGGGAGAAGGTGTGGCTGGGGCTAGCAGGTTCTGTTGCGACTGCTTCCTCTTCTTGGGTGTTGAGGGCGGCACAGGTTCCACGCCGTCTGGCACGCTCTTCAGTTGAGCCTGCAGTGCAGCGATTTGGCGTCGGAGTTCAGCCTGACGTTGTTCTTCCTCCAGTCTTCTCCTCGAAGAAGAGTCCATCGAGGCAGGCACCCGAGGAAAGGGAAAGGTTCGAATAAATCCGGGGTCGTGGTTAGGATGGAACCGACGCGTTGATGCGCGCTTGGTGCGTTACGCGTGCGCGATGTTTGCACTTGTTTGCACCATGCAGGACTGCGGGGAATAAACAACACTGAATAAAGATACGAAGAGAGGTTATACACCGTAAAGCACAGTAACTAGATCTCGTATTATCCCTAGACACAACAAGATGATAACTAGAATGAGTAGTCGTAAAAGTCATAAAGCTCGTCGCCTCAAGGCCCCGACTATCGCCGTGGCAGGCTCGCCTAGAGGCTCCAATCGTAAATTATAGCTCGCTTTTGATGATAATCTCGAAGCAGCGCTGGCAGAATGGCTTCTCGTCCCGCAAAAAGAACCTGCCGTTCGTGAAGGGCCCCTCACAAGCCTAGCCAAATGCGTCAGCAGCTTGCCTACGGTACGCGATAAATGACGCACCTTGCATACGAAACACTCAGGGCACCACTTCCCGCCTAGAACTTCAAGCGCATCCATATCCTTCCGTATCGGCTTCTTGCACTTCTTGCACTTGGGCATCCGGAGGCGCACATGACAACGCTCGCAATATGGGTGACCGTTGTACACCGTAAAACCCTCGCCGGCGCCGCCGTCAAATGTGCCGTCGCCCGAAAAGTTGCGAGCAGTGGTGCTTGCGGGAAGGAAGGGGTCGCCACACTCGGCACAGAAGAAGTGCTGCGTATGGTATGTTCGCTTTCCCAGTCCGTCCGATTCGCTGAGTGTGATGTAGTCCTGGTCTGCGATAGCAGTCTGGCAATGATAACATCGAGGAGCGAATTTCTAGCGATGATGTCAGCATTCGAGTAGCCACAATTCTAATCGAGACTCACCTCGTAGTAATCCAGCGAACAGTAGAGCCTCCCCTCATGCTCGTACATTGCCAGGTTCTCGAGCAGCTGGTCGCAGGCAGCGCACCGGAAACACCCCGGATGCCAATTCGCCCCCATTGTATTGATACTCCTCCCGAGGATGGCGCCGCCACATGCACCGCAAAAGAGCCCACCCGGATTACGCACTGCAGGCAGTGGGTGCATCGGGTGATTCATGCGGCGTGGCATGCCATTCGTGTTTGGCTCCGAGCCCGACACCGATATCTGCGGGATAGAGGGCTGTGAAGCCTCTGCATCGCCAATGGATATGCTAGGGATTGGCATACTATCATCGTCCATACCACCGACAGATACCCTGGGGATATCGTTCGCATATCCTTGATCTGGTCCTGAGACTGCAAATGAAGGACCAGCTTCCCAGTGGTTGCTCTGGGTGCTTGTGGTGCTTGGTAGAGCTCGTCTTTGCGGACTCTCCTGTCCGCCTCTAGTTTGCGGATTTGGTGCACTGTGAGCGTCGATGCCATAGCCTTGGGTCTGAGGCGGGACGGGAAATGAGGACAGCGAGAACGCTGAGGTCGCGGAGCTTGGCGTCACGGCACTGGGCTGCGATGGCATATTTGCACTCACTCCGGTATTCGAGGCGCCTTGAGTACGGATGACAGGGAGTCCGCTTGAATTTTGACGGGCGTGAGTAAACGTTGGCTGACGAATAGGCGATGGCGAACGACGCAATGACGGAGGCGGAGCATCTTCAAGGTTCGGGATCATCCTTTGAGGAAGAGGGGCAGGGAGAATGGGTTCGCGTACGGGTGCTTGTGGAGGGAACCGGATTCGCGTCGGCGAAGTTGGGTTACTCTGGGGAGCCCGCTCAGACAGAGGGGGCTGCGGCGCGGTGTTTCGAGTTGGAGATGTGTCGCACGACTGAGGCGGTGCTTGCGAGAATCTTGAGCGAGTGGGAGAGGTGTTCGCCGGGTGCTGCGGGGGAGGTTGTCTTACGGGTGAGGTGTCTCGTGACGCTGAGGGGAAGTGCGGACGTGTAGGTGATGCCTGCGAAGGATGCTGAGGAGGTGGCACACGCGTGGGGGACGACTGCCCCGGGTCAGAAGGTACTTGCGGTGTCCGAGGCAAAGGCGGCAGCTCTGAAGGCCAACGAGACGAGACAGGCTGTGTAGACGCACGTCCAATAGCGGGCATAGGATGTTCGCGCCTTGGCGGACTTTCACCCGCATTCGAAGGTTTGCTAAGAGCTAAGTCGAAGGAGGATCCGTTGAGAGACAATTCTGCCATACGAGAGACAATAGACTGTCGCCGAGCTCTGAATGGGCCGGTCGGATGTGAATGCTCATTTGGCTTCTGCACGCGTTCGGAAGCAATCCGGCCAGGGGTTTCACGGACGCCAAACGAAGGGCTCGGAGGTCGACCCTGAGTGTAGTTTGGTGGTCTGTGCAAGAGGGAGTTCTCATACATATCTTCGCTCTCTGAGCTAAGTGGTGAATGTCTTGGTGACTCGTTGAGCGCGGAGCGGAATGGCGACACACTTGCATCAGGTCCCGACAGTTCTGGGGATCTATTTTCGAAGACCATTTGCTTGTGCGGTGATCCGTTGGGCGGGGAAGGCAAGGTGCGTAAGCCAGTCGTCTTTGAAGGACTCGATACGGTAGACCCGTCGACTGAGTTTCCGCGTGAAGGCGTTGGTCTGGTAGGTGAATATTGAGCCGGTGACGGGAACGACTGTGCAGGAGAAGGAGGTAAGGGACGCATGGCGGATGCATTCCTCTGAAGGCCGGAACCACCATTGTGATCCCCGCTCGGTGTCCCAGAGATAGATGATCGCTTCTCAAACGGGGAGGGCGGGTGGTCGGAGGTCGGAGGCAATCCTGGTACAGCAGGAAGACTGCGTTTCCAAAGAGGTACAAACTTCTGTCCAGGAGGAGGTAGAGGTCCGGTTTGGTTCAAGATGTCCTTCACAGGGCTTGAGCTACGCGTGAGATCCACACTTCTAGTGGAACGTGGTATCGGCGTAGGCAAGGGTCTGGACGATCTCGCAGATATTTGTGAGCCTGAGCTTGAGGTTGAGTCTGTCGACTGCGTTGAGAAACCTGAAGACGTTGGCGCAGCAGAAGTAGAGTACGAAGTACGGTGAAAAGGCGAGGATGGAGCAGATGGCGAGACTTGCTGAGTCGCGGGTAATGGACGCCTGTCCGGTATTGGGTTAGTGACTGGTCTAGCCTGGGGGTTGGAAGAGGACGTCTCGGAGGGGATTGCTGTGGAGCAGGGATGTACTGGGAGCCTCCTTGCCCTTGGCTGTACTGAGAGAACACCGAACTGGTACGTTCTAGTCCAGGAGACCTTGCACTGGAATATCCGAATTGAGACGCCCCACCTTCTGCATAATAGGGTCCTGTGGGTGAGTGTAGGGGGCTCTGCGTACGGCTAGGCACATGTGCAGGGGATGCCAGGTTCATAGGAGGGGGTTGGACTGACGGAGGACGGTGGAAAGGTGAGTTGGGATGTGAAGATTGCTGGGGATTTCCAGTGGGGTCCCACGGCGGCCGCGACTGCTGATAGTGGTCTACATAGGCATCTGGATAGGGCTTCGCGCTCGTACTTGGTGTGTAGGCTCCAACATTGACGTGCTGAGACTGCCGAAAGGGGGCGAATTGCGACTGCGGTGGCGCATAATTATTAGGGTATGGAGTATGCGACATGACGACGTCCTGAGGCGGACTTTCAGAGCAAAAGAAAATTACGTCCGATGTATAGACCGAAGCAGCATGAGAGAGCAAGACAGACAAGGGCCGAGCTCGAAGCGACGCGACTTGGGCTCCGTTCCACAAGCGCCCGAGACCCCGCAAACCCCGTATCGTGCCTCCGGAGACTTCACCGCCTCATGACAAAGATTCGCGCGTTGGCCGAGCTCCCGAGAGGACTATGATGAAGTTCTGGTTGGGCGAAGAGACGCTTGATCAAATTGAATATCATTGACACCAACCAGCAAAACGCTATTCTTATCTAGCCGAAGTGGTTCAAGGAAAAGCCCAAGAAATCGCACTGCGCCGTTTCCCTGAATCCGTCCATCTTACTCGGCACCTCCAGTATGCGCAGCGGCGTGGCGTTGAGGTTCTTTTTATTGACAGGCTCCCATGAAGGTTGTTCTGCGAAACGTGCAGCAGAGGTAGTGAAGCCTCTTGCCTTCAGGAACGCGGGCTGAGGGTTCGGGTTGAAAGTACGCGCGAACGATGTCCACGTATCCATGGACATCTGCATGAATGGCAAGTCGTTGGCATCGCGGTAGGGGAGTGATGTCGGAAGGGAGCCAAAGACGTAGAAGAGCTCTCCGCTGTGACATCTAGAACACACATATGAGCCTACTACAAATCACACACATTTTACCACTCACTTGAAGTATTCTGCGTCAGGATTGCCTGCCGGGTGTTCTGCATCAATAGGTGCGTCGCATTTTGGTGCGTTGGGATCGAATCCTGGAGTTTGGTAGCTTCTGTTGAACTCATACATCCAGACGCTCTCAAACAAGTCATGTTGGACGGCTGAGAAAGCAGTGGCTTGGTCCAGGCAGCGGAACATCCCGTCAGTAGCACCACGTGCGGTCATGTTGAATAGATTGTCGATGTCGGTAGCTGCACTCGAGGGAATAGGGAATAGCGAACTATTGGCCAAGGTCGTAGGTAGCCCGATTGCAGCCAGGGCCTGAGCTGCATTGTCGTTTTCCTGACGATTCTTTGACTCAGCGCGTATGCGGGGCACTGTACTTCCAGTACTTACAGGCAATCCAATAAAAGCGGCACCGTCATCCCGCATCCAGCCAATCATGGCGTGCACCTTGGCAATCTTGCCCGTCTGGTTCAGCGGGAGTTGTGTCTCGGGTACGAAAGTGCCGTCCGCGACGACGAACCTAACATATTTTACACATCAAAAAGGCACGTAGAAGATGTGGTGAAGAGGTCTGACCTGGCAACAGTCGGGAGATTGACTAGAGTGTGCCCGTCTACCGCTTTCAAGCAAGCCAGACGATCAGCCGCAGAGCTGCAGTTTGTCGCAGCGAGAATTGGGTCGGCGACAAGACTTTGCTCCTGGGCGATGGTGTAGTACTGCGAATAGGTGGTAGCGTACCCGAGGCCGGCAAGGTTGCTCATCTGGATAGCAGCCGCGAACTTCCCGATCGCCTTGGGGACTGCAGCAGAGCGCGAACCGACCCTGCACCAGCCGATTGTCCGAAGATCGTTATGCGCTCCGGGTCGCCACCAAACGCAGAGATATGTTGATTAACCCACTCGAGGGCAGCGATTTGGTCGGCGATGCCAAAGTTGCCGTTGGTCTGGCCATCATCGAGCGCGAGGAAACCGAGTGTAGACAGACGGTAGTTGGTGGTGACTACCACTACGTCGCCTCGCGAGGCCATGGGACCTCCGTCGAAGGTAGAGTCAGCCCCGGTACCTCCGGTGAAGGCGCCGCCGTGGATCCAGAACATGACTGCCTTCAGCGCTGATTTGGGGGCCGGGGTGGAACCGGGGACGAACGGCGTCCAGATGTTCAAGAAGAGACAATCTTCGCTGCCCGCAGTCTGGCCTGCCTGGATACATTGAGAACCGAACTTCGTGGCATTGATGGTCGTAGGACCAGTGTATGCGGTCGGATACTTCCACCGTGCTGGTGGATCGGCAAATGGGATGCCCTGGAATCTGAACGAGCGGTTGTCACGGAAGCTATAGAATGACTCATCAGACTAGTGCAAAGTGCAAACAGTGCACGATGCTTACCCTGTGATGGATAGCCCATGCGAGGGACCGTGGTTTGGAACGTCGGATTTGTTGTTGAGTTGCCGCTGTTCGTGCATAACGCAGGAAGGGGTAAAATGCAAAGGTTTGTGCCGATATGGCCATTCGTGTCGACTGTCTGGCACAGCAGGCCGTCAGATTTCGGATTAATCCAGAACTGCTGGCCGTTCAAGACGTGGCCTTGGAAGACCTGATATTGAAGCAGTGGAACGATGTCTTGCGAGAGTTGCCCGGATACGCCAGGCAACAGGGTCTCACCCAGAGACGAACATGCACTTTGGGAGGACGTGTGCGTTCCGCCGCCGACCAGCAATATGCTAGGGTGCGCGAATGGATTTTGGACTAGGAAAGTCAGTCAGTGCCGGTGTAGAAGAAGCTTTGTGATACCTACCGTCCAAATCGTTGTAGTGAAGTAAAGTGATGCTTCCGTCGTAGCGAGCATTCGCCACGACGGTGAAAGAGAGAGCGGCCAGGAGGATAGGCAACATCAACGCGGAACGCCTGCAAATCGCTAGCGTACTGGGAGACTGATATACAATTTCATTTTGACTGGTCGGGGAAAATACATCTCTATAAGGATGCCTCTTTGATCGCATGACCGTTCGCGTGTGGGGTGTAGAACAAGTGACCGACAGGAACAGAGGGAAGAGATGTCTATAGCGCAGGAAAAACTGTCGTGCGCGCCAGCGGGTCCAATAGCGGACCGCCGAAGAACCACCGAGAAGTAAGGCAAGGTCATGCCCACCGTGCAGCCAAACACCCGCTCAAAATGCCATCACGACCGAGAGGTCACGCAACGGCGGGGTTGTCGTGGAAATAGTTCCCGTCCAGGGCGCGCGTGAAGTCCCATTCGAAGTCGTGAGAGAGTTCCTTCCGAAGGCCGTACTTCTGGAGTATCTCTTGAACCGCAACGTCATCTGGTTCATTACCCTGCAGCGCGGAGTCGTCCGGGACGGGTGGAAGGGTATGGAACACCACCCGCGCGACTTCGACTTGTTGCAGGTAAAGCGAGGGCGGGATTCGTGGAGGGTATTGCGTTTCCCGTTTGAGTACCTGTTCTATGCACCCATGCTCACGAATGAACTTGAGAGCACGAGAAGGGCCAACATTTTTGATACGCTGGGAGAAGTCGGTACCAAGCAGTACGGCAAAGTCTACGAACCGTTTATGGTCCAGTTCCAACGCGGTTCGTACATCGGGGCCGTTGAGAATGACTAGAGGGTCTGAGCGCTTTGCTATGTTGCGAACCAGCGGAGCTCCGTATACCACCACGTCCTGTCCAATGTACTGTCAGCAGATGCACCGCTTTCGTATTAGAAGAGCCGCACCGTGTCTTCACTCGCAACATAGTCCGCCTGACCATGTAAAACCATTGAAGCAGCAAGCGCCTCGGCTTCGAACGGTCCATCAGGCTCAATACAAGGCACGCCCATGGCACGAATAATCTCTTTGCTTTCGTCGTACGTCTGGGCGGTGGGCGGATGTGTGCGCCTGGAGTACGATTCGAATAATAGCGCGCTCTTCTGGGCAAGCACTGCCGCGGCATCTTCCATATCTCCAGTAGATCGGAGATTGGCCAGGTTTGACCAGAAGGCGCCTTCCTCGACGGTCAGTTGGTGCTGTGTTTTAGACATCATGTAGTCCGTCTTCGTATCTATCGCAGCTGGGTCGTCACTGATTTGTGATGGGGCGAGAGGAGTTTGCGGTAAAGAATCGAAGCGTTCCATGCTGGCCTTGTATTTGATGTATAAGTCGGCCAACGATGACCTGATCGCCGCGACTTCTTCCTGCGGGGTAGACGCCTCCTGCGCCGGCACAAGGGGTAGATCGGCTTCTTGTGCAAGCTCGAAGATGTCTTCCGAGGTCGCGTCTTCAAGTGATAAGCCTGACAACTCGAGCAGGTCACAGACGGCGTCAACCTGGTGTCGAGGAGGCAAGCTAGGCGTAGTTATGTCGAAGACGTCAGGGTCGAACTCGCCAGATGCACTCACAGGCACCCCAGCACGTTTCAGCAATTGGGATAACTCGTCCGCGCCAAACTCGCCGTATGCCTCGTTATATGCTTCGTATTCCAGGCTGCGGTAGTCTTGGCTCTGGCAAGATGGCGCGCGTTGTCTTCTAGTGGCAGCTGCAGGACACGTTCGACATAATCCGGTACAGAAGGTACAGATTTGGACCCTCCGAGGAAATCTCGCAAATCCTGAGTCGCTGTTTCTCTCGCCTGGTCATCAAGTAGCTTATACGACCTGACCAGGTTTGAGAGTGCGCGGAGTCTACGTAGTCGATCGGTCTCCAGAAGACCGCGTGCAGCGGTGACTTTCCTGACCTCCCGTCGGCGATCAACCTAATGAATGTGAACAGCTGGTAATGATGATACAGGGTGCGGACGCACCTCCAGTTGCTTTGCAACGCTTCGACTTCTTCCGTCGAAAACACAGATAGCCGAAACCTTGGCTTCCCTTAGCTCACGGAGGATTCGGTACCAGCCAAGCACATGTCTATGTGCATGGGGAAGGGGTGCGAAGTGAAGTCGTTGGGTGATGAGGGTACCATCCCTATGTGCATGCCATTAGTAAGTTCGCCGCAACAATACCATAGGCACGCACAGCACAATCTTTGACCCCTTCAATTCTCTAAGACGGTTCGGGAGGACTCTAATGACATTAGGACTGAAAAGCGATCAGCAAGCGGACGCTCTGGCAAAGCAGATCACTTACCAAGCTTTCTGCAGGAATGGTGTTAGACCCAATACTCCCATGAGAATCGACAATACGACTCTCCGCGCCGAAGGCCTAGCCCCACCAAGCCCACCACCGATGGACAGGAGACAATGAGCGTCGTGGACGGAGCGAAAGCAGCGTAGTGTTCGGTTGTTTTGAACGACGGAGTATTTCGAGCCACAGTGATCGGAGTAGTAAGTAGAGGTTGTTACCTGACTTCAACTCTTAGCTTACTCTGGTAAGAACGAGTAAGAGTGGCAGACGCCCATCAGCGAGCCACGTCGCTTCGGGCGTTGCACAGGCATCATACTTTATTCTGTAACGCAAGCTGCAGCTAGACACCTTCGCTTCGCTAATTCCCAGCAGGTGCTGCTCGTCCTCCTACCTTCCATCTAGAGCATCATAGACTGAGCCCATTGAGGCCCTACGACTCCAAGATGTCTGTGATGCTAACCAAATTCGAGTCAAAGAGCAACCGAGTGAAGGGTACGTGTGACGCGCTCGTTCACTGCACTCACGCTTACCCGTTGTAACACGTAGGGCTGGCCTTCCATCCCACTCAGCCGTTGCTTGCGGCATCGTTGCATAATGGCAGTGTCCAGCTGTGGAACTATAGGATGGGCGTACTGGTGGACAGATTCGAGGAACACGAGGGTGCGTCGCATACATCCTGAGTGCGCGTCTTGGAAGTAATGGCAGTATCCTAGGTCCGGTGCGAGCTGTCGCAATCCACCCTAGCAGACCTCTGCTCGTTACTGGTGGCGATGACTACAAAATCAAAGTCTGGGGTATGTTTGCCTAGATTCGCTTCCCCCGCATACCCTGACGTGTCGTAGACATCAGGCCTCAGAATCGCCGTTGCCTTTTTACCTTGCACGGACATCTGGATTACGTGCGGACGGTACAATTTCACCACGAAATGCCATGGATCGTAAGTAGTGCAGCTCACCTCTTCTCACGTTCCACATCTGACCGTCGCGTAGCTTTCCTGTTCCGACGACCAAACCATACGCATTTGGAACAGCACATCCCGCAACTGCATAGCAATTCTAACCGGTCACTCTCACTATGTCATGTCCGCCCAGTTTCATCCCAAAGAAGACTTGATCGTCTCTGCGTCGCAAGACCAGACTGTGCGCGTATGGGACATCTCCGGTCTTCGCAAGAACACTCCTAACAGCGCACCTGGCACATTCGACACGTTCGACAACTTCTCCACAGTGAAATATGTTCTCGAAGGACATGATCGAGGGGTCAACTTCGCCACTTTCCATCCGACACTTCCTCTGATAGTCTCAGCTGCGGACGACAGGCAGATCAAGATCTGGAGGATGAGCGAGACGAAGGCTTGGGAAGTCGATTCCTGCAGAGGTCATTTCAACAACGTCTCCACGGCCCTATTCCACCCTAAGCACGAGCTCATCGTGTCCTGCGGAGAAGACAAGACTGTGCGAGTATGGGACCTGACCAAGCGTTCAGCCGTGCAGACTTTCCGTAGGGAACACGATCGCTTCTGGGTTCTAGCAGCACACCCTGAACTCAATCTGTTTGCTGCTGGTATGTTTATGAGCGTACTCTACATATGTGTCTGGCTAAGCATAGTGATTCAGGTCACGACAACGGTTTAATTGTCTTCAAGCTCGAACGCGAGCGACCTGCCTTCGCTGTACACGGGGACATGGTCTACTACATCCGGGACAAATACGTGCGCTCGTACGACATCAACACCGGCTCGGACATCGGTCTCCTCAGCGTCAGGAAGTTTGGAAGCCCTATGTGCCGCCGAGGACCCTAAGCTATAATCCTGCCGAGCGGGCTGTCGTGATCACGATATCTTCGGACAACGGCCTGTTTGAGCTGACAACCCTCCCGAAGGATGCTGTAGGAGAGGTCAAGGATTCTTCGACGGAGGGAAAGCGGGGAAGCGGACAAGCTGCAATCTTTGTTGCTCGTAATCGATTTGCGGTCTTGAATAAGACCTCCCAGGTAACTTGAGTCACTATCAGTTTCACGATACCTATGCTGAAAGCAACTGCAGCTTATCGAAGTGCGGGATTTGTCGAATTCCGTGGTCAAATCTATCAAGCCGCCAGTCCAAACGAACGATATCTTCTATGGTGGAACGGCTAGCGTCATCCTCAGCTCCCCTACATCCGTTGTCCTGTATGATATCCAGCAACAGAAGAGTCTGGCGGAGATTACTACCCCGCCAGTGAAGTATGTTATCTGGAGCGCAGATGGTTCATTAGTCGCTTTGCTCAGCAAACACAGTACGTTACATCAATATTTTCCTTCTCTTGTTTTCTTAACCCGCGTTCATAGCTATTACCATCGCAAACAAGAACTTCTCGCAGCATACGCTCATTCACGAGACCATCCGTATCAAGTCCGGTGCCTGGGACGATTCGGGAGTTTTTGTCTACTCAACCTTGAACCACATCAAGTATTGCCTCGCTCAGGGGTACGTTACGACCGGGCTTTCCCACGTTGACAAGCTTGCCTAACGTTATCCAGTGATCATGGCGTAATCTGTACACTAGACAATCCGGTGTATCTCACGCGCGTCAAGGGCAAGACTGTCCACTGTCTAGACCGATCCGCGCGCCCGAGGACAATCACTATTGACCCGACGGAGTATCGCTTCAAGCTTGCCCTACTTCGCAACAACTACGAGGAAATGCTGTACATTATCCGCACTTCGAACCTCCTTGGTCAGAGCATAATTGCTTACCTGCAGCAGAAGGGGTTCCCCGAGGTGAGTTTAGTACATCAGCCACTAATCAAGGAGATTCAACGTTTTGCAGATTGCGCTGCATTTCGTGCAAGACAAAAACACCCGGTTCGATCTTGCCATTGAATGCGGTAACCTTGATGTCGCCCTCGAGACCGCCAAGGCCATCAATCGTCCAGAGTGTTGGGAGCGCCTGGCACAGCAGGCATTGAAGCAGGGAAACCACAAGGTATGCGGCCACCGTCGCACCTTTTGTTTTGATTGATTCGACTTAGTTGCTTACGCTTCGTGTTAGGTTGTGGAAAAGGCATACCAGCAAACCAAGAACTTTGACCGACTCTCGTTCTTGTACCTTGCCACAGGCAGCACCGACAAGCTGCAGAAGATGCAGAAGATTGCTGATTCGAGAGGCGACCCTATGTCGCGCTTCCACAACGCACTGTATGCCGGCGATGTCATGGGTCGAATCGCTGTCCTTCGAGATGTTGGCCTCTGTGAGTTGTCATCACCACCGGAACTCGAAGCAACTGACTCACTTCTTGTTCAGACCCGCTTGCATATCTCACTGCGAAGACTAACGGACTGGACGACGTTGCTTTGGAGATACTCGAAGCCGCAGGTTTGACTGAAGCCGATGTCGATGATGTTCCAGCCTTCGAGACGTCCACACTCAAACCGCCGCCAGTCATCACATCCACGACAGATCTCAACTGGCCGACGATCTCTTCTGGCGAAAGCTTCTTCGACCGCGCTCTCGCCAATGGTAATCTTGAGGGTGGCGCAGACGTCCCATACATGAATGGGCACGAAACATCTGGTGCCGCCGCGTCGGCCGCCCTGGACGCATGGGCCAAGGAAGAAGAGGAGGAGCTCGAGGCTGAAGCTGATGGATGGGACTTGGACGCGGGTGTGGAAGAGGCTGGAGCCGAGGAGGCCCAGGAAGAGGTCGAAGAAAACGTGGAACTCGGTCCCGGCGCTTCTCCAGGCATCAGCGAGCCAGAACTCTGGCAACGCAATTCGCCGTTCGCGGGAGACCACGTCGCAGCAGGCACTTTCGAGACCGCCATGCAGGTATGTTTGGGAAGGACATATTGCAGCTCTCCCACTGCTGACCCTTCCCTAGTTACTACACCGGCAGTTCGGCATCACGAATTACGGCGAGCTCAAGCCCTTGTTCATCTCGACCTACCGAGCGGCTCATGTGTATCTGTCCCCGGTTGCTTCGCTGCCGCCACTGCAGCTTCATGTACGGAGGAACCCGACGGAATCGACTCCGAGTCGTGTGCTTCCTGTTGCCGTCCACACGCTCGCTTCCATCCGCTCAGAGATGACCGAGGGCTTCCGAGCTGTTTCAGGCAACAGGCTCACAGATGCACAGGCCGCTTTCCGCACCGCTCTCCAACACCTCCTTCTCGTTTCCGTTGCCTCCGATGCAGAAGCCAAGGAAGTAAGTGATAGTGTATCATCTCGAAGGGCACCTGCTGAATATGCGTCAGTGGCGTGAGCTGGTCACACTGGCTCGCGAGTACTTGCTTGGTGTCTCTATTGAACTTGAGCGTCGCCGTGTTGCTCAAGAGGAGCCTGACAACGTCCGCCGTAACTTGGAGCTAGCAGCGTACTTCACGCACTGCCAGCTGCAGCCGGCGCATCTACAAATTGCTTTGCGCAACGCGATCAGTGTCTTTGCCAAGGCGAACAACCATGCGACGGCGGCAAAGTTTGCTCGTCGGCTCCTGGAGCTCAACCCGGATCCTAAGATTGTCGCTCAGGTACGTGTCGTGCAGATCAAGTTATCGAATGCGATACTCATCGACTATCAGGCGAGGCAACGTATCGCTGCTGGCGACAGGAATCCACGCAATGCTGTGGAAACTTCTTACGACGAGTTCACGGAATTCGAGATCTGCGCTGCGAGCTACACTCCGATCTACAAGGGCTCTCCAGCTGTGCGCTGCCCGTATACCGATGCCGCTTACCTCCCGCAGTACAAGGGACACCTGGATGCTCTCGTCCAGCTCACCGAGATAGGTACGCCCTCCTCAGGCCTGCCTGCGCCCAGATCGTGAGCGCCAGGACGGGCTCGAAATTTCGTCGGCGGGGATATTGTACAGTTGGAATTGCTTTTCCTGGACTTATGAACAGATACACCGTAATACAAGGCTCTAAGTTATCTCATTCGCATTGGCAGGGGCTGTGCATTGAAACTGCGCCTTATCTCCCACCACGAAATTCGCGCGATACTCACATACTCCACACCCAAACTCATAAACCTTCCTGCGGCGAAACCAGACTGATGTCTGCACGGCCTCGAGAACGCCATATGTGCTGTAACCTCCGGTCAACAAGCTGAGAGACTGAACACTTGTACTGCCAAGGGGCGCTGAGCGTTGTAAACGTGGCGCTTGGGCAGGCCGTAGGAAAGTTCTATTGATGATGTGACATCCAAGCTGTGCATCAATTGCGGGCCTCGGGACTAGAGTCTGCCTCGTGTACATCCCGATTAGGGCTGTGAGCATGCTTGAGGCATGCACATCGTAACCCTGCCCAAGGTGAAAGACTTTGCTTCTCCCCTTCACGGACAGTGCTCACTCGACTCCGCCAACAGGATGTCCACCGTCTCCTTGCCCCCGGGAGGCGCAGGAGGCAAGATACCGTATACGCGAAAGGGATCAATACGCACTTTATCGCCGGTCCTCACGCAAAGCCCTCGATCTTCCACCTGCTCGACTCTCAGACTTTCCTCCCCACCCTCTAGTGGACCCAGCACAGGCTATGACCTAGGGCCGGTGGCAGAAAGCCCTGTCTCAGATCATGGCGCTTTCGGATCTACCAATTCTTTGCCCTTCTCGCGTTCAGCGTGCCCCGATGAGACTGCGATCCCCCTCGCAAACTTGCCGGCATTACCGACCAGTGATGCTATCGAGCATGGCGGTTGTAGTGCATTGACGGAGAAGAATGGCAATGCACCTGTTATCGTCAAAAATGTGGCTTCGAGGAGAGACACAGACGGTGGCAATGTGGTCACAATAGGAAAGGAAGGCTTGCCTATAGTAGCCTTCGCTCCTATAGACCTTTATGCCCAAAAGTATAAGCGAGAAGTGTTCTAGTACGCCTTTCTAGCTGTTGATCGTGGGCGTTGCTCACAGTCTGCCAGTCCTTCAGATCCAACGCGCTCGAAAATCCAGAAGATTGCAGCGCGCAAACGAAAGTTCACACGGTAAGCTAATATACCTTCATTAACCCAAGGTTACCTGATATTCATGATCCAGAAGAAACATACCGCTGGCTGGATCGCGTATGAATGTCCAGAGGGAAAGCTCTATTTCTATCATGAATTTCTTGTATGCGGCCGTAGTCGTTCAGAGAGTCTTGAACTAATTGGTTGTACAGCGTCTGTTAACCATGACGGATATCCAAGACGATTCCCATCGCCAGTTGGTCGAGATGGCGGCTGTGGATCTCCATGGACGATTGCGAGAAATGGAGGACGCCCCTCCGGATGCAGAGATAGTGGTCATGAAGACTATTAGCGGAGAACACCCTGTTATGGCTTACTACGTGGCGAGTATGTCGGAACAGTGCGTATTTTGGTTCGAAGAAGTCGACGTGACGTATGTCACGGACGGTGAAAGAGCCGTAGTTTCCGAAAAGCATCTAGGTGAGTGTTCTCTATCCAAATATGCGCTGTTTGATGACATATGACGGCGTCTTGCAGAGAAGGCCGTAAAAGCGCAGTTCTGGTATGGAAATACCTCTGTACGTACCGGACTTCCAGCTCCAAGTGCCCAATCTGATTATTATCTTGATAACAGCCAGGGTTGTGTCATGATACTGAGCTATTATTGCAGGCAACATGTCGAACTGTTTCCAAACCATCGCGGTATCCCGTCGGATGCTTTATGTGAACTCAGAGATACATTCACATATGGACTTTGCGGTACGTTGATGGAGCATGCTTGCCTGATATGACGACTTATGCTAGCTGTAGACTATGTTACTTCTCAAACGTCCATGTTCGCTTATGATCCTGACACGATCGAGAAGCTGTCGAAGTGTATGGCCAGCATGAAAGGTGAGCATAGGTACAGTCCTGACTAGTCTATCAGCACTCTGACGTATTTTGCAGAGGACGAGATAAACCCTGCCAATACTGCTGCCGCCGCAAGATTGCTGAACACAGTTTGTATGTATGTGCCCATCGACAGTTTGGGCTCTTGCTTATGCGAAGCGCAGACAAGGAGCGGTTCCTCCACTTTTACGGTGAAACTGGCGCCCGACTCGACCGCAAAGACAGCGCCTTCAAGAAAGACATCAGAGGACCACGCTCCATCGTATTCATGCTCATCTCTCCATTCCTGTTCTTTATGCCGTTTGTGTACCTCAAGGAGCTTGAACGTACATATGTCGACAACTCAGTCCATTACTACTTCTGGCGCCAATTCATCGAAGGGCTCAAAAGAGACTGGGAAAACTCGATCACTCCCGTAAGTGCATCGTACGCCGTATGATACCCGCCCTAACGCGAGGGAATGTGCAGGCTACCGTGTTGCTCTCCGCGAACGTCGGCTTCTTGGCGATCAATAGCATCGACACCGACAGCCCGAACAAGAGCGCCGCCCAGATTGCGAGCTACATCTCGTCAATTCTCAGTTTGTTCATCTACATCGTCGCGCAGATCCTCAGTAGGCATCACCGACACCATGCGAACGGACAAGCCGACCAAGCTGTGAGTTCTGAGCAGTTCGGCTTGCCCTCTGTGACTAACGCGTCGACCAGTTGCAATACATCCTGAAGCGGGAGGACCGGCTCATCGGCCTCCAGGGCGTTGCAATTGCATTCAGGTAAATCAGCTTTATCTGGGAAGAATCGACACTGACGAGAGCTTCATTCCAGTCTGCCGGTGGCCTTGTTCCTGTGGAGGTCAGTAGTGTTGCCCGCGGCTCGACGCAGATCTCAAATTAACGCGCTTGGGTTATAGTATGCTCACATTCCTCGTCGCCCTGATGTTCGTCTTCTTCGAGGACACGAGCGTTGCGACGAAGATCGCAATGGGCGTTGTCACCGGCTTCCTGGGCGTCACCGTCCTTCTGCTCCTCTACCTGGAAAGCGAAGGCACAATCACCGAGACTGAGTTCCCCCGCGTGTGGTCGCTTCTTGTCGAGAAGATCCAAGCGTGGCGCAGGAAATGGTTGTTCAAAGACTCCAAGACAGGCGACCGCTGGCGTCTCCGAGAAAGGCATGCCAGGAACGACTCGCTTTCAAGCTCGGCAACATTGGCGAGCTTGCCTGGACCATAGCAGATATGGTCCGGCAATCTTCTCTGCCCGCCATTGCTGCGATGGCACCGAAATTCCTCAGGTTGGATGCGAACCCACTGTCGACGTTTGATTAAAAATCGTCCACTTGCTTTCGAACCTACTTATCGATGCTCTGTAACTTCACTTGACATTATCACTGTACCGCATCAATGTATACCCTCATGTAGCAGCATGTAGCCTATATCAATGGACATGGCACATTAGCCCTTTATCACGCCATGCAATGTCCTGCCATATGCTCATGGTCAACATATAGTGACTAAACTCGCCAATAACGGATGCAGTCCACAACCTTGATTAGTGTGCGCGGAGTCTAACGATACATGGTCTAACTATACAATTACAGCAATGCAGTCTATATCGAAGGTGGATAATGCACTCTACTTCTGCTTAGCCGCCTCCATCTTCTTGCGGCCAACACCACGGCCCATGAAGCCCCACTCAATCTGGTGCGCCTGGGTGATGACGACGCCGAGGTCCTCAGCGAACTGCCAGACCGCACCAGGGTTCTTCTGGAAGTGGCGACCGACGAAGCAGACGTCCGCCCAGCCGTTCGCGAGGACCTCCTCCGCGATGTGGCCGTTGCGGATGCCGCCGACGGCGGCGACGAGGATCTTGCCGTTGACGGCCTTGCGGATGTGGTCCGCGAGGTACGCCTGGTACGCCGGGTGCCGGTTCTCGCTGTTCGCGAGGCGCAGCTCCTGCAGCGGGTGCACGCCGCCCGCGGAGACGTCGATCAGGTCGACACCGTGCTCTGCGACGATGTTCGCGAGCCGCGCAGAGTCCTCGACGCGCCACGACGGCTCATCCGGAAGCGTGTTCTCTAGGAGGTCGCTGCCGGAGATCCTAAGATTCAAACAGTGAGTATTGGTGCCCGCCACCGTCAAAGTCTCGCGTACTCACCTCATGAACAGGGGCATGTCCTCGGGATGACAGCGCGGACGGCGTCGATGATCTCGAGGTGGAGACGGATGCGGTTCTCGAAGCTGCCGCCGTACTCGTCCGTGCGGCGGTTCGAGATCGGGCTCAGGAACTCGTGCAGCATGTAGCCGTGCGCGCTGTGGATCTCAATCACGTCGAACCCAGCCTTGACGGCGCGCTTTGCGGCGTCGACGAAGCCCTGCTTGAGGCGCGCGATGCCCTCCTTCGTGAGCGCGTGCGGCTTGTTGTAGCCGGGGCCGTGCGGGACGTCGCTCGGCGCGAGCACGTCGTCCGGCCAGCCGTCCTGATCAACGCCAGCAGACTGGCTGAAGGAGAGCCAGGGCGCGACCATGGACGCCTTGCGGCCGGCGTGCGCGAGCTGGATCGCGATCTTCTGGTTCTGAGAGTGCGCGAAGGTGACGATCTCGGCCCACTTCTCCATCTGCTCGTCGTTCCAGATGCCGACGTCCTCTGGGGTGATGCGGCCCTCAGGAAGGACAGCCGTCGCCTCGACCATGGTCAGACCCGGGCCGCGCGTCAGGATGCCGCCGACTGGACGCATCGTCAGTTCCTGCTTCGAGATGTACAACGGAAAGACATGTACTCACGATGTGCGAAGTGCCATGGGCTGGGAACACCATTCTTGCAAGAGTACTGGCACAGCGGCGAGAGCTACGAGGGAACGTGTCAGATAGGAGCTCGAAGGCAACGAGAAACATTGGTACGCACCCAAATCCTGTTCTGGAACTCGACACCACGGATGCGCAGGGGCTGGAAGACCTTCGGGATGGGCTTGCCATCGGGCTGGGGGTCGACCGCGGTGCCTGCGGGTGGGATCTGCGCGGGAGTGAAGTAGGGGATGCCCTCGGCTGGGACGTTGTAGAGCTTCTCGGACGTGAGCGACATGGCGGGCGTGTGGGTGTGTAGTGTTGTTCGTGGGGTATTTGGCAGTTGGTTTCTGGTGTTGGCTTTGCCGTGGCCGGCCTGCGCGCCCTTTTATACGCAGCGTCCGTAAGCCCTGGGCGGGCTCAAACGTTCATGCGAGCAAAAGCCTTCCGGGGATGGGGTGACGTCCGCCTCAGCATCGCCGGTGGGAGGTTCGCTGACGTTCCATCCTTGGACCGCGCAGCACGGCCGAGGCGGGAGTGTAGAGGCCCTGAAGCCGGTGAACAAATTGCACGAGAAAGTCTCCGCGGGGCAAAGAGCTGCAAAGCGTCGCTGCTGAAACATTCCCGAAAGTTGAGGAGGCGTCTCCGAGCGTCCGAAACTCCCGCCCGCTGTGTCATCCTCGCGCCACGTTCCGGGGCCGCCTCCTGCAAAATGTCGATCATACCCCTTTTGGTGATCCCCCGCTCGCCACGGACCACCGCGACCAGCCGCGACCAGCCTCGCGCCCTCGAACGCCCTCGAAATCGCCACAAAAGTCGCGGATGAAATCTCCTGCGAGGTTGCCAAGTGCGCAAAGTGCCACGTGCGTGCGCACTCTGGTGGGAATTCACGCATCCCCGTCGTCGCCATCCGGAGGTAACATTGGGCGTGTTACAAATGTCACTAGCGTGTGTAAGGCAATGTACAGAAGCAGTGAAAACTGCTGATGAATCATCAAGGACCGTGTATTGTTGGGTATATGGAGGAGAACAATGAGGACATGCTGCAGAATCCACTGAATACAATGCGACGGAGCCGGAGACCGATCGGTATGCACCGCGGAAGCAAGAACTCATCCGACGACCACTTACTCATCGCTTAACGCGCTTCACATCTCCTCCTTCCGTCAACTCAACCATCGCTAGGGGTTCACGCCGAGTCCCGGATGCGTGCGAAAGCCCCATCCCCTGTGCGGGCCTTCGTGCCGGTGTCTCTCTGTGGCAAATGCACCACTCGTCAGACGCTGCAAGCCCGCCTGAGCCCGTTTACTCCTCACCTTATCGCGTCCGCAGGACGCTTCACACCCGCACCGCCCGACAGGGGCTTCGCGCTCTGGTTGCTCTGCTAATAGTGCATGTCAGAACGTTCCTGCACAAAGGAGGTGACTAAGGGGTGCGCACCGGCCCCTTGGGGAAGTGGAAGGCCCCGGAAGACGCCTGGCTCGACCGTGCTGGCTGGTTCGCCGACGGGGATGCAAGCTGTTGTCCCGGCTGACCAAGGACGCGTTCGCAGGCTGGGCAACGAACTTGTGTGGCGGGCCGGACGGCGGCCGGCTCTGTTGAGGCACACTCTACTCTGCTGCTGCGCTTGCTGCTGTTGTGGTTGCGGCACTGGCGCAGGAGCGGGAGCTGGAGGCTGCTGCCCACCTAGCACACTTGGCAGCTCCCCGTAGTCGCTCTGCGTGCAATTCAGCAGGTCATACTCGTCAGGCTCGCCATAGTCTATCGGACGCCCGATGTCTGCAGCTGCCTCGCCCAGGTCAAGCGACGCATAGAACGCGTCGTCCTCCGAATGCAGGCCGAAAGACTCGTCGTCATCGTCAGCAGCTGCATTTGATTGCGCCACCGAAGGTCTGGATTGAGGAGGCGCAGCAGCAGATGGTCCCGCGACGGAGGGCTGCGGTGCAGGCGCGAAGCTGACACGCCTCTCAGAAGCCGGAACAGACGTCGAAGAGGCGGCCGCCTGAGGTGGGTGCTTTGGCTCGTATATTATCCTCGATGTCGGCTTTTGCTGTTGTTGCGGAGGTGGATTGATTACGGGATTTTGAGCTGTTTGGTTGACAGACGGCTTCGCGCAGACGTTGACGCGTTCGTCGCGGCATGACTATCAACGGTCGGGACGATGTTGCTCTTTGCAGAGTTTTCCGAACGCGCTGTCCCGCCAAAGGGGCTCTTGGATGTGGCGGAGGGGCATTGACTGGGCAGCAGACTGGTTTGTCGACACCGAAGGGTTGTTCGCACTTGCAGGGGCAGGCACTGGAGCAGAAGTACTAGTAGCCGGCCCCGAAGGCGCAGCAGTATTCTTGTTTGGGTCAAATTCCGGACGTCTGTGCAGCTCACTAGGGTCGAACTTGGGCTGTTCGTCGGGTTCAGGCCGAGCGCAGCTGACAGTGAGGGAAATTCATGTATATATGCTATGCAACTTACGGGCGTAACCTTGATTTTTGTCACCTCCTGGGTATACTGCTTGTCGTACAGACAATTGCCCAGCAAATTTCCAAAGTTTCGCAAGGCTCGCTTCACACCGTCCGTCACAGCTTCTTTCTTGCACTGCAGTGGCACAAAGTAAGTCAGTACTACTGCTCACAGAGTGGGAGGTACAAGGCATTCGAATACCTGCGCTCCCGACAGATCACGCACCTTATCCAGAGCAGCACCCTTGCTCTTCCCATTCTCCAACATGCCATAGCCAATATCCTCATGAAACACACCGTCCCGCAGCGTCACGCGCACAATAGCCGTCACGCCGACGTTGTACCGCTGGCTCTGCTCGTTGCAGTCAAAGTAGTCCGTCGTGAGGCTGACGATGCTCGAGCTCCAGCCGTTGAAGCCAAAGACCTCGTTCGCGAGGTTGATGATCTTCCAGCCCTCGGCGTACGTGAGCTTCGGCCCGCCGCCGGGGCCCGGCCGCTGCGAGATGTACTCGGGCCCGAGCTTCTTGTTCAGCTTCGCCTGCAGCGTCGCGATCTGCCGCGCCGTCGCCTCCGAGATGTCCTGGAACGCGGGCGCAGCCTGAGGGCCGGGCGGTGGCGCGATCGGCGCGCCGAAGCTGCCGTGCATCTGCGGCGCAAAAGACATCCCGCCGTGCACTGCGAGTTGGGGCTCGCGGTCGCGGGCTGGTTGAAGGGGCTGCGGGACTGTTGCTGCGCGGTGAGAAAGGAGTCGATGAGGTGCCCGCTGAAAGCGCCTGCCATGCACTGTGCGAGCGAGACAGAAAGCAACTCTGTTGGTGGCTTGTGTGGAAGGAGGGTAAGGCCGAGCGTGGGTGGCCTTATATGCACGAGGTAGGTGGCAGGAGGAAAGAGGCGACCGTATTCGCGAGGCGCGAGAGAATTGCCTCCGGCCCCGCAAACAATGATCCAAACAAGGTGCGCCGCGTCGAGTCACGAGACCTCATTTGGCAAGCGTGGGAGGGAGGACACGACGCGCGAGTCGACATGTGTCACCGCAACGCAAACGAGCCAAACGTTCTCATGATCTGTGCCGTGCTGTGCTCAGGGGAAGATGACTCGGATAACGACCACGCAGGTTCTCAAACAAGTACGTTCGCACTGATGCTAGACCGAGTGCGTATTTAATCGGGCTTCAACCTCCTGTTGAGTCCGCAAACTTGAATACCAGACTCGTGGTGAGTGAGATCTGACGTGCCAACTTTCGGACAGACATTGCAAGCCGTCGAAGGACATGTATATTACACTGCTCGACATAGTTCGACAACATAATGATCCACGAAACCGTCTCATGTCGTTCCAGACGTGTCGAGTCACCAAAATAATAGAGGCGGGCTGCTTTGGGACGCGCGCAGCATAGGTGAGTAACTCAGTTACTCAAGTGGAAGGATGGAAGACGTGAAACAAGACAACGAGCGCAACATTGACCGAGAGCAATACGACAACATCGAGTCAGAACCACCGAGGGTATGGCGATTTTATGCAGCAGTGTAATATTCAGCGTTCGCGCGCTTGAAGAAGTCGGCATTAGCCTCGTCAGTTCCATCGTGTAGTGTCCCGTGCAGCGTGTCAGGTGAACAGGTCTTGATGGTAGGATCGTCCTCCGCAACTGTTGCGAAGGTCTCCATCTGCGAAGCATGACATTACTACCAGCGAATCCTTACACGGCCTCATGAACGTACTTGAACATGAACACCACCCAACTTCTTCTCGCTGACGGAGAAGCTGGGACCACTGCGGCTGCCGCGGTTACGATTAAACGCTAACGTTGACCCCGATGTAGAGCTGTTAACGGTATAAGACACTAATCATGACAGTGGAATAAGCACAGGTCGGAACTGACTTGAACATTTCGGCTCCCTGTGAGGTGTAGTTGGTCAATCTCCTAACAGCTCGGCAGGCGACAATCTAGTGGGGAGGGCCTCAGCAATACTCAAAATAACGACGAGGGGAGTCTTACTGTCGAGGCAATGGCAGCGGGTACATTAGCGATGATGGACATGACTGCGTTGAGATTGAGCAGCATAAACACCTGAGATGGCTTCAGTCATCAACGGCTCGGGCACGAATGGGAATCTTACCGTCGCGATGAGATTCGCCACAAATGCGATGAAGAAGAAAATGAGGCCGTCGCCAAAAATTAGGTTCACGAGCTTCGATCGTTCGGATCGTCTCGTGGGCCAAGCGAGTTTCCAGGCCGTCAAGACGAGAACGGTGAGGTCGAAACACATCGAGTAGATGAACGTCGCTGCAAGCATGGTATTGTCCGTATTGGTAATGGCACAGCCAGCCCCGGGAATCCACTCGGCCTTGATTAGGAGGCCTATATGGAAGGGTGTGAGAGAATGTTTGCAGGGAGAAGGCGATGCTGACCGTGCAAGAGAAGTGACCAGTGACCCATGATAATGAGGACGAGAACAGCTATGAGGTACTTTGACTGTGACCAGACAGCGATACTTGAGGAGAGTAAGGCTTCGAACACGTAGGACAAGGTCGAACGACTGACGTGCGGAGCGAAAGGTTGATGCTAGCCAAGCCAATGGCAGCATTACCAAAAACCTGGGCGCCTTCGTTCAGTACTAGGGAGATTTCTCTGAAGAGCACTAGATACCTGGTTGTATGTATACAATGCCTGACAGTTCACCGGCTCCGTCACGTTTAACGCGATGGCACTGTCAATTACAAACACGGTTAGTGCAAGCGATGGTCCATAAAACGGGTAGTACATACATTCCAATGAGGGAGAAGAGTAGGAAGTACCGGTTCGCGAAATAGAATATCTGTATACACCCGTCAGCGATAGGGTATCACCGCAATTATTATATTCAGCTTACCATAGGCCATCGGAACGTTTTGCGGCCGACGACAAAATCCCAGTCAAAGCTCAATGACGTGACAAATTCCCATCTGTGACGAAATCAGTAGCGAATCTCTATGACTAAAGACGACGCCTACATGTAAAGACCGAGAAGCGTGTGCATGAGCTTGTCGAAGGCAACTGCACGAAGAGAACTACCGTCAGCGGCGCCCACACCTCCAGCTGCTTGCTGCTGTACTCACGACTATCCTTCACAAGCTCGGTCTCGGAAAGCCAGTTGACCATGATCGCGGGCGGTGGGTTCTGAGAAGGGCGGTAGCGGTGAGGAGAACAGGTCGGGAGCGGCGACAGCGAGTGGGGGAGGACGCAGGCGACCTGTGGCGCGCATGGCCCGGGGGTGGCCCAGTATATATGCGCCGGGACATGCTCCTTTTTCGCGAGCCTTCCTCGGACGGTCGGCCTGGCATGCGCCCGTCAGAACGGGGAGAGGCGCGGGCGGACAGGCGGCACGCATCGTGCCACTCGCGGACGGGAGAGCTGGCTTCGCGCCGGAAGTGGCATTGGCGTGGCGCGCGGGCACCCCGCAACCTTAATGCGGCTTCTGTCGTCGGTCGCCCCATGTCACCGGTGATCTGCGCGGCGCGGCTTCGCAGAGCTTCGCCGGCGCGTGCAATATAAAAGCGTCGAGGAAGAGCGGTGGGCGTCCGCACGGCTGTGGGGAAGCACGGCGGAGCCAGGCGCGAAGAGAACGGTGCGCACGCTGGCGAGCACGGTCAGCGGGAAGCCGAAGAGTGTTTTCCGGGAGAGTGATCTCCTGGGGTAGAGAAGCTCCGCGCCTGGCCGCTCGTTGGCGTGTGTGTTGCACAGCGTCGTTTCCGACATGTCATTCGGTCGGTGTGCGGCGTCCGTGGCTGCGAGCGATCCCTGGACAACTTGTACATGAAAGGCCAGGCTAGGCACATGCCGGCTGGGCCGAACACGGGAGGGCGGAAGATCGCGACGGAGCAAAGTAGTTGCCCAAGGAGCCCGAGGGCGCGCGCCATTCGTCTTCTGGCACGACACGAGACACGTCAACGATCCTGAGAATTGGTGGCAGCGACACACACGCACCTTGGGTGAAAGAGCGTCACGGCGTTCTGATGTAAACGGAGAGCGAAGACGGCCGCCGCGTGGCCTGGCCCCGCAATCGCCTGCTGCCCTTCACGCACATGGCAGTCGGCCTCCCGCCTTCGTACTTCGTATATGCCGAGTCGGGTGCTGGAAGGCACGACGGGGGTTGCCGTGTGGTTCTTTTCAGCGCGCGAGGCACGTGAGCCCGGTCCGATGTCCAGCAGGCTCAGGACCCCGACGCCAGCCGGGCCACGATGCGTTTGCCACACAGCGAGCGGGACGCAGGTTTACAACTTCAGAACTACAGAACGCCATCATTCGCAATTTCGATGACACGATGTGCGCGACTGCAGCAGCGTATCAGGTGCTCCCCTAGCTTGACCAGCTGAGCGTTGGTCATCGTGCCTTACGATAGTAGCTGCGATGTACGGGCCAATGAGTTGCCTTTGCGAGTGCGTCTATATTTGCGTGAGTTGATGGGTTGAGATAGATGGAGCGCGTACCTCGAGCGAATGTGCCAGGTCATTGAGGTCATGGAGTTTGCAGCCGACATGAGACCAGGCATCGTGGGTATATTGACGTCTTTAGCCAGCTGAATCGCCTATTCGGCAGCTCTGGAGGTTATGTCGGGCCAGTCTCGTAGCGTCGTGGTGATCCCTGAGTATAGGAATGGAACTTTGGAAAGGTCGTAAGATGGAACTCTAAACGGATTGGGCCTGAACTTACCAAAGGCACTGGTCACAAAGTGTCTACAACGCACGGGTGTACACCGGTGAAGCTTTCGCGCTAGCGTCCGCCAGACAATTAGCTCGGTAGGCACAGCGTTGGCACTGGCAGGGTCAGATGCGCACCAACTGCCAGGTTCTGTCAATTTGAGTGTCTGAGACAGGGCAGGGGTTGCGCGCGTGTATAGAAACAAGGTGCATTACGCCGTGTCCGGAGGAGGCCCAAGCCGCTGGGCGCAGTCCTCCGCCTGTGGAGCCTGCAACGTTGTGTTGGCAACTGGTGTGCGGTCGGGGAGCGAGCTAGGGGGTAAACGACGTCCTCCGCGTCCGCCTGCTCGGCCATCTTGGGAGGCGTGTGCGGCTGGGAGCTTCGCCTGAAACGGGCGGGAGCACCCAAGCGTCTTCGCCGCCTTCCGGGCAGCGCCTAGCCCGCCGAGGCTATATTCTGCACGGATCCTGTTGATTCGCGGTGGACATCGTTTACGTAGCGGGCCGCGCGGCGGGGTCCTCAGCATTAGCATGCGCGAGGCGGAGGAGAGGTCGTTTGCAGACGTGACGCCGCGGGCCACGCGACGGCGATCACACGATCACGCGCCGCGCCGCGCGAAAAGGACGAGAGGCGCTTCGAGAGATGCTGACCATGTCCGCTTTCGGAGGCCGTTGCCAATTGCGATGGCGGGCGAGTGCCTGGCTACTATGCCCTCTGCGGGCTCGTCCCGTCGCCTGCGCGGGTGCACTCCAGCGCAGCCGCCTCGCGACCACTCGCACTGCGACGTGGCTCCCAGTGCGCACGCGGCGGCCGTTGCACCGTGAGGACGCCTCGACGGCCACGGCCTGCGCAAAGACACCGAGCGGGGCAGCCTGGCGCGCGTACGCGACGCGGCGCAGGCTTCTTCGCCCCATCAGCCCTGACTTGCGCCAGCCCGGACGCGCGGACCCAGATCGAGGCGGTGCCGCGCTCCCACATATCTCGATGCGCGCTCTCCGTCTGCGCTCGTGTGTCCGCACCAGGCTATTTCCTGGCAACCGTGTCATTCGCCTGCGGCGGCGTATAAAGGGCGCGGCGGGCGGAGAGAGTCGAACGTTACGCTGCCACGCCCGCGCGCCACGCCCACGCGCTCTCCCCAGATCCTCCGTGCACCCCGTCTCTACGCGCACCTGTTTGAGCAGCTATGGTGGACTGGCAGTCGCCCGCGGAGCTCGCGCTCGAAGGAGGTGTGTTTCTGGTGCAATGCTATTGCCAAGGCGTTTGCTGACTCCGCGCGATGCAGCCGCCTTTGCAAAATTCATGCACTCCCTTGCGGGGTTGTACTTGTGAGCCCAGCCTATCCGTGTTTGGCTAACATATTCACTAACATCCGGAATAGTTGGGAGGTCGCCATGTCTCTCGACTTTGACTGGGCCTTCATCTCCCGAAAGAAGAAATTCCAATGGCCCTTGGTGCGTCTATGATCGCGCTCGCAAAAAGTGTTGCTAACCTTCTACGCGGGTCAGATATTCTACTTCATGGGCCGCTACTGTCTTCTATTTGCCTTGATTGGAATGTGAGTGCAAGTCTCGTTTACACCAAGGCTCGCACTGAGCAGCCTACAGTCTTATAGCGTTAGACACCGTAAAGTGGGTCGCCTCCTAGTCGCTGCCGTCCTCATCTGACAGGTCTGCAGAGAGGTGGATTGCCAGTCACTGTATACCTTCAACCAACTCGTTGGACAATCGTCCATCGGCTTCGCTAGCGTCAACCTTGCCATCCGCACGTACGTATATTCGCAGTCTCCTTACCATGTCTTCGTTCTCATATTACGCGCAGAATGGCTGTCTGGTCGCAGAACCGATACGTCGTTATCCCGCTCGTGATCGTCATCCTCGGACACTGGTCGCTCATTCTCCAAGGCACGTCGACGTTCTGCCTTACGCCATGACCCGCTGACGTCTCTCCAGGCGTGCTACTGAAGGCGACGTGGGTCGAGGGCCAGGGCTGCGTGATCACGCAGACAAACAACACCGTGCTCGCCGCAACATTTATCTACGGCATGTGCTTCGACCTCGTCGTGCTCGTGCTCACCGCCTCGAAGCTCGCGTTCCAGCGCGGACAGCGCTCGCAGCTCATGAAGATGCTGTTCCGCGATGGACTCATCTACTTTGTCATCGCGTGCGTCCAGTCTCCGATCCCGCGAAATATACTAGTCCTGAGCCATTGCGCAGCTTCCTTGCGAACCTGCTCGCGACGTCGTTCATGTTGCTCAACCTGAACGCCATTATGAGCGTCATCTTCAACGTGCCGTCCGCGGTCGCGTCCACGGTGCGCCCCCCTCTCTCCTCACCCGCACCATTCATGCTCACGGCGTCGCACAGATCGTCGCGTGCCGCGCCGTGCGCCGACTCAACGAGTGGAAGAACGCGGGCCCCGAAGTCTTGTACGCGCGTACCTTCTTCTCGTCCGCGTCCTGCTCACGCCCGCACCAGCTCTAGCGGCAACCAGAGCCGCTCGGGCGGCTTCCGCAGCGGCCCGACGATGTCGAACCGCGCGCCCGGCATACACTACCCAGCGCGCAAGATGTCGGATGGCGTGCACGTGCAGGCGAGTCTTGCGCTTTTTTTGTTGCTGTGGGCGTTCAGGTGGCTCAACGCGATGCAGATGGAGACGTTTGCGATCGCAGAGGACGGCGCGGTCGCGATTCCGCAAAAGACGTTTGAGTCGAGTGAGGACCCCGAGGCCGCGAGCGACTACAAGCGGCCGCTATGACTCCCGCGGCAAAGAGTTTCTTGGATATTTAGGGCGACGCCTAGAGCGAGCTGGCGCACATTCATTGTATATTGTTAAAGTAATTACGGTCCACCCTCCTATGCTAGTGCTATGAGTACATCTATCTACACATTCTCTTGGGCAAATGACAATCATTCAGTGGCACAATTCTGGTTGGCTCGAGTCAGCGGCGGTCCCGATAAACCACAGCACCTTCCAAATTTGTGACTGTAGAAGCTGCACGTGACGTGATCGCAGCCTCACCTGACGAGCGTGCCGCGTCAGGGCGCTTTTCGTCTTGTTCGTCGCGAACCACACAACCTACTCACGCACGCTTATACCACCCGTTCTGTAGCCCCGAGATACTCGCTTCCATATTAAAGACACAGCAAGAGTATTCAAATTATTTAGACACGACTGCAAGAGTGCCTCAACCATTCCAGTTCCATGAATGCCGCCAAGAAGTTCCGCCCACGGTCGCCCCCATCGCAAGACGAGCAGCCCCCTTCCAAGAGGATGCGCGTGTCTCCGCCGGAGCCCTCCGGAGCCGCAGAAGGCGAGGGCCCGCGCCGCTCGCTGCACACGCACAGCGAGCTCTGGAAGTGGACGCTCACGGCGAGCGCCGTCGCGCCGTGCCGCGTGCAGGACATCTTCGCCCTGCAGGAGTGCTCGGGCGCAAAAAGTCGTAATTCCGTCAACGCTGCCTTTGTATTCTCTTGGTTTGAGCGTGCTGAACTGACGCGTTGCTGCAGGTGCAGCAGACCCGGACTTCTTCTGGCTCGGACGCGTGCCCTGCCGCTCGGTCCTCGTCGTCGGCGTTGTCGTTGGCGTGCAGCAGTACGAGCTGCGCACCGTGTACAACCGTGCGTGTTGACGTGTTGATTCTGCTCGTGGGAAACTCATCGAGATCTATTGTGCAGTGGATGACGGGACGGGCGTGATCGAGTGTAATCTTCGGCACAACCTCGTCCAGCCGCCGCGCAGCCCGCAGAAGCGGGTGTCGCAGGCGATGGCCAAGTACTACCCGCCCCGGGCGCCGGCAGCTGGGAGCAGTAGGGGTCCGCCAGAGCCTCCGAAGCCTGTGGCGTCCGTCGGCGACATTGTGCGTGTCGTAGGGCGCGTGCTCAACCGGCATTCGACCCGGATTGTCAATGCGGAGACGATCGGTGAGCCTCTGTTCTGGATTGGATTGGCGCGTACGCTGAGGCTGGCAGCAGTGTTATGCAAGAACCCGACTGAGGAGCCCCTCCACTGGCTCGCAGTAGCAGAGCTGCACAAGTCGTGGTACCATCCCCCTAATCCAGAGCTTTTTGTGATACCCCAATCAAAGCCGCAGTCCCCTAAAGCGACACCTGCCGTGTCTGAGGCGTCGTCGGCGCCAAGCAGTCCAGCGAAGGCAAGCGTGGCTAGCAGCGCTCCGTCCACGCCCTCCAGTGCTGCCACGAGTATAATTCCTCTGGTATGTCACACGTGTTGCCTGTGAATGCTCGAGGTACTGACTGTATGCACGTAATAAGTCACCCCCAAGATTGCGTCATCCCTCTCGTCTGCACTCACGCGACCTCACTGCGAACACCTTCCGAATCTATGTCAAACATTACATGGACAATGCTCCTCGAGAAACCCCACAAAGGCGACAGCCATCTTCCACCCCTCAAGCACGATCAACTGATGACGATGACGAGGAAGACGAGTTTGAGAGGCTGAGAGCTTGGCTGGAAAGTGGGCCTGAGACACCCACCAAAGCACCATGGAAAGCATACGCGAGCCCTGGGTTGTCCGTGCCAACACCAAAACCAAGCAGACCGCAGCCTGATCCCGAGCAGACGCCTCGCGCGAGATCCGCTGCGCCTCAAGACGCATTACAGGGCTACACACTCTCGCACCTTCGGCGCGTTCCCGAGCTGGCACTGCTGGCACGACGCGTCGTAGACGCCGAGGCAAAGCGACGCGCGCGCGACGAGCGCAAGAAGGAGCAGGAGCAGTCCCAAACGCGCGCAGGCAAGCACGCCGCGTCCCCGGCCAAGTCGTACCACACGAGCGCGGCGAGCGTGCACGCGAGCCTCGCGTCCGCGAAGCCGGGCGAGCCGCGCGCCGCGAAGGTGAAGCGCCTCTTCCGCTTCGCCGTCCGCCAGCTGTACGACGAGGGCAGCATCGTGCTGTGGGACGGCGCCGTGTGCGCGCTCCCGCTCGCGCCGCTCCCTGCGCTGGCGTTCCGCTCGTCGGCGGCGGGCGGCTCGCAGAAGGAGAATCGGCTGTGGCGCGTCAAGGACAGCCAGGCGAGCAGCGCTTCGCAGGAGGCTCTGGACGATGGCGGCGAGCTGAGCGATCCGTCTGAGGACGAGGACGCGTATGTCCCGCTCACGTCGGAGTACCTCTGCGAAATCGTGGAGAGGGCTATCAAGGAGATCCTGGAGAAGCCTGTGAGCAGGCGCGAGGGTGGCTACAAGATGATGGGGCAGCCTCCTGGGCCGACCCCGGAAGAGATTACGAGCCACCTGCATCGCCGCGATGAGCGCTGGGCTTGTGTCGGAAGCTGGGCAGTCAAGGATGCTCTGAATTGGGGCAAAGAACGAGGCCGAGTAT
The DNA here is from genome assembly GCA_001910725.1 of Phanerodontia chrysosporium. Classification (NCBI taxonomy): domain Eukaryota; kingdom Fungi; phylum Basidiomycota; class Agaricomycetes; order Polyporales; family Phanerochaetaceae; genus Phanerodontia; species Phanerodontia chrysosporium. The sequence continues at coordinate 990,008 of MJGA01000002.1, forward strand.
GGTGCATAGGGGATGACAGATGGGAGTTGTGTGGCTGATCTTCACAAATGTATCTAGTGGCGAGTTTATTTCCTTTACGTGGAATCTGTATAACTTAAGTACATCGAGTTCTATTGCTACGACGCTTCACTTTTGTCTTACGGAGAGCACTGTAAGCTCCTCTTCTGTACATTGTGGCCAGAACGACTCCTCCAGCTCGACGACACGACCCCAAATTTCTTCTGCGCGGAGCCAGGCTTCAGATCCTGGCTTGATGTCAAGACTAAATGACAGAGTCAGCATGGCCGCTACTTGCGAAGGAGTCTATAACGTACGCATTCACGAGGTCTGCCAGATCATCCACAAACTTCTCAAATTCGGGATTGGTCCAGTTGTCTACGAAGGAGCGGATAGCGTCGTTCGTGGGGGAAGATGTCACGTTCGCCGCTGACGATGCTGTAGAGCGAACATATTTCCAGGCATCGAGATATACCTGCATAACAGGGATCAGCACGTAAAATGTAATCTACAACCACCGGACACGAACTCGCTCCATAGCCCACAGGAACACAATCGCGTCCTCGACCTTGCCCGACGCGCCAACGCGGATCATCTCCGCGGTATAGTCCCGTGTCTCCCTCCTCTCTTTCCACGCATCCAGACTCAGGCCGAACTTGCTCGCAGTGTCGACGAAAAAGTTCACCTCGCGCACGACGTTAGAGAGTGCATAGTTCGCGAGCGCGACGATGCGCTTGTTCAATGCCTCCTGTGGCGAGTCCAGTGGGTGCAATGACGAGAAGGGGACAGAGGCGAGGAGCAGGCCGATGAAGCGCGGGTATGCGTGGGCAGCATACAGGCGGTCCTGTGCGAGCCAGAGCGAGAGGTGCTCGGCGGAGAGCGTGCCGTTCCCTGCTGCCGTCAGGAAGTGGTGCTCTGTCGCCGCGGAGTACGGCCGGACGGTCGAGAGTGAGTACAAGTGGGATGTGAGCGGCGGCGCAGACATCGTGAACCACGTCTGAGATGTAGGGAGATCCAGTCGGGCTTGACTCGAGGTGGAACGCACTCTGCGATGGCGTCACCGAGTCGTCAGATTGTTTGTCTGTGTTAGGATCCAAAGCCTTCGGTTACCAAAGTGAGCACATCTGTTGCTTTGCAGCAGACGGTGTCCTAAGTCCAACCATGCGAGTGGAATTCTATTATCGTGTCCATGATATGTAATACAGCAATAAGGTCGTCTTGATGTCTCCGTTTTGCAGAATAGAAGGACAACAGGATGTTAAAGTGGCCTTTCACGCCCAAAGAGTCCCAAAAAATAGTGTCTTCTACATAATTGAACAGATACGCTGTTGACATCACAAAACCAGTACGAATAGTAATCCATGTAAAATGTTTTCACCTACAAACCAAGCATACGATGGCTCAGCCTGTGAGCGACTACCTATTGCGGAATGTATGGATCCACGTACGCCGGAGATGAGAACGAAAAAGAAATAATAGCACACACATGTTACAATGCAGATGAGAGCGTTTAGACCATCGGAGCTGGACGAAATGACATAATCTCCTCGTATAGCAGCTCTTTGAGCTGCTCACGACTGATGTCATCCTTGTGCACTGCAAGACAATTACCTAGTCAGCAAGTACGTAATGGGAGACAAGACAGGACGCGTACAGTCAAACTCGAAGAACTCAGGGTCAAGTGGAGGAGCGCAAGGCTCGTCATCGGGATCATGCTTTGAATGATCCATGAGTAGGTGAACAATAAGTGCGGAAACCGGGTGTACTCACGTATGCCTCCAGGTATGGGTGAGCGAGTGCTTCCTCGACCGTGATACGCTTCTTCGGATCGAAGGTCTACGAGAGCGAGAGTTAGGACTGGTATCCGCGACAAGTTACGATGGAACGCACCAAGCTTCTAGTCAAGAAATCTACGGCAAGTGGGTTGGCATTAGGGAACAGAGTCGCGAACGGCTTCCGCTTCCTAAACGGCAGCGCACGAATGTAATCCCGAGACCGACGCGTGGTTATCGCGTAGAACTCGTCGAGAGTGGGGGTGCCAAGAACGTCCAGGATGAGCGTGAGCTGGTGGTGGTAGTCCCGACCAGGGAAAAGTGGCTTTCCGGAAAGCATCTCGGCGAGGATGCAGCCGACCGACCAGATGTCAATTGCCTTGAGATAAACGAGGATTAATTCACGATCCCCTGCGACATATAATCCGTTACTCACTTTTGTATATTGCTTGAACGTCAACATGATTTCAGGCGCACGATACCACCGTGTTGCTACGTATTCCGTCATGAAGCCAGTCTCCGTCCCGCTTGGCTCGGCGGTCTTTACTGACCGCGCCAAGCCAAAGTCACAGACTTTAAGGTCGCAGTTCGCGTTCAGAAGCAGGTTGGAGGGCTTGAGATCTCGGTGAATGACATCGGCAGAGTGAAGTGCCTTGAGAGCTCGGAGGGTTTGGTAGATGAAATATTGCGCATGGTCGTCAGAAAGGTCTTGGGTTCGGATGACGCGGTGCATGTCGGTTTCCATGAGCTCCTGGATCACTTTACGTACGAAGCGCGTCAGCCACTGCGTCGCCCAGGCCCGTAGCAAGCACATGTACGTACAGTAAACCTCCTTGAACTCGTCTATCGAACGTGGCTTGATAATGTCGAGGATGGAGATGATGTTCTCAGAGACACCCGCCTCGCTGAGGAACTTCAGGAGTTTCAACTCCCGTAGTGTGCGCAGGCAGAACATCGAGTGGTCGAAGGGGGCAATCTTCTTGATGGCGACTTTGCGTCCGCTGGGCTTGTGGATTGCGGAGCAGACAATACCGTAGGCACCCTCGCCGACTACGTCGAGCACCTGGTAGTTGGTGCCTACACATGAGCATCGTCAGTACATGCGCAACTCGTAGGGAGTGGCTGAGACAAATGGCCGACGAACTGCGCTTCCTGCGCTCTAAAGCACTCTATTGTGCTCGACGCGCTTGCCCCAGCCCCTTTCCCAGACAAAGCGGCACTCACCGACGTTGAAGCGCACCTTGCGTGGTGCAGGTTGTGCTTGCGAGGCAGCATGACTGTGCTTGGACTTGGCTTGAGCGGCGGCGGCAGCTTTCTCTGACATGGTGGGGCGTCGAAGGGTTCGACGGGCAGGGAGTGGGTGGTGGTTAATAAGAGAGAACGGCGGGGTCAATGAAGGTGAGTTGCTGAGGCGGTTCCTGTCAGATGCGAGCTCTGTTGTGGTTCGTGGAAGGAGGCCGAAAAATGCTCAAGGGCTGGTCGTGAGGGGAACAAAGAGGCTGCTGTAATTGTTTTGTCGCCCAGGGCAGCAACACAACAACGCTTCGGCCTTGTCCCGGTTACAGCTCACTAACGCATTCTGATCCACGAAACCTGCGAGTACGCACTTACGGATCAGCTTTCTGTTCTCATGTCAATGGTCATGCATCTAAAAGGTAGGTAACTAGGAACGTTCGCTGCCCATCTGCGTTCCACCCTGTTGGTTTCCTTCGCAACCCTGCATGCCGACATGGGCGCTTCACGTGAACTCCCCACAGCTCGTGTGGTCCAGAAAACTAGGACATGCACTCGCTATCTCCCCGCTGCCAATCGAACTGGCGCAGATAGATGCGATGGCGACCGTTCCCAGAGAACAGATGGGTCTTCTGACTGACAATATTCAGGTGGGCCATAATCCCCGTCGATGGGAGCGACGTACTAGCGTGTCGAGACACGACCTGTCGACCACTGAAAGCCATGGCCACGCACCAGAGGTCGCCGCTGAAAGTTGAAAGAGACTGTCGACCGTTTGGCCCTCGAAACTCCGAGGAACCACATGCGCAGGACGCGGACTCAAATCTGTCCATCGAACATTTACCTCCGCGTAGTGCGCCGCAGCGACGCCGTAGAGCTCACTCTGAACAGCTGTACATGTCTTGTGATATCACATATGCTCGGTGACCATCTGTCCATCCTAGGTCTGTAAATGATAGTCTAGCAGTGGTGTAAATCAAGGCTTGGAATCTAGAGCGGAAGGTAAATCGCCACAAGTGTGTTGGCGGGCCCAGCAAACATGACCGGATCTCAATCATCCCCCGGCCACCTTCAAAGCACATGGTGGGAGGAACGCGGACGTTCCTAATGCCTAGGTGACAGTTCTATAGATCTGATCTTTGTGGCGCTCATCATGCTTATTGTACAGCATCCGTCACAGACCTATCTAGACTATGTATGGCCTGCAAGCCGCTCCCTTCATGCGTCTGTTGCGCACTGTCAATAGACTCCAAGCTCGAACTATGCTATATCTACATGTAGTACATCTTGGTTGTGGCGACTTTTGTCAACGCGTCTCAAGCTCAGAGATTTATGGCGTGAAGACTTCAGCCACCAAAGGAAGTAGGACTGCAACACGCACATCCGCATCAAAGCGCATGGATGCAAGAAAGCTGTCATATCAAGTGCGACATAACAAAGCGACGACAACGAATGGATACACATCATGTCATGACTGTAAGTAACAGTAGCAGCAAAACATCGGATACTTTTGGCGGACAAAGCGTTCGTTCCCAACTGGGCTCACAAGGCGACCCAGGCCGGAAGGACCGCATATGCCCAAACCCCCGCTCACGCATCAGACCCAGCCTCGAGACGACCAATCATCCCCAACGAATCCCGCCCCCTCACTTCTGTTGGGGAATGCCACGTCCCCGCGGCGCACCACGACCGCGGAAGCCGCCACGGCCGCGGTCGCCACCGTTGACGGGGGGACCACGCGGTGGCGGGCGGTCGCCGCGCTCCTTGCGGATCTCGACGTGGATGACAGGTGCCGAGTTGTCGTTCGGGTCTCCAATGCGAATGCCACCCTCGCCACCTGCGTTCCGCGGGAGAGACGCAATGAGGCAACGGCGAGCGGCGTCGAGATTGGTGAACTCGAGGAAGGCGCAGGCCTTGTTCCTGACGATTTCCATCTCCTTGATGGGACCGAAACGCTGGGTCAAAGTGTTCTTCAACGCGGCATCGGTGACGGTCTCCACAACACCCTACGTAACTAGAGTCAGCGTGTTTATACAGTAGAAAGTGGAAGCACACAGACCTTCACGAAGCACTCGGGAGTGGGAGCAGTGCTAGCTTGCACGAACAACGGGTGTGGACGGCTCTGGTTGCGGGGCGCCGGTGAGTGTGGAGTGCTGGGTGCGGGCTGCTGGTAGAAACAGGAGCCTCGCTGACACCCTTCGCCTCCTGCGCGACAGCAGAGCCCCACTTGTTGCTGCCAGTGGCAGCCAAGTTAGCCCATGTCTTGCGCACCGGAGTGGCGGGTGTTGGTTGGGTAGGTGCAGGAGCAGCAACCACAGGAGCCGCTTGCGGCGCGGGGGAAGGTGCAGCAGGTTCAGGAGCGGGCGGGGCAGGGGATGCAGCAGGAGCGGGGGAAGGAGTAGGGACAGGAGAAGGGGCAACAGCAGATGCCTCCTGGGATGAGGGCGCTGCTGATTGAGTAGAGGGTTCTGCCTCCTCAGAGGCCTCGCCGTTTGGCTGCTGCTCAGCAACAGACTCGGGCGCAGCAGGAACCTCAGGCTCTTCGGGCTCAGGCGCAGGGGCCGGCGGAGGGGTGGGCTCCCGAGCAGGCTCAGGAGCTGGCTCCGGCTCCGCCGCGGGGGGTGGAGGAGCAGGAGCAGGAGTGGCGGGAGCTGCTGGCGGTTCTTGCACAGCGGGAGCATCGGCAACCGGCTCAGTCTCGTCAGCGGGCTCGTCCTCGACAGTCTCCTCCTTCAAGAAACGGAAGATGTCATTCAGGACGAAGTAGCCGTTAGGCTGCTCAGCGAGGAAGAACGTCTGGACGAATTTCTTCCATGGCTCTCCCTTGTTGGACATCTCGCCGATAACTTGAATAATAATACCACCATTCGCAGATGACTGAGCATCTACGGAATGGATGAAGACTTTGCAGTCCTGGAAGCCAATGGAAGTGATTTTCGCATGGATCTCCTGTAGCAAGCACCGTCAGCGACCAGTCCGGCACAGCATGACCAATGAGAAAGCGAAATCAAAGGGCCGCGCGGCCTCCACGAGGCCTAGCTTGCGACAGCAGAAGACGGAAAAACTGGGGTAACGTTTCACAAGACGCGTGTAAAACGTTCACCGGTTACGAAAGCGTGCACCGGACGGACGCGTCGCGTTTTGTTACACACTAGAGCAAAATACGCACCGCTTGACCGTAGCAGGGCTTCCCATCCTCGCCCTCAGTGCCATGAATGAACGTCGACGCTTTCGTGTAGAAACAATGCAAGCGATTAGGTTGCTTGTTGACAAAAGTGTAATATTGAGGGACGAATTGCCAGCCGACTTCAGAAGGATTGACGGTGGGTTGGTTGGTCATGATGGAGCTACAGTTTAAGAGATATTCAGTGCCGGTGCGCGCAATTTCTGTATCAGCACATACCGTGCACCGGCGAAAGGAGTAAATTAACAGACAAGGGTGTGGGGAGGGGAAGTGAGAAGGCCACGAAGGCGATGAGGTCGTCGAGGAACGATGTCGAATCCCACAAATCACGCTTTGGCGCCCAGCAGTTTGCCAGACGCCGTCCCAGGCGCAGCGCTTTGCTTCACACTCCGACGGGTCACCTTCCGCTTCAGGAACGGCGAGGCTCCGGTGGGGCAGACTGGGAGACTGGCGTCATAACGTACTGGGCGGCCGTCGCAGTTGCTGTGCCAAGAAGCGGTCCACGGTCAGAGATCCAGGCTTGTTCTCCCCTCTCATCTCGACGACATCGACAGCATGGGCATGAACTCGCATTGGATGCTGATACTGCTATTTATTTTAGTCGTCCGTATCTCGAGCAATGGCGTGTATGCCTTTGGTGCCGGAAATATACCAAGGTCTGTTCCAGATCCAATGTGGCGGACGGTCTATCGCAGTTCTCTGAGCAGTGATGCAGTTTCGCATACCTTGAAGGCTCGGCCTTCCGTCACGGTGACATCGTACGTTGATCCCTCATGCCAGCTCAGAGTCTCAGCTGACAGACCTTAGGAAGATACCCTTAGTGATATAGCCAAGAAAGCGGGCGGCTTTGCACTCGGCGCCCTCATTGGCAAAGGTGGCTCGAAGTTTGGCGGTCTGGACATAAAACGTGTATATTTCGGGTGTGTGCCTAGACCCTCGCGGAGCTGTCGCATCGCGTTGCTCACAATTTTGGGTTAGAAACTGGCTTCGTGATTACAGCCAGGTCTGCGATCCCTCCTTAGCGTATCACGGACCTCGTACTGACGCGCCTTATAGGCTGTAGATGTTGCCGGTCTCTCGAAGCTGCCTCTCCAGGTCAGCAATAATATTCGAGGTTCTTCTGTTCGATGCTGAACAGATATGTAGACCATCATCAATCTTTGCATGGTGCTCGGATTCTTGGTGAGGCAACGAGCTCATGACTGTGGCCCAGTTGCTGAGCAATTTGGCGATTAGGCACATGGCTACGCTACTCATGAATTTGAAGTCACTGTGGACCGCCTTGGAGTCTATCTTCCAGTAAGTCGCTGCGTACGAGACACCCTGCAGAGATCGACCTGACGACGACCTGCCTTAGACTGAGCATATCGATAATCCCAAGGGATACCCTGACGACGCACGGCGATACGACCCCCGTCTGCGAGCGCCCGTCAACGTAGGCATCGCTTTCTGCTTTAGCAGCTGCATGGCTCAAACCTTCTCGGCGTTCATAGCCTCAAGAACTCGAGATTGACCCTCGCACGGGAATGAAGAATTATATTGCCAATGGTTGGGACGAGTTATAAAGTAGAGATAACCTTGCTCACACGAACCTAGAAAACGGCTCCTGGGATACCTCTAAGGCACTAGTTCGCCGCACGCTTGAACGCTGCATCCAACTTGGAAGGCAACATCGTGCTCAAGGGCAGAAGCAAGACGAATACGAAGCGTATCGTCTGCTGGGACAGGCTGTGAGTAGCACTAATTCCTTCAAAAGTGCATATACCCTGATAAATGCATTCAGCTGCATACGCTTGAGGACTTCTCAGCTCATTCGAACTTTTGCGAGCTGGCACTTGTCAGTATGGGTCACCAGAACGTCTTCGTGCACGTGGGAGACCAAGTCCGTATTCAAGCTCCCAATGGTAAACGCGTCGCGCCGCTCGTGACAGGTACGTTCTAAACACTCGTTTCATGGGCAAAGGTTCACGTTGGATTAGGGACGTTCGGATCGCAAGACTTTATCCATAGTTTGCTCGGAGGTGCGTCCATCGATTTATTGCGCATCCCTTACTCAAGCGTCTGCGCCTGTGCTTGCACACATAGAGGCCACCGATCACATCGTGCGTCAGCTCGGTGATTTCTCTGTACACCTTCTGACCCCCTCTCGTGCTACAGAGTCAAGCGTCAGTCAGTGACCTCAACAAAGAGCTCGATAAGGCTCGCGCCAAAGCAGGCCCGACTGCCCGTGATGGCAGCAGCGGAGCAGCGGATACGTTGCGCAAGCTTCTCTTCACTTTGCCCGATGGCAGCGGCGGCGAGATGGCCCGTGAGATGGATAACGTCGACCGTATCAGGGCAGGTGTCCAGCAAGGCAGCGTGAACCCGGAGAACATGAGCCCCCAGGAACTGCATGCAGTCCTATGGCAGGTGCTGACATTCCGCGACTCCGGTAAGTGCATCTTTCGTTTCATAGTGCAGTTAGCTAAGACATACGTAGTGGTCAAGAAGATAGCAAAGACTATTGGTTAGTCGGTCGCTGTCTCACTTTCGACCCTGCTTACGAGGTTAGCACAGAAAGAATCCCAGGTCTCGGAGCCCTCATCGAGAAGCTTACGGACGGAATTTCTGTTTTCGTCTTCACTACCCTTGAGGTAAACAGTAGGGTTCAGCGCATTCGGCCATCTGTGTCTGATCAGCAATGGGTAGCCTTTCCTGAAGCCGCTCATGAAGACCGCTACGAGTCAACTCCAGGTGGCATCCGGAGAAGTGATCAACAAGCAAGATCAATACGAAGTTTTCAACGATCCACGAGCGGTGCGTCGTCAATTATTGATGTTTTCTACCGCATTTGTGACAGTAAGCATACAGTCGGATCCTACGCACTCTTTCCTGAGTAAAGATCACTTCGTACGTAGAGTTGTATACATTCCAAACGCTGCATGCTGACCACGAACAGAACCTTATTCTGAATGAGCCCGCAGGTAACTTGGGCAAAATTATCCTGGTACGTGGACTCGAGTCTTTGCGAGGACTGTATTGACATTGGTATAGAAACATACTGTCAACTGGGTCGTCAAAGCATGGGATGACACGTCGGTGAACGTTCACCAAGCCACTGAGGATATTCTGGCTTGTCTGTGCGTATCTACACCACTGCATTCCTTTGCGTCAGCTGACAATCGATAACAGCTTCCACCCAGACTTCCACGACCCGAAGTACACCGTACAGCGCGAGATGCTTGCATATATGCAGCATTGGGTACAAGGGCTTGGCCACAGACAGGGCGAGGTCCTTAACCGGCTGTCGAAAGAGTCCGTTCGCAACCACCAGAACATTCGCCTTGCCGGCCAAGGCGGGCCTGCGCCTGCGCAGGGCTCGTACGCACAGAATGCCGGCATCCAGGCGCAGCACGACATCCAGGGCTATGTCAGCCAGATCCCCGTAGTCGGCTCCGCGGCGAACTTCATAGGAAATCTTGGCTCCTCCAGCAGCGCGCCGCCTCCGAGCGGAGGCAAGCCAAGCGGAGGCCTGCTCGGGAACCTAGGCAACTTCGCGGGCTCCGGTAGCGGACAGCCCGGCGGCGGCGGCGGCGCTAGCAGTTTCCTCGGGAACGTCGCCGCAATGGCGGGCTCCGGTTCGTCGAACAGCCCAGCCGGGTTAATGGGCAACATGGGCAACTTCGGTCAGGCTCACGGGCACGGATATCAAGGCCACCACCAAGGCGGGCATGCGGATTGGCGGGACACATGAGCAATCTCATGGGCGGCGGCCAGGCACAGTCGTTCTTTGGCTCGCGCGAGCTCGGTGGTGATGGTGCGGGAGGCATGCCCAACCCAGGTGGACCCCCTGGCGGCGGCTTCCCGAGTGCGCAGTCCGGATCATCGTACCCTGGTGCCCCTAGCCCGTCGACATATCCCGGCAGCGGCACGCCGTCGTACCCTGACAGCGCTCCGCCCGGCTTCCCCGGCGGTCCGAGCCAGTCGTCGTACCCAGGCGCCCCGTCGTTCCCTGGAGCACATGAGCCCCACCGGCAGTCGAGCTATGCACCCTCGTATGGCGGGCCGCCTCAGCCAGAGCTGGGCTATGGCGGATATGGAGGTCCCGGATACGGAGGTGGAAGTTCGTACCCGCCACCGCCTGGGCCACCAGGAGGGGGACCTGCCTTCCCCGGCGGGCCTGGTGATAACACCGGGTTCCCTGGTGCGCAGCCGTACGGCAGCCCCAATCCGTCCTTCCCTTCAGGACCTCCTGGCTCGGGTTATGGCGGACCGGACAGACCGTACGGGTATTGATTGGAAGCGACTTGACGGATAGTTTGTAGTATCGCGAGCTGTCTTGATAAGTTACCTGTTGTTTGAAAAATAATGAAGTGGTCAACACCGGTTCAAGGAGATCTAAGACCATGCAGCGGGAGTGCCAGCCATGGCTCATAGGAAGATAAATACTATACAGATCCTAGTCAATTGACAAACAGCTTTACAAGACATACGCAAGCACAAACACTATTCGCGACGAAGTCTTACTCAAGACCTAGTCGAGGTCAACCTTCTCATCCTCGGTATAATTCTTCAGTGGGTCTCTCCTTAGCGCCTCCGCCTCGGTACCCGCGCTGGAACTACCAGCACCGAGGCCGCTGATGCCCAACCCGACGCCAGTGCCGCTCCGGGTCCTGCCCAAAGCTGCCGCAGAGGGTTTCGTGGGTGACGCAGGCTCCTGCAAAATATACGCATGAATGAAGGCCCAAACCTGTACGCTAGCACCCGACGTACCTCCTCATCGCGGAACACAGTGATCTTGCTCTTGGTCTTCTGGGGCGCCGGCTCATGCGCGTCGTCATCCCGGAAGACGGGGAACTTGCCCTTGTTCTTCGGTGGTTCAACAGCCGGCTCTGCCGCGCCGTCTTCGTCCCGGAAGACAGCGATCTTGCTCTTAGCTTTGGCTGGTCCGTCGTGCTCAGCGTCAGGATCGCGGAACACGTCAATCTTGCTCTTGGGTTTGCTGGGTCCGCTAAACGTGCCTGCATCGTCGTCGCAAAACACGTCGATCTTTCCTTTGCCTTTGCTTTCTGCGGCCGCTGCTGGCTCTTGCGCATCGTCGCGGAATACTGCGAACTTTGGTTTGGTCGGTGCGGCTCCGGGTCGCGGAAGACGGGTATCTTGGCCTTCGGAGCAGCCGCAGCCTCGTCCCGGAAGACGGGATCTTGCCCTTCCCCTTCAATGAACCCGCAGCAGGTTTCGGCGCAGGGTCATTCTCGGTATCGGCGGCGAGCTCATCTCGGAACACAGGGATGGTTGACTTCGCCTTGCCCTTCGCAAGCTTGGGCGCAGGCTCGGGTGTCGGCTCGTCCCGAAAAACAGGAATAGAACTCTTGCTGGCCGTGCGTGCCTTGGGGCCCTGGCGGGCGCGGCTGTTGCTGAAGAGGACGCAGCCAGGGGGGCGTCGCGGAACACAGGTATGACACTCTTCTTCGACGTGGTCGTCCTGCTCACCGAAGGGGCAGGTGCGGAAGAAGCGTCATCGACCTCGTCGCAGAAGACCTCAATCTTAGAGCTTAACTTCGATTTCGAGGACGAAGGTGGAGGTGGAGGTGGAGGCGTAGGCGACGCCTCCTCTGGTTCTGTGGCAATGCCGGTGTCGGCGGGGATCTCGCTCTCATCAGGCAGAGGATCCCTGTACACGTCGATCTTGGGGGTACGACGGGCTGCAGCAGCTCGCTGAGCTTTGCCAGGTTGGCGCAGGGTTGTACCCGCCGCTTTGGTAGCCTCTTTAATGTTCTCCTTGACACGGGATTTACGAGTGCCCAACTCCGGCCATGCCGACGGTGCTTCCTCTTCATTTAGTGCACCTGAGGCAGCATCTTCCGGTGATGGGTCGACGTACACTTGCAGCCGAGCGTTTGGCTGTGGGCGAGCCGTCTGCGGAAGTGTAGGAGTAGAGGCGGGAGACGATGACGATGCTAAGCGGGAGGAGGAGCGGGTTGTTCTAGATGTCGGGCGGGATGCGGACTTGGTTTCTGCAAGTGCCTTCCTCTTCGGCGCGGGCTGCACGGTGGGTGCTGCGCCGTCTTCGGGGTCAGGCTGGGAAGGGAGCACAGGCGAGCTCATCATTCGCTTTTGAAACTCCCGGTACTTGAGCTCGAGGCGTTCAAGGGGCTGGGCCTTTCTTGCGATACCCACCCGGTAGGTCTCGTCTGCCTGAGTTTTCCTGTGTGGATTCAATATGTGAGAGAACAAAGGAAGCGACACCGCACTTACCTACCCGCCCTCTCCAAAGCTATTGCAAACTCTTCATAAAGCAACGAGTGCGCGGTACCAATCTCGTTCACCATGCAGAACTTGAAGATGATAGCAGGCTTCTCGACGTAACTGGCGTATAGTACCCAAAGCTTCAGGTAGCGCAAGTCTCCGCGCCACTTGCCGCCTGGTGGTCTTTCAGGACTCGCGTTGCTTCCTCAAGCAGTTCAAGCAGTCCGCTTTCCGCACTGTGCCCTTGAGGATAGTTTTCTACGACCCAATAGACGTACTGGCAGTATGCGTCCAGAGGATCCGTGTCTTCCATGTCATCGTCGTCTTCATCGTCGTTCGACACGGAGTTTTCCAACGCGAGCTGTACGTTCATACGTAGGCGGTTCCTTGTGGCTGCGAGACGACTTTCCCTGTGGACATGTGGAGTGGCAAGGATGCCTGCGAGGGTGGTGACTCTCCGGCCTTTAGCCAGAGGCTGAATGTTTTCCTTGGCTGCCTCAAGCACGTCGCAGTCAACAATGACGGGCTCATTGCGCTCGTTGCTATCTTCATCGATGCAGGTCGACATGGTTGACCGGTTTTGTCAGGCAAGGAGAAGGCAGAGGTGGTGGATGTCTCGAACAAAGTTTCGAACGCGCGCCAGCCCGAAATGAGCCAACGCACGTGACCGCGGACGCGTCGAGCGCTTTGACTCGGGATTCCCCAAGAATGCGGGGAACTTGAGATGAAGAGGGTCACTCTCTAAGTTAACACCCAGGCCCAGCTGCCTGGACATGTTTGGCCATCGCAGCAGCTAAAAGAACGCGATGCTTTTTCTGTGCAGGACATCGCGAGTACCCACCTTCGCGAGCGGATAAGGTCTGAGAACTACGAAGACCCCTGGTACCTCCCCTTCACAAAGTACGGTTCTAACGGGCCAGGCGACGTACCAGAAAATCAAGAGATCGTTGATACTTACCGTTCAGGCCGGCAACTGTCATGCTGCGCTTGACAAACGCGTCGTGGGGCAAGGATATGCTCGGAGCTGTTGAAGCCGACAGCACTCTATCTCGGTTACATGTCGATCCTTGGGTCGAAATGTGGTGGTCATTGAGAATCGTTCGTAGCTCACTCGGGGTCTGGTATCTGCCCTGCAAAGCTCGCTAATGCTAGCTACTTCTGGTTCAATATGCTTGACATCTAATACGCTTCAGCCTTGTCCGTGATAGTCCACTTTTTCTAGCGAACCAACCCTACTTAGACTACCTTTCGTGCTGCTGCTGGCACGCTCAATTTTTGAAATGACATGGTACATTGCTCGTGCAGTGTCTTACAGATGATTAATTAAATATGTAGAGGCTACTCGGGAGACCGGCCTCTAGCCCATGTGGCGCTACTCTGTCGCGAGTACTGGCGTCACCGTGCCTAGCAAGGCTGAGCTCCAGCTTCAGGCCTTAGGTAGCGTCTCCAAGGCTTCAGGTTATTGTGCACTCTCCAGCTGCTTGGTTACAGACACTTCAGTATCTCTTCAACCTGCCATGTTGCGTCCTGAGCCAACCAGACGCCTCCTTCGCGTTCGATCCCAGGGCTGTGCGAAATACCCTCCGCTGCACCTTGTGCCGGAAACTCACGCGCTTACGAGCATGGGCCTTCAGGCGACCCGCACCGTCGCCGTACCATGTCAGGCTAGTCGATGAGCGCACCCATGCTCTTGTCATCATCTGCGATATGTCTTCCGACGTCATGAGCCTCACGTTCAGCCCCGACAACCCCTGCAACACCACGGTAACATCCGCGACGGGCGAGGTGCTCTACAGTGTTACCACCGAGATCACGAAGAAGTCGACGCATACCCAGGTCCGCGACGCAAATGATGAGGTAATAGGCTCGCTGGAGTGGCGAGACATGCTCCCGGATAGGGTCGCAATAGGGGATAGAAAGCCCATGTCATTCTCCGACTGGATGAAGAAGAGTATCATCCCGTTCAAGGAGTGAGTCGCACTTCCTGTTTCTGAGATCGGGACTCATGAGTGGTTCCACGCTTCAAGTCAGGTTTCGTTTACAGACGACCTGGGGCGGAAGTACAGGTGGAAAGGAATAGGCTCTGGACGCTCTCTTGACGTGCGTAGTCTAAAGGTCCATACGGGTCGCTCACTGCCTGACCCGCGACCAGCTTTACAGTGACCGTGACAACTTCTCCGTCCCAATTGCGCGGTACCACCGGTCTCGGCGAATGCTGAGCTCCAGCCTTCTCTTCAGCGACTCGGACCGTCGAAGCCTGGGACCTATGGCATCGCAATATTCCCTCTCACCTACACTAATCGACACCCAGTCCATCGCCCCTACGTTGACGGATGCACGATCAACGAACTCCGTCGGCGGTTCGCGCATCGTGCATACACCGGGACAGCTCGCGCTACTGCCTCGCGCCGTCGAGATCCAGGACCTTGTCGTGTTGTCTCTACTATTCCTGGAGAAGCAGCATAGGACGCAGGGTGGTGGGATGAATGATAATTCCTTGGTGGGGGTAAGGACAGGGGCAATTCTCGCTACCGGTTGTTGATGAAAGGCATGAGCTTCACGCATGCGACTTATACATTTTGTCAGTCCGAAGGTAACTCGCCGAGATTTAACTGCAAGTGCGTGGCGAGATCGACATATTCCGCAATTCCTTTACACGACATACAAAGTGACGCTCAGCTGCATGTTTAGCAGGCAGGTGCAATCAGAAACTGCAGAGTGTATGTGCTCTGTGACTAGTCCTCCAAGGCTCCGCAGCTCATAGGCAGTGGTCGGTCGGCATGGCCTCGGCTTACGCTCCTTTCCTCACTTGAGCTCACCGTTCTTGATACAGCGAACGGCAGTCTAAACAGCGCAGCCGGCTTCGGAAAGCCTATGTGGGAGTGCTCGGCACCTCGAAGTTGAACGTAAACTACGCATACGGCTCTCGGGTCGCGGCAACGGCTTGCTTAGAGACTGCAGCGTTCAGAGGCATCGGTGCCGATTCGGAAGACTTGATGAACGCGCTACCCCGCAGACGGCCATCAGAGCATGCGGGGTATCCCCTGCACCGCCACTTTGACGATGACCCTTCCACAGAACCGAGGCTGTGCGATGCATCATGGGCTTTGCGACCCCAGGCATGCCCGGACGACTGCGCACGGAGGGTCCGCCATGGATTGCGGCGGAGAGGTGTGTATAAAATGCGGGGGACACACCGTCTGCGCTGCCTATTACAAGCTCGATACCGCACACTGTCATGGCATCTTCGGAGGATATCACTACCCTTACATTCACGCCCGACAATCCCTGCAACACGATCATCACGTCGCCGTCGGGCAAGGTACTCTACCGCGTTGAGACGGATGTATCGCAGAAGGAGCCCGTTACGGAGGTCAGCGATATCGCGGATGAGCTAATAGCTTCGCTCGAGTGGCACAACGTTTCCTCGGATAAGGTCATCCTGAAGGGCAAGAAGCCTGTGTCATTCTCGGATTGGATGAAGAAGAGCCACATGCCGTTCAAGGAGTATGTTCTCTTTGGTGTATATGTCGAAGCTGTTGATCATAAACATCATGATCTCTTCAGTGAAGCATCCTTCAAAGATGACCAGGGACGAAAGTACAAGTGGAAGGGCATAGGTTCAGGACGCTGCGTTGAGGTATGCGATCATACACATCTCGAACATGAGAGCGGCTGAGCTGAGTCACTTGCACCAGCTTCACAGCGATGACGACAATTTCAAGACCGTCATTGCTCGATACACGCGCTCGTACCGCAAGCCCAACCCTGACGGTGACGGCGTCATAAACACGCCAGGGGAACTGAAGCTCACTCCGCGCGCAACCGAAATCCAGGACCTGGTGATTGCGACGCTGCTCTTCCAGGAGAAGCGTAGAAAGCTCTCGGACGGTGGATTATCACCGACTGCTGCATCCGCACTGATGTCGGGCGCTATGTACGGAAGCCAAGCTGTTATGTCAGCTTGAAGTGGCCTATTCCTTTCGTCTTGTACTATGTCCCTAATACTAGGATACCCTACGCCTCTCCCCACCGAGGCTGACGTTCCTGGGTGTTGGCGGGAACGCTCAGGGCGTATCGCCGCTTGCACGGTAGATTAAAACATAACGAGTCCAAAGTATGGACGACATGTCTACGCTACAGCACCAAACGCGGTCCCCATGGCCATCCCGTAAGCTGCCCCCTGCGATAGGCCTCCTTTCTGCAGACGCGTGTGCTTTTCCTGGAACAGAAGCGTCAGCACGACCAGGTCCTGGATCTCCCGCGCACGTGCAGTGAGCTGCAGCTCGCCCGGCGTGTGGATCACGCCAGGACCGTCTGGGTTCGGCTTGCGATACGAACGCGTGTACCGCGCAATGACAGTCTTGTAACGATCGTCCTCGCAATGGAGCTGCCAGCCGGAGTTGTCAGTCGAGCGGTCGGGCGATGGCTATCTTTTAGACGTACCTCCACACAACGGCCTGGGCCTGTGCCCTTCCATTTGTATTTCCGCCCTAGGTCGTCCTTGAACGATACGTCACTACTCGCCGACATAGGTCAGCCGGGCTGTGTCACGCAGACTATGCTGAAGAACACCTGCTCTTTCAGAGGTATGTGGCTCTTCTTCATCCAATCTGAGAAAGACATTGGTTCGCGCCCGCGCAGGATAACCTTGTCCGAGGTAACCTCATGCCACTCGAGAGTCGCAATCACCTCGTCTGTCGCGTCGCGGACGGTCGTGATGGGGTGTTTCGAGGCGATATTTGGGGTCTCGACACTGTACAGCACCTTGCCCGATGGCGAGGTGATGATGGTGTTGCAGGGCTGTCGGCGTGAAAGTAAGCGTCGTGATCTCTTCAGAGGAAGCCATGGGTATTGCGCAGTGGGACAAGCTTGACATCGCGTCTGTCCTTTATACATCGTCACTAGAGCCACTTTAGCGCACGCATGCGCCCAGGACCCGAGTGCGCGTCGTGATACTCTAAGTACCACCAGGCCCGCGGAACGGCCCTTGATTCCTGGACCGAGGGCGGTGTGGCACCGTGCTAGCATTCTACACCGTTCGAGAGCGCAGCGCGGCTCCAGTGGAGCGCGCATCGCGAGGCAATTGCAATGCTATCCTAGGGCTAGCTGCGCAGCCTGAGCACGGCCGTACGCATGTCAAGCAAAGATAGACAGCAACATGAATGCTACTCTACCACAAGCAACACTCAGCTGACATGGAGGAAGCAGACGAGTCAGAGACGCTCACCCTCATGCCGGGCGACATCGGACATGACCACCGCCCGCGAGCGAGGTCGTAACTGGGATCATCAAGCGCAGTTCGCGCAGCGAGGCTCTGCGATCTCCGTGCGCCCGCGAACAGCGCAGAGGACCTTCGTGGCGACAGTGCGTCGTTCTTCAAGGTTCACAGTACAGTTGGAAGGGAGTAGAGGTCACAACAAAACAGGCCGATCTAGGATTTCTGTAGCTTAGGTGTATTGCAAACTTGAGGCAGGGGGTAGGGATTTCGTGGTTGTCCGTCCGCTGAATGGTATAGTACATGTCGAATCTTCGCTTCTATGCATGGAGTTAGGATTCGTCCTTCCAGAACTTCTTCTCCAATGCGCACTCGCGCGCCATCTCCATCTGATTCAGTCGTCAGTATCATGTCAGTCGTCGAAGCTCATGCACGCACCTGTTCGTCCGTCCGACAGACCAGCACCCTGTGTCCGTCATCACCAACCCCGATGTCAACCACAACACCGTCCTCCTTATCAACCGACGCGTTCTTCCCATCGTCCAGCCTGAAGTTGAGGCATTCCATCTGGCTGACAATGGTCTGCCTCAGCTCGACGCTTTTCTCTCCAATCCCACCCGAGAAGACGATCGCGTCGACTTTACCACCGAGCTTGAGGTAGTACGCGCCGACAAAGTCGTAGATGCGATCGACGAACAGGTCGTACGCGAGCTTCCACTTCGCGTCGTCCGTGCCTGGCGCCGCGTCTGCGTGCGCCTTCATATTCTTCACGACCTCGCCGAAGTCGGTCGTGCCCGTGATCGCCTTCCAGCCGCTGCGCTTGTTGAGGATCTCCTCCGCGAGCGTGACGTGCACGTCGACGGCCGCGCTGCGGTCGTGCGACATGCGCCCCGCACGGTTCGTGTAGTGGAAGATGAGCGACGGGTCGACACCGCCCGAGCGCGTCGCGCCCGGCAGGCCCGTCAGCGGCGTGAGGCCCATCGAGGTGTCGAGGGACTTGCCCTGCTTGATCGCGCAGACGGAGGCGCCGGAGCCGAGATGCATGACAATGAGATTGAGGGTATTGGGATCCTGCGGCAGACGATGTCAGGACGTGAAGCGGAGTAGAACACGGGGCGTACTTTTTGCAGGTATGACGATACAGCACGAAGGATGAAGGCATCTGAGAACACTGTCAGCGTGAGCTCAAGCAGTGTAATGAGATACACTCACAGCTCAGACCATGGAATCCGTACTTCTTCAGACCACGCTTCTTGGCAATGGACTGGTCGATAGCGTAGCTGGCGATGTGGGCGGGTATGGGACGGTGGAAAGAGGTATCAAAATACGCGATCGACTGCGAATTTGGCAGGGCGTCGATACACGCTTTCATAACAGACAGAGCCGCCCCGTTATGTCTAGGCATCATCGTCAGTGCCAACATGTGTGCGTAGTGTACGCTGTGTGCTCACAGGGGGCGAGGTCGGAGAGCCTCTCGATGTGCTCGTAACTCTCGTTTGTGATGACCTCCGGCTCGAAGTAGTCGCCGCCGTGCACGACACGGTGACAGACGTGGGCAATCTCGCTGCGGTCGATGCTGGCTTCACGCTTGAGGTAGTCCAAGAAGTGCGCGA
The DNA here is from genome assembly GCA_001910725.1 of Phanerodontia chrysosporium. Lineage (NCBI taxonomy): Eukaryota > Fungi > Basidiomycota > Agaricomycetes > Polyporales > Phanerochaetaceae > Phanerodontia > Phanerodontia chrysosporium. The sequence continues at coordinate 1,009,253 of MJGA01000002.1, forward strand.
ACGCGCTCGCATGGTCGTGAATCGAGTCGATAGGCTCTTTCTTGGCCTCGCGACCTGATTCATGGGCGGCAAGGGAGAAAGTGAAGGACGCAGGCGGGGCGGAGATGTTGGAGATGCTCGAGACAAGCAGGAGCTCGACAGGCTCTGCCGTGCTCGACGCGTCCGAAGGGCCAGGTTGGGCTTTGAGACGGTAGAGAGAGATCTTGAGAGAGGAAGAACCCGCGTTCACTGACAGGATGAGGCCTGTCCGCGGCGCACGTGTATTGACCATCTTGATGTCAACGTGAGGCTTTGGGTTGGTTGGGTGCACCTTGGGACTTGTTGGATGTCGCATCTTAGCTGAGCGTTGAGTTGAGTTGGGCAGCATGAACTCACGATTATAAGGCTGTCTGCGTTGATTGGACAAGTTCGCACGACGCGAACTAGCTGCCTGGTATATGCGAGTGTACAGCGATCGGTCTGCACGGTGTACCTCGGGGTGAGTACCTGGACGGGCCTCTGGCTAGTCTAGACGTGCCTAGGACTTGACCGGGTTCGAGACAAGCACGGGGAGATGCTGGGGGATGCAGAGTGCTTTGAAACAAGGCTGAAGTCATGGCTGCGCATGTGCAGCATTCAGGTGGATCTGTGGTGACTGCAGTCCTCGCCGGCAGACGAAGTGACGTCGCTCACACAGTCCTCCTGCTCGCGTGGCGTCCACGTGGAAGTACTCACCTACCGAGTCTCTCTATTTGCTACTTCATGCTCTCGATCCATACGTCCACGATGGTATTCGGGATATAACCTTTCATTACTCTGGCGTCGCCGATGCTGTCGTGGCCTCTTTGAGGGACAAATTGCGGCGGGAGATACAGGGTTGTACAGGTTACGTGTGGTGGAATATCTAGGTACGTTGGCTTATCCATGATTCACTGTCGAGCTAACATTCCATAGACCGTTCGCCCAGTGGCTCGTATCGACATCTCCCGAGAACCACCGACTAAGAACGGTCTGCGGCATGACGCCCATTGTCTGGCCTTGCAGCATACAGGCCTAGCTCTGCTCAGCCTTCGCCGGCTACCGCTCGACCTTCTGGTACCTGGCGTTCGCACGTTATCTTGTCCCAAAGATTATGCAAGCAGCCTAATACCTGGCTTCTTTATCGTCTACACCCTCTGGAATTTAGGCGGAATCACTGTCTTTCGGCTTCATGGGTGATCAGCAAGCTGAACTCGACCTGGAGCATATCGCGAAGGGCCGGCGGGTTGCTAAATCGTCGGCTGTGATACAATGCTTGGCGGTCGACTCATAACTTACAGTGCCCTTCTGTGTCCCTTATCCGCCAACAACAGTTACTGTAAGTACTACTGCGCGATCGCAGCAATCTACGCACATGACTAGGCCCCTCCATCACCCGGCGTGTCTCTGCTCTGCCTGCAATCCATCGCGTGCATCCGACCTGCGTGGGTAATAATCACTCGGCCTGTCTTTATCTAGACGCTGCCGCACATCGGTACAGAGTCATTCGGTGCGAAACAGCGAGGCATATAATGTGAGAACATCGCGCTGTGTCACACTGTGATCGCTACCGCAGACCATGAACGGGGGCTACGAGCTACTGAAGGATTCTGGCCAGCAGGCTGCTCCTGTACCCAGGAAGAGCGGCCGCCGCGTCGTCTACATCGCACTGGTCTGCGGTGCGATCCTCGTGTCTACGCTCTACGTCTTCGCGCCGCGGATTCGTTTCCTGGATGATTCTGCCTTCGAAGTACAGCCTACGTCGACAAGCGAGGGCTCGTCTCTCCTTCAGGAGCCCCTGACTCAATGTCCCGCTGCTATTCCCCCTCCGGCCCAGCCACCCGCCCCAGTTAACCTGTGGTCCTCTTTAACTATCAACGAAACGACCACCATTTACAACTGGCTCAACGAGCCTTCCCGTGGGCTTAACCTCACCTCTCCCGAGACCATAACCTTGTCCGACAACTTCATTTATCACATCGAGATATATCGCCCATCGAAGAGTGACGCGCTACGCTACCTTGAGACCCCCATCGACAGCAACCTACCTGAGCGGTATGCAAGGGTCACTATACACCATGGCGCTCGTACGACCGAGGAGGGTGGTCCAGTAATCATGGATTACCTCGTCGGACCTCTGCCCATTGGTAAGGAGACCTCAATGCGCGAACTAACGGAGATATACCACCGCGAAGACATTCCGTACAACGCGCGGGGCTTCGGTGTTGGTCTGTTCTCGGAGTTCACGCCCCTGCTGATGTCGTACATGCCTCGTCTGGCTGACATCACCAAAGTACGTACCTCTTGCTCACCTCGACTTCTATCTTACCTTGACACTCCCTACAATAGGACCTGTTCGATGGTGTTGCACTCGGTCTGCCGAATGATACGCTAGTCGCTGGCGCGACAGGCCCGCTCAGCTTTGATGGCACCTTCCGTCGCACGTGGATCAACTGGCGAAGGAACGTCCCAGGCCCGTGGCTGCATCCCGTGAACTTCTTCCAGTACGTCGACATCTCAGGGAGCGACCCCAGCCAGTGGAAGCTACTCAAGGTACGCGGACTCTGGTCCCCCTTGTCCGGGCGGCGCTCACGTCGCGCACGCAGGTTGTCTACAACCACCAAGTCTTCCAAACACTCGACGAATTCGTCGAGGCGTACCATAATGGTACGCTCCGCAAGCTGCCGTCGCGTCCGGATCAGACGAACGACACAGACTGGTCGACACGCTACCGCCCCGCAGGCCCGCCGCGTGACCTCGACCATCTGCCCGGCCCACGTTCGGTGTCCTTTGCTGGGCTGCGCTTCCGCGTCGACCGCGCCCAGCAGTACGTAAGCTGGCTCGGCTGGGGCGTGTACCTCGGCTTCGACCGCGACATGGGCCTCAGCCTGTGGGACATCCGGTTCCTCAGCGAGCGGATCGCGTATGAGGTGCGTTTGGCGAGCCTCTGTGCTGAAAGCGGCTGATCAGAGGTGCAGATATCTCCGCAAGAAGCCCTTGCCCAGTATGCTGGAAACGACCCAATGCAGACGACAACTGCCTGGTTGGATCGCTATTTCGGCATGGTACGTCCTACCCCACTCGGGCTGGGGTGGCTTAGGCTGATCACCGCTTGCCACAGGGTTCCTCCGTTCGAGACATGCTCCCTGGGTACGACTGCCCGTACGAAGCGGTCTACCTGCCGGCGACCACATTCACTGGCCTCGGCAGCATAGTCCGCGAACGCGCGATCTGCATCTTTGAACAGGACACTGGCCGGCCCATCACGCGGCATACGGGATGGCAGAAGGGCGAGTTCGGTGCTGTGAGAGGTTATACACTCACCATCCGCAGTATCTCGACCGTTGGGAAGTAAGTCGTCAGTACATCATGTGTGAAGTTACACTAACTGATGCTTCACAGCTATGACTATCGTGAGCGTGACATCTTTCTCAAGTCTTGCAGGATGCTCAATATCCCGCAGTGTTTGATTACATCTTCCATATCGACGGCACCATTGAAGTCAGAGTTTCAGCGTCTGGGTACCTGCAAGGTGGGTTCTGGGAACCTAGGCAGACAGGTTACGGAACCGCGATCCGCGATACGACAAGTACGCACAGGATATGATTTTGCTCTACTGTCTAGACTGACGCCGTGCGTAGTGGGCTCGCTGCACGACCACGTCATGAACTTCAAGGTCGATCTTGACGTCGCAGGTTCAGAGAACTCGCTACTCTTTACGCACACAGACACCGAAGAGGTCGAGCGCGACTGGTTCGACGACGACTGGGGCCGCACGGTTATCCAGCAGAAAATCACGCGCGAGTACATCGCGAGCGAGGACGGAGCGAAGCTCGTGTTCCCGCGCAACTTCCAGGGCGGCTACGCGCTCGTGAACACCGAGCGCACGAACCGCTGGGGCATCCCGCGCGGGTATGCCGTCCACCCGGGCTACTCTCCCGTACACAACGTGCGCGCTTTCCCTGCCCTCTACCAGATAAATGAATTGACCTCAGGGGTGCAGACGGTCGTCGGCTCGAAGCGGCTGCTCAAGAACGCGAACTGGGCGCGCTACAACCTCGCCGTGTCGCGCCGCAAGGACGCGGAGCCGTCGAGCAGCAGCATGTGGAACATGAACCTGCCCGGCGCGCCGCCCGTCGACTTTGACGCCTTCTTCGACGGCGAGAACATCACGCAGCAGGACCTCGTCGCGTGGGTCAACGTAGGAATGCACCACCTCGTGAGTCCGCGCCCGCCCCTCTGTGCCAGGGAAGCTCGCAGTGCTGACGCACCGGACAGCCGCAAGCCGAGGACGCGCCAAACACGCGTACAAACGTCGCTGCGTCGAGCTTCTTCCTGACGCCGCTCAACTACTTCGACGCGGACGTGTCGATGGACGCGGTGAATGCGGTACTGCTCACGCCGCCGGACGCGCCCGGCGGCGCGTGGGCCATCGACGACTACGGTGTGCGCCCCGCCCACTGCGTGCCCGCACCTGTCCCGCCGTTCGCGTACGACGGCGCTAGCGCGGTCGGCCTCGACGGGCGCCCCGCGCCGCCCCTCAGCGCGGAGGAGATGCGCAAGGGCGCGGAGCTGTACCATCGCATCAAGCTAGAGCTGTAGATATTCCTCCTCGCGGAACGCAATTGTAGGATAGTGAGTATCGCGTAGGTGTACGTAGGGACGTAGAGGAATACACAAAGAAGTATCGCTACAAAGCGCTACTCGATGGTCGACAAAGAGTGCGGGCGAGAAACTACATACAGTGTCTGGGAGATAGGGCGATAAGAGTGTCCGGCAAGTCATTAAGATCATTCTAAGCGGTATGACTCGAATGTCCATGCGCGGGCGATGACCCGCAGCGCAAGATAGGAAATAAAATAGCAGAGGTTTTTTGCAGGTTTTTGAGCCTTCACGCCTGGACGAAGGTGAACGTCTGACAACGAGTTCAGTATGGTGCACGCGCTTAGTGATCCATAGTACGCACCGCGTCTGTGCCAGGGCACTTGCCATCCTGGTTGAATGCGAATAGGCCCGTCCCGGGGTTGTACGTGATAGGGGTTCCGGCTATATGCGCGATTAGCGACTAGCACAAAACCGGACACACTTTCAAGAACTCACTGTTCGCGGTGGTGTCGCCAAGGTGCGCGAGCAGCGACCCGCTCGAAAGCTCCCAGATCGTGCTCGAGACTTGCGACGAGGCCAGGCCGAGGATGCTCGCAAGCGGGTTCGGGAGGTTCTGGAGCTGTGAAGCTGAAAGGGGTGTCAGCCTGTCGTAGATGTAGGGTGTGGGGTCATGCGCACTCTGCGGGACGTTTCCAACCAAGAAGCAACCGCTGCGAGCGTCTTGGACTCCGCCGAGGAGCTCGAAGGCTGCGTTCTGCGGGCCGTCAACATTCCGAACCTCCCACGAGTAACAGCTCACGCACCTCGATATCGGTGACCTCGCCCGAGATGTCGAACGGCGGCGAGGAGCAGGTGTTGAACTTGAACTTGGCGGCGTCGGCGGCATTAGTGGTATAGCCGTAGAGACCCTCCTCGTTCGGGGCGCTCACGAAGCCCGCAAGCGACCCATCCTTCGAAGACACCTTGATCGTACCGGAGACCTGTGGGCACGCCACATCCGACACGAACGTCGGTGTGGGCACGACGATGGAGATCGACGGCGTCGGGACCGTGATCGTCGTGAAGCCCAGCGAGGGCTTGAGCCGGCCATCTCCTGCACTGCGTATAAGCTACGCGATGATTCAGCAATTTTCTGAGAACGCACCAGCACGGCGGTTGAACTGCGGTTTCTTAGGAGGCAGGCCCTTGGCCAGTCGTTCCGCGTTCGTCATCTCCCGCTGGCTTCCTTGACCAGCATAGAGCGGGACCTCGTTCCATGCGAGCGAGACGTCGAACAGTGCACACGCGAGCGCAAGGAGGAGCAAGGGGGAGAGGCGCGCCATGTTGTCTGCCGCAGGAACCTGAGGGAGCAACACCTGTCGGGGGCCTCAAACCCGGCACTCCATTTTTATGCACGGCGGCCTGCACACGCCGGGGCTGGCCATGTTGGAAAATCGAAAAAGGGCACCGCTGAGAGGGGGCACGGCCTGCTCAATTACTTCATGGGCGTGTGGGCGTTTGCACAGGGGTTTAAATATACTCCACCGCTTTCTCCAGAGCCGGCTTGCTGGGTCTGCCTCGGCGCGGCACGCGCAGGGTGCGTCGGGGTTCGCATGCGCTGCTCGCGGCGCAGACTGCACTGGCAGCGCGCCACGCCGGAGTTTCATCCGCGCCTCTCCGTATAGCGCGGATGGGCATCCATTCCTGGGAAGGTGCGGGATGTGGTTCCTGCGCGTTGGACTTGGATTCGCGCGCGGACCCTATCTCCCCAGGGACAAGTGCAGGCTCGAGTCGGAGGCAGCGCGTCTATATCGGCATGTCTGCATGCCTGACCCCTTTCGCCCACGGAACGCCGAGCGTACGTCATGGGCAGCCCTCGAAAATTGAAAAAAAATGGCCGTTCGTCCGAAAGCGCGCCAAGCACGCAGCGGTGGGCATGCTGAGGAGTGGACCCGTGAAACCTGAGCCGCCGGGACACGACAGGGGCGTGCCGCTCTGCGAGACACGGTGAAGACGGGCCTCCTTGTTTCAGGAGCTCGCCATCCCGGAGGATGTTCGTCGCGCGAAGGGCTCGCGGATGCGCTGTTCGGCGTGGGCTACACGTTCGTTGTGAAGCGGGAGCGGTGTGCCAGAGGCCGAGGGCGGGTGTCCAGGCTAATGGTCTCGCCTGAACTGTGGCCTCGAATATTGGTGGCCGGTCTGGACTCTGGACGTGGACGGCGGCCATTTCGGCGTGTGGAGCAGCGTCTCATCCTGAGTCGTCCTGGGGTGCAAAGTCATTTGCGACTACTGTAAGCGTCAAGACCATGATAACATGCAAAGTCACTCACTAATAGTGCAACTAAGGCATCAACAAGCTGAGCTCGAGCCTACGGACTCATAGGGGATGAGAGGAGGCAACCAGCGAGGATGGGATTATGTAAGTGCTCCTAATTGGGAAGCGCAGTGCCTTTGGATCCTAACAAGGACAAACAAGTCTGCTGGCTGCAGGTGTCGATCGGGTGCGTGTTTTTGGTTCCACGCTGAAAACGCGTGCCCTGCAAATCGAGGCATCTCTTTTTTCTTCCTCTCGGGCCTCGTCAGCGCATCGACCACATCCCGGATTCTGGCCTTTCGGAGATGAAGATCCACCGGATACGCTGTGTTCCTCAAAGCGACCGCGCCCCGAAGCGTAGTCTTAATTCGCCCCTCGGCTGTGGACGTGCCCGAACCTCACTGTTGCCGCAAGCTAAGCTCTGGCGCGGATCATCCGTTCCAAGTATCTAGAGCTCGGGCTGTACAGAGCAGCGACGGCTTAGAATTCTGAATGTACGCTATTCCTCCCCGGGTTTCACCCTGTGCCCCATCTCATTACCAGCGGACCAGGAGGGAACGTGGAAGCCTGCAACGTCCTGCGTTGTGTTCTAGATCACGCTGTCGTTCTTCCCATATCTTATCTGGGAATGACTTCATGCCTCATGGCTGTTTCAGCGCTCCCAGGATTCATTTCAAGCAATGAACCCGTGGATGTAGCGTGGCTTGTCCTGCGTACAGCCGCTCTTAAGGTTACCAAGTGACGCAGTCCCTTCTATCCCATCCTTGTCTTTTCCCCCTCCCTGAGCTCAGGTACCCCAGCTTCAGTGAAGCTTTCCACCACGCCGCTGAGGATCCCACAGGTCAGCTCATATCGAATAATACTCTCCAACTCGACTTTCGGGACGTCGAAAGAGCCAACGTCCGTGAGCGCCCTGGGAACCAAAGCGGACTAGTGCAAACTTCTCTCTTCTCCAAGTCCGCTACCTCCATTCCCCTCTCAACATCCTTTACCCACTTCGAGCAGATAACAAGCTTTTCTCTCAAAAGTGCCTTTCCAGCGGTCGTTGACCAGGAGTCCGCATCGGAACTCGTGTGACCATCTGTCTTGCCGGCTAACCCTCAGAGATCATGCCTCAAGCTGTTTCTCCCCGTCGGCCTTCAGGTAGGTTTGCCTGGTGGATTCATTAAGCATGAACACGAATGATGTACTCTTCGGCAGGCTCAGTATTCCCGCCTCTTAGCCCCGGACAACGTAACGAGCGGAAGCCTAAGGCACCCGCTTTAAAAGCAAGGGTAAGTTTGAATGACGACGCTTTTCGGGAGTATCTGACAATCCTTGCAGACGAACCCCCGTGAGTGGGATCCAGAGAGAGTGGCACGATGGTACATGAGGCATGGGCCACCTGCTACATCTCCCATACTAGCAAAGATCGTATTGGACAACAAGATTGATGGGCATGCATTATGCGACATACCCGAAGATATATTCTCTGAGTACGCCGTCTCAATTTCTCATGCTCTGCCTCTCCATCTCAGCGCGTACGACAGAATGTTGGAAGATCGCCAGTTGGCGGAGGATATGAGGGCCACAGTCCACGATCTTCGCGCTCGAGCTGGAACCAACGTCTCCCCGACATCTCGCGTACCCCGTGCTCAGGATATTGCCCAATCGTTGGCAAGCCTCAGCGCGTCACCTGCGCCTTCACTGTCTGCGTCTCCCGAAATCACCGAGGAACGCGAACAACCTCCATCACCCCATACACCCCCGCCGTGGGACTGGTCCGACGACGAGGAGGTCCATCAATATCTCGGGTTTTCCGGCGCCCACACCTATATGCCCTTCGGTTCCCCGTCGACTGCGCCACACCTGCTGCAGCCGGTCATAACGCTCTCTCCCGGGGCGTCATGCGAGCTCTCGGCGCTCATGATGCCCGATGCGCAGGATGCCGCTGACTTCGCGAGCGTGGATGCGCACGAGGTGTCCGAGCACGAAGCAGAAGGCGAGGCTGAGACCGAAGGTGGTGCGGACGCTGTCGGCAGCGGAGACCACCCTAGCCTCCCGCAGGATCAGGGTGATCTCCCCAGTCGCCAGGACCCGGAAGTCAACGCGGACACGCAGGAGCAGCAGGCTGAGCTGTCGAGCGCCGCAGCGGGTACAGAGACCCCTCAGCCAGCGCCACAGCGGCCACGTCTCCGCCTCAACTCGTCACTCACGAGCCTCCCGCTGCGTCCGGGAAGCTGCCCGCCACTTCTCCCCCTCACGACGTATATCCCACCGCGCACACCACCCGTACCAGCAGCGCCAGCTATACCACCCGTCGTGCCAAAGACGTTTGTCGAAGAGGCCGTGCAGGCGTGTGTGGAGGTGCCGGAGCGCGTATATGCATCTGTAGCGGTGCAGACGAGGGCGCTTGCTGAGACCGCGGTCCAGACGGAGGTCGAGTCGAAACGCGAGGACTCGCAAGTACGCCCATCGTCCGCGGACCACAGCCATGCCGAACCTCCACTCGTCGCAGAGTCTTGTGTGCTTGCCAACGAGACACAGGGCGGGTCAGCGAGCACAGGCGAGCCCGCGGACCGCGCATTGTCATCTGCGTCAGCTGAGTCAGCTAAACCCGTCACGAAAACGACCGGCGAACACGAGACACCGGCAAAGGAGACGGCCGCTCAAGCGAATGTCAGCAATCCTGAAGAGACGGTTACAGGCGACCCGGAACCCTTATCGAAATCACAACTCAAGAAACGCGCACGCGCGGCTGCGGCGCTTGCAGACCAGTCGAGTCCGCAGGACAATGATGGTACAAGTGCTCAAGCAATAGAACAGACCGAGGTGAAGCAAAGTCCGGAGAACGGCGCGTCAGCCTCGGAAGGCGAGCCCCAGGAGAAGAAGGACCAAATGAACGCTGACGACAAGCAAGCGCCGCTCGTGCCACCGAAGTCGGACGCAGCGCTAGCTAAACCTGCGGGCGGGTCTGCGTCACAGGAACAGAGCGCACCGAAGCCGCCGGACAAAGACCCCAAGGTTCGCATGTTGGCGAGGCGTGCGCAGAGCACGCTTGGCGGGTCGGGCGACAACAGCTGGAGCATGGGCGCGACACCGCCTTCATTGCCTGCCATGGCGGAAGTTCGACGCTCAGTGTCTGGCCAGGGCGAAGAGGCGGGTTCGGGCGGAAAGCGGAAGCTAAAGATGGTGAACACCGCGGAAGTCACCGGGCTGAAGAAGCAGGACAAGGAAGGCGTGAAGGGCAGTGAAAGGGCAGCGCAGGGCGGGAGGTCAAGAGAAGGCGGAACGGAGGATGGCGGGACAGACAAGCGGGATTCACAGGTCCGCGCGAACGGCGAAACCGCCGGTTACGGTCAGAATGCTTCGACTGCTCCTCAGAAGGCCCAAGCTGTTCCCAATCCGATTGCCTCTTGCAACGATGTGGACGCTCAAGACAAGGCAGCGCCTGACGCTCCATCGCAGCAGGACGGACAGGAGGTGGAAGATCCCGTGGCAAAAGCATGGGAGCTCGATCCGGAGGTACGCGACTACTACTCATTAATAACTGAGGCCTGACATCAAACCGTAGCTCGCTGACCAGTCCGTGATCCCGCACAACCCAGAAACGTTAGACGCCGACGGAGGTCAGAAGGCATCGGAGGGTATCACGAGCGAATCCAAGGGTCTCGAGCACCAACGCGAAGATCATCCTGAGACATCGGTTCCTCCTGCACCTGCGCAAGTTACCCAACCCACAGCTGACGGTACAGAGACCAACGAATCAGTGACCGAGAACTGCACCTCCGCCGACCACCGGCAAAGCACGTCTAGCGCATCAGAGTCTTTCGTGGATGCATCGGACGCCCTCCACGTCGACGCAACCGCCAATGGCACAGATACTCTCAGCTCTGGTGCGCATGGCGCCCCTCCCGGGCTTGGCCAGGGTACACTGACCTCCAGTAGTGAAGTGGAGAACACGGCGGAGACCGTTCAAGAGGTTTCGCAAGTTCCTGAAACGACTGCTGCCGGCGACAGCAACACGGGCACGAGTATAATGATGGTCGGAGGCGCTAATACGGGAAGCGGGAGGAAGAGGCAGTGCAGAAAGTTGGAGGGGCAGAGAAAGGACGAAAGGACAAAGCTGGCGAGACCGTCGTTGTCCCTGTGGGTCAAGAGGAACACGAACGGGAGGCTACGCGGGAAGAGCAAGAATCCCAAGACGACCTTGGAAGAAAGCCGGCGCAGAACGTTGAAGGCAGTGACGCTACGAAGGCACCTGATGTCACGACCAACCCTTCAGATTTCGTGTCTTCGAATGTGCGGCAATCTGCGTTAACCGCTGCAGTCGACGCCCAGATCACTTCACGAAATGGCGCCACCGCCGCGCCTCCCGCAAGTCACGAAGAAACCGCGCCTCTTACGGACACGAGCAAGGTCCTCAGCGCGTCCGGCCAGAACAAACCGAAAACCCCGCCATCCGGGAATGATGGCGAGCACGACTTCGCCTTGGTCTCTCTGGAGGAAGGCAACGAGGACTCGAACGACAGGAATGCTGTCGGCGGCGACGGGAGCCCCGTGATACAGACGAATGGCAGCACGTTCAACGCCCCGGTAGCCGCAGGCCAGAAACGCGAATCGTGGTGCCGCAGCGCGCGGTGTCCGCGAGCCCCGTCCAGCAGCGGCAGACGCAGATGCAGATGCGCCGTGCACCGTCGGAGACGCGGCCGTCGAGCGCCGGTGGCCTTCAACCACAGCGAGTCGCCGCGTTGCAGCCGCCAGCGATGCAGAGGTCGGCGTCTCCAGGGGCGATCCATAGCCCGCGGCCTACACAGACAGGCGGGTTCTTGTCATCTGTGGCGACAATCGCTCCGGTGATCACTGAATTCATATCCGGCTCTGGACCGGCAACACCGGTCACCCCAGGTGAAGACGGTGACGCAGAGGACGGTTTTGTCGAGCTGGACGAGGAAACTGTGAACGGCATGGCGAGGGAGGAGAAGGAGAAATACAGAAAGAGGCTGAAGAAGAAGAGGCAGGCCAGAACAAGAAAAACAAGAAGAACGAAGCGTCAGGCATATTCGGGCTTGGTTCGCGAGCTAGGCTGTGATGGTAGCACGGCTGCCAACCTACGCTCATGGTATTGTATCTTGTTATGAGTCCTTTCGTTACGTTCGATCTGCATCGGCTTGTGTAGCTTCAGTATACCCCGATTTCTTGATACCGCGACGTTATTAATATGATATATACCGCAGATGTACGCCTAGGTTCAGATGATGCATATGTGCCGTTATTGAGCCTCATGAAATATCCCGTATCACCTCTGACGTTCAGATGCAATACCTCAACAAGACCCAACGCGCACCCTTGCCCCATCCTCAAGAATATTTACTACCTGCTCCGCCTCCGCGAACCACGTCCAGCCCTTGTGGCGCCCCTCGCCGCCGCGGACGAGCAGGTACTTCGCGCGGCGCCACACATTCTTGTACGGCAGGCTCTGCACGTGCAAGTGCAGGTGGTCCACAGAGTTGAACGGCGGAATATGGAAACCGAGGCGGCGAGCGCCCGCGGGCACGCCGCGCGCGTCGAGGAGGCCTTCGCCGATCTCGGCCATGCGGCGCACTGCCAGCCTGCGTCGTCAGTGCTGTCGCGAGCAGCGGAGGGGAGAACGCACCCATCGGCGCGTCGGACGCCACGAGCGTACGCACGCTTCCTGGGTATCGGTGTCAGCGTCGTGGTATGCAAGAAAGTCGGAGAGCGCACGCACCGACGTGACGCCTTGGGATGACGAGTAGGTGGTGCTGTGCCGCGGGACTGCGGTCGCTGAACGCAATGAAGGCATCGTCCTGTGCGTACAAGCTGCGTTGTCACCCTCTACTGCAACGATGCGGTTCCAGGGCAGACGCGGCGACGCACCTCCCAGACTACGTCAAAGCCCTTCTCGCGCGAGACATCGCAGAAAATGCAACCTGGCACGCGATACCCGCGTCAGCTTTGGCTGTTTCAGCGAGTGGTTTGCTGCCGTCATGCTCGTGGGTTGAACGAGTGCATGAGGCGAAGAGGCCAAAGACGGTGGCGAGCATGAAGGATGATACAAGCGCCCGGTTGCGCTGGATGTGTTTGAGACAGCCCAGGGTCGACAGGAAGATGTCAGGCAGGTTTGTATTAGCCGAGGAGTTACCGTAGGTATCAAATGTACAACGTTTCGTCAGTATACATTATGAATTGCTGTCATGGCAGCCCAAGAAAATCCAGACAAAAAATGGGAGCAAGAAACAAACGTCTGCACGTGAGGTGCTAGCACCACTCAGCGAGGAACGATGACCCATACGTTCCTTCGATCCTGCAGCGGCATGCCGTTCGAATATTCTGCCTCGTTCCTGATACGTTTCGCAGTCTTCTTTTTGCCTTCCGCGATGCGCACCTTCTCGAAGTAGACATATCTGCAGGACCCATGTCAAGGGACTGTCGAAATAAGTAAGACAGCATGAGAGACATACGCTGCGTAATATGTGCCGTTCGATGCACCACCAGTAGGGCCACTCGCTTTCACTGCAAATGCAAGGTCACGTCTTGTGGTGATTTGGGAGAAGAATGATACGCACTGAACCGCTGGTAGGAGTTATTGTTGATATTCCCGATCTCCTTCAGCCAGTGAGTGATCTAGATTGGGTCAGTCTATGGAGGAGGCTGCCATCAGTGAAATAATCACCTTGAAATTCGGGTCTTTCTGCAGAAGACGGATCTTGCGGCGAATCTCATTGCAGTCGTCACTGTTCATCGTGAGCAGCGTACAAGGGATGAGAAGAAGCGATACGTACTACACAGGTACAGAACCCTGTGAGTATATGCGGAGTCAGCATGTGGACAGCAGTGGCACACAGCTGACATCTCACCTCGTCTTCTCCTTCCAGCTTCACGTCTTTCCAGTTCTTTGGCGCGTCATCGGTGGCCTTGGCCTTGCCTTTGCCCTTCGCATTGGAAGATGAGCCTTCGGCAGCCTCTGATGTACGGGCTTTCTTCGCGGCAGGCTGCGCCTCTGCAACGACCTGCTGCTCGGGCTTGTCTGCAGCAAGGGCTGCGTCGACGGCCTCGAGGACGGCGGACTTGCGTTTGGGTGGCATGTCTGAGGGTAAGCGGGGTCGGTAACGGATTGCAGGAGAGGAACACGGGTATATATGGCGGCGCTTTCGCCTCAATGTAGCTTTGATACGCCGGTAATCGCGACCACGATGAGCGCCCGCAGCCCGCCGTGTCAAGTGACCGCGTCGGCATGTGATGTCACGCGTCAGCGTGCACAATGACGAGCTCGCCCATCTGCACAGCGACAACGTCTAACGACGGGCAATGCGCTTCTTGTTTCTGATTATCCAATGGTACCATCATATTGAAAGGTAAGAAATGTAAGCAAGCATCCCTTCCGGGTGCCGACGAGGACTACTAGCTCTGGCATAGTCCTGGATATGGACCGCCCTACGGCTAGGACGCCAAAAAAAACAACAGTAGGTGGGATGCTTCGAGTCTTTTTCTGAATGCTACTGACATATGACTAGCCATCGAGCTTGTTACCTTGCAAAGCCCTTTCTCCGAAGCCACCTGGCACGCTGCTGACAATTATTCCTTAGGCCGAAATATCGGCAAAGGTGGTATTCATCACCTTTTCCATTACACTCATATTGACGGAAGGCTGCCCTTGGCCTCTCTAGCCCGATCATGCTCGGAGGCCCTGCCTACTTGCCACATGCAAGAGAATCCGCGCTCACCCTGGGCAATCACATTCTGGCTGTCAATGCACGATGCCGCCCTTACTCCGCGCTGAGCGCGCCACCATAAGCTGTCGCATGCTGTGCTTCGCCCTCAGCTCGATCTGGCACAGCTTCCGATTCTTCATCTTTTCCTGATGATACACTTAGGATCGTCGTTAGCGCCGAGTCGGGCGCGCTGTCTCAGCAGACACAGTATATAGGGGACTCCTGCAGACGCGTCGGCTGAATACCGCCCGCTATACTATCAGATACCACACCGGTGAGCCAGCAGTACGCACAGGCAAGTCCGTTTGCTAATCTCCTGTTCCTAGACCCACCACCGAAGTACACGATGGCCAACCCCGCCGCCCCTGTCGAGACCGGCACGCTCCCCGTCACTTACGACGGCGAGACCTACGAGACGTTCTATAAGCTCTTCGGCACGCTCGAGGGCCACACGCGGCGGCCGCTCGTCGTGCTGCACGGCGGACCGGGGCTCGTGCACGACTACCTCGTCCCGTTTGGCGACCTCGCCGCGTCCGCAGGCATCCCCGTCGTGCTGTACGACCAGCTCGGGAACGGGCGTTCGACGCACCTGCGCACCAAGCCCGCGGACTTCTGGAGCATCGCGCTCTTCGTCGCGGAGCTCGCGAATGTCCTCTCGCGCCTCGGCATCGCGACGACTTCGACCTCGCGGGGCACAGCTGGGGCGGCATCGTTGCGGCCGAGTTCGCGGTGGCGGCGCCCCCGGCGGCGCGCGGGCTGCGGCACCTCGTGCTCACGGACTCGCTGCCCGCGTTCGCGCTCTGGATGCAGAGCAACGTGCAGCTCATGCAGACGTTCCCGCCCGACGTCCAGCAGGGGCTCATGGCGGGCATGGCGCAGCCCCGCGCGTACTACGACGCGCTCCGCGTCTTCCATCGCAGCTACGGCTGCACGCTCGACCCGACGCCGCAGGGTACGTGTACGCGCTCGAGTGCGTGTTTGGCGAGAACGGCGATCCGACCGTCGCCTCGGCTCTGTACGTCTACTTTCTACATAGCATTTGCCTTGGGCTGATCATGCGGGCTCTCAGGATGCCCAAGCTCATGTCCTGGTCGATCATCGACCGGCTGCATACGATATCGATCCCTACACTGGTCGTAAATGGTGCGAAAGATATCGCACAGGACTTTGTCGTCGCGCCCTTCTTCCAGAAGATCCCAAAAGCGAAGTGGATTACGTTCCAGAATTCTAGCCACACACCGTTCTGGGAGGAGCGCGACTTATACATGAAGCGGGTGGCGGACTTCTTAGAATTGTAACGATACGCGCTTGGTGGGCGTGTTGTTCATCGAGTCAGCAGGGAAACGAATACCCCTATGTACTGCGGCAAAACGCGAATTGGGAGTCTCAGACACGAATGGTATATTTGTGCGAATTGTTACAACATCTGCTACTGAACAAAGCTCCAGGTCGAAAAATCGGTCTAAAGTACACAGACGATGCTGATACAGCCAGACGTCAAGTACAAGGGAGGAAATAATACACTTTTGTCACGAATTTAATGTCGGCTCGCGCACGAGCGGTCTCAGCGCGTAGGTATAACTTCTAGCCGGGGATCTCAGTTAAACTTGGGGACGTCGAAAGTGCCCTCGGGATCTGCAAGATTATTCAGTGCCTGTCGGATGCACGATTGAGATGTCGAGACTTACCAGCACCGTTCTGGTAAATGTACTCCTTGTCCTTCTGCACCATATGCCTGAGCTCACTGATGAGCTCATGGCTGCGCACCTGGACGCGCTCGTTGAAGCGCGAGCCGCCGCGCACTGCAGCCTCCGCGACGTGGTATCGGCTTGTGTGGTTCTGGAGCATCATGTCGAGGGCGCTCGTCGTCGTGCCCTCCTCGCGGTAGCCCTCAATCGTGACACGATCACCGAGGTTCGGGCGCCCGAAGATGAGGCCGCGCAGCTCCTGCGGGTAACCGTGGTAGTTGAAGTGAATCGGGCGGTCCTTCGTGAGCAGGCTGTCCCAGTCCGCGTCCTGCAGCGAGTGCGGATGAGAGCCGGCGGGGCCGAGGATCATGAGGTCCGTGACGTTGACGACGCGGACACGCAGCTCGGGCAGAGTTTGCGCAGAAGCGCGGCAGCGGCGATGACTTCAAAGGTAACCTCCACGCCGATGCCGACAAGAACGACGTCGGGGTTGACACCCTCGTCGACAGAGGCGAACTTCCAGATGGAGGCACCGGCGATGCAATGCTGCAGAGCGATGAGTATGGAGTCACCAGTAAAGGAGGAGGGAACGTACCCTGTCAGCTTCCTCAGGGCTCAGCCACACGGGTGTTGGTTGTTTGCTACCAACCATCAGGTTGATGTAGTCCTTGGAGCGCAGGCAATGCGCAACAGTGCTCAAGAAGCAGTTGGCATCGGGTGGGAGGTATACACGAGCGAGAGCCGGCTTGAGATCCAGCACGGCACCGATAAACGATGGGTTCTGATGTGAGAAACCGTTGTGCTCCTGCCGAGCCCATGTAGAGGTCTCTACATAGTTGAGCGATCCGCATGGCTGGCGCCACGTCGTCTCGTGCGCCATCTTGACGAACTTGCTGTACTGGACCATCATCGTGTGAACAATGCCAAGGAAGGCTTCGTAGGATGGGAAAAGACCGGTGCGACCAGTGAGCGTATAGCCTTGGAGCATGCCCTGGCAAGTATGCTCGGACAGGATTTCAATGACACGACCGCCTTGTGCGCGAGATGCAATATCCCACTGGAAGTTGCGACCACTGTCCCGGAGAACGGCATCGAGCTTGTTTGAAACGAGCTCGTCTGGAGAGAAGATGCGGAACGATCGAGGATTCCTGATACAAAATGAGTGAACAAGGCACAAGAAAGGGGTGATTGCACGTACCTCTTTACAATCTCGTGCAAGAACTCTCCAATAGTCTTCATGCAGCTAGCTTCTGTTCCCTTTTGTGCTACGGCGTTGCTTTCGAGCCAGTTCGGCACGTCCAAAGGCTCGTAGCTGGCGTATGCTTCCTTCCTTTGACCAAGTTTGAGATGATCCTCTTCGGGTATGATATTCAGAATGTCTTCGCAGGGTTCGCCATTAGGCAGAAGCTTGTGGGGGTTATACGAAGACAACCACTGCTGGAGCTGGGCACGTTCCTCGGGATCCTTCTTTGCGTCCATCAAAGGCACCTGATGAGCATGGAAGGAGCCCTCAACGAAATCGCCGTGGACCTTCTTCGGTCCACCCCACCCCTGCACCAGGTACTTCAGTGCTCTGTGGAACAGAGATGTGGAAGAAGCATACCTTGGGCGTGCGCATGATTAGCACTGGCCATCGAGGCTTCACGATAGGATTACCGCTCCTTGCAGCTTTCTGAATCTTGTGGATCTCAGCAATGGCCCATTCCATGGAAGCAGCCAAATCTTGGTCGATGTTCTCGAGATCCTCCACAAAGCGGACTTGATAGCCATAGCCACTACAGAACGTTAGTACTTCCTTGGTATGAGAAGCGAATGGGGAAGGCGCACGTGAAAAGAGCAGTGAGCTCCTTGTCGTCCATACAGCCGTAGATCGTCCGCTCCGAGATCTTGAAGCCATTGACGTGTACGATAGGGAGTACCGCACCGGACTCGGCTGGGTCAATATACTTGTACCCATGCCATGCACTGCATATGTTCGTTAGGGACAAGCAGATAGGAGGCACCTGGCGCTACTTACGTCGCAGTCGGGCCAGTCTCTGCTTCACCGTCACCGACGACGCAAAGCGCGATAAGGTCAGGCTTGTCCATGACGGCACCGAATGAGACGGCGAGCGCGTAACCAAGCTCGCCACCCTCGTGGATGGATCCTGGAGTTTGAGCATTGATGTGACTGTGGCGGTAGTGGTTAAGTCTGAGACTCTGGGTGTGCCTAGCTGGACATACCTTGGGAAGCCGCCTGGGGCACTGAAGCCGGAGATGAGCTTCGCAAGGCCCTGCTTATTCCTCGAGTAGTCTGGCCAAAAGGTGCCCAGAGAGCCCTCGAGCCAAAGCGACGCGAGAATAGCGGGAGCGCCGTGTCCCGGGCCGACAATGTAGAGCATGTCCTGCTTGGTCTTGCGGATGAGGCGGTTCGCGTGAGCGTAGACAAGGACAAGACCTGGACACGTTCCCCAGTGTCCGAGGAGACGGGGTTTGATGTCCTCTGCACGGATTTCACGCTCAAGGAGAGTGTTCTCCTTGAGGAAGATCATAGCTGCGGGAGCGGTGAGCGGAGGGTATTGGACGCGTAAGGGACGCGACGCACCTGCGGCGATGTAGTCTGCGGCATTGCGGAACTCGCGAATGCAGCGCAACTCATCCTCCGAGAGGACATTCTTGGTGTTGAGCTGAACCTTGAAGTCAAGGATCGCGTCCGGAAGCTGGGACGGATCTGGGGGCGGATTGGCCTCGAAGATCTTCTGTCCGCCCATGGTTTGGTAGTGTGGCGAGTAGATGGGGGTTTGAGTAAGAGATGGGTGGTGTGGAGTGGAGAGGGCAGGTTGTATTTATACGAGCAGCCATGGTGTGCCGTCTTGAGGAGACGCAAGTGTCTGCGCGAGCGAGAACGTCATGGGAGGAGCGTGATGAACAGTCGGCGCCTGCGCTTGGCCCTCTACAAATTCAGGTCGACCCTGTCTCGAGTGTTCTCTCCCGCGTCCAGGCGGGCCGCTGCCCTATTTTCTTCTGGCCCCTGTCCAGGCAAGACCGCCGCACATGCGCTGCACGCACCACATCCTCCGCTGCCGTCCTCACGTCAAACTAGTCGACACACTGGACCCCCCTGAGGCGATCTCTCCTGGTCTCGGTCACTCCAGTGCGTCCTGCGATGCCACGGATGCCCGGAGATTCCATCCGTGAAATCAGCAGCTATCACTCATTCGGCGCAGCCAGCACCCATCCTAGAGCTCTGCGCATGAAGGGGGGAAAGCTGGAGGATGGCGAGGACGACGAGGGGTGGGTGTAGGCTCGAGGACGACTGTTCCGATGGCCGTCGATCTTGTGCTGAGTGCGCTTCGCGAAGGCTGGTCTGGCCGCCGCGGCTACTGTCCATGGCGTCGAGATCGTTCTACCTGGTGAGATTCTCAAAGGTCCCTGTTTGAAGATGTTTACGTCTATGGCGGTGTATGTCGCTTCCTCGAGTAGGACTTGCCCGCTGTTTCTCGTACCAGCATCTTCGACCTTCTTGACCTTTTCTGCTTGCTAAATGCAGACAGAAATGGTAAAGACGGGCGATGCGCTTTGACCGCTGCGATGTCGTACACAAAGTCTCGAGACCAAACAACGCACCGTCAGTGGCGTCTCCTTTGTTCGTCGAAGACAGGCCACACGGCCTATGCGTCGCTACATATATCCGCACCAAGTCGTCTCGCTCCCCTGTCTTTTACGCCTGCCAGCTACTTCACCGTACCATCATGAAAAACCGTGCTTCTCTGTGCGAAAGTCTTCAGGTACTTCTCAGTATCGACGAGATTCCACCTCTGGGTACAACCAAGAATCTAGACAATGTAGCTGAATGCAGTGAGGATGACCACACGCTCGAAGGTACGCCGCTCATGCCTGACCTTCCGCATCCTCTCCAGCTCAGTTCGCCGACAGCCACAGAGGACTTGTTGCAGGACACAATAAACCGCATTGTGGATCATCTAGAAGACGATCATGCCGCTCTACAGACGTGCTCACTTATAGGCCAAAAGTGGCTTTCTTCGAGCCGGAGGTACCTCGCCCGCCATCTGCACATCTTTGCCTCGGATATACGTGGTGACGCATCGATAACCTTCCGTGGGTGGAATGCCAGAGCCTTTCTCGCGAAATGGGGGCACCACGTTGAGTCGCTTACGTTTTCGGCTCGTACTCGCGGGGAGAAAATCGGACGGCCCGGGCCTTCGCACTTCCATCCTGGCGATCTGGCAGTACTGTTGAACGGTCTTCCGAACCTGCGTCACCTCAAGCTCGTGCAATGCTCCGTGGAGCCCTGGTGTCCTACTCTGCCGCTCTGGGAGACAGCGTTCACGTACCATCCACTCGAGACGCTCTCGCTGGTGCCCTCGCTGCTCTACAGCCACGCCAGTGTCTGGAACACGCTCTTCTACTTTCGTCGGGTGACCATCGGGAGACTGGAGCTCCTTCATGACAACTGCGAGCCGCGGATCGAACCGCCACCTGGACCGACACCACCTGCACACCGTCCGGCTCTGTCGTCTGACCACGCACTGCGTGGCTTGTCCATTGGGACGCTGTACGTAGCGGACAGAGTTCGGTCCTGGGCTGAGGGCTTCGTGCACGGTCTGTGCGCGATCGGCGCGTACGAGACGCTCGAACTCGACCACTGGGGCTTCTCGCACTGGTCCGCACTCGCCACGGAGGAGTCCTGGGCGGGAACACTGTCGAAGCTCACCCACCTGAAGCTCTCTGTCGGGCCGCTCAAGTACTACACGAAGGACGTGCCAGGCATGCGGCGGCGCGAAGGTACGGTGCTCCCTAGCTGCCTGTCCTGTTCATCTCTAATGCTTTTTTTTCGAGCAGATCCGTGGTGGACGACG
The DNA here is from genome assembly GCA_001910725.1 of Phanerodontia chrysosporium. Taxonomy (NCBI): domain Eukaryota; kingdom Fungi; phylum Basidiomycota; class Agaricomycetes; order Polyporales; family Phanerochaetaceae; genus Phanerodontia; species Phanerodontia chrysosporium. The sequence continues at coordinate 1,030,407 of MJGA01000002.1, forward strand.
CTCAGCGCGTGCACGGCCCTGCGGAGCCTGACGCTCGTCGTGCGCGCATACAAGCTCGCTCTGCCCGGCGTAGCGGAAGGCGTCCAGTGTGCGCTGGAGCACGCCTCGCCACACCTCACGGACCTCACGCTCGAGCTCGACTTCAGGCCATCGCCCAAGTACGGTACAGAGCCGATCGAGGAGTCGCTTGCTCGCCTGGACGCGTTGCTCGAGGAGTCGCACCTGCAGGACTTGCTCTGGCGGTTCACCGAACTCGACCGCGTCGTGGTGTGTCTTGCGCCAGATTGCGGAGGTGACAGCGGGGAGTGGCGCACGCATGAGGTAGAGAATGCCGTGATACAGATCGTTGAAGCAGCGTTGCCCAAGATCGGAGAAGCTGGCATGCTCTTCTACAAGGAGGATTGAGTGTCGTTGTGCGTTACCATGAGGTGGCGAAATACAGGATCAGTCAGCTATCTTACAAATTCATGGAAGGCATCGTAAATCATGGCAGTCGTGAGAGTCCGTCAAGCTAGATACAAGATAAAGATAGAGACAATAAGCATATTATGAGTCCAAATTATCGGCGGACGAATTCACAATAACACGAAGCTCGGATACCGTGCCTGCCCGTCTTCTGGCTCGGCTGTGACTATCTCGCCGTCTCCCACCTGTACCTCTACGTCCCGGTAACGGGGCCGAGTGATGTGAACGGATGGGTGGAGGATCCGCACGAAGTCACGCTGTGGCGAAGGCTGAGTTGTGGCGTCAACCTGCGCCCCGGAGGCCTCGGGGGTCTGCTGTATTTCTGAAGGTATTAGAGGCTGTGCCTCTTGAGCTTCGGGCCCCGCGATGATCTCTGAGGCGGTAAGATGGCATACCGAGATGGGCTCGACAGGGGGCTTTGCCGCATCTTGGCTTGGTTGAGGCTCCGGGCGCCGATCGTATACTTCTTGCGTCGCGAAAGGGACCTGCATTTGCGGTTGGGGCTCACTGCCGGCATCTTCTATTGTGCTAGCTCGGCAGGCGTGATGCGCACAATGGCACGAATGGCCGACGTGAGAGGGTGTTGCAGACTGGACAGCCATCGCATCGAGCCTCGCGATGTGTTGTAACATTGCGATGCTGGACGCAAGGAGTATCCTGTCTGTAACTCTCAGTAAACTCTCTAAGTCTTCTCTGGAAGGATCCGTGTCCCTGTTGATCCCGGCGGGAACGTTGCTCTGGAGGCCCTCATTGTGAGTGAGAGGACTTGCAATGGGTGTCTCTTCGTGATCTGATGACCGGCTTCTGAAAGCGCATCACGCATGGAGGCGGGCGACCCCAACAGGTTCTCACTGTACAGATCGAGGCTGAAATACGTGGACGCAGTGGACTGGGGAGTTTCCGGCTGCATCACGCCGAGATCTGAGCTGGTGGCTCCTGCGTATGTTTCAAAAGGGGTGTCGTCGAAGTCCCATTCCGGGATGGTCTCATCCGCTGCTGGCGGAGGGTGGGGCCTCGGATTTGCCTCGGAGGGCTCTTGTCTTTGCATCAGTCTTTCAGCAACCTCGGTTAACGACAAGATGCTTGAGGCACTGCGACTGATTCTTGGTGGCGGCAATATGCGACCGGATACTTGATGGAGAGCGTCATTGACTTCGCCTCTCAGTCCTTCGTCGCTGACCGCTGAGATGATACTGGGGAATGGTCAAGCTTGTACATTCGAGGTTGGAGACCTACATACCTTTCAACATCATCAATGTATGCCGATAGCGTCCGTCCGTCAATGTGATTGCTGAGAAGTAGCCTGCTTGTTTCGGGGGAAGCGGGCCCTTGTACTGTGCGCAGAGCTAAGTCTGCCAGCCGTGACGGATCCAGTGAGAGAGCAGGCTATGTATGTGTCAGACACACGGAGACAGGTGCATTAGCACTGTGCACATACGACTCGTCGTCTTCCGCGGGTTCTCTGCATTTAAGTGTACTTGAAAGTCGAAGCGGTACCGATTGTGGCGTCGCCCAACCCCTCAAGTCTTGATGCAAACTATAGTCATAACGGTCATATGAGCTGATTAGTGGCTCCTAGGGTAAGCACATGAACGTACCTCCAGGGTTTGAGGTCCGCTATGGGCTTAACGAAGCGAAAGATCGATGCGACCGCGGATGCGCTGATAATACAGAGGCCCGTGGGTCGCCGAGGACAAGTCTCGAATGATACAGCTATTCAGGGGGAGAAAGAGATGGGGCAAGCCACATGCGGGGCAACGAACAGGTTTTATGGGACAATACTCACCAGGAGACGACAACGAGGTGGGACAATGGTTGGGTTTGGTACTGCGCCCCGGTCTTCGGGTACAGCTAAAAGAGGTTACAAGGATCTGTCCGAGCTGTATTAGGTTTGTACAGTACCAACGAAGCCGTGAGGGACACATGCGCTGCGGAGATGGCTGTCGCACATTTCCTTCCCTCGTTATCTACGCTACTCTCTCTGGGTAGGCCGATGATCCAACCCAATCATGGAACATGCACGAGGAATCTAGTACGGTTCAAGAAAGGAGGTTAGCTTGTAAGTAGAATCACGCCTCAACCCTACGCAAAAGTGGTACGAGTCTCTGAAAATCACCTTCGACTTTCGCTTAGAGGTAATCGGAATAGGCTTAGGGAAAGCATTGGACTACGTTGGTATCAGCGGCCGGGTGGCTGGCTCAGGTTGTGGATTGTGGTCGCAGTCCCGTTGGGTGCCTTGTAGTGCATTATGTACAGTATGGACTTGTAGCATGTGGCCGACTGGCCTAATGGTTAAGGCGTCAGTTTCCGGCTAGTCCTGTTAGCTGAAGATTCTGGGTTCGAATCCCAGGTTGGTCGCTCTTTTTGCTGCTGTTGCACTGCCAGTGCACCTCTCCACCTTTTGTTCTGAAATATGGCAACAGTGTGAGGCTGCAAGTTAATGCTCGTACATGTTGCAGCCAGGAACGAAGATTCTGTGGCAGGCATCAATGGAGACTGCGACTCAAGTATCTCTAACATCCAGCCGCTGGCAACGAGTTCTTCAGGCGAGGATGTATTGCACTGGAACAACTCCTCCGACAGGCAGTGAGACACTCGATTGGCAGAACGCAATGCTCAGTACTGTGCGTAATGCACACATATCAGACTGGTGCATCCGTCGCCCTGGGCTCACTATAATTCAAGACGTCATGGGTTTAATAGTAACATAGATAGGGCAGCAGTATGGTCATTCAAGTACATGTATAGACATAAGACATCAACATTCCTCAACTCCTAGCAGAGGAGTCTATCCGCGCAGCAAGCAAGGCTTCGTGCGATAGCTCACCGCTTAGGAGGCTTCCTCTTGACCTCGTCATCCTTGCATGCATGCAGCATAATCTTGTTCGGGTGTCCCGGGGTCATGCCGCTGTGGCCCTTGCTCCAGTCATAGCTGACAGCATAAGCGAAGATCGTCCCATTGCGGTTGAAGGTGGTGCACGGCACAGGGCCAGGCGCCGGCTCGAACGTCTTCAGACGTGTGCGAGCATCCTTGTCCCAGAAGTTGATGGTGCCATCTGAGCCTGGCCGAATATCAGTTGTGAACTGTGGCGTATAAGCCAAGATACGCACCACACGTAGAGAACGTCCCATGCACAGGGTGGAAAGTGATGTCGTTCACTGCGTATACTAGAGAGACGTCCTTCTGTGTAGGCGACTGGTCCCTACGGTGGCACTTAAACGAGAAGTTGTTGCTGAGGCAAATTAGTCCAGACACTCGGACAATACTGTGGGGACATACCTAGAGTCCTTCTCTTCGACGTATCTGGGTGAATGATGACTAAGTGTGCATGAAGGCGAATGAACGGGATTCCTTACTGAATAGCAACACGGCCTTCCACGCTACCGACCGCGAATCCATTTGCTGAAGGGAAACACGAAACGACGCGAGTTTGCCACTTCAGCGGAGACACCATTGTCTAATTCACAGCGCTCAATGTCTAGGTCGGAATGCGGTGTCGTGAGAACATACCTTGAACGGCGTGGTTGGGTTCGTGAGGTTGAAGATCTGGATGTGGCGCTCTGCTGTGCCGACGACCATGAGCGGATACATAACGTCCATGGTATAGCATCGCTCAGGCAACTGAACGGTAGACACCGGGTTCGGTGTGCGCAGATCCCAATACTAGCCGGACAACAGAGTCATTTTTTGTGACGCGTTGTATCTAGGTAGTATACGCACTTCAGAGTCTTGTCCCAGCTACCGGTGGCGAGGATACCGCCCTGGGGGGTCTCGATCCAGCGGACGACCTTAATCGGCGCATCGTGCTGCGCGACTTGTTGGGATTGCCCAGTTGTGATGTCGAACATGCGACCAGCATTGTCGGCTCCTCCCGAGAGTATTTTCGTACCATCCTAGGTTTGCATACTTCTGTATAAGCACCCTGCACTTGGGGCGAGGGCCACAGTTACGCACCTTATTCCAACATACACTCAACACGGGGCCCTGGTGGCCATACATCGCCTTCCCTTGTGTCTGTCCATTCGCTCCTACTTCGTAGATTCGAACCTGTCACGTTCAAACGGTTACTACATATGACGAGGGTGAAAAGGCGTGTTCTGATGACCTACCTCATTATTCCAACTGCCGACCGCGAGGTAGTCTGCCTGTGGCGAAAAGGCGAGGGAGGAGATAGAGTCATTGGGGGGATCGGCAACCTCGATGTCTTTCTCTGCTGGGGCAGCCGCGGCCGTCGAGGACGACGCGGTACTGAAGAACGACATCGCGTCTCTGCGCAAGTTTGGCCGCGTGCAATGATGGGTCAGTAACAGGTCAAGTGGGATGTCAGCCACAACAACAAGTTATAATGGTATTGCAGCGGAAGCTATGCATGGCCGACTGGCCTAATGGTTAAGGCGTCAGTTTCCGGTACCTCGTTAGCTGAAGATTCTGGGTTCGAATCCCAGGTTGGTCGCTTTTTGCTGTTCGTCAACGATCCGGAATCCCATCACGATTCGAAGTTCGAGCTGTATAGCTCATGTAGTATGCACAACTTTTTGTGTAAACGCACAAGAACCTCATGTGAGAGACTACTCGTAAAATCTTGGCGAGGCTCGGCATGCGTTGAACAGATTGATCCACTCTAGTGGCACGGGCAGACGACGTGACCCGCCATAACTTAAGAGCACGCGGTAGTGTGTGTAGACTGCGCCCGGATTCATTATGATTAACAGCACAATACAGTAGACAGCGCAGAAACAGAAGCTGGTATCCTCTTTTGCCCCTTCCTAGACGAGGGTATATCATACAAACAATAAGCACACAGGCCAGCTAGACCCGGAAATAAATGAAGCACGTAAAATAGAGGAATAGGAAAGTCTATGCATCCTTGCCAAGGGCTTTCTTTTGCTTCTCTGCTTCGAGTCTCTTGACCTCGAGCAGCGGATCCAGCTCGGACAGCGGCTGGCGGTAGGAGCCGGCCCAGCGGTCAGAGAAGGTGAAGTACTGTCCGTAATTGACAGTGAAATAGAGGTGATGAAGTGTATGGTGTGCCGGACCATTGATGATGGTTTCTAAGGGGTGGCCGGTTATCATGTCAGAGTCATGGATCTGCGCGTGACGAAGATTAGCAGAGATGAAGTTGATAGTTCGGCCGACAACGTACGAAGATGCTCCAGCAGTTGACGAAGACAAACAGGGCGAGGTAGAGCTTCTGGTGCAATGGGAACAGGAAGACAAAGAGGTGGTACGGAATTGACTGGAAGTATCCGTCCAATGGGTGGAATGCGTGCGAAGCAAAGGCGTAGGAACTACATCAACCTGTCAGATGACCGCGAAATTGTGAGAGAAAGGAGAACATACTGAGCCACTTGTGGTGCGGCTTGTGTAGCCACTTGTACCACATAGGATGATGCTCCCACCGATGGATCCAGTAAATACCGTAGTCGGTGAACGCGAGGAAGCTGAAGGATGTGAAGTTGAGTGATCATCCGAGTAACTCAAGACAAGCACACGTACAAGAAGATGGAGAACACGAAATAGCCCCACCCGTACTCGTGCACATCTTCATATAGCTTCGAGTACCCCCGTACCTCGCCAACGAACCAGGGGAGAGTCAAAGCGATCATGCCTGGGAAAGCCTTGACACTAGCAATGATCTCCAATCTGACCTGGTTCTTGAGGAATCTTGGGTGCTTCATCATCTCGTGGTTGAAGATGAAGTAGTATGACAGCCATGCGAAGAGGAAATACAGGATATGTATCCCTATGAAGGTGAAGACGCCGAGCGAGACGATTTGCCTCGGCATATAGTCGCGGGGCCATGCGGATATGGGTGGAAGATCGGTGACTGCGGGCGACAACAACTCCTCGGGCAATGGTGGGTGCGGGAGGTACGAGACGAGTTGCGACCATGTCGAGGTTGACGACGGGTCAGCGACAAGTAATGGATGGGATGCATTAAGCGACGCGGCCGACGCGAGCAAGTTGGACTTCACGGTGCCTGCGAAAGCTGACGCGGGGACAAGGTGTGCCCAAACCTTGTCGAGGACGTAGTCGTCCGCCAATCGGAGAACGAGATCCATGAGTAAGGTGTGCCTTGTTCAGATGCTGCTCTGCGCGTCGCGAGTGGGTGCGCCTGGCGTCGAGGATGACGGCGAGCAGGACAAAGAGGGCAAGAAGTTGTTAAAAGAGAGTGAGGGATGGACGGCCGAACGATCCGGCGTGTGTGCTTTTATGAGTGCGCTCGCGCAGAAGTCAGACCACTCCTGAATTTTGGACGACCGTGCTTACCGATAAGATCATTGATCGGGCGTCTCGTGATCTTGGAAAGGCAATTCGCCGATTAGCCCGTGCCGACCGCTACGACAGTCGGCCACGGCCCTCCCTGATTCTCAGCCTCGACTTCGCCTCGTCTGTCATGCGTGCGACCGAGGCTCATACAGGAGCTTCAAGCGTCCCGCCTCAATCGTACCACAAATGAGAATAAACATAGGGCATGTGCGCATGTTGTAACACTTACAACGGAAGCAGTTTCCCAGTAACGATCGCCGCAGGTACCACTGCGACCCGAGTTTGGCGGATAGCACGCTTTCAGCGAGCTACATACTTCCGCAGTCTGGATCGTAAACGGACCTCAGGTTGTTACCCAGTGCTATCCGTGCCGATCTCCGGTAGCTGACAGGCCGGCCGTGGGTCGGCGAGGCTCTGACGAAGAATGTCACCGTCGTCAGTCTTGAGGTCGACGACAAGTCGATCGCTCACGGCATGTGGCTTTGAGCAGTGAAGCATGTTTGCGGGGGGTATGTGGAGAATTAAGCAAAAGATGTACAGTAAATGGGATCGCCGCCCGCCTAGAAGACCTGTGGAACGTGTAAATATTATTGGGGCCTGCACTCCCCGTCGTCCATGCCGTCCTCATCGTCCTCATCCTCCCACTCATTTTCGTCATCACCGAACTGATTCGAAAATCCGTGATCAAAGAAGTTACCACCAGCGAAAGGCGTTTCACGCACATCGGCAAGGTCGCTCTCCTCGAAGTCGACCTCATCTATGACTGCGGGCTTCGGATCCAACTCCGGCTTCTTAGGCGGCAGCAAGGCCTCCAATGCCTACAAAACATGTGTCAGATACCACACTACAAAGTCTCGGGCAGCCATGTATCCAAACCTTGTGGTCGATGGTTTTGAGCCAGTCCGAGTCGGGCATGTCGACCTCGAACACGATGTACAAGAGGCCTTTTTGATCAGGGTTCTTGAAGAACGGCATGCCCTCTCCACGAATCATGATGGAGTCGCCGGACTTGTAGATTCTTCCAGGTGTACTGGAGACATGTATTCCTCGACCATCCAGATGAGTCAGGAGGATACGCGAAAAACCGAGCAGGGCCTCCGACAAGGTTATATGAACCTTCGTCAAGAGATCGTTCCCTGAACGCTCGAAGGACGCGTGAGGCTTTTGTCTGAGGACGAAAATGACGTCTCCAGGAGGTACGCCAGGCTACAGACGCTTCAGATCGTTGCTCGATCCACCTGAAAACTACACAACGCACCTCTTCGTCCCCAGCACCGGACAGAACTATCCGCTGGCGATCCGCCATACCACGCTCGATAAAGATCTCCTGACGGGTCTTCTCTTTGACAGTCTTTTTGCCTTTGCATTTCTTGCATCTGAAGACTCCGCTGTTAGACAATAATCAAGGCGGCGCCATGTTTACTCACTGATCCTTCTCTCGCAGCTTTTCACCCCTGCCACCACAGTCCTGGCACATGGCTCGTGAGGTGCCGTAGCGTCCGGCGCCCAACTAGAAAAGGAAGGCTTAATAGGTCGCAAAGACCATTGAACGGGTCCGTCTCACGTGTGTCTGCACGATCGTGAAGCCTCTACCCTCGCATTTGACGCACTGCTTCGGCTTTGCAGATCCTTTCGCTCCTGAGCTGGAGACAGAGGCTAGATCAGGACATAGCCTTTTCTGATTGCTCTGCGAACGCACCCCTTGCAAAGTGAACATACAGCTTCTTTTTCCATGTTCATCTTCACAGACTTGCCGTTATACAAGTCTTCTAGAGTGACGTCGTAGTGGATGACTGAATCCTCGCCCTTGCTCCTCCGCGGGCCACCGCCTGGACCAAAATCGAATCCAAAGTGCATGCCGCCGAAAAGTTCGCTAAAGATATCAGCAGGATCGACGCTGGGACCGCCACCGCCTTTCAGGCTATCGAGGCCAAACCGGTCGTAAGCCTCCCGGGAATCGCTTTGGCTCAGGATCTCGTATCTAAGGGGAATGCTGTAAGCTTCTAGCTGTCTTGCACCACGCGTCGAACGTACGCGGCGGCCATCTCCTGAAACTTTGCTCCAGCGTGCGGGTCATCTGGATTCTGAGTTCAAGGTCAGAGGATTCATAAATGCTAAGCAGCAGGTGCAGTTCACTTTATCCTACGTGGATGATCGGTCAAGTCGCGCGCGATTGAAAGGAGGGAAACGACGCACTGGATGGTGTTCCCTGGCCTTGAAGAAGCAGACACGTCAATGACATGTTGCGGAGTCGTAGAATCTTCGACCACACCTTTTTGCGATACGCCTTCTTGATTTCGTCTGCTCTTCCGGTGAGCTCTCAGGATACGGCGGTTGATGAGGCTCTGCGAGTGCTCTTACCGTCTGAAGCCTGAGGATGCACCCCAAGAAGATCGTACAAAGACGTGTCTACAGCCACTGGGAGGATATGAGCACTCGCAGGGGATTGCAGCGGGGTCGCACTCACTGGCGTGGACAACGTGTGGCGGTCAGCGACAGGAAGTCGCTCCCCTGGAAAGCGCGCACCCTGATCGCGGCGGATCAGGCGGCCACGTGGCGTCTATAAATTTCGCAGGACGAGCGCGCGCTTTGCATTTTCTCTTCGCACTCGCTCCCGGCTCCAGAGACAGTAGTGGCTTTCAAGGTGAGATCCTCATCCTCTATCTTCAGGTCTTCACATGATGCTTTCCATATTCTTATCTACATTGTCCGACTGGCTTTTGCCAGAGTTGAAGAAAATGTTCACTCCTGACCTCTCGTCGTGTCGCCAGAGTTTCACGCTTTGCTAACGAGTTCTCGTTTATGCCAGTGTCTTTCGCGTCTAGGAGGAGCTCATATCCTCTCAGGCAGTTGTATATGTCTTCTCATGTGTAAAGAATTAAATAGCTAATCCAGGCATGTCGCCCGTAGTAGCTCTATACAATGAATTTCTACTTCGAGGCTGCCGGTGTGCTAGACAAGCTGGATGCTAAGCAAGGCTCCATCAAAGGCCTCATCGCCACTGTGCCAGAGAAGAACAGGAAGCGGACGGCAGCACTAGTCATCGAGACCCTCAAATGTGAGCTCGCACCCTGCATGAGGCATCGCGGGCATAGGTGACCCTTGCGCAACCTTTGCAGACAAGCCGGTGCTATCAGAGGTATTGGATGCGGCGAACTTGCTGAAGCAGGAGAAGAAGATCACGTCTAGAAACCTCGCCCTCGTGCTTGTGCACGACCTATTGCTGGCGAACGGCATTCAGGCTGGGGATGGACCTGTGAAACAAGCCGTGCTTCGGCACAAGACCAGACTCAATAGCGAATTACAACGCATCAAAATAAAACGCGGAGCAAAGTCTACGCAAGAGCTCGCTCGCACAGCAGATGTGAGAGCTGGTGCGTGGCATATACCCACCTAAGTATAGCATGGCCGCCTGACTCGCGCACAGAAAAGATCCCCCGCTATGTGCGTGTCAATACCACCTGCTGGTCAACGGAAGAAGCCGTGAAGACGTTTATCTCCCGTGGCTACCGGCTGTCAAGTCCCTTCGAAGACAAGTGCGTCGTGACTCTCGGTCAATAGGAACGCCCTTAATGGCAGGGTTTTTAGGGGATTCGCGAGGGACGAGCACATCCGCGACTTGCTTCTATTTCCCCCAGATACCCAGTTTGCAGACGATCCACTCTATCGCGAAGGCAAACTCATCCTCCAGGACAAAGCCTCGTGTTTCCCTGCCCAAATTCTCGCTCCACCGGCACAAGACCGAGCGGTGGTTATTGACGCGACAGCTGCTCCTGGCAACAAAACATCCCACCTATGTGCGCTGATGAACAACAAGGGGAAGGTTCGCCGCCTTCGAAACGCTCGCTCACGTAACTGAAGCTAACTGGGAGCGGCCCGCCGCAATTAGCTCTTTGCGTTCGAGCGCGATCGCAAGCGGTTTGGGACCCTGAAGACGATGCTCACCCGTGCTCGCTGCCAGAACATCGAAGCGGTGAACGCGGACTTCATGACAACTGCCCCCGACGACGACCGGTTCGCGTCTGTCACGCACATGTAAGCGAGGACAGGCACCCATTGAGTCTGCAGCGGGGATTAACGTCGCGCATCGCACAGCCTGCTCGATCCCTCGTGTAGCGGCTCTGGGATTGTCAATCGGTTAGACTATCTACTCGAATCAGGTGCCTATAGCCTCCTTCCTACGGCGCGTCCTACGTTCTCACTTGATACTTGATCTTGGCAGAGGCGGACAGCCCCGACGCGAATGAGGAGCGGCTGCAGAAGCTCGCGTCATTCCAACTGCTGATGATCAGGCATGCGATGAAGTGTACGTCGGGATCGCATCGCCCAGGAGACTACCTGGCTCACTCACAGCCCCCACTTGCCTCTGTAGTTCCCTCTGTGCAGCGCATCGTCTACTCGACATGCAGCGTCCACGCCACCGAGAACGAACATGTGGTCCGCGAAGTCCTGAAGACAGAGGAGTGCCGTGCGGGAAAATTCCGTCTCGCTCCGCGGGACATGGTCTTACCCACCTGGAAGAGACGGGGTCTCCCCGAGGAGATGGACGTGCCCGGTACGTAACACCCCTGAGAGTCCGTCTGCTCCGCGCTGACCGCGAGTCTACCAGATGACGCTGAGTCTCTCGTGCGCTGCTCTCCCGGCGAAGACGCTACGAACGGGTTCTTCGTCAGCCTCTTCATTCGCGAGTCTCTCGTGCCCCGAGAGCCTGATCGGAACACCGCTACCAAGAGGAAAGTAGACGACCAGCCAATTCAGACAAGCGACGATTCCCAACAGCGGAAACGGCGTAAGCGCAAGAAGAGTGCAGCATGATGTTGACATGCTTACGACGCCAAGGGGCAGTCGAGCGGTGCTATATCGCATCGGACGGTCAAGCGATGCGAAGTAGTGACACTCTGCATGGAACGGATATTGCATCATAGTGGAGAAAAGTATTTGTTACACACAGAGAATAAGTCATAATCCATACCACGGTTAGCTATCGCAATGAGTAGAGGCCTTTCCCAACAGTCGTCCTGCGGAAGATGAGTTGCTGCATGCGCGGTAAGAACAAAGTTCAGGAGGCGAGGGACGGAGAGTGGTTCGACGTGCTGCAACCTGGCAATGAGCTCGAAAACGGCAAAAGGGGGATGAGTCGTGACTGCAAGCTGAATCAAATCGGCCGGTTAGGTTGGAGTAACGATGCGATTAGTGAGCGGGCGCGGGAGCTTGCTGGGCATACTGAGTTTGGTAGTACTGCGCGTAATTAGATGAGTAGTCGGCTCCTGGTTGCTGGTAGTAGCCTTGACCGTAGCCTTGACCGTATCCCGGAGCGCCGTAGCCGGGATAGCCAGCTCCATAACCACCCTGAGGTGGACGGTAGCCGGCGTTCTGCGGAGGAGGGATATTCGTCTGCCAGACTTCCGGACGCCGCCATGGAGGAATGTTGGAACCACCGGCGGTGATGTCGTGTCCAGCCGACCCAGCCCAGGGCTTTGAGTCGGCGCCAGGACCCTTCCCAGTCTCTCCGAGTTCCGCCATGAGGCTGGCATATTCTGAGTCGAATCCGCCCTTCATGGGCGGCGGAGCGTGGTGAGCAGCGTTAGGATCCCTGTTGACAGTGCAATCGCGAGCCATGTGCCCAGCGCTACCGCAGACACGACAAATTATGTTTGCTGTGAAGTTACGCTGTTCAGGACAGTCATACTTCCGGTGGCCGACGCCACCACAGTTCTGGCAAATCTGGTTTTCGTCGTCACGAAGGGTACCGTTGAGCGCAGCTAACTCGCGAAGCTGGTTGCGCTTGTGGTCATTCTGACCTTCTGGAGTAGAGGCCGCCTGCGAACACCATCAGTATCATCCAAACACACGTATATCCTATTACATACCGTTTCAATGACTTTGTTGATCATCTTAACACATGCTGCAACCTTTTCAGGAGAGTCAGCAGTTACCAGGCAGTGGAGATCTTCTTCGGCATCTTCTGCGTATTGCTCTGGCCTGGCCTTGCCCTCCTTGACACTTCCTTTGCCACGAATGCTAATCTTTGCCCCGCTATCCCTCTCCATCTTCTTCAAACTGTTGCCTCGAGGGCCGACGAGGAGACCAAAGAAGTTTATCTCAGGGAACTCCTTCACCGGAATGTATACTTTCTCGGAAGGACGCTGGGAACGCTTCTGCTGATGATACTCGACAGGGGGACGGAAGTTGGGATCGTTTTTCATAGCGCGATCGACGAGCCTGATGCGCTCGTCTTCGAGTTTCTTCCGATAACGGACCTCTCGAGTGTTGGTGCGACGACCATGAGAGTCGTATGTAGGCGGGGGAGAGGGAGACCTTGGGATTTGTAAGCTACAATCATGCGCAGGGCAAGAAGGAACGCACCTCTCTTTTTCTGGAGGAATGAAGTCGTTCATGCGCAACTTCCTATTAATCTCCTCAAGACGAAGGTGGATAGCGTAGTTATCGAGATGGGCCTGGGAGACGCCATTAGCAGAGATGGCTGTTGGAAGGCCTGGAATCTCTGTCTTCGCGTCACCCCACCGGCTGCGACGCTTTCGAGGCTGGTTGGGGTCAGCTATGTGGATGGATATGCGAAAATACAAGTTATGGTTAGTACGTGGTCAGGTCAGTGCATCATGAAAGCTGCCCCGAGGGGGCTTGCGAGATTAGTCATGTGGAGGACAATCTGCAGCTATGGATATGGAGAAAACGGCTGACAGCCGTTGGTCAATCAGTCAGTTACTTACGAGTAGCGGAGTTGGACACGGGAGACTCGTCACGGCTTTGACGAGAACCATCCCGATCGTTTTGGGGAGCCCGAGGGTAAGCGGAGGGGGATGGCTGAGCAAGTTGAGGAGGCGCATTATCTTCTACGGGAGCAGGCCCGAAACGACGACGATTGCCCAAAGGTACTGCGAAAAACAAGTCAGGATGCGGTACGACCATGAAGAAACAGCAAGCTACGTACTGTCGTTGGTACCACTAACTTCACGGGTAGCCGGTCTCCACATTTTGTGTGCTGCAATAGAGAAGAGAGAACGAGAGCAAGTCGGGTGAGTGTGGCTGGAAAGCGCAGTGGACGTCGGTCAGCAAGTTCACACAAGTCAGCGACAGAGCCTACGAGTTCGCATTTGGAAATGTTCAGACTCCGCCCGAACTGACTAAGCCGATTTGCATTGCTTTGGTCGCGCCAAGCACCCGCACCCTTCAGTCTCAACCAGTCGCGACCTTGTACTCTCTAAACCTTCCTCTCCTTCCTTAGACTAAGCCTGTAATACCTGCGACTCATTCTCTTGCATCTCTTCTGTACACAATAGAATGGCACCCAAGCGATCTGCTGACGGTACGTCTTCTCTCTGCTCGAAGTCGCATGGTGCTGACGTTCTCGCAGACGGTGACTATGCTTTCCCATTCAAGAAGTCCAAGAAGGACTCTGAGAACGACGAGTACATTGACGTCGATGATAATGACTATGTCAGCGATGCGGATACCTCTCTTGTCCCTCGCAGTGCCACAATCAACTTCTCTGCGCTCACTCGGAAGCTCGAGGCCTCCAAGAAATCTGGCGATGACAAACCTGGTCTGCCCGCCCATAGGCGACAACAAAACAGCCTTGTCTCGCACATGTTCCAAGAACAGGACTTCTCTTGGTTGCATCTGAAGCCCGACCACGCTTCGCGTCCGTTGTGGATTAGTCCAGAAGACGGGCATATCATCCTGGAGGCGTTCTCGCCCATCGCTGAGCAAGCGCAGGATTTCTTGGTCGCTATCAGTGAACCTGTTAGCAGGTGCGCAAAGCCTGACCTTTGCGGTAGCTACACGATTAGACAATATCATCAGACCTGCGTTCATCCACGAATACAAACTCACGTCGTACTCGCTATATGCCGCGGTGTCAGTCGGCCTACAGACCGAGGATATCATCGAAGTCCGTGCGCTCTGTACTTCCATGCACTGATCATACTGATTTCCAAGCTGCCGAAAGGTATTGAATCGTCTTTCCAAGGTCAGTGTACGGCATGGAAATTTTAGGACGTCGGCTCAACACCTGTCAAGGTGCCCGTTCCCGAGAGCATCACCACGTTCATCCGCGAGCGCACGCTGTCGTATGGCAAAGTCAAGCTCGTTCTGAAACATAACAAGTATTATGTGGAGTCCAGCCACCCAGAGACCCTCCAGATCCTTCTCAAGGACAGGGTCATTCGGGAAGCCCGAGTACATTCCGCTCCCGTGGACAACAGCATCAAGGCTTCTACCTTTACCACGGCGAAAGCACCCGTTAAGGGGAATCTCGTCATCCCTGGCACTAAAGAGGCCGAGAAGAAGAAGGATGAATCGGCCGCTGGGAAGGGACCCAACGGCGCCCCCACGACCGACAAGGAACTATTTACTTCTGTTGTCGGCGTCGATTCAGGTATGAATGATGGCGGGTCGGTCGTGTGATACTGTGCTTATGGCCGCACCAGACGAAATCGAAGAAGACGACGACACAGTCCATTCGTTCGAGATAGACGACAGCAAGATTGATGTCGGGCTTTTCCTTTTACGTTTCTGCATTTTTGAACACTGAATGGTATGTTTGCAGGATGTCAAGAAGCGCTGTAACGAACTCGAGTACCCGATGCTGGAAGAGTACGACTTCCGGAACGACACGGTTAACCCGAATCTGGACATTGACCTCAAGCCGTCCACGGTCATTCGTCCGTACCAGGAGACCAGTCTCAGCAAAATGTTCGGCAATGGGTGGGTCTGCCGTTATGTTGTTCTGAACCTCCGGATCGTTCTCATCCGACTCCCGCTGCAGCCGTGCCCGTTCTGGAATCATCGTGCTTCCTTGTGGTGCGGGAAAGACCCTCGTGGGTATCACTGCAGCATGCACGATCAAGAAGTCCTGCCTTGTGCTCTGCACCTCTTCGTACGTGCGCCTGCGTTTGCTGTGCCCGCTATATGCTTGACGCGGCCCTGCAGGGTCTCGGTGATGCAATGGAGGCAGCAGTTCATGCAGTGGTCCAACATTACCGATCGCCAAATCGCCGTCTTCACCGCTGATCAGAAGGAAAAGGTGCGTCGCTGGGCTTCTGTGTGGAAGAGGGGGTCGTGGCTAAACCCCGAGACAGTTTGCAGGCGAGAGTGGCATTGTCGTCTCGACGTACTCCATGGTCGCGAACACGCACAACCGGTCGCACGACTCGAAGAAGATGATGGACTTCCTGACGTCGCGCGAATGGGGCTTCATCCTGCTGGACGAGGTGCACGTCGTGCCCGCAGCCATGTTCCGTCGCGTCGTGACCACGATCAAGGCACATTCGAAGCTCGGCCTCACAGGTGAGTTATCGTTGGCGCGTACATGCGGCCCGCGTGCAAGGACGCTTCTGACGACCATCTCTAGCCACGCTGGTCCGCGAAGACGATAAGATAGCGGACTTGAACTACATGATTGGTCCCAAACTGTACGAAGCTAACTGGATGGACCTGGCTGCAAAAGGACATATCGCGAACGTGCAGGTGAGCACCCCCTTGTCCGCTGCCGAACAGTGCAGGACTCTGAGCCGTGGAAATTTCTACAGTGTGCCGAGGTGTGGTGCCCCATGACGCCTGATTTCTACCGCGAGTATCTGCGCGAGTTGTCGCGGAAACGCATGCTGCTCTACTGCATGAATCCCAAGAAATTCCAGGCGTGCCAGTTCCTGATCAAGTATCATGAAGACCGGGGGGACAAGATCATTGTGTTCTCGGATAACGTCTTCGCGTTGGAGGTATGTTTCCTTGTTTGCTGCCCGCTCCGGACACCGCTCACTCCGGCGCGCTAGGCTTACGCGAAAAAGCTTGGGAAGCTGTATATCCATGGAGGGACCGGGCAGGTCGAGCGCATGAGAATCCTGCAGCATTTCCAGCATAGCCCGGAGGTCAACACCATTTTCCTGTCAAAGGTACGTCAAAGACGAGGCTGCGCCCTCGGCGTCGGCGGTCCCGCGTTGATATAGGAGCTCACCGCCCCGTACCGCTCCAGGTGGGGGACACCTCAATTGATCTGCCCGAGGCGACCTGCCTTATCCAGATATCGTCTCACTTTGGTTCGCGGCGGCAAGAGGCACAGCGTCTCGGTAAGTCTATGTGCGAGTCTTCTGGGCAGAAGGAACCACGCTGACGCGCGGGCGGTGGCGCTGTATAGGGCGTATTCTCCGGGCGAAGCGGAGGAATGATGAGGGCTTTAACGCCTTCTTCTACTCGCTGGTGTCGAAGGACACGCAGGAGATGTTCTACAGCACGAAGCGGCAGCAATTCCTGATCGACCAGGGCTACGCGTTCAAGGTGATCACGCACCTGGACGGGATGGAGGAGATGCCGGACCTGGTGTACAGGACGAAGGAGGAGCAGATCGAGCTGATGCTGTCGGTGCTGAAACGCGAACGAGAGCGAGGCGGACCTAGGCACGGACGTGCGGGCGGGCGAGGGCGACCTCGCGGGCACGATCACGTCGAAGGACTTTGGGATGCCGAGCAAGTTCCCGGCGGTGCAGCGGACGACGGGCTCGCTGGCTGCGCTGAGTGGCGGGCAGCACATGTCGTACGTGGAGCAGAACAAGTCGGCGAACAAGAAGCTGGCGCGGGAGGCTGCGCCGCGGCACAAGCTGTTTGCGAAGCGGGAGAAGGACAAGGCGGCTGCGCGAAAGGAGGCGCGAGCACAGGGGCAGGCGTAGGAGTGGTGTCGCGCCAGGCTGGTGTACTGTACGATGGTAGTAGCAACACGGAGGACATAACATCGGTGTCCGGTGCCTGAGGGCTGAGGTACCGGGGTTCGAGGGCGGCAGGACCTCGGCCATGGATGTGGCGGACGGGCGGTAACACGGGTTCGTCTAAATGACGTCCCAAGTCTGTTTCAGGGCGTGTGTGCGTCTGTGTGTGCGCGCGCATGGACGGGCAATCACATGGGCGACTGGGGACCAGGGAGACCTCAGCCCGGGAGTAGGAGCCTGGCAGCGTCGAGTCATCCGACACACCAGGTCGCCGACAGGCGGGGCCATCGCCGACGCGGGCCACCTGAGCGCGAGCTGCGGAGGGGAGACGGAGGACGGAGGACGGCGAGTCCCGCGCAGGCGCAGGACCAGCCCGGAGGAGGAGAAAAGGGGGTGAAACGCGCGCCGTCCGATCCCACGCAGGCGGGCGATGAGAAAATTATATTCGTGCTCGAGGGCGAGATCCGGCGGCGTGCTGCTCGTCGCTGCTGGGCGTGCGGGCAGCGGTCGTGGCAGCGTGCGCACGACGGCGGTCGGAGGAGCTGCGAGGAGAATTCGGAATGAGCACTGTGTTTGAAGACGGAGGCGGTGTGGCAGCATAAGCGCATCTGACCAAACAGTTCTGCCGGGCCACGCCTGCCCAAACCGCTCGACGAGATTCTGGGCAGGAGAACAGGCCCAAGTAGTTTCCCGATCGACGCCAGCAAGCCCCCGCGAACAAAGATTCACGCTCTGCCGATGCTGCTCGGCGGTATGTCTATATCTGAACCCGTCCTCCTCCTTCGTCCGCCCTTTCCTCTTGCCACCACCTCCTCCCTGCCCATCGCTATACCCCGCCCTCCCGCATCCTGTCCAGCCCCTCGCCCACCCACCCCATGTCCTCCAAGCGCGGTAGGAAGCGAAACGACAACCTCCCGCCCAACCGTGCGAGGGATGTCCAGAGAGCGTTCAGGGCTCGCCGTGCTGCTCATTTGGAGGTCAGTTCTGCACTCCCCGCTGTCTGCCTGACCGTGCTTCATCCGTCGCCCGTCTCACGCCCTCTTCCCCGCAGGCACTCGAGAACCGAGTAGCAGAGCTCGAAGAAGAAAACAACATGTTGCGCGCCGCGCTCAACCTGCCTCCCGCAAACCGTCCCCCGCTGGGCAAAGGTCCTACTGGTAAGGACAAGCCCAAACCTTACTCGCCGCGCTCGCAGCCGCCCGCTATCGTCACCGCCGAGCCGGTCGCCTCCACGTCCGCCCTGAGCGCGAACGGGCTTCCACCGCTCTCCGCCCTGCCCCTCAGCCGTACCGAGTCCCCCTCGTCCACCTCGACGCGGACCCACTCCATGTCGCCCTCCTCCATTGCCGCCCAGCTCAACGCGGTCGCGGCTCCTCCCCCGCCCGTCGTACCCGTCGACTCGACCTCGTGGGAGGATGGGCTTTTTGGGACGAGTAGGGAGCGCGCAGAGATCCAGCCCTCGCCGGTGACGACGAGTTACCCCGCTACCCCCTTATCCGCTGCCAGTTCCCAGTCATACCAGTTCCCCAACACCACTGCACGAATACAATCGCTTCCCCAGCAGTATACCATGCAGCCCGGTGCTCAAAATTTCCCGCATACGCAGGACAGGCCCTTAACGGATGCGTTTACCGACTCTAATCCCCTATACGACCGGCGGTTCCCATATCCCTTCCAAACCGCTCCAGATCCGTCACAGAACCCCATGCACACCCAATCACCGAATCCCACAGTCTCTATGCCCCCGCAGCGCGGGACTCAGCAGCAGATACAGCCGCCGGTAAACTACGCCCACAAACGGTCAATCACCGAACCTAACGCATTACGTTCGCTCCTGCTCAATCAGGTTCCTCCGTCATTGTCGCATCTGCAGCAGCAGCAGAATACGCAACAAGCACGGGGCCCATCTCCCACGAGCATGTCGGACGGGCTTCCGATGCTACGCGCTGCGGACTTTGACATGGATCCCCGAGGAGGCAGGATGCCTTCCCTACCCTCGTAATATCTCCTTATTCTTTTGACCCGTATAATAGTATCTAAGGACTCCCCTCTCGTTCCGTCGTCGTACACGAACACCCTGTATCGTTACACAAGTTGATAAAGCTTTCGGGTCCACGTTGCAATCATCAACATCTGCATCAGCATCTATCCTACATACCTGTACCAATCACATAGCATCTGACTTATTGTTCGAATATTTGGGTATTGATGTGCTAGTTACTGCTCCGTTTACTGTGTCTATGGCATGTGCCGTCCCTCCCGCCGCAATTCTACTGTTCCCTTCTCCGGAGTTCGTGCGGCCGAAGAGCGTGCAGCCAAAACCCAAAAACTACCGCGGCACGCTCAGGTTCTTGGACCCATGAGAAGCACAAGAGTCAATCACCTTCCCACCCGCCAGGGCGGACGCGAGGCGCGTGCAGGCGGCTCAGGCACCAGCGCGCGCGTGCGACCTACAACACGAGCGCAGACACGCCCCCCGTCCCGCACGCGGAACTTGCCATGGCCATGGTAACGGCCGACCGTTATGGCTGCAGCGCACGCCGGCTGCGGAACCCCACAGCGCGTGTCGTGCTTTTTCCACGTCACTTTGCTCCTCCGACATGCTCTTCCCATCGCCGAGACTTTGCCACGCACATTCACTATGTACACATTAAATCAAAATGCGTGCTCCGAGCAACGACGGTCGTTCTGGGCCGTGATACGCGCGCGCGCGCACAAGAAGAGGAAACCGTGGTCGACGTGTTTGGGCCGGCCGCGTGCAGGTGGGCCCTGCCCAGGCCCGCGGGTCGCGCGAGGAAGGCGGTGGGCGGGCCTCCCTGCGGCCGAGACAGCGCCGCTGGACAGTCGCGCGCGCTGTGCCCGCCGCGCATGGCATAAATAACAGGTCCGTGACGCCGTCGGTCGCCGTGCAGGCCTGGCGCATATGGTACATTGCAGGCAAGGAGGGAGTGACTGGCAGGGCGCGAACAACCACCGCGGGGGCACCCCGAAAAGGGGGAAGAGGCACGGCAAGGATCAGAACCAATTTATCACCCTGGCGAGGAGAGAGTGTACCCACGCAGAGCCGCATGTCTTGCCGCGATCAGATGGCTACAGGGTGCACCAGTCGACGCGGCCGTCTGGGCCGTACTTGCTCTCGAGCCAGTCGTTGGCCTTCTTGAAGTGCCCGTTCCCCAGGAAGCCGCGGTGTGCGCTCAGAGGCGAGGGATGCTGCACGTACCCGAGCGCGCCGCGCGGAAGGAGAAAAAAGAGAAAGGGTGAATTAGCCTCGCTATTGCTGCCGTGACAACGCAGGAGCGGCGAAGATCAGTACTTACGGCACTGGTGAGGATGAGATGCTTTTTCTGCGGGTAGGACGTTGAGGGCCGTCAGGTGCGGCCGCGATTGCCGTCAGTAGACGAGCGAGAGCAGTCTGCGGGGCGGGACGAACCTTGTCGAGCTTCGCAACCCGCTTCTGCGCCCACGCACCCCATGCCATGAAGACAATGCCGCGCCCGCGGCCCGCGAGGGTGGAGCCGTTGCTCGCAAGGTTTGCACCGCCATACTTGTCGACGGCGTCGACGACCTTGTCCGTGAACTCTTCCCACCCCTTGTTCGAGTGCGATCCAGCGTTGCCTGGCTTCACGGTGAGTGCCGTGTTGAGCAGCAGAACGCCGTTTTGCGCCCATGTAGTCAGATTTCTACGCATTCCAGCGGATGGTCAAGTGTGATATCGATCGGTCAGGGCCGCCACCATGATGCAAGCGCAGCTCAAGGAACTTACCCATGCTTGGGCGGGTTGAACCCCGGGTACTCATTTTTAATTTCGAGGTAGATCTGCAGACATCTGGCATGTTAGAGGTTTACTGACGTGCCGGACAGTCACATACATTCCGCAGCGACGGCGGGACAGCAACACCATGAGGCACAGAAAAACATAGACCTGCCGAAACACCCCATGATGAGAAATAGCAGCCGAAGAGTGTAGCCGAGCCGAACTGACCATGAGCTTGATTAGGACCATGGTACGGGTCCTGCCCAATAATGACCACCTTGACACGGCCCAGTGGGGTCAGGTTGGACCAGGAATAGATATTCTTGGCTGTACGTCATGAGTGTCGCTCGATAAGAGACCCCCCAACTGTGCCACTTACGCGCAGGGTAGACCTTGTTACAAGGCGTCTCGGGACCACGGACGCCTTCCTCCCACAAGAACTCTTTGAGCTTGAGGAAGTACGGCTTGCGAATTTCGTCCTTGAGCACTTTGAGCCTAGAAAACAGATATTCATATAGAAGATGACACACGCATTTGACACACATTAAGGACTTACCAACTCTTTCCCATGCTCTCGATCTCAAGTGTCAGAAGGCGTCTCTCATTCTCGGAGAGAGACGCGAGGAAATCGGAAGGCGAGAACGGAATAGAGTTCAGTGACTTAGTAGCCTGGAGGCCTGTCGACTTTGCGTCGTCGGCGGACGAGGAGGACGCGCCAGTCTTCTCCAGCCTGATCTTCTTCGCGCTCGGTTGCAAGCCACCTGAGCCCGAGGCGGACGAGAACATGTCCATGAGAGTTCTCTGTCTTTTGCCAGAAGTCTTGGGTGCTTCTTTCGTGTTTGACGCGTCCTTGGTCTCAGAGACCGCGGTCGTCGCGAGAGCCTTATTCTCCTTGGCTTGCTCCTTGGGCTGCACCGCGGAGGTCTCCTCGAGATCCTCGAGGTACACGACGCGTTCAGTGTCCGACATAACGGTGCTTATACGTGCGCACTGTTGAGATCGCTGGCGAAAGTGAGGAAGAAAGGATGGTGGTGCAGAGGCGAGGCCAAATGGGCGGTTGGAATACGCGCGCCACGCGATCGCGTCCGTGCTGGGCGACCGCCGAAAGAAATTCGCACGGGTCGGGTTGACGCGCAGAAGCAGCGAGACCGACGGTCTGAGGCGGCATGCTGGCATGCGGGAGCGAGACGGACTGCGGGAGGGTCTCGCCGTATTTTTGGAGGCTAGAAGCAAGAGAGCAGCGCTGCGAACGCCCACTGACATCCACCGCATTACTCGCCACGGGCGCTTCCCCTGCTGACCGGCGAGCGTGGCGCTTCCACCTGTCTCCCCGCCCTTCGCTCCTCCGCGTCCGCTCTCTCGTGCTGGCTTCCTGGTCTTCCTCCCACCCCACGGTCATTTTCTCTCCTACTCCGAGACCAGGATACCACGTCGTCGGCTTTCTGTGACGTCTTTGTCCCATACACCGTGCCCGGTCCGGTCCAATACATAACTCAGTATACCCAGTCGACGCTGTCAACCTGCCCCGCGCTCGCTCTTCCCCTTCCCCGCCTGCGTCCAGGAATGCTACCAGACGCGCGGACTCGCTGCGTCGTCCGGTCCCTCGACGCAGGCCAGGCTCGAGTTCCTTAGCCCAAAGACCGGTAGTTGTCCAACAACAAGGGTGGAGTACCAGCTACCAAGCAGGGTCGTCGGGGTTCGTGCGCGCATTGCTCTTGACGAATACTCCCCCGCTCATCCTCCTATCGCGCCAGATCAGATTCAGATACCATGACGGAGAGCGATGACACCGACCAAGAAGTGCAGGATGACAGAGGAAGGACAGTCTCCCAACATGCATTGGGCAATGCGCCAAGGCGACATGCCAGGACAAACACGGAAACAACAATATCTTCCGTCACTGGCAAATCCTCGACCAGGCAACGCAGGGACTCCTCAATCTCGCACTCTGGCGGCTCGAGGAAGAGTAGCCCTGTCAGACTACCAGAGAGGGGTCCCTTCACGCGCTCCCGGTCCCCTGCAGTACACCTTGTCGGCAATGGCTTCGTCAGGCCTGGATCCCCTTCCCTTTCTGCACGCCAAAAAGTGACGCCATCAGTACGCGCACTATTTCCTGGGATGATCAACATCACCTTCCCCATACTATTCACGAAAACGCGGTGGATGGTGACAATCGATGCTAGGCAGGCCGTAGAGAACCTGCTCCTGCTATGCTCCCTCGGGTACTGTGCCGACAAAATTAGAGCTCTGGCTGGAGACGGCCTCACGCCAGACATGTGGCTATCCATAGGTACGGCAGTAGCTCGTGTGCCACATTCATTAGTTACTCATCCCACGCGTAGAGTTATCACTATTGATAATTGCTTCTGCGATTTACTATTGTACCACACGCCTAGCATGGTCGAAAGTAATAGCCGTCACTTCTTCGCCGCCTGCCGTTCCGGGAGCGCCACCTCCGCGACCCTCGTCCCCACGCAGCATGGAACAGAGACGCGGAGGCCCTGTCATAACCGCCAGCCTGAATAAGAAAGAAGAGCGGGGATACATTTGGATGACGGTCCCCAAAAACTACCGGTAGCGTACCCCAACAGTCTTTTCCGGTCGGCCGGTGTTCACACTTTCTGAGTATAGGGACTCTGCGGACGATGGGATACTCACAGGACTCCTTGGCGGACCATTTATCTCCGCTGCGATGCTCTACCTGAGCATGCGGACCATCGGAGACCCTGCCTCGAACCGCCTACCCCCGGAATGGCTGATCGAAGCCCCCAGAGTGCTCCCTGAAAAGGAGCCTTTCGTCGATGCCGCCACGCCCTTCTCATCTCCCGCCGGACATTGGTTAGCCTCTCCACCTTTTGCGCGACCATCCTCATTGTGCACGTTGCGGCGTCAAGGGTGACAGAGGCGCGCCACCGACGCAAGGTTCAGGTGCCAGCCGGCGAGGTTAACCACGTCCCTCGCAAGGAAAGCCGCCGAACCTATTTATATGTACTCTTTGCGGTGTCTGTCACCTTGTGGATATTGTGTGTGAAGATTATACTTGCCGAGTTCGCAAAGCTTGGCATCTGGCAAAGTGAGTCACCCATTCTCTGGACGTGGGAGTAAGGACGCTTAACTATGTGCCTAGACTTGAGCAATACCGAGGTTGTTGCCGCATCCCTTTTCTATCAGTTTTCACTATACGTCGCGGTGCGTCTAGCCCACCATGGCTTCACGTTAGGTGAGCTAGGGTTGGTCTCGTTTGGAGCGACGGCCCTGTTCATGGAAATGATGAACCTGACGGTTTCACGAGTGCGTCGGCGGAGAACTTTAGTGTGCGTCCTGCTGCTAACGGCCTGTTCGTGCAGATTTGGCCATCAATTACCCCGTTCATAAAGACATACCGATTACCGACTCCACTTCTGATATACCAGCTCGCGCTTATACCCGGATCCCTCCTCACCGGTTTCCTACTATCTCCCCTCCTCTACCTCTCGAGGCACATTGCCCGGCGCCCCGTCCGACGGCTACGTTTCCCTGAGGAAAAGGAAAAGCACAGACGCCTCCTCGCTCTGGGCTTCTACGCTGGTTCCGTTCTCATAATCGGAGGTCTCATCGGCATGTGGACGCGCTGGTGTCTGGGGAACCGCGACCCCTGGGTTTGGGTGCTCTTCTGGCTGCTTGAGGGCAGGCGCAAGTGGACACGGCCTGCGCTGCTCGCCTACTGGGCCGCGCTCGGGAGCCTGAGTGTCGCGGGGTGGAACCGCCAACTCGCGCGAAACAGGCGTTACCGGCACCGGCCGATGAACAGTGTCTCGTCCGAGCCCGGCATCGTCGTCCCGACGAGCTTCGACAACAGTCGCCTGCACAGCGGCGGACAGACTGGCGCACTGAGCGACCCGAGTGTGCCGCCCTCCCCGAATGCGGAGCCGGGCCCCCTCGGGCTGAGCTTCCCGAACCTCCCGAACCTGTCCAACCTCTCGAACCTCCCGCAGCTGGCCAACGGCGCAAACGTCGCGACGGACCTCCTCGATGCGGCGGACAAGCACGTGCCTACGCTGACGCTGAACGCCCGGCGGAAGTTCTTCCACGGCCTGGCCGTGCTCATGTTTGTGCCGGGTGTTGCTCTTGACGTGAGTCTTCTAGGTTGGCTCCACTGCATGCAGCGATGTTGACCGCCTGGATAGCCCGCCTTTGCGCACCTATCCTTCAGCGCTGCCTTTGCCCTGTTCACCTTTGCGGAGTATGTCCGCTACTTCGCACTATACCCGTTCGGTGCGGCGGTCCACGTGTTTATGAATGAATTCCTCGACACCAAGGATAGCGGCACGGCGATCCTGAGCCACTTTTATCTGCTCACTGGCTGCGCCAACTCGGTGTGGTTTGAGGGCCCTTCTAGGCTGCTGCTGTTCACTGGCATCCTCACGCTCGGAGTCGGGGACGCCCTGGTATGTCTTCTTTCTGCCTGTTTGTGATAGGGCAGCTCTCACGGGTGTCGATTGCAGGCATCGATTGTCGGCAAGCGTCTGGGCCGTCACCGGTGGTCGGCAAGCATCCCGAAGACCATAGAGGGGAGCGCGGCGTTCACGCTCTCCGTGGTGGCCTGCGCCTGGCTGTTGCGGATCTGCGGATTTACTGAGGAGTTCTCGGTGAGTGTATCAAACCCAATCTGTACGAGGGAGCTGTGCTGAGCTGACTGGATGCCCAGATCGTGCGATACGGGACGGTCGCGGCGCTGGCCTCGGTTCTAGAGGCGTTCTCGGTCCAGAACGACAACCTGACCTTGCCCCTGTACATGTGGAGCATGCTGGCCTTTGCGAACGCGTAGGAGCGGTCACTGTGCCTGTCGGGAGAGTGTATGTAGATCGCTATGTTCTTTTTGCAGAAATCGATGCTCGCGGGGG
The DNA here is from genome assembly GCA_001910725.1 of Phanerodontia chrysosporium. Lineage (NCBI taxonomy): Eukaryota > Fungi > Basidiomycota > Agaricomycetes > Polyporales > Phanerochaetaceae > Phanerodontia > Phanerodontia chrysosporium. The sequence continues at coordinate 1,056,500 of MJGA01000002.1, forward strand.
CCGCTAGCACGCACGCCTTCCGTCTGTGGACGATGTGCCTAGAGATGAGTGCGTCGCGGAGGACGAAATTGATGCGGAGTCAGAGTGATGACCTCATTCGGTCTGGCGGAGGGAGAGACGCCCAATGCTCCTTCGGTAGGCTTGGCGAAGCGCGCCAGCTGTGGACACTGGAGGGGCAGGCTGCATACAGCGGTCGACAAACTTTGCCTGCGACGTCGAGCACACCGTCTGTACACCGTTTGATGTCCATCCCACGCCGCCTCGTCGTCGCAACTCGCTAGCTTGTCGTCGATCTCCCCCGCTCGACCGCAGGCACGCTGCACGCTTTAATCTCGCTCTCGATCTTGCTTGGATACTTTGCCGTCCGTATCACCTGCGCCCGCTCGCTTTGATGGATCTCATGGCCAGTAGGAGCACGGACCAAGTATCGACCTTCGGCCATCGCCCATCCAGCCTCTCCCGTTCACGATCTGACGACGCCCCGCAGCCCTCTGCCTCTGCACCCTCCCTCAAAGACGTCTCATTCCTTGCCGCGACTGCGCCGCACATCACCCTCTCGCCCGCTCCTCGGTTGCCTCTGCCCTCCAAGTCACACAAGGGTCAACCGAGGAGACCGTCCACAGCGTCCTCTGCCGAGGAGAAGTTCACCCTTCTCCCGTCCTCAGAGCTCGCTACGCCAGTCTCCGCCAATAGCTCGGGTTCGCACGAAGGAGAGAGGATGAGGCTGGACTCAGAGTCCCCGCTGTCCGAGGCCTCCATACAGGAGGTCAATCGGCGTGCGCACGCGGCCGTGGCTGGACTTCGGGCAGAGGCATCTAAGCTTGCGGGCTCAGGTGAGCGCCCTGACTCTAATCTCGTCCTGCTGCACGCTTACGGACTTGCAGTCGACATGCTGCCATCGCCATTTGACCCATCGCCCTCAGACGAGCAGCTCTCGCAGAACCTGCGCCTCCAGCATGATGACACACAGGTAGATTACGACTGGGCGACGTTTATCAGCGCGTACGCGCTCGGCCGGTGGAATCCCCTCAAGACCCCTCATCCTCCCCGATCACAACTCCAGCCCCCTACACTGGGCTCCACTTCGCGCAGTGTCTCCCGGACTGCAGAAGGACTAGATATATGCGACTCGCCGGATCACCTGCACACGCCCGCGTACTCTTGGGAGCCACAGAGTCCTGAAGTGCATTCTCTGAGAGAGGCCTCCAAGCAGACAGAACATAACCCATTGACCAACTCCGCTCCTCCGCAATATCAGCTACCTGCTCACGTCCCTACGGCGTCTACGACGGCACACTCTGTCCCACAGCTACCAGATGTCGGCATCGCAAGCCGAAGAGCAACAATGCCGCTGAACCTAGGTTTCGCGCACCGGCTACGAAACTCCTTTGCCGACATTCGTTCCTCTGCGGGATTCGGTTCCAACACCGAGTCGAAGCCGACGGCACCCAATACTGACGTGACAACATCTGCTGCTGCGATTCGTTTGGCTGCGGCTCGCGTTTCTGTCGCACCTCTAGCTCTGCCGTCTCCGGAACACGAACTTACAGACCCCTTTCGAGGTGTTACAGCGACAATACCAGGCTCGCATCCATCCGATCTCGGCGGGTCGCATCCGGACCCTCCACTAAAGTCTCCGAATCTCTCACGGAAAACGAGGCTCAGCAGCTTCTGGCAGGGGACGCAGGACGTGGAAGATTCGCGGCTTCCCACAATAGAGGCGAGCCCGCCCGAGTGGAGCGAGGAGCATGGATCACAGTCGTCGTCTCAACGGAACGATGACTCGCGGAAATCATCAGGCTCGTTCCCTTCGTCGGCTCTGCCGTGCCCCCGGCGACAGCGCCCATACGATATAGTGAGGACAAGGAGGACGATGATTACTTCGGCTCTATCGAGAGCCAGAAGGTCTTGGAGAGCATGTCCAGCGACAGCGACAGGAACAGTATCGCCACGCATACAACAGGTTTCACGCGTCCGGACCATGACATGGCGAGACACGCATCCGCTCCGCCTTTAGACTATGAGCCGTCGACTGTTCCTGCCCTGCCCCGGCGGATATGCCTGACGAGACAGACATCCGCGCCACTGCCTACACTTGCCATGTATGACAAACGGTTGCGGACTGCTCGCCCTGCCTCTGAGAGCTCTGCGCTGTCTCACGTCGGCCGCTCTGCCAAGGAGGAGCAGATGTTCTCGGAATTGGGATACCTGGCCCCGCCGAACCCACCTGACGAACTTGAGCGGAGGCGTGCTCTCTACAAGTGAGTGCATGTCGGTATGACTGTTAGTCATTAGGACAAATCGTTTTCTTCTTGACAGGTTCAACATCTGGAATACCGGGCACGACGTGAACTTCGATCGGATCGCGCACCTTGTCAAGCTAGTGTTCAGTACCCGCATCGTCGCCATATCTCTCGTCGATGGCACTGAAGAGTGAGTATTACTCGCTCAGCTCCCATTTGCGAGTCCTCATCTCATGAGCAGGTTCTTCAAATCGGAATGTATGTTCTTCGTCACGTTTTCGGCCCGCATCAAGGTACTGACTCGGCCCAAGCCGGATTTGGCGTGCACAACATGCCGAGAACTTCGTCTTTCAACGCGCACGCGATATTGCAGCGGTATGAGCCAATTACCCGGCCCTTGTGGTTTGCAGCTCATAATTGGATATAACAATAGAGATGACGAGCCAACTGTCGTGCTGGACGCACAAGATGACTGGCGGTTTGCTGGCAATGTACGTCCGAGATTTCGGAGATGATCCATGTTTCGCTGACCAGCTATCAGCCTCTTGTCATTGGGCATCCCCATATACGGTTCTATGCTGGCTGTCCACTGCGAACGCAAGATGGCTACAACATCGGAGTGTAAGTTCATACACCGGTGCACCATACAGACTCTCATTGCACTCCAGACTGTCTATTATCGACGACACCCCTCGCAGAGAGTTTAGTCCGCGGCAACGGCATACTCTCAAGGAATTTGCCGTAAGTCTTCGGAGGACCAGTGCCGGCCCCGATGCTCATTTGAAAATACAGCAAATCGCGATGCGAGAGCTCGAGCTATGGCGTGACAAGGTTCGTTCGCTTCCTTGCACCCTGCTGGGAACCTCCGCTCACGACAATCTACAGATCCAGCTGCGCATACGAGATCGAATTCAAAATTCGGTATGTTGAGGCATTTTGCAATAATGAGATGTGTCGTTGATGGCCGCTCGCTTGCAGATGGAAGAGTTCACGAGGGAATGTCTCGAAGTTGATAAGGATGTGAACGGCGAACGCTCCGAAGGCCGAAGCCTGTTCGTAGGAACGTCCATGGAGCAAGTGTACGAGCGCGCTGCGCGATTGGTGAAACGCACACTTGATGTTGAAGGCGCCATCGTCATGGACGTCTCCCACGTTGACGTGTTGGAGACGGTCAACGCCGAGAGTACGACGTCGATCAGCATTCACAGTGATGATCCACAGGTCGGAACGACCAATCGCATGCTGAATGCCGACGAGTACACCAAGCTCCAGGAATTCTTCTCCAAGGCACCCGACGGCAAGATCTGTGAAGGTGTCCTGCCCGCGGGGCTGCGTCCATTCCTCCCGCCCAGAATACAATATGCGCTAGGTACGCTCCACCTCCCGATCCATCCCGTCTCTGGTTTAGACTGAAACTGTCTCCAAGCTGTTCCGATTTTCAATATCGACAAGCGACCGTTCGCCATATTGTGCGCGTACAGCACCGGTGACCGAACCACTCCTTTCGTAAGCTCAACACTTCTTCTGTTGCGTTACGTACGACTCACGAGACTTAGCTCGAAGGCCACGAGCTATCATACCTGAGAGCGATAGGAGTCATCATTCTGTCTGCCGTCCTGAAGCGGCGCATGATCTTGGCTGATAAAGCCAAGAGCTTATTTATATCGAAGTGAGTGTCTACAGACACTGCAAGAACTGCACATCTGACAATCTTGCAGCATCTCGCATGAGCTGAGGACGCCGTTGCACGGAGTGCGTATTTCTGCCACGGATGACGTGATCCGTACTCACGTATCTCTCAGATCCTCGCATCTGCCGAGCTCCTGTCAGAGACGTCGCTGGATCATAGCCAAGCCTCTTTCTTGCAGACAGTTCAGGCATGCGGCACGTCCTTAGTGGAGACGGTCAATCATGTCTTAGATTTCACAAAACTGAGCGGCAACGCAAGATCTGGTGGCGTCGAGAATGTGATTCAGCGAAGCAGGTGACTGATAATCCTTCCTATGACGCCACGCCTCTGCTGACATCTCCTTAGGGTCGACCTCATGCAGCTCGTCGAGGAAGCTACCGAAGGATGCTGGATCGGACACCGTGCACGAATGTTCACTTCGGAAATTGGCAGCGTCTACTCCCCGCCCAAGCAGGACCGGTCTTCCGCTACAAGATGGGTGGAAACTGTCATTGACATTGATCACAATGACACCGTAAGTTGCTCCGTCCTGTACGTCGGACTGTACTCACATCGCGTTAGGGTTGGGTTTTCAAGTGCGAGAAGGGCGGCATACGGCGTGTCTTAATGAACTTGTTTGGCAACAGTCTGAAGTTCACCTCGGTATGAGTGTGCTTCATGCGCTAAACATTGTCGCTCATCTATCCACTTTCGTAGGACGGATACGTTCATGTCATGCTTCGTCAGCAACCGCCGGCATCTGGACAGCCAGAGAATATGGCGAAGATCGAGCTTTCGGTGCTTGACACGGGCAAGGTATGTACCACGTGCTTGCGTTCTAAGTAGTATTCATATCGAGATCGTTGCAGGGAATCAGCCAAAGTTTCCTTAAGGTGTGTATCCTGGAACTACGCTCGAGGCCATGCTAAGTCCCCTATAGAACCAGCTCTTCCATCCATTCTCCCAGGAGAATCCGTTACAGACAGGTACTGGTCTCGGCTTGGCCATTGTCAACAGCATAGTGCGATCCAAGAGCGTCGATGGCAAGGTTGACGTCTGGAGCGCCGAGGGGGTTGGCACCGAGATCAAGGTGACCTTCACCGCGGAATTGGTGCAGGACAACGAGGCTCGCAACAGCGACGCAGAACTGCGGAAGCAATATGATTCTCTGAAGCGACCTACGATCTCTTTGGCTGGCTTCGACGACCCACATCGCGGAATTCAGCTATTGAAGACTGTGCTCTCGACGTACCTCACTAAGCGCTGGGGGTTCATTCTTGTGGACGACCCGGAGAGCGGCGACATTGTGATCGTCAATGAAGACTATGCACAAGTCAGCCGAGTTGTCGAACAGAAACTGCCTAAGAAGCCGTTTATGATCCTCTCCTCCAACCGTGGTGACCCGAAACTTATGGGCGTCGTCACCGAGTACGAGAGGCTTGGCGGGTTCTGTCGTGTCGTGTACAAGCCGGCAGGGCCATGTCGCATAGCATCGGCCCTCAAGCTATGCCTTCACGCTCTAAACATCAACAAAGCATCCACGAACACTTCGCTGGAAGACGTCTCATCATGTGGCGTTCACGAGTCGCCGTCAGACCCTGGTGAGAGTGCGGGCGCGTTGCCCTTGCCTCGTCGATATTCCGAGGAGTCGGGTCACAACAAGAAACTCTCCCCGCAAGTACCTCGCCCGTCGTTAGGTCCGAGAGCTATTACCGTCCACCCTTTGGCAACGTGGTCACACTTAAGCACCCCAACAGAACAGGACGAACCCCGCGAGCTCGATGATCATCGTCGTTCGGCTTCCCCAGTCTTCTCGCAGAGCCCGTCGAGTCCTACTATCGCTATCGGGACGGGAGGAACACTCCTGAAGTCTTCGGCTGGTACGCTTCAACATCAAGGAGGTCCCATACGCGTCCTTGTCGTCGAAGATAATGCTATTCTCCGTGGTCTGCTGTAAGTGCTCGACTGATTTCCCATATTGCACATAGGCTCACTGATCCTTCCTGTCTAGGGTGAAATGGCTACGTAGCAAGGTTCGCAGGATGCACTTGCGTGCGCTTCGTATGCTGACTTTTGCCGCAGGGCTACGACTATTGTGAAGCCACAGATGGTCTAGAGGGTGTGCGTGCCTTTGAATCAGACGGTCACTTTGAGTATGCATCTCCCTCAGTCGCATCTGTATACACGTTGACCTTGCTTGCTCCTCAGCGTCGTACTTGTCGACCTCTCTATGCCCGTCTTAGATGGCAAGTCAATTTCTAGGCTGCTCATTGACGTATCTGACTCTCTGCATAGGTGTCGGTGCCACGGTCAAAATGCGCGATGTCGAGGCCCTGCGGAAGAAACAAGGGCAGATTGACAGACACGTGCAGGATACCCGGATACTCGCGCTCACCGGCATGTCATCTCTTGAAGATAAACGAAGGGCCTTTGATGCAGGCGTCGATGGCTAGTGAGTGCATGACGTACGCGATCATATTTGCCAGGCTTCTAACGCTGCACGCAGCCTGGTGAAGCCCGTCGCTTTCAAGACATTGGACATGATGTTCCATAAACTCGGTCTCTCATGATCGTCGTATATTCCCCACCTCTTGGATGGTCCTATTATTGGTGCGATGAGTTCACAACCATCTAATACCACTACCACACGCATATAACCCCCACAAGCAGGCTTTCCTCACACAGTCATCCTTTTTTGTCTCTCTTATAGCCGACACCCGTCTAGTGTGCTTCTACATCCCCATATCTAGCTTTGAAGTCGTTTCGCATGATCATCATCCCTATTCGTATGCTCGTCTGCTGTTGTCGAATACCTCTCTTGTAGCATTTTAGCCAGCCACGATCTGCCATACCTATAATGTACACTAATGGACGTCTCTTTTTCGCCTTACGATCTCCACCGTTGCCCCCTCCACACATCGTTTGCTTTCCGCTTCGTTATCACCAACCTCGTTTGCATTCGCAGTTCCCCAAATAGAAAACCGAGTGCACAAGATATATGTATGTTACAGAGGGTTGACACATGCCGAGCTCCACGCCCGCGATTTTGGGTTCGGTAGTATTACATCGGGTGACACAGCACAAATAAGATTCTAAGTATAAGACGGGAAAAGAAGGTGCGACGCAGAAGAAATGAGACCAGCGAAGTTGGATCAAATCCGGCAGGTAGAGAGACATGGTGTGGGTGTACAGATGTATTATGGCAATGCGGCGTCCGACATTTTTGGGGCTTAAGCCTGGGTGGGGGTCGACGGCCTGCTAACAGAGGGCTCGCGGCTCATCGTGCCTTCCCGGTGCTTGCGGAGAAGGCGGTCAAGCGCCTCGCGCTGGCCCGCAGCAAGCTCGCCGGACTGGATACCGGAGTGGTAGACACGGAGGAGGGTGTCGACGTCGTCCATGGACTGCGTGCGAACGTCGGCGAGCTCCTTGATCTTGGCGGTGACGTCCTTGATCTGTGGCACGATGAATAAACATTGTTGACGAAACACTAGAGTCAATACTGACCTCCTCGTCGGTGAGCTTGAGGCCGAGCTGCTCGACACGGCTCTTGACGGCGTTCCAGCCGGTCAGACGGTGGCCGATGGAGACGTAGCGGGTGAGACCGAAGTCCTCGGGCTTGAGGATCTCGTAGGTCGAGGGGTTGTTGAGGATGGCCTTGGCGTGGATACCAGCCTTGTGGGTGAAGGCGCAGTAGCCGCTACAGAAAGGTTAGCATCGTCTTCATCTTTGCGGAGAGGTCGCAACTTACGTGATGGGGTTCATGAAGGGGATGTTAACCTCCACAGCCTCCGCGACGAGGTTCTCGATCTCACGAAGCATGGGCAGATTGTACTTGGACTTGACGTACTCAGGGTTCGCGGCGTACAAGCACGCAACGAGACCGCCGAGAGGGGTGATGCCGACACGCTCACCGATACCGAGGACGGAGGTGTCGATGTGGGTGGCACCAGCCTCGAGCGCAGTGTACGCGTTGGCAATGGCTGTATACATGCGGTCAGACATGCAGATAACGCGTCCTGAAGACTAGACTTACCCATGCCAGTGTCGTTGTGCAAGTGGATCTCGATGTCGCACTTGACGACGCCACGGAGCGTGCGGACAAGGTCGTAGACCTGGCGCGGGTTGGCGCAGCCGACGGTGTCAGCGATACCAACACGGTTGACACCGATCTTGTCGACGGTTTGGTAGATGGAGAGAAGATCGACGAGGTCGGAGCGGAACGAGTCCTCTGACGAGAAGCGGACCTCGATGCCTGGTGCGCGGTTAAGGTTAGGCACGGAGATAACCTCCGGAAGGTTCAAAGCGTACCCTTGCTCTTGACGAACTCGATGACCTCGATGGCGGTCTTGGTGATGTAGGCCATGTCCTTGCCGTGCGAGAACTCACGGAGGAACGACGAGGTACCGATGACGACATCGACACCGTCGACACCTGGGAATCCGTGTGAGACCGGCAGGCCAGACAAGTGGAGGAGTACACGACGTACCAGTCTCGACGGCGATGCGGGCGTCGTCCATGTGGCAACGAATGTGGGTGAGGATCTTGGCCTTGAGGCCGAGCTTGCAGATGGCCTCGCAATCTAAACATCGAGTCAGCACGGGTCATGCCTTGGATAGTCAAAACGACACATACCCCTGCGAGACTGCTCAGACGCCGCCGGGCTCGTGAGCTCGATGTACTCTACACCGAAGGCATCGAGGGCCTTGGCGATGGCGATTTTGGTCTTGGTGTCAAAGAACGCGTTGGCGAACTGCTCGCCCTCTGGTGGGAAGTCGAGTGATGAGCATGTGGACGGTGCTCAATGACATCAATACGCACCTCGGAGGGTACTCTCAATGATCTTGAAGTTGGAGACATTTGAGAGGAAGTCGGAGGCGCGGGGAGCGTAGGGGTTTCTCCTCTGCTGCTCGGCGTAAGACTTGGCCGCGCCGTTGGTGGCCGCATGGCCGTTCGAGTTGGACTGGACAGAAGCCTGATGGCTTGTGCCGTTGGAGAGATCGACTGGGACCATCTGGGAAGGATCGTTGGGGGTAGAGTCACCGTTGGCGTGCGGGCACATTTTGCAGCAGGGCTCGAGTTTTTGGATGGCGACGAGGATGGAGAGTCTGGGTGAGGACGAACAGAGAGAGGAGGAGGTTTGTATCCTCTGAAAAATGAGTGGAGTCAGATCCCTCGAGTCATTTACAACAGTAAGCAGATCACGCGCGCTTGCCGCTTTCGGCAGTTCGATCCTATAGATTCCCGGATTACCCTCTTTCTTGAAGTTTCTATTCAGCCTATTCTTACAAGTAACTGCAGTCACAGAACCCGCCGCTCGCACCGTGTCTCTTCGTGCACGCTCTCGCAGTTCTGGTCGCAGTACGCCACACCGCATTTCCTGCAGCGATACTTGCCATAGTACCCACAGACCGTGCACATCATCCGCGGCGGTTCCCTCGGTGGCGGTGCCGTCGCGGTCAGGTAGGTTGGTGCCGCCGCGGGGTAGGAAGCTAGGCCCTATCGAACAGTCAGCAAGGCTCGCCCTACGCGATAAGACCGCACACCTACCGACTCCTCGAGCAATTGTGCGAAGCTCTTCTTGTACAGCACTGCGTCCGCACGTTCATCGTCGACTTCTTCTTCTTGCCGAGCTCTGCCGCCCTCTTGTCCGATATTGCTTGACGCGCTCGCCCCTTGCCTGTCCGTCCACCTGTTTCTTCCGCATCTTCACTAGCACCAACGACAATGGTCGGCTCAGAGTAATTTGATCTCTGTTCAATAGGACCTGTCTGTCCGACTGCAAATGCTCCTTGCAGACAGTCATACCTCAAGTTCATCCAAGTGTCTCTGGGTGCGTTTCGCGATTACATCGGGATCGAAATGTGTTGATGCGCCTGTCTGTGCATTGCGAGCAGCTTCGCAACACAGTTTAGGATCAATCTGGGCTTCAACGCCATGAGCCACATTTCACGTACGCTGTCTTCGTGGAGGCATAAGCCAAGTGATGCTTCACTCGAGCGCTGTCATTGGCGCGGGCACACCATGCATCAAATATCGCGGAGGTCCAGATACTTCATCGTACAGAACTAGTATACATCCTTCAATTATGGTGCATCCGACGTTACTCAACCGCGACCGGTAGCGCGACCAATCTCGACATCTTGCTCTGCGTCAGCGAGACCGCTATTCTGCATGAATTGGTCGACCTCTCTGTCTCCCTTCCAAGCGTCGACCTTTGCGCCGCGAGTGCGACCGGACACGCCCTTAGCATCGTCAGGCGCGGAACTCAAGAGGTCGTCGACCTCGCCTACACGTGGAGTCAATAATATTATAACCGTTGTGCACCGTATTCGCTCACCTTTAGGAATCTTCCCCGTGGCGTCAGACCGCTCAGTCTCCATGTCCTCCCGAGTGTAGTCTCTGAACGTCGGCTGGTTGTCGGCGCCGCGCGCCCCAACGGGCTGGCGGCCGTCGTCGATCTCGGGCGATACTCTGCGTTGTCAGAGGACGCCTCTGCACGGGGGTTGAAGGTGTTCTGGTCTACCTCGCGCTCCGTGTTCTGGGGAAGGTTGTAGGGATCTCTGCCGACCATGGTGGTTATGCTTGGGGAGGTTCGTTGTACCGTCCGTGTCCGAGACACGCAGCGTATATATGCGTGTCGAAGAGCAGACGTCACTGCCGCTGGTTATCCCCACAGGTTGCCAAAGTTGATTCATCCGTAACGTCACCAAAGTGGCGAAGTACGACACTTTCTCGATATAGGGTGGTCCGCCGCCGCAGACGCCAGGCAGTCGATCGCGTCTCCATTCCCTCTGGCCATGTTCTACACCACTACACGCTCTGTTTACAGGCAGGCCGAACGTGGTACACGGTGCTCGACTAGTATTCCTTGTGCTGCTCGTACGCGGCCCGTGTGGCGCTGACTCGTTCCGCAGGCAAATATTCTCTGCGGAGCTGCAGCAGGTGTCTACATTTGCTCCGCGGGGCATATAGTGGCTATCCTCATTCGTGGCCAACCCGAAAGTTCGAAGTTCTTCACAAATTCAGTTCACTGGGCAGACAGATAGTACACTGGTGTTTCCTCTGTATCTACGTTGCTTCCCACAACAAACTGTCATCTTATCCTCGTAACGTGCTTCCGCCCGGGGTCGCATCAGAGCGACTCTTTGAAATGAAGAGGCGGAAGAGCTGCAAAGACCTGTCTTCGGTGGCTCGAGCGCTTCTGGACCGGCGCCTGCGCGCGACTGACGCGTCTCGCGGTCTTGCGCTTCACCCTCATTCGCTCCGCTACCACCGTCTACACCTCACCTTCTCGTCGAGCCACTCTCTCTTTCCACCATGTCGGACAAGGCATCGTCATCCAAGACGGACCCCGCACCGCCCACCAAGATCATCGAGCCACACAAGGACGAAGAGCACCCCGCGGCGCTCGGTGTGCTCGAGGAGGATGACGAGTTCGAGGAGTTCCCCGTGGCAGGTGTGTGTTCTTGTTACCTGCAAATGTGTGCGCTTGGTGCTGAATTATGATAGACTGGGACGACTCCCAGACAGACCTCGCGCACCTCGGCGGTGCGGCCCCTGGAGCAGCCAAGTCGGGCGGCGACAAGCTCTGGGAGGACAACTGGGATGACGACGATGTCGAGGACGATTTCAGCGTACAGCTGAGGTGCGCATCATCTTTGTATTGCCACGCTTATTGTGCTCAATAGCTACCATATCCACAGGAACGAGCTCGCGAAGAAGAATGGCACCGACGCAATGCAACACTAGCGCAGCCGCTTCGTTTACATATGCTCATACCCAAACGCTGTCCGCTTGTTTTTGCCTCCGACATCTTCTGTATCAACTGTATCATTGAAATACCTTGGACCCGCGCATTTTGCGTACGAAGTACGTTCCCATTTCGGCTCCGTCCACGCTATATCTATGCGGACGTTGCTCAACATCAGCAAGAGCACATGATAGCGTACGCCACTGGCCAAGCCATCTCCAGAGGCACGCTCGACCCGTGTGAAAGGTAGCCTTGCCATACATCAAGCCAACGTACGACGGCGTTGTGGGCGAATATCATTGTGCCCTAGCCTTTGCCAAACTCGGCTTCCCTCGTCTGAGGTCACTTCGCAGAACGTTCAGGCCACATACAGAGAAGTACAAGTCAGAGATCCAGATGCATTATGCGCTCTAAGCAACAACAGTGGTAATACATGACAGTCGTGCATTCATTACGCTCGTGAAGTGTGGTGATGCCCGAATGCCCCAAGAATACGACATAAATTAGAAACAGGCCTGTCCGATCCTTCCAGTAATCCGGACGCGGGATAGAAACAGGGTGTTATGCGCTGACCTTGACCTCGGACATGCTGTGGTCCTTCTCGAGGGCCGCCGCGTCCTTGTCGAGGCCATCGTGGAGCGAGCTCGACGTCTCGCTAATGAGGCCGAGCTGTGAGGTGTCGTAGCCGTGCTGCGCGAGGTACTCGCGGAAGTTCGCGTCTTCCTCCGCCATGCCGTCGTGCGACAGCGGGCGAATCATCACAAGCGTGATGATCGCGCTGAGGACGGCGAGGCCGGAGCCGATCCAGAAGGGACCGGTGTTGCCGCGGTCGGTGTCAGGGCCACCAAAGTCATCGATGATAGGCGGGAACGCTGTGAGTGTGCGCATGAGAGACAAGTCATGGGCAGATGTGAGGACGTGGCTTACCCCAGGTACCGACGAACGCGCCGACTTTGCCGAAGGCAGCGGCGAGACCGTAGAACTTGCCGCGCACGGCGGTGGGACCAGTCTTCGCGGCGAGCAGACCCAGGCAGTTGCCGGGACCGAGCTCTCCGAAGGAGAGGAAGATACCGTAGACAACTGCGAAGGCCGCGATATGGTTCGTGAGCTGGCGGTAGAGGCCAGACATAATGAAGCCGATGACGGCCTGGCAGAGGAGACCCGTGATCATCGTCCACTTCGGGCCGAGGATGTCCACAACGAATGCACCAATGATCGTTCCGGGCATGTAGAACAAGCTGCAAATAGCTGGTCAGGAGCGATCATGATGTCGAGCGGGGAAAAAACTCACTTGATAACAACCGCCCAGCCGAACACGACAGTGAGCGAGTCGCTGCCGCCGGTGACATTGTTGGTAATCGTGGAGGAGTAGAGGCCGAAGGGATATGTGATGAAGTCGTAGATGAACCAGGTGAGGGCGATACCGATCCATTCCTTCCAGTAGCGGCGGAAAATGAGCCAGTAGGGCGTCGGCGCGCGTGCCATGGAGTTCTTCTTGTAGTGCGTCGGTTCATCCATGTTCATCCGCCAGATGAGGACGGCCATGGCAGGTACGAAACCAAGACCCAGAGACAGGCGCCACACAGCCCTGAGGTGGTTTTCGCCGAAGCTACAGCAAGCCAGTAAGCATTGGTACCAAACTGCCTGGACTGCAAGACTTACATCCAGAACAAGACGAGCGGGACAAATGACGAGATGACGAAGCCAAAGTCGATCATGGTGTTAGTCGCAAGAGCGAACCATCTGTGCTGGGCGTTCTTGGAGACACCTTCCTCCTCGGACTGCTCCGAGGCAGCGACGGAACCGCATGGGTACTCAGCACCGACACCGATACCGAGCAGGAATCTATGAGATAGAGTTTAGCGAACGCATGGCGCTTGACAGGCAGGAGACCTACCGCATGGCACTGAGCATCGCCACCGTACCATGGATGCTGTTTTGGGCGCCTTCGGACGCCGCAGACAGGAGGGAGAAGAGGGCGACGATGGCCGCAGCCGTCATCTGCATGCGGGGTAAATTAATGTGTCTTACGCGAGGGCGTGGAGGCGCGCACCATTCCGAACTTGCGACCAAACTTGTCTGCGAGGTAGCCGAACGAGAGCATGCCGGCGACCTGGCCAGCGAAGGTGACCGAGGACAGGGTCGTGCTGTACGACGTCGGCATGTCGGTGCCATAGATCCGCTTGAGACCTGCGTGGGCGATCAGGGCGCAAGTCACGAGACGAGACTAGATAGAGGACTCACATGTGTTGACCAGCCCGATCACACCGTTAGCGTAGCCTGAGGATAGCAAGTGTGAGTCACTGCACACGACACGTCTACGGCGCGAGCATACCATCTGAGAAGAGGGCCGTGCCGCACCTGGGGAAGACGAGGTAAGCAAGAGATCGCGGGGAAAGACGTGGCGAAGAGGACGTACGCGAAGATGAGGGAGACCTGGCGGAGACTGGACGGCTTTGCCGACATTTTTGAGGACGAGTACCCACGGGAGGCTGGGGAGCAGGCGAGGGAGGACTGTGGGCATGTCTTGCAGATACGGGCTGGTACTTATCCTCTCGAGCACACTCGCGCTTTGATTGATGCCCGCCACGGGGATAATCTTTTGGTCGGGCGCTTGCCCCGTCGGGGTACAAACGTGCGTCATTTTGATCCCATCAGATTAGATCGGGGGCCTGTCCCTTGCGCGCCCTTCACATGTTCCTCTGCGACCGCGTGCTCGCCACGGCTGCCCCGGACGTCCTCCTCAATTTTCAGTCGCCCTCGCCCCCGACAGATGTTTCATGCACAGTGCCTGTAACCTACGTTTGCCAGAACACCCGTAGCGACCACCAGAATAGCACGACCGTGCGTGCCCCTCGTGCGGATCTGCAATGTGTATCACAAAATCCCGAGGTGGACAGTCGGTGGGACTTGCTCCGAGCACGGCGTCTCCTTAGCTTTCTGTTCAGCGCAAATTTCTCCGGCTTCTTCGCTGAGGAGCCCCTCCGCTCTTCCGCGGGTGCGGCACGCTCGACACCGCCACCAGGCAGGTACGAGATGCTCTCGAGAACGTGTGCGCGGCGATGTGGCTCTTCCGTGGCCCATCTCACCGCAGAGCAATCCTCTTGTTTGCCCACATGTCCACTTGCTGACTTTTCGCTATCTCGCCTGCTCGTGAGACCTTTCCTTCTTTCGTGGCTGCGCATCGGCTGGGCCGGCGGACCCCCTCTCGACAAGTTAGTAGTTCCGGGAGCATGACGGCACGATATTAGCGCAAGAAACTATTTGCCACCGCCGAAGCTGCTGTTTGCACCCTCCCGCCCCCGGCGAGCTGACAGTATAATTTTTAATGAATTTGTAGACGAGCTCGGCGTCGCCGGATTATTCTCGAATTTTCAGCCGTCTGACCGGCCGCCTAGGCCGCCGCCGCACGTCGGTTGCAGTCCATAGACTTGCGTCGTCGCCATACAACGCGCACGAACGTGCCTAGGATGTTCAGGAATAATGCACAGCAAGGTTAGCCTTCCGTCAGACTGGTCGTGTGAGCTCAATTCGACCTGTGAAGGTGACGCGCTGCAGGCGACCACCGAGGAGTTTGCTGCCACCAGGATGCGCGCTTCGTACCACATGGCGCACCAGCCACTTTACGAGAGACACACGCTTGCGGCCGCCATCTTCGCACAGTCGCAGGCGCGCCCTTACGGATTGCAAAGCAAGATAACATGGAATATTTTATACGACCTCTGCAATTTCCCAATTTTACGCTCAGCTGAATCGTGGACGACCATGTCTACATCCTCCGCCAGTTTAGCAGCGAGGTACGGCACTCGTGGGCCATGCCTCGCCGCTAGACAGGCACCGAGGGGGTACATGCTCCGTAGTCGATTTTGGGTCCTGTGATCCAGCCCCACGCATCTGCTCCGTGGCGCGACGCCCGCCCACCCGACCAGATCGAGCCTAGCTTGTAAGACTTTTTCGTCACTGCGTAGCGGAGTCTGCGCCCCTTCCGTCGGCACCACAAAGGATCACCGGCGCGCCCACGGTACAAGAGCTGAGGCGGATGTTTCCCTTCCTACGGTGGCAGCTGGTGGTGGAACAAGCCGAGCACGTTCTCAAGCATATGGACTTAGGAGGTTGGCGAAGATCGAGGAGGCCGCTCCTGGCATATGGTGCGAGGACCCTTAAACCTGGCGTGTACTTGGCTGTCATCTCCTAGACACTCCCGCAGGGGCTCGTTTCCATCTTTTCACACACCACCTCCCGCGCGCATTCAAGGACGCACATGCATTTTCGATCATTGCTCGGAGTCCTCCATTCGTCTCGGGGGTCGGTGAGTTCCGCGGCCTGCATTTGAAGTCAGAGACCACTCCTCGCGGTTGACTTCTAGCGCGCAGCACCTGATCGCGCTTCAAATACGGCATGCACGGGAACACTATGAACGTTCGCGCCAGTCCCGCTTTCCTGTCTCAGTACTCAAGTTTCAATATCTGCGCCACACGTTCTGCTGCGTAACCATTCTACGTGTCGCCTGACGCCTTAACACGCACCCAACGGTCGAGTCACGTGCTTTCTTTCTCCTACCTATAATGCTGGAATGCAGTGATAAGTACTAACTACGACAGCCTGGATGTCCTAGAACTGATGAGCCGATGCAGATATCACGCATAGATGCATACGTTAGATCGCAAGCTCATGACGACCGTAGTTTGGACCGTAGAGCTTGTCCACATCCGGGCGGGAGTCATGGACTGAGCTCCACTTCACATCTTGACCATTCTGGCTAGGGAGATGCGAGATGCGGACCCTTCATCCGTCTCATTTCTGTGGGTCCAGATACTGTCTTCATCTCTGTGCGCAATTGATATCGGACCTACAGTCAAGCCTTTGATCCCCCTGCTGCGGAACCGCCGTGATGCACTAGCAGGGCACAGCGAGCCACGTAAAGCCTACAACGACTGCCTCTCTGCCCTGCTGCGGAGATACAGACCCTTCAGAATGCTGCGGGAAGTTGACACTTGCTCTGCATTCACGCAGGTCACGCTTTGCTGCGCTGCGGTCCTACCAGACTACTAAGAGTGCTGTTCGCAACCTCCGGCTCCGATGCCTGCCAGGGTCCCGAGGGAAAGTGTGCTACGTATAAGAGCGGTAGGGCTACACGCCAGAATGCTCATCACACCCCATTTCTCAAACATGATCGTTGCGGAAAACCTCGCGTTGACGCTCTCCCCGGACAACGTTTCCAATACGACGCTCGTGTCGGAGACGGGGGAACGCCTCTACATTGTGATTACCGAACATACCAAGAAGGACACTATCACCACTGTGAGGAACGCTCGTGACGATGTCATAGCGTCACTCGAGTGGCGGGATGTCCTGCCCGACAGGGTCATCTTTGGGGACACGAAGCCCACGTCAATGGCGGAGTGGATGAGGCGAAGCGTCATACCATTCAAGGAGTGAGTTGATCAGACTTATCTCAGGGCCGTGCCTATACCGACGCGATCAGCGATATCACTTTCACCGACGATGAAGGAAGAAAGTACAAATGGAAGGGAAATTCCGCAGGACGCTCGTTTGAGGTACGCTGACGCTAAGCTTGCTATAATAATCTGAGGTTCACCCTGTGCAAGCTCTCCTGCGCAGATGACAACTTCTCTACGATAATTGCCCGTTTCCAGCGCAGCAGACGCGTGCACATGTCGGTGCCGCCGGAGACGGATGCGAGTGCCTCCACGCTCTCCCTCGCACCTACTCTTGTCAACCACACACAGACCCCAGCAATCCTCACTCTTGCTCCTCGGGCGCAGCAGATTCAAGACTTGGTGGTGGCGTCCTTTCTCTTCCTGGAGAAGACTCGTAGTATCAACGAAACCGAACATCAAAGCCGCGCTGACATGTTGGGATCGCCGATGAAGCCTGTTGGGAGGAATGTTGCGGTCGTGGACGGGGGCGTTTGATGTGACGAGTCTGTTTGGATTCCAATGCAGATTTCTCAATCGTCGAGTTACCAGACCGATGTTTGACTTACGAGGAGAGTCAGCACCGGACACCCGCTGATGCGCCGATGCGCCGATGACGCCACGAAGGCCGCTGGGCGTCAACGCTACTACTAGTTGAGTTCGTTGTTGCCCCACGGTCATCATCATCACAATTCATGATGTTAGCCTTCCCATGTTCATCATCATTATACGTTGTTGTACCGTCGTGGGTGTTATGATAACCCTAAAAGCATATCACCCATCCTGTCACACGAATATTCTGGATGTAAGACAATGAGCATGATTAATGGATCCATGGTCCAGCCACTCCGTCGCGACGCTTGCAACTGGCTGTTTGCGGATAGAGCAAGCTGTGCCAGAGAAAGGTATCTTGCAAAGCCAAGAAAACTCGTCTGTGCCAAGATGAACTGCCATTTGCCAAGCATATGGAGTGCTATAAGTTTCGCAGCGAAGTCAACGCTGCGCTTCAGCGGTCATGCACACCACGCCCGACATGAGAACATTGCTCGTTGTCACCCTCCTTCGAATCGTCTTCCTCGAACCGTATCCGCCATCTTAGGCGGAGGGTGGTGCAATTCTCGAACCCAAAAACGAAGCGACAAGGCCCGCGACCTTGGTAGGCCCTTTCTTGCTGCCTCATGGCCGCCATTTACTATCACCGCAGTGCATGGGCGACGGTGCCAACTCGCCTTCTCCAGCTGCAGGAAGATTGCAGTGGTGACAGATGCCTAGTGCAGGGTTTTCAGGACCCTGAAGCACGAGACGTCCCTCCCAGTCCACATGAGACCGTTGTCAATCTCATCGGCAGATCGCACTTTCGGCAGACGGAAGTGTGTCCTTTCCGCTTTTCCGCTTTCCTTCGGATCGCTCAGTGCAGTTTTCGAGGTTTCGCATTCCGTTGAGCACTCCCGGCGGAGCCGGACCGCCTAAAAACTGAATGCCGGACGACCATCGTCGATGTAAGTAGTCATGTAACGCCTTGCGTCGAAGTCGGGTAACAAAGGTAACACCTCTCTACTTATCGGTCAATAACAGTCAACTTTCGATTGGATAGGCTTTGCCCCGCACTGACTTTGATCTCTCCACGCGCCATCATCAAGTGACCGCTGTTTCCCCACGGGCCATGCGCTGAAGCGATATCCCCTGGCAATTGGGCGTCCCATCAGAGCATTCGCGGCTCGGAAATACCCTAAGTCTCAGGCTCCGTGAGCGATGCTGGCTTTGGAAGGTCGCTCTGGGACATATAAAGCATGGCTCAACGCTCATCTCATGAGGAGCTCGAGCTCGAACCCCTCCTCGACGACCCAGACACCATGGCCGACCCCCGCGACTCCGTGGATGACAAGGTCGACCTTGAGAAAGTCGACAACCACTCCGTGACTCGGAGCGTGGACGATGTGTCTCCAGAGGAGCGAAAGCTCGTGCGGAAGCTGGACTCCAGGATCATGCCCATAGCGTGCATCTTGTACCTGTTTGCCTGTGAGTCACGGACTTCGTCGCCATTGAGCGCGGCGACCTGACACTCTATAGACTTGGACAGGTCGAACCTTGGGAACGCCCGCTTGCAGGGTCTGCCGCAAGACACTCTTGGGGGCGATCCTAACGGGATGCTCTTCGACTGGGTGAACTCGGCGTTCTTCTTCTCATATGTGCGTCACCAGCTTCTATGCTGTGCTTTCACTTATGATGCAGCTCTGTAGATCCTGTGTCAAATCCCCGCAACAGTCCTGTCCAAGCTGTTCCCGCCACGCATATGGATCGGCTGTGCGACAATAGGCTGGGGGTTGTCCTCCACACTGATGTCTACAGGCTACAACTTTGCTGGTCTGGTCGTCTGTCGAGTCTCTCTAGGCATCTTCGAAGCTGCGTTCGGGCCAGGCAGTACGTCTCTTCTCCAATTTACCGCGAGCCACGCTTACTTTCTGGATCAGTCCCATTGTACATGTGTACGTTTCCGCCTTTCGCGGGTTCGTGACTTGTCTTACTTGAGAATCAGCGCTATGGTATACAAAGCAGGAGATGGGTCTCCGCATGGCGTACTGGTTTGGCTTTGCCGCAGTAGCAGGGTGCGTGTCAACGACATGCTGATCACTCGCACGAAAGGTCTGACTCTTGCGCAGCGCGTTCGGTGGCTTGATTGCCTTCGGCGTTCAGAACGCAAACATCGACATTGCGAATTGGCGGCTTCTGTTCATTGTCGAAGGTGTCCCTACAGTGTGCCTCGGTTTTCTAGCGATGTGGCTATTGCCGGACCGCCCGGAGGAACCCCGTTCCTGACAGAAGCTGAACGCAAGCTTCAACTCGACCGGATGAATCGGGGCCTGCGCGCTGATGTTGGGCGAACTGTCAACAAGGCACACATTGTAGCCGCTTTCAAGGATTGGAGAGTAAGTCGGCATCTCTAGTCATGCACTTTGAGGCTGACTTGCGCAGATCTATATGGCCGGTATCATCTACTTCGGAGGCAACTGTGCGCTTGCCTCGATATCTGCCTTCCTTCCCACCATCATCAAGACCTTTGGATACAGTGAGTCGCCTGAAACACGGTATAGATCGACGTCCTGACTCTATAACATCAGCCAACGCTCGTGCACAGCTCCTGACCGTGCCGCCATACGCCGTATGCGCTGTGGTCCTGTGCCTGACTTCGTACACGAGTGATCGTCTCCAAAGTAGAGGTCTATGCGTCGCCCTTGCGAGTGCTCTTGGAGGAGTTGGTTATCTGATCCTTCTTCTCGCGACACACAACAATCACGCTCGCTATTTCGCCACTTTCTGCATCACGAGCGGGACGTACACCGTCATTGGTGTTGTCATTGCCTGGTGTGAGTACCCAACGCTGCGCTTGACACGGCAAAAAATCTCACCCTCTCTTAGTCTCACATAATCTTGGGTCGGAGACCAAGAGGGCAACAGGTATCCCGCTTTACATGGCTATCGGACAATGCGGTAGTGTTCTCGGAAGCCATCTGTTCCCTGCCAGCGAAGGGCCGAGATACATTAAAGGATTTGCCGTATCATGCGCTCTGGAGTTCTTTGGCACGCTATGCGCCATAATCCTGACGGTATGCACCTGGTGTCTGTGTCGTCCAACCGACTTTTCACGCGTCCTGCTGCAGATATCCTACCGCATAGATAATCGCCAGCGTGATCGCAAGTACGGCAAGGTTCAGAACACCGAGGCGACCGTGGAGACAAGAGAGCTTGCAGACAAGGTGAGTCCGCATCTGCATTTCTGTGTAGTCTGAACTTAATGTCACGGTTCTAGGCTCCTATGTTCCGTTATGTGCCGTAGCGAGCCGGCGGGAGATGCTGCATATTTTACTTTCATATCACTTTCATCTTGTTGTATTTTCTACGTGCGTGGTAATATACATAGGACCTACTGGACGAGAAACCTTCGTGGAAGCAAATCCGATCGCGTTTGCAGTGCAGATGCGAGACACGCGTCTGGCGCATTACTTGGCACGTGATAGACACCTTGCTTGTGCCCGCCATCAGTCCCCAGTTTTCACCTTGACCACTCGGCGGCTTTGCTGGTCTGCGTAAAGACATACCTGAGCCCATCTACCCGCACGAGACTGAACGAGGCCAACACTGACTGCGACCGCACGGCTCATCCACCCACGATCATCGCGATGGCGACAGAGTACCACACACAGTTGGATCACACCGGCCGCCAACCGCACCCATATCTGCACGAGCCCGTGCTCTACATCTCGGGTCTCCCGCCACATGTCACAGATCAGGCCCTAGCCACCGCATTTGTGAACTGTGCGCCCTTCAGGCCAAACATCCCGCGCGATGGCACCAACAGGCCGCTCTCGGGGACAATTGAGTTCAAGTACATCGAGAAGGGTGCGTATTCGCCGCCGTCATCGTGCATGAGTGCTTATTGCGACCGTGTTTTGCAGCTGAGAAAGCGTTGGCCACGCTTCACGGCCGTCCGATACCCCTACTTCAACCACCCGTCCAGCTCATCCTCTCCCCGTACCCGTCTACGACACCACCCACCCCGCTACCGCCACCGTCCGCCCAACCGCGCTTAGTCAAACACCTCCCACCGGGCTACACCGAGTCGCAGCTGTACGATCTCTTCCGACCGTTTGGCGCACTGGCATCCGTACGGACGCAGGCGGGCTTTGGGAAGGACACGGGTATCGTGGAGTTCTGGAGGGAGGAAGACGCCAGGGAAGCTGAGGAAGCCATGCACTGTGCGGACGTCGAGGGGCAGAACATTGCCGTGCAGGTCTACATGCCGAAGAAGGCTGGCGCGACCATGTCCGAGTTCAACGTTGCTGCTCCGACGTTCGTGCCACAGGGTATGATTATGCCGTATCCGCAGGTCCCTCAGGTACGTTGCGCGACACTCATGTATGCGCTCTAGTATCTAACGTCTCGCATAGTACATACCACCCCCGCGATCCCCGTATCAGCCTCCACGGAGCCCTTTGCCATTAGTACACGGTCCTGGCCAGCAAGTCCAGTTCGCGCCGCTCACAGGCCCTGGTGCCAGCCACAGTGGCTTGATCGATCCTTGTAATCTCTTCATCAAAGTAGGAGCCATTCAGGCACGTTATTATGCGTATGCTGACCCCATCATAGAACCTCGATACATCTATTGACTCCAATGGACTATTCTCCCACTTCCGTCAGGTAAGCATTTATTAGACGCGCTTTCGCATGCACATCATATGCTGACTGAATAATCCAGTTTGGACAGATTGTTAGGTGAGCTCCATCTACCTGCATGTGCTTATGTCTTGCGGCTGAAGCCGAGCAGTGCACGGGTGATGCGTAATGAGAACGGTGAGAGCAGAGGTTTCGGCTTCGTCTCCTACCAGTCACCAGACCAGGGTACGTAGCCTATATCATGATGCAAGATTACTCCACTTTTCTCATCGTCACCTGTAGCCGCACATGCTATGCAATCTATGAACGGCGTTGTGCTTGGAAGCAAGCAACTTGTCGTGCGCTTGCATGAGCCCAAGCAGCTGCGGCAAGAGAAGCTTGCAGCACGCTTCGGTGGCCACAACAACCACCCGAGAAGCCACAGTGGTGCTACAAGTCCCGCCGCAAGCGAGGCTGGCGACACTTTCTCAAATTGGCCAAGCCCAAGTCATCGGTCCATGGCCCTCGGATCCCCGGTCATGGGCCATGACCGACCGGATCGCACGCGCAGGGGCTCAGGCAGTTACTATCAGGTGCGACAGACGCGTCTCAACACGTTATGCATCAATGTGCTCACCATGGTGTGACCAGGCTGCGCTATCGGGCACTCTCAATCTGCCAATGCGCTACGATGATCTCGCTGCGCTCTCTCCTGTTGTACGGAAGGAGGTTATCTCAGGCGAGCTCAGCAGACGGATCAAGTCTATGGACACAGTGCCCGCCGAAGATCTCGAGCACATTGTCGACAACATTGCTGCCCTCTCTCTCAGTGATGTCCTGAGCGCGATCCAAGACCCTGAGAAGCTAGCTGAGCGCGTGCAGCAAGCCACTACACAGCTGAACATTCCTAAGACTTCGCAGTCGAAGCCGCCTTCGAGGCCCGCGTCTCAAGATTCCCGGCAAGCGGATGCACTCAACGCGCCCGCTTCAGCACCAGATCACCCTTCGACGCCAATCTCTATGCCTGCCTCTCTCTCTACACCGCCCAGGACGGAGTCACCGTCTGGTTCTGTGCCACCTACCTCAGAGAAGGAGCGCATGGCTGCCGCTATCGCGAAGTTAGAGTCGTCTCAGGTTGCCGAACTGACTGAGCTCATCATGAGCTTGCCGAAGCGCGAGCGCGCTATGTGCCTTTTCAACGTGGAAGTCCTACGCGCCAAGGTTGCAGACGCGAAGATGGTACTCGAAAGCGACGACGGCGAGGAGCCCGCGAAGCCGGAGCCTGCGACACCACAGGCGAAGCGTATCGCGCCTTCAAGTGAAGCCTCGCCTCAGACGCCAGACCTGTCGTCGCGTGGCGGATCCGCGGCTGCTTCGCCTGCGCCAACAACGCCGAGCACCGCGACGGCGTACACCATTGCGAGCCTCGCTCGTATGCCTGCGGTCGAGATCATCCGACTTGCGAATGCGCCGCCCGCGGGCTTCCCACTCCAGAAGGCCGATCCGCTCGTGGTCAAGGCGACAGACGAGTTCATCGACAGCCTGAGAGACAAGCCTATCCAAGTCCAGAAGCAGGCGCTTGGTGACAAGCTGTGAGTGCCTGACGCTTGATCCTGACTTTCGACCCTTGGCTGACAATCCTGCGTAGGTGGCGTATTGTGAAAGCATTCGGTGTCAAGGGCGCTGTGAGTGTGCTCGAAGTCTATCGTAGATGGTTTGCTGACCGTCTCGCACAGCCCAAGATGACTATCGCACTGCTGGATCAAGAGGACCTTCGCGCTCTGGCGCATTTAATGAACAGCTACCCTCAAGTTTTGAAGGAGAAGACCTTCCTCATACAAGGTGCCGCGAAATAATCATCTCCTAGTACGGGCTATACAATATCCATCTCGTAATGCGCTCAAGTCCGCTCTTTGTCCACGTCTACCATTTGCCAGTTCCATTTCGTCGCTGAAGAAACGCAGTCTATCAGCACGTCCATCGCTCCTTGTCATCCTCTTGCATACTACGCTTCACATTTGCTACACAGTCACGTCTCTTCCGTTCTACACTACAGTTATAGCGGTCGCGTTGGAGGGATACAATCTCTGCTCATTTGCTTTGCAATTTCTTTCTGTCGTGGTTCCATACTCCAACGCTCTACACTCACTTTGTACGACTTTTTCATGCCCAAACCTGCCGTTCACCGGCCTTCAAGTTTCGTAGACGAGGGGATGATACCTGTAGTGCCCCATTACCGTTGATCAGTAGTTTACACCATTGGCGTTTTCGTGAATGACATCTCGTGTTCTTTCGTGTTACATCGCGCCAGTCGCGTTTTGCGCATTGTCGTCCTGGACGTGAGTCTGTCGAGGATAGCCTGGAAAACAGATGTGCCTCGGCCGAGTGCGCGCTTGCGAGACATCATTGACGCGTAATAAAAATATCAGGCCATCGAACGATGAGTGTGATTCCCGAGAGTGATTTTGTGACGGGACCACTTCCCACCTTTAAAATGCGCAGAATCGTCAGACTCGCAGCGCAGCTCCTTTCCTCTCTTCCTTCTCCTTGCCATCCAACACACCTTGTAAGTGTTCAGTCCGAGTCTTTTTTGATGATGGAAAACCTTTGTCTGCAAAACACACCTCGACGTGCCTCGGCACAGTGGGTTGGAATTCCTTCGGGATCCATTCAAGTCTCTGAACATTTTTCTCGAACTGCCAGCGTGTCAGTGCATCTGCTGACCAACCCCTCTTCCAGCCCTAGCTCGACCGTCGCAATGGCTCCTGTCGCTACCGAGAAGGTTGTCACCGAGGATGGTCGTCACCAGGACCGCATGGAGGCCTACACCAAGTTCTGGCAGAACGACATGACCAAGGAGAAGGAGGTGGACACCAGCAACCGTCTGAGCAGCTACACGGAGGTCGTGAACGGTGCGCACGCCATGCTTCCTCCCTCACCTAGACGCGTCCTGACCCTGAGCGCTAGGCTACTACGACGCGGCGACCCTCCTGTACGAGTACGCTTGGGCGGGCTCCTTCCACTTCTCGCGTTTCTACAAGGGCGAGTCCTTCGCGGCCTCGCTCGCGCGTCATGAACACTACCTCGCCGCGCAGATGCAGCTCAAGCCCGGCATGCGCGTGCTCGACGTCGGCTGCGGTGTCGGTGGTCCGGCACGCGAGATTGCGCGGTTCGCGGACGTGCAGATCGTTGGACTCAACAACAACGACTACCAGATCACCCGTGCGCGCAAGCACACGAAGTACGCGGGTCTCGAGGACCAGGTCACCTTTGTCAAGGGCGACTTCATGAAGCTGTCTGAGCAGTTCGGCGAGAACTCGTTCGATGCTGGTACGTCGTTGTATGTTCTTTTCACGGAATCAACGTTGTTAACATCTCGCAGTGTATGCTATCGAGGCGACCGTTCACGCGCCATCATGGGAGGGTGTCTACTCCGAGATCAAGAAGGTCCTCAAGCCCGGAGGAATCTTCGGTGTCTACGAGTGGTGCATGACCGACAAGTGGGACCCCTCTATCCCCGAGCACAAGCATCTCGCGCATCAGATCGAAATTGGAAACGGTATTCCTGAGATGCGGCCGATTGCTAAGGCGCGTGAGGCTCTCAAGACCGTCGGTTTCGAGATCCTGCACGAAGAGGACCTTGCTGAGCGGCCAGACGAGGTGCCATGGTACTACCCTCTTGAGGGTGATGTCTTCAAGGCGCAGACTCTCTGGGACGTTTTCACCTGCTGGCGGACAAGCTCGAGCGGCAAGTTCGTCTCGCATCATGGCCTCAAGCTCCTCGAGTTCTGTGGTGTCGTGCCCAAGGGTACCTGGGATGTCTGTGAGACCCTCAAAATTGCTGGCGATGCGCTGGTCAAGACCGGCCAGCAAAAGGTGCGTTCAAGTGTATCCTGCGCTGGCATGATTCTCATCATCTCCGCTCCAGCTGTTCACCCCCATGTACCTTGTCATCAGCAAGAAGCCTCTGGAGGCTTGAGCTGCTATATGTATTTCTGGACCATCTACTACTCTGCTCCTGGGATTATACTCTAGACTATAGATACCCTCGTAATATACCACGGCTTAGACAAGTCACAATACATCTAAGTATTGCTCATGTAGTTCTCATGCTGGCGAAGTGCGACGTTCGACATCGTTTGAGGTACAGAGGGATGCCCTTCACGTCTGAGACACATCGCTCACACAGCTTCACTTGTTCATCACCCGCTGAGCGTTGAAGCAGAGTGATGTAGCTTGCTGTTGAGATTGATAGGTACCTTTGGTCAACTGCTACGATGCCCAAGAGCGTTTAGGCCAAACATCACCGAATCGCCCGGAAGTGTGCTGCAGATCAAACGTTGAGATTTGCCCACGACTCTGACAGGTCTACGACGGTGCGCAGTCCTCTTTCATCCTCACTGTTTGTCCTCGGCGAGCTGACCGTCGAGGTTTTGCTCGTAAAGATTTTGCACCGGCTCGGGTTCGTTGCTTGCCGGAGAGGGCGTCAGCTACCCTTGGATTGACCGAGAGCCATCACCGGTGTTGGACCCACCGTCGTGAAATTTGCGTTCTTCGTCTCGTCGCGACCCGCGTTGCCCAGCGATATGAAGCCTCGATTACGCGTGGCGCTCACGTCTTCGAGACGGCGTTGGCCAGGAACATTCGTTCTGCAGGGCCCCGCTCCGAAGGTACAGCATTGATGATGACCTACCATCGCAGGGAACCGACTTGCGATGGCTTATATTCAGGGTGCCCTGCTCGAATCGCACATCTCCCAGTTTGTTTCCTCTCTTCCTCTCGCCAGACATGACGTCTACCATTCCGACGCCCCCGTCCATCCCCTTCCTCGGGCATGTCGCGTCCATCGAGCGCGAAGTGCCCCTTCGTTCCTTCCGTCTGCTCAGTGAGCAGTATGGCGAAATATACGAACTCAACATTCTCGGTAAGTGCTGCTGGTCGTAGGCACTTGTGTGTGCTGACTCGCCGCAGGGAGGAAGCTGCTCGTCGTCAGCTCGGCGAAGCTCATGAGCGATGTGTCTGACGACAAGAAGTTCTACAAAAACATGAGCGGGCCGCTTATGCAGGTGCGCAACGCCGTGGGAGACGGTCTGTTCACAGTAAGTGCTGCTGTGCAGTTTCATTCCGTGCTGGCGTCGGAGTCGCTAACGCCCGTGGATGCAGGCATATGGCGAGGAGCCGAACTGGGGCATTGCTCGTGCGTATGGGCTGTGCGACTGATATGATCCATGAGGCTCACGGGGCGAGCTGCAGACCGCCTGCTCATGCCTGCCTTTGGCACGGCGTCAATCCGGGACATGTTCCCAGATATGCTAGACCTGGCCTCGCAGCTGGTCCTCAAATGGGAACGGTGCGTCCCCCATCCGACGTCCAATTACAAATGCTGAGCCCTGTGTCTAGGTTTGGCCCCAAGCACCGGATCGATCCCGCGGAGGACTTTACGCGTCTTACGCTAGACACCATAGCGCTTTGCGCGATGTCGTACCGGTAAGCGAGGCCCTGCAAGCGGGTCAATACAGCGGGATGGAGCTGACCATGCCAATCATAGATTGAATTCATTCTACCGGGACAGCAGCCACCCGTTCGTCCAGAGCATGGTTGACTTCCTGGTGGAATGCAATCTACGAGCAAATAGACCAGGTTTACTCACCTCCGTGATGGTACAGACCAACGCGAAGTACGAGGAGGATATCAAGACTATGACAGAACTTGCAGATGAAAGTCAGTCTCAGTTACTTCCCCAAGTCGCTACTTCTCTGAAGATTGACGCTGCAGTTATCGCTGAACGGAGACGTAACCCAACCGACAAGAAGGACCTTCTCAATATAATGCTGTACTCGAAGGATCCAAAGACCGGCCAGAGCCTGTCCGATGTCAATATTCGAAACAATGTAACGCGTTCTTTCTTGATCATCATATTGTATTTGAAAGGCTGACTTAAATTGGTTACAGCTATTGACGTTCCTGATAGCTGGTATGCACGACGATATCTAACTTTGGTCGTCTGTTACTGACGCATACCCAGGCCACGAGACTACTTCCGGCTTGCTGACTTTCGCCCTTTATTACTTAATCAAGAACCCAGAGGCTATGCGCAAGGCGCATGAAGAGGTCGATGAGGTTCTCGGTGACCAACAAATTCAGCTCACAGATATTGGGAAGTTGAAGTACATTGACGGTAAGGATCTTCATTATTCATGCAAGGCGATCAGCTGATGTGCCGAGTAGCTGTTCTTCGTGAGACCATGCGTCTTAGTCCCACTGCACCCATGAGAACTGTCCGGCCTTTCGAGGACATTACCATTGGCGACGGTAAATACTTTGTGCCCAAGGACTACACAGTAGTCATCAACACGATCGTCGCTCAGCGTGACCCTACTGTCTGGGGAGAAGACGTACGTAGTCTGCGTTGAGCTCCTGAGGCAGGTCTGACCGCGCTTTAGTCCAACGAATTCCACCCCGAACGTATGCTTGACGGCAAGTTCGAGGCGCTGCCGGTACGTGTACCGAACTTCCGTGGTGCAGCAGCTATACTGAGTGTGATGTAGCCCAACGCTTGGCAACCCTTTGGTTTCGGCATGCGTGCCTGTATCGGTCGTCCCTTCGCTTGGCAAGAGGCTATTATTGCACTCGCTGTCCTTCTGCAGAAGTTCGACTTCGTTCTAGACGACCCGTCGTATGAGCTTGAGCTCAAGCAGTCACTGACGATCAAGCCTGCGCACTTCTATGTCCATGCTCTCCCGCGCGAAGGAAAGCCCCAGTTGCTTGCGACCCCTTCCGCCGCACCTTTCTCCTCACACGCACGAGAGACCACCAATGCAAGCCTTCCAGCTTCACCTGGTACGGAGGCAAAACAGCCGATGTACGTTCTGTACGGCTCGAACACCGGCACGTCCGAGAGCTTTGCCCAGCGGATCGCGAATGGCGCGGCCGCACACGGTACGTAGCGGATCCACCACCGGTAGATTCCCGTACTGAAAAACTGTCAGGTTTCCGTGCAACACTCGGCACCCTCGACTCCGTGGCGGACCACCTGCCGACCGACGGGCCCATCGTGATTGTGTGCGCGTCCTTCGAGGGCGAGCCGGCAGACAATGCCGCGCACTTCGTTGAGAGGCTCACGAGCCTGCAGGACAAGCCGCTACAGAACCTGCGCTTCGCCGTCTTCGGATGCGGGCACCACGACTGGTTCCGGACGTACCAGCGCATCCCGAAGCTCATCGACCAGACGCTCGAGGACCGCGGCGCGCAGCGACTTGTTCCTCGAGGTGAGGGCGACGCTGGTAGCTCCGAGTTCTTCGAGGCGTTTGAGGCGTGGGAGACCAAACTGTGGGAGGTCCTTCCTGAGGTAAGTTATGTACGTATCCTTACGTGACTTAGGTTCTGCTCAGTCTGCTTGCAGGAATACAATACCGTGGTGAAGCAAGACATTACGTCTGGCCTGAAGGTCGAGACAGTAGGGGAGGGTGCCACGCGCGCTGTTGACCTGCGGCAGCACGACGCTGCCTTGGGCACTGTCATTGAGAACAGAGTCTTGACTGCACCTGGTGCGCCTCAGAAGAGACACATCGGTAAGTACAAGGCGCAGTACAGTCGAAGATTGAACTGAACGATTCCCATAGAGTTTGAGCTTCCGGAGGGAGTTACCAGTCGCGCTGGCGATTACTTGGCAATGTGAGCATCTCATGTTTCGCCTGACATACGAGACTCAACTGTCTACAGCCTCCCGTCCAACCCGCCGCAAGATGTTCATCGAGTGCTTGCCCGCTTTGGCATGCTCCCCGAACAGCAAATCGTCATCTCGTCTTCCGGCCCTTCCTCTCTACCCACAGGTAGACAGATATCCGCATTCGATCTTCTCTCAGGATACGTCGAGCTGTCCCAGCCTGCTACGGCCCGCGATGTCCGCACGCTTTTGAACATTGATAGCTCAGACGCCACGAAGGAGTCTCTCAAGGCGTTGCTGGAGAGCTATAGTGACGCAGTCCTGGGACGTCGACTCAGTGTTCTAGATCTCCTCGAGCAGTACCCCGACATCAAGCTGCCGTTCGCCGCGTACCTCGCCCTTCTGCCTTCTATGCGCATCCGCCAATACTCCATCTCGTCATCCCCCTTTGGAACGCGCAGCGCGTCACGCTCACCGTCAGCGTGCTCGAGGCACCGGCACTCTCTGGGCGCAAGGAGCCTTTCCTCGGCGTCGCATCCACATACCTCGCGAATCTGCGCCCCGGAGACAAGGTCCAGATGGCAGTGCGCGCCTCAAATGCGGCCTTCCACCTCCCACAGGATCCGCGGACGCCTCTTGTGCTCTTTGCCGCGGGCTCTGGCCTCGCTCCTATGCGTGGCTTCCTGCAAGAGCGTGCACTCCAGAAGAAGGCCGGCCGCGAAGTGGGCAGGGCTGTACTTTTCTTCGGGTGCCGGAGACCTGATGAGGACTACCTCTACTCGGACTCGGACCTGAAGGAGTGGGAAGAGCTCGGCGTCGTCGAGCTGCGTCCTGCATTCTCTCGGGCGCCGGAAAAGTCAGAAGGGTGCAAATATGTCCAAGAGTACGTGTTTCGTCTGATAGGCTGCGTTCCATCACTAACCGCGTTTCTAGTCGTGTCTGGCACGACCGTCGAGCACTTGATGGCCTGTACGAAGCAGGAGCTAAGGTGAGCGATTGCACTTCGTGTAGCATGTCTACGTACTAAACTCGTCTTTAGTGGTTTGTGTGCGGCTCTGGGAAGGTCGCCAGGGGCGTGAAAGAAGTTCTGACAGCCATGATCAAAGAGTCGAGGGGATACAGTGATGAAGAGGCAGCTGCTGCGTTCGAGCGCGCGACAGTTGGTCGGTTCGCTACCGATATCTTCGAATAGAAATATGCAACTTCGTATCTCTGCTGTTCAGCAATTTAGATTATTTTCCCACATATGCCCGACAATGATGTTCACGCTCTGGTGTCAGAGCCCGAGATCCAGATCTTAGCATGGCGTACTGGTCGGAAACATCCGAGTGTCGCGCCGGGACTGCGGGCCGGTGCATACCTCATAGGTCGCTGGTGGTGACGGTGCTGCGTATCACATCACACTCTCACTGCTGCTGCCCTCTGCGTCCCTAAACTCTGCTTGGTTAGCCTCCCTTCGAGGAACTTCTCACTACAGGATATGTCATTCAAGAGGGCTGATCTATTCCCGTGCAATCCCGCGACGACTCGCGGTGAATCCACACGAATCAGCTCCAGCAAGGACAAGATCGCGTATACCAATGGAAGGACGGTCATTGTACGTGCACTCACGTACTGTCTCTTTGGATAAGCTTGCTAACCGTGTGCTAGATTCGCGACTTGAAGGTCTGATCTGGGCATATCGCAGTCTAGAGTGGGACTGAGCAGCATGTCACTGTCGACCACAGAACCCCTCCGCAGTCGTATCATACGCGGGACACGTACAGAACGCGACAGTTGCAAGGATCTCCCCCACAGGATTCTATTGTGCCTCGGGAGACGCGGGCGGAACAGGTGCATGGAGTGACCACGTCTACAGTCCACACCTAGCTCACCGTCTCCTCCCTCTCAGTCAAGATCTGGGATCTCGTGGGCGAGGATCAGTCACTGAAGGGAGAATATAAGGTGCTCGGCGGACGCGTGTAAGTACCCTCGCCACCCACATCGGACTCTCATACGAAGCGGACTGTAGCAAGGATCTCGAGTGGGATGGGGAGAGCAAGCGCATCATCGCAGTCGGAGAGGGCAGAGAGAAGTGAGTGTCCTTCGGTGAGCTGCATCCGTGCTTGAATCTGACAGTAAGTTAGATATGGCCATGCCTTCATGTTCGATACTGGAAGCTCAACAGGTTCGATTATTGGTCACTCGAAGGTGAGGAGGGTCCTGGTTGTCTCAGAGGCGTAGCTCACGTGAACGCGCACACTAGACTGTGAACGCAGTCGCTATCCGCCAACAAAGGCCATACCGCGCGGCAACTGCTGGTGACGACTGCGGTATCGTCTTTCATCAGGGCCCACCGTACAAGTACGAGAAGACGATCAAGACGCACACCAAGTTCATCCAGGACCTGCGCTATGCTCCGTCTGGCGACTTCTTCGCTAGCGTCGGTATGGATATGAAGATCTTCCTATACGACGGCAAAGATGGCGAAACAGTTGGGGAGATTACCGACAGCCCACACACCGGCTCAATTGTACGTACTGAGAGACATTTGCTGTCGCATGACACTGAATATTGTCTGTCTCCAGATGGCATTGAGCTGGAGTCCAGACAGCAAGGCGTTTGTGACATCCTCTGCAGACCGCACCGTGAAGCTCTGTAAGTTTCTCGTGGACATCTTGGCATAATCTCCGCTCATAGAGGTCCAGGGGATGTTGAGACTCGCAAGGCCATCACGACCTGGAATCTAGGCAAGGCCGTCGAGCAACAACAGGTCGGAAATGTCTGGACGGAGGGCGATGACATTGTCTCTCTCTCACTGTCTGGTGACCTCAACGTCTTCGATAAGCGTGTTGGGGACAAGCCTTCACGCATAATCTTCGTAGGTTCCTCGAGATCTTCCATTGCACACATCTGTAATCCGATCACAGGCTCCTTCGAAAGCCATCACGGCTCTCGCACCCACGTCTTCTTCGGGCACATTCATTGCGGGCCTCGCGGACGGTCGCGTAATCTCGTTCGACGGTACCGACTACACTTACGCTGAGGGAGCCGGGCACAAGAACCTCGTGTCTGGCGCTGTGACATTGCCTAACGGGAAGGTTGTCACTGCCGGTTACGACGACCAGCTCCGCGAAGTCGAGGGTACCAGCTTTACGTATGTACAGCTGCCTTCCCAGCTATGGGATCTCCTTCTAATCACTCAAACTCGTCTAGGCAAGCCGCGTGCTCCACTGCAACACAGCCAAAGTCTGTGGCCGTCGCGGGAGACTCGACTGTGTTCGTCGTTGAGATCGGCGTCGTCGAGGCGATTCGGGAGAACCAGAAGGTGCACGAGCTCAAGACTAAGTACACACCCAGCGTCGTTGCTGCGCAGGGCTCAGTCGTCGCAGTTGGTTCGGAAGTGAGTAGGATGTTATAGCATGCGCGTATGTTAACTAATCTTTGCGCAGGACCAGAAGGTCTATCTGTACGAGTGGGATGGCAAGACCCTGACTGAGGCAGGCGTACTGGAGGGAAACCGAGGAGCTGTCAGTGCCCTGGCATTCTCGCCAGATGGAAGCCAGCTTGCCGCAGGAGATGTAAGTTTTTATCATGCTACGGCTCAGAATGCAGCTTAAGCGGCATTTTACAGTCTAGCGGAAAGATTGCACTGTACGACGCTAAGGAAAAGAAGGTGATCGGTCACTTTTTCACGTTCTGCGGTGCGTATTGACATACACATTCCAGCTCATTACCTCGAGGTGGTCCTTCCACAGTGGACGCATCCTCTCGCTGGCATGGACACCTGATGGCAGGCACTGCGCCTCGGGATCGCTCGATACACACGTATACGTGTACAGCGTTGCAAAGCCCGGAAACGCAATCGCTATCAAGAACGCGCACGCAGGCAGCGTCAGTTCGGTCTTTTGGATCGGCGACAGCAAACTTGCCAGTGCAGGCGCGGATGGTTGCGTCAGGACTTGGGACATCACGTTCTTCTCTTAGACTCAGGATACCCGATAGTGTACAACAATGGCGGAAGAAACAAATCACCTGTACTACTCACCGACCTCAATACATCCGGATCCCTACTTGCCTACAGACTGCAGTGTTTCCCAAATCCAAATCGCATACGGTATCATCGTGTGGATTTTTTACAAAATACAGTTGGAGCATTGATAACTCGTACCTAGTGTTGGGACGCGTACATGAGACAGCGTGGGTGATCAGAAGAGAGCAAGTGGGCGAGAACAAGGAGCAAGAGCAGCAAGGCCCGCTGGGGGGCGGCCAGGTTTTGGCAGAGATACAGAGCACCAAGGAGATAGGGGGGAGAACAGACGCAATTATCGATTTCCGCAAGCCACCCTCCGCATACACCACAATCACAGCAGCCCGCGTCTGCGCCGCCACCGCGCGCCACCTCCCGCGTAGAGGCCTAGCGCAGCGCGTAGTGCGCTTAGTTGAGGTCCTCGAGCGCGGGGGGCTCGTCGTCGCCGCCCTTGTTCTCCTCGCCGGTCTCGAAGTTCTCGACAAGGTCGGGGACGTCGTCATCGTCCTCCTCGGCAGCGCCGCCCGGCCGCTGCTGGCTCTGCTGGATCGCCTGGTAGGACTCGGCGAGCTTGCGAAGCGAGGCGAGAGAGTCGGGGCCAAGCTGGTTGAGGATGCCGGGCACGAGCTCGGTGAGCTCCTTGACGTGGCCAGCACCGTAGATCGCGAAGGTGTTGGCGGAGACGGCCGCGTGGACTGCGGGAGCGAGTCAGCTTTTGTACGCGCGCGACTCAGCCCAGTGAGGATCCGGAGCCGCTGCGACCCAAGACACGCCGATCGCGCATCGGGGACGCGCAGGGTCCTCTCCACCGGCAAAGATAAATACGAGAGGGCTATCACGAGACACACCTTTAGGTGCAGAGAAGTGCAGAACATTGCCATCCTCCCTGAACATGTTAACCTCCTCTACGCCGGGAATGGGCTGGACGTTCAGCTTCTTGAGCGCACCCTGGAGCTTCTTGTCGTCCTGAGCACCAGTCGTCTTAGTTTTCCGGACGACCTTTCGGCGCATGGTACCCTTTCCACCTATTCAAGCGCACGCACACGCAGGGCGAAAGGACATCGCTTTAGATTTACATTCGCCCAATTTTGCGCAAAGGACGCGGTTCAAGCTCACCGATCCTGTTGGCCGCAGCCTGCGCCTGCAGCTTAGCCAGTTTCGCGGGGTCCATCGTGTTGTTTGCTGAGGATCGGGGCTAACGACGGGCGGATGGAATTTTGGTGGACTTGGTCGTCGTGAAAAGCGAGAATAAGGTTCACAAGTAAACACGACCACACAAAACCTCGCTCGTCGGCGTCTATTCCGTGGGACGCCCGTCAGCGCCCAGTCGGCGAGTCATTGGCTGAGCACCATCTGCACGTTCTCCTTCGCACTCTCACTCGTTGAACAGTCCAGACATGTCTGAAAAGTCGTTCTTTATTCGTCCAGCCACCGTAGATGATGTGGTATATTTTATTCTCACTCCAAGAGGGCTGCAATTCCTCACAATTCAATAGGATGCAATCTTGAAGCTGATCGTTGGCCTTGTGGGTTTCGCAATCGCGAGTGCCTCCCACGAGCTATGCTCACATGTCTCCTTCACAGGCAACCTACGAAAAGGCTGCTGATCAGGTGAAGGCGACGCCTGACCTCGTGAGACGCTGTCCCGGACGAATTGTAGACGCGACTAACATTGCAAGTGATCTTTAGCTTCGCAAGAATCTCTTCGAGACGCCGTATGCACACACCTTGCTCGCTTTCTCTGGCACTCGTGAAGCACCCGGCGAGGCCATTGGTATGGCCATGTACTTTTACAACTTCTCCACATGGACTGGCAAGCCAGGCATCTACGTATGTGCAGATCGGTGATCATCCGACGATCCGCGATCTTCTTCGTTTCGCGAACTCACTGATTGACTTCGAGTAGCTGGAGGATCTGTTCGTTTCCCCGGAGTATAGGAACTACGGCGTCGGCAAAGCTTTCTTTGCTGAGCTCGCCAAGGTTGCTGAGGAAAGGTCAGTGAAACCCTGATGGCGTTATAAACAACGTCCGGGAACTCACAACACCGCTTCAGGACTGCGCCCGTCTGGACTGGCAAGTGCTGAAGGTAAGACCGATCATCAGGATCTGGGACATACAGCTTAACAAGGGGCATCGCAGTGGAATAAGCCGTCGATCGACTTCTACGAGCAGAAACTTGGTGCAACTGCCATGTCTGAATGGATGGGAATGAGACTAGAAGGAGACGGCATCACGAACTTGAAGAAGTTTGCCCTGCAGTAGAGCAGACAAGGTCAGAACGGCCGGAAGAACAGGTCACTGACCTGCACGGTGCCAAGCGATATACGAGGCGTCCCACAGACGCTGACATGGCGCGGCGCTGTAATTCCTATATTCCTGACTTGTAAAGTGATATCACGCCCATCCGCAAGAAATCCAGAGAATCCAAGGGATCAGAAAGCGACGTGCAAAGCAATACAAAAGCGATATTAGGGTAAATTATTAGACACCGTCGTAGCTTGCACCGCCAGCCTTATTGCAAGGTGTAAGCACGCTACTAGACTACGACCAGAACGAAGGACGCACCTTGCGGAGCTTGAGGACGATGGGCTCCTCCTTCAGATCGTCCTTCTCGCGAGCAGGCACCTCGACCGAGAACACTCGGAGAACAGACTTCACATCCGCAACGTGTACAGAGATCTGTGTAGCAGAAATGAGTGTGTGTCGCGA
The DNA here is from genome assembly GCA_001910725.1 of Phanerodontia chrysosporium. Taxonomy (NCBI): domain Eukaryota; kingdom Fungi; phylum Basidiomycota; class Agaricomycetes; order Polyporales; family Phanerochaetaceae; genus Phanerodontia; species Phanerodontia chrysosporium. The sequence continues at coordinate 1,093,136 of MJGA01000002.1, forward strand.
CTTTGAGATCTCTGTCGCGTACCTTTGCTTTACGCATGATCTTGCATGACGGACCAATCCAGACGACAAGGATAAACTTCTCGCGCTGCGATTCCTTATCATTGGAGTAGCGTATCCGTACGTAAGCGAACGACGCCTTGTCCTCCTGGAGGTGCTCCCGGAGCTCTTCGAGACCACCCGTTCCCGTGGACGTGACCTTCAGCTTATCGGAGCGATCGGACTGTACGTGGCGAGGCCAGACGTCGGTGGGAAATCACTAGGAAGGTCCAGAGTGTATCTCCTACCTCGTAGTCCAGCAGAAGCCAGTTAGTGTCCGTCTTGTCCGAACGGACGTCCTGGTAAGCTACATCACACCGCACCTGTGTCAGGACAACGGCATTTAGAACGCTTAGAACGGCGCACCTTGGTCGATGGCGGGGTCGGATACGTCGGCCATAGAGAACGGGGGTGAGGTGTGTGGTCGTGAGAGGAGGAGGGTATGAGGACTCGCGTGCGCTGTCTGCGGTCTCTACGAAGCGGTTCCGGTAATGCCAGGTACAATCCTGGATACCACCTCTATTAAATGGGCGTCTATCCAGGGTAAGTCTTTCGTTATTCTCACGGTTACAATGTGTGCGAAGCGTCTGAATCTCGTTCATTTCGACTTTCTCAGCGCACGCTCATCTGCTCCTCACAAAATGCTCTCTCTCAAGTCTCTGGCGTCCGCATCCTCTGCCTCGAGATCGGCCGCAAACTCCTTCATTGCTCTCTACTCTACTGTTTCTGGACTCGCGCGTCGAAACTGGGGTGTCAGCGGTCCCGCTCCAACTTCCTTGCTCGAGACCGAAGAGCCAGAGGATGAGGGACGAGCCAGAGACTTGACCGGGCTCAGCCGTGGCGCAAGGCTGCGGCGGCAGACCCCTGACATGCCCACACCTTATCAGTTCAAAGCGCACCGCGAGACTATCAAGAAGAACTTCCCCGAGGGCTGGTCACCTCCGCGGAAGCTCTCGAGAGAAGCCATGGACGGTCTTCGCTCTCTACATGCCTACGACCCAGAGATGTTCAGCACACCTGTGCTTGCGGAGAAGTTCAAGATCAGCCCTGAAGCTGTGCGTCGTATACTTCGCAGCAAGTGGACGCCAACACCAGAGCAGAGGCAGAGGATGATCATGCGAGAGAGGAAGGCACGGGAGGAGCGAATCATGGCTCAACGCGCCAAAGAGAGGATGGAGCAGATGCAACTAGAACGGAGAGCGAAAGGTGTTCTCAAAAACGCGAAGGATGGACTGTCTCTTCGGTGACTTCCGCCACACGAGACTGAGGCCCTAACGAGGTTGCCTTCCCCAGAAAATCACGCCCATGGTGTGTTCCTCTAATCACAGCTTACATGACGTTAGTGATTGACGGTTTACCTTAGATATCATGCCTCTCCTCTCGCTTTACTCTCAGACTTCGACCCTGCATGTTATTGCCACAATCGTAAAGGAATAGAACACATTGTGGTACACAATAGATAGACATATATACGCTGACACCGATAAACCTTGCAGTCCTGTCCGATATCTACGTCTATAGCAGTAATGACACAAATCCTGGGCCTTCCAATCACACACCCCAACGCTATTGCTTTGCAAGTCGTACGAGACATGATCCTGAGGGAGGTTTGCAAGTAAGATGGTCGTTCCAATTCGGCCGGGGAACATTGCCGAGCGGGTGTTCATCTTGATCAACCAAATCGAAGTCGTAATGAAGTAAGAACATGCTAAGTACAAGCTTGATTTGCAACTTGGCAATCCTTTGTCCCAGGCAGACTGTGCGTCCTTTTGGTAGTAGAAAGTGGGTCAAGAATGTATCGATGGACGGACAAGCGACGAAGGATTACTCACCTCCGCCCCAGCCGACGTATCCGATGTTCGACTTGCTCTCTGGCCGGGAAGGATCAAAACGCCATGGGTCGGGGTATAGCCGCGGGTCGAGATGGATGTCGCTGAAAGGGTAGACGACGTAGGCACCAGAGGGGATGCGCGTACCGGCGATGTACGTGTCCGGCCCCACATTCCGGCGCATCGCAGTGTGCGGTTGCGCTATACGAAGTGTTTCACGTATGACCGCGTCCGTCGCCGGCATGCATTGCTCGAAGGCCTCCAAGGGAACCGTCGCCAGAAGTTCCGCAGGATCGTTCGCACAATGGGCAGTGGTCGCCGCGTACAACGACAGCAGCGCGTGGATCTCTTCCCGCACCTTGCGACGCCACTCGGGGTGCCCAGCGAGGAATGTCACGATCCACGAGGCTGTGATTACGGTATTATACGTCTGACAGCTTTCCTGGGGCACCGTGAGCAACGTACCTGTCGTACCCGTCGAACGTGCCCCAGCAACGAGGAGACCCATGATAAACTGTGAGAACCGTATCAGCAAGAGCAGCGTAGATTGAGCAGCGCGAACAGCCTCGACTTACGCCTACGATAACCATCTTCTCGTCCCCGTGGTCGAGCAGTATCTGCAGCGTGTCGTCTCTTGACACACCACTCGCAACCCTGGCTCTAATGGCTCCGTCAACTATGTCGTAAACTTGCTTCGAGGCCCGAAGCTTCGCGAGCATGCTCGGGCTCGGCAGCCATGGCAGCAACACGCTGAGCGGTGTGGTCGAACGGTCCAGCGTGTCATAGAGACTAAGAAGTCGTGCCACTGTGGCCCATCGTCCGCAAGCTCATGGCTCCCGAGACACCGCACGGTCGTCTGGAATAACAGCTGGCATACCAGGTGTCAGAGGCAACGGGCCGCCAATGGAAGCATGCGCCACTTACCGCCGGTATACGTGTGAACGGGTCAATCAAGCTCTCTGTGCTTCCCCAGGAACAGAACCCTTGGCGAATGTCCTGTACGATGAACGGTACAACTGCTCGGGGTCAGTGCCTGCAGTGCCGCTGCCGTGACAGATGGGGCGGTACACTTACGTCGCTGAAGATGGTCGCCACCCTGAGCAGCAGCGAGGCGTCTGTGAATGAGGTTAATTCTGCGCGTCTGCAGGTCAGAGGTCACCCCGGGGAGCATGGGGATCTGTCGTTCGGGAAAATAGGAAGCGAATATGTTAGTCAAATTCGGGCGGATCCGATCGGCTCGACTCACGGCGCCAGAAAGAACCTTGAAGCCTTCGTGAATATCGAGGCCTCTGCACGCAAAGAAGTCCGCGCGTGCATGCTCTTGTGATACGACCACGACGGTGTGCTGCCATAGACAAATATCAGTCGATCTTGGCGGTGTATGATAATGCGATGTGCAACCCACCTGGAGCAATTTGAAGCGAAAGGCGGGGTGACGTGTCAGCTCGAAACCGCGCCGAAGGAAGTCGTGCCGAGAGGTGAAGAACGGCCAGACAGTCTCCCAGATGCTGAGAGGGAGAAAAGGCGGACCTTCGTCTTGATCTTTACGAGCGCTGACCCAGCTAAATAACAAAGCAAGCAGGACTATGCTTGGTAGCGCAATCGCGAGCTTCAGGGCGGCATCGCGGGTTTCGAAGTGTTGGACTATAGTTAGAAGGCCGAGAGGATACATGGTGCGCGGGGAGGGGTCATTCGAAAGTGAGCTGATACTTATAGCCGTCCTGACGACGGGTGCCATGTGTGGAGTGAATCCTTGTTGAGAGTAACACTCGCCCACCTGATGGGAGTGTTCTGTCCGACACCCTCACCTTGGAAAATCGCACCAGAGATACCGGTCTGCTTTAGGAGCGATCGCTGTCGTGACCCACTGTCCATTCTGTGTAGACCAATTTCCATTCGCATGGCGTGCCCGCGGAGATCTGGCCAAGAACTTAACAGGGCCTGTCCTCATGGGTCTATAGGAACTTTCCGTACTTCACGGCACCGCACGGCCGCATCTGAGAACTGGGTTTCTAGCTGAAGCTGTCAGCAATTTCACTGCGCTTGGTCCAGCAGACCAGAGTCTGTGATGCATGCTCGACACTGTCAACATGGTGGACCCACCTTGTGTTGCGAGCTCCAGGACGCTGGCGGCGCGCAGCGGGGTCGTAACTGCGTTCGTGCAGCAGCTCTACATACGCTCGGTATTCTCGGCGAATACCCGCGTAGATTTGTGCAATTGTTTCTGATTAGTGGCGCGGACGTTCTTGAGGAAAACGAAGTGGGAACGACGCGTCGGGCTCCACTGCACGGATACGGACTATGACATTCCTCTAATGGTATGTCGGACACGAGCATCATAGTAAGTTGCGATGTCGCATTGACCTGGTGAGCAGAGTTCCACTGTATCTCTCTGGATCTCTATCTTCCTTCAGCGAGAAGACTTGCATTGGAATTCTGTACAGTAGGAGACGGGGGCCTCCTATTGCATTCTCATCGTTATGTGTTCGCGCACGTACCAAAGACTCGAACGTACCAGCTTGAAGATGACAGGACCGAGTCCGCTCCACACAGTTACACGATCCATCCGGTCCTACGTTTGAGCAGCGCAGAGCGGGTCCATGCTATGCCAATAGTTGAACGCCGTAAGCACGCACCGGCGGTGCGCAAGAGCAGCCAGCAGGACGTGAACGTGGAAAATCTGATGAGACGCGAAAAAGTAGTCGAACCGTCCGGGTGCAAAACGCTCCGGTATCCTGTTTGCGCTACAATGTGGAGTACATTCCTCAGTCTATAAACAGGTCGAACCCCGAAACGTCAACTCACTATAGGAGAGCGCCGCTTATGTAGAGCCCAGCGGAAGTCAAGAGCCAACCAAAGCCCATTTCATAGCATAACTTTGTGAACCCGTGCGTGATCAGGCCCTGGGTCACTGGCACAACTCCACATAGGCCGAGGCCTATGAAGACCTTAGTGCGTGCGCCCCGGTGGGTCGGTTTACGGTACTCTGGATTCAGCACAATGTACGCAGCAACTATGCGGATGCCACGTTCAGCGCGAACGTAGGTTTAACTTGGCGAGATGCATGGAACTCACTGATTCCAGCGCCTGATATCAGAGTGAGATACAGGACTTGGAAATGCCTTTTGCAGTAAAACCCATAGTAGATGCAGGGGAAGAACGAGCCAACGGTGAGGACTATCCAAACGCGAGCAGGTCAGCTGTAGTGCTCTGGTAGAGAGCGCAGAAGTATGCGGAGCCGTGTGCACAACTCGGGTGCGACGAGCTCCGAGACGAATCGCCGATCGCTCGTACACTGATGATCGCGGAAATACTCACTCACAATACCAGCATAGTCAAGTGCATTGCACCGTTCAGCGACCTGAAGACTCCCGGAATTAACGATCAGAACGCGGAATGCAAGTGCAGGGTACGCACGCCTCTGGAATGGACACCAAACGTATGGTAGGAGGCGCTGCAGAAAAGACAGAGGATCGCGGATGCGAGAAAAATTGCAAATACAACGGCGTCGGACCAGGTTGTCGTGTCGTACTGCGAATGGTACGACTGGTAATGAGTAAGGAGGAGCCAGCAGAAAAGCAGCCCGCCAAAGAGGTGGCTGTGAATGTTCACTAAACGTGTGTGAGAACGTCAGGTATGACAACAAGGCAAGACATATAGAGCTACCTGTCTCGTTATGGAGATCTGGAGGCAGAGGAGCTTAGCGTCATGCCCATGAAGCGCAAATACAGCAAAGCGGGACCGTGCGGGGCACGCAAGGCGGAGACACGCACATCCAAAAACGGAGGCAGCACAGCCTCGGAAGTTGTTCTGTATTCTGACAGAACATGCTGGTTAGCAATAGAACGAAGGTGCTCGGCTCGACCGGTCACAAGCTCTGCCAACCCAAGCAAGGCGACCCACCTGCGATAGCCCGTGAGAATGTACTCGTTGTCCTTTTGCCAGGCTGGTATCTCGTGCCATGTAAGTGTTAGACCAGTTATCTTAGAAGGATCACGTTCTGGAGGAGCGTCGGACTTGTCACTCGGGTCGGCATGGATATGGCTCTGAAAGTCTTCAAGGACGTGGAGAATCTTGCTTGAGACATCCTCCTCAACACTCGAGGGCTTCCGTTGTCTCATTTGCTCTGTCATTGTAGGGCTTGACCTTGCTTGACTCGAGGGAGGGGAAGATGACTAGACTCTCGACGTCCGCTCGCGCTTGGAATCCGTTGGGGCGCCGTGGACGCGCAGCACGCACGACTTTGATCTTGCTTGCCTAATCCAGCGCGTTGAACCCGGCTTGTCACGAACCGTGACGCGCTCCCGATAAGGGAAACTAAGTTCGGATCCACGTACAACGTACGCACAGCATAGAAGCTGCGCGACGGTTCCCATGTTAACCAGAACACGATAGCGAGGTATGTCATGTCTCTCTGAGACATCATGTGTTACTTGGAAGAGAGCGCAGGCTCGTCGAACACTGTGATTGCATAGGGTAATCTTTGAGCTTGAAATCCGATCCACATAAAACGAGGGCAATGAAATACAACGCGGACTTTAGTGAAACAAAATGGAGCATGTGTAGGGTAGGCGGAGATATGGGTCCGTATCCGGGCGATGCTCGATGATGGAAGACTCGGGACACAAAGCTATGGGATGTGACGGTTTCATGAAATCAAGCAGAACGAGGCAGGGGATAGCGCTGTAGTGCGTACGATAACTGTAACTGTACAATGCTACAAATCCTCGAATGGATTGAACGAGAAGTTGATTGCAGGGAGGCGAGACACGCTTGATTCCCTCCATGACGCGAAACGACGCGAAGCAGGAGATGGTGACTCGAAAGTGAATGCAGCGTAGATGCGTTTCCGCTCGGGAGTGCTAAACTGAGAGGAGGCGTTGTTGTCTTTTGGCAACGTCTTGGAGTCCTGGGCGGTAGTCTCGACCTCGGGATTCTTCGCGTTCACATCGACAGCGAACTGAGACATCTCGAAGCTAAGCGTGGGATGAATAGAGGTAGAGCATAGAACGTACCTCAGGAGACTCGCGTACTTCAGACCGAGGGGGATGTCGGATGGGGAGCTCGTATCGTACGCACGAGTAAGATCGGCGAGAGGGAGAACGGTGAACTCATAGCACTTTGCGTCGATTTCTGCTTGTGTGAGCTGATTGTCGTTGAGACGGCAGGGCTCAGCCCCTTTGTCTTCAGCTTCTTCTTCAGCTTCCTCAACTCTTGGCAGGCCTGTGGCCTTGCGCACACGAGCGGCCCTCGACACCTTCTTGACACTACCCGTCCGCTTCTCCTTCTCCTTCTTCTCCTTCCGCTCATTCGTCGGTGCAGCCGTAAGCCTCCGCTTCTTCGGGGATCCACTCTCCGCAAGGGGCTTCACGGGTACAGGCACGGGCTTGCTCGCGAGGGCGTTGGTCTTGCGCTTCTTGCCCGATTGCACGCCTGACGAGGGGCGCAGGCCGGTGAGGGGATCGAGGTTCTCCTTGTCGTGCGCCGATGACACCGTAACGCGCGTGTTGGCGCTGCGAGTACCAAATGGCAGGGGCTTGGCTGTCGCCGCCACGGGCACCGGGTCATCCTTGTAGACGATAAAGCTAGCGACTCGTCGAGGCTGCGTGGGCATTGCAGACGTGTGCGATAGGTGTCGCTAGATGTCGGTGTGGGGGGCAAGATGGTGCACCGGCGCAGATGGAGGACAAGTAGGGGTATCGGCCGGTGGAATCTTGCAACTCGACCAGGAGGCAAACGAACAAGGCGAGTCCGGACAGCCTGCACTAAATGAACTCCGTGACAGGGTTCGAACCGTGACACCGACGCCCCGCGGCCGTCACGCGTACGTGACTAGTTGAATCACGTGCCCGCGCCGTAGAGTGGTGGGAAGCCCTGCCAGGTTACTCGGGTGACTCTGGAGTCTCAATCTGTGCCGTGGATTTACCTTGAGTACTTGAATTTGACTGCTCCTCACCACGTTTCGCTGCTAGCGCAGATGGCTGCGCGTCTGTTTCAGTGCGAGCTAGTTTAGGAACACGAGACCTGCTAGACTCCGCTTCTACAATATTTATAGTGTACGGGCCGACACTCTAATCTACCGCTATCTCTCTTCTGACTGACCCGGTTTCCTGTCAGAATATCAACACACGCCGAGGATGAGCGGCATCCGGTAGAAACGACGGCTGTTACCAAATCTGACCGTCGGTGTGAGAAGTTGAATCTCCGCCCGGCTTACGCGCCCATGCACGACGCCACCTTTGGTGCGAACGTCCATCACCAGCACAGCTGCTCTCTTCCGCCGTCTCCCCTCTCGCTTCTCTCTAGCCCTCTAACCTCGGCGACCATGGCAACAGCCCGCGTGGATAGGTCCAAGAAGCCCTACAGCGTGCGCCTCGTTCGCTCGCCGCTCTTCCAGCGTCCCCGCAAGCTCACATCCTGCAATAGCGACCCCCGAACCGACCTCGGAGGTCAGATGGCGATTGGCTGCACGACAAGGCACCAGGTGCTGCACAAGCTCGTCAGAACGCCCCGACAGCCCCAAGCACGGGCACTGTCGCCCCGAATACGAAGCTCCTAGTCTCCAACTTACACTATGAGGTGACACCCAAGGACCTCACTGTGAGCCCGCATCGCTTCTCGTCTAAGGCTTCTCACGCTAACTTCCACCCTCTTTTCTCGGCTTGTAGCAAGTCTTTGGCATCATGGGCACACTCGTTCGTGAGCCATTAATTAGGGTACGATACTCCGAATGCACCGCGTCCACCTGAGAGAGACCGATTGCCGACGCGCCTCCCTTTCGCTGTATAATTCTCACACTGCACGCATCAAAGTACGACCGCAGCGGCCGCTCGACTGGTGTCGCCATCATCTCGTACGAAACTGCCGCGGAAGCGAAGCAGGCACTGGCTCACTACAACGGCAAACTCTGCAAGGGTGCGTACCCTACACGTTGCTTCAATGCTGCTGGTATTTCCGCATGTCAACTCGAGGCTGACGTGCACGCAATTCTTCAGGTCAGCCAATGACGATCGAGTTTGACTCTGGCCCTCCGCCACGAGCTCGCCGCGCCAGTGCCCCCTCGTTGATCAACCGCATTCAGAAACCGAACTTGCTTGACCGTCTCGGTGGCGATGACTCTCAAGCTCAAAATTCTCGCGCTTCGTACGTTCTTACCCTCAGTTTCGGCAAAGCGTCTGCTTATGAATGTCTCATGTAGAACAAATGGCACCGGCCCTATCCGCACAAAAGCGCGTGGCGAACGCAAGCCCGCCCCCCGTGAGAAGAAGGCAAAGCAACAGCCGAAGTCTGCAGAGGAGCTCGACATGGAGCTCGATGCCTTCATGAAGGACGACACGGCCCCTTCGGCGGCCTCCAATGGAGCTGCTGTTGCGACGACCGAGGACGTCGAGATGAAGTAATCTGGGGCGAAGGCGATTTGCACGTATGGTGCAATATGGACTCAAATCAGATCTTGCATGGCGACTCGACTTGTATTCTCGCTCCTCCGGCCAGTTACGCTGTTGACTGCTCTTATGATATTCCTGTCTAGTGACTTCAATCGATGAGTATTTCGGACCCTCCTAAGGATCTACCGAGACCACAACTTGCCACGCCATGTGATTTGTGACTCTCGATACGCCATGCGAGACAGTACGTTCCGCCTCATGTCCCCAGCGAATTCTTCTTATTGTAATTGTACAGTGTTATTTCCATGCATACTGAGTCAACTGGATTCCGCCGACCTCAAGATCGCCCTTCCTCGGGGCCATGGTTGGGGTCCTTCGGGCGAGACCTGTAGCTCTCGGCATAGTATCCAGCCTGGAAAGTTCATATTCAATGGTACCGGGCCTACTGCAACAATGCGCGTACCTTCGTGTAATGCGAGCCATCATCGTTCCTCCTCTGCGGCGCCGGCTCCTGGACGTTCTTGGGATCCTTGGGGACCTTGCCATCGGGGTTCGTACCGCGACCCTGCACACGTCTCTCAGCGATACGTTACGTCACGCAGCGCGTACATACGCACCGCGACCGCACTCATGATGCTGCCCGTGAGGTCCTCACTACCGCGGTTGTCGTCGTTGCCTGGGAGCGGCACCTGCGGCTTGCCGGCGTTGCTTTCCTCGACGCTGCCGTCGCCCGTGCCTACGAGGCGCGGGCCGGAGTGCAGGAGATCCTGTCGCTGCTGGCCGTGACGCGCGATCCCTGCGGGCGTGTCGCGCATATACGCAGTCAGCTACCGTTGTATGACATGCAGATGCGCGGGCACGCACAGGTCTGGTCGTCCTTGCGGTGCGCGGCAAAGCGCGAGTAGTAGAATGTGCCGAGGACACCGGCGAAAAAAGCGGTGCCTAGCACCATGGTCTGTACGACGCCAATGAGCTCCCCCTGGCTCCTGCCTTCAGTTACGACGAGACATACCACCATGGACCCGCCTGTCTTGGGCGTCGCGACACCTGGACCTGTGGACATTGCGAGCTCGTATTACTACTGCCGACTGGGGTGGACGATGTACGAAGAAGAGATGGTTGGAATCACTTCCGTCATGGTCGTTGTCGGCCGTGACTATATGTGTGGTGCGTGCACTTGATGACAGCCCTTCTCTTTGCATTCGATCGCGCCCGTGGCCACCAAGCAGCATCCGCGCTCCTGGCCGCTTTTGATCAAATTGTTAGCACCCGCATTCACAACTGAGTGAATCGTCAATGTCCACATCCTTATTATATATCCAAATAATTGATAATTGGTACAATTGGGCCGCTCATGCGTGAGGTTATACGAAGACGATTGAGCAGGATAGTCAGGCAACCTGCGTATCCTGCTCGAGGGTTTCGGAGATTTTCTCCTGGATAGTGGGGGTGATAACGGAGGTGATCTTCTCAGAAACCTTCTCCGTAAAAGTAACCTCCTCGCTTTGAACCTGAGCGGGACGGTGGTCCCTGTTCCAAGCCTTCACGTCAAAGGGTATATTCTACAGTCTCCTTTAAACGCGGTTCTCGTTAAAATGTGCAGGTTGCTAACCTTGGTATAGAAGTGCGAATGGGCGGCGTTGACACGCTGTTGAGGAGGGACTTGAATGTTCTTCGGATGCTCGGGCTGTTTGCCATCAGGATGAAGGCCGCGTCCCTGGTCCGAATGTCAGTACATTACAATTAAGAGTGGTAAGTCAATTCACAGCGACGGCGGACATGACGCGTCCGACCACACCCTCACTCCCGCGATTATCATCGTTGTCCGGCAGCGGGATCATGGCGGGGCCACGGGGTGCCTCAATATAGTTGCTTGTGAGGACCAGGCGGCTGCCCGTGAAGGGATGAACTGGATTCCCAGGCTGCTGGCCATGGCGAGTGATCCCTAGACAAGAGCGTCAATGCTGCATCTGGCTGGCGGTCAGGGGAACTCACAAGTCTGGTCATCCTTGCTATGAGCATAGAAACGGGAGTAATAAAACGTGCTGAGGACGCCAGCGAAGAACGCCATGCCGACGCCCATCGCCTGCGTGTTCGTGTCAGAGAAGTCGCCGAAAGTCTTCAAGCGAGCGCGACGTACCCCGAAGTTGCCTCCAGTCTTGATGGTGGGGAAGCCAGGACCAGTAGACATATTGTTTAGACCAGCTAAAGAAGAGTAGTAGAGAGCAGTAGGGTAGGCTGTGTAGATATGCAAGAAGAGTTTGAGAAGTACCAACGGCAGCCCAAGGGATCCTCTTATACGCCCAGCCCCCACGATGGGCTGACATGCGATTCATGAGTAGCCTCCGTCAGCCGCAAGCACTCTTCGAATCGTCAGAGTCGCGATCGCGCTCTCTCGTCGCTTTGACGTCACCAGCAGGACGAGATTCAGAGTCCCGACGCTTTGCCCGTTTGGTACATCCGCGTCGGTCAGCCGCTGCAACCACGCTTTCCGCGGCGCGGGGTGTAAACGGATCTCGAGCCTCGAACCTCCAGCGACAGGGGTACTCCTAGGACACGGCATGAGACGATGGACCTCGAGCAACTTAGGGGTCATCGAGCGCGAACCGTCTTCCGCGACAATCTCGTCGTTGCAAGGCTGCATAGAATACATGTTGTACATTTATGTGGGAGGTCTTCACTCACTTCCGAAATCACAGAGAATGGTCAATCATATGTCTCCCCGCGAACGACTATGCGCCTTGTGGCTTTGCGGGCTCCTTCTGAGCCACATCCTGGTCGCGCACTGTACCAGTGATTCTGGGTGTACCCATCTTAGTGGCGGTGGGCTGTTCCAACTCCCTATGCAGATCTGGACAACCAACCCCACATCAGCCTGAAGAATTCCGAGTAGCGGAAAGGGACGCGTACAGGTCGGCTCGTCGCTCCTCCTGTGCTTCGACCGCTGATAGAAGTAGTACGCCGCGTACAAGCCTGTAGCTGCCGCCGTCCCAATAATCAGCGACTAAGGGGTCATGGATTCGTTAGTATCCGCGCGATCCCATTGCGGAAGAACCGCATGCGCACCCTGAAGTCGCCCCCAGCCTGTGGCAATCGTCCGGGGCCTGTGCTCATTGTTGTAGACCTATGTGCGTGGAGGCAGGTTGTGAGGAGTATTCAAGAGGGGTGAGGTCTTGAGGGGTCATAAATGAGTAATTCTGCCCGTGACACTGCCTACAAATACTCCTGTGGACTCTATGCTCGGCCCTAGCATGAGGTTAGCAGTCAAACGATCCAGGGAGCCAGCTATGCTGACGTCATTTACCATGTCGCGCGACCTTCAACCTCTGACGCGAGATAATTACACACACTGGTGGCGCTGCTTCTTTTAGTATGTGAGTTCGTTCACTGGCATTCCATGCTCGAGGTATGAATCCATGAACACTGCTACGTCTCTGTACAGTACATCTGCTTTAGTCAGCGCATCAATAACTTTTCGCGGGGTCGAAGAATAGTCAACTCACCAAGTAAAAGAGAATGAAGTGGGTATCAAACAAGATGGATATGTTACTTCTTCGCCAACGCCAATCGTCGGAGGAGCGTGAGAGCTTCGTCGCCTGTCATGTTTGCAATCGTGGTGACGTCGGGTATGAGTATCTTCTCGCTCGAGCTCGTTGCGTGCACTACTAGTCGAGCGATCACTTCTCCAACCTCTACTAGACAAGCGGCGACGATAAGCCTGTACAGAGTGATCAGCGTGTGCAGACGCATGTACAGCGCTATATTCACCAAATGATGATCCAAGTGATACGATCCATGGCATTGTTGTTCAAATGATCGTGTATCGCGTCCAACTGTCGATCCGGTTAGTTCGCAAGCATCCGGATGCCTCGTGCAGTGCATACCAGATCTTCCGCCACAGCTAGCTTCTCGTTCAGCACACCAACTCTGACGCCTGATGATAAGTTGTCAGCTACTTTCCTCCTACCCTCATATGGCGAGTTAACTGACTGATCTCCATGTAATCTCTGACTGCATCGTACAGCGCCCTAAGAGTCGCCTGACCCTCTTCCCAGAACAGATCGGGCACGTCAAGCACGTTGCTGACAAGATTTATATCCCGACGTAGCGTGAATAACCGACCGGTCAGCTTGAGCGCGTCTGTACGTGATATAGGGAGAGTCCCGGTCATGGCGAGGTGCGTAGGGATAGAGGTTGTCTGCGGGGAGGATAGAACAGCGTCTGTGACCGTTTCATAACGCGCGAGAAGTGTGGACTGCGCGAGTGCATGTGCGACCGATAGCGTACGAAGAGCTGAGTGGGACTTGAAGGCTGGGCTGCATCAGACGTGTGCGCCATAATATTGTAATGCAATGCATGAACTCACTGAAGAAGTCGTTGTAAATTCGCGGATAAGCAATAAACGGCTTGTACTGGTGCATGCTCAGCGAAAGCTACACGTTCAGCTGTAGCACGACTCACCTCGTAGTGACATTCCTCTATCTCCCACCTTGCCTCAGGTAATGGCTTGCGCATGATATCTGCCGCCTCTATATCCTCAAGTATACTGTGCTCTTGCGCTTCAGCCAAGCCGAAGAACACAACCACGCCATACGAGAAGAAGACGGCTTCGGCGAAGGCGTCCGGGTCCGGATTTGGCGATCGTCTCGCAGGCAGGGGGACGCTTGGAGACACAGGAGAGCGTATCCTTGGGGTCTCTATCTCGGGTTCGCTGATGGCACCGCTTGCAGGAGGTGAGGTCGCGATAAAGCCGTTCATATCTGCAGATTCGGCAGACGGCGTTGGTGCAGTGAAATATGTCGAATCTTCAGTCGCCTCTTCAGCTTCCGATACTGCAGTAAGCATTGGATCCTCAGTCTCGGTGGCAGGATCGTCTGGGACAGGGCTAGGAGGTGGAGGGGGCGCAGACGACCGAATGTTTATACCTGGACCATAGCCAGGCAGTAAGGGATGATAGTATGTCTGGTGATGCGTGCTCAGTGTGCCCGTCCATCTAGAGCAAATAAACACACGCACGGCGTAGATGGCCTCGTCGAAGACCCGCGGCTGAGTGTTATGCTCTCGCTTGAGGAAGCTCGCAAGGAGCTTCATCTTGAAGCCCTCTGCAACGCAGTACGCCGTCAGGCGTTTGTATCCCGCCTTCTCCCGCTCCACTTTGCTCATGCGCTCGCCCTCGCTCTTGACATCGCGCACGCCGCGATCAGTCTCGTACCCATGCTGCAGCTCTTCATCTTCATCTGCGAGCAGCGGTTTTGTCTGAGGGGCAGAGGGGAGTAGCACGAGCTTCTGGGTGGTCTTTGACGTACGCTGTGCTTTTGGCACGCCTGTGACGGGGTTTATTGCGCCTGTACGGGGAAGCCCTCCAGTGAGGGAGGGCCGGCGCGACGGTGCGACGCGCGTTGTTGGGTTTCCCGACAAAGAACGCTTAGGACGCGAGAGACGAGGTAGAGAGGTGGAAGATCCTCGACTTGGATTTGGCCTTGACATGGCGTGGCAAGTGGCTTCACTATGAGAGAGAGGATGAGCGTAGTCGAGTACAATACCGTCGAAAGCGATCAAGGACGGTCTCGTATAAGCGTGAAAAAAATGAAAGGTTGAAAGAACGCAGGTTGTGTGCGAGGTCGATCTCCTTGAGCAAGTCGGCCAAGGTAGAAAGGTTCGCGATCGTATTCGGTCAAGCGGTCTGATTGGCTGCCTCGTGCAGTACGCTGCGACGTCATACCATCTTTGAGCGCAGGGCGGCTCGGTAGCGGACACGAGCACCAAGACGTGAGTCGATACCCACCACAGGCTGGAAAATACGGTGGGTATCATCATAAGTAGGTGGTAACTGGATACAAGTACATGTTGAACCGACGCCCAGGCTATTGACCACAGCCCATACCAAGAGTGCGAGAAGGTGACTACGGATTATGTGTACGGTAGAGGAACAAAACGTCCGGTAGAAAATGAATGTTGGAGTTGACATGTACAACGAAGTCTGGTTGGGGTATGGGAGGTGGTACATTGGAAGGAGCGCATAAATAGGGAACGACCGAGGAGTTTTTGGAAAAACAGTCCATAAATCCGAAGCATTAGATCCGTGAAAGGAGGGGGGAAGCGGGAGAGCGGTGTACACTCTACCCTACGACGGTCATCAGACCAGGAACGCCCCTGGCGTTCTCCAGAGCAACGGGTTGTTGCGGGTCGGCGGTCGCGGAACGTGCGGCCGACGCAATATAGCACATCTAGACGCAATTTCAGATGCTGAACAGAGCGGGACATGCGTGCAGAACTCGACTTACATCGACCTTGTAGAGGCCATCACGCTTGGGAGCGTGGATGTAGCATGTCCACCTAGCGGTCGTCAATCTCAGCTAACCCACACCGACAAGATGTAGATACGCACTGTTCGTCGACAAGGACATTCGCCCCGATCATCTGTGCTTCTTCCAGCAACGTTGCCCGCAAAGTCCTCAGCAGCCTCTTCACATCCACGCCACCCCTGCAGAGGAACCGCCGTTGCTCCTGGAGCGGCACCTTGCGCGCGGAGACGACGCCTTCGCCGCACAGCACCGGGTGCGTCCTAGGCTCGTCGCCCGAGGACGACTCGAGAGGGTACCCCTGAGCCCGGGCCTTGTTGCTCGAACGTCGCAGCTTCACGATCAGGTTGACGACGTCGGGGAGGCGGAGGGGCTTCTGGCGGGGTTGTGAAGGAGTGTTTTGCGCCTCTTGCTGCGACATCAATGGCGAGGATGGAGGAGAACTGAAGGAGATCATGGTAGACAATTATAAAGACTGCACAATTGTGAAGAGAAAAGAGTCAAAGTGGTGGGCGGCAAGGCGGCGTGGCATACACGTCTTATGGGCGGGACCAGACCATATTTGGCAAGTGTTGAATTTCCACGCATTTCTCGACCTTTGTTGAATGTTTGTTGAGCGTATGGGACTCGTGGAATCAGTAGAGAGGTGTGAGTGCGCCACGGCGCAGCGATGACTGACAGTGTGGTCATCGTGGAAGGCAGAGACACGCAAAACATGTGGTTGCATGCGGGCTTATCGGCGTTAATCCCGCCATTCTCCCGGACATGGCGAACCGTGCTGGCCAATCAAACTGTTCAAGCCCAATGTTTAGATGGTAAAGAATGTATTGCATGTATGATCATGGCGCCTCAGACGTCACGCATCGAAGCCCTTCCACTCTTCATACTCTTCCTTCTTGACAACCTTACGCGGCTTGCGAGGGACAACGTCTTGTCCGGCCTGGGTCTTTTTCAACCCGAGCATATTCTCGTGGTCTACAGTGTGGATGAGCTCGACGTACAGATAAAGACACTGAATACTCACATTCGCCCTTGATCACATCGTCAACAATAGGCCTGCTGCCCGAAGTGATGTATCGTGTTGACACGCCGCGAGCAATCAGAGGCTGAGCAAGGAGCTCCTTTAGCTCTGCCTTCAATGCAGCCGTTTTCGCATTGACTGCCTTGCGTTGGTGCTTGGAAGGCACAGGTGCAACATCATCGTCGCTGGTGCGCGAGGGTGAGCCTCAATCAAGCTCACCGGACATGGCAGCATTTACCTCAGACCCATATCGGAGTCGAGCTCGATCTCCATAGCTTCTGCGGCTTCCTTCAACCAGTTCTTCTCGTGCTTCTCCTTCTTGACCCTGTGTTGAAGGGAATCAATCTCCTTGGCAAGCTGTATACGGGCCTTGAGCTTGTCGAGGAGATACAACTCGATCGACATGTCTGGGATTTCCTCCTCCTCTGTACCGCTGATTAGTGATACGAAGGAACGCGACCTGATAGGCATGCTTACGGCGTCCTAGACTGCCCAGTAGAGCACGCACGATGCGTCGTTCATCAGGAGCAACCATGAGCAAGCTGAAGCCGTCCCGCATGGCACGCGCCGTACGACCATTTCGGTGGACATAAACGTCCGCTGAACGCGGAATTTGGTAGTGAACCACATGGTCGACGGCAGGGATATCCAGACCACGAGCTGCGATGTCAGTAGCGAGGAGGATGGAGTTTGGCGTTGATTTGAACCGGTCGAGATTCTTGAGACGTTGCCGCTGCTCGAGCTGGGAGTGCAGAGGGAACGCCTTCAACTGAAGGAGTTCCATGAGGGGCATTAGACGGCGAATGCCGTCTATTGACGAGAGGAAGACGAGAGAGCGTCCTGGGTAACGAAGGAGGAAGTAGTACAGGTAGGCGTCCTGGTTTCTCCGTCAGACCATACACGTCAAAGGAGAAGTCAACGCTACAAACCTTGTCATTCGTCAGGCAATCGATTCTGCTTTCTTTGAGGGTGGAGACCACGCCGCCTTCTGGACTCAAGTCAATTACCTCAGGGTCGGGGTCACGGAAGTCCAAGCGCAATAATAGATCATCGAGTGTCGACGCGGGCTTAGCTTTCTTGCGATTCGGGCGGGATCGCTTCTTGAGGTTACGCTGCAAATCTTTGCTGAGTGTTGCAGAGAAGACGAAAGTCTGCAGCTGCTCTTCTGCCGTGTCTATCTCGTCCGATGCCTTTTGTGTGATCACCTTTCCTTCCTCGTCAGATTCGGGCTCAGGTTCAATGGTCTCATCCCTGCTGTACGTCAGAAATGAGCAAAACGGCGGACTAAAGCATGTACGCACTCTGACTGCTTCAAAGTTAAGCGAATGATATTGTCAAGCTCTGCGAAGTGCCCATTCTCGATCATACGGTCCGCCTCATCGAGCACAAGGAATCGCAGACGCTTGATATCGCGAGAAAGTGCGTCGTCTTCCTGCATTATATCCCAGAGACGTCCAGGTGTGGCCACTAGGACATCGACGCCGCGTTCGAGAATTCGGCGTTGCTTCTGAGCGGACATGCCTCCAACAATCGTTGCGACGCTGACAAGGGGAGGCAGCTTAGGCTTTGCCTGGTCCCCGCCTCCTGCTGCCTTTGCCTTGCCCTTGCCTTTACCTTTGCCTTCCGACTTGAGCCCCAGATCCGGCTCCTCCTCTTCTTGCTTGACGTTGATGGAAGATACATCCACGTGGTTAAGACATGCATTGAGATGGGATGAGACTTGCAGCGCAAGTTCACGAGTGGGTGCCAGTATCAGTGCACGCAAGGGTCGTCGCTGCTTCTGCACCGGAGGCTTTGTCTTGGCTTGCGTGAGGAGGTAGTGCAGAATAGGAAGCCCATACGCGAGCGTTTTTCCGGAACCCTACAGATGCTCTGGTAAGTTGTGCAGAGATGGACTTCGGCGTTATATTCACCGTTTCAGCCACACCGATTACATCCTTGCCCTTGACCGCGACTGGTATAGCCTTGGATTGGATGGGGGTAGGGCTTGAAAACTTTTGGGCATATAGAGCGCGATTGAGTTGGGGATGAAGGGAGTATTGATGCCACCCAGGAAGGAGTGACTTCGCTGCGTCATGGTAAGCGGCATTCCGATACCTCCGGAGATATAACTCACTGTCGAAAGGTTTCTCTTCAGGACGATCGATTGCAGTAATAGGCTCTGCAGACGTCCTAGATGGGCCTGCATCTCCTTCTGCCTCCTGTACTTTTGGAGGTTTCTCCTTCTTCACGGACTTCTTCTTGGGCACATCCTCCGCAACCTACGTTGTATCTAGGTAGGGTTCCTGGCAATACAGGCCGAGGCACTTACGCTGAACTTTACAATCCGCCCAGCCTCAGTCTCCTCATAGACAACGTCCACTCCCTCGACCTCCTCCAGCTCCATGATGCCCTCGAGGCCAGCGTCGAGACCAGCTTCGTGTGCTTTGGACACGGTCTTCCATGGCAGCTCGTCGGCAGAGAGATGAACGGTCTTCGCTTTCTTGCGCACGGGCTGCACTGAAGCCTTTGCCTTGCGCTTGGTCGTCAGTTGGGCGACCATGGTTGACGCGAGTGAGCAAAGACTTTGTGGCGGAAGAGACCTGGGCGAAGAATTGTTGGCGCGAATCCTCCTGATTGGTTCTTCTGGTGACCCGCCGGTACTTCCTCTTTGGGAACGCGTACGTACAGGAGCATTCACCGGCGCTTGGCCCCATGTCTCTCTCCCCGGGCTACACCAGTGATGCTGCAAATATGCCGTGCAGAAGACGGTCGATTATTCGAGGTATCTGATACTAGAAACTGCTGTGACCGTGTCTGAATCGTGTGTAGGTCGACGCGACCTTCCGGGATATTGAACGGTCCGTAACCGTTCTAAACCGCGCAGGGGGAGTTGCTCATTCAGTTTATGGCATAGATTCGGGAGTTTGGAACGCTTTCTCAAGGAGCAGACAGGCGTAGACGAGGAGAACATACTCGCATATCTACCAGATGGACACAGGCTGCGGAGTGAGAACGTGAGGGAACTGGCTGGTACCCAGGACCAAGTACGTATCCAATTACATGAAATCGTCTCGGCTCGTTCTAATATGTTGCAGACCATCTTCGTTTTCAACAAGTCCTATCTAGATCTTGACATTGATATTGTCTTGAAGCAACTACGAGTTGTACCGGCTTTACAGCCTCCAGTGGAAGGCGAGTTACTATTACAAGAGCCCGCATACGCTCATCGCAGAACCGCTATGCAGAAACCATTGACACCGCTTCCACCCCACCACTTCGACGATCATCCATCTCGTCTATATATCTACGCACCGCACACCTCCACTTTGAAGAAATCACCCGTATCCTGCATGCCTTGCATTGCCAACATGAAGCGCTGCGGATAGCGTCAAGCTCTCTTGACTTGCACGTTCTTGATATCCAGGATGCATTTGACAGCATATCTGCTGGCGCGCGGACGGAGCTGGAGAAGCAAGCGACTTTGCTCAAAGGTGTCGACTCGGACTTGGAAATTGTCTCGCGTGTTGCCGTGCACAAGGAGTTCCTCAGTGCAAGTCACCGGAGAGCTATGGACGTGGGTGAAAAGGCAAGGACCTTGGGAGACTATGTTAGTCAAGTCAAGATGAGGCAGGTCGCAGAAACTTGTCAACGCACTCATGGTGCGCGTTGTAATTGCTACATGAAGTCACTAGAGTTCACGAAAGCTTAGACGACCTCAAGGCGAGACTGCAACAAGTTCAAGAGACGATGACTAAACTCCGAGACGGGACAGACGAAGTGCGCGCTATTGTCTACGACGCAAGGTAGAAGCTATCTCTGTCCAACATTGTTGTGCGGGCCGTATTAACCCCTTCTCTAGCATACTAGACGATTCGGAGCTGTGTATGAGGAAGTCTCAAGATCTCCTAAACAAGCTCAAAGACGCCGTGGGGAGCGCAGACAGTGAGTCACTGTGCGTTCTTCATCCAGATCTCGTCTAATCGCTCTCAGAGCCGGATTCTTCATCCGACAAATGCATGAACGGTGATTGCACTTCGCGCTCACCATCATACAACTTGCTGAGAGACTACAGACCTCAGGCAGCTCGATTCGTCTCTGAGAGCGGAGCTCCAGAGAATCACTGAAAATAAGGTATGCGCACTGCAGCAAGAGCCCTTTGCCGCCACTAACGCAGCATGACGGGTAGAATGCCTATACGGAGAAATGCATTCGAGCCTTGCGACGCATCAGTATGCTGAATAACTACGTTGTGCAACTTCCAGCCACGTTGAAGTCGCTGCAGACGAGCTTCCGGACGAAGACTAGCTTTTCGCATATTCAGCGGTTACACAACATGTTATACGCGTACGGCGCGACAGTAGTCGAGATCGTCCGCCGGAAAGAATTCGGTAGGTACCAAGTCTTCGTCGCCGTTTTACCAACTCGTTGAACATTCGCATAGCACAGTTCTTCTATCAACGTGCTAACAGCATTTTGGAAGTCATGGCGAAATTATCGTACGTCACATGGTTTCTTCTGGGCTTCGCAGGATTTACAACGCGTGTGCAGGGCTAATGAACGCAAACGGCGACAAGTGTATCGTGGAGAGGTACACGGTCTTCTTCCGTTCGATACAAAGGGCATGGATGATCCCGTCCCGACCCTCGACTTCTCAGTTGGCGGCTCCAGCGAGCTTCCATACTCGCTTCATCGTGCCGACATCGATGGTACTTTACCTGTCCACATATCAGATGCTCGAAGGACTAACCCGTTCACACTAGACTTCCTACATGTTCTGGACGATTTGGAACGATTTGCACGACAGTCGCCGTACCCTGACGCCCTCGATTCAATTAGAGAAGCGCGTAACGGCATTGAGAAGCTTATCAATAAGATGGACACACTGGAAGCGGGATTCGACCGTATTGCGGAGCGTTCTCGTGCGTACATGAATTTCACTTGGAGCATTGGCAAGTGTCTTATACGTAACAGTTCTGTCGTCGTCGAGATTCTTGGAACATCGTAGACGGAGTATGTCTAGCACCACACTGTTCCTGCGAATGACACTCACCTCTGTCACCTACAGACACCGAGGAGAACGAGCAGGTGTACGCGGATCTAGAACAGCAAATTTCTCAGCTGTCACACGCGAAAGAAGAGCAAGCGGCCGCATTTTCTCAGGAGAGACGGGCGCTGGAAGACGAGATTTCCCGTCTACGGACACAGCTCGATAACTCCGAGACGGCTCGGGACCAACAGGACCGGGACTTGCATGCCATCCGGGCACAGCTTGAGAGTGAGACCACGTCGAGACGGGTGCTGGAGCGCCGGAACGCGGAGCTACTGGGTGAAGCAGCTTTGCAGGAGAAGGCGCTGAAGGACGCACTGGCGGAGGCAACGGATCAGACGAAGGCGGCCGAGATTCTCCGACAAGAGTTGGCCCAGGTGCGCGCCGAGTACGAGGACATGAAGGCTCTCGAGCAACGGAACCGGGACAAAATCCAGTCGCTGCTAGAGGAGCAGGCTAATGCGCTCCGGCGGCTAGACGAGGCGCGAGCACGCGGGGAAGACCTGCAGGCGCAGATCCAGGCTGCGAGGCTCGAGAGCGATGAGGTCAAGCGTGCTCTCATGGAGGCTGGGAAAGAGAAGGACAGGCTTTTGCGTGCACAGTTAGCCGAGCACGATCGGATCATGCGAGACCATATTGCGGAGGCGGACGGGGATCGTGCAGTACTCGAGCACCAGTACCTGGAGCTGAAGGCTGCCTTGGAGGGTGCAGAGCGACAGCTGAAGGACACGCAGGCCCAATGCGAAACTGCACAGTCGGACGCGGTCGGCCTACGTGAGGAGCTGCAGCGGGTAGAGCATGAACTTCGCGAAGCCCGACACATGGAGCGTATGCTCCGCGAGGACCTGCGCGCGGGACGGAGCTCACAAGGCGACTACGAACAGCGACTGGAAGAAAGCACCCGGCTCGTGGCACAGCTGCTCGACGTCGCGGTCGCGTTCCGACAGACACACGTCAAGGCTCTGCACGCCATCCACGCGATGACATCACACCCGTCTTCGACGAAGGCCGGGGGCAGTGCGAGCATGACAGAGTCCGGGATCGGCGGAAGCGCGCCGCGGCGCGGGGGCGCCGTCATCGTGAACCATGTCGAAGAGCCGTTCCCCGTGGACCCGGCCGACCCGGCCGCCAGTCTCGAAGCACTCCGGGCCTTCGACCACGACCAGTTCCTCGAGGCCGTGAACAAGGTCGCGCAGACGATTCGCAAGTGGCAGAAGCAGTGCAAGGAATACCGCGAGAAGGCAAAGGGCAAGATCTCGTTCAGAAATTTTGCAAAGGGCGACCTTGCGCTCTTTCTCCCGACGCGCAATTCTGTGACGAAGCCATGGGCTGCGTTTAACGGTGCGTTTCACCTGAACGGGCAGGGTTTTCCTTCGCCCTATCGATGTGCAGAAAAATTAGGCTCAACGCCGAGATTTCTCCATTTTTCCAGTGTCCTTCCCCCACTACTTCCTGAAACCGACGGGACACCTTGGCGAGCAGCTGAAGACCCGAGAATGGATCGTCGCCCGCATCACCTCCATAACGGAGGGCGTGGTGGACCACAAGGTACCAGAGAAATTTTTCCTTGGCTAGACCATCAAGGAGGCAGACAGCTGATTCTTCTGACGCGGCAGGACGCGAGCACGAACCCCTATGGTCTTGGGGATGGCGTCAAGTACTACATGCTGGAGGTCGAAGATTGGACACAGCCGTCTTCAACATCAAAGCGGCGGACCAGTGCGAAGAAGGGTTCGCTATCACCAACTCAATCGGCACCGTCCGCTTTACCTGAGGCGGCAGCAGAGCCGACACCGGGGCCTCCGAATCCTGATGCAGAAGTTGAGGAGGCGTTCCCGTCACGATCGCCCACGTCTAGCCACTTTGCGTCTCGGGCGCGCGGGAACTCTGCGGCGTCGGCTGGGCCGTCGTCTCTCTCGCGGCTGCTGGCGCAGGCTCCACAGGACCACTCGTCTGAGAGCAGCGCGCAGTCGCCGTCACCGCAGCCTCACAGTCCGCCGCCAGTGCCGACAACGCCGTCGCCTCAACCGCCAGCACCGTCACCAGCATCGTCGCCGCGGCTGCCGCCCCAATCACAGCCGCAACCACCGCCATCGCCGTCCCACACGGTCGCGACGCCGCAGAGCATGACTGTTCCACTGCCCCTACGGTCAGGCTCGCGCGCGTCGCGGCTCTCGTCGTCGTCGCGGATCTCGCGGGCACAGCTGCCGTTCCCGGGCGGGGCCGCAAAGGGCACGGCGACCACGGCGCTGGCGTCGGCGGAGCAGGTCGTGCCGGGGTCGGTGGGGTCAGTGTCGGAGACCGCGTTCAGCAGCAGCGCGGGCGGGTCGTCTGAGGGCTTCAGCGCGTCGCCGGACGGCTCGCCGACGGACGGACTGACGAGCGTGCTCGCGCACCACCGGCGGAGCCGCACGACGCAGTACCAGCCCGCGCGTGGCTCGCCGCTGAGCCCGACGGTCGCGCTGCCGGCGAGTGCGTCGTCGGGCGCGCTGCTGAACGGCGCCGAGGCCGGCCCGTCGTCCCCCACGGCGGGGCTGACGGCGCGCACGCGCCTCGCGAGCCTCGCGAGCAGCTGGGGCGTGTCGTTTGGGCGCAGGCGCGGGATGGACTCTCCGGGGCCGCCTGGCACGTCAGGCACGGTGAGCCAAGAGACGTAGCGGTGGCCCTGGCGCAGGTGCCTGGCTATCGCGTCGCGGGTAGGAGGAAAGGTGGTGGCGAGCGCGTGGTGATGCGCGGTTTATCCGTTTGGACGATGTGTTTCTGTTCTCTGCATGCTCTATCACGCAGCCATCTGGATGTTGCTCTATATTTTGCTGTCGAAGTTTGCCGTGTTTGCTATGATGATACCGCTCCCGAAGCTTAACGCAAAGCGAAGGGTCTTTTTCACATGACCGCTATATCGAGAACGATGCTCCTGCTGCTACCGACGGTCTTCTGCTACGTCTGCTGGCCATGTAGACTAGAGTATCACAGGGATCTTCCGCTGAATACTGGTGCGGGTCTCATTGCTCGACAGTGCAAGTGCAGCATTGACGGGAGTGCTTAGTGTCCTACCTATCTCTTCACATCTAGTCCAATAGAGTCCTCTACAGGACTTCATGATAGCGTGCTCTGTGACCACCAAGGAATTCACCAGAATAAGGTCTGCAATATGAATTTTCGCACGTAGCTAGGTCGTGTCGAAACAAGATACTACTCTAGCAGACAGGCCAGCTTTCTTCTCGTGCCCGATTTGACGGAGTGTTGCCTTTGATCGAGTGTTCGCAGGGATCCAGGGGTAGCTGCGCCAGAGATAATTACGGCTGGATTGGTCTCGTGGACGGCCAGGGGCAGGCGTTGGAGATGCTGTGCCCAGTGTGCGCGGGTGGCGTCCTGAAGATCCAGTATTTCGCCGGTGCTGGCTAAACGGTTTCGAGGACGCTGCCCTGGCGCTGCCTGGTGCGGCCTTGAGCAGGACGCCATTCAGTCGACCTCCTCCTCGATAACGATAGCCGTTGAGACAGGGGCCCATTTGCAAAAGCGACAAACCTTGGGCGAGCGCTGCAGCAGACACAGGCCGCTAGCGACCCGCCCCATGCTCAGCGATACTGGGACCGTCGCGCGCCATGGCATCCCGTTAAGGCAAGTGGGGCGGATCTGAATGGGCCGCATGTGATCTGATGAGTGTGAGCGGAAGCAATCCGGGCCGCCGTCACCTCATGTCGGTGAAAGTGCCCCGCACTTGGCCTTTCGAGGACAACACAGCGGACGGCGGCGGCGAGCAGAAGTCGTCCCAACCCAGGCGAGCAGCGCAACAAGGGTCCGAGTCCAGGGCCGCTCGTCGTCGCCCTCAGTCGCCATTCGCGGCGGAGGCGCGCGGTTTTGTGTCTTGATCTGCCCCACGTGCTCGATCTATCGTCGCTGAGAAACTCTCCGCGTCGCTGGCGCCCAGGCGCAGGACTCGCGTCGACCCTCGAGGAGGGGAAAAGCCCCCGGCATGCGCACATCCCACAGGCCCACCAACCTGCTATCACTACCTGGCAGACGAGAAGCACCGTCCACAAACTAGCTTTTTGCCTTGACGACGTCCTCCAGCGAGCACCGCGGCGGAAGCCAGCCCTCCGGGACATGGAACGGGGCAGAACACCCTCCAACGGAGATTTGATGGCCCCCCGGTCGTCTCGTCCCAGATGGTTCCTGTCTCTGACTCCAGAATTCCCCAGATTCGAGGCCCCGAGCCAATGGGAGCCCTCAGCCCCCGGGGAAGAGCCTGGGGACAACGCGGGGAAATGATGCGCATGGGGAATTCCTGGAGAAACTCCTTCAGGCCGGTCAGCTGGTCCTTGCGGTCCAAGGCTCGCTTGCAATACAGCCCATCATCCCATCCCGGACACTATAAAGTCATGTCCTGCGCTTCTCCCCGAATCGTCTTCAACTTCTTGAAGTTCCTCCGTCGCTCACACCCTCACCCCCTCCTTCCGCATCACAACCATGGGTGGTGGTCCTGCTGTCGCTGGTGTCACCGGTGAGGGTTACCTCCAATATGTCAACCCCAAGCGGACATGGTACAACAACAAGCGGCTCATGATCCTCAACGCATGGATCGTGTTGTAGTAAGTAGCCATGGCCTATCGAATGCCCCCTTGCACGTTGACTCACATGGTTCCCAAGCCTCATTACCTCCTCCACGAACGGTTACGATGGCTCCCTCATGAACTCGTTCGAGTCCCTCGACCGCTGGAATGATTACTTTGGCACGCCCAAGGGTGGCAGGCTTGGTCTCCTCAACGCCATCCAGGTTCGTCCGCTACTGACCCTTGACGACGCCCTGAATTGACCGCTATCTCCCTCAGAACATTGGATCTCTGGCGGCCTACCCCTTCGCGCCCTACATGTCCGACGGCCTCGGTCGTAGGCTCACCGTCTGGATTGGTGCCGTCATCATGTTGGCGGGTGTCGCCGTTCAGGCCGCAGCCAATCGTCTCAACATGTTCTACGCTGCCCGGTGAGTTGCTTCCATATTTTTTGCCGGCGGCCCGCGACTTACGCGCCTGTCCAGTTTCGTCATTGGCTTCGGTCTCACTTTCGCCACCAACTCAGGGCCTCTCTTCGTTACGGAAATTGCGTACCCACCCTACCGTCCACAGCTGACAGCCCTGTACAACTCGCTTTGGTACTCCGGTAACATTGTGTACGTGCGCTCCTCAGCTGTCACCTCCGATAAGGCTCGCTGACATCGGCTTGACACAGCGCTTCATGGACTTGCTTCGGTACCGAGTTCATCACCAACAACTGGTCGTGGCGCATTCCCTCGCTCCTCCAGGGTCTGCCATCCGTCTTCCAGTTCTTCCTCATTCTCTTTGGCCCCGAGTCCCCGCGTTGGCTCGTCAGCAAGGGCAAGGAGAGCCAGGCGCTTAGGACGCTCGCGCACTACCATGCCGATGGCGACGAGACCGACCCGCTCGTCCTGTACGAGTTTAATGAGATCAAGGCCGGCATCGAGCTCGACCGTGAGGTGTCCTCCACCGTCGGCTGGTCTGCCCTCTGGTCTACGCCTGGCAACCGCCGCCGTATGATCATCATTATCGCGATTGCGTTCTTCTCACAGTGGTCCGGTAATGGCCTTGTCTCATACTACCTCAATGCGGTCTTCGACACTATCGGTATCACGAACGCCACGATCAAGCTCCTCATCACTGCGTACGTCCCTCGTTCATTGTCACATCTGGTGTTTGCTGACTAGTGTCGTAGCATTCTCGCCATCTGGAACCTGTTCTGGGCTGTATTGGCGTCCTTTGCAGTCGAGCGCGTTGGTCGCCGCATCCTCTTCCTTACCTCGGCTGCCGGCATGCTTTTGTTCTTCACTCTCCAGACCATCTGCTCTGCTCAGTATGCTCTGCACAAGAACGACGCGGCAGCTCACGCTGTCATCGCATTCATCTTCTTGTTCTACGCATTCTACGAGTACGTCGTGCCCATCATTCTTATTTACCATTGCTCATGTACTCTGCAGTCTTGCGTTCACGCCTCTGATCGTCTCGTACACCGTCGAGATCCTGCCGTACAGCGTCCGTGCGAAGGGCTTCAACATCTTCAACTTCTCCGTCTCGCTGTCAATCATCTTCAACCAGTACATCAACCCGATCGCCCTCGACCACATCGGCTGGAAGTACTACATCGTCTACTGCTGCTGGCTTGCGTTCGAGTTCGTCTTCCTCTACGTCTTCATCGTCGAGACCAAGGGCCTCTCGCTCGAGGAGACCGCTGCGCTGTTCGACGGCGAGGAGGCTGCCCGTGCGCTCACCAACGCGACACACGAGATCCGCAACGACGACGTCCACGACGAGAAGGCCTCGGGCTCGGGCGCGTACACGCCACCACACGAGCTGAAGGCGTAAGCCTCTCTTCCTCCATCATCCCTTTCTCGTTATCTGGATTGTACTTGCGATTGTTTCCCCCTCTTCCCCCGCGTTCTTGTATATGACATCTCGCACGGCCACATTCTACGCGTACACAGTAGTATTGCCCACACACATCTCTCACGATGCTCGCGTGTTGCCTGCTTACCTCCTTGGACATGTCCGCCGCCAACGAGGTTGTACGATTAGCCACGAAAATACCATCGCTCGTAATACATGCTGGATATTTTTTTGCTCTGATGCTCCATTATGATGCCCCCTTCCGTGGAGGCTGTGTGCAAGGCCCCGTCCCGGACAGGGCTGCTCCTGCCGCGAGCGGCCAGCCGTCAACGCACCATGTGCTACACGCTCCGATCGCCTCTCGTCTTCTTTGCGTCTGACGCACGGGCGGCGCGCGCGCGAACCCATGCCAGCACAACTGCACCCGTACTGCGGGCATTCACAGCCAGTGTGACGGCCAAAGCAGCGGTGCTGGAGTGGTGCTGGCCGCGTGTGCGACCACGGTGCGAAATTTTTTTTGGCTTGCGCACTTTGCGGTCTCGGGCCCCCTCCGCCCTCGGGGCCAGTCTGGCACTGGCGCACCGTGCGCGCGCCGGTGCCGTCCAAGCGGGTGGAACGCAGCATTCGCACAGGGGGAAAGAAGCCGCCTTGGCGAGATGCGTGCTTTGCGCTGCCGCGAGCTGGCATGCCTTCGTATCATATGCACGAGAGATCCGGGCGGCGCAGGACGGCGCAAGTATGGAGTCGCTGTCTGTTGCCTGTCGAACTCTGAGCCTGTTCGTGGCTGCCACGCCGGGATGGCGCCCCGTGCGGGGCCCCACGCGCAGCAGCGTCGACCTGAGACAGCATCACCCGCCCGTTCCGGGGACGTGCGCTGCCCGCACGCGCACCGTGGGAGGCATGTGGCGGCGGCACGGTGAGCCCGGCGTGCGCAAAGGGTCCTGCGGGTGCAGGCGTCATCGCGTGCTTCCATTGTGCGGACAGGGGGGCACACCCTGCCGCCTGAAGCACAGCGGTGAGTCTAGAGGGGGAAAACTCTATTGGCGGAGACGCTTCGCCCTCGCCCTCCAGGGTTCCGTATTCACAGGACAGCGAGCGGCCGTGTTGCGTCAGAGCCGCGCCGGGCCCGCGTGCCCGCCCGCGCAGATTGTCGCGCACTGGCAGGGGACGCAGTGAGAAGGGGCGGAGAAGAGGGGACGGTCATCCGCGGGGCAGTGCGATGCGATAGAGCCTGCCACCGGAGCCTGCCTATGGACGAGAGCGCTGCCGCGGCGGACCCGTCCCAGTCTGCGTCGATCGCGCGTCCGCACGCGGGAGCGACGCCGCCCAGAGCGAGCAGAGTTGGCACCAGATCAGGCGGATGCAGCGGACGACGCGCCGACCACAAACTCAAACAATAATATACACGCACCGCGGGCAGCTGCTTAGCCCTTCCATCGTCATGGTGCGGGGCTAGGCCGCTTTTGGGCGGCGGCGTCCGGGTGTGCGGGCCCTGATCTCCAGCGGCGAGATGCGACAAGCAGATTGAGGAAACATGCGCGAGCGTGAACGCAGTGCACCCAGACAAATTCGCTGCCGAATTTCAACGGATATTATCTCGATCATTAGTTACCCGTCCCGTCCGTCGGTGTGGCGTTGCAGGGACCACGGATAGTACAGCGCTGCCCTCGAGGGCCGTGGCAACTCTTCGCTTGCTCAATTGTAGAGTTCAGCCTCCTGATGCACGAACCTGTTGCGCATGATATGCAAGTCAGTCACGCGCCCGGAAAGTTAAATAGCTATTCATTAATGAGGGGTCTGGTGCCGATACTAACCGTTTGCGCCTCCCGACCGCGATTTCTTCTGGTCTTCTCCTGCGGCGGCCAGGCGCAGCTCGTTGACAGTCTTACAACATGTGACACTCGGCATACAAGGATGCTGTGGCGCTGAGATGTGAGCTTACCGCCTGCAGCCATAGACCGCTTTACCGGCTATGTATGATAGAAGCGGTATCGCGCGCAAAAGACGCGACTGACAGACTGACGTAGACCTGAGAAACGTCGTGGTCGCACTGCTATGGGAATGCATCAATGCTATTCTGCGAGGATTGTAAAGCAAGAGCAGGTGGGCCCACCGTGTGTCGAGTCCCACCGCATGCCAAGCACCAGTCCATTGTGCTGGAGCGTCAGTCGTCATGCTCTGCGCACGGGTTAAACCTCTATACTTCAACATCCTATCGTTGTTGAGTTGCCCGCAATCGAGTGACGTTGGTACGGCCCTTCCTAGGGCAGACAGCTCGACAAGGCTTCTAGCCTGATCGATCGCACCCGTGTTGAAGAATCAGCAGGAAGGGGGTCTAGACAGCTGACGACCACCTCGTTCCCGCACAGACGTGGAAGCCACCATCTCCTGGTCCAGTCCCGTGCACCAATGTCCCCATGTCGAGAAGGCCCTACGCCTGCGCCGGGACTAGAGACCGTGGGATGTCCTTGCTCGCGCACCGCACGGCTTCCGACTGATGGTAGACCACTGGAAGTGCGGCATGTCGATGAAATGCGGGTCGGAATCACAGCCTCTACCGCTCTTCTCCGGCAGAGGGCAGTGGGTATACAGTCGAAGTCATTGTTATACGTACTCAAGCCCGCGAACGTACATCAGCCTTCGGAGCTCCATTTAGGCTGGTTGACACTGTCTCACAGGTTCCCATGCAAGTTGCAATTCCAGCATCTAGTACTCGCTGTCATTGGGAACATGCAACAAGCACGTGTTTGTCACTCACCGGCTTTGACATACATAGCGGGGATTTTCATGAACCTGTGAATGAGATTGTCTATCCTCTCTCACGTCTTCATACGCTGGCGTCCACTTGCGTGAGACTGGTTAGAAACTCTCCGGAAAGCACGCATATCATTCCAGTCCTCGGTACAATATGGTAGGCCTCATACGATACTTTATAGTGTCCAGAACACGTGTACTTAGTAATTGCCGCCATTGACCTGTTCAGAAGTCGGTTATTTTCGAAGGACGCCAGGAGCTCGTAGACACACACCTTATCCTTGAGCTGTGAGATGAACTGCTGATAGCTCGGCAGGACGTCCGACCGATCCTGGATGAGGCAGCTGAGTGCCCACAAGCGGAGAGCCGGCTCGCCGTCCTCCTTTACGACATACAGGTGTGGCCAGTACGGGCCGCGACGCATCTCACGGGTCTTTTGGATGATGGCGTTAATGCGCTGGTTGAACGGATTATCTAGCAGCGGCAGGGTCGTCTGTAGATGGCTAGGTGAGAGACAATTGGCTAAAGATATTAGGTGAGGTTTACCTTTCCGCCGCGCAAGACTTCGTAGCTTGGCAGGTTGAAGACGTCGACGATAAGCTGAGGCACTGCATCTCGGCCAACCCAGAGGAAGATAGTCTGGCCATCGTCAATCATGTAAAGACCGTGCCTCTCTAGACGCTCAGACGTGAGCGGCAACGGTGGAGGCATGATGACACCGTTCTCGCCAACGGTTCCACACTAGACGACAGTCAGATCGTGTCTTATACGGTCGAGCGTAAAGCTTACCTCTGGGGGCATGTTGTGCAGTGAATAGAAGTTCGGGTAGATGTACGGCATCAACAGTTGGGACGGCAGCGAGGTCAATAGCGCCTGCGCATACGCCCTAAGATCTGGCGGTATCTGCGCGCTCTGCCTGATGCCGACGTTCTTGAGCAGACCGAGAACAAGCACCGGCAGCATCTTCAGGTTCTCAGAGATGGCGAGTTGGGCGCTTGCTCCGGCGCCTGCCGCAGTCATGCTCGCCTTGTACGCCTGCAGGATCTCAACGAGCTTGTTGAATAGAGCATCGCGAGCGTCCTCGAGTTTGTGCGTGATGCATCGCTCGACGGCCTTGTTCGCGAGAAGGGTAGCGATAGCCACCTGGTCGGCAGATGCGAAGACTTCGGAGAGATTGCTGGTCGTAGGGAATGCAGTGGTCACAACACGGATGCGACGCTCGCCTGGGAGAAGAGTTTGTCAAAACGGAGCCGAGAAGAGCCCTCAGAAAAACTCACCATAGCATGTGGTATGGAGGATGGCAGTCTGGAAGACCACGAAAGGCGCCGTGATGGTATCCTCGATCTGAACCTCGATGGCATACGAGAGATCCTGGGGTACGGCGGGCATAGCCAGGAGATCGGTGGAGCGAACAAAGAAATTTCCATGGAATGAAGACATCCGCAGATCTGTGGAAGCGTAAGGATGTAGGCTGCTATTGGTACGCAACTATGATGCTTACTCTTTGACGCACGGACGCGCATGACCGCCTCCAGCATGATTGGTTGCGCCAGCACCGAGCCGAACTCATGAGCAAACTTGATCGCATCCTCCGTCCGAGCGTTGAATGCAGGATAGAAATAGGTCTGGCCAGCGGTGTAGTGGGGCAAGCAGGCTATACGCGGTAATTCAGCGATTGGTCCTGACAAACATAGGCACACGCATACCGAGAGTAGCGACGTCCTGATAGCCCGCGCTGAAGAGGAACATATCGACCGAAACCTGAGCCCTCGAGCACTCGATGGCGAACGTTTTGTAGAATGGCGACGCAGCCTGGAGAAGGCCAGACTCCTGAAGCGGTATTGAGTCGCTGAATTGCGGTCGCGTGACGCTGACGTACCTTCGACGTCCGAGGATCTTTGGGTCCTCCCTGTTCTTCAAAGCACCAACACCAACCGAAGGCAAGCTTGACGACAACACGATAATCTTTCCACCGATAGACGACTATTGGAGAGTGTCAAAAGCGGTCGAATGCACAGGTACGAGTGACTGACCATGAGCTGGAACCCAGCCTGCAGAGCAGGGCCAAGAGCGCTGCCAATGATGTGGTTGTCCTGGAACATGTCGCCCAGACGGCCAAGCAGTGCTTCAAGGGATGCACGAGCTTCAGACAAGTTGACGAGAAGGTCTGTGGGCTTAGGCAAGAAAACGTCCTCGACATCCGATACGACCAGCATTGAAGACTCAGTAGTGCCGGGCTGTCGCGTTATAAGCATGGGAACTATGCAGCAGAGGAATCACGTATAACTCACAGGCATGGAGAAGAAGTATAGCGATGTATCAAACGCGATAATGGCCACCTTTGTCCTGCCATTCTCATCGGGTATGCGGTCGAGGTTCTCCAAGATGGTGCGTGTCGCAGTGGCGACCATTCCCGACTGAACTGCACTGTGGCTGACGTCGATGAGGAATATGTACACTGCCGGCTGAGGCGGTCGGACCATGTATTCTGTTGGTGCAACAAATTCGACAACGCCGTGGTTTAGCTCCGGACGCGCCCATCTGTCTCCTGGCTGGTTCCTAGCTTGGTCCCAGTCAAAGAGTTGAGGAACTTCGTTCGAGAGCGAGCACATGCAGCATCGCCAGCTGTAAAGAACTCACTTGAGAATCTAGTACCATGCAACATCCCGCAGAGACTTACCGATTGCCTCCATCTATGAACTGCACGTATGGATTGATGTACGTCCTACAGCGTCTGCAGCGAGCGATGACGGTATCTGTCACAAGTGGAACAGGCTCATCGCCTTCCTTCAACGAGCGATACGGCGTAAGAATTAGGCCAAGAGGGATATTCGACTTCTTCAATAGAGCGTTCGTAGTGGGAATGGCGTTCAACGTAGAGCGTTGGTACGTGTGATCGGCATTGGCAAGGGGATTAGGGGATATGCATGAATTAGGTGGAAGGACTATTTCCGGCGGCGGTTGCGAGAGCTCGCGAGGGTCTGGAGGAGATGTCAGGAGGTTGGTGGTATACAGTCGGAGCCCCTTCTGGCCCATGTTCATTTGTCCGAACTGGTCGACCAAGTTGTTGAGTCCCGTCTGGGGCTGGCCGTACATTGGCGGCTGAGGCGCATTAATATACTCGGGTTCCGGAGGGGCGCCATAGTACGGAGGCTGTCCGCCCATCTGCTGCTGCTGTTGCTGGAACTGATTCTCTGTGGCCAGACCGGGAGTAAAGAGTTGTCCGGGCTGAGGAGCGGGTGCCGGAGCAGTACCATACGTCCCACCATTCAGATTGTCACCTACACCATAGTAGGCTTGGGTCTGCCCGGCGGCGTACTGGCGGCGTTTCGTGTGGTGAGCAGCGGGAGCGGGGCTTGAGGAGGGGGCAAGTCCGGGATCCATGGCAGGAGGTTCCCAGGAGGTCTGGCCAGTAGCGGTCTCTGATGCCCCGCGTTAGAGTATGTGAGGCAAAGCGTGCATTTATGTACTCACCGATGAACAAGTAACGCTGGTGAGTAGGTTCCCTGCGGGACGTGAGCATCCCGACTGGTGTAGACTGTCTTGCTATACTCACCACTCAGCGGTCCAGCCTGGAGGCAGCTGTTGAGCTGGAGAAGCCATTTGGACGATATGGCAGCGAGACGTAGGGAGAGATGAAAGCCGAAGGAGTTACACCGCGTCTGGGTTCCACGTCACCGCGTTCAGCGAGTCCGAGCTGGGCGGAGGATGTGGGCTTAGCACGCCGTGGTCGGGCTGCGGATGGGCGAGGGAGACGACGGAGACACGTACGCGAAAAGTTGGCGAGCGACGTGGACGTTTTCAAGCTTGAGACGACCGACACCCGACACTGCGACGCACTGATACGCCAGACGTGGTGGCGCCCATATTGGGCGCCGTCCACGTGGTCATTGCCTCTTTCAGTTACGTTCTAGCCCACCCAAGTCTCCACTTTTCTTTAGCCATTCGTCTCCTCGTATAACGAAGTAAGCCCTGGTACGTGACTCAAGACAACCCCTAGTTTCTCATGCATATGCCCAAGGCTTTGCACCAGCCGAGAGCTCGCTTTGGGCTTGGTAGTAAACGGCTCCCACATATCCCGACGTTTTTCCGGTGAGTAATCGCACTACCATAGGGCTTGCGAGACGCTTATACCGTACGGTCTCTACCCCATGACCGTACGCAGCGATCGCTACGCCTAGACGCTTTCTTACAGGTTTTAAAAGCTTCTCGTGTACTCACCATCATCCACTCTGCCGCCATGTCTCTGACTCAGGTGTACACGGAAACGAGAGATGGACGTGCCTCCTCTACACGTTCTATTTCTCTTCGCGGCCGCTCTCCACATCCTCCCTTAAGTGCTCACCCTAGTCTCAACTCTATAAACAAAGGCGACAATATCGAACTGGCACGGCTGGATGCAGCTGATGGGACGCCATCTACCAGCCAAAGTCCTAATCCCAGCAACACGCCTCCTGTGGACCCTGGCGAGCCGGCGAAGGTGTCGAAAGCGGCAGGATACATCCAATTCCTGACCTTGTGCTGGACCCTGTTTCTTGCCGGGTGGAACGACGGTACAACAGGACCTCTGCTACCCAGGATGCAGAGTAACTACCACGTATGTCCCGGTATTGTTTCCCTCCCCACAGCAGAGCCTATACTTCGGT
Source organism: Phanerodontia chrysosporium (assembly GCA_001910725.1). Classification (NCBI taxonomy): domain Eukaryota; kingdom Fungi; phylum Basidiomycota; class Agaricomycetes; order Polyporales; family Phanerochaetaceae; genus Phanerodontia; species Phanerodontia chrysosporium. The sequence continues at coordinate 1,128,539 of MJGA01000002.1, forward strand.
TGTTAGGTCGGCTACGCGGTCGTATCGCTGATCTTCATCTTCAACTGCGTGGTAAGTGCTCTTATAATTGTCTCGATAGCGGTTCATCTGCTAAATACGTGGCGTCGTGCGAAGGGCTTCGTGACGGCTGCCGCAGCTAATGTCCACCTAACCGACAAGCTCGGTTTTGGAAAGGTAAGTTTCAAGCACCTACATACTTGGCGCGCATCTGATAGAGGTGCACAGGTCATGGTCATCGGTTCGTCACTCAAGCAGCGTGTAAAAGAAGTCTGAATGCGAGAGCGCCATAGGGTCCGTTTTTCAAGTTGCAGGTTATGCAATCGCATCAGCGGCGCCTCCCTTCCCCGCATTTGTCTTTGCCTTTGCCCTCAATGGGTTCGGTATAGCCTTGCAGGTCGGTCGGCGTTCCGTTTCCCTCTTCTCGTTGCTCATGTGATAGCTAGGACGCCGGTGCGAACGGATATGTCGCGAGTCTAAAGGATAATGCCCAGACAAAGATGGGTATTATGCACGCTGTCTATGGTACGCTCATTCAGATGACTCGTGTAGCAGCCGCCTTACTCGCCGCAGGTGCGGGCGCTCTGTGTGCACCTCTGTCCGCCACGCAGTTCTTCAAGATGCAGCACTGGTCCTACCAATACCTGGTATCGCTTGGGATCGCGCTTCTTAATACAGTGCTTCTCGTCGTCGTCTTCCGGTTCAAGAGGCAAGAACGTACGTGTAGGCTCAAGAGTCGTTACACAAGCTCTAATAATGGGCTTCAGAGTGCCTCGAGGAAATAGGACAAGCACAGATCCACACGAGTGTCGCAAACCACGAGGACAGTAAATACAGTCAGATCTTCCGGCTCCGCGAGGTTCACCTCCTTGCCTTCTTCATCCTCATTTATGTCGGCGTGGAAGTGACCCTTGGAGGTATGTCGGACTTGTTCGAATCATTCCTGTGCAGCTGACAACTTCGACGTTGCAGGTTGGACGGTCACGTATATCATGAACAGACGTGGTGGTGGATCCTCCGCAGGATATGTCTCTGCAGGATTCTTTGGCGGTAAGATCGCAAATCATGTCGATTGCGCGGATCGCTGACCAATAATTCTGTAGGACTTACGTTTGGTCGGGTAGCTCTCCTGTGGGTTAATAAGAAGGTAACGTACATGATGGTTTAGTGTCTAATCTGTCTCGGCTAAAATCGCATTCTGTCACTAGATCGGAGAACGCCTCGCCATCTACGTCTACACTCTTTTGGCCATAGGGTTAGTCAAGCTCTTTACTTTGTGAAAAATTATATCGTAGGAACTAACGCCACTGCTATTAGGCTCGAACTCATTGTTTGGCTCGTGCCGTCCCTTGTGGGCAACGCGGTCGCTATCTCATTCATTGGCGCCCTCCTTGGTCCCATATACCCAATCGTCATGAACCATTCCGCGAGGATTTTGCCGCATTGGCTACTCACAGGGAGTATTGGCTGGATTGCCGGTTTTGGCCAAGCGGGTTCAGCTTTCCTCCCGTTCATAACAGGAGCAATCGCCTCCAAGGAGGGTATCTGGGCGCTGCAGCCATTGTGCGTTGTTTTGCGAACTCGTGCAGCTGTTGTTATTACTCACCGTCTGTTTTAGAATGGTGGCCATGATGGCATTCATGCTCATCCTCTGGTTCTTGGTGCCAGCACACGCACGGCGCGTTGACTGAGCCTGGCAGAGCCCTTTGGCCCGCGAGGTGTACTAATCACGGATGAATTGAGTCCCTCAGAATTGGTCACTTTCTCAATTTCTGTTAGCCTGTCCGTAATACTCGCCCTTTCGGCTTTCTGCGATGAATTTTATGTCTTCCATCTTCGGCCGTCGAGTTGAAGTTGCGAAATGACGCCACACCGTTTCTGGCATACTATGTAAAGCCGATTTGTAAACATCGCGTCAACGTGCCACGCGCGTTTCGGCGAGCTTGCACTTGGACTGAGATCTCATCTCCACGCTTCGCCTGCTATATCCTCAGCACCGCTACCTGCACCGCATACTGCTAACGCTGCAGTTGTGGACAGTCGAAGACCCAAGCAAAGCTACCACCCCGGAGGTGTGGACTTTGTACGTAGAAGTGCCAGCTGGTCCGCGCAATGACCTCACCCTTGCAAACCCCCAGCTTCGCAGCCTATGGCCTCTGTTCACGACCATGTTGACGACGAGATGCATGAACTGAACCAGGAGGCGGACTACCTCGATCAGAAGATCACGCTCAACACCGCTCCGGTGAACGGACGCAAAGCGAAGGAGGCTGGCGACAATGACCCTGATGCCCAAGCGCAAGTCATCGAGTCCCTCCGTTCTCAGGTTCAAGACCTCTTCTCGCAGGTATCCCAGCTGAACAATAAGCTCGTCAAATCCTACGACCGGGTCTCGGACCTCGAGGACCAGCTGCATGTCACGTCCGACAACCTGCGCAATGCCACGCTCAAGGTCTCGCAGCTCGAGATCGAACGCGCACAGCATCTTTCTGCACTAAGCAACGGGCTGCTGGTTGAGAAATCCCATGTCACTGCTGAGCTGACGCGTCTCATGGAGAAAGCCACTGAGGAGGCCGCCAGGGCAGGAGAGGCGGAAAGTGCGCGGATCGCCATCGAGAAAGACCTGGACGACCTCAGCGCGGGCTCTTCGACCAAGCGAACACAATGGTTGCCGAAGCGCGGCTGGCTCGGGCTCGCAGCGAACGCAAGGTCGAAGAAACTGAAGAGGCATTGAGGGGCGCGGAGGAGATTGTAGGACTTCTCCAGACTCAACTGCAAAGCTTGCAGGCAGAGAAAGAGGAGTCCGACAGGAAAGTAGAGGAGATGCGCGCACTGATGGGGAAAGGAAAATGGGTGGAACATCCCCACTCCTCTGGCCGTGCACCAAGGGTACGCCTATTGTGCTTGCACGCGCCGTACGCCGAGTACATGCAGTTCATCGTGCACCTGCGGACCCTTCGGCCGTCTGCGCCGCACCCGCCAACCATGTCGTCCCTTCTTCCCCAACCATTCTTAGCTAGGCTCATCACGGAGGATTCGTACGTGGTCAGGCGCGTTGAACCCGGGGTTATAGTTCTAACAATGACTTTGCAGGGATCCTACGGTCCGTCTGGATCTTGCGCCGCAATTGAACTGGCTTACTCGGCGTTCAGTGATATCTGCGCTTTACAGCGGGCAGTTGTCGATTGAGCCCATGCCCACAACTACGCTCCTGGAGGAGCTTGCGCCTTCGACGATACCCGGAAACCATCATACCCATATTTCCTGCGCCATGTGCGGTGCTACCATCCTGGAACCTCCCACCTCACCTTCCCGATCCTCGTTCTCCCCAACGCGAACTGCGTCAGGGGGCAAAGCGCAATGGGGCCCCGGACTCCTGAAGACTTCTCTCGTGCAAAGCATAACCTCTGCCTCATTTGGCCATAGCACTTCTCGACCTGCGACACCCACGACACCTGCGTTTGAGCCACCAACGCAAATTTTCATTTTCAGGCTGGAGCATACGTCGTCTTCGGGACTACCTGTGACCCTGCCGATCGGTGGTACACCTCAGCAAGGAGCGCAGGCTCGTCCACCAACCATCTACCCTCTTTGCGCGTCAGGATGGTGTCTTACTAGATTGCGGACCACTTGCTCGCTTTGGGCGTTCATCAGGACGAACGTTGTGGAAAAGGTCTGGGAAGAAGAACCTTATGCCCCGCCATCGAACTTAAACTCCCCACGACGGGCAGCCACGCCAGAGCTACACACTGACGGTGCAGAAAAGCCCCAAATACAGCCGAGACCCTCTCGAATGGGCATCGGTGCACTGTGGGGTTCGATGTCCCGGTCATTGAGTGGAACAAGGACAAAGGAGCCTGGGGCGACCGGAGGGGCAGAGAGCCCGCAGCTCAAGGAAATTAACGAAGAAGCCGCAAAGCCGGATACACACAAACCATCCCCTCCCGTTCCTCCGCGCCGCCTTCCGCCTCCTCTACCTCGTACCCTTCCTCCTCCACCTCCGAAACACCCTCCGTTGGAGAACCCGGCACCGAAGCCTCCTGTCGCTCCGTCAGGCCCACCTCCACCGCTTCCAAAGCGCAATCGTCAGCGGACAGCAGAACAAACGCATGCTGCAAACGATTCATCCGCTTCTGTAGATGACCACACCGAAACATCGCACGCCCCTCGCGTGTCGACTCCAGAGGAGACCGAACGCTTCACGACACCGCAGGAAGAACTCGCAGAGCCCCCTACAGACCGTGTACTCACCCCGACATCTATTCCCTTGCCAGAATCTGTACCTGGGACACCAGTGCGTACTGAGACTCCGGCACTCCCACCAGCGACAGAACAGTCAGATGCTCCTGCCCAACCGGAAACCCCGGTAGCAGAGCCCTCTGAAGCCAGAGCGGAGCCGACAACCGATGGAAAGCCGCCAGTGCCACCGAGAGCCTCTGCTCGTACCGGTGGGGCGCCGCCTCCGCTTCCTAGACGAGCAGCCGCGAGGGCCAGACCTGCGTCCGTCATCTCCTCATCCGCGCCCGAGCCCGCCCAAGATGGCGTAGAAACGGCCAAGGCAGAACCAGTTGTAGCGAGGGCTGATACTCAAGAGTCTGCCCAGGAGGTCCCAGCTAGTGAAGCCGCACATGCGGCTCCTGCGAACGCGGAGGGACGTACATCATCGGCGGGCTCTGCTGGACAGGATGAGATGCACAGCACGGTTCCGGCCATTCGCGAACCGCATGGCGAAGAAGAGACAGAAGGGACACCCAACGGATCCGGGCTCTCTTCCGCAGAGGACCTCCACCCACCAACACTCTTACACTTGAAGGTCACTTGGATGCCCTTGCGCCTTCCATAATCAACAGCGAGATCGCAAGTGTGGCACCCTCCTCTATCCACCACTTCGAGTCCAAGGAAGGGTCGCTACAGGATGTCTCCCTGGCCAACGATTCGGACGCTGTACCTGAAGACGAGGGGCGCATTCACGAGAGCCCAGATAATGCATCAGAGGCAGCTCAATCTGAAGACGAGGGAGAACCCGGTACATACGTCGGGAACTCTACCTGGGAGGAGCGAACGTGGCAAGAGCTTGTCAAACTAAGGGAGGAAATGTTCTGGGCAAGGATTGGCGGGCTGCGATAAATGTATCGCATGTCAATTTCTGGTGCTCGGCGACCGTTGTACGATGCATATATAGATACCATGGCTAACAGGAACAAGGATCGTAATAACGAACTTAGTAATGTAATGCATTCCCGCGTAATATTCTACTCCACGCCTACTGGTTGCGAACCCGGGGGTCGGTAGACCGAGACCATGTAAATTCACAATGCTGGCCCCGTTCCGGTTCGACTGAGAGGTGCGGTTGGGAGGATCGATCACTTGAACCGGTTTGATCCCCCCTTAACAACAGCACCTGCCTATTCGAGCATTGAACCCCTGTTAGCGCTCCCTTGGTGGCAGCAGCGTGCCTTCGCTCCACGACTACTGCACCTGCGGTACATAGGGTCACAGTCATGGGCCGGCTCCACCCAAACCTTCACCACCCATTGTGTTGGAGCCAATGTCGTACACGGCCAACACAGCCCTAAGCAGAGCTATATATACTGCTACGATGAAGCACCATGGCTCCCAACTTGCGATAACACCACACCTTTTCACGACGTTCACGACTTGCTTTACGACACAATATGCCACTTTTTGGACACGTACGCATACAGTCTTTCGTTAAAAGGTTTGAATACTCATTGTTCGCGACAGAACAACCCTAACGCTCCTACAGCCACCGGAGCAGCTCATTCTAGCCGCCTCGCCAACGAGCGTGTTGGACCTCTTGGCACCGGCACTGGTCCTACCATGGACCCTGCACAGCCTGCTCCAGGTGGAGGATACGGCACCAATGCCGCTACAGGGCATGGAGCCTACCAGCAAGGCATGACCAATCTTCCGCCGGAACGCTATAACAACCAGGTACGCGGCGCGACGAAGTGTCTTGGGTACCCTTTTGCCTCGAAGCTAATTTGCTGCTCAGACTGGTGTCGCGGGTGATCCGTACGCGAATACCGTTGGGAACAACGATGTCGCCCCCGTTGATCACCTCAGCAGCGGACAGAGGACCGGCAAAGCAAGCTCCACGACTGGAAAGATGGAGCGCATTGCCGGAACGGTGTTTTGTAATCAGACGCTGAAGGCGAAAGGAATTCAGAAGGAGCAGGCTGCACATGCGCAAGCCGCACAGAGGGCAGAGATCACCGAAGCAGAACGCCTAGAGCAAGAGGCTTCCATCCGGCGCCAGAGGGCCGTCGAGCACGGTATGTTGGATCGCCTCTCTATCACCTTACCACTCTGATGACCCGACAAAAGGTGCCCACCCTGCTAACAAGGCTCTCGGCGGCGCCGCTCAAGCTCAGGAGTTCGGTGGCAATTTCGGCCAGACTACTGCAGGCACCGGCGGTGTATCCGGAAACGCGACAGTCCCTTCCGCCCGCGGTGGCGCGCTCTAGGCGTCACGCGCCACAGGGACTGTGCAACAGGAAACACCCACGATGGTCGCGCGACTGGTGTAGCTCCGGCCAGTGTATACCCTACGGATTACGCATCCACGTTGTGACTGTACGAGTGACGTTTATACCTTGCTTAATCTACGTAATGGTGTCTCGGAATCATCACCACGTCCGCCTCAGGACAAATCCTCGAACCTGGAAAGCGTCATGACTGACAAGGATAGAACATAATTAAGCTTTCTAGGTGTCCTGCGAAAGTCAAGAGGTCCATACGCGTGAAGTACGTAGCACGCTTACTTGCATTGATTGCTTCCGCTGCTTGTTACATAGACCGATTGCTCGCAAGTCTAGCCCTGGCTGTAGTGTGGCTATTGGCTACAGAGTCGATAAAACCGAAAAGCCGACGCGCTTTTGTGCACGCGGCGTTCGCGGGCCGGTCTCAGAATTGGTGCAGGTTTGCGCCTGCCTCCAAGTACGGCAGGAGTCGTCGGGGACAGGCCGTCGAATTGCCACCGCTCTTGCCTCTGCAATGTCGCTACTCTAGGCGTACAACCACGGATTATCCTGCTCTGGAACCTCTTCTCGCCAGTTATCTGTTCCAGAAGAAACGGAATAGCCCCAGGGATGTGGGGAAGCCAGCTAGACGAGCTGGGAGAAGTGTACAAGACACAAGCGCGGCCAGCATGCCTCGAGAGTTTACGTTGCCGAAGGGATGCCGACGGAATATCCTGCAGCGAGGAGAGTCCAGACGGTCACTTGATTGCGCGGAGGTTCGAGTCGTGACGATAAGCCGCGGCGATGGTGCAAGGACGCATGCTCCATTCAAATAAAGCAGTAAAAATGCCCGGGCGGGGTCCCCACTGCAGAGCGAGCTCCAGCCCTTTTCTTCCTCCTGGGCCTCCCCTGACTCTTGCTTCCCAGTCATGGTGCAGCACCAGCAGGCCTGCGGCGGCGACGACGTGCCCGACGACGTGACGGTCGTTGGCTTCACCGCTGTGTCCCAGCCCGTGGATGATCTGCAGCTCCAGCCCGTTGCGCCTGCCGCGCACCCGCGCGACGGGGGTGATGCTGCCAAGGCGGACAAGCAGCCTTCTTCCCCCGGAGACGCGCCTCCCCTAGGGCTCACCGATCAGACCAACTTTCTGCCTACCAGGCAGGTCATCACCGTATTCCTGGGTCTGTCGGTCGCGCTCGCGTGCTCGTTCCTGGATCAGACGATGTACGTCCTCTACTTTTACTCTGTTCCAGACCGTGATGGCTGAACACAGTTCCCAACAACCAGTATTGCTACGGCCCTTCCCCGTATCGCATCTGACCTGCATTCCGGACGAGAGAGCTCATGGGTTGCCACCGCGTACTTGCTGACAAGGTAAGTTGCGCTGCGGTAGAGGCCCGTTCAATGGTCTAAGACTATGCCTAGTCTGTCCTTCACGCCATTATACGGACGGTGGTCAGACGTGTTTGGACGCAAAATTGTTCTCCTGGTGTCGCTTTTTATCTTCCTTGTTTTCTCCCTTGCGTGCGCCCTCGCGCAAACAATGATACAGGTAAGTCCTGGCACTCATTAATCCCCGCTACATGCTGACAGGTCGCCCTAGCTCATTATATTCCGCGCATTCCAAGGCATTGGCGGCGGAGGTGAGCGAATCTGCGCCTTACGTTTTAGGTACCGCGCTGACAATTTCTCGCCCAGCTATTATTACCATGGTCCTTATCATGTATGTCGGTCCAGATAACTTCCCATCGATCACGGATTGAGTTCTCATCTTCTACAGTGTATCAGATATTGTATCGTTAAAAGATCGCGGCAAGTACCAAGGTATCAACGAGGCCGTTATTGCACTCTCCAATGGCTTCGGCCCGGTCATCGGTGGACTGTTCTCCGAATACACCACCTGGTGAGTATGCGACATGTCTTCCGTGCACGACTGCCCTAACACGCGCGTTCCTGCAGGCGATGGGCATTCTGGATCAACCTTCCTCTAGGAGGCATCGCTATCGCCGTCGGGATATGGCTGCTCCCTCTGAAGAAGGTCCACGGCGCAATGCGCGAGAAGCTTGTGCAGATCGACTACGTCGGGTCTTTTCTCACTATCGCGTCCTCGATCCTGCTGCTTCTGGGGCTCAACTGGGGCGGCGTGACATACCCGTGGATATCTGCACCAGTCCTCGTGCCGCTCTTCCTTGGTGGCGCTGTCTTCGCTGTCTTCCTTTTTTGGGAGGCGAAGTTCGCGAGGCTGCCCATCATCCCAGTACACATATTCAAGGTCAAGACCGTCTCAGGCGTGTACATCGCCACGATGATGAAGTAAGTCTTTTGGAAGCAATGTTGCGCGGACGCCATCTGACCTCAGTCTCTACAGTGGCATGACGTTCTTCTCAGTGCGGTATCACTCAATAATAGAACTCCAGAACCTCGCTAACGCTGCATTCAGATTCTATATTACGTACCCCAATTCTTGCAGCTTGTACGTGGCAGCTCGCCTGTCATCTCCAGTTTGCTATTGCTGCCCTTCCTTGCCCCAATTTCTTTTGTCGTTTTCCTCTGTGGTGCGTGCCAGACATCTCCTTCCTATCTCCGGTCGCTTACCTTTACGTTCAGGCCAATACTCGAGTCGCACGGGACACTACCGATATCTCATCGTATTTGGATACGGTGTCTGGTGCATCGCGCAAGGCCTACAGTCTACCATCGACGAACACTCGTCCATCGGTAAGATTGTCGGCACCTTGCTGATGGCAGGCATTGCCTCAGGTTTCACATTCCAGACGTGCGTCCTGCAGTTACGTTGCTAGTCTTGAACGTGCACTGAGCGTGCCTCTTACTCAGGTCTCTTCTGGCTGCGCAAGCGGCCGTCCCGCGTCACCAGATGGCGGTTGTCACCGGAGTTCGCAACTTTGTGCGTCTCTTCGGGTCGACCATCGCCTTGGCCATATGCGCGTCGTTGGTCAACAACACGCTGCGGACTGCCATTCGCCCGCTCGGACTGTCTGCTGATCAGATTGAGGCACTCGTCGACGACCCCACAATCATCAACCGCTCCTCGAGCCTTGACCTCGACGCACACGGCAAGGCGGTGGTCATCGCCGCGTACACGAAGGGCTTCCACAACGTCTTCTATCTGACGGTTGCCTGCACTGGCATCGCGTTCCTGGCGTCAGTGTTCATGATTGAACAGCACGAACTTAATCGCGCCGACGACGAGGAACTAAAGCGACAGGCGAAAGCGGAGCTTGCGAAGCGGAAGTCGGAGAAGGAGAAGGACCTTGAGGCGGGTCATTCGCTATCCGAGCTCGAGAAGGAGCAGGTGCAACAAAAGCCGGCATCTCCTACAGACTCGCATGTCTCGGAGAAGGCTGGCGCTGACAAAGTTTAGACATCGGACGAGGACCCTGGGAGCCCCGGTTTGTTAGACCGCCGCTGAGTACTCCGTTCCTCAACGAGACATGTACATTGACACGACTAGTACCCTCTTAACGACCCTCACGTAGATTTGTAGAGTTAATCACCCTAGTACGAAACATATCCAATAGACGACCCTTTAGATGGCCAACGTGCATCGCGCCGCCCATGTCAGAAGCTATGAGCGAGTCTCCTCTAACGTTGATGTTCCTGCCGCGCGCAGCCTAGCAGTGCCTCGCACTCGGACGGTATGAACCCGAGGGCGGCTTGGCAGCGCGTCCCGAAAACGGTTTTGGGTACAGGGCATAGCACAGAGCGACTCGGCATGCAGCCTACACTGTTCATTTGGCCGTCTGCGACTGGGTGGGATAAATCTGGCTGATTGGCGGACACCGCAACGACGAGGAGGCAGTGTGCGGCGGCGTGACGACGCCAGGGGTGACCAGTGTGACGGAAAAGTCTGGAAGGCTGTACACGTGGATGTGCCTAAAAGTGGAAGCGGGAGTGACGGCTGTGACAATCGCCCAGAAGCGGGCGCTTGTCAGTAGTGCTGTTCATAAAGTCCAGGACGCGTTGTTACGACTCAGCCAACTTTGATACCAGCCCTCTGCCCGATCCCGTCATCCAAAGGTACGTCGTGCTCGTCGTGCTCCCCGTCGAGCTCGTCTCATGTCACGACACACAGACCACCAAGCTTCACGACTCCAACATGTGCGGGATCTTCGCTTACTGCAGCTACCTCCAGGAGAAGGTAAAGCGCTACATCATCACCTCCACGTCCGAGGACTCCGTCTCTGACCCTGTCGTTTCCCCCGCAATAGGATCGCAAGACGATTTGCGACATTCTCGTCAATGGTCTCGCACGACAGGAGTACAGAGGGTACGATTCTGCTGGTATCGGAATCGACGGCGACAAGCCAGGCGAGATGATCTTCTTCAAGGAGGTCGGCAAGGTCGCTGGCCTCCGCAAGAAGATTGCCGAGTCGAACGTCGACATGAGCAAGACCTTCCTCTCCCAAGTCTCGATCGCGCACACCCGATGGGCAACACACGGCCCACCGTCCGTGGTCAACTGCCACCCTCTGAGGTCCGACCCCACCGCCGAATTCACCGTCGTCCACAACGGTATCGTCACAAACGCTGCCGCTCTCCGTCTTCTCCTCCAGAAGCGTGGCTACCGCTTCGAGTCCGACACCGACACTGAGGCTGTCGCGATTCTTTGCAAGTACATCTACGACTCACAACCCGACAAGCGGTTGAGCTTCACCGAGCTTGTGAAGACCGTACTGAAGGAGCTCGAGGGTTCGTTCGCGTTCGTCTTCAAGTCATCACACTACCCCAACGAAGCCGTCACCGCTCGTCGCGGTTCCCCCCTTCTCGTTGGTGTCAAGACTGAGAGGAAGCTCAAGGTCGACTTCGTCGATGTCGAGTTCCCAAGCCTGGAGAGCGAGAAGCCCATTGATGCGCGTATGTAACCCTTTTTCGCTGCATGTTCGGTGGAGCTCATCCTGTGCCAAGTTGCTGTACCCACATCTCCCGGCGGTCTCCTTGCGCCGCCCTCGCAGAACAACCTCATGCGTACTCAATCGCGCGCGTTCATGTCGGAGGATGGCATGCCGCAACCGATTGAGTTCTTCGTCGCGTCTGACGCGGCTGCCATCATCGAGCACACGAAGCGTGTCCTCTACCTCGAGGACGACGATATTGCCCACATCGCTGAGGGTGAGCTGCACATTCATCGTCTCCGCCGCACCGATGGTCCCCCGGTCTCCTCCATCCGTACCATCGAGACCCTCGAAATCGAGTTGGCCGAGATCATGAAGGGCAAGTTCGATCACTTCATGCAGAAGGAGATCTACGAGCAGCCCGAGTCCGTTGTCAACACCATGCGTGGACGCGTCAACTTCGACCAACACGTCATCACACTTGGTGGTCTTCGCCAGTACCTCAACATCATCCGCCGCGGACGCCGTATCATCTTCTGCGCGTGCGGTACCTCTTACCACTCTGCCATTGCCACCCGCGCCATCTTCGAGGAGCTCACTGAGATCCCCGTCACGGTCGAGCTCGCCTCAGACTTCCTGGATCGCAAGACCCCCATCTTCCGTGATGACGTCTGTGTGTTCGTCTCGCAGAGTGGTGAGACTGCTGACACCATCCTCGCGATGCGCTACTGCTTGGAGAGGGGTGCGCTTTGCGTTGGTGTCGTGAACACCGTTGGTTCGACGATCTCTCGTGAGACTCACTGTGGTGTCCACATCAACGCTGGCCCTGAAATCGGTGTCGCGTCGACTAAGGTTTGTCTCGCCTACACATACTTGCGCTTCGCTCGTCTAATCACGATGCATATAGGCGTACACGTCCCAGTACATTGCCCTTATCATGATGGCCCTCCAGCTTTCCGAGGACCGCATCTCAATGATGGAGCGCCGCAGGCAGATCATCGATGGTCTTCACGCGCTCCCGTCACAGATCAAGCGTGTTCTCGAGGGCGACCGGAGCTTGCAGGAGCTGGCGACTGGTGTGCTCTCCAACCAGCGGAGTCTGCTCATCATGGGTCGCGGTTACCAGTACGCGACGTGCCTGGAGGGTGCGCTCAAGATCAAGGAGATCTCGTACATGCACTCGGAGGGCATCCTTGCGGGCGAGCTCAAGCACGGCCCCCTCGCGCTCATCGACGAGAACATGCCGGTCATCATCATCATGACCCAGGACTCACTCTACCCGAAGGTGCAGTCGGCCTTTGCGCAGATCACCGCCCGCAAGGCACAGCCCATCGTCGTCTGCAACGACGACGACCAGGGCATCCCCGGCGGCGTCAAGACGATCCGTGTGCCCAAGACCGTCGACTGTCTGCAGGGCTCCTCAACATCATCCCGCTCCAGCTGCTCTCGTACCACCTGGCCGTCAAGAACGGCTTCGACGTCGACTTCCCGAGGAACCTGTAAGTTCTCCTTCTCGCACTTCGTGTGCATCGTGCTGACCACCTATTCTTCTCCACAGCGCGAAGTCGGTCACCACCGAGTAAACGGCCACGCACAAACTAAACGGAAATTCACGGGTACCAGCAATGGGAATCGTTGTAACAACCGCCGGGACGCTTTGGCATACGGACTTGTCTTCCTCATCATGTCATGGGCCAAGATGCCTCTCCATTGCCAGCAGACGTTCTCTTCAGATGTTTATACCTGCATAATTGTTGTCGCGCATCATCTTTCTCTTTTCTCTCGTCTCTAGACTCGCCACGGTGGAACTCAGATGGACACTCAGATTGTAATGAAATGATAGCACAAAGATTTCTTCCTCACTCTGCATTGTCTGACAGCATGACGACACCGTCAAGTTACAACGGAGAGAAGGATCTAAGTTGGTCCCTTTACACACAGCTTGGGTTGAATATCGGCTGGCTACATTGCGACATGCATTCAGAAGTACAGTCCAAGGACATGATATACAAGTACGACGCTACAAAGAGATTATCTGCTTCCATATGCTATTCTTCTCTCTCCAGTTCTTGACATAACGAGCGATCGAGCTTTTGTTCGAGTCGGATGCATAAATTGCGACGGTTTTTGTGATGCGATGCGATGCGATAATGTGAACACTTGCTGTATGCGTGGGTATACAATTCCGAATATCCTGCTGATGTCGAGCCACGAAATGCATGAACGATGAGGGCGTGGCGGATCCAGAGAACGTCTAGTCGTCGGAGCCAAACAGATCCCACATGGAGCGGGTGCTCTCGGACCTCGCGCGACCGGCGCCGACACTCAGGATCTCTCCCGCTGGAGATGAAGGAGCGACGACGGCCGAAAGCTCGAGCCGCCCGGGCTCGGCGGCGGAGTCGCGAGAGGCGTGATTGGGCCCGGCATAGAGTCCAGTGTGCTGACCGAGAGCAGGAACCCGTCGGCGGGCGAGGAGGTCCTAGCAGGCAGTAGATTAGCCTCTGATAGTTGCAGGCTCCCCATAGGTGGTGATGCGTCGTTGCTCAATGTCGAACTGCTGGGTGCAGAATCGGGGCCGAGAGACGGTTGAGGGACCGGCGGATGCGCCATCGTTACATTTTGAGGAATACACAATGACCCCGGGAGGTTCAGCGGAGGGATGTTAATTCCAAGCCCCTTGATGTACGAATCCTCTGCCGAGAACTCAACACAAAGTCACCAGGATTCGAATCTTCACTTACCGCTGTGGTCCTTGTAATGCCACTTCATGTGAATCGCCAAACCATTGCGGCGTTCGAAAGCACGATCGCACATCGGACATTGGTATACCTCGGACCTTTTGATCTCGACGGGGTCCTCAGCCTCATCCTTTTTTCTCGAGTTCTTCTTGCGTCTGCCCCTACTGCCAAGCGCTTCGAAGTGGGCTGTCCAGTTGCGCTCTCTTGCAGCGGCTCGGTACCCGAGGGGTCGCAGAGGTACTGAGAATCCGATGACGTGCGGAGGCACAGAACGAAGCGGCGGTGCGTGTACAGGCGGAAGCGGAGGCGGCGGAGGTACCATGGGCTGACCTGGATGGCTGAGGTCCGCCATGAAGTCTCTAAATGCCTGGGACGGGGGCAATGTGGGAAGATGAGGATAGTGTCCATGTGTAGTGTGGTGCCCCCAGTTCTCCGGTGCGTCAGGGCGAAAATGCGGTAGTTGGCCAACTAGCGGCAGAGAACAAGGTCCGGGTTGTAGATGGTGCATCGCAACATTGGCAGGCATCTGTGGATACTGCAGGTCTAGCTGAATGGACGGCACAGTTCTGGATGCAAGCGCGGCTTGGTCATAGTGCGATACACTTGGTCGGACATTGGTGGCATGATTAGGTACAACTAGTCCATTGGAGCAGTCTCTTCACCAGGACGTTGGAAACGAATGTCCAGAGGATGGTCGTAACCTTGAGGGTGACCCAACTGTACCGGTCGTCCCACGAAATCGCGATGACCGAAAGGCATTGGGTGGTGATACAAGTCAGGTGGAAGCAGGTGACCGTGCGGGTGTGGGGACCGGTGGGTTGAATTCTGAGGGCCTTGTGGATGAGCTCCCAGTAAGGCACGATCGCCGAAGCGAATATATGCGTCATCCCGGGGAGGTAGTCGCGCCGAGAGTATAGACCGAGGTACAAGATCCAGCGTTTCAACAGAGGACAGTGAGCTGTCTTGAGACGAAGACGCCGACGGAGACGGTGCTCGAGAGCTTGCAAGTTCGGTGACGGCAAGACTAGACCGACGAGACAGATTAACGGATCCTGGAGAGTGCACATATTCAGGTGAGAGTGACCGAGATGGTGTAAGACCCAGAGGTGCCAAGGGTAGCCAACGATGAGAACGATGAGTGGTGTTGCCAGAAGAGCCGTTCCCCGAGGTCAAGGACGGAGGCCGGTCACAACCGCTGAGTTCTGCCTCCCGCAGTGTCGAACGACGATCTTGAAAGCGCGCAGGTGTCGAGAAGTCTGAGCGAGCAACCCTAGACAGTTTTTGAGAGTCGGTGATGTCGCGAGCCGTGTAACTGTCCGAGTCAGCTGCGGGAGCCTCAACCGCCGTGTCGCAGAAAGCTGTCTTCTCCAGCTGGAATATATGCTCGACCATCTCCAGCGGACCGGCAGAGGCAAAAGGATTCGTAGTCTCAGCAGTCTCGTCGGGGTTGGGGAGCGGTTTAACCCGAAAGATGTGGGTCATCGAGGTCGGGATTTCGACTGGCCAGGACCCGGCAGGGCAGGAACATCTTCGACGAGAGAATTGATGAAGCTGCTCTTTTGTTGCTTGCCTTTGCGAGACCGTGCCCTACTGCGCGCCATGATTTCGACCCTTCGGGCGCAGCAGACGTGAGACTGTGTCGCTCCTCCAAGAAATGTTGATGACAGGGACTAGCGCATACACCATTCGTGTGAGTAGGAAAGCCATTAAGACAGTGTAGAACATACCAGAGAACAACAGCTTATTACGAAGACGAGGTCAGAGAAGGTGGTGGTCAAGAGAGAGGGACGTGTCGATGTGGACGACACCACACGACGGTGTCGACTTGCCTTAGAAACAAACGGCTCCAGACCTGCCCCGAATCGGTTCAGCTTTGTGCTTGAATCGAATCGAGCCGGATGGCGCGACTCATACATGGCCGTCGGAGTCGCCGACTAGTTCACTACCTGTCAATGGAGTTTCCCGATGCAGCGAGTCGAACCAGTGGCGTACAACGATCCGAGCCGTCCTCCACCGCACTGTCACTGTTAGGTAGAGTATTATAGTTTCATGACATCGTATTATCAGATTCATAACATGTGCCAGTGACGAAATCATGGTGGAGACGTGCGAAGGACCAGGTAAGACCTACAAAGCGTCGAACGTATAAGAGACATGTCAGCGGTCGTTTGGGCTGCTTTCTTACCGGTCTGCCCAGTCGCAAGCAACGACTACTTGGTTTGCCTGATGTTGTCCATAGTCTCTGGTACTTCTTGACTGTAGGTCGCCGGTCGAGCGGCGGGGTCAGGTGTAGTATTGCCTGTCTTCCTCTTGGCACCCTCAAAGGCTTCGCGTGCAGAGCTTGCGCCTTCAGCGTAGGAGAAGCTTGGAGTTGCAGCTTTGTTCTTCCCTGCAGACGATGCTCGTGAGATCAGAGGAGGTTGCTATCGGGCAGAGATCCCGCTCACATTCAGCCTTGCCTGCAAGGTCGTCGGACGGCCCTTCGTCCCACGACGGTCTCCTCCCCCTTCTTCTCCGCGCCACTAGTCATGTACCACGCCAAACCGGCGGCAGCGCAACGGCTAAGCCGATCTTGGCCTAGAGAGCAGCAGGCATGTCAGCTCCAGTCCAGCTACTCTGCTGTCTTGGTGTCGACTCACTGCAGGATTTCCGCTCGAGGAGTTACGGTTCATCTCAGTTGTGATGGTAGGTCGGTGAGTTGTGTGCGGCCCATAGCGACTGGCGAGATCGAGAGGACGCGGCGGCTGACGATGTCTGAGGTCATCGGGGCCAACATCGAAGAGCGAATGCCAGTACTGTAGGCGCCGGGACGCCACGAAGGTCACACGCGCTTACGCGTCTGACGCGTCTTGACTGCTCTCCGCCACATATGTCGCCGCAGAATTAAATGTAAAGGACATCCTCAATACTCTCGAGGAATGGCACATAGACCATTGCATACGCTGCCGCTACCTCCAGCAACACTGTCAGCCCTGACCAGAGCTGGATACGAAACAGTGCGAGATGTCGCCTCTTCAACACCCGAGCAACTAGCTGCAGGTGGGGAAGGATCCAAGCTCTCAGTTATAGACGATGTTAAATCTCTGTAGATGCTCGCATACCGATTCACGCGTCACAAACAGTGTTTACGGCGACACAGACGCAGAGCAAGATGCCTCCATTAACCCAGTCAGCAGCCGCGATGGTCCATAGC
Source organism: Phanerodontia chrysosporium (assembly GCA_001910725.1). Taxonomy (NCBI): domain Eukaryota; kingdom Fungi; phylum Basidiomycota; class Agaricomycetes; order Polyporales; family Phanerochaetaceae; genus Phanerodontia; species Phanerodontia chrysosporium. Next base: position 1,145,803 of record MJGA01000002.1, read on the forward strand.
AATGCGACAAAATACAGCACTGGCTTCGCACCAATAGATGCCGTACTCGATGGTGGACTCAGACAAGGGTTCGTTCTCGAGCTGTCTGGACCCCGGGAACGTGCAAAGAAAACGTGGCCCTTGGCATGGTCGGAGCGTTCCTCGATAATAACGAAGAAGTTCTATTCGTGGGTGCGCATATAGCAGCATTTATTCCGCGAGGCTTCCTCCTCATGCTCTTGTTAGATATGCAAAACATGACGACAGCCAGTCAGCTTCTCAACGCTGTAGCGAAAAGGTAAGAACTCGCTTGATCTCATTGTGTAACAGCGCACTAAAAGTACACGACTATACAGCGCGTCTACTCGCTCGTCTCATCAGCGGTACGATGACAAAGTTTTGCACACGACGCTGCACACGCTGCCGGATCTGATGGTTTTCCTGCACAAGCTCCCGTGGTATCTTGACGAGCACCCAAGGGTAATCACCGCAATCACACCCTGCATTGCGTATCTCTCATGCCTCCGGTCAGATAGGGCTGCTGGTCCTGAACTCGCTTTGGTTCCCATTCCAAACTACCGCTGGAATGTCCTTTTCCGCGCGTTCTGCTCTGCTCGAGAGAACGAGAGAGACGCTCGCACACGCATGCGCTTCGACGGGCCTTTCCGTGCGTATTCACGTTCCTCCCTCGAATTCGGAGCGCATAGACTGATACGCCGCTTCTCGGTAGGCAGTTATCACAACCCAGCTCTCGACCAAACTGCTGAATGCCGACGGTTCTCCCGCAACCTTCGATACTGGCGCTAGAGCGGTAATGGTCCCGCAGCCAAGTACGTCAGATAGCGCGACAGGCCGTCATTGGTTTACTGAAGCCGCGTTTTCTGCTGTTCGCAGCGCACACGTATCTTCCGCCAGGAAGATCATACAGGGTCATGATTGTGCCTCGCACTCGCACAGCAGGGTGCGTTTCACGAAGTCAAATCTATCTTGGTCGGGCAGGGGAGCTGACAGCCTTTACGGCAGCATCGTCCGCTTGATTGCGTCGCCGACGCATCCCTACGAGCCGAATCAACCCCCGCACCGCGAAGAGCCGTACGAGATGGTAGGATGTCCGCTTCCCGCTCGACCTCCGATCACAGCACTAATACATGCGCGGCGCAGGCGGGAGGCGTCATGCAGCCGGGTGCCCAGGGGACGTTCCCAGCGTAGGCACGTGTGCTGGTTCTCCGGGGGCGCCGAGAATGCCGTCTGGACCCACGATGGCGTCGACCTTCCAGTCGTGCTCGCCCATCGGGATTTTCCCTGCGTCCAGAATCTGCTCGCGCAGGGCGAGTCCCACTGTATTGTGATGTCAGCCCTCCCCGCGGCCCGCCCTGACGCATGCCGCTACACACACGCACCGAGTAAAGGCCGCCTGCCGCCGTGCGCAGCTGCATACCTAGTAATGAAACGGTCGTAGTAGCCCTTTCCGTGCCCGAGACGTGAGAACGAGTGGTCGAACGCGACGGCTGCGGTACCCAATGCGGTGAGTCAGGGAGCACGAGCCGCTTTCCGCGTATCGCAGGGACGTACCGGGCAGCAGTATCAGGTCAAGGCCTCCTGAGGATGTATCCAACGCTGCTCCAGCGATCCCGTAATGAGAACGTCCGCGTTACGTGTAGCCAGCAGGACTAACCATTTTGTCTCTGCGTTCCCTGCCAAACATAGTCCGGCTCCCTGATGCCCCATAGTCCTGCGGGAAATGCGGCAAGGTCGGCCTCTCCGTGAACCTTGAGGAAGTCCATTCTTCCGTCCACAGTCTTGTCTATCTTGGGCACGAATAGCGTTTTGCCTTATCACCGGGCAGAGGCTTTGAGCCAGCAGGATTAGGATGCACCGTGAGTTCACGCACCTGCCCGGATGATCTCGGCGACGAGCGACGAGGTATCGAGCTCGCCCGTGGGCATGCTCAGGTAGCAGCTCACGCTGCGGCTGCTCTGGAAGAACGGCGCGTCGAGGAGCCTCCGGAGCACCTGCTCCGCTGGGAAGGGCGTGAGTCATCGATGTGCGCCTCCACATGCCGGATCGTCACCTACACTGCTGCTGTATCTCGGCCGCAGTCAGCGTGCGCAGGACGGCAGAGACCGACTTCCTGAGCAGTTTTTTGTTCGCCTGCAGCGTGGCCATCGTCGATGCTCTTGGCAAACCCCGTCGCGGCTCGCGGACGCCCGCGCGCCCGCCGGCGCTTCGGGGCGTGTGCGGACGACCCCCACTACTACACCTTCTAGATTTGGCCGCGGTGCGCACTTGGGAGGACGGTCGAGCGCCGTCCCGCGGTCGCCGTGCGGCGACGTCAGCGAGAGAGCAGAGGGCGTGGGCAGCTGCGGACCCCGGCGGTGACAGCGCTGACGTCTTTGAGCATGAAGCACCTTATATATACCCTAAATTCTATTGTGCCATTACATCAGTCTGCGTAAGCCAGTGACCGAGACTCAGGCCGTCGTCCAGCATCTGTGTGATGCGTGCGAGAGGCCATGACGTTTGCTTTCTGAGATTGACTCGAGAGTGCTGTTCCTGTACCTACAGCCTGGCTGCATGCGGTCATTGATGAGCGGACGCAGGTAACGTCTTGGAATGTGCTTGACGACGGTTAACTCTACGTCAGTGGTAGCCCAGACTGGCACACGGCAAGGCGAAACAACTTCCTGGGCCCAGGATTGCTCGGTGTTCATCGTTGGGGACTACTTGGAGGCCGCACAAGAACACCGTTTCCCCCAGTGACGTCCACGGTGTAGAAAACACGTCTGATTTTTCAGCCCAAAGCGACAAGAGTATATTCCTGGTCCCCACGAGGACAGACAGAACATGAGAGAGCGGACTAGACCGCGCCACGTGGCAGCGATCGCCTGATGCGCCCGTCGCCGTCGTGGCGCTGGAAGAGCGCATCAGCCTCTCTTTGGCACCCTCGGCTTTGCAACTTGTGCTCGAACGATAAGCGCAAAGAGCGTGGGCAATTCCCAGCGGTCCTCGTGAGTGGACACTTTTTTCCCAAACGCCGCATGCTTTTTGAGCTGAGCACGCGCAGCGAGAATTTGAGCTGAAGCAATTGGTCGCGACGACGCCAACGTCCAGCTGGGCACCTGGCAGTGCCGTCCTGAACTATACATCCTATCCCTCTGCGGGGCTCGCGGTGGGTGTTGGCGTATCTCTGGCACTCCGGTAGGCCCAAGCCATATTGGTGCAAGAGCGTTCTCACCGTTTATCGCTGTCAGGCGTCCACAGTTTCACTCGAGTCCGCCTGCCGTCTCATTTGCCTTTGCGCCCGGCCGCTTGGACACCGGTTGCCATCCACGGATAGGAAGCCGACGAGCGTGGACCGGCCCTGCGTGCGTCACCATTGCGTAGGCCAGGGTGTGCACGCGTGCGCTGTGTCGTCGCCCACAGGGCCGACTGCGTCCAGTGGCCCGACCACGACCTCTTCTGCCCTATCGTGTCGCACCATGGACGGGGGCAATCCAACTTCCCCTGTGTACCCCCTAGCCCCATATCCTCCGCTACCGCCGACGGAAGCCCGAAGTTGTGCGCCCGAGTTCTATGGCTTTGCTGCGTGGACCTCAACCTATCTCCTCTATTGCTTCTTTCTGCTCTGGGCGTTGCTCCCAGATGAATACATCCTCTGGCTCGGCGTCTCCTGGTATCCCAGCCGGTGCGTGCCCTCCTCCGCCGCTTTCCCGCTCGCAGGGGCAGCCACTGACACGCCCCGGCCGGCGCGCGCGCTGCACAGGGAATGGGCACTGCTGCTGCCCGCATACTCGATCGTCCTCGTCCTTCTCACCTACTTCACCTACTTCGCGCTGGCACTTGCCGACACGCCTGGTTTCGCCGACATAAGCACGATAACAGGTGCGTCCGTCCGCCCAGCCCGCCCGCGCCGCCGTGGGCCGTGCCGGGTCTGGGTCCTGCAGCTGCGAGGTGCCAGAAACTCACGCCGGGATGCCCGCCCTTCCAACAGATCCCAAGGCCCACTTCCCTGCGCCGCGCCCGAGAGCGGCCCCGCGCGCCCAGTCCGTACGCCGCGGCAGCCCAGCCTGGCGCCGTACCGCAACTCTATGACGTCCCGATCGGCCTCGTCAACCGCGTCATGTACAGCGGGCGGTCGATGAGAAGCAGAGCGCGCGCGGACCGCCTGAATAGCCTTCCTACGGCCGCCCTGAGGCTGCCTCGTGCGGGGCGCCTAGGCCACTGCGATAACGACGTGTAAGCTTTCCCTCCCAAGGACACTTCGTGTGATTGCGTTTGATACCTCGTTGTGACGACTGCATGACGCTTTTCCGAGGGCTGCTTGCTGCATGGTCATAAGTTATCACTGATATAGCTCTTCTGCTATTGAAGCATCTCATACATCACCTGGTCGTCGTTCTGGCAATGAGCTATCGGGCGTTCGAACCGGCGCTGCAGTGTGGACTGTTTCTATTGTTATTCTGCCGCACGGCTTCCGGAGCGTACGCACAGCCACGCGGTGCGGGACATCTGTAATCGACTAGAGAACGGACGCTACTGTAGCAAGGGGGAGGGGGAGGGGGTGAAGCTGTGAAGACTCGCAATCTATCAGCAATCCGAAGGTTTCAAGCTACCAGCAAAGAGGGAAAACGACTCAGCACCCGGGGAACAATATCGGAGATGATGGAATACAACTACAAGCGTGATGGGGTATACCATGAGAACAGCAGAACAAAGGCTCCGCCCCCGTCGAAAGATTAGCAAGACAGTTCAACATAGGAAGAATAAGAGCAATCAGTAAGATAGGGCATGGCACCAAGAGCAGTCATTTTTTCTTCAAAGCGACGTCGGGTTGACAATAGCGGGGCCCGGCAGTGCCCGCCACTGCAAGGCTCGATGAGTGACAAATTCGCGGATAGAGTTTGCGGCAAAGTGCGTACCTGGTGAGAGTCGAGGTAGGGGCTCGCGCCCATGTCCTCGTACGAGTTCCTGTCCTCGAAGTCGTCGCCGTTCCACTTGGGCTCCGAGGGCACGACCGCCGGGAGTGGGACCGACAGAACGGGGCACGATGGTGGGTACTCCTCGTCCGAATCCGACTGAGCGTCTCGGAGAAACTCGACATTTGTACGCGTCGCGAGGCTCTGGGGGACCCAGCGCAGTTTAGACGGCAGCTTTCCGACCTCGTGCACCTCTGATATAATAGGGGCGTCGAATCCCACAGTGAACTGGGACGGGGCCGTCGGATGCTCGGAAGACGGGAAGATGCCGTGTGTACGGAGATGACGTTTCGCGTTAGAGCGGACGGCGAAACTCTTGGTGCAGTTGGGAATCGGGCACTTGTACGCTATTCTCAGTGTATCAGACACGTCTGCACAGCGTTAGACAGAGAGCAGTACGCACGTTTGGCACCGGAGTGCGAGTTCATGTGTGTCGCCAGGCCACTAGGGCGCGGGAACCACTTCTGGCAGACGTTGCACTGGTGCATCTTGGACTTCTTGGGCTGCGTTGCTTTTGACCGCTCGCCGCCCTGGCGCTCTGGCAGCATGCGAGGCGAGGACAGTGCGGACTCTGGGGGAGGAGTTGGACTGCGGGGCTCGACGCTGTTATCGCCACCGCTCGAACCAGAGATCGATCCGGACATCTCGTCACTGGAAGATCGGCGAGAGGACTGTACTGGTTGGTAGGTAGAGCGGTAGACGTCGCCCCCCGCGGAAGGCAAGCTTCCCTCTGATTCGTCGTCGTATTCCTCGCCATCGTAGACGAGGGGCGGGACGACGGAGGGGTTGCCGGGCTCGCCGAGGCTGCCGGAGAGGCGGAGGTGGGACGAATGAGCGGAGAGCGCTCCCGAGTCCCGCCTGCCAGCGAAGAGGACGTCCTGCTGAGCAGAAGGACGCGATCGGCTGGCGAGTCCTGGGAGACTGCCGAGTTGGGACGAGGCAGAAGGTTGGGACCTCGGGTAGGAAGCAGAGTTCAGGTGATCGTAGGTCGAGTCGGAGAAGTCTTGCCATGCGCCACGTCCCGCTCTGAGCGAGGTGTCTGCGCCGAGCACTGGGCTCGGATTGTGCGAAGACTCGGGAAGCTGTACGAGGCGAGCTCCTCCTCCGGGGAGCGCGACGTTCTAGAGGAGATGGCGCTGCCGGTGGAGGGGCTGTAGTAGCGCTGGCTGTACATAGTGTTGTACGCGGAGCTGGAGACGTGTGTGCGCTGAGAGGACTCGGGATAGGCTACGCTTTGGGTGGAGGAGTTGGAGGTTGTGTTCGAGTAGTAGTCTTGCTCGAGCGGGGGGCCGTACTCAGAGTACGGGGTGCTGTTGGGGGAGTCGTAGTCCGAGCCATGCTGTGAACCGGAGGACCATGATTGACGAGATCCGTACGAGGTGAGTGAATCCCCGGTTGCACCGCCCAGGATCGAGGCGCTGGCGGCGGCGGGGTAGGAGCCCTGGTGATAGCGTTGGCTGGTGGTGGCAGCGTACTGGTACTGGTGGTAGAGCTGGCTGTCGAACATGGGGGTGTCGAGTGGCATCGGGGTCGAGGGGCGGGTGGCCGAGGGAGCGTTGTAGAGCGCGCCACGCATGAAGGTTGGTTCGACTGCGAGAAGCTAGTGGGATGGGCAGACGCGTTAATACGACGTGAGACGATGACGAAGAGGCGGGCGACGGACCAGAAGAGGACTGCGGCTGAGCACGGACTGTGTTGAGGCGGAGGTGGGATGACGAAGGGCGGTCAGAGGTTGGCGAAGATATAGGACGAGGGTCGTGGCCTGGAGGACATGACTGGAGGAGCCTGAACGGGACAACCAAGGAAAAAGGCAGAATTCATATACACACAAAATCGCGGGTTCGAGCGCACAGGGAGCAGAACAAGAGATGATGCTTGCTCCCTGTATGGCAGTTCACGACCAGAATACAGCCTGCAAGCTCGCAGCCCAATCTCCATCTCCCTGTCCAATCCTCACACCGAATCAAACGATGCCCAAATCCGCCAACTCACCCTGCCATCCTCTCATCCCGCCCATCCGCACCCTCCGCCCGCCATCGCACAGCCCAGCGGCCAGTGCACGCGGCACCGACCACCGTCGCGCACTCTGATCACCGTCGGAGACGGCGGATACGCTCCCCAGAAGGCGGTGCACTACCCGGCGCCTCTCCCCCGTCCTCCTGCGAAAGATGCGTGGCACGTTGCGGCCTGCTATTCCCGGGAGGTTCCTGGGTGCGTCTTCACACCATTTCTACTCCGCGGCACAATCTAGCCCCTCTTCGGAATCTGTGGTTACGGTCCTCAGAAGGCAGAACAGAGTCGGAACACTGGAACCTTTCCATTCAAAACTCATAACCACATCTCACATGCAAACGTCCGTGCTCAGCAGCCAGCATCATGCTCGGGCGAACCCCCCTCCATACAGTACACATGGCCACTGCCGCTCGCCGGATGTCGCAGGCACGGATCGAATTTGCCTGCAGATTGGCTTGATGGGTATCCGCCCGCGATTGGGTTGGCGATGACGAGGCCCGCACGCTGCACCAGCCGCGCTGCAGCGCTGCACGCGCTCCTGGCGACGGACAACAGGAACGCGGAACAGCTAGGCGGCCATGTATCTAGGGGCAAACCCCGATGAAGTCATGCTCGCAATGCGGCGGGAGAAACGACTGATCACTCACCGATACTCTGCCAGCCTGGCCTTCTTGTCCAGAATAATCCCTCGCTCGGAGTCTGACGAGCCGGCCCGCGCTGAGTCACTGATGCCCCCGCGGACCCCGTCCTTTGCAAGGCCGCCGTCTGAGGCATGAAGGGTAAGCTTTTCCGGTTGACTGGACGCAGATCCTGACGGGGCGATGTGCGCTTCGTAGCACTAGCAGGCCACTTTGGGCGTTGACGTCCATCCGGAGTTACAGTTGTCTCGCGACGCCGCAATGTCCCGAGTTTCTGACGTACAACTTTAGATATTGCGCTCAAACACATGCTCAATGCTTAAACATACCGATTGCTTATTCTCGGGGATCGCCTCCTCGTCGCGGGCCCAACGTTTCCACCAGCCCTTTGCTATCCGGTCATTCGTCGTTGCTAGAGTTTGACCTTCAGCCTCTTCGATATCATCATCGGCCACTTCATCGCAACACTCTGCGGGCACGCAGACAGCACGTTGACTTGAGCTATCAGGCGTTAACGGCGTACTCGAAGACGCCGCCGTCCCCATTGAGTCTTCATAACCCTCTTCATCGATGTCGCTGGTGCCCTCGCTCCAATTCTCGAAAATGTCGCGAAGATCAGGCCACGTCGAAGGGGGCTGCCTCCACGCCCGCGCTTCTTCCTGGGTGTAGGGGTACCATGAACGAGGACGTTTCCGGCTGAATGAAGCGGCGGGGGCGTGCCCACCCTGCGCACGCGTCGTGCGCGATGTCGCTTTCGGGCCGCGTCACCAGGACTAGACAGCACCTCCGCGTCAAAGTCTTCGATCTCGTCCTCGGATTCGTCCAGGTCCTGCGTCGGGGCCGAACGATCTGGGCGGCGCGTTCGCGGCCGCACGGGTGACGATAGCTCGGGCGAGTCCCACCTTGCGAAGGAAGGAGATGGTGACATGTAGCCGTCTTCCTGCGTAACAGGGTCCGCAGCTTCGTCCATCGATATCTCACTACCGTTGTCGTCGTCCGCACATCGCAAACAGGGAATGTTCTCCTTGTTCTTGCCTACCTGCGACGAACCGGATGGTCCGGCGACGGGCTCAGTTTCGAAGGGATCATGCGTAATAGACGCATGCAGATTCTTGCCCGGTCTGGATGACAATGGCCAGAGAAAAATTTCGAGCTGGTGCCTAACCGCGCGTCGGTAGTCGGTTTGTTCAGCCCCTCGCGATCCCTGCACCTCTGTTTCTTGGAAGCGATATCATCGTCCATGACCTCAGCCAGGGTCCGCTTTCCGCTAGATTGGCCAACAACAGGTCTCGTAGATGCAATGCGGGGGACAGTCGCTGGGGCATTGGGTTGTGTCTGAGGGTTAGGCCGGCCCTGTGTCTTGGGGGCTGATACGGGAAGTCAGACTCAGACAGCAATCCCGGACGACACTGATGGTAACTCACTGAGGAAAGTCAAGATACTCTCTCCCCTAGCTTTCTCCGATATCGTCATCTTCTCCTTGCCCTTGCGCTTCGCAGAGGCTGCGGCAAGGCTGTTCATCGGTATCGGCTTGAGCGCTCGTGGCACAAATGTCGGATTGATGTCTACCATGGGAAGAAGCGTTATGGGGCACGCGTCACCCTCCGCCACCTTCCTCGCCAGGGAAGGTTCAATGTATCTACACACGACACAGTGTCAGCTCGTCAATGAAACGTAATAAGTCTCCAAGCAATTACCTTCCGACATGTGCCTCCTTCTCTTCGTCCCATTCCTCTCCATCAGCAAGGGGGGATAGATGCACAAGCATGTGTTTCAGAGGGTCGTACACTCGCTGGTGCAGAAAGACCTTTTCAGCTAGCCGGAAAGCTTGCAGGTAGCCCTGCGGTACAGACTTCTTGCCCTCGATCCTTAGGGCCCGAATTACGTTCTCGACGCTGCCGTGTTTGCGTAGAAGCGACCAGGCCGTCTTCAGGCCGACGTTCGGTATGCTCGGGAGGTAGTCGCAGCCACTCAGGATGGCCATGGCTCTGAACTGCACATCAGACCAGCCCAGGAGCGAGATACCGCCACCGGAGGAGACCGATAAAGACGCGAAATCTTGTCGGGAGATGGAGATCACCGTGTGTTCAGAATAATCAAGTTTAAGCAGCACAGTCTTGCATCCGAAGACTAGCAGGTCGGAATCTTCCGTGAGGACGCCATCGACGAGGCCGGCGCGCTCCATGTACGCCATCTGCGCATCGGCTTCATATGGCGCGACAACGTACGCCACGTTCTCTGCACGCAACGCCTGCCAGATGAAAATACAGTTGTATGATCAGCAACAGGCAAGAACGTGTCTCATGGATCGCGCACCTTGATGAATTGAAACGCCATTTGAGGAGTAACATCGATGCACTTGACGTAGTATTCACGAGCCTGGCTGTGCTTGCCTTGTGCAGCAAGCGAGTTTGCGCGCGCGAGGTTCTCTTCGCGTTTCTTCTTGCGCTCAGACTCTGTTCCTTTCTTGGCTGGGAGAGGACCGCCGTCAAAGACAATGTAGGGGATGATGTTGTAGTGTTGCAGGAGCCTCACTCTTTGCATGGCGTAGTCGACATACCTAGGCAAACACGATCAGTACGTGTTCCAACACGTCGCAAAGCAGATGTATGCGCTCTGAACGACCATCATCTTGCATACAGCGTCGAACAGCAAGAGTTCACGCTGGCCTGCACGCTGGCCACAGTGGCGACCTCGTGCGTGGGATACACCGCATTGAGTCCACATGCACGACGCGGCTCCAGCACGTTTCGCGAGAGTTGGAACTTACTTGCTGGTCTTCTTCCCGGTAGCCAGGTCCGTAGCACAGGTGAAGGTCCCTCGATGTAGCCAAACATAGGCGTCGACAGCGATGGTTTGTCCCGAGTACTCCGAAAGGCGTTGGTGTTTCTGGATGGGCTTGAGTAACGGAAGCAGCCCAGAGATACCCATTTCCTGATGTTACGTTGAAATTGGGGAGAAGACGAAGTCCATCCAGTGCGAGGTCGGCGCGAGCAGTGAGAGTCCAAAATGCGGGGTAATTCCCAAGGAAATTCAGGGCGAAGCGATCACGACTGGGCAAACAAAGGCAAACAACGCGCCCGCGGCAACGGCGTCGCGTCAGCTCACCGCGGTCTCGCCAAGCGCCCGGAAACTGTCTGCCATGTTTCACGCAGCACTCGACTCCTCACAAGGCCTACGCTCAGGAAACACCGAGGTTGCGTCTTGCAGCTGCTGATAACACTCTTCAGCTGACAGCGGGAGGCAGGTCTGCTGGACGAACAGCGGCGTTCATATCGCCCGCAGGCTGAGCAATCTTGTAATCCTCCATCCCGCAACGCAATCTCTCTCCCGCGCAGAGGGCAGGCATGATAACCTCACGGGAACTATCGATCGTTGGTCATGACGGAACAGGTTCGTCACTCCCCTTCCACTGGTATGTTCGCATCGTCGCAGCACTCCGGACGCCTGACGATCCTCCCAAACAGCCCATCTCGCACGGCGTCACCGCGCCCTGGCACCCACGTTTTTCTCCGATATCGAATATCGAAGCTTCCGTGTGGACGCAGGGTCCTGAGCCTTACTCCCGATAATTGCGAGGTTATAGCTAAAATCTCGCCCCACGGTAAGTTGCCGAGCACGTTCCGCCTTCTGGGTGCACGTCAGTGCGATGCGCAGAGACCCTGGGGCCGTGCCTCGCTTTCTCCTCGCGTCATCGATTTTCTCAGCTCGTCATCGCCCTGTGCTAGGTTTTAGATAACCATGATGTGCGCGTCATACCGCATCGTGCGAGGGCAGCAACGACCGTAAAGTCCGTCTTCACTCGCACGGACGATGCTTCGTGAAGTTGGGTCAACACGCGTGACGTGCGCTTGGCCGACGCGTCCACCGACGCGTCCTGATGCGATGGACATCTACCCCGGGTCGCGGAGGGCGGCGCTGGGGGCGAGCCGCACGGTGCTGCTCATGAGATTATCTCCCGCAGGCACTGGACAATGAGAAGATCCGGAGGCCGTCCCCCGTGTCCAGCCAGGCCCAGCTGTAGCGACGATCATCCCAAGCAAGGCATGCTCTGGCCTGTGCATTCTCAGCAGGTGCATGGGGGCAATATAGCATCATTCAGTCGCTTCGGGACCTCCGGCGAGGGTGTACATTTCCAATCCATTTCAGTCTACTGTTACAGTGCCCCAAAAGGCCTCGAGGTATGCATATGACAGTGCTACCGCTAGCAAAGTCCGCCTTGCCGGAACGGCTCACGCCTGCGCGTTCTTAGCTCGCTCCGCTGCGGCGCGCTCCCGTGCAGCCCGTGATGCAGCCTCCGGGACTAGCACAAAATCGTGCTGCAGAAGCTTGAAGGCGCCACCCTTGGGAAACCCGCGTTTCTTGGCTTCGGCATCGTCCTTGACCTCCTTGAGGCTCTAGAGTGTACCAGTCAGGCCACGGAGTTTCCCGTTATGACAACCCTCAGGTCACGCACCACGACAAGGGATTTCTTCACTCCGAACACCGCATCGCTAGCGAGCCACTGGTCACCCTCCGGGTACAACGCGGTCGTGAGCTTCTGGTACCCTGGGGCCTCAATCATCATGTGCAGATGGTTCGGTCGCATGTTGTGGCGTCCCATGGCTATGAGCAGCTCCCCGACAGGTCCCTACATGTCCCGAAGGTCATGAGCCTCACACCAGCTCCCATGCTGTGGCAGAAGACTTACATCTCCAGGAATCGGGTAGGATACGGGTACGACAGCGCGGTACCCGTACGTGCCGTCCGGGCCTGTGCGCAGACGACCTCTGCAGTCCGGCTTCTCGCGTACTTCGTACTGCGTGTCATACGTGCCTGTGGTTCCTCACGTCAGCATGTCCGCCAATGTCGCCTAAACCTGCACGCTCACCGCTCCCGTCTGTTTCCCATGTCTCGACCACGGCGCCCGCGATCGGCGTTCCATCGATGGCAAGCACGCGGCCCTCGACGTACATGTACTCGCCCTTGCCTTCAGACGCGATGGAGTCGCCCTGCTCGACTGCCATAGTTTGACAAATGAGGTAAGTCGCTAACTCGATGGGGACGAACGAACCTTCTGGTGCGTCGTCTGTGTAGAACGGCCCGAGGACGCTGCTCTCCGTCGCTCCATTTATCGGTGGGTTGTTGTTCGCATCTACGAGCGCGGAGACACCGAGCGTGTCCGACAGCAGAATGAATTCCTGGCGGATGGGTGTGCATGTCTGCCCGACCCTCGTCAGGAACTGGATTGCATTCATCCATTCGTCTGTCGTGAGACTGCGGAAGGATCAGACGGGCCTCCATGGCACATACGCGTAAGGTCGCAGACGCACCTCGTCTCGTTGACGAACTCATGCATGTGCCGTATAAGGTTCTTGAAGAGGAATTTGTGTCTCCTGCTCCCCCGTCAAGTCTGCCCTACCAGACAGCAGAAGCTGCTCACTCATTGGGCGTCAGCTCGACCAGCTTCAGCAAGTTGGAAGTAATCAACTCTGGCTTGTCGGGATACTGCAATGTAGGGAGTGATCGACAAGGTCAGCCGCCGCGGTGTACGTAATGAATACCATAGCAACGCACAGGCAACTCGAAGGGCGGGGGCGGGAGACCATTCGCCCGTGGCTTCTTCTCGCCTTCTGCGTCGTGGCTAGCCATTGAGACTGGGATTATTGGCCTGTGTACTGGCTTGAGTGCTCGACGTCGTGGCCGTCAACAGCGTCCAGAGGGCGTAGTATTTATCGTCCATTGCGATTGCGCGTGCGAGAACCGCGTTCCCATTTGCGGTCGGTCACATTGGTTGGTGGGAATCATGTGAGAGCCGTGACGCCTCTGCGAGCCCTGCGCGCGATCGCTCGGGCCTCTGGATCTTGCCCGGCATGCGCGCTGGTTAGCAAGACAGGCCAGAACATCATGTCGGACAGCGGCCAATTATGCAGGATGCATTACTCGCTCGTGAGTGCCCAGTAGAGCACGGTTGCGACTTGCAAGCTCGACTGCGCCGGCGCTTCGTGACGGCAACTCGCCCGCCGCCCGCCAGCGCCGCCTCGCGACGTGCGCTCCAACACCCTCTGCCATCGCGGTTGCCCTCCCAACCTCCATGTTCTGCAGCAATGCATGCCCATTGGCCGTCGGCATTATCAGAAGAAAAAGCCAACTCCGATGAGGAGTGGTGGCAGCAACCGATTGTTGTCATTTTCAAGGGCATTGCAAACTGTTGCTACGAGATCATACCCATTGCCGGGCATCGGTGAGCGGTGAGCATATATGAGGGTCAGCAGGGACTCGCGAGTCCTCATCCCTTCTTCTTCTCCCTTTCACACCTCTTGACGAGGACAGCTGCTTGCAGCAAGTTATCGAGGGTCCCTGGCTGGTCACCTACCCGTTCTTCAGTCTCATTCTCCGGAGTTTCTTGCACATTAACCGTCCAGGAAGACGTGTTTGCCAATCCACTCCTTCGCGATGATGTCCAAGCTTTATTTCGTTGCCGCCATCCTTCTTGGTGTCCTCTCTCTGCAGGCGAACGCACACGCTATTATCACGCCCGCGCTCGGCGTGAGTGGACAGGGGACGCGCAACGACGTCCAAAGGCCTTCAAAGGCGAACGAGTGTGGCAACGTCAATGTTGCAAACACCATCAACACCTCGACGCCCGTCAAGGCCGCAGCGGATGGATCTTTCACTGCGACCATCACTAACTTCAATGCGTGAGTTCTCCGGTCGCGCTGATATCCACAAGATTTAGCTCATATTCTGCAATGCAGTGGTGTGGATGGTTCAAGACAGGTCACTGCTCTTGTCGATGCCTCTGGCACTGGCAAAAACTTCGTACCCGCGACAGTGACGCAGAATGGAGACAAGGTCAGCATCTCGATTCTGAGGACGACCTCACCATAAACTGATAGAGGCGGCGCAGGCACCTACCGATGTCGGTTCCCAACAACTTGCTGTCTCCCTGCCACCGGGTACCAAGTGCATTGGTGGTAACACCAAGGACCTCTGCCTGGTCAGCTTCACCACGGCTGGTGGCTTCGGCAACTGCGTTGCTGTCCAACAAGCCGCTGGTGCCTCTGGCAACGGTTCGACCGCGGGAGCTGCCGCTGCTGGTGCTGCTCAAGCTGCTTCCGGCTCTGCGGCTGCTGGTACCACTGCAACCGCCGCCGGCGCAGCTGCCAGTGGCACAGCTACGACCGGCAAGAAACACCACCATCACAAGGGTGCTGCCAATGCGACACAGGCACAGGAGGCGAAGGCGGAGTTCGCAAAGCTCAAGGCAGCTGCCCCGCGTGACTACGTGAGTGAACTATGTTATTGCCGCGAAGATGGCTAGACTAACTGGATTCCGAAGTCCATTCGGGGTATGCGCTTTGCACGTGCAGTCCGTCGCGCCCTGACCTCTTTCGATGAGGAGCTCCAAGCATGAGACTTACTGGGACGGGGCTAGCCCTCGATTAAACTCGCTGTAACTTCTGACTATACTCAATGATATTGGTGTAGAGCACTGGGACATCTATTGCGTGACTTCTGAGGTGCGAGCACTCGGATCGCGGTAGGTTACTTCCCTAGAAAACCGCTCAACGCCTGCATCACGTCTTTCGGACGCTCCTGTTGCACCCAATGACCCGCATCGGGTACTAGTGCCATGCCTCTGAAGTCCGTGCAGACCTCCTTCATCTTCTCCAGGGCACCCGGACTCTGAAACACACCCCAATCCTTCGCTCCTCCGATGAACATCGCGGGTACTTCGATTTTCTTCCCCGCAAAGACGCCCAGTTCCTCCGTGTATCTGGCATCTACTTGAGCCCTGTACCAATTCAACCCGCCCTGGAAACCTGTTCGGTTGAACTCGTCGACATAGACTGACAGTTCATCATCCGGTAGCCAATTGTTTCGAAGAACTTCGACGGGTGAGGGCGCATGCGCCTCGACAGCCTCGGGCATCGTTTGGTGGATGGGCATGACGTAGTAGTGGGGGAGCTTCAGGACCTGGGAGATGTCGTTGAGCGGGTGGGGATTGTTTCCGGGCCAGTCGCCGCTCTTCATGTGGAAGTACGCGCGGAGGAACGCGCGGAGGCCCTGCGGCGGGTTCCACATGTCCGAGTTCGCAGTCGGCGTGCTGAAGTACGTCGTGTAGTGCTTCATCGGCGGGTGCAGCAGCGCGAGGTGGTGGTTCAGCGCGGCCCACGCGCTCTGGCGGGGCCGGCCCGCGTGGTGCGCGTCCTCGCCCCAGACGGTCGCGAAGCGCAGCTGCCCCGCGTACGGCGCGGACATGCACACGACAGACGCGAAGATGTCAGGACGCACGAGCGCGCAGTGCGCGGCGACGAGCGAGCCGAAGTCGTGCCCGATGACAGCTGCCGCGCGGTCGTACCCGAGTCCCTGCACGAGCGCGACTATGTCCTGCGTGAGGTTCAGGATGCGGTACGGCCCGAGGTCGTCCTCGTACGTGACTTGCAGCCCCTGCGCCGCTGGACGCGTGGTCCTGCCGTACCCACGCTGGTCGGGTGCGACGACGAAATAGCCGAGTTGGGAAAGCGGGACGATGATCTCTCGCCAGGAGTACGAAAGTTCAGGAAAGCCGTGCAGGAGGAGAATGAGAGGAGCCTTGTGGTGCCCTGCATGCAGGAAGTGCATGTCTAGGTCCCTTATCCTGGCTGTAGAGGATTTGACACCCTCGGGTATGTTCGGCCAGGGTAGGTCCATTTCCTATAGCGTAGATCTGGCATGAGCGAATAACACTGTCTAAGCCACTCTTATCGTTCCCCTACCTTTGTTATGTGCGCTGTATGCAGGAGTGACGGTAATGTAGCTGGAGCGACGAGTCTTGTCGGTTGCTGAGCGATACGTCGAAATCCTACACTTAGTACTTGTGGGATTTCAAGGCAAAGGCATCGCGCGGAACGCGGTACGTCATGTCATCTATAAGCGCCTGCAGGATCCAACGCGTTCTCGCTTCGCTCTCGCCGAAGTCCAAGTGACCCAGGCCGAGCCGCCCCGCGACGGAGTTCGTGCCGCATGCGCAAAGCCAGTGGACTCGAAGCGTGTAGGTTTGCACATTGACCGCCTTGTCTGCCGGTCAACTAACGCTGCACCCTGGCATCTGACCTAGCTTGGCAAACGCACGGAGGTCGACCATTTTGGCGGTTAGGCCTCGTTATTAAACGTCAGGTAATCTCTCCGGAAATTAGGCTGTATAACATATATGATCCCCCTGCTTCGCTGTGCTACCAGGGAAATGGATGGCCATGGCCGTCGAATGTCGTGTCATCAGCAGGGAGGGCGGGAAGGAGGTTGATCGTATTCTTCATAGTGAGACTTCTAGTCACTGCTCCTACGTTAACTAAACAACCCCCAATTGCATCAACAGTGCGAGTACCCTGGAGATGAGTTCATAACCGTCAACAGCTTCTTCAGGGGCTCTAAGACGCGCAACACGCACCGTAGCGCGAGGGCCGACCAGCGACCCTCCCTGCTGCAGCCGACCGTGCCGAGCTCGCTTGACATTGCACGACCGAGAAGCAGCGTCCCGCTGGACTGTCACGCAGTTGCCGAACCCTTCAGCCGTCGCAAGTGATGACAGACACAGACCCCGCCTGTGCAAGTAACTTCAGCAGGAAGCAGTACGATAAGCTGCGCCCGACACCTGTCGGGGTTACAACCTTCTTATCGGCTGGGCGCAACAGCACCAGGCTGGCCTTCACGGACCAGATCACCGTTCTGCAGGAAGCCGGCCTGCGAATCAAAGTTGCTGCCAGTCATGGTCAGGTCGACTAGTGCAGGGGCCTGACGAGAGCCGTCCTTTCCTCTACATTGGTAGACTTGTCAGTCATAAACCTCGGTAGCATAGAACTGAATACAAGACGTACCCGTTGAAGTTGCGATGTTGGCCGTGAAAGAACCATCGTATGTGGTAATCGCTGCCGCCAGCAGCAGCTCTTCCACAATCTTCACAACGCCGTAAGCCGGCTTCGCCGTCGTTCTCTGTACATTACATCGCACTGAAGTGTCGGTAGCTCTCGAAGTGGCACAATGATGAGCATGCGTAGAGTTGGAATAGGCGGGGGGTAACGCGACCATAGCGTGTTACAAGTCTGGGTAAGATTAGAGGCTGCCGCGCTTGGCCAGTTGCAGCGGCAACGAGGACCTAGCGATTCTCAAGCTGCATTGCGGACACAACTCCCGATGGTGCATTTCGCTTGGCACCATTACAAAAACTTGACTGCAACAGCTGTCAGAGGTGAAGATATCTTGGAAGTTTTATAATGGGAACGGATACGCACCCCGAGTCTTGGGCAACACAACCTAGCACGGACTTTGTCGGCACCGTTGCCCAGTGCATGCGACTCTCTGAGACTGACAATGGCCCAGTACCTTAAAGATCAGGAATAAAATGTTCTGCTACTTGTAGACAAAGATAAGCACCCAGTGCCGACCGTGAACGGGGCCAGCGTAAAGGGAATGCCAGACAAATCTTCCTCGAAACGTCGTTTGGCTTGCTCAAGTCAACGACTGGATAAATTTCTGGAAGCAGTGGTACACAAAGATTGAGTGTCAAGATAGACCAGAGGTCATGGAGCCTCGCGACGAAGTGGTGGCTCGGTGGTGGTCAAGTTCAGCATGAGGTGCGGCGGCAAGACGCGTCGGCGGAGACACGGTCGTGACTGGCGCCCAGTGACCAAATGGCCGTCGTGTCACTTTACATGATGATTCCCACTTGGTCGTACCAGGGTACCCGCTGCCTAGCGCGAATTCCAGCAATCGGACGAGACTCGAGTATATAACGCAGGCCAGCCCGCACTCGGTCTGCGAACTAAGACCACGATGGCCGACGAAGAGGATCATAACGCTTCGTTCTCCGCCGAGAGATACTTCGCGACCCAGCCCCCTCCAGCCTCGCTGGAAGCAGACGTTGCGCGCGTGAGGGAGTGGGTACACGAGCAGCGAGCAGCTAACCGCAAAGTTGTCTTGGTCACGGTACGCCCCAGAGTCACACAATCTAACCTGCGCATGACTAACCTGCTATGCGATAGAGTGGAGGAACCACCGTCCCACTTGAGCTCAATGTGTGAGCATTGTCCCACCAGGAGCCCGGAAACTGCGCTCACTACGCCTTGCTAGTGTTCGGTTCCTGGATAACTTTAGTGCCGGTGAGTTTTCCGTCCTTCTCGGTCGTCTGTAGTCTCATGTTATTTCTAGGTACTCGAGGTGCAACCTCCGCAGAGTACTTCCTGAAGGCAGGCTATGCGGTCATCTTCATGCACCGTCAGTTTAGCCTGCAGCCTTTCAGTCGACACTACTCGCATTCTACACATCCTTTCCTCGACTTCCTGGACGTCGACGATGCGGAAAACATTCACGTCAAGCCCGCCGAGCGACCGCAGCTCATCGAAGTGCTGAAGACCTACAAGCAGGTTCAGAAGGCTGGGCTACTGCACTCGCTAACGTTCGTCACTGTGAACGACTATCTGTGGCTATTGCGTGCCATCAGCAAAGAGTTGTATCCGATGGGCCGAAATGCTATGTTCTACCTCGCTGCAGCCGTGAGCGACTTCTTTCTACCTCGGCAGAAGATGGTGCGTTACCAGCCCCCACCAGGCCTTGTTGAACTGTCGCGCCTGTTTGATCTTTCTAATTGTTTCCACCATTGGACAGAGTGAGCACAAGATCCAATCGGGCAAGGGCAGCCTGCATATTGAAATGGACCAGGTACCCAAGATCCTGAAACCGCTTGTGGAAGAGTGGACGAAGGAGGGGTACATAGTGTCCTTCAAGGTAAATCTTATTGATTGCTAGAACTGCGAACCGGAGTAGCTCATCCACATGCAGCTTGAAACAGACGACGCACTCCTCATACCCAAAGCGCGTGCAGCGCTCGCACGCTACGGCCATCAGGTCGTCATCGGTAATGAGCTGCATACCCGTAAATACCAAGTCGTCTTTGTCTCGCCGGCGGAAGGGAAGCCAGCGCAAACGGACGGTGAGGACGAGCTGGACCCATCGAGGTTCACGGAATCCTGGCTTCGGATAGACCTTGCACAAAATCCCTCCAAGGAGATTGAGGAGGATATAGTCGCGGAGCTCGTCCGACGTCACCAAGCGTGGGCAGCTGACAGTCCGTAATCTGTCGGTGAGGTAGACACCGTAGACGATGTTATAGCACCTGTATAATTTAGACGTCGGCGTGGGTCATGGCCCCACTCGCGACTGCGCTATCGATAGTTCCGTGGTCGTCACAAGGTGTTCCATGGAGGACTCGTTTGGACGACACAGCCTTCGGGCTCGTTCGCATGTCTTGCCGGCAGATTTGCGCCAAGGCATGGTACGACGGCCAGGGCGCTTTTGTGGGTGTTTGTGGGCCCAGGCGGGCGCCAAACGGGGTCCACCGCCGGCGCAGCATGAGCCTGTGAAGTGCTCCGCCATAGTCCGCCTCTGGACAATTCGAGGGCATGGTTCCACATGCCTCCCAGGTTATCTTATTCCCCTCTCACCACCACCTTCGCCCGCCTGCATTCCATGCCAGACCTCCTGAGCACCCCTTGACACTCTCGACGACACGCTCGCGCAGCCACATATGAAGGCAAAGACAAGATGCAAGAAGGAGGCGCCGCCTCCGCACCTCGAGGAAATGCCGTACGCCAAAGAGCCCCTCAAGACGGCGTACGTCGTGCAGCGGCTGCTCACAACGCTGCTGCTCGTGCCCTGGTGGGCCATGTACTACTCCGTCTGCCCCCGCTGCAAGCCGCGGAAGAGCTGGGGCATCAAGCAGGTCATCTCCGTCAAGTTCACAAGGCGGGTATACCGGGTGACCGAGCTCGCCGGGGTCACCTGGGGCACCCGCAATCCGGACAAGGCGTGTAGAGGCAGAGAGCTGAAGGAGACGAGGTTCGAGTGGGCAGACCCGTTGCCCGAGCCGTTGAGGTCGGGTATCTTGGTCGACGATGAAGTGCCGTTCAAACGGGTGGGCATGTTCGTCTGGCCGAAGCGCAAGCCCGAAGGTGCGTCGCCATGCCTTCCATTTGCTGTGGCGCGACTTATAGGGTATCCTCAGAGCCTCGCATGAAAGGAGACTGTGACGTAGATCTGAAGAGCGGCAAGCAGCCCGTCATAGGGATCTTCCTCCACGGCGGAGGTTACTGTCATATGTCCGCTCACGAGAAGTGCTCCACATCAAAGATACCCAGGAGGTTAATGAAAGTACGTGCACTGTCCTATGGTCACTGGGTATCGTGAGGCTCATGAACATGTAGGATAAAGCTTTCGATGAGATATATGGTACGGCGTCGTCCATAGATTTGAAAACTGGCTCTGACCATCTTGATAGCTGTGGAATACAGATTACTACAACACGACCCTTTTCCTGCCGCAGTACAGGATGCCGCTGCAGTTTACGCCCATGTCTTACGCAAATATGGATGCTGTACAGACTCGGAAACGTCGTCGTCTCAGAGCAGATCGTCACCAGGTCGAAGTGAAGATGCTGCTTCACAGCCCAGCGATGCCTACAGCAGCAGAAGCGAACTATTTGATACCCCCACCCTCGCTCATGCATCAATCAGGAAGCCATGCAAGGTCATACTCATCGGTGACAGCGCTGGAGGCAACTTGGTGCTAGCCCTCGCGCGGTGGATACGAGACGAAGCGCTATTACCTCCGCCGGATGGCCTGCTACTCCTTTCGCCTTCATGCGACCCATGTAAGCCTTTCGTCGTCTATGTTTCCTACTCCGTGTCCTCACCATTCGTATTCGCAGCACATGCCTTTCCCGAGACTCCCTCATCGTATGTCCCCCGACCACACGCATCCACCGACTACCTCGTCGACACGCCCGAGCCTCGTGCGCTGCTGCAGCGCACCTTCCTGGGGCACCACCCGCTCGAGATGATGCACAGCCCGTACGTGAGCCCGGCGTCGCACCGCGTGCTTCGCGCCTTCTACGGCGAGGTCTTTGCCGCGAGCGTGCAGGAGCTCACGATCGAGGCGCTCACGCAAGACTTCATGGACAAGCTGCGTACCATCGCGAGCGTGCCCCGAGCCCCGACCCGGGGCACGCGCTTGGCCCGGGCGTGCAGACACCAGTCACGCCCGGCACAGACGTCAGCCCGACGTCGCTCACGCACCCCGTCATCGCGTCGCCGCGCGGCCTGAGCCTCTTCTCCGAGTTCCCGCCGACGTGCGTCGTGCTCGGCGACGCGGAGCGCCTCGAGCGCGAGGTCATGAAGCTCATCGGCGCGATGGAGAGCGACGGCGTGAAGGTGTGCACGATCCGCGTGCGCGACGCCCCGCACGACGTGCTCATGATGGGTGGTGGGACGAGAAGGTGCGGAACGAGACGTGGAACAGCGTTGAGCGTTGGATTGCGAAGATCGCGGCTTCATGACAGACGATGTATCCTAATACCTTACGCCATTCCTGTAATTCCTGTATGCATAGCATGTATGTATGTTTATACGATCTTTTTTCGAGTCTTGAGGGATACTGCATGGGGTTGGTAGTCTACACGATACAGCCTAATTAGTTAAACATACGATGCGAAGTGTAAGGGCCCTGGAAGGCGTAAAAAGTGCACGGCATCTGCACATACGCGACTTAGTTGAAGGGAGAAACGGGGTATGAATAGATAGAGTCCGCGAAGACCAGAAGCAAATGTCCATGCGGGTATCATGATACACGCAAAGAAACAACAGTCAAAAGACACCTAGAGCCTATCGGTTAGATCTATGGACCAGCCTCTGAAACAGAGAGATGCACCTGAAGCCGCTGCGGACTACTACCACGAAAGCACCCAGGAGATACCGAAAAGCAACAGCATCCACGCGCCACGGGACGCCTCGAAGCCCGTGCCCGCAGCGCTCACCGCGCCTGTCACAAGCGCGAAGCCAGAGCCGCACGCGAGGTTCGCCGTGCGCGCG
This sequence comes from Phanerodontia chrysosporium, assembly GCA_001910725.1. Lineage (NCBI taxonomy): Eukaryota > Fungi > Basidiomycota > Agaricomycetes > Polyporales > Phanerochaetaceae > Phanerodontia > Phanerodontia chrysosporium. Next base: position 1,168,291 of record MJGA01000002.1, read on the forward strand.
GCGTCGCTGTACACCTCGTTGAGCGCGGTGAGGTTCTGCCACTGCGAGTAGAGGCTCATGACGCTCTTCGTGCATGCCGTGCAGCTCGGCATCGTGGTGTTCGGCAGCGCGATGCCAAAGGGCAGCGTATAGAAGTAGAGGTCCTCCGGGTTGTTGCGCACCGCTTCGACGTAGCAGTACGCGTTCGTCGCCTGGTCGGGGAGACAGGCTAGGTTGCGCATGAGGGTGTATGCGAGCAGACCTGGCGCGTCGCGAATGAGCATCAGAATTGGGCGTCTCGAGAGCACGTTTGACTTACCGTCTCGCGTCTGTGTAACGATCGCGTTCTGTGCTCTGAGGTCCGACGCGCAGACGTCCTGCATAGTGTCCACGAACCAGCCCATGTTCGCGTTGCACTGATCAAAGTCGGTGTTGGTGTTGCAGGTGCCCCATATGATGCTGTTCAGCGCCGTGATATTCTCTTGCGACTGCTTAGAGAATAATATAGAGAATCAGATACCGCAGTTCACGAACAGGCCGCAGCCACAGATGGAAGTATAGCTCACCTCGACAAATTGGCTCGACTGGACCGAGAGTAGCGAGAACGGGCGGCACGAGCGGAATGCGGACGACTGCGTCATGTTCGTGAAAAAGTCGAGGCAGCCCTGCGTCGAAAAATTCCGCGAGAACGTCTCGTCCAACGGCTGTGGGAACGGTGTGGGCAGGGCGGGCGGCGTGGACGGGATCGTAGGCAGTGCCTGGTCTGCAGCGCTGCCTTCTGTTGGCGTGGGCGCCGTAGACACTATCAGGGATGCGCCGGAGGGACTGGGCTCCGCGGACGCGACGGTCGCGGACACACTGTCCTGCGGGATCGGGTCAGGACTCGCATGTCGCTTGTGCGGCCGCCAGTCTGACAGGGCGGACGACCAGGCCTCCCAGTCCATGGGCGCGCGCTCCCCGGAGAAGGCGTCGAGGATGGCGGGGTGCGACACGTAGCGCGTGGATGCCGTGATGAGCACCAGGACCAGCGGCACCAGGAGGATTGTCCACCGCGTGCGACGCCTGTGCGCTGTTTCGCGGCTTCGGAGTTCGCGAGGTAGCTCGCTGCTTTGTTTCCGTACCTGGCTTCGGGGACAGGAAGCGAGTTACAGTGGAGCGGGGCTGATTGCGGCACCGTGAGGAACTGAGAACGCGTCGAGACTTCTGAGTCGCTGGACAGAGAAACGTCCGACAGAGGCGACTCCTCGCGTAGGGTTCGTAATGGCGGGACTGGAGAGGTGGCGGAGTGAACATATCGCTGGCTGCAGAGCAAGATGGAAGCCAACAGTGCTATTGTGATGATGCCTAGGTGCAATGGATCGCCTTCAGACAACTCTGGTGCTGCTAGGCCAAAGAGCGGGGGGTCGTAAGGAACGTGGGGAATGAACGGCTGCTCAGAGAGGCTAGATGACTATCTTCAGCCCTGTGTACAATCTGAAAGCTGTGCAAAATCTTGGTGGTGGTGATCAGCATATGATGTAGGACGGGACGATGCTCGCCCATCGCGACGAGGAGGAGTTGAACGCACCTCTAGCACTCGAGCCCAAGGAAGGTGGGAGGAGAAAGGAGAGAAAGTGCGCGCACAGAGGCCGCTGGTGAGGGGGCTAGGGACACTGCCAAGGGCTCACGGACGCCTTGCTGGTTGTCAGAGATGTATCAAAACCTGGCAAGCCATGATCTCTCCAGACATTCTTTCCTCTTCTGGACCCCCGCGGTCTAGGCCATCTCCGTGCCTGTCCTCGCGCTAATCATAGCGGGAGGCGCTCCGGTGCTCTCCGTCCGCCCGCCCTCCCGCCTCCCGACGCTCCTCCTCCGACTCCGTCTCCCATTGCGCGCGCAATCCTGGCTGCTCCCGCTGGTCCGTCCACAACCTGTCTGCAAGCGTCTCCCACGTCAAGTCAGTCTTGACAGACGGTCGCTGAGCCCGCAAGATCTTGACAGTTGGACGCTTCGACTCCCAGGATGTGCCTGCTCCTCGGTTGATGACTGCTGCTCTTCAACAATCTAGCTGCGCGGTTGTGACTAGAAGACACGATATCTTTGCTCAGCTCGCAGGCACAGTGTCTGCTTCACTGCCTCTCCGACCTTCAGGCCGTCTAGCAATGACGTTGCCCGAGTCTGCGCAGTCAAGCGTGCAAACTCGCGTGTGACATGGGAACAAAATCTTGTGGCTTGCCTTTCTGTGTAGCATCTCTCTCAGACAGCCAAAGATGCGCAGCTAGGTCGACACGCTATGCCTCCGCCTGTGGCTCTGCCTGTGGGTAGTCGTACGATCATGTTTGAGCCATCGCTCACTGCAATTCCCTGCTAGACTGGCTGTACCCGTCCTCTGCGATGTCACGTTGCCGGTTTTCTGGTGCAGAAAAAAATGCATTGATCATGTCTTCCACAACTTGGGGGCCACCGACAGTCGTGCAGTGACGACGGAGGCGGGATTGCACACTTGAAACTGGCTCCGTTCCCAAACACCGCAGTCGCGCAGCGGAGGCAACTTGCCCGAAATAGCAGATCGGGAAACGCCGATCGTCGACTAGGCCAGAGTGCGGTGCAACGAGACGATGATTTGGATTTGCTCTTACGCTCCACCATTTCCCTCTTATTCTTCTCCAGATAGCTGGCCTATCCCACCCGCTCCCTGTCTGCATAGTATTTAGCCTCGCTCGCCGCGGTTGAGTGCCCCTCACTCTCCCCCTCGCGTCTCCTACAGCTCTATTGTTTCCATGCCTCAGCTTCGTTTTCTGGCTGGTCCATCCCTCACCGACTTGTCGCACCTGGAAGTCAACTCGGACGTCCCATTACATATCAGGTCCTCGGATTCGAGGGCCAGGTCGCGTTATATCTCAAAGGTCTCGGCGACGAAGGACGAACACATAGTCCTTACTTCGACCATAAAGACCGTAAGGGAATCACATGGAGCATACAAATCCAAGGTTAGCTTCTCTTCTCGCGCTGCATGTATGCGCCGTCTCAACATATTCTCCAGGCCGTTTTCTGCAAACACACTCCGCAGACGATATCATCTTTGGCAACATTTTTGACAGGCCGCTGAAGCTCCCGTGGGGCTTTGGCGCAGCGCTGAGGTTCATGAAGTAGGTGTCCATATTAGCCCCCACCTGCATTACAGCGTCTAACTCAGGCCACAGATATGTGGATCCCACCCTGACCGAGGACCTCGCGTCGAAATCGAGGCCATGGGCGATGTCGCCATTTATAGCGACGATGCCCCACATACACCATACCCGCCTCGACAGCGGGGACGAGCCGCCACAGTTCCCCACTCCGTACGAGCCCGTTGCAGAGAACATGACGCAAATTCGCACACGGACTCCTACGGCTCGCAGACACGAGACATTACCTCCGCGACACCGCAAGCAGCGTAAGGCGCACTTCAAGCATCCCGAGAAGCGGCGGGACGTCGTGTTTGGCCCTAACGTAAGTCACGGAGAACCGTAGCTTCGCGTGACGCCCCTTGCTAACCAGATTTTAGGACCTCATCACAGCGGACTTCTGCCACCATTACCTCGACTTCAGCTCAGAGAGCATCGTCTTACGTCTGCCAGGCGGGCTCTCGATAGACCTACTCAAGTACTGGGACGGGCAGCCCGTGCGCTTCGTCTGCTGCGAGCGTGCAAAAGGCAAGGGCGCGGAGAAGGCACCCTGGGGCAGGGTGCTCTTTTGCATTGCCATGGAAAAGGCCGAAGAAGTCGACGTTGAGAAGGCAACCGTGTCGCATTGTGACCGAGCATGAGACCCAGCATCGCTACCGCACTCCACCGTTCATCGACTCATCAGCAACCACAAGGACATTGGGTTTGTACACTTTGGGCATGTTATACACATATTCTGGACACTTGTTATACAGTATGGCTGTAATTTTTTGACCTGTAATCACACATTTCAACCTGTTCCTCGTGGCGTAGGCGCTCCATGCAGCGCGATCCTCAGCGGATGATTGACGTCAGGGCTTCCTTTGCTGGAGTCGGCCGCACGCGCACGTCTCCAGACTCTGCCCGCGATGGGCAACATGGCAATAGTGCTTCACAATCGACCACCATAACGACCGCCATGCCGCGCCTGCGAATTCTAGCTGGACCGTCGCTCGACAATCTCAAGCCGGTACGTGCGGACACAGGCGAAGCCGTCCATGTCTCGAACGACGCGTTCGAAGGAGACATTGCGCTGCACATCAAGAATTTCGCGGACCAGAACGGTCGCGTCCAGGATAGCGCATACTTCAGGGAGCGTCCGGACGTGACGTGGAGTATCCAAGTGCAGGGTGCGTGGATAGCTTTCTGTCGTCCCAAGTGTAGCTGACGGGGAGGCAGGTCGTTTCTTGCAAGAGTATTCCGCAGACGATATCTTGTTTGGAAACGTCTTTGACAGGCCTCTGACGATACCATGGGGCTTCAGTGCTATCCTCGCGTTCATGCAGTACGTATCACGCTCGTCCGCTATGCGCTGAGCTCATCATACTGGACAATCCCCTGGTGCAGGTACATGGACCCTACCCTTGAGCAGGACTTGCAGTCCAAGACGAAGCCGTGGGCCCTGTCTCCCCTAATATCTACCATGCCGTACTTTGCGCATACACGCGTAGACGAACTGCACAAAGTCCCGCCGTTCCCGCCTCTGAAACCGATTCAGGATGACACTAAGGAGCTCAGGGTGAAGGACGGCACGACGCCCGCATACATCCCTGATGGTGACAATCCGCAGAGCAGACGGGCATACTTCAGGGACGCTGAGCACAGAAAGGCGGTGGTGTTTGGACCCAGCGTATGTCCACCTCGACACTTGACGAGGCTACAGCTTCTTATTATGATTCGGCGCGCAGGATGTCATCACGACCGACTTTTGCTACAACTACCTCTCGTTCAGCCCGACTGGCGTCACGCTGCAGCTTCCTGCAGGGATGACCTTCGACATGATGCGATATTGGGACGGCCAGCCGGTCTACTTTGTGTGCTGCGAGCGTGCTCCAAAGAGCAATGAGTCTGGACAGCCGCTAGGGAGGATCTTTTGGTGTGTCGCAATAGAGGTTTTAGAAGGCGAGGAGGATGCAAGTGAGAAGGAAGGAGAAACGGGTGTACCGCATCAAGATGATACCATCGACTGATCAAACAATTCGTTCAGAGCTGTTACATCGTGAGTGGTTCATTTTGCGATAGAGAATGCTCACACTGATGTACATCTAGGGTATATTTAGCTGTTAATCCTACATCGGCATTTCGGTAGAACATGGTCTCATCGAAACGAACAGCTGAGCACCTTCAGAGTAGTCTCGATTCATTATGCGTGAGCATGTATCCTGGCGCCGTCGCTTCTTACAAGCCGATCCACGGTCTCGCTGAGTGAGAAGCCCCACCTTCGTCTTGTTTTGACAACAATTCTAAGGCAGACTCATTGACTCTGCTTTAAAGTAGCATGCTTCTACCGACTACACTCCGAGCTGCAGCCGCGCTCAAATGCCTCGTGCGGAGCCGTCGACGAACGAACGTTGTCGACGCCAGGCGCATCGTGCACCATGGGGTCCTCTTTACGCGTCGCGGTCCTCGGCTTCGTGCTGCTCGCCGCACTGCGCGTCGCGATCGCTGCTACCGCACCCGCCGCGAACGATCTCCTCGTCCAGACCACCTCGGGGCTCGTGCAGGGCTTTCTAGACGCGAACACCACGGACGTGCCGCTGAAGAAGTGGCTCGGCGTGCCGTACGCAGCCGACACGTCTGGTGCGAACCGGTGGCGCCCGCCCCAGCCGGTAAAGGTCAAGAACGGGCAAGTCATCAACGCGACGGCGTATGGGCCTGCATGCATGCAGGGCCGCGCAAACGGCGGGAACGGCACGTCTGTTCAGAGCGAGGACTGTCTCCTCATCAACGTCATCGCGCCCGCAAACGCGTCCAACTTGCCAGTGTATATCTACGTCTAGTGAGCATCGCGCGCATGCATATAGTCTCTAACGACTCACGATTGCATGTGCTACCAGCGGGGGCGGATATGACAGTGGCTCGGCTTCCGATCCCAAAGTCGATGGGTCGTACTTGGCAGCGAAGGTACGGTGTTCTCTAGCGGGACACATATGTGGGCGATGGCGAGCTGAGAGTCGTCGCAGGGAATCGTGTTTGCGAATTTCGGCTACCGTCTCTCGCTTTGGGCGTTTCCGCATGCTGCAGAGATCGCCGAGGCAGGGGAAACACAGAATTTCGGCCTTCTTGACACGCGAGCGGCGGTCGAGTGGTTGAGGGATAATGTCAAGCAGTTCGGAGGCGACCCAACGAAGATAACCTTGGGCGGTGAGTGCCATCGTCAATTTAAAGCCTTGCTAAACGATGATTGAATGGTCTGCAGGGGAGTCTGTCGGAGCAGGTGAATAGACCGGAAGACGAGTACCGCGAACGACTAACAACTGACGTCCATGCAGAGATGACGAACCAGTACATGACGGCTTTCCACGAAGACCCGATTGTTCGAGCTGCAGTCATGCAGAGTGCTGACAGTAGGTCCTTACGAGCATTCACTCGGCATGGGACTGACCTGCTTGCGAAGCGTCCCAGCCAATGTGGGAGCTGAACGACCAGATCAGCAAGATAGCGTCGGACATGAGCTGCCCCACGGAAAGGGTCTCTTGGACTGCCTGCGGACGAAGTCGGCTACCGATCTGCAGAAAGTGCTGTTGGCGACCGGCACGCAGTTCCAACCCGTAACCGATAATGTCACAATCTGGAAAGAGTGGGTATCCACTCCTTGAGTGAGATGTGCCGCACTGAACGAGGTTACTGCAGCTATGTCAAGTTGACTCGAGAGAAGCGTACTGCGCAAATCCCGCTCTTGTGTGGAACGAACCTAGTGAGGTCACATGAGCTACAGGACTTCTTGTGTGTTTCTGACGTCCGCCAGAATGAGGGGACACTTATCGTCAACGGGGAACCTACAGCATATCTCGACACCATAGTCGAATACAGGTGAGATCGACACACGGAGGATGGGCTCGTCGGGAAACTCACGCGCTGTGCAGTAAAAGCAACAATCTCAATTTGCCTTGGGCTAACTTGACCCGGATGGAAGAGTTATATCCAGTACCTTCGGAGGCGTTTCCCAGCGCTTTCAACGCGTCGTCTCAGATTTGGCGGGACGCGCACATGCAGTGTCTGGTCCACAATCTGGCCACTGAGCGGACGCGCGTGCTGGACCAACCGGTGTGGCGCTATCGCTTCGACTTCGTCGCTGCGAACCTCAACTCGCAAGGGATAAGCGTCGGTGCTTTCCATGGTACTGACATTCGTTTCGTCATGGGCCAGTGGCGACTACTCGCGATTGACGCTCCCTTCATCCCTGCTACGCCATACGAGATCGCCCTCTCCGACCTGATGGTGGAAGCATGGACTAACTTCATCAAAGGTGGGCGATGCCTTGTTTTTCGTCGCTACCGGAATGCTAAAGCCGTAGACGCCTGGCGCAGATCCGTTCAAAGGACCGCAAATTCCTGGTTGGAAGCAATATGACCCAGAAGATCCCACAACGCTTGCGCTCCTTGGATATAATCTGACGGGCGCGGACCTTGGCGACCATTTCGCAGCAGATTCTACCTGCAGCTTCTGGAACGAAGTCCTGCCAATTTTTCCACAGGTAAGTGCATGCAAATGGCAAGGCTACGGATCTTAACCATGAGACAGACGTTTCCAGCGTGCGGAAGCTGGACATGCTGAAGATGAGTTGGGCCAACCCGCGATGTTACGGCGGCTCGTTGCGTATAATTTGTGCGAAACTGACCTGTATTAGTATACATTGTTGTGGTAAAATGTGATAAGAGATGCTAAATTTGGAAAGAATGCGTGCGTTGAATAATTGGAACGGTTTATCACTTGACTTGACCCCTTGCTCTCGACCTAACACGACACAACGTCTCGTCGCTCCTCTATCGCCATCTCTACGGAGTATTCCTGCCATTCCTCTTCCAACTTGCACACCAACAACAAGGAATCTCTGCGAACGCCGTCGTGACGGTTTTTAATCCCCCACGCAATCTCCAACCCTATAGCCAAAGCGCACGCACCCTCACTGATTCACGCTTTGTTCCACCATGTCCCAACAAGCTCGCCCCTCATCATCCACGTCGTGCGTTTGTGCATATCATACCTTGCGTAAACCTTGCTGATAGTCTCGCAGTGGCACCGAATCATGGAAAGCCAGCCTCCAGCCCCCACCAAAAGATATGCGGCCTCAGACTGAGGACGTCACTGCCACGAAGGGCATGGAATTCGAGGACATGCATCTACGGCGTGAGCTGTTGATGGGCATCTTCGAGGCTGGCTTCGAGCGACCTTCCCCCATCCAAGAAGAAGCGATACCCATCGCTCTCACCAAGCGCGACATCCTCGCTCGTGCGAAGAACGGCACTGGCAAGACTGCAGCCTTCGTGATACCTGCTCTGCAGCAGATTGACATCAACAAGAACAAGATTCAGGCCCTGTTGCTCGTTCCCACACGAGAGCTTGCGCTCCAGACAGCGCAGGTTTGCAAGATCCTCGGCAAGCACATGAACCTGCAGGTTATGGTCACGACTGGCGGTACGACGCTTAAGGACGACATCATTCGGTTGTCAGAGACTGTGCACGTCCTCGTTGGCACCCCCGGTCGTATCCTCGATCTCGCCGGCAAGAGCGTGGCAGATCTCAGCGAATGCCCCGTTTTTGTTATGGATGAGGCGGACAAGCTTCTCTCCCCCGAATTCTCCCCCGTCATGGAGCAGTTGCTCAGCTATATGCCCAAGGACCGCCAAGTCATGCTTTTCAGCGCAACCTTCCCAATGATCGTCAAAGACTTCAAGGTATGGTTACGACACACTCCCTTCTCTCTTGCCGCTTACCGTTTTGTAGGATAAGCACATGAACTCGCCATACGAGATTAACCTTATGGACGAACTTACGCTTCGTGGTGTAACACAATATTACGCATATGTAGAGGAGAGGCAGAAGGTCCACTGTCTCAACACGCTTTTCTCCAAGGTCAGTACAACTGCATATTTGCCTCCGATTCTCGTAGCTTATATTTCCTCAGCTTCAAATCAACCAATCGATTATATTTTGCAACTCGACGAATCGCGTGGAGCTTCTTGCGAAGAAGGTCACCGAACTCGGTTACTCATGTTTCTACTCGCATGCCAAGATGCTCCAGTCGCACCGCAACCGTGTCTTCCACGACTTCCGCAAGGGTGTCTGCCGCAACCTGGTCTGCTCTGATCTCCTCACTCGTGGTATAGATATCCAGGCGGTCAACGTCGTCATCAACTTCGATTTCCCGAAGAACTCGGAGACATACCTCCACCGCATAGGCCGTTCCGGACGCTTCGGACACTTGGGTCTCGCTATCAATCTCGTGACATACGAGGATCGCTTCAACCTCTACCGCATTGAGCAGGAACTCGGCACTGAGATCCAGCCTATCCCTCAACAAATCGACAAGGGTCTCTACGTCGCTCCGGGCGCGGCCAACGACGAGCCGCAACAACAGCAACAGCAGCAACAGCAACAGCAACAGCAGAAGGCCAAGCAGCCGCAGCCGCAACCGAACCCCGCACAGCCTCAGGTTCAGCAGAGGCAAGTCACCCCTGGGCAGAGCCCTGCGCCCCAGGTTGTGTACCAGAGTGGCGCACCGCAGGGACGCGCCAACGGTACTCACGTCCCTCCTCAGCAAGTCCGCGCGGGTTACCCGCAGCCCCAGCCCCAGCCTGCATACCGAGGAGGTGTTCCCGTCGCGCGATAGACGGGACTTACAAGCTTAAAGAGGAGTAAGGTTGGGAGGTCACTGAGGTGGATGCGAGGAGGTAGGGGGTGTTTGTCGGGGAGGATGAGCAAGCCGAACGAACTATACGATTTCCAGGCATCGCACCGAACGCAACGGTATCTTACAACTTCAAGGGACTCTTCTGTACCATATTTGTCCGGCCTGCTGGACACCGCCCTCAGCCTCCACTCATCGTCATCATCGCACCCATGGCAGGGCTTGTTAATGTCGCGAACTGCGGACGTCGTCTTCATCTCGCTCTGTTGTGTTTCCACTTCTTCCTGCTGCTGCACGTGTTTGAGTATATCTATCGTTATACCTCGTTTACTGAGCCCCGTTCTTTTTCGCACCCTTGAATAGTTGTATAGGTACTTGACCGTACGCTAGATGTTGCCGCAATCGATGGTTTCTTGGCTGGAGTGTTGGCCATCCGTGGCCGTGCATTGATTGAAAGCACAGCTTGATGCGCAGGAAAGCGCGGTGGGTAAAAAATATGATCATGTTGCACGCAATACTATATCCGCGCGGTCGCGGTGAACCGTCTACGACCACCACCATCCTCCGTCTGCATGCCCCCGTCTTACCTTACGTCTGAACACAACTGCCGGTTTCCGTCTCTAATTTCAGGTCACGATTCTTTTACGAGTCTTGTACACGATAGCTATCTCAACCTCGACGAGGACCTCTGCGTTCACCCGTGCCTTCGGCACAAAAATGTTGAGAGGAGAGAAGGCCAAGCTACCTCTGTGAGTACTCGACGTTACACGCTACATGCATGCCCTGCAGGTCCGCAGTGGGCCCGCTTCGTGGTGGTGTGCCGTTCCCAGCTTCTGACACGTTGATCCTCTATAGATGGCGAGCACGACGTCTCTCCCACTCTGCGTCCTACTACAGCCGGCCTCTGAGGAGATATTATACCCTTCTAGACTGCAAGATACTACTCCTACTAATTCTAATCGCCCTCTACGTGTTCTTCACCCTGTGGCAACCCCATGTCGAGTTCGCTCTCTACTCGCGACGCTGGATACGAAACGAGGTGGAGGTCCTACAGCCGCTCTCAGGGTGCTTCAACGAGCATCGTGTCTCGCCCAAGTACAACGTCTCCCAGCATGTCTACGGCCCGAAGAGGACGGAGATACACGCGGGAATGCCTATGCGCCTCGGCATGGACTGCTACAACTTCGCTGGCACGATCAAGTCCACGCACGACGTCCCGCTCAAGTGGATACCACCAGATGAACGCATCCAGTACCACACATACTGGCGAAGTGATCTCGCACATTTCGGAGAACGACAGGAATGGATGATCAAATCGTTCTTCGCGACTCAGAACACGGATACATCACGCCTGATCCTCTGGTCGAATGGCGATCTCAGCCAAAACAAGATCGTCCAGAAGTGGATCCGGCGGTATCCAGACTCGTTTACGCTGAAGCTAGTGGACCTGGAGAAGCTGGCGAAGGGTACGGAATTGCAGGGGAGCAAGCTGTTGCAGTTGAAGGACAAAAAGGCGTGGATCGATGGAGACATGGTCAGGCTGCTGGTGCTGTGGGCGTATGGAGGGGTTTGGGTGGATATGGACTCGTTGCTGACGCGAGACCTCGCGCCTCTGCTCGAGCACGAGTTCGTGACTCAGTGGGACTGTTACGGTGCGTTGTCCTCATGATAACCCTTGCATACCTTGCTCACCGCGTGTGACACGACAGACAAGGTCTACATACCTTTCAATGGCGCTCTCATGAACTTCCACCAACACTCCCCTTACCTGTGCGAGGCCTTCCACATCATGGCGAACGGCCCCCCACCTCGAACAGGCACGACAGACTGGGGCGCTACGCTGTACCTCAAACTCTGGAGACGACTGATAGAGGCAGAAATCCCTCCGTTCAAAGTCCTCCCATTCTGCTTCACCGACGGCCGGTCCTGTCGACTCGACAACCGGCTCCCAGACCCCTTCGCAGCAGACCCATCCAACGGCAGATGGACGATGGGGATGACCCGAGAAGAAGGCGGTGGCCTGGACAAGGTGTTAGGGAAAGTGTTCTCAGTACACTTACACAACCAATGGGAGAAGGCGTTCCCTAAGGGCGGCTGGGTCGAGAGGTTACTCCTGCGCCGGTACGAGGAGAAGCTGAGGCGAATAAAACCAAGAGGCGGTGGAGCAGACACATAGTATTCCTCGACTTGATAACCTCGGGGGACCATTCACGGCGTACTGTACTATAATGCTTAATCCACGGACCACGCCATTCAAGACTTAGATACCCCTCAATTTAGTTCTTCGAAGGTACGGACACGCGCCCTACATTCTACTCGACCGTCTATGTCTAGAGCAGTTGCACGCTGGATAGACATTGGCTTTATCGTCACAATACTAAATACTTGGAAGCAAACTCGCGTACTGCGCCGCACACGAAAGCCAAAGATCAGCCATGGAAGGTTTGGATTGGTACGAACAAAGCATTGATTTACAACCAAGAAGCCTTAACCCCTAGCCTGATAACTCCAACCATAACTATCTCGCGCTTCATCCTTCTCATCTTGCTTCTCGGCTTTATACGAGGTTACAAACGGGATGAATGGTCTGTCAACAAAATCAAAGGGCTGTTTTTTCTTCTTAGAAATCTGCAGAAGCGATTTGCGTTCCTTGGAAGGGTGCTTCACGTCGCTCGCTAACACAAGGTCAACACGGCATCTCCTCCGGTGGCGGTTGGACTCACGTGGAACGACGACTTGATCAGGCTTCTCCGACGGCGGTGCAGGAACTCCCACACAGGCTAGGATTGAACTCCTAGCTTCATCCACCGTGTCAACATATTCTCTGACCGGGACTTTAGCCTTCGGCTTCGAGGGCTTCGGGATGCAGGAAATAAGGACACGGCCCAAGCTCCCAAGGAGCCGTCCAAGAAGAGTCTCGGGCGGTGGGAGTGCGTAATCGGACGTGCGGTCATCGTCCATACCGTAACGCCTGAAGTGGCGCTTGCGCAACTCGGTGGCCGGGCTCTCGCTTCGGGGATGCTCGATGAAGTGTGCTCGAGCTTCTTCACGGCTGTAGTTCGTGTTTAGCCACATCCTCGGGACTCTGCCTCGTTCCGGAATGCTGGGCACCCTGGCCCTCAGTAGCCTTAAGAGACCATCAGTATGCGCTTACAACAGCGATCACAGTAGGACGGCTCACGAGACAATCTCCGCATGCTCTTCCTCCCAGAATTTACCGACCGCTACATCCTGATTGAGGTCGAAGGAGTACTCGAAGTGCGGGAGTAGATAAAGGCTCTTCTGTTCCTCCTCGCCCCAAGGTGGCAGCCCCTCATTATCACTTCGCGTCGTGCTCGGCTGTGACGCAGGTTCCTTCGCCTTCTTGACGACACACCGCCTGCACTCGACCGCAACGTCGGACATAGGCTCGAACTCACTCTCTCGCTCGAGCGTATGGCGCACGTGGATCCACTGCTTGTCTTCGCCGTGTAGGAAGAGCCGTGGCGCAGCTCGCGGCACATCGCAGAGGCGCGTGTGTATACGGGCATAGACAGCCTGCAGATAGTACGTCTCCTTGAGTGCAGGGGGCGGAAACTCCCTCATGAGAGACTCGGTTAGCGCTTTGGGTGCCATGCTCGCCACAGGTTTCGGGGTCTGTTTGTCGTACTCCTCCTTGGTCATCTGCGCGGGAGCGATCTCGTGCAAGATGTAGACCTCACATAGATGCCAGGGCTTATCTATGCTTGGTGTCTCAAGCCACTGTAGTACAATTGTGCTCAATTGCTACGCGGCTCTAGTCAAAACGTGCGACATACTTCAGAGAAAATGGCGTGATATTTTCGTGGTTGGAGAGCTGAAAGTTCTGAGAGGAGTTGAACATCATTGAGGTGCTTTGCCATGGCCACGGGCGACAACTGGAGGATCAAGTGTTCCTTCTCGACGGGAGAGGCCAGTCAACCCCGACGGGATCAAGATAGACCATGGCTGTACTGCGAGACGATGATGGCTAGCCGCAATCAGGTGTACGCCACGCAATGGCATGAGCTGTGAGCGTGTTGGCGAGGGCGAACATGTTGATCGCCACATACCTGGGGTGTGGTTGGAGCGTGTGAGAGGCGAGGCAGGTGCACTGCGTTTTGTATCATGCCCGGAAGGTGCACGTGCTGATTGAGGCTTGGGAGAGTATCCCCTCGAGGCTAAGAACAACAGCGTTCAGTCACGCGAGAACAAGCACGCTCGCTGCGATTCTGTCTAAGCACTGCCATCTGTAGCGCTGAGATCCTTGTTTTTCGAACCGATGCGAGCGAAGCTTCTACCGCAAGCGTGATGTGCAGGCCAGTGCTATTGTCCTTGCCAACGCTAGGCCTCCGAACCTGATATTGAAGCAAATCGTGGATGCTGAGAGGTCGTCAGCTTCAATCGGGCCAGAGGGTACTATGTACAGTACCGCGAATCGGATTCAACGTTGTTTCGAGCACCGCCTCCAGCAACTGTGATGCTCATGCTGTGGGCGACCTCCAAGCCGCGGGCCTTTACGCGCGGCAGCAATGATGTAGAACATGTCGAGATGGGTGTTGCCTCGCGGAGTGTCTGTCTCGTGAGCGTGGAGAGCAAAGCACGTAAGGGCGACGGCTGCCCAAATCAGTACAACGCCGCCATCAAATGATAGACGCCACCAGGCCCGCCGCCGTCCCGGTTTCTCGCTTGACAAACCGCCCCGCGCTCGTTCACTCTCCTCCGTCCTCCACCGTCCACAACAGCAACGACTGCATCCACCATGCTGCGTCTCAGAGCCCTCGCGCACTCTATCCGCCTCACGACACCCCCGGTTCGCCTGCTCGGAACGACCGCGGCCCGCGGCAAGGACCCATGGCCGCTGCCGCACACGCCTGAGCACCTCGCCTCGACGGCCACGCCGTCGGACATGCCCCCGCCGGAGCCGCTACCGCGTCCTGGCGAGTCCGTCGAGAAGCTGCGTGCGCGCCTCGTATACCAGTCACGCAAGCGCGGCACGCTCGAGAGCGACCTCCTCCTCAGCACGTTCGCGAAGGAGCAGCTCCCGACGATGAGCGAGGCGGAGCTGAAGGAGTTCGACAAGGTGCGTGTGCACTGTTGTGTCACGTGCAAGTGGGAGCGCTCATTGTGTGTGTGTGTGCAGCTGATGGACGAGCCTGACTGGGATATCTACTACTGGGCAACAGAGAGCAGGACGCCTCCCGAACGCTGGGCGGGTTCGGCCCTCCTAGAGAAGCTGAAGGTCCATGCCAAAAATGAAGGCAAGGCTGTACGGCGTATGCCTGATCTGTCGTAAACTGTGCAATAATAATCGTCTGTCCGCATGTCATGCTCTCTGAGTGTCGAGAGAATCCAGAACTGCGTAGTGGAAATGATGGGTACGGATATCCATTACCTCGATGTATGCTACTGCTAACGCTACTGTACAATCTTAGGTAATGACACGTCTGGAATGCTACAGACTGTTGTCGATGCTGTGGGAAGTCGGGTCCGAATAATTATGTTGCCTGTGCACGCAGCTCCCGCTCGTACTTCTCGAGCAGCAGTCTGCGCACCCAGCCGTCCTTCGGGAAGGACTTCTCCCATTGGTTGTGCAAGTGGACACTGAAAACCTTGCCGAGAACCTGGTCCAGTCCTCCACCCTCCTCCCTTCCCATTCCGTCTGTCCACCAGCCGTCGCTCGGGTCAGGCTGGAACGGGTCGGGAAGCCTATTGTCCAGTCGGCAGGACCGCCCGTCGGAGAAGCAGAACGGGAGCACACTGAATGGAGGGACGCCCGCGGCCACGAGCCGGCGCCAAAGCTTCAGGTAGAGCGTCGCACCCCAGTCCGTGGACCCCTGGCGCGGCGCAGGCGAAGTTGACATGATGTGGAACGCTTCGCAGAGGTAGGGTGAATGTTGGCGGAAATGCATAAGTGCGCCGTTGAATGGCACGTAAACCTTGTCTGGTGTTCGATCAGTGTTTGCTAAACAAGGGCTGGGAAACTGGCTCACCATAACAGTCCCACTGTGTCACAAACTCATGCTCTACCAGTGGTCGCAGGTCCCTCGTCAGCAACGAATCCATGTCGATCCAGACTCCACCGTGGCTCCACAAGACGAGCAAGCGCAGTAAGTCGCCGTCGGTCCACGCCTTTGCATCCTCGACCGTCAGTCGGTTGCTTCCCTCCAGCACCGTCCCTTGACTCAAGATAGAGACGTCCGCTATCTCTAACGCGAAGGCGTCCGGGTATCGTTGTACGTATTTTTGCAGGATCTCGTTGTGCGATAAGTCACCATTCGACCACAGGACGAGGCGCGATGCATTCAGGTTTTGAGTCGCGAAGAACGACTTGAGTGTCCACTCCTGACGCTCCGTGAACGGTGCAAGGTCGGTGCGCCAATAGGTGTGGTACTGCAGACGCCGTTCTGGCGGCAAGTACGCTGGGGCGTCCTCTAGCCCCGGAGCGGGGATGAGTCCGGCGAAGTTGTAACAGTCCATACCGAGGCGCAGCGGCATGCCCGCGTGCACCTGGGTCGTCCGTGCAATGCGCAGCGCATCAGTCATGTTGTACTGCGGCGAGACGCGTGCGGCGTCGAAACAGCCTGCGAGCCGGTGCACAGGCTTGATTTCGTGGCGAACCCAGCTGCGCGAGTAGAAGGCGAACTCGACGTGCGGGTCCCAGACGGAGAGCGCGAAGAGAACGGCGAGGGCGAGGACAGGGAGTAAAGCCTTGAGGAAGAGTGCCGCGAGGCGCGAGAGGGGCCGCGTGTGGGTACGTGTGTGCCACCTTTACAAACGGTGTCAGGAGCTGATCGTTGTTCTACCAGAGATCGGAGCAACCTACAGCGGAAGACGTAGCTGTTCGTAATTCCGCATAGCTGTGCCGATTGTACTGGAGGGATTAACAGCCGGGGACCAGCCTGAGCGCTGTGAAAGGGTCTACTGTACGAGGATGAGAGGTGGTGGTGGCAAGAGGTCGAGCAGATCCTTGCACGCTGAGACGCGACGTCGACGCGTCGGTGTGTCATAATACTCCCCCGAGGGACTGCCAGAAGACCCCGGGGGAACGTCTGAAGACCCCGAGAGTCCGCTTCCCCGGTGAAACCTTGCACGCCACTTGCACAATTTAGTGCGCCCCCGATGTACGTTAGACCGCCCCATATGGCAGCAAGTGGTCCGTACGCAGCATGTATGCGCTTCTTTTAACTTGCTGTACTCTCACACAGGCAACCCGTCGTGGCAGATGCGCATTGTACACAAGCAAGGGGCACAACCAGTTGCAGGTGCATGAGGGATAACAACGCGCAGGGACTCGTAGAGTCGCATGAGGGCCATTAGAGAGCGGACAAAGCGCTATGGGCAGTCAGGCTCTATCGAATATGATAATATCCAGAATACACGTCGAGTTCAACACGTCTATAGGTGTCCCGGCATCGTTCCTTATCGTATTCATGCTGCACGATGTCTGACAGATCTCTCTTGGACCGGCGCTGACGTTCCGATCACGGCCTTCGAGAGCTGTCACGGACGCCGGGCGGCAAGTCGGGCTCGCGAGACTCCTGCGGACGACGCGCCACCTCCTTTCATACCTAGCCGTGCATTCCGATGGCGGTGGCTGGCGGGTCTCTCTGCACGACAATGAGGTATCTGTCGAAGGTGAGCGGACCGAGCTTTCGAGGTGGTGTATGACTCACGTTCCGGACTTTGCTCCGTAGGGATGCCCCCTGTGGCGAGGTGTCGATTAGTGAGTAGGAGGAGGCTGTGCACGTGCTCTATTCCACCACCGCCTGCAGGTTTCACGTCGAGCTTGAGATCGACTTCAGGCAGCGTCGGCACAACGTAGTTAGACGTGACGACTCCGGACGTGACGACGGATCAAACCACGCGCGCTGCGCAGATCCCGACCCGTTGCGATATCTTCTGACGTCACCTTGCGCTTGAAGCGCTTTCTGTTCGTGCTCCGAGCAACCGCTTGCATCAGTTCGTTACCTATGTTGGGGCAATACCCTTCAGTGTAGGTATTTTTCGGCCTATCTCGTTGTGAGCTTTACATACAAAGCTGATGACTAGTCATTCTGGACCAGAATGAAATTACGGTCTACAAGCTGCACTCAGGAGTCCACTGACGTTGGTTCTAAAATTGTAAAGTCCATATTCTTCTCTGAAGCGGCCCATATCGGCATGTTAACAACGTTCAAGGAACGATCTTAGAGTCTCAGGCACGGCGTGTCACCGAACCAGGCAGCAGGTATTCGGACCATGATTGCTGCAGCGAGCGGCGACTAGCCTGCCGCTCAATGACTTCGAAGCGCGGTGAGAGTTTCATATTGACCAGTCTTGCTCCTTTGACGAGGCTGTGTATTTCAGATTTCACGGCGTCATTGTACTGTGGTACATGGCAATGGGTTCGAGGCCAGTACTAAGCCGCAAACTGGCCGTGCCCGATCGCGAGGAGCCCGTGGCTCCTCTAGACAAATGCGGCGGGGGCTGCGGGGTAAAGCGGAACATACGATGCATAAGCCGTCCACGAGCGGTTCTTTGCGCGTGTTTGTACAGCTTCTCGGTTGCTCGTGTTGGGAACTGCAGACAACCGTGATTGACACCAGGTGCTGTTCAAGGACCCGCCCGCCTACCCGGGGTAAAGCAGTCGGGTACGGACATTATTCTGGACATTTTGCGCTATTATGAGCACGAAGAGCGAGCCAAACATTGTATGCAGTGCGAGAAGAGTGAAGGCGCTCTGTGTAGCTGTCGACCCACAGGATCGTCGGCAATGCTGTGGAACGGGAGCGCACAGGCTGCAGAAAGTTTTGTCAATGTCAGATGGTCGTGATGGTATAGAGTAGGTCATGTATGGACCAGTTTGGAGCAGAGGGAAGAAAGAGACGCCTAGGTCGCGAGCCCCGACATGGCGGTAGAGCCGATTCCGTCCGTCGAGCCCGAAAGGCTTGCTGGTGTGCGCGCATCCGAGCTCGGTAATGGCTCGCCTTTGTCGGCTTTCTGAAGGTGTCGGCGGCATGCAGAATACGGTCTGCGCGTTGTCTTCGTGCAGGCTTACGAGAGAGAAAGCGAGCCTGCGTTGAGGGCACGCGCCGAGTGGAGAGCTGTGTTCCGAGCAGCCGCGCTCCAGCCTCCGTCAGAGATCACTCGATGCTAAACTTGTACCAACGCCCCGCCGTGGTCTCAAAAAATCGAGGTTGCATGGGTCTTACCCTTGTCTACCTACCACCACCTCCGCTGCCCGTAGCCTCTGCCGACCACACACGGGCGTGTATAGAAGCCAATCACGTTCCGTTCGTGAATCAATCACCTCCGCGAGAAGCTGACCCCCAAAACCGAGGCTGACCGACGCCCCCCGCTCCGGTCCTAGAAAGGCCTCCTCCTTGCTTCGAACTTCATCAGACACAGCTATCTCCCTCTGCTCCTCTAGCCTCGCCTCGCCGCCGCTCCCTACAGCCCACGCCACCATGGCGAGCACGCGCACGGTCCTCGTCGAGGAGCACACACACCCGCCCTCCATGACACCCGAGATGAGAGAGATGCGCAAGTCTCAGTTCCTCGTAAGCACGCGCTACATCCTTGTCTGTCCCACGGCGTCCTGACCTTCGCTGCCAATCACCGCGCCTGTGCTCGGTGCACTCGGCCTCCCCCCTTCATTAGAACAAGACCAGCATGTTCCTCAAGCGAGTGACCCTTGTCAAAGCGGGACGGCGCAAGAGCGAAGACAAGAGGAGCTCCATGACCGCTACACCGCGAGGCACGCGTTCTTTGGACCTAGGCTCCATGGGCCACAAGCCGTTTGGCATGTCCCAGCCTGTGCTGAGCGTCAACCCCGAGCGATCCATGGCCGACATTGAAGATCACTCAGACGGTACAGGGTCGCCCAGTCAGCACGACAGTCGACCGGCAAGCTCTATCCAGGCTACGCCGCTTGTGAACGCAATGCCAGCCAGAACCCGGCAGGCGACAGTGCAAGTTCCCGACAAGCCGCGCAATCTCACGGTAGCCCTGGTCTGCCAGCCACTGCTCCTATGTCGGTGCAGGTAGCCATCGACGGCTTGCCTCCGTCTGAGCCCTGTACAAACCCCTTCCGTGCGAGCTATGTGCCGTTTGGCGACAACTCTGGCCCCGTACATGGAGTCGCAACGAGCGATAGTACTGTGACGGAGGTCACCGAGTCTGCCTCTCGAGGCTCCTCAGATGTGAGTTTATGCTCCCTAGCACGCAGTCTGGTACTCACAGAACCCCTCAATATACCAGACCTTCCACAGCGCACATGAAGATATCTCATCCGAACCGTTTCCAGAGTCTTCCAAGGTTGAACAGCCCCCGCCTGCGCCCGCAGCCGTTGTGTTTACACCACAGGTTACGTTCAACGTACCCACACCCGTGCGCGAACCCGCAGTCGTGGATACCAATACCCTCCAAGCATGTTCACAATCGCTACCATCTCGTTCTATCATCGTTGACGGTATCAATACACCCACAAGTAATGTACCTACACCTACACCGGCCAGTCCTCAATTCACCACGCCAGCGGATGGCTCTACTCCAAAACCGATCCATCCACGACTTGCGTCGCTCCCACCGCCGATGATGGCACGGTACGCTGCTCAAGGTAGCGCCCGCCTGACACCGTCGATAGTGCCGCGGCCGACACCCATCCTCACACTCCCTACTCTACCTCCGCCAACGCCGGTGCCGCAGCCGACCCCCGCCCAAATTAGCAGCCCTGCGCGTCTCCGGAGCATGCCTGCTCTGCCTATGCGCGGGCCCAGCGAAATTGACACGGGTGCCGACGCCGATCACGAGACCGCTGCGTTGGACGAGATGGACGAAGAGGACGAGGACGAGGACTCGACGCCCGAACACGTCGAGCAGCCGAGTGAGGACGAAGAGGACTCTCAAAGCTCGCCAAGCGTCGAGGTGCCCAGCATGGGCAGGCGGCTGCGGTCTCCATTACCGCCGTCGCTCTCCCGAAGTCCGCGCGAGCCCGCTCTGCCAAATATCGACACTTCGCGGTTTGACGTGTCTTTCCCCATAAGCGCTTCCCCTACCGCTGGACCTTCTGAGGCGAATCGCGCTACTACTTACTTCACGCCTAATGAGCCACCAGATGTCCTTCATACACCCGTCGCCGCTTTCCGGAAAGCTCCTGTCGGCGGTTCACCCAATGTCGACTACTTTACTTCGCGGACTGCCGAAAAGCAGCCAGCACGGGATCCTGTGCGCACACCGCGTCCAGCAGATTTTGTGGAGGCGGCATTCATCCCCAAGACAGTGCCGATGCCGCATTCCTCACCGCGGCCGGGGCTGTATCAACAGGGTTCAAGAAGTATGGTCGACCTGCTCTCCATTAGCCGGAAGCAGGACAAGCAGCGCGAGATGGAAGTCGGCGAGAAGCGGCAAAGTCGAGTTCCCGACTACACCATGGCGACGACTCGCGACACGCCCGAGGGCTCTGGTCCATCGGCTCAGTCGGGCACCACTGCGCCTCCTTTGCGCCGGCAACGCTCGCTTCCCATGTACAACCCTGCGACGGAGCCACCACCGTATCCTGCGTTCGGGCCCCACGGCCGGCCGACGTTTATCCAGCCGCGAGAAGAAGAAGGCAAGGAGCAGTTACCTCCGTATACGAACTCGATTTACCTGGCAGCTATTATGCCGCGGAAGATGGAGTTCACTGCACCTGGCTTCCAGGCGCGTGACCGGAAATGGAAACGCGCGCTGTGCATCCTGGAGGGAACGATGTTCAAGATCTACCGCGTGCACAACGGTGTCGTAGAGGACTGGTGGGAACGCACGGTTGGCGTCGGTGATAAAACGAGCATCGACCCCGTCGCTGTCGGTCCTTCGGGAGGCATTCGCGTCAGCGCCATTCGCGAGGCCGAACGGGCTAGGGCCGACCCTGTCAAACCTGGCGATGAGACACAGTCGGACTCGGCTTCGCCGAGCCAGAACGAGACCGGTTCGTCTGCATCAGCGTCCGGGCCTTCGATGTCGCACTCGAGGTCGAAGTTCAGCAGCCTGCTCCACCCGAGGCACCGCCACGACAAGCCCCATATGCCTGGCCGGACCAGCTCGCGCTCCCGCATCAGCTTCGACACCGGCCGCGGGGACGACTCTACCTCGCGTAGGCAGAGCATGGACTCTGCGCGGTCGGGGCCATCGCCAACCGCGTCTTCATCGGCCTTGTCGTCCAGCCGTCGGGGGCGGCAATCGTCCGAGGACACTTCCGCGACCTCCGCGACCTCTGCCACGAGCATGTCTGGCGGCTCACCGTCAGGACAGTGCAACAGCCCGACTCCCGCCGTGAGGCACTTCACGAGCCTATCGAGCTGCGACCACGAGCCGATTCCGGAGCCCGACTTCAGGGACCTTGTCCGCAAGTACACCCTGCAGCATGCGGAGAGCGGCTTGGCTAGTGACTACACCAAGCGCAAGAATGTCATCCGTGTGCGGATGGAGGGTGAGCAGTTCTTATTGCAGGCCCAGGATGTGCCTGCCGTTATCGAGTGGATTGAGGTGTGTGGTGTCGATTGCATTGAGTGGTGCACGGGCTGATAGCGAACTGCTTCTTATAGGGAATCCAGGCCGCCACTAATATTGCGTTGGATCTCGACGAGCGGCCGATGCCCAAAGGTCCCATGTTCCCCAGGTACGCCTCTTCCTGACATCCCCACTTGACTGTAGCTGATATCATGCTGTGCAGACGTCGCCGCCGTAGGCCACGCCGCCCTGAGGGCGAAGCCCAAGGCCAAGCAGGGGCCGCTTCTCGCACTGGTGCATCTTCTTAATTCTCTCCTTGCACATTTCTACGTCCTGCCATCCTGGATCGCAATCGGCCTCCCAGCCTACGTAATGACGAACACACGACATCTCACGCCAGTCGTCCATCACCCATGGACTCTTTTCTTGATGCTTTATCACTCCACGCCGCGGTTGGTGGCTCTGTATTGTACACTCCCTTGCTTCTGTTGCTTCGTTTCCCGTGCTGGTACCATACGATTCAGTGCATACCTGTCCCTGCGTCGCGCCCCGGGGACGAGACTAGATCCTTTGTTGTACTCCTTTTGTAATACGTCGTGGATTGTATACCCTCGTTGCGCAATGCACTGCCGCTACTTGCCAAAGATTGGATGAACCCTGCATTTTTTCGCTGATGTGTCGGAATAGGCTGGGAGGGCGAGAGAATAGAGGACCGAGTGCAGAGGTTCTAGGCCTCGTACGGTCTGAGCGGGGCTCGAAAATCTTTCACAGCCCCGAGCACATACCGCCACCGACTATTACTGCGTTTGTGACGTGTACCGGCGGAAGTTCTAGGCCTCTCTTACAGAGTAAGCCACCCTTTAGTTATGCAGTAAGAACGAAGTGAAGCCATCGTGACCGTGACGCATTGACTGGTCAGTTATTCTTGGGACTCCGCTCGGTATCGGTCGGCGCATCCGCGTTGCGGCTCGGTCTTCATCGAACGCTCGTTATCACTTGTGTTAGGCCGCAGCTTACAACTCATCTCTGCACTTTTCTCAATCCTGTCGGCAGCGGGCTGACCTTCATTTCCACTTCTACGCTCTTCCTCGTAAAACTCTGAGGTGTCGGCTTCAGACAGCACAAGGTCTCAAACAGCTCCGGGTGCATCACCTACTCCGCACCGATCCCCCAGCCTCCCCCACGCCCGTGTCCTCGACTGTGACGACCGTACGACTCGCAAAGTACACGCATAAGACTCACGACCTCTAGCAAGGAGACGTTCTAATGGCGGATACCACCACGGAGATCGATCTCGACTCGGTTATTGACCGTCTCTTAGAAGGTGAGCTGTCCCTAGCACCGCCGATGCGCCTCGTCTCTTGACCGTCCTCGCCCCATTCACAGTTCGCGGCAACCGTCCAGGCAAGCCCGTGCAGTTGCAAGAGTACGAGATTAAGTACCTGTGCACAAAGGCGAGGGAAATTTTTATCAACCAGCCCATTTTGCTGGAGTTGGAGGCACCAATCAAGATATGTGGTACGTGTCCCGTTTTGTCTCATCGAGGGTTTTCTTGCCCGCGCGCTCTCACTTGGTGTTCACTCTCTGACGCGGATCCCCCGCAGGTGACATCCATGGCCAGTACTACGACCTGCTCCGACTATTCGAGTACGGCGGCTTCCCGCCAGAAGCCAACTACCTCTTCCTCGGTGACTACGTCGACCGCGGGAAACAGTCGCTCGAGACCATCTGCCTTCTGCTCGCATACAAAATCAAGTACCCAGAGAACTTCTTTGTGCTGAGGGGCAACCACGAGTGCGCGAGCATCAACCGTATCTATGGTTTCTACGACGAATGTACGTCATCTATCGCGCCTGTCCCGAGGCCTAGTCGCCTGGGCTCGTCTCATGATCCTCTCTGCTGCGATATCTAGGCAAACGGCGGTACAACATCAAGCTCTGGAAAACCTTCACCGACTGCTTCAACTGCCTCCCAATCGCAGCCATCATTGACGAGAAGATATTCACCATGCACGGCGGTCTCTCGCCCGACCTTCAGTCAATGGAGCAGATTCGCAGAGTCATGAGACCCACGGATGTCCCGGATACCGGTATGTGTTTCCCCAGGATCGCCCCGCCGCCCGCAGCCCGTTTTGGTAACCGAGCGACCGTGCTGACTTATGTTGGGGAATAGGTCTCCTCTGCGATCTCCTATGGTCTGACCCGGACAAGGACATCACGGGATGGTCAGAGAACGACCGTGGCGTGTCCTTCACGTTTGGGCCGGACGTAGTGTCACGTTTCCTGCAGAAGCACGATATGGACCTGATATGTCGAGCTCACCAAGTGCGTACATCTGTTCTTCTCATCTCTCGATGCCCCGTCACTGGCAAGCGTATGTTGGTCACGCGCCGCTCGCCTGCCGCGATGTCCTATTTTGAGCGTACTTTGATCTCCTATTGACCGTCCGGCGCTTCCATCAGGTTGTCGAGGATGGCTACGAGTTCTTCGCGAAGCGACACCTTGTCACACTGTTCTCGGCGCCGAATTACTGTGGAGAATTCGACAACGCGGGCGCAATGATGAGTGTGGACGAGACGCTGCTCTGCTCGTTCCAGGTACGTCTTCGTCCCATCGATCCCACGTACAGTGATTGACTGCATGTATGCTATAGATATTGAAGCCAGCGGAGAAGAAGGTGAAATATGCGTACGGCAGCGCAGGCATGGGAAGGCCCGTCAACTCACCGCGCAAGCCGAAGAAGAAGGATTCCAACAAGATGGGCTGAGATCCCTCGGCCCAAGTGTCCACATAAGACGTCAGTGCCATTCGCCTTATCCCCCTCGCTACCGATGTCAATACACCCACATTCTTGACCACTCTTCTCACGATGTTCTCTTCTCCCAATTTCTTCACCGCTATACGGGTCGGCTGCTCATCCAGCCAGAATGTGGACACGGATTCGGCAGCATGGGACAGACGAGTGGACGGACGTTGTAACCCTGACAACTGTACGACTGGTGGCTAGTAATGGACTCGCGGACCTAGACGGAGGAGCGGAAAAAGCGAGCAGCATGCCACGCCACCTCACGCAGGGAGACGTGGACTCGCTCGTCTTCAATTCTTCTTCTGCAAAAGTTATCCAACTCAGATTACATTCATTCACATATCGATATTCTTCCTACCCACCCCTTCCCTCGTCCGTGTGTAAAGCCGCTCTATCCTATCTATTATATCCGAGCTCCTCCCATTTCCTCCTCATCCCAGCACACCGTTGCCGCACGTCCGCACAAGTCTCCTGGGACCCGCATCCGCGATTAATGTAGCCTTTCTCCTACCCTCTCTTTCGCTCTCTTCTCTCACCTGTGTTTCATCGGTCACTGATCTCACCTTCCTCATCATTGTAACAGACTCCTCGGCCATGGCTCCGCGCTGCTTCTGATGATGTTGTGAATAAATTACTAGTACAGTACAATCGAATCGCATTCTCTTTTTTTCTTTTCTACAGTGGTTTGCGGCAGCACAGAGCCGCCGGTGGCGTGCGGTGACGTCGAAGGGCATCTATCGCCGGGCTTTGTGGCACCATCAGCGATGTGGTGCGCCACGTTGATCAACGACCTACGTCGGACCAGTGGTTCACAGAAATTCCATAGTCGACATCCAGTTCGGGATTCGAGAAGGTGGATGCACCCTCTGCAGTTTGATACAAGCGCAAAGCTTTACCAGAACGAGTGAGGCTTGGACCACACCGCCGCGGTAGAAGAGGACATCAGAAGGAGCGACAACGCGACAAGACGCACCTGTCTCGCCCACTCCACGTCCAAGTCCCACTCTATATCTGTCCCCCTATCGGTCAAAAGCGCAGCATGCTTTTGAGACGCGACAGCGAAGAAGCGCAGAGCGCTTCTGCCGGGCAAGAACACGGCTGCGGATCGGGGCAGGTCCAAGAATTGGAGGTGAACCGCGACGCGCCAGCCCCAGGGCCCAGCTTTCGCGTTGCGTGGGGGAGTTCCGTGTCTTACATTGCCCGCCTCCACCGACATACCTCGCCTCACGCTGCCGTGGAGCCCTGCCGCGTTGACGGGCCCGCCACGGCTTGCAGAATGACGGTGTCGCCGGAGGGTGACGCAACTGATGACTAGCGGCCTGCGACCCGCAGCTCGGCGGCGTTCGTCCATGCACAGACGCGCCATTGCATTCACAGGGCGCCATCGAAGCCACCGGCGGCGGTGCATACAAATGGGAGGCGCAGGATAGCCGTGCCCTTTTATTTCCAGCGCGAAATTCCCCTCTGGTGGGAGAACCGTGAGGCGGGGGGCCTGTTCGGGTAGATAACGGGTGTCTGGCAGGACCAGCGCGGCCGCGCGAGATTCGAGGGCTCGCTGCGCACCACGCTTCAGACGCGATGGCGAGTCGATTGTGTCCCGAGGCACGCCTAGGCGGATAAGAAGGCCCCAGATAGCTCGGAGCGTGGCACCGCGCACTGGCAGAGGGGGAGGAGGCTTCTGCAGCATAGAAAGGAGGTTCGCAGCAGCCCAGAGGTGCTGCGCCTCCTGGCGGTGCGTTCCTGTGGTCCGCAGGCGGCAGCAGCCACTCGCCCAGCCGTACGACTTGGCGTGCCCCCTTTGGACGGGGGCGGTGGGTTAACCAACCGCCTCGGGATCGGGCACGCCAGCGGTGCGCGCACGGCGTTGATCGGATGGGTCTCCTGCGCGAACGTTTGCTTCGCGAGTGTGTGCGAGGCTGATATGGCGCTGCTGATATGCGCACGTACGCATATATCGATTGCTTGCAGGCCGACGAGCGCGGGCTGACGAGCGCGGGCTGCCGAGGCAGACAAAGTTCGGGGGGCGAGCATGCCTTGCGATTGGGGGGCATGCGCTGACAGGCTGTGCGCGCTGGCGTTGCGTGGGGAGCCCTCCGCGGCTCCCGGCATCAGCGGGATGTCGTCGAGCCCAAGCGCATCACCGGTGCCTGGCGTTTCACCCGACGAGCGTGGCGGGCAGCGCGCTGTTGCGCGCGGGAGGCGCGACATCCAAGAGCGGCTGCGCAACACGCCCTGCACCCCCGGCAATAAGATGCGGTGCGGATCCGAATTGCGGTTCCCGTGTTGTCCTGGAAGCACGACAGGCCGACGCGCTGTGCGGGCGATGCGCGTCCCAGAAGAGGCGAGAGGCCCGCCGAGACATTCTGCGACCCTGAGGCAGGAGCTGCTGGACGGTAATGGGCGTCACGAAACCCTTGAATGCGTGTAACTGAATCGCGGGCACGCGTGATATGAATGGTCGCTCGTCATGCAACGCGAAACCGCAATGGAAGTTGGCTTACGAAGTCGTAAAGACCGAGCCGGGACTTTAGTCGGAAAGCCGAGTGGACGTGGTCGCAGCGCCGCAGACACCTCGACAGACATCTTAATGACAGTGGCTCTCTGACTGTTTTTTTTCTCCTTCGCGACAGGAACTTGGGGCAACGCGCTCATTTGTACCGGCAGACGCGATGTCTTGGCAGGTCGCAGCAGGACGACGCGAGCTCGGTGCTTCCCTTCTGCTGCTGTACGGTTGATCCGTCGTGTTAGCCTCATGAAAGGCGTATATAGGACGATAACGTGCGGCGCGCCGGCAGATAAATTCTATCACAGCACCTGTGCGGTGTGTGTACACGTTCGACCGCTGGAGATACAGAGGGTGGTTGTACTAGTTGAGGTGCTAGCGAGCTCCCACACCACCAGGACGGGCCCTCGCAGGCGCCACTGAACTCCCGCGCGCGCAGAGACGAGAGACGTGTGAAACGAGCAAGCGATGTCCTGGCCGGACGCGCGCTGTGGCACCGCCCGGTGGGAGATCGCCCTGAGCTCTGAGACAGCAGCGCACTGCAAGGAGTGGGGGAAAGTGTTCTGTGCGGATAGGCTTGCGCCATGGATGGTGCGAGGACTGCGAAGCGGAAATCGGGTTCAGGCCACCAGTAAACTGATCTACCGCTTGGGCGATATCAAGCAGAAGGACCGATACGACACGGGCGGGTGAGACAGCCTGAACCACGGGTGGTATCTGAGTGGCAGCCCTGGCGTGAGTGGGCACAAAATCGAGTGAAATATTGCGGACGAGGAGGGTGAGAAGGAGGCGGGACGGTGGGCGGAGGACGGGGCCGAAAGAGGCAAAATGCCGAGAGATCGGGGGAGGCGATCCCGGCGGCGGGGAGACTGTCCAAATTTAGGTTCGGGCGCTCGGCATGGGACCGTTCGGCGAGCGGCAGACACCAGCCTTTCGGTACGACAGTCTCGAGATGACGACAAAATGCCCAGCCGTCCGCTGGGTTTTATGTCCATCCCTGTCCCTCAGCGGTGTCCCTCCAAGCCGCCATGGCCTCCTCCTCCTCCTCCCCATCCTCGCCCACACGGCGGCACCAGCAGCCCTCAGACACCTTCAGGCCAAGGTTCCCCCTCGACCCCTTCGCAGCTGCCGCCGCCGCCGCCGGACGCGAGCCCTGGTACATCAGGCCCGACGCCCTCCCGTCCCTAGCCACCCAGCCCAGGCGCGACGTTATTCTCGTCCTCGGTGGTAAATCTCTAGTCCTCTCCGTGCCCCCCACGAGCTGACCCCCGCAGAAGCGCCCGCCCCGCAGGACCTCGACGCGCTCCTGACCTCCAAACACCTCGCCAACTCCCTCCTCATTATTGCCAGCCATGAGCCGCCCCCCATTCCCCACACCACCCTGCCCACCGTGCGCATCCTTCGCCTCGACGGTCCCCTCGCCGTCGAGCAGGCAGGCGCCGTGCGCTTCGTGAACGTGCTCGAATGGGCAGAACGTGTCGCCCGCCTCTGGCGCAAGTACGGCGGTTACGGCGCCGCGGAGCTCACAGGAGAAGACGACGGCCTCGACTACCTCACCCCTCCGTCCATCCTGCGCTTCCGAAGCTCACAGAGCACCCCGTCATCTCCGAGGTCTTCCACCACCCACCTCTCCACCGCCGAACCACGAGCCTCGATATCCACTCTCGAGTTTGGACGCCCTGGCCGTCCTCGCTCCGTCTCTTCCAGAATCCTTGGCAGAGCCCGTCAGCTGTCTCTCCCTGCTGTTGATCCGTCTCAGCGCCCTTTCGACGGGCTCATTAATTTCCTCCCCAACGATGTCTCCGACAAGGCTCTCCTTAAGCAAGCCATCCTCGTCACGACGATCAGCAGGCCGTTCCTCATCTCCAACGGACCGCTTCCCACCAATGCTGGTAAGCGCAAGTCTGTTCTCAGCTCGAAGAGCACGACGTCAGTGTACCTCCCGCCTACCCCACCCACCCACAGCAGGGACTCGCTCGCTTCGCTACGACTCTCTCTCACGAAAGCCCACCTCATCCACGTCCTGCCCTCGCAGTCGCGTGCACCTGACTCGTTCTCACGTTCTAAACTGGTTCAGAGTTTAGAAACGTTCCTCCTCTCCTTCGGAAGCCCCACTTCCCTGGATTTCCACGGTGCAGCGGACGACCTCTCGGACCGTCTGCGACCGTACATCATGACCGCAGGCAGCCTTGGACAAACGTTCAACACCGGCGCGGCCGCGACGAGCACTTCTCCATACGAGTCGTGCCCATCTGACTGCACACTCGCGGAGCTCGTCCTATGCGGTTCCCTCGACGGAGAAGATTCACCCTCGCGCCCACAGTCTGACCGCACGCGTGCCCTCGTCACCCGCCTCACGCCACGTGCACTGCTCACGCAGGCGTCTGATGTCGTGCTTCTTGCAGAGGACGCGCCAGTGGTCGTCGTCAGCCAGTCTGACCCCGGTCATATGGGCTATTCCGCGCCGACGGGGGGACGCATACCGCGCGAAGGCAGCACGGCGTCCTCAGCATCGGCATCCTCCTCGTCAGCGCCCGGCACGCCGAGCTCCTTCAGCTCGCTGCGGTCCACGAGCCCCGAAGCCCTCTCGCCAACGCCGAGACGATCACGAGCGCCGCCGGCCTCCCCACGCCTCCCGACTCCGAGGAGTCTGGCGCGGAGAACGGCGCAGAAGACGTCGCGTATCACCCGCGCAAGCCAGCGAACGCCACCGGAGACGCCCCCAAGTCGGGATCGCGAGTGAAGAAGATGCGCTGGAAGTTTTGGAATCGCGCAAAAACCCAGGGACTGTGACACCATTCTCGTCGTAGCCCGTTTGTCTGTGTGGAATATGGATCCTTTCAGAATGCCCTGCTACCCATCTACGTTTATGACTCTCGATTTTATTTTATTAGTGCATTTGCCACTCTCTATTATGTCCTTGTAGGCTCTTCACTCCTTGTCACATTCTCCTGCCCACCGGACTGCTTGTTCTCTCAGAAGCAACGCGCAACTTCTTTTCTGCATATACACATGTCACTCCCTGCACTGGATGACCCTCCGCATCAACTATCTCTCTTTCTACCCATCCGACACTGTATTTTTGGCGAATCTAGACGTACTGTAGTCTTGCTTAAACAACCGCGAGCGTGTTGCGCTCTAACTACGCGCTCTATTTTGTTCACCTCTGCGAAGGCCGCGCTGTCAGCTGCTTGCATTCAAGGTGAAACAACGGAGATGGTGCTAGAATATTGCCTCCCTTGTCCGTTAAAGCCGCACGTTCATCCTCATTGCAGATCGTTATAGCTGCAATAAGCAGCGGTCATTCATGCTATGGCTTCGCTACTCGTCAGCGACGCCTTCGCGACGGCGTGGCCAGCCTGCGACCCTGCAGGCCGATCACAGCCCAGCTTGGAAGGACGCTCCGTACGGCATTCATCCCGCCGCTGCGTCACCTGCGTGACCCGGCCGCTCGAGCCTTGTGCCGCCCCAAACGCCCAGTGCTGTCGAGGCCTGAAAGAGGGGGGAGGGAACAAAGCGG
Organism: Phanerodontia chrysosporium; assembly: GCA_001910725.1. Classification (NCBI taxonomy): domain Eukaryota; kingdom Fungi; phylum Basidiomycota; class Agaricomycetes; order Polyporales; family Phanerochaetaceae; genus Phanerodontia; species Phanerodontia chrysosporium. The sequence goes on from MJGA01000002.1 coordinate 1,199,382, forward strand.
GAACAGCCTATCTGCTGAACACTCTGCAGGGACGTCAGCTGGTGGGACTCGTTCTCGCAGTCACTGTGCGCGCGCTGCGTGCAGGGTCCCCTCTGGCTCTTGTTCGGACGCGCGGTCGTGGCGCGCAGCACCGAGTGGGTCCCAGCGCGCTCTGCCACGGGCGTGACAGGCGCATAGAGTCGTGTTAAATAGAGGGCCCTTTTAGAGTAGCACGGGCCGCGCGGGTCAGTGTCGTGCCTCTCGCTAGAGCGCGACGCGTGCGCGGTGTTCCCCGCGGCGCGTCCCGACACGCTGGAGACGGGCGCAGCTGTGAAGTGTGTGGCGCGCCAGAAGCATTTGGGGCGCCACGACGGAGGGCTGGAAAGCGTGTTCGGGAGTGCCATGATTTCTGACGCTGGAGAAGGCAGGACGTGTACGAGCGGGAACCAGCGTGGTGGGATCAGCAGGCAGGCCCTGAATTGTAAAATGGACTTCGATATCTGGGTACACCCTGACTAACGCTAGCCGAGTGTACCATTGCTACGCTCACGGAGGACCTGCTAGCGAATTTCAATTTGATGCGCTCTCAGGCAATCTGCATGCAATCCTTGATCTGCAGAAAGGCAAAGTATAGAGAAGAGAAGTATGTCAAGGCGGGGCCTGTATAGGAGAGTTGAGATTGCTTACGAGCTCTCCGAGGGCGTTCAAGAGGCCTGCATCAGCGAGGGCAAAGAAGAATACCTCGAACGTTGTGCAGAATTGCAATACCCACAAACTCACAAGCTGCATCTTTTCCACACTCCGCTCTGGATAAGCTGCCCTATTTTACGTTGCATTTCTCGGAGGATAAGTCCTTGTAAAACCTGTGCATTCTCTGTCGCATGGAGCTGGCCGGGTAACGGTCGCAGGTTTCCGGGGTCCCGCACACCGTCATCACCATTTCGCTGACTAAGCACGTGCCACGTTTGGGCACGCTGTGAATTGCCTGAGCCAGCCTCACCGCTGGCCAGCTCAACATCTCCCGTTTCTCTTCCATCCTCCGTCTCCGCCTCTAGTCGCCCTGCAAGTCTTGCCCCATGTCCACCCAGCTCGGAGTCGTACGTGCCCCGCTTCGGCTGTCTTGCAGTGCTGAACCGACGCGTTTCAGGGCGTGGCGGACGCACAGGCGAGGGCCCCGCAGGACATTCGCAATGTCGTGAACTTCCTGCGTAGCAGCAAGGCCGGTATCAAAGTCAGAGTTGGAGTGCTGAATGGGAAGCGCACAGACTATTTCAAGGGTGCGCCCGCCTCTTTGTGCCACACGTTGCAGCGTGCTCACCGTCCGTGCAGGCAAGGCCGCCGTGAAGGCCCTGCTCTCGCCCGCCTACACCAAAGTCAAAAACGTACCCAAGGTCGAGAACGAGGAGGATGCCCAGAAGCTGCTCGGCTCCATGATCCCTTCGCCTTCTACCTGCGCGTCGAGCGCGGGGCACCGACCAGCTCGGCGTCCAATGCCCCGAAGCTGCTGAACATCAACCCCCAGCAGATGTTCCAGACCGACTCGTACTACGCCTGGTTCTACGAGGGCTCGCAAGTCATGACCTACGTCGGCGGCATCGCCATGCTGGCCGTGATGCTCGCCGGCGTCATGTTTCCCCTCTGGCCGCCGATCATGCGCCTCGGCGTGTGGTACATCAGCATCTTCGTCCTGGGTCTCATCGGTCTCTTCTTCGCCATCGCCATCGTCCGCCTCATCTTCTTCGTCATCACTGCCGTCGTGGCCGACCCTGGTATCTGGATATTCCCCAAGCTGTTTGCTGACGTTGGATTTGTGAGTGGACTTCCCCCCCTAATGCACCACGTGCAGTGCGATGCTCACATGCCCTCAGGTGGAGTCGTTCATTCCTGTCTGGGAGTGGCACCAGCCCAAGAAGAAGGGTAAGAAGAGGTCCAAGGAGGGTAAGGAGGGCAAGGCAGGGACGGAGAAGGCCGTCGAAGCGAACGGCAAGAGCACGCAAGTCGATGTCCGCTCCGTCAGCCCAGACACCGGTAGCTCGCGCCCAGAAAGCAGACAAGCACGGGTTGAAGATGTCCCAGATGACTCGTAGCCTGGAGTTATCTCTTGTCTGTACATGTATGTTTCTATCCCTGTCTGGATATATAATTAGCTGCAGGATCTACCACATCTCCAAGTCCTGTCCCTATTTATCGGCAATAGATTCCTTGGCCTCCTTTTCCCTCCTCAGCCGGTCGACTCGCCGGATCGCCGTGTCTGCCTGCAGGATGCCGTCCCGTTCTTTGAGCAAGTATGACTGTTTGCGGCTCTCCACGTAGGAGTCCTTTGCGTTGGAAAGATCCCGGCCATCTGGAGCCGTCGGTTAGGTTGCGAAGATCCACGATACATTGCAACATACCTCTCGCATTGAACCCTTGTTGAACAGTGCGGCAGCCAACACCAAATCACAGTGAGCCAGACTCTCCGGATCGTCCTTGCCATCGTTCTGCGCCTTTTGAATCACACCCAAGGCTCTATCTACCCAAGCTTCTGCTTGGTGTCGCCGTTCGGGAGTCGGTCTACCGAGCAATAGGGTGTCGGCCAGGCTGTTCATGAGGTCGGCACCTGCATCACGTAGGTTAAGTGTGTAAGCATGAACATAGTCAAAGAACACATACCTCGACACTTGTTCTCTGTCGTGACATTTTTCGAGCCTGGCGGCAGCAGCACATTCAGGGCTGACAGATAGAGCGGCACGGAGTACCTGTGGAAGTTGATCCTGTTCAGTAGAAGAGCAGCGAATGATGTGTAGAAACACGCACTCTTGTCGCCCAGAGCGGTTGTAGAATGCGCCCAATGCCTGCAACGGAGCCACGACGTCCGTCTTCTGCACCCACTTCGGCAGCTCCAACTCCGCCACGACCGTCTCGTTCTCCTTGTCGGCGTCGTGCGTGGGCACGGCGAGCTGTGTATTCACGTTCTCGTCGCGGAGGATACGGAGGAGCTCCTCAACGGCGTATACGAGCCACTTCTCCTCTTCGGCCGCCGGCTGCTGGTACGTCTCCGCCATCTCGCCGAGCTTGTGCGCGACGGCGACTGCGCGGAGGCGTTCCTTCCCGGAGAGCCCGCTCGCCGCGCGGAGCTCCTTCAACGAGTCGACGTAGGTCTCATACGCCGCCTGAGGCTTGTGGTTGTCCTCGAGCACGCCAGCGAGTGCAATGGCGATGCCGGAGAGCTTCAGGTAGGGGTTCGTGCCGAACGCTTCAAGTGGTAGCGTGTGTGCAGTGTCTAGTGCACTATACACCTCCGTCAATATCCCGAGTATACACAACGCTTGAGACTTACCGGCGCAGAAATCGCTCGCTCAAGCCTAGGTCCCCCTGGTTCCTAGCTTTGATACCAGCCCGGAGGTCTGACCGGACCTCTTTAGGCCAGATTGTGAACATCGTGTAGAACTCGTATCTAGCGAAGGCATTCAGCATAGAATTAGCTAGGTAAAGCATTTCAAGTACTCACAGCCCATATGCTGTGGAGGTGGCACCCAGCAGAATGAGCGCAGTGAATATAGTGCCCACTCGGGACTTCGTCGGCAGCGACGCGATGGTGCTTGCATGTCTACTGCACTGCGTAGCACCCAGAGCACTGCGTCGTATAGTATGCGCGGTATCTCTGCGTACCGCAAGTGTCGTTTGCCGGAGCTGTCGGGCGGAGAGGCGGAACATGGGGAAGGACGGCGGAAGAGAGGAATCTGCGCAAGAGCGCTGTGAGACAGACGCGTCAAAGCGCGTGCTCCAAATGACGCGCGCTTCAAATGCACGCCCCCGAACACCGCGGACAAGCATTCTGTCTTACAATCTTTGAAGCAGATCATGTCGTCTCGTACCTACCTCGTATCTCTGTAACGGACATTCATACTCTTAAGAGAGCTAACACACGACCATAGCCTGCGACACGCCACGAGCTAGACGCCCTGAAGGGTGTCAATCCTAACGGGTCCAGGCGAGCGACAATAAGCCCTCGTAGTGGATAGATGTGAAGGCAAACAGAGATCCAATACGCATGACTATGAGATTGTATGACGAGGGTTTACGCCCGGACGCGCACAGTGGCTGGCTCCAAGTTGTTCCTGTACTCGCCCTCAAGCTCCTCATACACCTGTCCACGGATCGTCCAGGGTTTGTCGTACCACATGCGCTTCTGGAAGTTGAGATACTCGACCACGCGCTTTGGCGTACCATCACCAGCGACGCGGTCACCCTTCTTGGTAAAGACCTCGAGGCTCTGCCATGCCTTTGAATCAACTGCACTGGAAAAAAAAGGTATGTATCTACATACCTGCATGGTGTCAAACCTCACTAAAGCCTGCACGGCGAGGCGGCTGCCAAATTTGAGGGGTTGCCGGCTCATGTTCACCTCGGCGGCGCGTATACTGACAACCTTGGTCGGCTGATTCTCACCGTGGAACTTCCAGACGTAGACCAGGTTGGGGTTTTGGTTACGGAGCCGTTTGTGCAGCTGGTCGTAGTACTCAGCGACGGTTAGCGTCTTCAAAGTTTTCGAGTCCGCGCTGGGATTGACGATAAGCAGCGGTTCAGAGACTCGGGGTGGTCACGACGTACGCAGCAACAGCTTGGTTGACCTCTTTGTAAGTATCCAACGCAATTTTCAGGAAAGGCTTGAGCCACGGTGTCGACTGAACTCTTAACAAATTGAATGACCATACGCGCTGGACTTTTACACCGGGGAAGCTTTGCGCTGTTGCAATACGGTGCAAGCTATGACACAGAGACTCAGATACCATAATAACATCAAATGAATACAATACATACGATACTGCATTCCTGATGAAGTTCATCTGAGAGGTCCAGAAGGCGCGGAGGTGGTCTAGAGGGCCGGCACCTCTGCGCTTAGAGTACCAAGCAGGAATATGAACGTCTACGCTATGTCAGCGTTTGGCATAAAGTACTACATGGTTGCAACGTACCAAAGGTCTCCAATGGCTGCGCCCATATGTCGAAAGGCATTTGGCCCTCCATGCCATGCAGCCTATCCAGATGCTCGAGCTGCTCCTGCATCGTAAACTCGCGGTGCTCCTCTTGCTTCTGTTTGCTCTGATTCTGGGACTTGGTCTGCACAACAGGCTTTGTGCTTTTGGGACTGGTCGTAGTTTGTGCGCTGCTTTGCACATTCTGCGCGACGGTCGAGGCGGCCGAGGTGTTGTGACGGGCGACCGCCGACGTCGAAAATGCCGCGAGCGAGGGGGCCAATGGATGCACGAAAAGTGTGCTACGGCATGCTGCAGATCGCTGTGCAAGGGCAGAGCAGCGCGAGGCGAACATTTCGCGACAGAGCAATGAACACGGCCGCCGCTCGGAGTCGGAGGGGAATCGGACTGAACGCGCCGGAGCAGCGGAAGCCACGTGGCTCTTCCGGGATCTTCGACGCACGTGGCGTGGTTCGGCCTCAAATTCCTCTGCGCGCGTAGGCTCACGGCACCGGCAACTGCTTATACCTCGACCACCACTCGCTCAACCCCGACACCACCCTATCCGCACCCACCACCATGCCTGTACGTCCCTTTGGCAGCTGCTACATGTCCCTGCACTCACCTCTATCCAACCCTTAGCGTCAGTCTCGTTCCTCTCGCCCTGCGCCCGCTCCCCGCGCTGCCCCGGCTCCGGCCCAGGCAAGGGGTGCGCACACCGCCGCCGCTCCTCACGGTGCTGCCCCGGTCCACCAGGCGCCGCCAGTCCCTCCTCAGGCCCAGGCCGCGCCTTCTCGTGAGCCGGGCATGCTCGCCCAGATGGCTGCCACGGCTGGTTCCGTCGCGATCGGCTCGACCATCGGACACGGCCTCTCGAACATGCTCTTTGGCTCGAGCCACGCGCCTGCAGAGCCTGCCGCTCCTGCTCAGCAGGCGCCGGCTCAGAACTACCAGAACTCGGGTGTCAGCTGCGAAGCTCAGGCCAAGGGTACGTCTGTTGAGTCACTGGTTCTAGCACGCCTCACTCAAGGAATGTCACAGAGTTCACCAAGTGCCTCGAGAAGGCCGACCTCCCTTCGTGCACGTGGTACCTCGAGCAATTGAAGGCTGTACGTAAACATACATCTTGCGCTGGTTCAATCGTCACTGACGCTTTTCGTGCTGTAGTGCCAGGCCGCCGCGGCTCCCTACTAAATTTGCTTGGAACACTTCGTTTATTCACTTGAACAATATCCAGCTCATGCTTTGTCACATTAGGTTCTAATATATGCATCTATTGATCTATACGAATCCGTCGTGAGTAAAATCTAACGCACGTGGCGCGGATGGACCAGGGAACCGAGTCCGGGGTATTGCGTGCACACGCTGTCTAAGAATCGGGTAGTATCTCCTCGCCCTTCAACAACAAAAGCTTTCAGAGCGTGTGTATCTGCTGCGGCTTGGAATCCTTCCCAGTCTAGGACTGCTGAGTAGTCATCGAAGTTAACGGCGGTTACGTCCCGCACTCCGCATTCAGAATCCAAGGCCCGCAAGTCCTCCATGCCGTCAGCTCTGACGTGAAGACTAATCTTCTGCAGTTGGGTCGACAACGCTTGAATGACGAGCTTGTTTATCCAGGGTAGAGACATGTTGCCAGCGACGAACATTTCCCGCAGGGTGAATGTCAAGCGGCAGCTGCGGACGGTGGAAAGGTTCGCAAGTGAGAAGCTCGTGTCGTCAAAGACGGCTTCATGAATTTAGATTATGAGCTACCCAAGTAACGGAAAGTTAACACAAGTTCATTTACCTTGTAAATTGTTCTCGGCATCAACATCGATGTCAATATGTTTCACGGATCCACCCAGAGTATCCAGAATCTCCGCGACGAGCTTCGCCTCCGCTCGCCAGGTAACGAGAGCTCGAACCATTTGGATTTGATGCGTCCCCGCGATAATCCGCCGTGGGAAGTCATTTGTTCCATGCATGCCAGCGATGCTCAGGCTCTTCAGGAGAGGGAGGTCGATGCTGCTTTCGGAATCATGCAGGTGGCAGAACGGCCGGTCGATCTCGAGGTGCTCCAGAGCCGGAGTCGTGAGAAGGCGCACAACGTCGTCCGCCCGCTCGGCCTCGCACCAGCGTAGGCGGAGGCTCGAAATTTCCTTGAACGTCGCGTTGTCTATGAGGGCAGAGACTAGGGGCCCGTCGAGTCGCGCGCTTGTGAGACCAAGGTGGGACAGTCCAGGCAGGAGGTCGAGCAAGGCCAGCAGCTCTTCGGGCTCGTATCGCCGCGCATGAGGGTACGGGAAACCGTGCAGTTCGAGAGCTCTGACGAAGGGGCAGATGCCCGGGGAGAATGCGAGCAGCGCGAGGAAGGGGGCGAGCCTGCCATTGACGCGAGTCGTCGCGAAACGGTGGTACCGCACCGCGGAGAGCCAGGCACGACAGACGAGGCCACACGCCGACAGGGTCGCGCAGTCGTCATGGAGAAAGTCGATGATGCAGTCGCTCAGCTCGTGCGGGAGCTGGGGGACCATGGCAGGCACGCCTCGCGGTCAGCTGAGGGCCAGCCCCGGAGTCAGCGGGATCCCGTGAGCAAGGGCATTCTGCGCGATGCTCACCCCAAAATTGCGAGCCACAGAGACTTGGTGTGTCGCAAAGAGACTGAGACCAGAGGACGCAGTTTGTCTCAAGGCACCTAAACATTACGTGTGTCATGCTGTGAGTCGCCCGCGGAGGTAGTCCGCAGTCACTGGAAGACCTACGATACTCGTACCTCGCTGGAGCTAACAATCCGAATAAGATAAGGGGGCGATAGGTTCTAGATTTCCTCGCCCACCTGGAAAGGAAGCGGCGGGCTAAGGACAGCTGAGACGCGTCAAGTCGGGTCGTGGGTTTTCTAGTGACTAGCTTGGCTAGTTATCCCGGTGTAAAGCCGGACAGCGTCGACTAGACTATCTATGCCAAATAGTACCCAGCATTTTGGCTTGCGCCTTCGCGAACAACATAGCTAAGACGCACCGCTCGATGAAGCAGAGTAGCTTCGTTGCTGCGCTGGAGACCATACGACGCGCCTTGATGCGCGCGGTGGTGACTTTAGGGCAAGCCATAGGCGTTTGCACGGTTGAGAGGGCTTGGGACGACAGCTTGGGACGCCACATACTAAGCGACTTCACCATTGCTGCGACACTGCAGTCTCCTTCCAAGTTGTCTTCACCAACATCGCTGATGATTTATTACGCCATTGGAACTGCGGGTCGTATCTAACGTAATGCATGAGAGTCTCATTCTCCAGCTATCACGCTCGGCTGAGCATGTCATGCTACGGCTCGCTCATGTTTCCAGTAAGCAACCGCTCACCACCCACCTTGCTCGCCTTCCTGCATCTAACCTTACGGAGCAGGGATTCAGGTGCCCAGACGCTTTGCCATTGTTACCAATTAGTCCTGGTCATCGGCAGTGGGAGCGCAAGAGACGACATTTCGCTGGTCTGGGTGCTCACGGGACTTCCATCTGGACGCGCTGGTTGCTGTGCAAGTCCTGGAGAGCCAATTCTTTCTTGCGATGCCGTACGCTGTCCAGAGCAGCGGGACTAACTACTTCAGGCTTCGGACACGCCGCTCGGCACTGCTAGTATACGTCCGCCGATCGGCCTGTGGGCAAGGAACACCATGCCACTAGGCTTCCGTGGAACACAGTTCGACCCCGTCACCCTTGCAGTGTCGTGGAATACGGGTAAGATTGGTCATGAGCAAGTCGCATCTGCTCACTCTGCGAGGTGAGCGGATTCTATTGCTATGCACCCCGTAGTCTCCTTGCGACTGAACGTTATGCAGGAGCCAATGGCAGGATCTTCTCTACTCGAAAGCCAGTAAGAAATGCTCGGGTACAATGTTGTTCCCCTCCGAGGGTCATAATGAAGAGCGTCTCCCCCTCCGACGGTCGACATCAGGTACTTCCTGGTTCAAGCGGAACACACGAGAGGTTCTTTGGCATTGACACTATTGCAACGTGACTTGCTCGATCGAGATTGAGTGAGGTACGGTCCGGCGCGGGGCACGGCAGCAGTCGAACACATGGCTACCAAACTCCTGCGAAGCCTCTGCGCCTGGACTCGGCCAGAGCCTATTACTTGGTGCACGATACCGGCCTTGCGCGACGACCAGGCGGCTTCTCGCACACTCATTCACTTCATGCTCCAAGATGTGACAACCCACGCCTGTCCTTCTGGCCTTTCTGACAGCTCCGCTATCTCGCAACGAAGCCCGAATTTTTGCAGATGTGTAAAAGTAGTTGTGGTACCACTGCCCAGATGGGTCTTATGACCTCCTTAGGCCTTCGCATGGAATGCCGGCAACGACATGGATTGCCTATTCCCGGTCTCCATACTCGTAAGTACTGAACATTGGGACAGTAAGGGACGTATAGTCATTGATTCAGCAAACCCTTTGCCCAGTGTCAGATTCAGACACGATCAGGCAAGGAAAGCTTAAGCCGGGGCATTTGCCCCTGCTCGGTGTTATTCGCTGTTACGTGCATCTGGAGCCTGTTACGCGTGGCCATTCATCTAATTCAACCCTAAAGCTAGTATCAATGCCATCGTCGCCGCCGGCTGGGACCTGCCTTCTAGGAAATATCCTGTCTTTCTGACGGATCAAGGCCCCTGTACGCCCGTTGCGTCACGGATGTCGAATGACACTTGCTTGCGGTTGCATGGCTCGCGCCGCCGCCCATGCAAAGTTCCCGATGCCCTCACCGACGTGCTCAGTTGCCATGCGATGTTCCCCTAGACTTTCTCCTCTCACCCGTACCCGCCTTCTCTCCGATACTCCGGTTCCATGAGTAAGCTTTGCTCTGCATTTCTCCCGTGAACGCTGTTCTTTACACTTATTTCGCAGGGTGAGATATCGCACTGTGACGACTTGCCTGCTGGAACACTAGGTCTGAACATACTAGGAGCCTTACGGCTTCAACTCCCCTCTCAGCTCCCGTATCGGCCCTTCGGCCTCAGCCATGCGTCCTAGCCACATGGAATTCGGTACCGAGTCATGGCTCCCGCGCAATAGCGGAATGACGGTATATGGATCAGACGGTGAGCACATCCATTCATTTATGACGGTCCGTACAATCCTCACGAGTATTCCAGAGAAGCAATTATCTCGCACGTGTTTTCTATGACCCCATGTTCTCTTGTGGGCATGTTACGATTGCGCCCCAGATGTAGTCGGGCTCGCTCGACCGATCGCAGCGTTTCGAGCGATTCATTCTCGCCATGCTTACGAGACCTTGAGAGAGCACTCTGCCAAAACATGAGAACTCAGGTTGCCCTGTAACGCTGAATGTGAATGCCTTTCCGCGACTGCATTGGAGAAGGACGTGGAAGAGAAACTTCGGCGTCCCCGAGCAGCAACAAGCAGAATGCCATAGAAGGGTTCTTGAGATGCTGAGGCGTGCAGGGTTGAGCAATTCAGTTGTCCTGGGTACGTCTTGGGCGGCACGAGAGAGTGGGACTGGAGCTGGCAGTGAACGCAGACGTGCACTCTGTAGGTCCATCCACTGAATGAAAATGCCATGGAGATAACGTCAAGTGCAGATCATAAGCCAATAAGCTTCGCTCGAGGGATCTCATACAGGATCTTCTGCCATCAGATGCAACCGAGACTGGTGCCTCTCCCGCGAACGACGATTGGCTTATAAGGCGCCGCGATCCGCGCGGGACTCTGTCGCATTGTGCTCGATTCGTCCAGCCCGAGGTTGAACTCTCCCAGCTCCGAGCCTCCCTCAATGCTCCCTCGACAACGCCGTCCGCACCTGCACGTAGACACTGACGATGCGAGGGCAGGCGCACCGTCGGGCCTCACCGTGCCGTTCCCCAAGCACGACAGGTTCAGTCACTTCCACACCTCCGTGGTTCGGTATGGTCTGATTTCGCATTGCCGCCAAGTCTGCGAGCTTATCCTGCTACTTCTACAGGTCGTACCAGCTGGAAATACAGATACACAGTCCTACGGTCCGTTCCAGTCACAAAAACACGTATGAGCCGTCCAAGACACTGCCTGTCTTTGGTGACCACGACAGGGTCGAGGGAGCTGTCCTGCTAGACCCTGAGCTGTCGTCGACTCCGGGAAAGTTGACGATCACGGTGAGTCAGATCATGTTGGTCAGCGTGTCCGGTACTGAGCTCTCCTCGCCGCTAGTTCGAGGGCGCCTTCATATACCTCTCACCGGGTAGTATGAAGCCTTCGGAGCGGATGTCGGACGCAAGGAGCTCAGACAAGTTCAGACATCTCTTCTTTTCCTCATCTGTCACGTTCAGCACGGGTGAGAGCGGGAGTCCTCGTTCCGCTTCTTCGCTCCGAGATGCATTCACGAATTCCGTACGTTCGCGGAGGACGGAGAGCCCCCCACACGGGTCCGCCCACCCCCACTTTCCATTCGCTTTCGACATCCCAAGGCCGGGTCGTCCAGGGGAGGAGCTGCCTCCGACCTGCTGCAATGTTTCTCTCGGCATCGTTGGGATCCGCGGTCGAAGTGCCGTGGAAAGAGCGGAGGTGGAGTACAGAGTCGTTGCGACCTGGGAGGATCATGATGCCAAACAGACTACGCGGTACGTCAAAAGAATCAGTGAGTCGTCCGTAATACTGATGTCAATGATAGACTAGAAGCTCCGGTTCTGTACCAGCCGGACACAGACTTCCAGTCTTTGGACGGTCTCTATCTCGAGCCCGACTCTTGGCTTGAGATCCCTCTCCGTACGGATAGACCCATCCCGTATAAATGCGCCGTGAGCTTCTATCTCTTATCACACCGGAGATTTCGGCTCATTTGATTGCAGATCACCCTTCCCGATCCTCCGACATTGCCCAGGTCGGGTTATGTTCCATTCTTTGTTGTGTTCACTACGAGGCCTCGTTCCTCTACTCTTGCGCGAGAGATTGCAGCTGATGCAACCATCGCCGTTTCTCTCCTTCGCCAAGTCACAGTCCTGTCAGGACCTTCCCCTCTCTATAGTCCGACGATCGCTCCAAGCAACGCATCGAGCGAGGACTCGGATGCGAAGACGGCCGCCCCGAAAAGATCGCTTCTTCGGCGTCGTATTGTCAAAAGCTCTCCAACGACTCCGACGAATTTGATTAGGTCTCCTCAAAAGCCAGCCCCGCAGGATAAGCCTTTGCCTCCGATACCTCATGGCGTATCGGACATGCGCTCCCTCCATACGGACGTTTGCATCGGCTTCCCGAAGCGCCCCCGTAACCGGGTGGCCGCTCACCAGCGCCATCCGTCTCTGGAGGAAAACGCGGCGCTACCTGACGGACTCTACAAGGGGAAACTCAGGCTTGACAAAACTATGCTCCCCTCTATCGAGTGGGCTGGATTGACCGTTAAGGTAAATCAGCTTGCACTTATCTGTGCGTCATCGCTAACTAGTACAACAGTACTTTGTCGAAGTGTCTGTTGTCTTTGGACAGGACGAGATGCGTGCTCGTGTACCCATTCGTATTTTCTAGTCCCTCGTTTTGCGGCCCCTGCTACACTGTTCGTTCGTTCAGCCTACGTCGCCTAACTTATCTATTTAACATCAGATGGACTTGGTATTTGCCGCGCTTAGATACCGTGTGTATACCCAACGCTGCGTGCACTTTGTAGGATAGTTTGTTGTACATACCCAGGGACAGTCAAGAGGAATAATGTATGTACTGTATCTGCGCACTCGCGGTCGAGAGTACCAGGGGTCCCGTTTCGTCATCAATTCCCCCAGAACTGCAGGCGCGTGCGCGATGCACGCGTCGTCTCTCCTGCTTCGCCCTCTCTCGCCGGTGTTTCCCTTTCCGTTCTCTGCTTTACCCGGTGTCAGCAAATATGAGTGCCGATGAGCTCCCTACTTCAACATGGGAACCTATGCAAGATGGACAGGTCTTCTACCGGAGACAGCAAGTCTACTCGATTCCGGGGAAGCTGCCCAACCTCGGTGACTTCATCATAGCTGGGTGCCGCTATGGAGGCCCTATAGGTATGTCCATTGTGGCATATGTGCCCGGTGCTGGCTAAGCTGTGGTAGCCTTGATGAGAGACACGTCGAAACTGGTCGCCCTCGGCACCGCAACCACTGCATTCGCCAAAGCTCAGATTCAAGTGTACTCTCCTGCCGGAGAAGGGCTCTTGCTTTTCAGTGTGGTTATCCCTTTGTATTGCAGCGCTGGCAAAATGCTGATACGCAGGTCACCGTAACGTGTAGTGGGATCAAGGGAAGATCATACGCTTCGGGTGGACGGGAGATGAGCGACTCGCGGTCTTGAACGAAGAGGGAACCTACAGGCTGTATGACCTTCAGGGCGATTACCAGCAGTACTCTCTGGGTACAGACGCTGCCGAAGTGGGGATTGTCGACGCGCGGATACACGAGAGTGGACTAGTCGCGCTCACGGGGTCATTATCCTTGTTAGAAGTCAAGGGGTGGGAAGGCGCGAAGCCACTCACACTCGCAAACCCAGGTGTGTCACCTCACATGGGCCACATGTTATATACTGACCATTGACCAGGCCTCTCTCATCCGCCTCACTCTTGGGCTGTGATCCCACCGGACCAGACAATATCCCGTCACGTCGAAGTCCTACTATCCGTCGACTCGACTGTGTACAGCGTTGATAATCTCGAGGCAACAGACCAGCGACTGTCACGAGGACCGTTCTCCCACCTCGCACCCTCGCCGAACGGCAAGTCACTCGCTTTGTTGACCGTCGGCGGTACACTCTGGGTCGTGTCGACCGATTTCCAGCGAAGCTTAGCTGATTTCGACACCTCCGCTATTGCTGTCTCTGCCGGTGAAGTCAGACAGGTAGTATGGTGTGGCAATGATGCAGTGCTCGTGACATGGGACCATATGGCCTTGCTTGTTGGACCTTTCGGAGACACTTTGCAGTTCGTCACGTCATCTCAGGAGATAAGTTCAGGGCTAAGTCATTATCACAGATATTTCTACAACGGGCCAACTTTTGCCATAACCGAGTCGGACGGAGTGCGGATTATTGGGCCAGACACTTGCGAGTTCATTCAGAAAGTCCCAGGTAATGTGGTTGAGAGCGCATTTCAAGTAATATGCGCTGACGTGCGTACAGTCTCATCCGTGGCGGTTTTCCGTCCGGGCTCGACGGCACCATCGGCAATCCTTTATGACGCGTGGGACCTCTTCACTAAGAGGTCGCCGAAGGCAGATGAGAGCATACGGAGTATTCGCCCTGAGCTCGCAGCCGCGGTGGACGGTTGCATCGACGCGGCTGGAAGGGAGTGGGAGCCTTACTGGCAAAGACGTCTGTTAAATGTCAGTGGATTGCTTGTGCTCTCACAGAGCATTGTGTTAAAAATGGTGCAAACAGGCCGCCAAGTTCGGAAAGGCGTTCTTGGATGTGTACGATGCAACTGATTTCGTCAACATGGGACAAGCCCTGAAAGTCTTGAATGCTGTTCGACATTATGAAATAGGAATACCCATAACATATACCCAGTGAGTCCGCAGCGACTCTGGGAAGCTATATATCACCTGACCATTGGACTAGATATACCCAATTATCTCCTTCGCAACTCATTGCTAGGCTGACTTCTCGGAATCTTCATTTGCTTGCTTTACGTATATCGTCTTTCCTCTCATTGCAACCGGCAGCTGTTCTCAAGCACTGGGCGTGCGCAAAGATTCTGCGGTCAAAGCCCACCTCAGCTAGCAAAGACGCTGGCCTCGATGATGACCACGTCTGCAAGTCCATCGTGGAGAAATTCGAGACACTCGGTGCATCCGGAGTCAGCTATGCAGAGATAGCACAGAAAGCATGGGAAGTAGGTCGCACAGAGCTGGCAACGAAGGTGAGTATGACCTGTGGTACGCCAGGCATACCGTTGAACGACTGTGCCCAGCTACTCGATCATGAGCCAAAGCCTTCAGATCAAGTGCCGTTGCTGCTCAATATGAAGGAAGACCGCTTGGCTCTCGCCAAAGCAGTTGAGAGCGGCGACACTGACCTCGGTCTGTCTATCTCTATCGCCGTTTCGTCCCCTGGTTCTCAAGCGAATGCGTAGTGTATCACGTTCTGCTTCATCTTCAGCGTCGTCTCCCTCTGGGTAACTTCTTCCGTCTCATCGAGGAAGGTGGCCCGAGCCTCGCTCCAGCGAGCAAGCTACTGCAAGTGTATGCTAAGGCTCAGGACCGCGAGATGCTGCGCGACTTCTTCTACTCCGATGATCGGCGTGTCGACAGCGCCATCCTTTCGCTCAGCGAAGCAACGACAATGGCGGTGCGTGCTGCCCTCGCAGCGGGATACCGTAACTGATAGTGGGCTGCATAGGACCCAATAGCCAAGATTAATGCAGTCAAAGCGGCGCAGAAGTTCTTCTCGGAAGACAAGGAGCGTGGCTTTGAAGCCAAGGTAGGTTTTCGCCTAGCTGACGCGACAGAGAAACGCTCATAATGTCACAGATGATGGATGAGAGCGTCCGCCTATTGACGTTCCAACAACAGCTAGAGAAAGAGGCCGATGGCAGAGTCAGCTTTTTTGGGCTAAGTGTCAACGAGACTATTCGGACGTGTCTTGTAAACGGTATGGGCAAGCGAGCCGATAAGATTAAATCAGACTTCAAGGTCCCTGACAAACGGTAAGTTCACGCTTGTGGTGCAACTGACTACATTGCTGATGTGCTTCAACGTAGATTCTGGTATGTCAAACTACACGCGCTGACTGAGATCCACGACTTCGAGGGTTTGGACGCTTTCGCTCGGTCGAAGAGGAGTCCTATCGGCTACGAAGCCTTCGTACGTCATCTGGTGGAGAAAGGCCACACGCGGGAGGCCATCCCATATGTGGCTCGCTGCGACTCAAACAAGCGTGCCGATTTGTACGTCTTATGCGGTGACTGGCGACTCGCTGGCAAAGAAGCCAAGGATCGGGGAGACAAAGCAAAGCTCGAGTATGTGTGTTCTTTTGTAAGTCTTGAGCTCCTCGCTGATGCTCTTTTGTAGAGAGCTTCGTCGGACGTGCCCGAATTCTCTTATTCAGCGAGAGCTAGACCAGCTCGCTACAGGCATGAAGTAATATTCGAGACGATAGTCGAAGCTCCTTACAGATCAGCGGACTGTTTACTATCTAGTACTGGTTCCTCAGTATCTGGCCTGAGCGTCTGCATATCACTCTGCGGTGTCCGTGTCTTCGCAGCTCTGCGTTTGCTCCGCCAACTTGAGATACTCCTGCGATCATCATCTTCGTCTTCATCGTCATCGTGGCCTTGATCATCGAAGGTGTATGGCAATGGAACTTCGCGAGTAACGCGGTATTGATCCATATTACCGAGGTGCTCGTTCTCAAGACGATCTAGCCGCGTTTTAGAAACATCAGAGCGCGGCCAGACAAGTCGTAAATGCTCACAAAAGTTCCATTGTAGTCGTCGGAGCATCTCCAGCATGGCAGCAATGAATGTTCGGAGCACGAAGTTCGGTCCCCGTGTAGGGATGTACAAGACCCAGATAAAGCGTACTAAGACGTTAGTTATCTGTACCATCGTGCATTAGTCATATTCGACGCTCGGCGAATCCGACTTACGATAGCTATATAGTAGAGCTAGCGGCAAGTTTCAGCGCGCATTCATTGCCTCCTTACCACCAGACTTACGGGTATGTAATTAGTGTATAAGAGTTCGTCCCGCAAGAATCGGTGACGGGCTCGGGGGCGTAGCACGGACCAATCCATGAGTAAATCCTGCAGAAACCGGTCACTACGAGTACTGACGGAGGATGAGCAGTACGCACCCAAGCAGAGGCATAAAGCGCATAGCATGTGCCGAAGATACACCACAGAACGAAGCTGTACCCGTGATTACCGCCTATGAAATCTCTTAGTTAGGTGCTGGGCAAGTATTCGCTTGTACTGACCGTGATGCCTCCAGTTATAATATGTAAGATAATATATGATGCCAGTCCCGTATTTGCCACCCTGCAGGTCCCTGTCAGGAGTGCGATGAGAAATAAGAAGGGCGCAACGCACGTTTATCAAGTGGGTGATTAGCCTCGAATCGACCCAACGCCGTATACTTTGCACGAGGCGCGACAGAAGGGGCAGAGAGGCAAGGATGAATGGCACACCCCATTGTTTGGTGGTGAAGCACTGGCTCCAGTGCTCATCAAGGCCGCCCGTATATGCGCATCCAATGAAGTACAGATTCGACAAAGTGAAGACAAGACTGCAGAATTGATCTCTTAACAAGATGTCAGTCCAAGTGTCGATCATCTCAGCAAGTGAAGGAAGCGTACCCCATCCAGAAGTCCGCGAACTACAATACCATCAGTACTGTTTTACGCTAGCGAGCAAAGCATACTCACCTCAACACGGTGTGCCCCAGAAGTCAGCAAACGATATAGCTCTTTGAGCAGCCAAAACCGGGAATGCTTGAAGAACAGTGGGAAGGGATCGAGGATAACGACGCCGACGAAAATAAGCCATACGAGGGGCCACAAGGTAGGCGAGAAGTGCGACGACCCGACGCGAGCGAACGAGAGCCAAAATGCATAGCAAAGCGTTGATAGCATGAGAGCGGGTATCTGTTACACAGCTTCAGGACTGATAATTGCTCCGAAGTTAACTGACGTACCTCAAAATATTCTCGATGATCGAGCTTCGTCTTGATATCAAGTTCTGAATATCATGAATAAGAATGATTAGGTCTAGGTACGGCGGTGAGGCTTACCGAATATGAACACATAGTTTATTCGAGATCGCGACCATACCAGTATGTTCACGCCGACGAGAAGAGAGAAGAGAGTAGGAATTAGTAGAATCGAGTATACGAATAGAAGGCCATCGTAGCCAGGGATAGCCTCGCGGGTATCATGTCTGAAACCTGAGGTGCTTATCTTAGCTGCGGTACTACGGAGGACTCGAGCACACTCACTGAGGTATAATCCGTCGACAAGTGCGGGCACGGCTAACCCAAGCATTATGCCAGTACGGAATGTGCTAAAATGATGTGTCTTGTGCTGCGTGAAGCCCCGCAGCCGCATCTTAGCGACTTTGCTATCTCCTCTGGCTGCAATAGAAGAATCATTAGGTGCAATTATGTGGCTCGGAGTAACGTTTCGACATACTGAAGCGAGCGGCATAGAGCTCCTCCATGTCGCTGATCATGCTCTGCACGGTCGCTCCAGAGGAGAATGCGCTTGTTTCTACCTTCTCGGTGAAATACGCCTGTTGTGCTGGTATCTGCGATCCGACCATGAGATTATCGTACAGTGGTGTGAGTGTCCGGACCTACCTTGGTGTACTTCTCGAACTTCTTCAGTGCCTTCCGGAAGCCGATCAAGTTCAAAGTCTGCGCGGACATCAGCACGTTGAGTCCTTGTCGTGTTAACTGTACTTACGCGGTAGTTCTCCAGAACCTCAAGCCCACTGGATGAAACATCTGTAAGAGTTACCATAGATACATAGGTGGTAGCGTACCGATAGCACTCAAGGACGGCCTTCTTAAGCTGCTTCTTCGCCTGGAGATAATCATCGGGGTCGTACTTCTGCTTCGAGAGTTCGGGCGACGTCCCAGGGGAATCAGGGTGGCGCTTCCTCGCGACGTTGTGCATATCCAGCTTGTACTTGACCCGCCGCCAGCCCTTCGGCTGAGCCTCCTCTCCGCCACTGCCGCCGCTCCCGGACGAGCCTGGCTGCGCGGTCGCCTCATCGCTAGTCTGGTTGCCGGAGGGCGGTAGCCTGTCAGGTGACGTCTCGATTTCCTCTTCGAGGGTCTTATTCTCTTTGACGACGGAACGCCGGCGTGGGGTAGGGCTCACTGAGGCCGCTTCCGTCCTGCATGTCTTCCGTTTGCGTGCTGTAGACTTCTGCAAGGTTCGCTCCACGACAGGCAGCGCTTTCCGTCGAATGAGGGGAGGAAGCCAGGAATGATCCGCGTCGTGCAATTCCTTCGCTGAGTTGTAAGACATAGATAGAGTGATAACCGCAGATCACTACGCTTACATGGAAAAGTCGACGGTGGTCTTGCAGCTCTTTGAGTTGAGCCTTCAGAGCAGAAGTCCTATTGGCAGTTTTGTAAGAACGAAAACCTGTCATACGCTGTAGCACCTTACTTTGTTCGCATCTCCTTCTCTCGTTCCAGGTAGAAGGAATCCACCTTCTCCAGTTCGCGATCGAGCTTCTCGAAGAAGGCCTTGTGTACTGGACTCAGCAAAGGTAACAGATCCTTCAGAGGAATGCTCTTCGCTAAGTCCCATTGCACAGACGCTCTTCGAGATGGGTCCCAGTGCTCTTTCCCCGTGCCACGGCGTTTCAGCTTAGGCAGGAAGCCCATGTTTAGGGTAGCTGTTTGAAGGATGTTCCCAGAGCGAGACTCTCGCTCTTGGGAATGTTTGGGCCGCTGTGAGGAGTTCTGTGGATCGTCTGGCCTATGGGGGACGGAGGTGCGCTCCGCTTCGAAGGTTGTGGCTCGCGTTTCCGACAACTGAGCAGTAGGTCGACGCATGACAGCACTCTTGACCATGTCATGAGACTTGCGCTGAGCCGGGTCAGTGCAACCATTGGCTAGTGAGCTCAAGCGTCGCACCTCGTCCAAGAGTCCTGGACTCTCAGCATTGCGCGCATCATCGTCTTCGTCAGAGTCGTCCTGCGCCGCGTCGACCTCCGTTGCAGAATCGACCGGCGATAGGGTTGGTTGCTCTTTTCCACTCCAAGATGCGATTGAGTGTGCACCTCGCTGGGATCAAGAGCTGGAGTTGCTGGCTGGACTAGTGGAGTCGTTCCATCGGTTTGTGGTTCCTGCGCCAAGCGTATTGCGGTAATGCGTTTCTTGAGTCCGCGGTAGTCACTGGTCGCGCGCCAGGTCAATGACGTGCGACGGTGTCGAGCATGGGGCACGCACATGTAAGCCCTCTTCCACTCCGGAATCTAGCGCAGACAGTGTATGAACGGTCTCGTCCTCGATCGAGGCCACCAAAGGAGATGAAGCATACCTGTGTTTCCTCCAGGTATCTGCGATAGGTCGTTGTAATCAGGTTGGCCAAGCCTTTGGACGTCTAGGTACAGTACACACCTTGCAAACTTCATAGCGGATGCAGGGCGACACTCTCAGGATCGAGAGACCGGAGGGAGCAGGCAAAGTAAGACACCCGAGGTTGCAGGAGAGAGGGAGATGGCGCAGGTGATCTCTGGCCCCCGCATGTACTCATGCTACCTCATACGCTTTCCCGCTCCAACATGCTAGTTCTCAAAGACCAAAATTATGGCGAGCGGCGAAAAACACTGGCAATCGAACGTGCGCACACGACAGGACGGAAGAAAGGCGTCGGAGGTTTCGTCATGGACAGGAAAATCATCGAGGGTCGCGCTCGACGGCCGGCAAGTGTAGCATCTTGATCTGCAAACGTCTCATCCGGGCTTTGAGGGTACATACCGCCTCCTCATCAAGGGCTCAGAATGTATGCAGCCAGTAAGATGGTAGACGTTGTTGTTGAGTTGCTTCGGGCCAAATGAAGGATGCATTCCTTGTAGATATCCATATGTACCCCCTAGATCGCGATACACTCCACGAACGTGTGTGCAGCTATTCGTCCGCTCAGGTCCAGCACGCTCACAGGGTGTCTGTCGGGCATGTTCATGGCTGTGACCTCGAAGTAACAGACCGAGGCAGAAGGTGCAATCACTGTGCCTGGTCAGGTTGGCAAGGGCCCATCATTCTCGTGGTCTCCCGACGCATTTCCATATTTGGACTGCATCCCGCCCTTCACCTCTTCCGCGTTCACTTCTACCATGCGTCCACCTTCGTCGTGGTCTGTCTCTCTCCTCTGCCAGCGCAATGCGCACGTCAGATCTCACGGTACCTGTCGAATCCTCAAGCACGCTGCTCCGTCTTCTCGGGCCTTCTCGTCCACTGCTCTCCGCCGAGACTCGGAGCCCGCATCGACAGCACAACTGAAGGGAAAGGAGAAAGAATCGGCTCAAACTGCGGGCACTAAGCAGAATGCCAGCAGCGCGCTCCCGTTCCTCCCTCGCCCCCTCGGCGTGCGGGAGCGACCCACCACCGATCGTATGTCCTGGCGGGAAGAAATGATGGACCAGGACATCAGGCAGGCCCGCAGGGAAGCTCTGTGCGTACTCTTAGCCTATCTCTTGAGTTGGAAGGCTTGACGGGTCTTTTGTAGCATAAAAGAGGCAACGAAGGGCTACTTCGCGGACTTGTCCGCCACACGACGACATGGCGGCAAGACGTGGATCGCGCCTCCGGTACTCATTCGTGAAGAGGTATGTCGTGAATTGCTGGTTAGGTCGATGATATTGAGTCTTACCAGCTCTAGAAATCTCTCTATTTCCCAGACGTTGTCGGCACGCCGCTGACAGGAGGCAACAAGGTCCATACAACGGATCTATGCCTCGGGAAGGTATCCGTCATTACGGTGCTTTCGTCTAAGATATCAGAAGTACGTTGACGCGTATATCTACAACAGCATATGCTGACTACAACTCCAGATGCAAGCCAAAATGTTCACTGAACCTACGCACAACGAGTTCAAGGACCACAGCCATTATCAGCTCATCCAATTGAACCTGCAAGAGAACTTGCTCAAATCTATGCTTGTGTCTCTCTTCGCGTCAGGCATCAAGAGGTCAATACCTCAAGAGCAATGGAGTCGATACCTCATCACGAGTCAATCCATGGAGTCAGTGCTTTCTTGCCTTGGTCATTCTTCTGTTGACAGTCGGACTATTTCAGCTATGTCCGTGAGGACTTAGGCTTACAGAATAAGCATATCGTATACGTGTATCTCGTCGACACCGCTTGCCGCATCCGCTGGGCAGCCTGCGGAGACCCTCAACCTGGGGAGATCGAGTCTCTGCGCACATGCGCAGGAGTTCTCCTGAAGCGACTGACGAAATAGAGGGGCAGCTTGCGCCCCGATGCGTGGGGTGTCTCAGTCTGCTAGCCGTCTTTCAGTCAAATATACCTGCTTTACTCTGTGACATTGTTTGCGCCAGCGAGCGACACCTGTACTTCCAAGTGAAGCAAATTTCTCTACATGCGAGGGTATCTTCCAAATGTCATCTGCGTAAAAGAGGACCCAGCATGAGTTTTCTCCTCTTCATAACCTTGAGTACGAGTTTATGCAGCAGTCCAACGTCCAACGTTCAACGCTTTCGGACTTGGCCGAGGGGTGCTTGAGAGTGATCGCGACTTTTGATGCGGTCCACATTCACGCTCACCAGCTGGGCTCTCTCGCCCGTTGCACCCTCCTTCATTCATTTCACCCATCCGACGTCCTACCATCTACCGAAAGTCGCTCGCGCTGGTGCGGCCACGAGGTCAACCAATACCACCAAGCCTATAGGCTTTCGCTAGCCTGTTCCTCGACTGTTTCTCGGACTTCACGACCATCCCTGGCATCTCATTGCAACGATGCCTGGCCCACGCAACTGGCTGTCGCCACCGACGCGGCGTGAGGTCACTCTCCTGCTGTTCTCCCTGACAATATTTGTGTTGTCATATAACCTGGAAACATCTCTTCGGATGGCAGGCATGAGCCCGGCCAAGCTGGCCAACTCCAAATACCTCAGTATGCCCATTCGTCCTCTGTCTCGCTATGCGCGTACTGAGACAAAATTCTCTACCCCAGGTGCTGTAATATCTGACCCAGGCTTTGAGCGCGACGGCCGGAGACCAAAGGCCTGGCGGGATGACCTGGAGAAGCTAATTGCTGGAGAGTGGACCTGGGAAGAGGGCCAGATTGCTGGCGTGGAGCGCGGTGAAGTTGGCATTGTAGGTGCAGGCACCACACAGCGGACAATATACAACGTGGACAAGAAGAAGGCGGCACGCAGCGCTACTAAGGAGTACCCAGGAATCGGCATCACCAAGGGTGTCACCGTCAACGAGCAGTTCACGCGTTGGGAGAAGGACATCCCGAGAACTTCAGCTGTTGCACATGTACCAGGTCAGTGTGATCCTGTCTCTGTCCTTCGCTGCTAACTGGGCTCCCGCAGGATACACCATTCTTGACAATGTATTCATTCTGAATGGCACATTCTTCCTCGTGACTGAGGACCCTCAATCGCTCCCCAAACTCGGCGCCATCGCGTCCTCCGCGTTGAACCCTAGTCACCCCCTCGCCTGCAGGATTGGCGTATCCTGACACCCGACGAGGCAATTATCCTCCTTGGGTCGTTCGGTGGACGGTACGTATGGTTCGCTCTATATACTCTGCTATTCTCTCACATAAGGAGGTGTATTCAGTATCAAGCACACCACCTGGCTGTCGACGGATCCTGAACACGCACAGGATCCTTTCACTCTGTACTCCTTGTTCCGCACACATAGCTATCTCACCAGCACGCACCAGTCAACGACCATCTCCTCCACAGGACTTCGTGTCATTGCTCCGGACAGTGCAAACAATGGTCTGGGAAGTGGAAGCGTCCCACCCCCAGTCCGCATCTGGTTCCCTCGCATCCCCACTTTCGCCAGCCCCAACGTTCCGGTTGAGAACGCACATCCTCCGCCGAGGGACAGGTCCTACATCGGGATCCACCCCATGTTGCTGAAGGCTGCGTTCCCCACCGTCGAGGTCATGTACTCCGAGGACTGGCAGGACTTTGCTGACATGCGCCTGCCCTACGTCCTTGAACGCGTCGTCATCGCAGACCGGGGCGCAGCTGAGCGCAACAGGGCCGACTGGACCACAAAATGGTCGCCTGCTTCCCGCGGTCAGGCGGGCGACGAGTTGCGAAGCGCCAGGCTGTGGAGGACGGCCTGCCGCCGTGGGCTGCGCCCTTCGTCGGCTTCGACGTGCCGAGGACTGGTGGAAGCCCGTGCGCGCCTCGCTGCTGTCGTACCTCGGCCTGCCGGCGGCGCCCGCGCCGAAGAAGAAGCCCGTCGTGACGTTCGTGTCGATGCAGGACGAGCCGTACGAGGCGGGCGCGCATGTCCGCACCGAAGACCACCCGGGCTCGTCGAGGGCCTCGAGAAGCTCCAGCGCGAGGGCGTCATCGCTGAGTTCCACGTCGTGCGCGCGAACGGGACGAAGGAGAACTGGGACGCTCGCATGGAGGCGATCGCACGCACGGACATCATGCTCGGCGCGTTCGGGGGAAACCTTGCGGACAGCCTTTTCATGCCCGCACCGAGCACGGCGGGCGAGACTGGCCGCCCCGCGCCCATACTCATGGAGTTCTACCCGTCTGGTGCCTTCTTCAAGGATCGCGAATTTGCTGTGCGCACGTTGGGATGCGGTACATGGCGTGGTGGGAGGCAAGGTCAGCTACTATAGCACTGGTCGTGCGAGGTCCGATTGCTGACACTTCATATAGGAAATTCAGTGGCTCGTCGTTACCACCTGTGATGCACCTGCGGAGCGGTCAGAATACGTGGGTGACGATAGACGTCCCGGCCATTCTGGAAGAGGTCAGGGCAGAGGCGCGACGCTTCAATGCCTGAGACCAATGTTCTCTTACATTTGGGATTGTAATACACTATACTACTAATTTATCTGTGATGGCCAACGGATCGCGATGCATTGCTGTGAAGCATGAGCTAGGTTTCTATAGCCGCGAAGGCATGGCCCAAGGTACATCGCGTTCATGGTATGAAATGAAACGGCACGCCTCGTCTGTGAAAGGCCTGGTGGAGTATATATGCTGGCAAAGTGTGCATACAAGTGGAAAATAACAGCCTCGTGCGAATACATTACGCCTTCTCTTCTTTGAGGTCCTCGTCGATTCGAACGTCGTCTTCATGTCTGCCCACGATGATGCGGCCATGGCGAAGCTCCTCTTCACGTTCATCCGCGTCCTTGAGCTCGAGGTGAGAGCCAGGTACGAAGAGAGGTACACGATTGAAGTAGTCGTCCAGCTCTGCACACAGTAATCAGTCGGACTTGGTACGCATGCATCAGCCAGGCACGGTACTGACCTTCGAGGGGGATTCCTCGCGTCTCGGGCAGGAATGCCCAAAAGAAGAGAGCATTTGTGAAGCCGCATATTGCGAACACGAGGTAGAACTTCCAACCTATGCTCGCAAATGCCGGTGGGCTAACCTGAGCTATCATGACTAGGGTCACGGTCAAACATAGTGCACAGAAAGACCAGACCCTAGCACGTACAATTCGATATCCAGGCTGCAGATGACGTGATCGCAGTAGCCTTGGCTCGTGTCGCGGTGTTAAACATCTCGACGGGGATCTAGCGGTCGCAAATAAGTCAGCAACGAAGATAGCAAGGTAAGACCGTACTCACAGCCCAACTTAACGGACCTATACCAGAAGAGAACACCAAATTGAACTAGAGAAAGCATCAGTACACGTCCCTGACGTGGCCTAGTCCACACTGACCAGCCAAGTCATTGCTACGAACGCCCGGCTGGCATTGTAGTTGTCCGATCCGGCAGGGAACAGCTTGATGAGGATAGTCCCGATGACAAAAGTGAGCCCTGAAATGGCATTTGCCCAGACAAGGGGACCTCGACGGCCAAGACGGTCTATGTACCATATGCACAGCGCTTCTCCGATGAGCGCAATGACTGAATTGCCGGATTGCAAGCCGAGCGTCGTGGAAGTGTCTATCCCTATGGACGCAAAGATTTGTGGCGAATAATATTGAATGACACTGACACCAGTCATCTGCACACTGCTCGTTCATCAGGACGTTAATCGGGCTTGCGGGGAATGGGGTCTGTACCTGAATTGGAGGGCGACGCCCAGCAGAAGCCGGCGAAGATTGCTCTTGTTCGTGAACAGCTGTTCCCAAGCATTGCGGGTCTCTTCCTGCTCGATCCGGACTTGCTCGAGGATTTCTCGATGCTCCGCAACCACGAATGGGTCGTTGATGTCGCCGTGGGAATGGAGTCGTGCAAGAACCTCCAAGGCTTCTTTGTTTCTGCCCTTCATTGCAAGATATCTTGGCGACTCCGGAAGCAACCTAAGCAATGCCTCCTGTCAGCGGCCTCGGTGTGGATGTACGCTGTAAACTGACAGAATGAAGAAGGCCAGAGGAATCGCAGCTACACAGGAGGTGAGATACCGATTGGCTAAGTGACCTGGAAGCGGTACGCACGTAACAGCTGAATCCCAAGAGGAACTCTCCACTGCGCTTGCCCTGTCAAGCCGTGGTAGCATCCATACCCAATAAACGAAGCGATTAAAGCTCCAATACCCAGCATAAATTGTTGCAGCGTGGTAAGCCTTCCTCTGATACTGGGGTGGGCAATCTCGGATTGGTATAGTGGCGCGAGCATTGCAAGCATGCCAATGCCCATGCCCGCCAGGAATCGGCCGCCATACATGAACCTGATGCTCTGTGCACCAGTCTGAATTGCACCGCCGAGGAGGAAGGTGATGCATCCCGCGAGGATCGAGGCGCGTCTCCCGACCCAGTCCGCGAGGGAGCCGATGTATATGTTCCTGCTGATGATTAGCTGGTATTCAATGGAGTTATGGGGAGGTGCTTACGAGGCAAAGGCCCCTAAGAGAAGGCAGCCGACAATGAGGCCCTGTTCTGTTGCACTCGGATATCCAGTAATACGATTGAAATCCTCTGAGGGCTACGCTATCTCTCAGCTCTGACCAGCTTCCAGGCCAGACTCCACTTACGAGAACTGAAGCGATGATACCAAGATCATACCCGAACGTCACTGAGCCTAGTGCAGCAAAGAAGCCGCATAACCAGGTATAAACCTAGAATGTTGTGGATAAGCCTGAGACTGTTTCAACAAGCGCCATACCGCACTCGCACCTTCGGTGACAACATGATACCTATCGGACGCCCCCTTCGCTAAGAACTGACTGTCTAGGCTGTAGCCTTTTATGCGCGGGACTTCCCTACTGCTATCCAGGGCGATTTGTGCGCGTGAGCCGGAAAGGGCTGGATTGAGTTCAGTTGCAGGGCATGTGATGCCCTGGTGGGCATGAGCATCGCTGCCTGTGATGCGAGGTAGCGGGTGGCTCCACGAACTCTCGTGGGTGTCAAGACGCTGCGACTGTTTGCAGCGTTCAGAATTGTAGATGTTCTTCGCGGAGGCAGAGGTCGGTAGCGGGGCCCTGACAAACGCATTCATCAACAATCAGGAACCTATACAGGTCGCAAAGTCGACCTTACTGCGAAGAACGACGTACACGACGGTGATGCGGTGCACTCTAGCTTTCTAGATATATGAGGCCGATGCTCGGCGCACCTGACGCAGCATAGATGTAAACGCTATGGCGGCCCTACGGGCGGACCGTGTCCTCCGCTACACGGTCACGCGCACAAAGACACACGGGTCCCGCGAGAACGCGCCGGCGCACTATCGCACAAGCGCACAGCGAGAGCTATATGACTGTGCTTTAGCATCATTGGGTAGACGCACCATTGCCGATGCTCACCATGTCCTCCTCACCCGCTATCGACGTCTTCCCTACTGCGCCCATAGGCGAGGTGTCGTCGTATGTCTTTTCCGGCTTCCTGGAGCATCTTGGCCGGTGCATATATGGAGGAATCCTTCCTGCTGGGCCTACGAACTTTCCGTACACATCACGGAAGCCCTGTCCGCCAGAGCAGTTCGTCCCAACGCCATCGGCACTGCTTACAGAAGAAGGCTTCCGGAAAGACGTGCTGGAGATCTTGCGCGATGAGTTGGCAGTGCCGATGGTGCGCTGGCCAGGTGGTAATTATGTAAGCTCGTACAACTGGAAGAACGGCGTCGGTCGCAAAGATCAGCGGAAAAGGAAACCTGAGCTGGCGTGGGGTGGTGAAGAGAGCAACCTGTTCGGAACAGATGAGTATGTGTTCTGAGCCCTTCGCGCGTGGCAAGCTCAGATAGTAGTTAGATTCATATCTTGGTGTCGTTTGGCCAAGATCGAGCCGTATATTATCGTGAATATGGGCACAGGAACGCTGGAGGATGCGTTGGACTGGGTAGAGTATTGCAACGGCACTGGCGACACGTAAGCTAGTGCTCTTCTGTGGGAAGCAAGGGGCTTACCAGATTCAGCTACTGGGCAAACTTGAGGCGCGAAAATACCGGGCGTGATGAACCGCACAACGTCAAGTACTGGGGCCTCGGTAACGAGGTCTGGGGTGAATGGCAGGTGGGACAGGAGACGGCCGAAGCGTATGCAAAGAAAGCCCGACAATGGGCGCATGCCATCAAGCTCCTAGACCCTTCCGTGAAGCTCATTGGCTGCGGCGAGCAAGGCTTGAACCATTGGGACGGTGTCGTGCTTGACGGTCTGGTGGACAAGATCGATGGATACAGGTAAGGATCGTCGAGAGAGCTCAGAGCGTGTCGAGGACTAATACCGCTCAGCATCCATCTGTACACCGGCTTTGGACCCAGAGACAGATCTCAGGTGGAAAAGGAGTTTGGCAGAACGGTGTATGGCCCCGATGCAGCGGAGTACTCCATAGAGATTTGCAAAGCCTTGATCAACAAAGCGGTCAGTTCGCGCGTCGGAATGCGAGATGACCTTCTCTCACCTTGTTGGCAGCGTTTCGCGAAGAAAGTCGCAAAGCCTATCAAGATCGCATTCGATGAATATGGGGTGTGGGATGAGACTGTTGGTACGTCGTGTAGCAAGTTAATTGAGATCACCTTCGAACGATGCATGGTGCAGGAACGCCACAAAACGGGTTGGAGCAATTCTACACATTAGCGGACGCGCTTGCCATGGCTTCTTGGCTGAACGTATTCGTACGACAAGCGGACATTGTCGAGATTGCCTGCGTAGCACAGAGTGTGAATGTCATCTCGCCACTCATTACAAGGTTCGTCTGACATCCTCTTGGTGTTCGTATATGCTAACCTTTCCCAGTCCCACAGCTGTTTTCCGGCAGACGATCTACTGGCCACTGTACCTGTTCTCGCGGTACATGCGGGGTGGCACGGCTGTGCGGGTCTCTGTCGCGTCACCAAAATTCACAGGTGAAACATTACCTGCGTGGATTCATGATATCAAAGGACATCCCTCGGTTATCGACGCGTCCGCAACTGTCCAAATAGCCGGGGACGGCGCGCGCAGTGTTCGCATCGCGGTTGTCAACCGCAGTGAAACGATGAGTTTCCGAATCCCCATCCGCGTTGCATTGCAGGACGCCTTCTCCGAAGTGGAAGTTCACGAACTGTGGCATGCCGACGTCAACGCGAAAAACGGTTGGGGATACGAAAATGAGGTTTCGATCAGGACCAGTCGGACGCGCTGGGAAGGCGAGTGGACATTCAGAGAGCATTCGTTTACGCTTCTCGTTCTGAGCAGCGAGCAGGCGTAAAAACCAGTATGATGGTGTAGATATACGACTATGTATACAAGATATTCTTTCGGGATAAACACGAGATTATGAGCGGAGAACACCGGAAACTCACCATATTCGTCGTCCGCACCGACGAGTCACGGACAGTTTTGGCCGGGCATGACTACAGACCGGTGCATGCGGCAGGACGCAAAACTCCGAAGGCCTACAACGGCACGGTGCAGGCGTCAGCTCCCAATCACCGCCAAAAGGCCCCGTCAAAGGCTGGCTGAGGAATGGTAGATAAGCACGCGAGGCGACGAGTCCGTCGCGAGAGACAGCGAGGGCGACGTTGGATGCGGCGAGCAACGCCGATTGTGGGGGGGACATCAAGCGTTCGGCCGCTTTGATCAAGGAACGGCGACGGGCGTCTATTGGGGGATTTGAGGAGGGTTGGCCTTGACAGGAGCACGCACCTTTTGTATATCTCCCCCACCGGGCAGACCGCCTCAGTTTTGACTCTTTGTCTCTTCGCCCTGAAGCAGGCCTTATCTCACCCTCGTCGCTCCCTCTTTTCTGTCCTGCGCTCAGTTCGCCGACTTCGCCTAAACGCTTCTGCCCAACCTACATCGTTCCACGTCTGCCATCACCCCGCAACGACCACACTTGACTATCCACACGCTTGTCATGGCCAACGAGAAAAACTACTCGCAGGTCCCCTCTGAGTCTGAGGAGAAGCGGAGCCAGATGCTCGAGGTAGAGCTCAACAAGGAGGGCCAACAAGAAGTCCTGCCGTCGCCGGTCTCCGCTCAGCCACAGCGCTCGAAGCCCAAGCTCTCTGCTGCAGCCATCATCCCTGTCTGGATCGTGCTCAGCTCGTCCGTGATCATCTACAACAACTACCTGTACAACACCCTCGAGTTCAAGTTCCCAGTATTCCTGGTCACTTGGCATCTGACCTTTGCGGTGCGTTTCTCCAAAGAACGTTACAGGTAGCGCGCTCAGACGTCTCGTTCCCAGGCCATTGGAACTCGAGTTCTCCAGCGG
Organism: Phanerodontia chrysosporium; assembly: GCA_001910725.1. Taxonomy (NCBI): domain Eukaryota; kingdom Fungi; phylum Basidiomycota; class Agaricomycetes; order Polyporales; family Phanerochaetaceae; genus Phanerodontia; species Phanerodontia chrysosporium. The sequence goes on from MJGA01000002.1 coordinate 1,229,563, forward strand.
ACAACCCCCCTCCTTGACGGCGCAAAGGATGTCCACATATCCAAGGAGCTCTTCATGCGGTCTATTCTGCCCATAGGCCTCCTGTTCAGCGCGTCTCTCATCCTGAGCAACACGGCGTATCTGTATCTCAGCGTTGCTTACATCCAAATGCTCAAGGTCATTTCATTTCGCTTTACGTCCCCCATGGCACCATTGACCCCGTTTCTATTCAGGCCTTCGTTCCTGTTGCCATTCTGCTCATCTCCTGGACATTCAAGCTGCAAGAACCTAGCAAAAGACTTGCAGTCATCGTTCTGATGATCTCTTGCGGTGTTGCTTTGGCATCGAAGGGAGAGCTGAAGTTCAACCTGGTTGGCTTCGTTGTGCAGGCCCTTGCGGTTGTGGTGAGTGCTGTTCCCAGGCCCGCGCGCTCGTATTGTGGTTAACGACGCACTGTAGTTCGAGGCGTCCCGCTTGGTGATGATCCAGATCCTCTTGCACGGTCTTAAGATGGATCCTCTCGTCTCGCTGCACTACTATGCTCCAGTTTGCGCTCTAATTAACCTCCTGGTCATCCCCTTCACAGAGGGCTTGGCTCCATTCATGGAGGTCATGCGCGTCGGGTTTGTTGATTTTTCCCATGTCAATGAGTGACGGCGTCTGACCTGTTTTCCAGCCCGTGGATTCTCCTCAGCAACGCCGCGGTCGCCTTCCTTCTCAACATTGCCGCTGTCTTCCTCGTAGGCGCAGGAAGCGGTTTGGTCCTCACGCTCGCTGGTGTCTTCAAGGACATCCTCCTTGTCTCAGGGTCTGTCCTCATCTTCGGCAGCCCCATTACACCGCTACAGATCTTCGGTACGTGTACCACTATACGAAAGGCACCACTTCACGTTCTGACTGCTCTCGAAGGCTATTCGATCGCCCTCGGTGGTCTTATCCTCTACAAGACTGCGGGTAGCAAGTAAACGTCCTTTGACGCTTCTCTTGTAGCCCTACCTATCTAGGCACGCTCTCTGCCTATTGCGAGGCGCGCACTCCGCTATCTCTGGTTCTGGTCTCGCCATGACACTTTCTGGTCCTCTGTATCGCCCATGGACTCCTAGACTAATTTGGACGCGTGTGTGGACACCGTGCTAACGTACCCTACGTTGTTTACTACTGCAACCTCCGCTGGTACATTGGTTGCTGGGCACCGCGTTGTAGAATCCTCGTTCCCTGTTGCACTTTAACATACGACTCTTGGCGAACCTTGGGACGAGCGTGGCTTCTGCATTCTAGTCACGCCGTGTGCTCCTCAAGTAGGTTTGTGGCGCGCCATTGCGGCCAAGTGCGCGTGCCAAGTTAGTCCGGGTCCGTCCAACTAATTGAGTGGCTTCTTATTGTGTGTAAACGAGCGGACGCAGCGAGGATCGATGGACATCTCGCACAGTCGACACCTAGGCTAGTCTATGAATTCGTTTCACGTGTCTCGCAGCACATCCTGTGGACGTTTTCCGGCGCACGCTACGTCCACAAGCTTTCAGCAGCGACCCTCCCGTCAGACACGACGACGGACGTGTCCCCGACGGAGAGTGGCGCTGCGCGCCCAGCCAGAAAGGGATCGTGTAGCAGCAATGTACCCATGCATGATCGGCACGAAGTTGAAACAAGGGACTTGGGGTGCTAAGATCGTAGCTACGAGTACATGAGCTGAGCACCTGCCTTTCGCGAGTTCACGACGCGGGCGCGGTGCAATTGAAATCGAGCTAGAACGAGTCCTTAGTCTCTGTGCGTGGAGCATCGAGCCGGCTCGAGAGCGCACCTCGTTCACTGTCGCGATGTTTGCACACACGAACTCGGCGCTGCCGCTGGGTGGCACGATGTGCGTTCCCGTGGCGGTGATGTTCGTGCACTCGGCGGAACACTCCATGTCCACGACGACGTTCTTCTCCTTGCCGGAAGATGTCCCGGTCACGTTAATGACTACATAGAATAGCCATTTGAGTTCATAGAGTGACAGAAGACGGGAGAAGCACGCACAGTGTACGTCGGAAATGGTGAGAGTACTCGGGAACTCCTTACAGGTTTCTGCAGGGGTAGAGTAACACTGGTCGATGATAATAGGGTTGTCCACGTTGGTCACTAGTATGCAAGTCAGTCAGATCGCCGACTGGAGCGGAGCTGGATGGTACAGTACCTGTGTAGTCAGCGTAGGTAATGTTTTTGACGAAGCCAGTGCCACCTCCTGCAGTGCTAGCTGAACTCTTGTCAGCACTATGCAACCGTATAGTACAAAGAGAGATGCGTACTGGGGCTGGGATTGCCACCGAAGACCTTGATCCGAGCACCATTCTGCGCGTTGTTCATCGACACGTTGAATACTGTGACGTTGGCGACAATGTCCATCTCGCCAGCATACTAGAGTGCAAGGATTAGGTGCGCTTCGCATATGCCCGCGATCGAAGACGCGTACCTGTCCCAGGCTTCCGACGGAAACGCCGTGTGATCCGTTGCACCACAGGTTACTGACGAGGATATTCGTGCTATTTGGTTTGAACGCTAGTTGCTGTTAACGAGTGTCGACAAAACAAGGCGTATCGATACACTTACAGACGCAGTCGTCATCGTTGTTGATCCACGAGTTGGTGATAGTGACGCCGTCTGAGCGATAAATGTCCCAGCCATCTGGGTTTCCGTGAGATGAAGGTGGTATTGAGGTCAGGAAGATGACAGACCAGAGTTAGCAGGCGGGGAGGTCGTATACGACACCGTGTTGATGCTGTGAGAACATGAGTTGATGCTCCAACTGACCTGCGCTTCTGCGACTTACGTTATGTTCCTGTACGTCACGTTCGAACTTTGATACACGAACTGGCCATACCAAAGCACCGTAAGCCCGTGCAACAACGTCCATACATGCGTTGTTCCTCACATTGTTCTACCAAGTTGTCCGATTGAGTATAACGCCACGGGGAGAACAGCCATTAGCCTCACCCAAAACGGGGACCCGATCTCCGTGATGTCCTCGACCACAACATTCGTCGAGTTGCCCACAGTGAGGGGTACCGGGCGTGCGAACGTTCGCGAAGAACCGCCTGCAGTGCCAGCGTTCTGTAAACATGAGGGACGTCAGCGAGGACGGATCAGACGTGGCACAGGTACTGCTTACGTTGTTATTGGCAAGCGCATCCCACCAGACTTGGCCATTGCCGTCGATGGTACCTCCTCCATACAGGTGGATGTCATTGCCCGACAGGAACCAAAACGTGGTTCTACGCGAAAACGTAAGACCATGTGGCGCTAAATGCCATGAGGAAGACTCACGCATTCTGGTACGTCAGGAAATAGCTTTGAGGGGACCATTTGGCAATGTCCGGCGTATATTGTACTGCATGCGATGATGTCAGTCAGGATACGGGTAGTACAACCTGTACCTCGACCTACAGGTACCGCTCAGCTCGATCTCCACGTCATCAAGGCCCGTAGTAAAGAGGAGAGAGTCCACTGAGTAATATTGATCCAAGACGACCTTGCCCTTCTTTGCACACCGTTTGAACGCGGCATTTATGGCAGGCCCATCATCTTGCCCGCCTCCGAGATGGGGTACTACGCAATCCAGCCGGGCAGAAGCCGCAGTGCAAAGCAGAGCTAGGATTATCGCTGAGGCTCGCATCGTGGTAGAGAAGTAAGTCCGGCGAGGCCAAGAGTTGTGCGGACAACACCTTTCGCAGGCGCATATTGTCCTTATATGCGCGACGCCCTTGTTCGGCGGGTGCAGACGCAGAGGTCATGATGGTCAGAGATAGCGTGCGTGACCAGCACAGTTGACTGAGACAGCCTTTAGGCGGCAGAGGGCGGTCCGGGTGAACAACTGTGATGCATTCCGTCGTGAACGGCCCAGTGAACGTTCGAGGAAGAGCAAGGGTAGCTGCAGCTGGTCACCCGACCGCGGCGAGGTCCCAGGGCGCCTGGCTGGACGGGCGCTGAGGGACCCCGGTCTCACGTGCGCGGAGCCTGGCAGACCCGGACGCACCGACGCCGCGACCTGGTTTGACCACAGCGTTCATCGCGAGTCGCGACAGACTCGAGGCAATTCTCCTTCACACTTGGATAGAGCCCTGCTGATCCATTCAACATGGCCAGCCTCCAAGGCTATGTCGACCGTAAGTGCTGGTCCTGCCTCAGCTCGCTGATCTGACAAGCCTTGGACATGTCCACAGACCGTGTGCTGCTCATCCTCCAGGACGGTCGGGCGATAGTCGTAAGTCTCGCGTCTTCCTTCTCCTTCAGGGTAGCTCAACTTACAGAATACGTGATCTTTTCCTGCGGATCGCTTGAACGGCGCGCCAGGGTGTCATGGCAGGTTTCGACCAAAAGTCCAACGTCGTGCTCTCGGACTCGAAGGAGCGAGTTTACAGCATGGAGGAAGGCGTAGAAGAAATACCTCTGGGATTGTACCTGGTGAAGGGTGACCAAATGTACGTGATGGTCAGAGATTGACGCTATCGCTTGCCTTGCTGACCCCTCCTGTTCGTCTCTGCAGCGTGCTCATTGGCGAGCTAGATGAGGCGGCTGATCAGGCCGTCGACTTGTCCACGATACGCGCGGAACCTATTCCCCCAATCCGCTATTGATGTTATCCTCAGCGACGGTCTGTGCCAGCCTTACATACCGAAAAGGCAGACATGTCAAACCATGTCGCTGAACCCCGAGCCGGTACAAGTCTCGGCTATACTCACATGAGCCCCACCGGACTTCTCGCGGTTCTTCCGACATTGTTTGGGAGCACGGTGTTGTGCAACTCTTCAGTGAGGTCCGGTCTGTCGTAATGGCCTACTTGCCAACAAGATGGAATTACGGATGCCCAACACGTTCGACAGACTCGTCCACTGTATGACGTCGAGCAATTCATGAATAATGACAGATTTGCGGCTGCCCTCCTATACGCGTCCCCTTAACTTGCGGATAAGCGGACTTGAGCGTGTCGTATAGCCTCGCCGCATATGAATGGTGCGTGTCAACACACCATACTTGTTCGTGGTCATTGAGAACATTCTATCAGAGCGTTACATAGACCATTGCTTTCTTACCCACCATTCATTAACATATTCGGCCCGCTCACACCGCCCTACCGCGCACTTACCACGCGCATCAGTCGCGTTGTCGGATGTAAGCCGTCGAATATACTCGCGAGTGATATCTAAGTCAAAGTTACATCGATTGCACAGGCTTTCATCTCTCAGACGCGCACCCAGTATCACATGTGTATGTTTTCGCTGCCGGTATAGCACTTTGCTGGATTAGAATCTGGTGGTAGCTGGAGGACCGAGGCCAGATGGCTACGGGGTTTTCACGCTGTCCTGGCTCGAAGAGGAAGTGTTTTTGAGTGTTGTCACAGACTTCCTACCGTAAAGATCAAGATCATATTCCAGTGCGACCGTATACTGACGGTCCATCTCGACGCCGATACGGCAGCCTCGCACGGGTCGATCTGAAGTGAGTGTCAATGCACTTCTCATACTAGCTTGCTGATCTTTGAAACATACAGAGTGTTCTTGCCCGGCTCGTCTTGTCATCCAGGAGAAGCTAAAGATCATTCTAACGTGAGAACGCCGAGTTCTCGGTCGGACAATCTCTACAAGATGAAGGGCTTTCCCTTTGATGTCCGGGTGCCTAGACCATCTCAAATATAGCCAACCCCCGTTTCTCGAGCAGGCCCTAGAGTCCTGTGCGTGAGGTCTTACCCTATCTCGGTCGTCTTCATGCCGCCGGAACCGTCAGCGGGACGCCCTGATAACTTCCGTTTTGCGAGGCCTCTTTCAAGACAGGTCGGGAACGTTGGGCGACATCCGTATCGCCGTGCGCGTGACTGCCGGACGCCACCTCCCTGAGTATTTGCTTCAGTATGTGGAACATGAAGCTGTGCTACTTGGTTTCTGACGCGCCCTATTCTTTAGGAACATTCGTCAAACGCCAACACGGGTTTTGCCCGACGGCTCTATGCTCGCGCAGCGGGTCCAGAACGCGGTGCACGCTCACGCTGGTGCTCTGCGAACGTCGCTACATCACTACTTTCTGCTAGGTGCCGAAAAAGCTGTAATCACGGTGCAGCTTTACGCGGGGCATCTGAGATAGATGTAACGTCGGTCCCGATTCCATCTGCTCCTATTATCCGGGCGCTTCAATCGACCTTGACCAGAGCTCGCAGGTTGGGCGGGTTTCAGGGTAGGAAGGCGACTGCGTCGAATGCTTTCCAATTCTTGGAAGGTATCATCGCCCCAAACCCCAAGACCCGGGCTGGGACAGAGGCGATCGACAGACACTGTCCAGCACTGATACGGGCACCCGCAGCATGTCAAGACTGAAATACGCGGACCAGCCCTGTCCTCATTCAATCCCGCGCCTTGACACCGAAGTGCGTGTAGCTTCCCCGATTAAGCTCCCATACACGTTTTTCTCGCGTCTTCCGCTATCCGGAGCCTGACCTCGAAGATCTGGCAGCCTCATGTTATACACGCCCTGTCCGTCCCTCAATCACGTTGTCTCCCTTTAAAATAACGTCCGCTTTCTGCGCTTTGGCCCTCCTCCCCAGGGCATTCCTCACTTCCGTACGAGCTACTCCCAAGCTCCTCCACGTTCCCCCCTTCCGCTCCCCCTTTCGACGACCTTTCACGATGGTTACTACCGCGCAGTCCACAAGCTCACCACAACCACCACAAGTCGGCACTCTCATCGACAACGGCGCGCTGGAACTCGTCGAAGTCCTGGGATACGGCGGCTATGGCATCGTCTACCGCGCGATCGACACCTACTCCTCGAACCCCACCTCGTACGCAGTCAAATGCCTTCCCCATTCTACCAAGCGGAATGCAGCCCGCCAGCGGCAGTTGCACATCCGCGAAATCACTCTTCATCAGCTCGCTTCGGCACATCCTGGCGTTGTGACCCTCCATCGCGTTATCGAAGACTCGCATTTCACCTGGATCGTCATGGATTACTGTCCCGATGGCGACCTCTTCACCCAGATCCTTCACAATCGCAGATACCTCGGCAATAATGAACTCATCAAGAATGTGTTCCTTCAGCTGCTTGACGCAGTCGAATATTGCCATTCGCTCAACATCTACCACCGCGACCTCAAGCCGGAGAACATCCTCTGCTTCGACGACGGTCTGCGCCTCGCCATCACGGACTTTGGTCTGGCTACCACGGAACGGATGAGTACCGAGTTTCGCACGGGCAGTGTGTACCACATGAGTCCAGGTATGTCATTCCTTTTACTCCGGCCTCGGAGCGCGGCTTACACGTGTTTGCAGAGTGCCAGGGCGGCGAGTTTGCTCCCACTAGGAGTTACTCCCCTCTGTTCAACGACATCTGGTCGCTGGGTATCATCCTGCTCAACCTCATCACCGGTCGCAACCCCTGGAAGTCTGCGTCGGCGGACGACTGCACGTTCCAGGCGTACCTCAAGGACCCTGTGCGCTTCCTTCCGACCGTGCTTCCGATCTCCGATGAGGTCAACGCGCTTCTCGTCCGTACCCTCGAGGTCGACTGGCGTCACCGCATCACGCTGCGCGAGATGCGTCAGGCCGTCAAGAGCATCCGCAACTTCTATTCTGAGGACGTTCTCTTTGAGGACAGCATGGCCCGGTGCCCATGGGAGGCAGGTGTCCACTGCGAGGAGGAAGAGGACGACAGCGCATCCACCGATCCGGAGCCCGTCCAAGAGGTCATCCCCGAGCCCCAGCCGGAGGTTGCGCAGGAGTTTCTCGATACTCCGGCAACCGAAAACGCAGATTGGGGCGTCGACGGAGACTCGGACATGGTCTTCGCAGCCCAGCCTACCACGCAATACTCTTGGGACGATTATACGTCACTCGAGAAACCTGGTGCTGCGCGCGATGGTGGCCGCTCTATGTCCCCCTCTCCTTCCCTGTCCCCACGGCGTCGGTTCGCGGACTCCCGAGCTACCAGTCGACCATCTATGTACTCTTTGGTGTCGTCTTCACCCTCAATCCCTTCTCCACCTCTGACACCCGGTCCAGAGGAAGCGAGCTTCCCAAACTCGCAGCGCAGGCCGTACCTCCGGGTCGACGTCAACAGCCTACATCCGGATTTCTACAACGCGGCCAACGTCGACATGCTGTCCGCTCACTCGTCGGTGATGCAAACGGCCATCGAGTCGGCCTACGACTACGACAATACCGACCCGTACCAGTCGTTCCTCTACGCCGACTCGGAGAAGATGATGTCGCCCATGGACGTCGCCATGACTCCGACGGAGTACGAGTACAACGAGGACGACATGGATGCGCTGTCGTCGTACGATTACTCGACTGCCGACGTGTACGACGCCCTCGGTGCAGCGAACGGGTCAACCGCTCGGCCGGACTCCCCGGCTCTGGGCCTCGACCTTTTTTCGACTTCGACTGCCGTCGATGCTTCGTTCGACACTGCATCGACCCTCAACTGGAGTACTGTCCCTCGAACCCGTCGTCGGCCGCCCCGACCTCAACCTATTCCTTTCTCACGTTCACACCCGCCACCTCACACGTCTCGAACAAGATCCCGTCCTTCTCTTTCGGGGAGTCCACTCCCAATGCTTCGACTTCAGACAAGTCGGGATCGACTCCCGCTTCGTCATTTCTCGCACACCCCGCCGCGCAGTCTACGCCGGCACCCAGCTCGCAGGCGCGCTCTCGATCCCGGTCCCGGTCCCGTTCGCGCAAGTCTCGACTTCTCAACCCCGTCCGTCTGGCATTCACGCGACGGTCCCGCTCGCCCTCTCCGCCGGCGCGTCCCGGCTCTGCCGACCAGCAGGTCGAGCTCGGTGGTAGTTCGCTTGCACAGCAGCAGCAGTTCGTCACCCACTGGACGCTCTCGACGTCCATCTCACCTAACTACCCGCCGACGCTTTCCTGTTTTGCGTCGCCTGCACCATCTCCTCCGCGGTCTCCTCCAGCTGGCACAGGTGCCAGTACGAGTGTGCAAGAGAAGGACACGCTGGGCATGAGGCAGCGCTGCACGAAGCGTAGGCTCCGGTCGGCGAAAGACTGGTTCTCGCCGGGAAGACTGTTTGCTGCAGTCATGCCTTCGCCGTAGAGGGTTTTGATTTTTATCCACATCATCTCTGGGACTCTGAAAACTTGGGCATCTTCAGTCCTCGCATTGTACCATTTGTACCATCCGCATCATCTTCAGCATCAGCATCGCACACGCATTCCTATCTTATCCTTCGCATCCACAACGCGCATCGTATCTTTATTCGTCACCGTGTACTGTTAGTGTACCAGTAAACTACTACTAGAGTAACACAAGTTGTTTATACTCTACTATGCACCATATGCCACATTATGCACACTATGCTCAGATCACTTGCGCATGCGTGCACTATTCGAAAGTCAGTTCTAGCCTATTGACAGATCTGCTCTAGCACACAGAACGTCACCCGCGCTCACAGTTGGCCTGCACACTCAGCCGGAAGGGTGTGTCAACGTAAAACCTGAAAATCATCTAGAGCAGCGACAGAGCAAGTACGATAGTGTGTATATGTACCAGTGACGACGATGGACTACGTCCGCAAGCTGACCATCTTCCGACCGCGTTCTCGCTCCACGTCTTCCGCGGACCGCATGCCTGACCCCTTCATCAACCTCTTCGTTGGTCCGCCGATACCGTTGCCCATCGCTAACGGTGCATTACCCGCCCAGAGCATACGAAGGGTAGTGTTGATAACATTCATCGGCGTCCTGCTTCCCCACACTTTCGCGCTCGCGTCTTTAATACCCGCAGCCTTCAGGATGTAGTGGATGTACGGGTTGCAGCGCAAACCGAAACCGACGGGACGGGGTCGAAGAATGACCTTCGTCGATCCGAGCTTGGACTCCATCTCAGTCCATAGCGTGCGGTTTTCCATGCGGTCAACATAGTCGACATTCCGGTAGGCCTGGGCTAGGGCCTTCTCGTGCGCGACCGAGGATTCCGCGTCTGAGGCCATACCGAAGCCGAGTAGGCCGTTGCCATTGCCGACGACATAAACCGCGCTCATGCGGTGCTTCTTGCCCTTTCCTGTCTGCTGGGTGACTCGACGGAAGATGAGGATATACTCGTGCCATTGGGACCGCTCCATCTTAGAGGCATCGAGGAATTCAAAGCGTGAGTCTGTCTTCTTCTCTTCGGGCGGCTCCTCATCCCACTTCCCGCCCAGCGGATTCTCGTTGCGGAAGATGATCCTGTTGTGGTACGGTGAGGCTGGTCCAGCGGGTAGCTCCTCAGTGAAGGCTATGTCGTCGAGGAGAGGGTCCTGCGTCATGAGATTGGGAAAAGGGCCTTCTTCATCCCACTCCTCATCCTCCTCGGCCCACCCCTCCTCCAAGATGTCGCCTGGTTTCGAGGTGAGCGCGCTGCTCTCTGACGGTGGTTGTGTCTCCAAGGTTGCTTTTGACGGCGGCACGCTGCCCTCGGGAGGTGGTGAGGGTGCCTGGGTAGAGTTGAAACGATGGGCAGCCAGAGAGACACGGGGAGTGCATAGTGCCGCACGTGATGGTGCCGTCAGGCGAGGAGTGTTGAGAGCATGCCGGGCGAAGCGTAGCATGCTTGCTGAACGGCGTTGAAGAGTCGCAGGACGGAAGTTGGGCGCATGCGCTCGGGAATAATTGTATGGTCACGTGACGGGCGTCTGGTTCGCGCGTCAACAGACTTGGGGTTTGTTCGCTGCGACGACCTTTGGACAACCGTCTTGCCTCGGCTACTCTCTTGTTTACTTGTGGCCCCGGAACCGTGTCTATCGCGGAAGAATTGTAGGAGTAAGCAGGAGGAGACATGGACGAAGTGAGTTCGTAGGAAAAGGGCCCGCAGAGCGCGTCCACTCACCACTCTAAACACGCGCACGTCCAACAGGACCAGATCGACCTCACCGTACTCTTCGAGATATCCCCAGACAAATTTCCATGGCGCGTGCCAGTGCCGAGGCAGATAGAGGACCGCCGTGCCCGCATGTCCGACGTCCTCATATTCGACATCCTTTTGTCCGCCGGTGGAGTCAAGCACCCACAAACCTTGTACCCGCCACGCGACCTTGACTCCCTCAGACGTCTCTTGGACGCCATAGAAGGGACCTCATATGACGCTCTCAAGAAGGACTGCTTAATCTACTTCCTGCTCAAGTGGCACCAAGACGGGCGGGAAGACAAGTTCCAAGAAGATCGGTGTATCCCGCCACAGTTTGTGGCCCTCGCTGACGCGTATTGGCACCTCGACTCTGGCATCGACGTTCCTGTGAGCGCGTTCTACGTTCTATCTCTGTCTTTATGTGCTGAATATTCCGCAGCGTGCAGTGAGTTTACTTTCCGACGCGCGGTTGAACCGCGACTATCCCTCAAAGATCATTCAAGCTCTCTCCTTGGAAGAAAACGCCAATGAGCTCATTCTCAGATATGTGCGCACCGCAAAGCCTCTGTTGACGGAACCAGACGACATCGACGCGTACTCAATAGCGCTAACCGAGTCCAGCCTGATGGCTGCATGGAACTATCAGCGGACTTTCCCAGAAGGGAGTGCTATGCGCTCCCGAATCATCCATAACATTTTCAGGTGGTGCCTCACGCGTGCGTCACCCTTTCGCAGATTGCCCGCTCATGCCATACTCATCGTCGTGTTGCAGCTAAACCACGTGCGGGTCCGCTTGTAAAGTTGCTATCTTTCCCATTCTCCGACTATGAACAGGGACTTCTTCATGAATACGCTCTCAATCCGCCATTGGAACTCCCTGTTCCGTCTATTCCTGCCATCCAAGATCTTGCATGCACACGCCTTATCCAGGGGGGTCAGCTTGCGGCCGCTGTCAAGCTGGATAGGAAGTTCGCCATCACACCTGTGCGGGGCACGTCCACTAGCAAACTCAGTGAACATGCTCGCAAACTAGCCGCAGACAGGAAGCAGATCATTGACGAGATTCTGGCCGTCATGCCTACTGCAGAGCGCCTGCTGCTGGAAGCCGAGTTAGAGCAGATGGGGCAAGAGGACGACACAAGTCCTAAGACTCCCGACACCCGCTCCCCCAGAGTAAATGGTGAAGCGAAACGTGGACCTCGCAGAGTTGCTGTCGACGGACCTGTTCTACCAATTCCGCAGCGCTCAGGCGCACCGCGCTTCGGTGGCCCAGTGCCAGCTAATGCGTCCAGCTCTTTCGCGGCCGTCCGACAAATGTATGAGGCTATATCGTCTGGCAGACCTCTCCCTCATCAGGAAGGCTCGCCCAAACCACTGGCGCAGGAAGACACAGACCCCATCATCGAGTCCCAAGACGCGCCATCCACGGGAGTCAAGCCAGGAGACTCTGGCGAGACAGTCACCTCCATTTCCGCTCGCATCAGCTCTTCCAAACAGCCCGCATACTCAGCAAAGACCACCTCTATCTCTGCCCCTCTCCGCCAAAGCTCCCTCTTCGAGTCGAAAGGGAGCGCCAACCGGACACCCAACGCCTTCTTCAAGCCGACGTCTACAGCTGGGCCGTCTGTTGGATCGAAACGTCCCAGGCCCGAGGAGCCTTCGCGCCGACCACAAAACCACCCGGCAGACACGTCTACAGTTTCAGCGCTCGGCGTGCATGACGAAGTCTCAGAGGAAGACGTCGACGTGGACATGCCAGAGGTTGATGCCGAACCTGATCGGCAAGATAACATTGATGAAGACTCGCCTTCGAGCCACAAGTCTCGCGCGGGCTACACCGCCTCAGTGTTTTCTACCACGGAGGATGTCGAGATGGAATCCACGATCCAAGCCTCAGCAAGTTACAAGACTTCTTCGGCATCGGCGACACCCGCACCTCCCGGTGCATTTGCGCCTGAAGTTGATGATGCAAGCGAGCCAGAACGGCCACCATCCATGCGCTCTCAGCCCAGCCCACCTCCTGCGTCACGCATACCAACACGCAAGCAGCCAACGCGGGCATCCCGCACGCAAAGCTCGCTACCAGATTTGTCGCGCAGCGTTCCTGGCGCATTCGTCGAGAGGAAGAGGAAGACACGGTACCTCCCCTCCCTGCGTCGATGCGCCAGTCGAGGAGGTCGCGGACAGCCCGAGCGCCAGAGGAAAAACCTACCCCGAGGCAGACGAGGCGGTCATCGAGGCTCAGCGCCATTTCAGCATCAGAACGTGGGTCTTCGTCTCCTGAGCCTGAACCAGCTCCTGCGCCGAGGGCGAGGAGGAGTTCTGGAAGAGCACCCGCGACACCTGCCAAGAGCAGGTCACGCAAGCAGCGTTAATAGGCTCTCTGTCACAATTTGTATCCCTGCATTTAACGACTATTTACCCTGTTGACATTACCCGTTATTGAGCCTTGGACGGTTTTAGCCAATGCACGATAGGTGATTTGTCAGTAATACCCACTGCCTAGCACTTCAGCGTCTCGTGTGCATTGCTGGCGCTAGCGTTGGCGACACACTCTCCCAAATACGTTCAAGTCATGGATCGCATTCCGATAGAAACTTGGTCCTACATTTTCCAGCTGTCCTGCATCGATGGTGGGCGCACGGGCTGTGCTCTCTCAGAGACATGCAGCTACTTCCGCACCGCCGTGCTGCCGGTGCAGCTCCACAGCGTCGCACTCATCGGCGGGGACAAAGCCCAGGCGTTCCTTACCATGCTCGAGCGTCGTGCGCCCGAACACCGCCGTGTCGAGCACCTCTTCATCTCCCAGCAAGGCCAGGGCTGCCCCACGCTCGCGCCAAGCACGCAGGCGCGCCTTCTCACGCTGCTCGCGCCGACGCTGCGCACGTTCACGAGCACGCTCCCGCAAAAGACCCTCGTCCTCGGCCGCGCGAGCCCGCTCGTGCACGCGCTCCCGCGCCTCGAGGCGCTCACGATGCACGGCTACCTCGTCGCGCCGCCCCCGCTCGCCGCCGGCGCGCAGCTGCAGCCGCTCCCCGCGCTGCGCCGCCTGCACCTGCTCTCGGCGTGCGACACCGCGCTCAGCGTCGTCCCCCGCGCGCCGCGCCTCGCCGTGCTGCGCCTCGAGGGCGTGTGGGGCATGGCGGACGCGCTCTACGACGGGCTCCTCCGCTTCGTGCGCGGCGACGAAGGCGGGGCGGCGGCCGACGACGACGCGCCGCAGGGACCCCTGCTCATGCCTCCGACGCTCGAGCGCGTCGTCATTGCGCCAGACTGGAAGATTGGCAGGTTCTATTACGGCCAGAACCACGAGCGCGAGGGCATGTATAGCCGCTTGAAGGCGGCAGACCGCCGCGGCGTGCTCACGCTCCTCGAGACGAAGCCTGCGGCCCTCGAGAGGCGGAGGGTCAGCGATGTTCGGAGAGAGTGGGAGGAGGGCATTGTGGGGAGGGAGAGATGTTGGGGGGCTTCAGAGTCTTGGGATGTGGCGCGGACTCGGAGGAATGCGTTGGTTCACAGAAGACACGCTCTTGACATCTGAGTCTGCATAGGACTCAGAGTGGGGGTAATTGACCACGATTTCGGCTGCTTTGAGTACTGTACGGACAAGAGTATGTGTATCGTGGACGGCGAATGCTCTAATCGTATTCATGGAGATCGTATGGGACGCCATTCGCGGCCGCGCGACGAGGACGACGTACGTTACCCATCAGGCACGTGAGTTCTTGTCACACCCGTCCAACGGATTTACAGTCCTTGTCTCTCGCTATGTCACTACTTGTGCCGCATTCGTTCTATGCTGTGAACGATTCCTTTGAAAGCTTCGAGCTGCAGCCTTGTATTCATGGAAGGTCTGTCGCTCCGTAGCACTAGCACTGCAGGCTGCTGGTAGCGAGGTGCGAGTATCACGACGAACGCCCACCAGTCACCGGCCAAAAGTACTATCTAAAGCCTCTGGCGAGACGCAGAGACAGATATCAGGTTGTAGAAAGCGTGATGGGCGCTTACATTCGAAAAGCTGTTGTTTACTCGGTACCGCGACTGGCGGACAAGATTTCGTACCAGCCGAAACAAGTGGCTCAGGACCTGCATCTATCTTCCTACATCTGTATCCCGGTGAGCTGTCAGTCTTCTAAGCTGAATCTTCCAGCTAGCTATTAGAGAGGAAAGTAGACGTCGACGCCTCGGTCCCGCCGAGGCATTTGCCGGCCCGCTCAAATCTTGTACGCCACATCGTATGTTGGCGGGCACGTCGGCGCCGCATATTGATCCTCGGACACCCCATCATCTCAGCAGGCTTGAAGACATCAAGCATGATCCGTGCCACATTGAGATGCAGCGCCTACGGTCTGATACCTATGCAAGGGGAGCGCAGCGTCGGAGTGACGGGACGGACCATGTTTCGCAAGCAATCAGAAAGTCGGATGCCAGTATGCTGGCATTCCTCGGTCGGTATGTCTCTCATCGCCTCAGCATCTGGCTTACAGGCAGATCTACCCCAGCAATACGGACTTCGTTTGGCCTTCAGTAGCTTGTCGTTGGTACGAAGAATGCTTATGCACTTCTTGGCTTGCAATGCCCACTCCAAGAGTTCTGCGTAGAATTCTCGTTCACTCGGTTTCTCGGTTGTCTGTAGCAGCTGGAGCTCATACCGTTGCTTTTGCAGTCAGCAGGAATGGCGTATTCAGGCCTTGCTTCACGTCATGTCCGCCGTCTGTATCAAGCGGAATTGCCAATAGTAAGCATGTACACCGTGGGTGATTTCATCTGACATGAAAATTGTCAACGAGCCTTGTATCTGCGCAGCGCTGGAGTGCTGCGGTGCGGCAAAACAGACGGAAGTTTGCTGCAAAATACTTGCAATGCACGTCTATCCATGCTGGAGGTCCGTCGCTAGGCTTGGGGTCACCTAGGCTACGCGACACTTCACAGATAGAGCGAATCTGAAACATACGAAACTGCCATTTCGAGCAAGCGGCTCATTTCGGGTCGCTTATGGCGGGAGACGGAGCGGAATGTCAGAGCCAAGCTCGGATGCTCTTTCCCTTGGGGGTCAAAAGGTTCCTCCACAGTGGCATGTTGCCCGACGCCGTCGGTGCTTTTGATCCGTTCCAGCGGGGAGCGCGGACTGAACGGGCAATCGCATGCACAAGAGTCGGCGGCCAGGCCCCCGCACCGTCGCGCCGACTTCATCCGCGGCGGTCCCGCAATTTCAATCTACCCCGTTTTGCAGAGTGGAGCGTGCATCGAAGACGTCGAGTTCATTTGGCTTTTTGTGTTTTGTGCTTCGAGGGCGTGAGAACCACAATACTTGCCAAACTCGGATGGCGAGCCGTTGGGATCACTTCCGTTTATGGCATGGGCGCTGTGTGATTCGCGGAGACGTCTGCTGCACACGCTTCGCGGAGGACCGCTCTCTGCGTAAGCCCGCTCTCTTCTCTGCATATAGCACAGCTCCCTCAGGCCTTACAGACAATGCAGAAGGTGAAAGCTATGCGCATGGAACGCAACGCGTGCATAGCAAGACTGCCCCGGCTGGCGCGGCCGCTGTGCTTCAAGCACTTGAACTGCCGGGAGCTTCTCTTGCTGTCATCCGCCCAGATTGGCTCAAGGCCGAAATGAAATCCAGGATCTGGCCGCGATCTCGTGCTGACTGCAGCGAACACGTCCAGCCGCTTCCTGCGCTTCTCCGGTCTTCTTCCTTGGCCCTGGGGCTCGTCACAGCGCCCACGGGCCCGCCTCCGGCTCCCGCTCACAGTTCGCCGTCCACGCGGGTGACCCCGCCCGCCGAGACTATAAAGCCCGCCTCTTTTGCGTCTTGGTCTTGCCAGGTTCCCCTCGTCTTCAAGGACCCTCCTGGGCTTGCTTTCCTCTTCGCTTTGTAACCCCTCTACTCTCCCTTCTAATTCCTCTTCCTATCCGTGACGAACACTACCATGCAGACCCAGCAGACCTCGTCCGTTGTTTCCTCGTCGCCCGCAAGATCGTTATCCCCGACCTCGTTTCGCACTGTACGTTCCCTCTCCGAAACAACCGTCACCGCAAGCAGGCGACAGTCGAGTGCAAGCGGTGGCTCTTCAAGGGTGGAAACCTCAGCCAGAAGAAGCGCGACGCGTTCCACGGTCTCAAGGCCGGCCTACTCACCAGCATGTGCTATCCGAACGCGGCATTCCCCAACTCCGTGTCTGCTGCGACTTCATGAACTGGCTCTTCCACATGGACAACATCTCAGACGACATGACCGACCGCGGCACGGCCAACACGGGTGTGGACGTCATGAACGCGCTGTGGCTTCTCGATGACTATACTCCTACTACTCGTGTGGGAAAGATGGCCCGCGAGTAAGTCGCTTGCCCGTCATATGTATCGAATGCGATGGGCTGACGCTTTTTCAGCTTTTGGAGACGCGCAGCGGTCACTGCTGCCCCAGGGGCGCAGCAACGGTTCCGCGAGACAATGGACTTCTTCTTCCAGAGCGTGACCCAGCAGGCACTTGACCGCGAGGCCGGCGTGGTCCCCGACCTCGAGTCCTATATCGCTCTGAGAAGAGACACGAGGTGAGCATTTCGTCTCACTTGAGGACTGACGATTTGCTCACAATCGTTTCTAGTGGCTGTAAGCCATGCTGGGCTCTCATCGAGTACGCGTATAACCTCCACCTTCCTGATGAAGTAATGGAGCACCCCACTATCCTCGCTCTCGGCGAGGCGGCCAACGACTTGGTGACCTGGTCTAACGTAAGCCTCTACACGTGTTCTGCTTCACGAAGGCTGACGAGGGTGTTTACCGCTGCAGGACATCTTTTCCTACAACGTGGAACAATCTAAAGGTACGCCATCATCTGATTCTGCTTGCTCTGATGCTTAATGCCCTGCAGGTGACACCCACAACATGATTGTCGTGGTCATGCAGCAGGACGGGCTTGATCTGCAATCAGCAGTCGACTTTGTCGGTGACTTGTGCCAACAGTCCATCGATCGCTTCGTTTACGAGAGGGATAACCTCCCTTCATGGGGCCCTGAGATCGATAGGCAGGTGGATATCTACGTCGACGGCTTGAGGGACTGGATCGTCGGCAGTCTCCACTGGTCTTTCGAGTCCGAAAGGTACTTTGCGAAGTCCGGATTGGAAGTGAAGAAGACGAGAACGGTCAACCTTCTCCCTCTTCGCACCGCAGTTGCGGAAGAACCCACGCAAATATGAGTGTAACGTACTATGAATCTCTCGTACCAGCGGACGGTAAACCTCCCATAATACGGCATCTACGCAGCTAATCACCTCGCGTCGCAGGCGTTTCCTACGCCAGTTCGTCTAACGAGTCCCAATTCCGCTCAAAGCGGAGAAACGTCACCACAAGACTACCCGCACGCTCTCTTTATGCGGTCGCTGGGCCATACACGTCGCTCATTTGTCCCTGTACTCACTCGACGCCTTCTCACGCCCACCCATCACCGTGACGCAAGCTACACGACCAGTGTATCCATATCGACCTCGCTGACTCCACGTTCGCACATGCACCGGACGCCCTGCAACGCTCTGCTCTGTTCGTCCCCCTCCGATGCTCCGCATCTCCACATCCTACCCTACATGTTTCTTTAATCACACTCTTTTGCTCCATTTCTTGTACATCCTATCCTGACCTTCTTTTCTTGCTCATATCTAGCATACACCCACGCTCCTTATTACCCCCTCTTGGTCTAATACTCGCATATCTCCCTTTTCCCTAGCCAGAGCTCCTGGTCTCGGCGACTATTCGCGTTCTACCTAGTAGTAGACGATACTTCTGCGATTTCATCTTACTTTTGCGGTTATTCTAGTCTTTCTTGGTACGGAGTTGACTCCGAGGCATGTCTAACAATACAGTACATTCTATTGTGTAGGATCATTCACTTAGTAGTAGATAGCTGGACTTTGGCAGACGATTTCACGCGTCTTAATGAACGCTTTTACGGCCACTTACGCAATCGAGGGACGATCACGCTTGGTTCTTTCTGAGCCACGCACACCGTGCGATTCTGGCGCAAGATCCTGGGTCAAAGCGCGTGGTAGCTGTCGTGTGGCGTACGTGCCTCGCCGTCGCACGACGCTGACGTCAGATCTATCTGCGACTGTCAGATAAGATAAGATGAAGCTGAGCAGACCTGTGAACGGTCTCCGAGATAAGCGCCGCCGTAACCTGTCCACTGACTTTCAACATCTCCGCAGCGTCCTTTGCTCCCGCTCGCAAAGCACCTGCGACCGCTCCTTACAATGAGCGGCTCGAGCACACCCAGCAACGCGCACATCCCCGTCGCGCGGACGCTCGGCCAGGGCGAGTCCGCGCGCGACCTCGCCGAGTCGTCGCCCGTGCGCGCAGGCCAGGCGACCCCGCAAGCCCAGGCGCGCCGCCCGTCCACACGCATCTCGTTCTCGAGCTACCTCGGGCACCGGCCCAGCTTTGTCTCGCGCTGGCGCAGCCAGGTCGGGGACGAGGAGGCGGGCGCGGCGCTCTCGCCCAAGAGCGAGCGCCCGCCGATACCAAGTGCGCTGCAGCCGCCGGCGGAGGCGTGTGCGACGCCGCTGCCCGCGCTGTCGATGATCGTGCTGTCCATCGTGCGTCGTTTTTGCGGTTCGGTGCTGCTGGGGGTGTGAGTGTGCTGACGCTGGGAGCGCAGACGATGCTCGGCGAGTTCCTCTCTGCGAACGTCTCTGCGCCCTTTTTGCTGTTCATGGTCGAGAGCTTCGATCAGTTTTCGGACGAGGCAGAGGTCGGGAAGTGGACTGGTATCCTGGGTGCGTGAGCTTGGGTCTTGCTTTTTTAGAATCTTGTACTGATGCGTGCGTAGTCTCGACCTTCTTCCTCACCCAGTTCCTCACGTCGCTCCTTTGGGTACGCTCCTTCATCCATGACAGCTAGTCTGAAAGCAGTCTAACAGAATGATCAGGCAACCGTTGCCGCTAAGCATGGAGCAAGGCTCGTCATCGCGATCTCTCTCCTCGGAAGCGCCTTGACTTGCACACTGTTTGGCACATCGACCTCTATCCAGCAAGCCATCGTGATTCGGCTGATGCAAGGCGTCTTTGCTGGCGCCATCGGTGTCGCAAGAGGCGCAGTTCCTGGCATTACAGACCAGAGCAATGAAGGACGGGCTTACGCCATTCTTGGGTGGGTCCGCAGACAAATCTAGGGCGCGCTCCATCTCATCCGTTGAGTTTAGGTTCTGTTGGGGCCTCGGGGGTGTGGCCGGTGCAATCGTCGGTGGAAGCTGTGAGTGGATAGCCCTTATGACCTCGTGCGGGCCATCTGACCGCAACATTCAGTTGAGAATCCCGCAAAGAAATGGCCCGGCGCGTTCAGCTCAGTCCCGCTGTTCATCGAGTACCCTTACCTGCTGCCATGCATGGTGGCATCTTCGATTACGCTCACAGGTGCGGGTTGAGGTAATTGAACGACGAAGCCCTGTCGGTTCTCATCGGTTTTTGACAGGCTCGATTCTATGCCTCTTCCTCGGTCCAGACTGTGGTCCTAGAGAGGGTGCTATCCGACTGCCCCCTGAGAAGAGCTCTACTTCAGTCCCGACAATCCCTGAAGAGTCCCCGCCGATCTCCCCTATCGATGAAGAGGAGCCCCGTGGAATCGTTGGCAGCATTGGCCGCAAAGTCAGCAGAAAGCTATCTGGCATTTTCGCTTCTCGGGTCCCAGATACGGACATCACTGCGTCGTCTTCTCAGCCAGTGCAATTGACTCCTGCGGCAGCACGTAACCGCGCCTTCTCTCGGACGAGTCGTGCAGGAGGCTCAGCCTATGGTTACAATGGCTCCTACCGGGCTCGTCTTGCTAGCCGAGGTACCCTGGCGGGTCTCAGTGCTCGTCGTGGGAGCAACGCCGGACTGTCGTTGCGCGGGAGAAGAGACAGTATTACAAACACCATTACCGGGGAGCCGATGTCTGCGTCCTTCGCCACCGGAACTGATCTCAATTTCGCCCAACGTCTCCTCATGGCAAACGAGAACACGGTTACGAACATCGCTGATCTCTGGGTTGCGGCTGCTATGAATGTGGACAATGAGAACCCCTTCGAATCCGAGGATGAAGGCCAGATGGAGAACGAGCAAGCGGTCGTGGAGACTCCTGCAGACGAATTCGATGAGGGCGACATTTTTGCTTCCGGTCAGACTCCGCGAGGCGATCATTTCATTCGGGGGTCGTCTGCCTCGCCCTTGATTCGCCCCGCACTTGGGTCCCCGCACGTGTCCGCCACACCCCAGCGCCGCGCCTCCACTGCAACGCGGCGACCCTCGACTGCCACCGCGCTCCAGGTGCCCATGGGCGGTGCGGACTCCGCGGCGCAGACCCCGGGTCGTCGGTTGTCCAACGCCGTAGCACCGATCTTCTCGCATGTGGGCGTCCGCACGCCGCCTGCTGTTATAGAAGCCCAGCAGCTCCTCGCGCTCGCGGACGAAGCCGAAGCATCCGGACAAGACGCCCTCGCTCCCATCCTCGAGGGGTCTAGACTCTCGCAGGCAGAGCCGACCCGGCTGCGCCTACCCAGGAGCCTTCATTAATGTCCCAGCTGCCCCTTCTCGTGATTTTCCAGTACGGCGTGCTGGCACTGCACTCGACCACACATGACCAAATTTTCTATCTTTACCTTGTATCGTAAGTGCTTCCCGCCGTCTAGCCATACAACGGAGATTAACATGATGGACATCGATAGGAAGTACCCATCGGGAGGGCTCAACCTTAACGCCGGACACTTCTCGCAGCTCAGTGAGTTCCAGGAGCCACGATTTGCATGGACACGTCGGAGCTAATACAACCTTAGTCGCGCTCATGTGTCTTGCGCAGATTGTTTATCAATTCTACTTCTATCCGTACGTACATACTTGTTCCGGACCTTGTGGAACCTTGTGTGTTTACTGTATGTTTTCTATACAGGAACATTGGGTACGTTGCCGTCTTACATGCCGTGCGCTCGGCCTGTGACTTGACGCTCCTGCAGGCCGCCGCGGGGGCGCTTCTCCCATCTTGCCATGTTTCGCATAGGCTCGCTGCTATACATCCCGGCCTACCTATCTGTAATTCTCTATCGCGTCTTCGCAAGCGACAATGACGACGGCAACCTAGTTCTCATGGGAGGTGCGTGTCCGCCGTTTGGCAATTGCGGAGGTGCGACTCACTCGAATGGTCACTTGCCATGTTATTAGCATTGGCAATTAGCACGTACGTGTCAAGTTTTCGCCCTTGTCTGTGATTCTGACGACTCGTTTCAGGGCCATAAGGTTCTGTGGCATAACGTTCAGCTACACCGCCATCTCCGTGCTCCTCAACTACAGTACGTCTTCACCGATACTGCCGGCATTTGTTCGCTCCTTCTGACTCACGGCTGTCAGTGTCACCACCACACATTGTCGGGTTCGCGAACGGGATAGCCCAGAGTATTGTCAGCCTCGCGCGTTTCTGCGGCCCGGTCCTCGGCGGTGTGGTATGTTTGACCGTCATAACCAAGGATGAGCTTCTACTTACCACACTGTCTTGGTAGATCTGGTCTATGAGCGTCCAGGATCACCCGTCCGGATACCCCCTCGGATTCCTCATCTGCGCAGCGACCGTCGCCGTCGCTGTCGCCCATAGCTTCTTTATCCGGTAATTGTAGAACACCGTGACGAATCTTTTCTCTCTCCTAGAGCGACGCACGACCTCACATACGACCTGGGATACCCCCTTGTACCATACCATCTCTTCATCTCGTCCTTCTGTCTCCCTTTCTTGTGGACATTTGTACGCTTCTTGATTGACATGTACGGATACCGATGGCAACAAAACGTGTAATGATAGTTGCAGTTTCGAGTGTATAAATCCCCGCGCGCGCGGTGTCTCGGCGACCCTGGAGTTGCATTTGTTGCTATGAGGCACCGAGCGTCGACGCTCTAGGCGCATCAGCGCATGCGGACGGGAGAACCGCGGCGTGCACGCCCTGTTTCGTCTCGGGCAGTTAGGCACTGTTGCACGCGACGGCGTGGAAGGCCTGGGCGCTCTGGGCCCCCTTTTGCGGGGTACCCCAGCCCTCCGAGCCAGCACTGTGTCGCCCGTTGCCAGCACGGTCGCCACTTGTGCAGGCGGGCTCTCCTGCGCGGCTGCGCGCCCGCGTGGGCGTCCAGGCCCGCGGGTGCGGTGCCGCACACGGCATCCTCGTATCCATTGGACCGAGGCCACGTATGAAAGGATGTGAAGGACCCGGACACGTAAATAGGAGTGGCTTAGCCATCCGTGCGGTCGCTGCTGCTGCTGCTGCGCGACCGCGCGCGACACGGACGCAGAAAAAGCGGAGTAGACCGCGGGCGCATGCTGCCCTCGGTCGACGCATCACGCGAATATTATCATTGGGGAGTCAAGGACGCAGTACAAGGGCCCATTGAGTGGGCGGTGAGGCTTGGCAGCGCGACGGCTCGCTAGGGCTTGCAGGCCTGGGGGGCTAGCGGGGGAATGGCGTATGATCAAATCATGCTTCTGGGCCTGGGCACGTCCCGTGAGGCTGGCTGTTGCGGGATCGGAGGCGAAGGGGGCAGGACCCTGTGCCGGGCTGCTGCGAGCGTCGCTGGCGCCGCGGCGAGCCGAACATGACGCAGCGATGGGCGTGGGCGGCCAGAATCAGAGTCTCGGTGCGGCAGCGGGGCTTCTGCGATGGGAATGCAGCACGGGTGCGCGGCATGGGCTGGCCCTTGCGCTACGGACTCGTCGAGGTCCCCACCTGCAGGACGCCGCCGCTGCGCCCTTATGTCCGAACGGGCGTCCGGGAGCACTAGGGCCTTCTCCCCCGCCGAAGCTCGCCCAGCGGCCCGTGCGTCGGATGGCTGTTTGCGACTGGTGCGTAAGGCGGCAGAGGGTGGGACCTGCCCGCGGTGCACAAGAGGGTGCAGCCGCCGGTGTGGGGTGCCGAAAGGAGCAAGAGACCCTTGGGAGTTGTCAGCGAGGGTCCAGCGGGTGAAGCAGCGCGAAGGCTCGCTCGGATGTGTGATCGCAGGGCAAGGGATCATGCAAAGAGCTGCAGCGAGCAGATCGCAGGGAAGGGTGGCGGGCGGGCGTATGCTTACCGGCGAGATGGGATGAATGGGCAGGCACAGGCGGACGGTCGCAGCGAAGGCACGGCACGGCGGTCGTCTGATCGTCCGCAAGGGGAAGGTCTTGACTGAACTGTCGGATGCTCTGCGTGTACGAGCGGCTCGCGGTCGATCGGGTGGCTCTGTCGACGACGACATGCGGTCTGGCGAGCAGCATAGGGATGTGCTCCTCGATTCGGCGGCCGTTCTCAGGCTATGCCACTGCTAGCACGACACCTGATCTGGCCCTCCTGTCACATCGGATTAGACGGCGGTCAGGAGCGCCATCCCTCGCGCGGGCTCTCTTCTCGCCCGACAGGTCATTCGTGCGCGGGCAGCGACGCTCGAGCAGCTGCACTAGAATGCGTGCATGCCTCCACTCAGCGTCTCGCCACCGCGCAGACACGTAATGGAGACGTACCAGCCCGTTGCGCGTTGGTGGCCGATTGCAAGACAGCCGCGTCATGAGCTTGTGGGTCGGACATCGGAGGCGTGGACGAACCGGCTGGTGTGCGACCGGGTGGGGGCTGCTGCGCGGGCGGGTGACAGATGGCAGCGAACGGCACGGGCTCGGGCGCGTCGCAAAGGGGTGCTCGCGATTCCAGACGACAAGACGCGTACGGCGCGCGAGGCGGCGCGACAGACCAAGCGCGGCCCTGCTGCAACGACGCACCCCGGAGATGAATGAAGGAGACCCTGGGCCGCGTTCGGTGGAAGCATGTCTAGTATTTGTATAACAAAAGGGGTCCGCGGACGAACGAACGAGCGAGCGAGCTCACTCGCTCCTGAGGCTTGAAGGCCTCTCGCAGCGCGGCGGCTGCGACTGGGACCGAGTCTGGCAGCACCGATCTGGCTGATTGTGAATGTTCCCGATATGGTAGTCAAAGGCAATAACATAGCAACTCCGTATAGACGCCCGCGCTAGCCCGTATCAGCTTTACCGCACTCTTGTACGCCATATAAATATTTATACCCCCCCGCCACTCGTTTCTTTCAGTCCCCGCGCGAGTCAAGCAACATCTATCCGATCCCGACTTTTTTCTCTTCTTCTTCGTCCACGACCCCGTCGCGTGCCCCGCGAGCCTTTGTCCTCCAGCGGATAAATACCTCCTCGTACAGCCCCAGCCTCTTCACGTTCGCGCTTCTCCTAATCGTCAACCCAAATTTTCACGCTCCAAATCACAAAACCCATCCCCCAAGCTATGCCTGGACTCGTCAGCGACGCTACGCGTGTCTGGGAAGTCAACGTATACTGGGCGATGAACGCGCAGTGCGCCGTGTGGGATGTCAAGGGCAAGGGTGTGGATGTATGGGAGTGCATCAGACCTCGTAAGCACCCTACGCTTTCCGTCTCTGCCTTGCGTCACTCACTCGCGTCTCTTCCTGTCCAGACCAGTCCACTCCTCAAACACAAGTGCGTCTCCTTCCCCCTTCTCTCCTTCCGCAGCGATATCTCATGCCAAATCCTCCCTCACAGCCACCGAACAGCCAATACTGGCGTTACGTTACACGCCGGTGATCCACGCTGAGGCGTCTTCACCTCGCACCAAGCTCTCGCGTCTTCGGGCCGGGACGGTCGGCCTTTGTGCTCTCGTGCCCGCTGCTCAAGGCGACAATTCCTTCAAACCGCGTTTTTCGCATTCAAATCTTGCTCCCCCATTCACACACACCCACACACATCGATTATCGCCTGTTCGGTCGATACGAAGGCATTTTTTCAACCCTCGCGCGTTCCGAACGCTGCTTCACCACCCGCACAGATCATCGACATCACCAATCCGCAGCACGGCTTGTTGCAACCGACGCAAGCCGAATCAGATGGCCGGACTGGGAGAGCACATAACCTGTGTCGGCGGGGCGTCGGGAGTCGAACGCCGCGTACGCGCTGGCGCCGCGTCAAGATCGGTTCATATGGCGAGTGTTCGTTCCACAGTGGCCTGGCTTGCCATTTTCACCCTCCCGCTTTCCCTCACCGCACGTCTAAATTATAGCGTACTTTGCTTGCTCTCTAGTCATCTTGTATCGCGTCCCCAATCCCTCTCCTTCTGATCATCCTGATATCTCGTCTTTTTATTCCGTACTCTTCCTATCCTCGTCGGCGGCTCGGAGCTTGTCCCACGCGTTTCCCCCCGCTTCTTGACACCCAGCTTCACAGTCCACTGTGTTTTTAGTTTGCGCTCTCATACCGTCCTTCGCTAGTCGTCCTGCTTCTCTAGAGTAGACTCAAAGGCCTATGCGCCGCTGTATTGTATCGTACACCACATTGTCAATTCGTTTCGCATCGACCGAGACACAATATAAACACGAAAGAGCTACCACGTTTTCCGAACGCGCCGTCTGCCCGAGGGAGCATATGGGACTTTAGTCAAGGGCCCCTTCGCCGAGGAGTGCGTCCGCAGAAGTTGTTCAACCCAGCCTCGAGGCTCGGCTGAGACAGCCCCTGGCAGGAGTCGTCGAGTCTAATGACCTCCGACCTCCTCTTCTGGCAGATTCTCCTGTCACTCTGGCATCGTAGTCACGTCCTCGTGTTCCGTTAAGCTGCGACGAGCCTATGGATTGTCGCGATAGCAGATACAAGGCGATGCAGATGGTTGATTGCACGCCCATTGGCTCCACGGCACGGTTCCGACACGACGTCCTGGCTCGTCTCCCGGGTCGAGCTCGAGGCTGGATCTCGCTCATCTCTTTTTTACGCGTGCCATCCGCCGCCCCCCGCCAGCCAATCCTAGGGCCCGCAACAGGCGTACCAACTGATCACCGGCACTTTGGCCTCGAGCCTAATGCCCCGCCAACCGACATTTTTTTTTCTTGCTTGTTCTAGAAGACTCGCAACCCAAATTCCTCGAGCAGCCGGGTCCTCGGACGAGGCGGACGAAACGGAGTGACACGGATCGCATGGGCTCCCTGGTCCCACGTGGGAGAGCCCTGTGGCAGCACTCCTGCCCGCTCTCGATTCCCAGTGGGGCACACGGCTGAAGTAACACGCGGTCTGGACTCTCTTTCGCAGCCTCCAGCGAGCAGCGTTACACACCCGGAATTTGCATGGCATTGCAGGGCTGCGTGTCCCGAGCCACCGAATGGCGGTTTCGAACTGAATAGCAGCGGCAGCTGACCGCGCGCGGCGGGCCCCTGCTTGACACGGTGCGGCGCGCGGGTCGAGTCCACCTGGCCAGTGGCGCGGTGGACGGACGCGCACCGACCGAGTTGAGCCGCAGCCCCCTTGGCAGAACCAACGAGGGCCACTTGCTCCGTTTTTTTTGTCAGCTGCAAGCCTATCGCCGACGCGACCGCGCGCAAATTTTCGGGCGTGCCCTGCCTGAACAGCCCTTAGCCCTAGGGGAAAGCTCCGGGCGTATCATCCCGCCTGGCCAGGCCGCGCGCGCACCTGCGCGGTTTTGTATCCGCTCAGTCCACGAGTGCCGAGGCCGATCGCCCAGCGCCGGCACGCCCCGCTGCGTGCGCCACCCGACCGGTCATGCAGCGCCCGCCGCGTGGTCGTGGGCTGGGCCTGGCACGTTCTGCGGGAGGGCCTCAGGGGAGTCCCGCCGGCGCGTCGACGACGCCGCACACGCCCTGCGGCGGCGGCCAATGGCGCCTCAGGAGTTGCGACGTGCTTCCGCTCGCGAGCACACCGACCTTGCGTCATTTATGGCGTACACCAGGTACCGCTGTCTATGTTACACTGGCTGGCATCTACTCCACTGACACGATGCACGAGGGCCCTTCCGCGCGCGGATGACGCCACCGTCGCATCGCGTCCCCGAGGCAGCAGGAACCTTCTGTCTGTCAGAACAATAAATGCACCGGGAGGTACAGCGGTCCCCAAGACTGGTCGACGGCGTTACGTGTTGCTTCTCACCAGTCTGCGAGAATCGGCCTTGACCCTGTCCAAATCTACACTGCAGAATGAGTCAGCAGTCAGGAGCGTCTGCGCATCTGCGCATTGCACGGGCCAGACCACGTACCGTGGCAAACTCAGACGATGTGAAACAGCTCCTAATCGGCTCCCGCGCGCTGCTGCGTTCCAGACTGCGCACGCACCCTCGCGCCGGGCGCAGAGGG
This sequence comes from Phanerodontia chrysosporium, assembly GCA_001910725.1. Lineage (NCBI taxonomy): Eukaryota > Fungi > Basidiomycota > Agaricomycetes > Polyporales > Phanerochaetaceae > Phanerodontia > Phanerodontia chrysosporium. Next base: position 1,257,553 of record MJGA01000002.1, read on the forward strand.
TTCGCACTTTCCCGCCGCGGCCGACACAGCTTGGGCACAAAAGCACTAGGCGGCAGAATCGTGGCGTTCGGTGACGGCAGCGATGTGGGTCCCTGTGTACGCAGCCTTGGAGCGGGGCGACTGGGTGCGAGGTCTGTTTACCTGACAAGAAAGGCAAATGCGGGGGCGAATGCGGGGGATCACGACGGGCCTCCTTTAGGATCGGAGGTTTCCAGAGATAAAATTCGCTAGCACCAGACAGTTCCCCGAAGGTTCCAAGCTGACCCGAGGCGGTCAGTAGACTCAGGCTGGCGGAGGCTTCTAGCCTGGGGAAGCGGGGAATCTGTTGTGATGAACGCCGTCAGAAACGGGGCTGTCACTACGGTCGCGGATTGGACAGTGTGAGATGACAATGAATGCAGGGACACGAACGTGATGCAAAACGTCATCGTGTCCGTAGCCTGGGAAGTAAACCTAAGATTATCGCGGGGAGAAGACAAGCCCTGGTGGGACAAAGTGACCCGCTGCGACACTTTCAGACACCATGCTAGAACGGACTTGGGGAATGAGAAGGCATTCATGATTGGCTGGCACGGACTTACAAAGCCAGATAAGACTCTGGAAGCGAGTCTTACGGCGCCCCTCCGTAGACAGGTGGCCAAGAACTGCTGACCGCGTTTACATCCGAGCGGAAGCATAGCGGACTTCGGCTGTACCGTCTTCCATTCACATCGCGCTGCCAGTTAGTCCTTTTCGCAGCGTCGCGACGGGTTCGAGAAATTCTAGCAAATGGATTTGCGGGTGTCAGAACCAAGTGGCAGTATACTGGCGACTGCCTGAACAGCTTGACACATATTCCGCCAAGAGTCTCACCTGCAACAGGGGATTCACCGAGGCGTGGCACGAGAGACAGCGTGATAGCGCGGGTACTCAGACTGGCCCGTAACCACGGGAGGGCGGTGAAGAAGACTGTCGCGGAGGCCGAATGTTCGTATAACCTCGCAAAGCACCGCTATCGGGAGTGCAACGGGAATGCAACGGCGGAGAAACGAAAGGTACATCGAGACCGGCCGCGCGGCGTTGGCGAGCTGCGCACACACGGACATCGTCTACGACATCCCGTGAGCCCGAGTGCGCTCCATTTCATTTCGGCAAGAAAACTGCTCACGTCTGCTCATGTCTGCGGCACGACATAACGAGGGCCGTAACCAAGCCGTCGCCTCACGACGGGGCGTCCTCGACAGCGTGGCTTACCCGGCGCCTGCGCTTTGCAATCCCCACGTGATGTCCGTCCACGTGGCGGCAGCCCGTTGTGGCGGCCGGCTTCTGCCGGGCCTCTTGATGACCTCACTTTGTCTCCTAGCCGATCCGCGACTGCACCCGACATGAACAACCCCAAGAGCACCGTAAGTCGTGGACGCGCCATCCTCGGTTGGAACACGTTTTACCGCATTTTGCAGGCACTCGGCTGGGCAAGTCTCGTTGCCGCAGCTGGCGTCAGTTACTATTTTGCGAAGAAGAGCATCAACGAACGGAGGGAAGCGCAGGCAAAACAGGGAACCAGGCCGACAGAGAAATTGGACTGTGAGCATGCAAATGACTTGAGCAGTGACTCCTTGCTTACTCTTCACATCAGGGCGTCAGAGGATTGAGTCGTCGTCTCCACAGGACGCCCTTGACAACGCAAAGGAAAAGACAGGAGCCACATCACGCCCTAACGTAGCTGCAAAAGAAGTTCAGCCAGAGGAAAAACCTGCCACTATCGACCATAGCCGACAAACAAAGTAGGTCGCACATCCTGAGGCAATGTTGTGTACCGCATGTCCTACATAGATCCTTACTGTACGATACACGCGTATTGAAAGAAGTGCACTTTCAAACATTGTGAACGACCTTTGCTCTAACACTGTAGCTGTTATCGTAACTACGCTGTAGCCCGAAAGCTCTCTTGCGAGTATGCAGTGATTCGTTTACATGTTCATATCGTTCTCTCGTGTGAGCCACGATCTGGACGGACGCTTTTACTGTGGCGTGGGAAGAGAAGTTCGGTTCAAGCGGAGTCTCAATGAACTGAATGTCCTGCTCGCGTCGCAAACCAACCACCGCCGTCTCTCTCTTCTTGTCCCCACTTCTTGCTCGCATACGGACCCTAGTCGTGACTAGTCATACTCTGTTTCTTCTTCTGCACGTTTTACTCTCTTTCCATACACATTCATTGTCAGATAACGACGCACGATGACTCTATCTCGCCCCAATCCCGTTTTCAGGTTTCATGGCGAAACTTACTCTGTAAAAGTCGAGAACATAGCCCCCACAGGTATGTCTTGTGTACTTCAAGATGTATGCATCTCATGAGTTTGGTAGTGGCTCGTCAGGAGCTAGTTGAACTGTTCTCGACACTCATCGGTAAGGTCGCCTGTTCGTGTCAGGGTCATCACTCCGTCTTAGTGTCACCCTATCAGGCGACGTCTCGAACTGTACCGAATACCAGGATGAAAAGAAACAGCGCGTCTTGGAACTTGCGTTCACCAATCCAGATGCCTCCAAGTAAGGGAATGCTTCTGTCCGACCTCTAGGGAGTACTTAAGCTCGTGCAGAAAGGCTCTTTGTATGTCTGGCTACAATGTTGCGGGTCTACCACTGTGAGTGTCAAGTGTCATCTTTCGTGCACTTCAGCTTGACGATATTTGCAAGTGCGGTGTCCGCATCTTCTCCAGCTGAGCACCGACGCTTTGGCAAACAAGGTTCCGGACGCGGTAATGATACGCGCCGCAATCTCTACGTGCTGGGATTACCTTTTGATCTCACGAAGTACTCCTTTCTCTCGAGGTTCTTCGCCGCCGTGCTGATGACGAATGTCCACCAGGCCAGAATTCGTCGACATTTTTTCGCGATACGGCACTGTATCTCACGCCGTCATACTCGCCACTGTCGACAATGCTTCCCGGCGACGTGGTTTTGTCGTCATGAGCAGTCATCAGGAGGCTAAGGCCGCCATGGACGGAATCAGTCGCAAGGAAATTAAGTGAGCATGTCGCCGCTTATATGCTAGTGTGCCGATCTAAGTTAACCGGCAGGGGGCATACGATTGATGTCTCGTGGGCAGTCGTACAGCGCTCCGGAGGTAATGTAATCTTCTCCCTCTTGCAGCTACCATCTGATAACATATTTTCTGTGTTTAAGGCTTCCTAGATGGTGGTGACCGAACTATGGTCCTGACACAGCAGAACAACTCTCTGACTCGCGACCCCACTTCCGATTATGAGGTCGCGGAATCTGTTGGATCCCCTGAGACACCAGCGGTCTGTACGCCACCCTTGGATTGCAACATTCAGCCCCTGCCTGTTCCGATCCTTCTTGTGACCAACTTGCCCACCATGCTGTTCTCTCAAGCTAGCGACCTCCATCCTCTCCTGTGTCCATTCGGGGAAATCGTCCAGCTGAAGTTGCTCAACCAGTCGGCAGATTCGAATGCTCTATCCGTCTCTGTCGAATATAAGACCATGACGCAAGCTCGGGAAGCAAGGGACACTCTGAATGGCCAACGCTACTTCGACCGATGCGTCAAAGCCGAGTTCCTACTTCCTGAACCTTCTTCCCCGGTGGCTTCTGATCTCGGTGCTTGGTCTGCTGCTCCTGGAGATAACAAAACTGGTCTCAATCCGTACGCTGCGCCTTTCAAGGTCCACACCGCCGTTGCTCCGGATACTGCTGGTAGCTACAACCCCTTCCGGTACCACTCTCAGGACTGCTATGGAGGCGATGATGACTTCTCTGCTGGTCGTCGATGGTCTGGCTATTCTACACCGCTGCATACGCTTGCTTCCTCGCGGTCTCAGCTCTATCCTCGTTCTGATCTTCTTGCTCCTCCTCCTGCTACCTTCCGACCTCACTCCGCGCCGTCCGAGTGAGTTGCGTCTCTACTACACATTGATAATTGACGACTAATGGAGACGCAGATCCAACAAAGGCGCTCTCCTTCGTCCTGGGATTTGGTCCTCTTCAAACTACGCAGGACTCTCCTCGGCTCCGTTCTCTGCGTATTCAACCTAATTCGCGCTTGCTTCGCCCACCTTCCCTTGTGCTGTTTACCGTCGTTCATTTCCAGGTCATTGTTTCCTCGTCTCTAACTGTACCAGCTGTTTAGGTGAGTGTATGTTACGAGAGTTAGACATACGACTCTCACGCCTGTATAGTCATTTGCAGATTTCGCGCAACCCCTTGTTACACCCACTCGGAGACTACTGTACTTCACGTTCTTTACTGGACCTTCACGAACACTGTCGCTGTAGGATAAGCTGGAATATCATTCCATTGTACATGTAAAGAATTTGGTGCCGTGAATATCGAGCGTGGTACACTTGAACCAATATTCGGTGGAAATTCGCCACGTGGTTAGCGCTGCCGTTGCAGAGCGCACAGCGGCGCTCTCCCCGTCGCGCAAACATCCCGACACCGAGCACATCACTTACAACCCACTTCCATGTACCAACCCTCATCGCTATCCTTCGCATGATTCTGTGAACACTCATCGCCCCTTGAACATCACGCGTGTAAGTGCAACGATGCCACCGCGGTCCGAGGCGCCTTCGAAGAAGCCGGCTGGAGGGCGACCTACTCCCAAACGGCTATGGTCGCTGGATCACCTTCGGAAGGACCGTAGCAGCTCAGGAACGGAGGAGGATATCCAGACAGATAAGAACCCATTCCGTGCTAGGCAGACTGAGAAGACTATATTAGAACACCCTGAGGATCCGTTCACTGACCAAGCGCAATACACCGACGGGGAGCTCGTAGCTTCCCCTGAGCTTCAGAATGGCCGTGAGCCTGCGTTCAGACTGTCGGCTGCCAAGATTGCCCCACCCGCGCTCGACCTCAGTAGGCCTGGCGCCATTGTGCCCGAAGGACTGCCGCCTCCATCTCCGGGCAGACGTCGCTGGGATACCATCCGCCACCATGTGATGCCACCCGTGTCGTCCCCGCCTCCGGATGTCACTTCCACACCTGAGCGTCCGTCGACCCCGAAGCTTCCTCGTTTCGCGAACAAGAAAGCCTTTCAGAAGGTGGTCGAGACTGCCCAGACACAGTCGCATTTCGAGAGCAAGAGGTTCTCCGACGCGCTATGGAAGGCCTGCTGGGCTGCGCATGTGCCGGACGTGTCGCACCGACCGCGTCCGGAGCGAGAAGGCACGCTGGGTGCATTCGGCAACCTGGGCAACGTCAACCTCGGTTCGATGGGCTCGTCTTTACACCTCCCTTTCATGGCCTCTACGACCTCGCTGCAGACTCCGGCCACGGCGGCTTCATCGCTCATGAACTTCCCAAACAGCTTCAAGAGCAACTTGATGCGACGTCCACAGTCCATGGTCTCTCTGAGCACAGTGTCAGGCGGTGTCACGACTGTGAGCAAGATTCATCAAGTACTCGCCTCCTTGAACTCGAACAGTCGGCCTCGCCAACTGCCCCACGAGTCCTTCGTCTTATCTGCCTTGCTGACTCCCTTCTTTGCCAAAGTCGCACATCCGAACGTCGAGGAAGAGCAAGGCATTGCTGTCGAGACCTTCGAATTCGTTCACAGATCGTTCGCAGCTCCTACAGTCCAGGTATGCACGCGTATATGCGCTTCGAACCCATCCAGATATTGAATTTCGCCTAGGCGGAGTTGGAGCGGTGCATCTGGTGCTGCAAAGCTGCGTCCGTGCCTTCCATTTCGCGCATGCGCATTCTGGGCACGCTATCGGCCATACTGTTCTCTCGGGGGCGTTCCTTCATCGCGGATAGCCCTTTAATCCTACAGACGTTGCTGCAAGCACTCTTCTCATTGCAATACAATCTCATTGCCTCTGGATCTGCGACCGCCGAAGTCCAATCTATAGCCGGCTACATTTCCGCCGTACAAGCGGGAAGCTGCGGGCAGCTGACTCCTGCGTCTGTTGAGAAGGAATTCGGCGTGCGCTTCTCGGACCAGGACAACGAAGTTGCGGTACGGGAAGCCGTCATTACAGAGAGCGTAGTCTCATGCATCGAGACGGGTCCGCTGGAAGCCCGTCGCTGGGCTTTGCTAGCCGTGATTAACGTAAGTTCCTCGCACGCTACTACTGGACAAGTTCTCACCGCGTCGATGTAGTACTGGCCTGCTCCTGAACCAAACGTCAGCTTCACGCCTCTCTTAGCCTGCATACACTGGCGCAAACTAAAGCGCTTCCTTTCGGCATCTCTCTCCTTACTCTCAGAGCCTGCACCAGAGATGGGTAGGTGCGCTGAGGTGATTGTCACCTTGCTTCGAACACGGACGCTGCAAGAGATAGATGGCTTGCGTGAAGAGGATGCGGATGACATAAGGAGCAAGACCATACAGCTTCTCTTGGAGCTCGTATGCATGGGAGAAGATGAAAGCAAGGATTACCTGCTGATGCGGCTATCTGACTGGTACAACAAAGACAAGAAGTGGAAAGAGGGCATAGAAGCTGCGTTGGGAGAGATCGCAAGTCCTAATGTTTGCCCCTGGTTTCCGCCGCTAACCAAGGACATGCACAGATCAGTCAATCGGAATGGCCTGCTCTGCTTCGTGTCATCCCGCCTTCATCTCTTTGCTTCCTAAAGAGCTCCAAGCTTCGGTACTGTCGTTCGTTCTGCCAGCCTTGCACAAGGTATCTTACCTCTAATTCTTCATGCCGGTATAGCCTGATTCTCATTGTGACAGCGTCTTGTGAGCGATCCCCCCGAAGCTCCGAACTCCGCGCTGTCACATTTCCTAGACAGCGTCTCAAGGCTGTTCCCCAAAGTCTTCTACAAGCCTCTGTTTGCCTGCGCAGCTGCCAGCAAAGATGCCACGGTCGTAAACCAGCTGTGCATCATCAATGCCCTCTCGAAGTTCGTTCCGGATATCCTCACCAGGGATCCTGATATGATCGCTGTTGCACTCGTCAGCGATGCGGCAACCATGTCGCAGTCGGTATCGACAGATGGCACTCGACCATGGGGTGTACCACGCATCGGTCAAGCCGCGCTTCTCATAGAACTCATCGAGCGCCTTCGTCGAGTGCATTTCATGAAGGATATGGGCCAGGTGAGACCACCTGATATCGCCAACAGCTGAAATGCTAATTGGTACAATGCAGACAGCGGCACATGTGAAGTTTTCGTCAGCTCTTGAGGTTCGGCTCGGGGTCGCTATCGAGGCGAAGGTAGCTTCTCACTGGTTGTCCGGTCCGAAGGTCTCGATTTCATGCGATTCTTCCAGGAGAAGAACATCAACATTCCTCTATCACACCGCCTGTTGTACTGTGCACTATTTCGCGAGATCAGGTTGTTAACTCGGACTTTGAAGTCGTGCGTACACGCGTATAGCTACCCTTGCCGTTCGTTAACCAAGTTCAACAGCGCAACATGGCTCTCGTCTGTCATCGAATGGACCCTCTATTTCGAAGGATCATCAGAGCAAGACACCACATACCGTGAAGTCATGGACACGATGCGTAGGCTAGAGCTCGTGTACAGTCAAGCAGAGGACAATTCTCAGCGGAGCCATAAGGTCTGATGCATCCTTTTCGGAGACCGTCTCTGTGTCGTACTCAAGCGTACATCAGCGCAGACCTACCGCGTTTTCGCCCTTGACACCTGAAGTTAAACCACCCGAATCTCATGAACAGAAGTCTACCACGCTCGACCACCTCAAGGCAAAGATGCGGTTGGCCTCTGCCATGTCGAAGTCCGTGAAACAAGCACCACTGGATCTGCTAGTCACAGTGTCTGGAATGCTTGAGGCAGACAATTACCTGCGGTTGGGTCCGATGCTATGGAGTGAATGCTTGCTCGACACGAAAGGGGTGCTACCTGCAGCCGTGCGTTGAAAACATTTCATCATGTGAGACAGCACAAGATAACTCACCCTCTTTACAGAGCTGCTTCCTGTTTATGCAGTACGCGGAGAAGAGACCAACAGATTGTGCTCAGCTAATCGAGTCTGAGCTTTCAGGGTATGCACATATCTCATTGATGCTTCGCCCTTATTTACTAGCTTGCACAGTCCGGACCTCATCACGCGACGTGCAGCGTTGGAGAAGTTCATGGTACTCTCAACGTGGCGCTATCAGATTCTGTCCCAAGATGTTATCCTCGACCGCAACCACCGGCGCCCTTTCAAGCTGCAGCGGCCGCCTGTCTCTTTGTCGCGACTGACATCGGATCTAGTCTGTTCATCTACGAGGACGATAGCGAGGAGTACAAAGATATTCATGGACACGTTATTCCTTCCGAACTACGTCGACGCCTCTCGGAAATTGGTTGGGCGCAGGAGGATCGCCTTGTCGACCCCAGAATACAGCGTATCAAGACACCAATGACCCTCTTGCCTAGCCAGCAAATTGAACGCCTCGATGCGACAATGCAAGAAGGCATTTCTGCTTCCGAGTCTCAGCCACACGACGTGAGCCCGGAACCGTCTCCCAAGTCGTCGCCGACAAGCAGTCCTCTTGTCCGAAAGGACTCAAGTGGAAGCACAAGACAGAGCGTGAGGCGACGGCCTGTTTTTGTGCCGACGCTGATTGCACTGTTCCCGCGTATCTCCATGCTTCTTGCGGACGAGGACTTTGTTGTCGCAAATCTAGCGCGCGATATTATCATGGACTTCATGCGGGACGACCCGACTCTCGTGGCACGTCAAGTCTTCCAGATTCTTTCTGGTGACGATCAAGATGTTTCTGCTGCCATCTCTACCCTGAGGGCCTTCCTGCACGTCCGAGATGTGTTGCCCCCTGCCATGTCGCATCATATCTTTAACCACCTCGCCGGATTCCTCAAGACTTCAGTCAAGCAGATCGGTACTGCAGATCCTCTACGAGCCTTCGCGTATGCCATGCCCGTTCTAGCCAAGCTTGTTACTCAAGTCTCGAAGATGTCTATCCGAGAGGTTCGGAGAGCGAAGGTTGACCCCTTCCTGATACCTTCTGGCTCGCTGTGGTTCCCCTCCAGTGCTCCCGCTGCGCCCATGTTCCCGAGATTCCTGCAAGCGAGCGATGTCCACCCCTTCTCGGAGGTCCCTTCCGGCCTTATATGGATCACCATGATCCGCACGTCCCAGAACGTGCTGTTCCTCAGCATGCTCAGGCGTAACCCGCAGGACATCAAGGTCATTCGGAAGAATATGTCCAACTTTGAGCTGCCCGCTCTCAATCCTGAAGGTGTCGCTCCAACTCTGACACTACAAGATATGTTCCCCCGTCGGCGTCATCCTCAACGCGGCCCACGCTCCAAAGTGCAGACGACTCTGACAGGACTGTCACTGATGTTATCGAAGAGTTATTTGCTTCTGGTCGAGCAAATATTCCAGTGCATGTCTCGCCATCTCAGCGATAGGGAGGAGCTCGCGCAGCTCATCGACGGTCTCATACGGATATTGTTGGCGCACGGGGACGATATTGGAATCGTTGCTCATGTCAT